>OW386293.2:126714899-128002837 GCA_936432065.2 Rutpela maculata
CCAATTTATTTCTCCCCCAGCGCCAACGCCAGGAATTAAATTTTAAGGATTGTTGTTGTGATTGAAGGAAATTAAAATTGATAACGAAGGCGAGTGATAATCGAATTATTTACATATTTAATAAATTCGTGTTGAGGGTGCAGCGAAAATTAGCTGAAGAAAAAATTGGGCGAGTTGTCGATAAAAACGTGGGGAAGTTTATAAATATGCGGCCGATGATGCGTTGAAGGGACTTTAATTTTATTGAGAGTAAAAAGCGAATTTCATATTTTAATACGGGTGTTTTTAGTTTGGTATTGCAGGACCGTCTTATACCAATGAGTATTTAATTTTGATTTTTCACAAAACTGTTATTAATGGTGATCAGGTACGGTCACCGATTTAAATTCCGACACTCGATCAATAGAGTTAGCAACGCTGATCGAGTTCAATATTTGGATGGGTGACCAATTATCTCATATAACATTCAGTAGGCTATCAACAGAGACAATTTAGGGCCATTAACCTGCTGAGTAAGGCGGAGGATGCCTGTGGCTGTCAACGTGGTAACCCTCGGGCCGCTCAACCGCCAGAACGGTGGTGGATAAATAAGGATGGGTTAAAGTTGATGGCTGAGGACCGTGGTTTGGAGTCTACGTTAAATTGTAGATCTCTAGGCGCAAAGGGCCCGCCATTGTGGCCTATTTGCCTAGTAAAAAGTAGTACTATACACAGAGTGTTATTAATATTTGTTTTTATTTATTGTTTCTTAAGTAAGGAAGCATCAAGTATCATATGCAACATTTAATCACAACGGTACAGTTTCTTTATTCTCAGAATATAGGGATTATTATTATTATCATCAGAAGCGCAAGCAGATCTGAAGATCCGCAGTACTCAGGCCTATCGGCCCATTATAGATTCGCGTGCTCTCCATGAGGGTAGATCCGGCAGTTTCTCCGTCTGCAGAAATTGCCTTCCAAGATACTTATACCTTGACGTTCCTATTAGTGCATAATGGCATAGAATATGAGTGATGGTTTCATACTCTGCTCCACACATCGCCAAGTAGAATCATCTTTCAACCGCACCGTATGCAGGTGCCTATTCAGAGGACAATGTCCTGTTATCAGGCCTCCCATCTATCCCAATCCTTCTCTATCGACTCCAAGCAGCCCCTTTACGGTAGAGTCAGTCGAAGGCCCCTTAATATGAGCCTCGACTGACTCAGTCTGGTGGCCTGAGTCCACTAGCTGTTAAACCCATAGCCCAGTCTTTCAGCTCTGACTGAATCAGGCTTCTTGGCAGAACGCTGACTCCGGGCCAGGGAAAGGAATTTTTGCTCCTTCGCCCGTCATAC
Organism: Rutpela maculata; assembly: GCA_936432065.2. Lineage (NCBI taxonomy): Eukaryota > Metazoa > Arthropoda > Insecta > Coleoptera > Cerambycidae > Rutpela > Rutpela maculata. The sequence continues at coordinate 126,716,239 of OW386293.2, forward strand.
GGTCTGCTTCCTTATTGCCCTCCACTCCATTGTGTCCGGGCACACATATAAGTTTAACTCACTGAACACAGCTCAGTTAAAATGTTTCGACAGTTCAGCACCAATTTCAAAGTCACCTTGTTTGATGTAAGAGCTCTCAAGCGTACACCTAGCCACCTAGCTGTCGCTACATATATAAAGATGATAATTGATAAGTTCTTCTTGAAGTTTTCGTTTGCACACAGCAAAATGGCATATATCTCAGCCTGGAATGCACTATGTATTTGCCAAGTGGCACCGATATACGAGCCTTTGGTTTGCATTCTTGCACCAGCACCGGTACCCTCCTGAGTCTTCGATTCGTCTGTATACCATTCCAGAGCTCCGGGAAGATTCATTTTATCGCATTCCCAGTCATCTCGACTAGTGAACACTACTATATTGGAATAATGAACTCATAGACGGGGAGAAACCGGTCGTCCACATAAGGGTTGACTTTGATGTTGAAGATCTGTTTTCTAATTAAATTATGAATCTGATAAAATTATGGAGGTATCTCCATTAGATGGATAAATATATTCGAGAACCTCGTATATTTAAAAATGGAGCATTGTGATGGCAATTTAATGTTTATGAAGTTATTGGTGAAAGCTATATAATGTGCACAACCGGTATAGTAGGTTCCGTATATAATTCAGCAATATAAAAAAGCTCGTAAAATGCGTAAAGGACACCGACCGCTTTTGGTTAGTGTACCGCCGGCGTTAGGTTGAGCTGTAGGCAGGACCGGACTTAAAATGTATTTTTAGTTTCAAACAATGAATTAAAAGACAATTAATTCCACGTTTTTATGCTCATCTTAGCCAATAACAAAAACTGGTGTTCTTTTAAGGACATAATTTTGTTAACAGTGAATAATACGATATCTGACATGAGAAATGTAAAATAAATATGTTTACAAAAATGCATACAAACTTAAACGATATCAGTTCTTCTTATTGCCCAACAAGATCCAAAGAGGAGGTATAAGCATATCCCTTGCCAGGGTAGGATGGTAATGGGATTGTTAATTAGGGAGTAAGAAGTTAAAAAAATAAATAGAACAATCAGCATTTTTCAGACAAAAGTAACTAACTATTCTACAAATAACAATGTAATAAACTTTCTTATTAAAATAACATAAAAAGTTTCAAAGTAAAAACTGAATAAAAATAAATAAATAAATAAATAGCTAAACTCAACAACATAATATAAAAAAACATTAAATTAGTAAGAAAATTACTAGCATTTTCCTACAGTAAAATAAATAAAATAAAAACATATCTTAAAATGTTGCGAATAAAACATGTTTTAAACTTACCAGAAATAATAACACTTTTCCAAAATAAAAATAATGAACCTTATCACAATCACTAACACTATCACAGAATACCACTCACTCACTATCACTGCCACTGTCACTGGCATAAATGTACCCACGGAACATATAAACAATACATTATATTAAATATATATATTTTTTCCGTTATTCGAATTCTTCGCCATTGTCACTGTGCCCTCCCACGTCGATGATAAATTTATTTCCGTTGTTTGTAAAGATTTGCTTTAGTGTTAAACAGGATACACTATTTATTTCAACAGGAAGGTTTAATAACACTTTTCGTTAAACTTTTAAGACTAAGAAACAGTTAATTCACCTGTGATAGTCCACGTTGACTGCATAGTTTATTCCATCTTCTTTATGTCGCTGAATTATATACGGAACCTATTATACCTTAGGGTGATTTAGAAGCGTCTGAGTATATCGACATAGGATTATTTGACAAGAAGACGCCTTATTAAATATACAGATAACAACTACGAACGTTATATTAGCGTTAATATTAGCCCTGATAAGAAAAAAATGAGCTTCGCTTAATATTCAATTCTCGCTGCGTATATTCTATAATAACTGTCATTTTCTTACTGAAATGTGTGTGAAAAGTAGGTCGTATATAAAATATAGCTTCTTCTATAGTAATTTCTGGTTGCGTATCGATTCACAATTTTCACCCTGACGTCGCGTCATTTAAAATATGTAAGCAATATTCGAACGATCTAGCTATTCCCGAGGGGAATGCCTTAAATCTCTACCTATTCATGAAGCAGAATCGAAAACGTCACGTTCTGATAATAACAAGAATTGAACCTTAGCGGGCGTACGAGCCTACATGCATATTCATTCAAATTTTCCGACTAACTCGGGGCCAAAGTCACAACTTATCGAATATGCAATAACTCGAGTAGTTCCTCACTCGCACTTACGGCATTCTAGTTGGAAACTTTCTTAGATTTATTTCCATATTCTGCTTGAGAATTTCGCGGGGCGTTCATAAGATTTGTAAAGTTTGTAGTTTAGTAACTGAAAAGTATCGCACCCAATATACGAATTTTCAAGATTCTTTCACATTGGAGTTGACGTAAGATTTCTTGGTTGTACTCCTCATGTGTCAGTAATATATCAGATTTAATTAGTTGCAATCGACAATACTCAACGGCAGCATTCACTTGTTAACACGTTGAGATCCGGATGGGTAAAATTTGACCCTCATTCCAAATGCCCCCCTGGACCGCGAGGTACATGCGCTACCCACGCGAAAGTCATAAGTATTCATCCATTAAAAGGATAAACCCACATTTACACGCTAAATGCTTAGGATTACATGATAGGATTCCAAGCATTTTAAAGCAAAAAAAAATATATTGAAAATAATTAAATAATTTCTATTTAAATTTTATTTAATATGAAATTATCTACTTTCTGTATATTGGCACCTTAATCTGGTCACGCTAATATGCTACTTAGGAAAACACTTTAAAACACTCATCATTGGAGAATCAAACAAAACAGCTACTCTTCTAGCTAATACTGACGAAGTATTGAATTACATGATTCCTAGAATTTTAAAGCAAAACAAATGTGTTAAAAATATTTAAATAATTTTTATTGGTTCTAAAATAATGAGTGTTTTGAAGTATTTACCCAAGTAATATATTAGCGTGGGAGAAGTCCCCCGTTTTTTAATTGAAAATTCGGATTCAGCACACAAAAATACTTAAGGCATGATAGGTTTAGTTGTTGGAGCAGAATTTTTTATTTTTATTTATTTATTTATTTTTTTTTTTTTTGGTAGACCTGTGTTATTTGAAATAGTTATATTTCTTACTTAAAACCATTATTTTTTTCCGTGTCGCAAACTATAAAATGTCTAGACATATTTTTAGTAGTGAAGAATATGCTGATATGCATTGCATTTATGAGGAATGCAAAGAAAACCCTCTAGCAGCCCAAAGAAAATACAGGCTGAGGTTTCCTAACCGTGTTAAACCAAATGTGGCGACCTTTACCAATATCTACATACGACTAAGACGCAGGGGTTGTTTTGAAAAAATGAAAACGGTTTTTAACGTACCCCTTCAAAGGGACTGTAACTTGACAACGAAGGGGTATTTTGAAAAATGTTATGTGAAGAACCCCAATTAATTTGGGCTGAGGAATCTACTTTGTTTCCGGACACACTGTAACTTAGAGTAATTATAAAATCGTAATAAACCTTAGCGACTATAGGCTCCTATACTGAAAACTTTCTTATATACCTTCGTTACCTTTATACAGGGTGTAATCATTTTCATGTCATTCAAAAAAACTGGTGGTGGGGAACGACTAAACGAACAAAAAAACCTTATATAACATGGGGTCTAAAACCCATAGTTTTAGAAAAAAAAAATAAACAAAAATTTCGGAAATTTTCAGTAACATTGTTTGAGAACTGCTGGAATGTTGGGATAGGCTTCTATTTTCGCGTATGTCGGCGCCTCTAACCATCAAATACGCTAATACGGCTTTTTCAAAGTATCGCGCTCCTTTGTTAGAGACCGCGCGAACTCGTAAAAGTTAGCTGGTGTACTGAATTGACCTGGTCTGCTCGATTGTCGGTACGCTTTGAGGACCTGGAATTCCAGCAGACCAGTTCACTTTTATGAGAGTTGTTATGGCAATTTTCAAAGTGTACCGAGAAGGACCTCTTAAGGTCTTTAGCGTTGCGGTAAAAGTGAAAGACGTCGGCGTTTTCTGAGTAGATCTCAAGAAAACTATACTTCCTCTTGTGCAATATTTTAGTTTCTGTGGACATTTTGTTAAGTACACACGTCGAACTCGTTCGTTGTTTTCATTCTTTTTGAATTTTAGGCCACGTATTTACAGTTAAGATTTATTTTATTGACTTACCGTTCAAGTCGTTAAGTTCTTGTTTACGTACAGACACTACCTGTTCGTTCTTTTTGCGTTACTTTTTGGATTTTGGACCAAGTTTTTATTTTTATTTTCTTTGTTGACAACGTTAGCTGATAGTTCAGTGTGGTATTTTAAAACACAGATTTTGAACGCTATGGGAGATTACACTTACCCAGAGCTCGCGGATATGCACTTGATGTATGGATGTAAGATTCCCTAATCGACGTCATCCTTGTGCACGTACATTTGTAAGGATTGCTCAGCGTCTTCGGGAAACAGGTCGTCTCGATGGACATGGAGGAGAAAGAGGTTCACAACGCGAAGAAGGGTAATTGAAGCGGAGGTTCAAGTTTTGGAACTCGTAGAAGAGGATCCAACTTTATCGCGAACCGTGTGGGAGTATCCCATTTTGTGGTGTGGAGGACGTTAAGAGATATGAACTTACACCTCTATCACTATCAACGTGTGCAAGCTCTAGAACCTCAAGATTATGCAGGGAGAATGGAATTTTGTAGGTGGATTTTGAGAAAACACGCGGCAAATTAGGGGTTTTTAAACTTTTTCTGTTTCTCCGATGAGTCGTGTTTTACCACGAGTGGAGTGTTTAATTTTGAAAATACGGACTATTGGGCCGACGAAAACCCATATGTAATAAGAAGGGCGCATTTTCAACGACGGTTCAACGTTAATTTGTGGGCAGGAATTTGCGGTAATGAAATAATTGGACCTATAAAATTACCTGCTAGATTAAATGGTGATGTATACTTAAACTTTTTACAACAAACATTGCCAAATTTGTTTCAAGATGTACCTTTGGGAAGGTGGAGAAGAATGTGGTATATGCATGATGGCGCGCCAGTTCATTTTAGTCTGGCTGTTCGAAATTTTTTAAACACTGAAATTCCCCAACGATGGATTGGGCGTGGCGGACCAGTTAGGTTAGGTTGATATGTGAGTGGGCTTTAATGACCCTCCACCGCGACCATCTGGTCTATTGTGGCTCAGAAACCATAAAAAATGATCCTAATTTACCAAATGTGTTGAACGGAGTGCGTATGTTCTTATTTCGACGTGCCGAAAAGTGTATTGATGCAGACGGAGGCCATTTCGAACCATTTATGTAATTCAAAAATAATTTTTTGGTAAGTTCTAGATTTATTGAATATTTTAGTTTTCGATACCTGATTGGCAATTCGTTAAATAAATCATATTTTTTCCTAACTTAAAATACACACATAGGTCACAAATGTTAATAAATCACATTTAAATCTGATAAATTATAAACAACAATAAAAGCTCCAATATTTTGTTCTAAATTAAAAAAACACACATGTAGAGAAATGCTTTGTTTAAACCCCTTCTACGCCTATGAATTGCTTGCAGTTCTGCAAAAAGAGGTAACGAATTATTTACATTTTTATAATTGGTTCGGTTGAGGCGCTCATCAAAGGTGCCGCCGTTCTTTGCTTTGAACCGCCGGCCGGCGATGAGTCGGTCGGTAATCTTTGCACTTTTTTATGACAATTTAAAAGTTGCAGAATTATACCTAGAACACGTCCATTGACCCACAAAGGCAGTGGTTCTCAAATGTTTCCTACCCTAATATTTAAATTGTTGACCTAGGTCAGTTTTTTTCAAAGTGCCCCTAGGGGAAAAAGTCATAAAGGTTTTTTGTTTGTCTAGTCGATCCCCATTACCAGTTTTTTTTAATAACATGAAACTGATTACACCCTGTATATTCCTTATATTTAACTGTTACCATTACTAGGTACTGTGAAATGTTTATTAGTCTATTATTCTATCAACAAATGGTCAATAAAAATTAATAATTTAAACATTGGTAAAATTCTACCTATATACCTGAAGACATTCCATTAAAGTTATTATCGATTACACATAATGTAGGGCACCACATTCATATTTGCTACGCAATATCAATACCCCATGCGTGCATTTTTTTTATTTATTGTGACTTCCTGTAACAATCGGTTCAGTGTTCCTTTTTTCATATCGAATTGTTTGTTTTTCTCTCCTTTTATTTCTTTTTGAGTTCATTCGTGTCAACTTTCACCAAGCTACCGCCTCAGCAATGTATTGTATTACATTCTCGTAAGCAAGAGGATTATTGAACAAAGGGGAAAAGTAAAACATCGAGATTCTGACATTGAAAAAATGTGAATTTCGGCCCCTAGGCACTCATTAGAGCCAGCGCCGAATTTTTTAAAATAAATTATAATTTACCATTGTGAGAATACATCATTGTTTTCCAGCGTTGTATGGCGGCATTTTTAATGAATATTCGCTTTCGCAAAGGAAGCCCGTTAATCACTGCCTAACTGTTTGTAGGGTGTGTTGTTAGCTGTGGAAATAAAAACACTTCTTTATGTTTGAAAATTCTTAATTACATTCTTGACGCCCTCTTTGAAATTTAACAACGCCTTAAAATTATTCTACTCAGGTGTTACTGGAATTACAAATGTAATTTTTTCTACGTAGTATTTTCAACCAACTTTGCAGGCAACTTATCTACTGAGTACTGAATGTGCCAATTGATTTCGATCTTCATATCTTCTTATTCGCAAGGTTTTGGCAGCGCTGTGTGATCCAAACATTTTTCTAGGTAACATCTTCTTGTAATAGCCCATCTTATAGCAACGAGACCAGTGTTGATGAAAATCATGATTTTTTTTATTTTTGTTAATAAATAAAAGAATCTGTGTACATAATAATCTTAAAACTAAAAATTGTTTCGACTTGGCTCCGTTAGTCAAGAAGTTGCTTGAGAGCATGTCGGAGATCGTCGAAACTTGCAGAGATGGGCTCGTGGCTCGTGAGCTCAATCTTCGTGAATAATGGCTATCATAATCGCTCATACAGAATCGGTGTTGGTTTTGGTTTTTAGTATTGACTAGTTTCAACGATTTAACCGACTACCTACAATAAAGGCGTCTACCAGTACTCTAGCAGAGGTAAAGAGTGACACGCCCATCAAGAGAAGCATGTACACGATTGCATGCTTCGCTCTCGCTTGCTCCTATTGCTATACCAAAACCAACACTTTTCGATTCTATCTAATAATATACCTACTATAATATACTTAGTTTTATAACATGCTATGAAAGAGAAATGGTCAATGGACAATGCACAATTTAAAATAGCCATGAAGCTAATAAATATTGGCATGTATTGATGAAGATATTTATGTCACTAATGACAGATAAATTAAATAAAATCAAATTTAGTTGCTACTAGAATAGGAAACAATTTGTATTTAGTTATAAGTTAGATATTGAATAATGTTATGTGATTATAGAATCTACCTTAGAAAATGTTAGAGAAATATAATTTTGGCAGTCAAAAAAATGTTAAAAATATAAATTAATTAAAATATATGTTATTTGGTATAGTTAGAAAGAAATTATAAATAATAATTAGTACAATAAAATTAAAAGTGGACCTGGAACAAATTTGTAATAAGCTGATTTTTTCAGGATTGTATTCTATGGCTATGCAGGAGTCTCTGAATGAAAATCCCAAAAAATCCGCCGTGCAGAAATAAAGAAAAAATGCGCCGCCATGTTGAAATTAAGCACTTTTTCCTTTAATCGGTAATAGCCCTCACGGATGACACTTTAGGAAAAGAAGTAAAGAGGCAAAATTTTGAGAGAAAGAGCTAAGCTTCAATATGGTATAAATCGGTTAAAAATTAATAAAGTTATGATTGTCAAAATGACAGATTTTTTTTAAAAAAGGGTATTTTTTACTTCCACATCCAGTGGAAGTATAGTAATGACAAAAAAAATTTTAAAAATTTTTATTGTTCAAATAGGCTTAGAATGTCATGAAACGTCGAGATTTTAAGTTTGAGAGAAAAAAATTCTGTCTGTCTGTCGGTCTGTCTGTAACTTTTTTTTGTGCGCACGTTTACTCTGGAACCGTTTGAGATATTGACTTGAAATTTGGTACACATATGTAGCTTAGCGAGATCTAGAACTAGGTTATATTTTCATCTTGTTCCGTCGAAGGTTTGGGGGGTAAATTGGGGTAAATTTGGATTAAAGAGGTAGATCAAGCAGGTAAGAGTCCATAAAATTGGTATTTAGTATATACAAGAGAAGCTAAGGTCTCAAAAAAAATTACCACCCCCACCCCATTATTAAAGGGGATGAAAAAAAATGTGATTTAGTGTGTGTACAAGAACCAGAAACCTCAAAATATATTTTTACTTCATCCACCCCCACTACCACCCACTACCACCCCCTAGCACCAACCCCACCCCATTACCGATGTGGGGTATCGTTTAATGGGTTTTTGGGGTAGAGGATTTCAAATATTATATTATTAAAGTTCCATAAACAATTATTTCCACATACGAAGTTTTTTCGTTGTGAGGTTGGATAGAAAATCTGGATGTGGAAGTAGTGATTCCTTAGGCAGCGATTTTTTGTATTTAAACAACGTAAGAAGGTAACAATAGTCAACAAAAACAACAAAATCATCTCCTTTTTTCTTATTTTGATAAAAAACTTACACCAAGTCCAGCTTTGCCTGAAGGTGCTAAAACAATTTGTAATAGACAGGGGTTTTTCCTTAGAAAAGTTGTGTGGTAACGCCCGGCTCAGTGTGTTTCATTTGTTCGTTATCATGATGGTTTAAATTGTATTATTATTTTCGATGACTATTCTATTGAAAGCACCGTTAAATTTACAGAATATCAAAGAAGAGCTAAAAATGCATTTCAGAAAGAAATTAATATTAACCCACAAAAAAGTAGTAGAGATATCTCAAAACGAATTTTTAGCATCAGTATTAAATAAAGATCAGTTAATTAAACTTCTAACATCAAATTTCAATCAAAATATTATCACAGTTAAATGTGCGGATGCAGATGCTGATTGTTTAATTGTAATAGTAGTTTGTGCAACAAGGGTGGATATGATATCCATATCGCACGATACAGAAGTTTGAGCACGACGCCGTAGGCTGAGTGCTTCAAATCTTTTGAATGCGACATGGATAATCCACTCGAGTTGTACAGTATACTTTTTCTAATTTGAAATTAATAAAAGAAACGAATATTGCTAGCATATTTATAATAAATTTATTAAATAAGTATTCAATTTAAATATGCTTGTTAAATTAATATTTTAAGCCCTTAAATTAAAGACTTTTTAAAGTTTTATTATGAAAATAAAAATTTTTACTAATAAAGTTTGTATCTTTTCTTTATAACACTTAACCTGAAAAGAGAAAAATTACGATTTTTAAAATAAACATTTCTCCAACCATATTGGCATCATCTAGAGATAATTAAAAATAAACATTTTTAACTATCCTCTGATGAGTGATGATGCCATTGTGGTTGACGAAATTCGTGTCGAATAATAGTATTCGAGTGTAGTGTTTAAGTCTCCTACAAACTTACGTCTTTATATATTTTAGTATAAGTAAATATTCCCAGTCGACAGCGCCCTAATATAACTATTATTCAGATTCCACTTAACCTTCCAATATATCTTGAGGGGGTTGAAATGATTGAGAAAGTTCGTATAATGTCTTCCTGTCGGAGGCCAACGATTAACTGCCTCCCACTTTTACATTAAAGGGCTACTTAGTTTCGGAGTAATTAATTTTGGGTACAGTATTGATTATTCATCAACGAATAATTAGATAGATAGCACTACACACAAAAATAAAAATAATTAATACTTTTTGTTCAGTACAAAAACTTTAAGGTCGTGTTGTAGTGTACTCAACAAATTAAGTAAAAAAGTTCCTAGAAATATGGTCTCTAAAATATTTCCTAGGGGAGATACAGTCGGGCCTATAGCCAGAAAAAAATTGTAGGTGCTCATCGGATTTTAGAGGAGGCTCAAATACAGCCTTTATTATACTAAAAACGTTAAATAATAGCAAAAAATAAAAAAAATTAATTTCATTAAGCATATCAAGGAGAAAACAATTAACAAAGTTGCAAACGCATATTAAAGAGCTCAAATAGAGTTTTTGAAATACAGCGTGTTCCACTTTTAATCCGCCACCTCCTACATATTTGAGTTATTATTCTAGATAATAGCACTCAATAACTAGCGTCTAACTTCTGCATATTACTTGAGCAGGGCGCGAGCATGTGCAAATTCAAACAGTTGCCACTTGTAGCGACTCACTTATTCTAGCAAGAAGATATGTGCGACTCGGCCACTCGAAATCCATATAGCCGTAACTAAGATATAAAAAAGTATTTTTAAGAAAAAGCTTTTATCTGAAAAAACTACTAAAAAGTAAAAATAATTTTTTTTAAATTCATACACATGGAAACCGAAAGCTTTGGGGGCAGTCATATAGTGATATTGCATAGTTACTTTGCTCAATTGACCACCCCCAAAGCTTTTGTGTATGAATTTAAAAAAAATTATTTTTACTTTTTAGTAGTTTTTTCAGATAAAAGCTTTTTCTTGAAAATACTTTTTTATATAATTTTATTTTTTACTTTTTAGTCCACTTATTTTACAAACAGACAGACAAAACCCTTTCATTTTCCACCGCCATCCACCCCTTCCCTCTCCCGTCTTCTCACCCTTCTAACACTACTTCCCACCCTTTTCCCACCTCTTTCCACCACTTCCCCTTCCCTTTCCCATCTCTCCCCACCTCTTTCCACTCTATTCCCACCTCTTCTCACCCTATTCCCACCCCTTTCCTACCTCTCCCCCTACCCTTCCCCATCTCTCTCCACCTTTTTCCACCCTATTCCCACCTTTTCCCACCCCTTACCCACCTCTTCCCACGCCTTCCTCACTTCTTCCCACCCCTTTCCCACCTCTTCCCACCCATTCCCCACTCTCCCCACCTCTTCCCACCCCTTTACCACCTCTTGCCACATCTTCTTCACTTCTTTATCGTATTTTACTCATCAAACCCTTTCATTTGACACCCATATCAACGGGGTTGTGACTAAAAAGCCGATCCGCCATCTTGGGACGTCCGCCATATTGGATGTAAAATGACGTCACATTGTTTATCGTATTTTACTCGTCAAACCCTTTCATTTGATACCCATATCTGGGGGGTTGTGACTAAAAAGCCGATCCGCCATCTTGGGACGTCCGCCATATTGGATTTAGACCGATAATGGCTATACTATGTTGCATTGTCACCGGACTTATATATGTGTGCCAAATTTCAAAGCTCTAGCTTAATTAGAACTAGTCGAAATTCAGCTTGAAAGATTTGACCTAAATCAACAAACAAACATACAAACAAACATTGCAAGTGAAATAAAAGCTTTTAAAAAGGACAGAAAAAACAAAATAATATAATAATATATAATTACAATTTCAATGTATACACATTTATTGAATGTTGAACTTTTTTACATCAATATACATTCATAAAACCATTTTATTTTATTGTATAGCTGAATGATAATATATACGAAGCTATATTTTGATGACCCCGACTTGAACCGACATAAGCTGTTCAATTTTTTTTTTTTTTTTAATTTATGGTACCCGTTTTTGGATAGAATGAATTACATGGTATAGAGGTTAATTATTTCCCTTTCGATGCTGTCTTGGACCTAGACCATTGATGAATACACAATACGCTGCTCTTTACTTCTCAACATTTTCAAATCTCAAGCGGACACAACCCAGATTTCCCAAGAATTTATCATCAATATTTATTATTAGGTAAGTGAGTTGTGTGTCCGTATTCCCTTCGTTGAGAGAACAATTAATCAATCACTTATCATTTTTATCAATCATTTTTAAATGGCACCTCCTACGGAGAATATTTCGTTAACGATCAACTAGCAACATCAGATACAGTGACACCGAACAGTAATTATGTTACAAATATGTATACTATTAAACTTCCTCCTTTTTGGGTTAACAAACCAGAAATATAGTTCACACAAATTGAATCGCAATTTTCTATTCACAGGATCGTTAACGATCGGAAAAAGTACGATTATGTTATTTCCAGTTTGCCCCCGGAAATTATTACAACAATTTATGACATTGTCACTAATCAACCCGAAAGAGATTTATACGATAACCTGAAAACTATTCTAATTTCTCGTTTGACCTCAAGCGAAGAAACGCGCTTAGAGGACTTGCTCTCTGGTTCCCAGATGGGGGACCTCAAACCATGCGATTTTTACCGGTCTATGCTGTCAATTATCGGAGAATCCCATGTGGTGAGCCAGGAGCTCCTAGTCAAATTATGTAAACGGCGATTACCTAAAACTATCTCCATTGCAATCACCGCATTCGGAAAGACTGAGATCAAAGAATTAATCGACATTGCTGATCGTATATGGGAGTCGTGTCAAAATTCTATGAATTCCCTTACGTTTAATTCAATTTGTAACGTTAATCCCACAGTTTGTACTTCAAATTTGATTGCAACCTTTCAAGATACATTGAATCAAGAAATTTTTACATCTCAATTGCATGCTATAGAGTCTAAAGTTTCTTCAATAACTTCCGCTACTCCTACAGATTCTAGCACTTATTGCGAAAATTGTAAAAGTCGCCTTGACTCCGGAAATCGCAGTGGCTCAAGGCCCCGTTCTAATAGTCGAAGTGGTACCCGCGTTAGAATAATCCTTCTAATGCCAAAGTTTGCTATTACCATCAACTTTATGGTCGTAAAGCATTAAATGTCTCGGAGATTGGTGCACTTTCGCCAAAGATGTCAAAGCCGACAATCAAAGATGACTAAAAGTCAATGATATTTTGACAGCTGACGTTAATATTTCAAATAGTAAACGTCGTCTTTTATATTTGATAATAAAAATAATTTGAATTTTCTCATTGACACAGACGCTGATTTGTCGATAGTACCTCGGAATCTTTTAACAGATTTTAAGAAGAACCCTGATATTGTACTGACAGCCGCTAATGAATCTATTATTAATACATTCGGAAAGAAATTTTTGAAAATTGATTTAAACTTACGTAGGTTATTATACTCTTCACAAAAACGAAAAGTGTATTGTATTTTTATACTCTTCGCAAAAACGAAGAGTATATTGTATTTGATCGGCACATTTCTAAATCAGTAAATATCGCTCGCAGACAAAAAATTTTCATATCATTGTGTTAGTGAACGAATTCTGAACAACTTTCAAAATGTCCGTCTGTCCGTCCGTCCGTCCGTCCGTCACGTTTCTTGTAAGCACGATAACTCAAGAAAGAAAAATCCGATTGTATTGAAATTTGGACACTAAGTTAGTGTTAGCTAGAGGAAGAACCGTATTGTTTTTGAACAAAATCGATCGGTAAATAAAAATGTTATTAATGATTTAAATAAAAATTTTTTTTTTTGATTTTTATGTTTTTGTAATTGAATAGAAATCTGGTGGAATGATATTTCACTATAATATCTAAATATTTATATATTTTACAAATACACATTTCATAATGTAATATACAACCGTGAAAATATGATTTTAGCTCGTGTCTTATAATGTAAAAATTTACATTTTTTTACGTGTAAGGTGGTGGTGTAGTTTGACTCGGAATCCAAGGGTCCCGGGTTCGGAACCCAAATGGGGTTTGGTATGTTTTTTTTATTTTTACTTTATTTTACACGGAGTCTTTTACCAACTAAGTTCGTACTATACAATTAAAAATGTCTAAAACTAACACTATTTACAAAAAACTGCGAAGAGTATCCTATAGAATGTGTAACAATTATATAAAAAGTTCAGTGAATAGGCGAAGAGTACGTTTTTAGCTTGATTACTTTTGTTTTTAATATAGCAGATATTGATGTCCCAATAATTGGGGCAGACTTTTTAACGCATTTTGGTTTAGTTGTTGATTTGAAACATAAAAGTTTAATCGACAATATGACTAGTTTATCTATATATTTATTCTCTAATAATGGGCCATTACATTCTCCTAAGTTATTTAGCATATCAAATGAATCCAATGCATTACTTTTAGAATATCCAACTTTGATAAGTTCGCCAAATTACAATTTACCGGTTAAACATTCCGTAGAATATCATATTATAACAGAATACCTTTCTCACGACCACGTAGGTTAGATAATATTAAATTTAAAATAGTTCAGACCGAATTCAATACTATGGTAGACTTAGGAATTTGTTTACCTTCTTATTCTTCCGTATCCTCACCATTACACATGGTGAAAAAAAAAAGAAAACAAAAACGATTGGAGGCCTTGCGGAGACTATCGTCAGCTCAATTCAGTTACTGTCCCTGATAGATACCCATTACCGCATCTCCACGACTTTAACACTTTTGTATGGTTGTATAGTTGTATTATTTTTTCAAAACTAGATTTGGTCCGTTCTTATCACCAAATACCTGTCCCACCCGTTCGGGGTTGAAAACCGTCGAATACGTGTCTCCTTATTTCCTCAGAAGAGCCCGTCGCTAGAATATCACGTTTTTAATTTACGTGATTTCGGAGATGTGGGTACCCTTTAGACCATCTACCACCCCCGTTTTCATCCCTTCAAAAAGCGAAAATCGAAATTTCGTCTCACTCGTGACTAATAAATTTCAACAAAAAAATATTTCTGCCCAATCTCACGCATCTTGATCTAGCCGTTTCCGAAAAAGCCTAAAATTTCAACCTTTTTCGAGGAACCTGTATGCAAAATTTCTAGCAGCGGTTTGAGCTGTGCGTTGATAGATCAGTCAGTCAATGAGTCAGGGTATTTTTTTATATATAGATTTCTATACATAATTCAATAAACCAAAATCAGATCCTTATTTCCTCAGAAGATCCCGTCGCTGTAATATCACATTTCTGACTTACGCGATTTCAGACTTTGGACCATTTATCACCCCCGTTTTCACCCCTTCAAAAAGTGAAAATAGAAATTTCGTCTTACTCGTGTCTAATAGATTCCGATAAAGAGTATTTCTGCCAAATTTCACGCTTCTAGGTCTAACTGTTTCCGAACCTCCCGCTTCCGGTTCACCCTTACGGGGGTCTCTTTCTGAAAACCGTCGAATACTTGTCTTCTTATTTCCTCAAAAGAGTTCATCGCTCGAATAATCACATTTCTGATTTACGCGATTTCAAAAATACGGATGCGCTTTGAACCGTGTACCACCCCCATTTTCACCCCTTCAAAAATTGAAAATCGAAATTTCGTCTTATACGTGTCTAATAGATTTCAACAAAAAATATTTCTGCCAAATTTCACGCATCTAGATCTAACAGTTTCCGAAAAAGACTAAAATTTCAACCTCCCTTTTTACCTTCTTCGAATTTCGAAAAATCCCCTCTTAGTGATTGTCTATGCCATTCGAGGAACCTCTATGCAAAAACTGAAGTTTCTAGACCTAGCGGTTTGAGCTGTGCGTTGATAGATCAGTGAGTGAGTCAGTCAGTCAGTCAGGGTATTCTTTTATATATATAGATGACGATAATTTTACTCTTTTTTTCAAACAAAAGTTTATACAAAACATAAAAACAAAAAACGATTTTAAGGTAAGAGCTTGTATATATTTTAATTAGAAAGCAATAATTAAGGGAGTGAATTTATTTTTAACAAAAGTTTTCCAGAAAATAAACACAAACGACCAGACCATCTCACTTCACAGCACAACTATTAAAATTAGTGACAAATTAACAAGTAGTAGGCAATGAGAAACAATGTGGCAGCGGCTTTTTAATTAAATATACAAAACGTTGGTAATTATACAATAATTGTTTTATTGCACCTAAGCTCACTAGCGAGCTTTTATGTGTTTACTACACTCTAATTAATAAATGTGTTAAGAAAATTTATTTTACCTCGATGATACCACAGAAATAAAAAAATATATATAAAATGCGCAAATGTTCTCTATCTTGTGTGTGGAACTTTTATAATATATTATTGCAACTGATTATTTTTTAGCAGCTTTATACTTTATAAAAAAAAAATAATGTCCAATTAAAGAACATATATGCTGCGGAGAAATAATGAAATATGTATCCTGAAAGCTAACAGCACGGTATATTTAAGATTTGTCACTTATTCAGAAATGGGGTTATTTCAGGAGTGTAAAAATTAAAAATACCTACTAATTTGAACAGTAAAATATATGAGGACAACGTAATAACAATTAAAATCACTCTGATATTTGTTAATTATTCACAAAATCCGCAAAAACTATACTACTCATTTTAAATTTTATTAATGCCTGACATCAATGGTTAGAGGTAATTTTGTTGTTGTTAGATTGCTGCCCTGTCAATACCAAATGTAATATTAATGTTTTAACTTCTAATTTTCCAGTTTGCAAATAAATATTTTATGTATTTCAAGTGCGAAGAGGCGCATATTTTCGGCCACAACTTTATTGTTTTTTTATGTTAGAGAAAAAATAAAAAAAGCGTCGGAAAGCTCGATCAATTTTGTTTAGAATTAGTGTCTACAAATATTTTGAAAAACTGATAATTAGCGAGATATTTGGAAAAATGAAAGAAGTTTCACGTTTTCCTAGAAAATGCATGTAAATTTTAGAAAAATCATTTTTCCCAGAAAGGTTTGCTTTGAAGGACCGAGATTAATGGAGCGTCTAGGTAATACATGATATTCGGAGTACATCGTAATTTAGGTCAATTTCAGTTAATTACCGATTAATTACGGTGCCAAAATGGCGAATTTCTACCGAGAAAAAAAAGTTCTCACTTCCGCCCGTTACAAATTTAATTCCATTTAAATTCATTAGAGTAGTTTTTTGGCCTAGGAGCCAAGGTTAAAGAGTTACCAATTTTTTAAACAAGAAATGTGCGATTTTTGTCGGACATCGCCACATATTTCAGTAAATATCTCCGGAACGAAAAAAAAAAAAAAAAAAGAATCAAAACTCTGATGGAACCGAAAGATTCGAAATGAAACGAACTCGTTTTACGGTATTTTTTTATTTTGGGTTAGCTCTTACCGTTTCAGAGATATTGGCGAAAAATAGTAAAAAAAAGCATGCATTTCGGAACCGAAAATAGCGCAAAAACATGGAATCTTAAAACGTTCATATTTTTCGAAAAACGCCCGTGGGAGGGCCCGTACGATGTCGCGACGCAGAGAGGAAGAGTTCTAGTTGATCCGCATCGTAAATTGCACAAGGCAAATCGAAAATTTGGCTCGGCACGAACGAATCAAAAGTGGCATTTTTTGACATTTAGCGAAAACAGCAAAACAAAATGTCGGTCACACATGTCAATATAGGTAATAGTGAAGTTTGTATTTCGTGGTTGCCATACAAATTTACTTCTTGAACTATACTGCGAATGCGTAACTATTGACGTTCCGGCTTTTAGAGGGAATAACCATTTTCAAATTGTAAATTGAATTCAAAATTATTTAATGTCTATAAAAAAAAAATCCGTTACATATACTTAGTTATTACTAGTTCTAGAATGCCAATTCAATATAAATACAGATTTTGAAATAACCCCATTAAATTATTTAGTTACCTCCCTGCTTCAGTAAAGCAATTACACAACAAAAAAATTAAAAAAAAAACGGTAAAGCAATTTGCTATAATAAATAATGATTACATGAAAACCTTAGTCAGTTACAATATCTATTATTGACCCATTTTTCATTCTTTCATTCCCAAGTTCCCAAGTTTTTATTGTAGCGTTCGCACAATTTTTTAGTGGAGATAATTGATCAAGTTTTCCTTCACCTCCATGAAATTTCTTTACGTGTTTTCGTAAATCATACAAACGTTTAAAAACAGCTTTGCACTCGCTACACTTTGATTTGTCATTCATTTTTAACAAGTCTATGTATTTAAAAAACAGTTTTTTGCGTTTGACGTGCTGCTGGTAAGCGGTTGAATTTGCACATGCCGGGCACATCTAGCGAATTGCAGGGGCTAGACGCTAGTCACTCAGTACTATTCTTCTATGTGAGTCTTAATGTACTTTTATCGTATGTAAAGTGGTCAATAAAATGAATAAATATATAAATAAAAATGACTGACTGTTTTTGTATGCTCCAAAGTTACACAACACAGCATATTTCGAATTCTGAAGTCCTGTTTTTCGACCAAATTGTCATGACACACGTCGATGCTCTAATAAGAATCTTCATTCCACGGTCGAAAGTAACTTTCAGCTACGATTTAGCATTACTGAAAAAATCTCTTGATAGGTCTATTTATGCCGAAGTAACGTCTTACGGGGGCGAATATTTACAGTATTTATATAATCAACCACAGTACAATTCGTAAGATATACGTTTGGATCTACCATAGCACATGAATTTAATAATTCCAAACAGGATAAATTTAATATGTATATGCATCTCAGTGTGGTTTCGGGAAAGCCTTCTATCAATATTAAATGCCCTCCCAGATGATTTATGTTTTATTATTTATTTCAATAATAAAATTTCAATAAAATTGACACGGTTTTTATCACTGATGTGTTTTTATTGCAGCATTGGCAACATTTTAGGGCTTACCACTGGAAATAAATTTGTTATTGCTAATAATATAGGATTGCCCCAAGGTCATAACTTTTCCTGTTTGTTATTATTATCGTTCGAAAAAAGAAATAACTTTTTTAAAAGGCTCTTTGCATATCGCAAGGAAAAAAATCTATATAAAATGCGCAAATGTTCTCTATCTTGTGTGTGGAACTTTTATAATATATTATTGCAACTGATTATTTTTTAGCAGCTTTATACTTTATAAAAAAAAAATAATGTCCAATTAAAGAACATATATGCTGCGGAGAAATAATGAAATATGTATCCTGAAAGCTAACAGCACGGTATATTTAAGATTTGTCACTTATTCAGAAATGGGGTTATTTCAGGAGTGTAAAAATTAAAAATACCTACTAATTTGAACAGTAAAATATATGAGGACAACGTAATAACAATTAAAATCACTCTGATATTTGTTAATTATTCACAAAATCCGCAAAAACTATACTACTCATTTTAAATTTTATTAATGCCTGACATCAATGGTTAGAGGTAATTTTGTTGTTGTTAGATTGCTGCCCTGTCAATACCAAATGTAATATTAATGTTTTAACTTCTAATTTTCCAGTTTGCAAATAAATATTTTATGTATTTCAAGTGCGAAGAGGCGCATATTTTCGGCCACAACTTTATTGTTTTTTTATGTTAGAGAAAAAATAAAAAAAGCGTCGGAAAGCTCGATCAATTTTGTTTAGAATTAGTGTCTACAAATATTTTGAAAAACTGATAATTAGCGAGATATTTGGAAAAATGAAAGAAGTTTCACGTTTTCCTAGAAAATGCATGTAAATTTTAGAAAAATCATTTTTCCCAGAAAGGTTTGCTTTGAAGGACCGAGATTAATGGAGCGTCTAGGTAATACATGATATTCGGAGTACATCGTAATTTAGGTCAATTTCAGTTAATTACCGATTAATTACGGTGCCAAAATGGCGAATTTCTACCGAGAAAAAAAAGTTCTCACTTCCGCCCGTTACAAATTTAATTCCATTTAAATTCATTAGAGTAGTTTTTTGGCCTAGGAGCCAAGGTTAAAGAGTTACCAATTTTTTAAACAAGAAATGTGCGATTTTTGTCGGACATCGCCACATATTTCAGTAAATATCTCCGGAACGAAAAAAAAAAAAAAAAAGAATCAAAACTCTGATGGAACCGAAAGATTCGAAATGAAACGAACTCGTTTTACGGTATTTTTTTATTTTGGGTTAGCTCTTACCGTTTCAGAGATATTGGCGAAAAATAGTAAAAAAAAGCATGCATTTCGGAACCGAAAATAGCGCAAAAACATGGAATCTTAAAACGTTCATATTTTTCGAAAAACGCCCGTGGGAGGGCCCGTACGATGTCGCGACGCAGAGAGGAAGAGTTCTAGTTGATCCGCATCGTAAATTGCACAAGGCAAATCGAAAATTTGGCTCGGCACGAACGAATCAAAAGTGGCATTTTTTGACATTTAGCGAAAACAGCAAAACAAAATGTCGGTCACACATGTCAATATAGGTAATAGTGAAGTTTGTATTTCGTGGTTGCCATACAAATTTACTTCTTGAACTATACTGCGAATGCGTAACTATTGACGTTCCGGCTTTTAGAGGGAATAACCATTTTCAAATTGTAAATTGAATTCAAAATTATTTAATGTCTATAAAAAAAAAATCCGTTACATATACTTAGTTATTACTAGTTCTAGAATGCCAATTCAATATAAATACAGATTTTGAAATAACCCCATTAAATTATTTAGTTACCTCCCTGCTTCAGTAAAGCAATTACACAACAAAAAAATTAAAAAAAAAACGGTAAAGCAATTTGCTATAATAAATAATGATTACATGAAAACCTTAGTCAGTTACAATATCTATTATTGACCCATTTTTCATTCTTTCATTCCCAAGTTCCCAAGTTTTTATTGTAGCGTTCGCACAATTTTTTAGTGGAGATAATTGATCAAGTTTTCCTTCACCTCCATGAAATTTCTTTACGTGTTTTCGTAAATCATACAAACGTTTAAAAACAGCTTTGCACTCGCTACACTTTGATTTGTCATTCATTTTTAACAAGTCTATGTATTTAAAAAACAGTTTTTTGCGTTTGACGTGCTGCTGGTAAGCGGTTGAATTTGCACATGCCGGGCACATCTAGCGAATTGCAGGGGCTAGACGCTAGTCACTCAGTACTATTCTTCTATGTGAGTCTTAATGTACTTTTATCGTATGTAAAGTGGTCAATAAAATGAATAAATATATAAATAAAAATGACTGACTGTTTTTGTATGCTCCAAAGTTACACAACACAGCATATTTCGAATTCTGAAGTCCTGTTTTTCGACCAAATTGTCATGACACACGTCGATGCTCTAATAAGAATCTTCATTCCACGGTCGAAAGTAACTTTCAGCTACGATTTAGCATTACTGAAAAAATCTCTTGATGGGTCTATTTATGCCGAAGTAACGTCTTACGGGGGCGAATATTTACAGTATTTATATAATCAACCACAGTACAATTCGTAAGATATACGTTTGGATCTACCATAGCACATGAATTTAATAATTCCAAACAGGATAAATTTAATATGTATATGCATCTCAGTGTGGTTTCGGGAAAGCCTTCTATCAATATTAAATGCCCTCCCAGATGATTTATGTTTTATTATTTATTTCAATAATAAAATTTCAATAAAATTGACACGGTTTTTATCACTGATGTGTTTTTATTGCAGCATTGGCAACATTTTAGGGCTTACCACTGGAAATAAATTTGTTATTGCTAATAATATAGGATTGCCCCAAGGTCATAACTTTTCCTGTTTGTTATTATTATCGTTCGAAAAAAGAAATAACTTTTTTAAAAGGCTCTTTGCATATCGCAAGGAAAAGTTGTAAAAGTATTATAATTCAGGTCAGAAGGTGGGACTTTATTTATTTATTTATATATCAGAATATCTACAGGATAAAATTCCAAATGATATTAAATTTACAACATATACCTTACTGCAAACTGAGAAAACATTTTATAATATGACTAATAAAAAACAAATAAATTATAGACAAAAAGGCTGAAAAAGGAAAGGACAAACATTCTACATTAGATTATTACTAACAGAGATACAATTTAAAAATTCTGTACTATATGTGATGGTAAATTTTTAATAGCTGATGCGACTTTTGCAACAGGACAATGACTACACTGTAATTTGAATGAGTAATATCCGCATAGAACAAGTCTTTATTTCTTGTATTTTAAATCTGTTAGTTGAACAGCTGAAGAATTTTTGTAGAGTCTATTTTATTATTGATAATATTAAAACCAAATTTTAAAACGTCTCTCCTTAAGAGACGTAAAACTTAGCAATTAAAGTCTTTCCTAGTGTGAATTGGTTTTATTATGAAACTTAAAATGAAATATATTATTTCCTTTTGTACTCTCTCGAATTTGTTGATGCCAAACTGACAATGTTGTTCAAGATAATATAACAATATTCTAATAATGATTTAACCAATGAAGTAATAGTATTTTATATAACAAGTGGCTAAAATGGTGGTTTTTTTCCACAAGTTTATAGTACGAGCCGAGGGCGAGTGCTATAAACCACACGAGTAAAAAAAAAACACATTTTAGTCTCGGGTTATATACAAAATTTTTTCTATAGCCAAAATAGACTAAATTCTATTGCTGTTTCCATAAAAATCAATAAGTTTTATTTCACACTGTGAAATAAAGTTTCTTTATTTTACACTTGTCAATAATGACATTGTTTTGATTCATTGAAATTGTCAAATAAATGTCATTTTAGGATACGGCGTTACAAAGTAGTATATTACGTAATGAGAATTGTAAGAAGCATATTACGCACGAATGGAAAAGTTACGCACGATGCCGCGTATCGGCGAGTGCGTATTTCCATGAGTGAGTAATTGCTTTACAACTCGAATTATGTACTATACTTTACCTACGATCATATTTATTTATTTATTTAGTAAAATCTGGATTTAGTTTACTAGTCAACAATGTCATTCAACAAATATTATGTCAGTTTTGTCAGCGTTTGAAAATTACGTAGGGGCATTTGTTTTTTTAACCCCGCGTCAGCGATATAAGCCACCTATAATTGGGTGTCCCGTGCGTTTTGTTTACCGTGCGATTTGTTTATAGTGCGTTTTGTTTGCAATACGTACACTCAGAGAAATAGTATGGATAAATTCAATAAAAAAAAATGGTTAACTAACAATATCGTTAATTTTGTTAAACCAAACTATATTGATGGTATTTTTAAACAAGAGGTGATTGTTATTTTAATTAATAAAAAGTTGTCGTACAACAAAACAAACATTAACTTAAAAAATAGATGAATAAGAAACAAATTAAACTAGATAATAGTATATTTTATTTTTAACTATTATCGAATTGTAATTCTGACCCAGTATTAGTTCGTTGTCCTATTGTACTTGGTAGACAAACCAATATTATTGTCGTCTTCTAGAAGTTCTAAAAGAATTACCATAAAATTTGCTTGCTTACCACGTAGTCTATTACAGAAATTATTCCCAGATGACGCCACATACAAATCACTGACAATAATCAATCATGCATTATCTTACACTCTTATGAATTTATAGAAAATTAATAACATGATTGCAGTGTTCAAATTCTCTCAGGGATCATCGATATATTTGGATGGATCTTATAAACGATCTCTAATCTTTGGTTTGGGTGGTCTGATGTCTCAATACTGAGATTTTGGCTAACCAAAAAAAACTTCATCATACAATAAAGTGTAGATCAACCCAAAAATTAGTTGGTGAACAAAAAACAAAGTCATTGTACTATTTAATTGTAGACCAAATTGAAAATGGTTAGTGAACAAAAATGTCATCGTACTATTTAATTTGTTACAAGAAGATATGATTATTAAACTACTATTTGTTTACGAAAACAAATAAAGGTGTATGACTATTCTTTACTGATTGATTTAACTATGAAACTAGATAGGCGCGATTTCATATGCTCTTTTTGGTTGAATTTACCTATCATTTTCTTTGAGTATAAAATTCAACTTACATGAATGGCAGGTAGTGTGTTTTTTACTATTTACAGCAGTGATCGTAGGCAAATATATTTTTGTAACGCCATATACTAAAATGACATTTATTGACAAGTGAAAAATAAAGAAAAAAGTGTGAAATAAAGACATTTTATTTCACAGTGTGAAATAAAACTTATTGGTTTCTATGGAAAGAGCAACAGAGTTTAGTCATTACGACAAGGTAACTTTGTCAATTTGCCGTATTTTTACAAAATTTTATTGTTTTCTAATTTCAAATGGCGATACAAAAAATTTTGTATATAACTCGAAACTAAAATGTTTTTTTCTACTCGTGTGGTTTATAGCACTCGCCTTTGGCTTGTACTATAAATGCTCCACTTGTAAAAAAAAACACCATTTTAGCCAAATTATAGTTCGCAATTGCATCCGTTAAGGTTTTGACGGAAAGTCTGCTATTGTAATCTTACATAATATACATTTTTTTTTCTGACCTGCCATCAAAGTTTTGGCAAGAAAATTATGTCTTCCGAAGAAAGTATATAACAATAATGCGCCCAAATTTGGACATGCCTCTTTTCTAGCACATCTGTTTAAAATAAATATTCTACCTTGTTCTAATACTTGGTACGTTAAAGATGATCTGGACCATATTTTTTCCAATGTTATCGAGCAGCAAGTGCTAATTACACTCTTCGCAAAAACGAAGAGTATATTGTATTTGATCGGCACATTTCTAAAATCGTAAATATCGCTCGTAGAGAAAAAATTTTCATATCATTGTGTTAGTGAACGAATTCTGAACAACTTTCAAAATGTCCGTCTGTCCGTCCGTCACGTTTCTTGTAAGCACGATAACTTAAGAAAGAAACATCCGATTGTACTGAAATTTGGACACTAAGTTAGTGTTAGCTAGGGGAAGAACCCTATTATTTTTGAACAAAATCGATCAGTAAATAAAAATGTTATTAATGGTTTAAATTTGAGAATTTTTTTTTGATTTTTATGTTTTTATAAAAATTTACATTTTTTACATTTTTTTACGTGTTAGGTGGTTCTTACGTTTTTGACTCGGAATTCAAGGGTCCTAGGTTCGAAACCCACATGGGGTATGGCATGTTTTTTTTTTAATTTTTACTTTATTTTGCACCGAGTCTTTCACCAACTAAGTTTGTTCTGTAAAATTAAAAATTTTGAAAACTAACATTATTTACAAAAAACTGCGAAGAATATCCTATAGAATGTGTAACAATTATATAAAAAGTTTAGTAAACCGGCGAAGAGTACGTTTTTAGCTTGTTGTAATATTCAATATCTTTTTAATGTACTCTCTCTCCTTAGCTAATATATTTGTTTTATTGTAACATCGTTTTTTTGGAAAAAACGAAATTCTATTGTGAATTTTGTGAGCAAATGTTTAGATTGGCTCCGTACCAACTCTTATTTTTTCTCTGTTGCATCCTTTTAACTATAGTGGCACTTTAAATTTGTTTACTGCTAAAAAATAATGTTCTGACTGACCGCAGGACAAAAAGTGTGTCCCTGTGTTTTCTCCTTTACTTATTGTAGCTAAGCGCATTTTGATAAGCCTAGTTAAGTCAAGCCGTCGAAACCCACCAGGCATCGAATAATAAATGACATGCACCAGCACTGTCTGTAACAGCCAGCGCTCGCCGTGACATGTGACATGTTAAAATACTTATAACACCGTGTATATAACAATATTTTACGCATATTCGATACATTTTTAAATCTGTTGATAATAATGATAATGAAATACTAAGCAATCCAACAAAATTGATTACTACTTTTTCGTCACGTTTGACATTTCTATTTTAACCATGGACAATTTTAATAACGTTAAATCCGCTGCCTAAGGAATCACTACTTCCACATCCAGATCTCCTATCCAAGGCCCCATTATCACCCCCACACCATTATTGAAGGTGTGGCTTATACACAAACTAAATCAAATTTAATTTTTTTACCCCCTTCAATAATGGGGTGGGGGTGGTAATAGGTGGGCTGATACCAAGCACTTACCCTAAATCCTACTTTTATGGAGTCTCATATGCTTGTTTTACCTATTTTTTTACCTTTAATGTCCAATAAATCATTTTGTTTTATTACAATGTTTATGGACCGGTTTAAGGATAAATGAAATCATAGGTTCTTTAAAACTGCAGAATGATTTATTTATTAAAATAAAAAAACGAACTCATAAACATAAAAAATAAAAACCTTTATAAAAAAACAAATACTATCAGGAGTATCAGGAACAAAGAACAATTTAACGAATCTCAAACTAGAATAGAAAACTAAAACTATGAGAACAGAACGTGAACGAGAATTAAAAATTAAATTAGTAAAGCTGTCAATTCTTCAGACGATTGCGCTATCTTGTTTAAAATTTCTTCGGTATTGGAATCATTTCTGCTTCAATGCCTATTAACATCAATGGCTCCAGAAAGTCTTGAGTCATGTTACTTCTTAGCCGGCGGAACGGCCAAAAGAAGCCAAAAGTACTCACACTTACCAGCTCACAATATATGCCAAAATTTTAAAAAATAAATAAACATTCAAACACAGTTCGTTCAGGCCCCCCGTATGGGGGGTCTATTGGGTACTGAGTTTAGGGGCCCGGGCTTCCGAGGGGGGCCGCTGGTTTCCGATGGGCCCGTAGCGAGGGCCCGCCAGAGATTTTGGCAATTTTTTTTTTCAAATTTCTCCTCCCCGCTCATCAATTATTAAGCGCGGGGGCCCGTAGCGAAGGCCCGAGAGAGATTTTGACAAAAAACTTTTTCCCCGCTCATCAATTATTAGGCGCGGGGGCCCGTCAGTGAATTTGGTTTCGGGGCCCACGATTTAATGCGGGGGGCCTGAGTTCGTCAGCGATTTGAATGTTTTTGCTTCGGATGTGTATAAGCGCATGTACGTACTCAAAAAGCAAAAGGCCCAGTCGGCATTTGCCGACTCGCCGACCTGGCCAGACCGCCACTGCTAACCTGTATATAAAATATAGTGATAGATACATAATATATAAACGTATAAAAAAATGTTAATGTTACTACACTTAATAAACTGAACTGATGAGGGCATATTTTGTGTTATAGTATGATTAGCACTATTTTCAAGGGTAGTAATACTATCAGTATTAACCACTCTAGCAGCTGTAGAAGTAGAAGCCGTAGCATTGTTCACTTGCTTTGAAATTCTTTCGGCTGTTATCATTTTATTTTTAACATATTGGTCGAAGTATCCTTCAGCTACGAGTGAGGACTTCCAGCCTCCGTGACGCTTCAACCCCGTAATATCGCCACCTCCATACACGTATAGTGTAGCCGAAGATCTGCGAAAGCAATGACCGATGTAATGTTCAGGATTTGGCAAATTCAAATAAGTTGCTATTTGTTTTCCAAGTACAGTAAACTTATTTTTTCCAATTCGTTGAATGGTGCATTTACCTCTTTGGTAATTTAAAAAAAAAATGAGCTTATTGTCACGTGCGACGGTCGAAGATCCATGTACATTTTTACAATCCCATAAAATTGACCAGTAATGACAAAACTTCTTACAACTTTGGTTTTGGTTTTAGGTACAGTTATTAATAATATTGTACTTAGATCTGTCATGTCTTCAATGTTCATTTCGTAGAACTCACGACATGCACCCATAATTCCCACGATTAACACGACCTTAAATAATTTTTTTTTTTTTCTCCTCTTAGTTGGCTTTGAGCTGCGCCCATCCAGCCACGAAAATTTATTATTGTATCCTATCTAACACAAGACCAAAAAAAACCAATGACAAAGGATAATAGACAGGGGCACACACTTCACGCCAAGGTGCCGTTCATGGCGACTCTTTTTTCTAGACAAAACAAGGTAGGCAACGGTAAATGGGTTAACCCACAAAGGATGTCCACATAAGGAGACAACAGCTAAGCTAAATTCCCTTATCAAATTTTACGCTCAGTATGTTTTAGAAAATTATAAAACATTATTCTTAACCGATCATTTCTGACTATAAGGAAGCAAAGTGATGTGCTACATTGTGGCAACGGAATATTGTTTTTGATTAGTTCTTGCATTAATAAGGTAGTTGCACGTGAATTATGATGACACTGAAAGATCCAGTGATTGATGTCATCCAAGTTTCCATCGCAATCACAAGAGGGTGTTTCCGAAAGTTTCATTTTGAATAACTGAGAGTTGACAGCTCCATGCCCAAATAAACATCTAACATATTTGATGTTAATATTTCTATTTGGATGACTTCTGCTAGCCAAAGAAGAACTAGGTAATTTTTCGTTAATTTTACAATATATATAGTTGTTGTTATTACAAACTTTAGTCCACTCCTCTTCCCATAGTTTCATATTTGTTTTCAAGGCTGGTATTATGTCAGAGTGAGGTAAATTATCGATAGGGTCTCCGTCAATACTTGAAGACTTGGCTAATTTGTCTGCTATAAGATTCCCTCTTATATCAGAGTGTCCTTTAGCACAAATAAATATAACATTTTTATTGAGATCTTTTAACCTGGCTTGCTTTTCCATAATTTCTACAATAATTGAATTGGAATATACGTGATTTGGTGGATTAGAAATAGCGGTCAAAACTGAGATCGAGTCTGTCATAATTAAAAAGTTTACGAAATTATTGTTGTTACACATGGCCCAATCTAAGGCTCTGCTTATTCCGATAGATTCAGCAGTATATATAGAGCACATATTGTTTAATCTATACTTAAACGAATCTTGGGTGTTTTGAATGTACACGGCACAACCAACACCACTACAGGATTTGGAACCGTCAGTGAAAATTTTACAAGAGTTATGGAATCCAGATATAGTTTCCTGCAAAATTAAGTTATTTCCAGTTCCATCATTATATTTGGGTATTATCACCATAGATTGAAGAAAATAAATGTTGTATTTAGAACTAAAGAAGGGCAAATTAGTCGTTTTACTGCTAGAATCGTATTCAGCCTCCTTAATAAATGCATCTGCCACGGTGGGGGATGATTTATTTTGCCAATAAGGATTTGTCAAATCTTGAGTGGTTAACTGGGCAAGTTTGGGAAGAAGACTACTCTCCGAAAAGTTATTATATTTCAACAGGAATTTTTGAGCCAGAAATTGGCGTCTAAGATGTAAGAGTGGTTCATTACATTCAGCCAGTAGAGCGGAGGTAGGCGTAGATTTCATGGCACCAAGGACTAACCTCAGTGCCTTATACTGAAATCTGTCTAATTTAATTAACCGTGATTTTACAGCAGAGCCATAAAGAACACAACCATAATCTAGAATGGATCTAGTATATGCCCTGTAAAATATAAGATTTATTTTAGGGTCAGAGCCCCATGAGTACCTGTTGATCGCTTTTAATATGTTTAAACTTTTTTCACATTTAATTAAACATTTAGATATGTGTTGATCCCAAGTCAGTTTAGTATCAACGGTTATTCCTAAATAAGTATATTGATTGCAAACTGGGATATTAAACCCTGCAAGACATAAATTAGGATCCTTTGGTAAGCGATGTCTAGTGAAAAAAACCACCGCTGACTTTTCAGGTGATATTTCAAAACCTTGTTGAAAGAAATAATCGTTACAGCAATGCATAACATATTTAAGATCTCTAACACACTGGGAATAATCTTTGTTAATTATGTATATACAGAAATCATCTGCATATTGTAAAACGTTTCCTTCAATGCCCATGTTATGCAAATCCATAGTATATATATTAAACATAAGAGGACTGAGTACAGATCCTTGTGGCAAACCCCTATTAACTTCTCTGGGACCAATAAGTTCACTGTTGCTACGAATAAATACTTGTTTTCTTAGAAATAAATCGATAATATTAGCAGAAAATGTTGATGGTATTTTAAGCTGAATGAGTTTATTATAAAGTATATCCGGGAGGACACTTTCATAAGCACTAGCTACATCTAGAAATAATGCTGATAGGTATTTATTACTTGAAAATGTTAACTGGATATCGGAGACCAAGTTAGCAACACAGTCGATGGTGCCTTTACCTCTACGAAATCCAAATTGGGAATTAGGTAACAAATTGTTTTTCTCTAACCACCATTCCATCCTAACTTTGATAATTCTTTCCAACGTTTTTAAGAGGCATGACATCAGTGAAATAGGACGCACAGAATTTACATCATTAGATTTAGGGATAGGGATTATTAGACATTGTTTTAGAACGTCACAGTTTTCCCCTTTAAGTAAGATGTTATTAAATATCAAACACAGGAATCTTTTAGCTATACTAGGTAGCTTTTGAATCATAAGATAATTTATCCCATCAAGGCCAGGTGATGAACTGCGCGAACTTATGCTGGATTCAAGCTCTTCCAAACTAATCGGAGTTAATAAAAAATGATCGGAATTATCATACATATGTACGACTGCTTGTGGTCACAAAGCTAGGAGCTAGTTTGTTTAAAAGGCTTTCAATAGTGTCTCTACTGTATTGATGAATTTTGTTTTGTTTCTTCCCTTCGACTTTATTAACTCTTCTCCATATTTCAGAAGGGTGAGTTTGTCTATTTAAATTTTCACAAAATGTTTGCCAACCGTCTCTTGCCTTAATTTTAAAAGTACGCTTACATTAAATAAATTAATATGTTAGATTTGAGACATTTAGTATCTGGCAATCTTACCTTACGTAAAAGATAAACTCTGTCAGGTGCTTCCTTTATAAATTTATTAATTTCTTCTGGTTTTTGGCCTTGTTCGCTTCATATTCATCAGATTTTATCTTCAGAAAAGAACGTAGTTTTCCATACTTTTTCAAATCTATGTCGTGTTTTATTTTCAATTTCTGTGGTAGTAAATTAGATACTGTTGCTTCTGCTCTTTCAGTTATTTCTGGTGAAGTACAGGGGATAGTATCTTCTGAATCACTTTCCATTCTTTCAACCACAAAACCCGTTTTTACTTTGATTGTTACCGGCCTCTACGGCGCCGGCGTATTTAATGTGCACAGATAGACTGATTAAGGCATAATTTTCTGATTGGTACACGAGGGGGTATAATGACCAGAATTCCCTCATCATAATTCCCTGTGTGATTAATTGATGGCATTATACACTAAAAATCACCCATTTAATGTTCATATGTTGGTCGTATATAAAGTATGTTACGTTACAATGTATGTATTCAGATATTAATGAGAAGTATTAAAACTATCATAATTTCGAATTGTGCTATAATTTAAACACATATTTGTTAGAAAAGACCTTAGTTCATATTTTTTTAAATTTATTTCATAATAAAAAGTTCTATGCGATCTTGATTTTTGACAGGGAACACAAAAATTTATTTTCTTTAATTGTAGAATTCATCGTTGATCTTATTTATGTAATAGTTGATATGCGAATAATATATTTTCTGAATAATATGCCTATCATAGTGTCAATATTATCGTAGTATTAATATTCTCGTTATTTAATATGGCATGGATATCAATTTGCCTGCCTACAGAGGTTTTAAATTCCCACTAATGTCGTTAATTTTAATGACTGGAAATTGAGAGCTCTGTAATTTACTGCGAATAGGTTGAGAAACGTAATGTTGTCATTATGTGGCACATAAGTCATAGCGCCCACAGCAATCTAAGCTCGGCTGCCCGAATTGGATTGAGGTCTCCTAACATAAATTTTGATTTACTCATGATATACAAAGTGTACGCAAACTATCTAGGCCTAATCAATTAAGATACTTTTTAACCCTTAAACTAGTCAATAATTATTATATTGTGGAAGATTAATAAGTTCACATATCTACATCTGTCAAAAATTACAATTCTGTATGAATATTTTTTTATGAAACAAAACAGCACGTTGAACCCATAGGCATGATAATACCTAGACTGGTTCTTACTGCAAAGAGTTCTCGTGCACGCTTCGACCAATCACGTGACGGGTAAAACAGAGAGAGCACTACTACATTGTCCAATGTCCCACTCGCAGACATTATGTATCCATGGTCCCATTTGATAACATGAAAATTATGATTAAAGTGTTTATAGATATGTCCTATTTAATGCTTATTATACTCTTCGCAAATACGAAAACAAAGAGTGCATTACATTTGATCAGCACATTTCCAAATTTTCTAAAACCGGAAATATCGCTCGCAGACAAAAAAAATTTATATCATTGTGTTAGTGAACGAATTTTGAACAACTTTTAAAATGTCCGTCTGTCCGTCCGCCACGATTCTTGTAAGCACGATAACTCAAGAAAGAAAAATCCGATTGTACTGAAATTTGGACAGTAAGTTAGTGTTAGCAGGAGGAAGAACCCCATTGTTTGGTAAATAAAAAGTTATTAGTAATTTAAAATAAAAAAAAAATTGTAATAAATAGAAATCTTGCGAAATGGTATTTCCTTTATTTTATCATTATTTATTTTTTATATACATTTTACTAATGTGTGTTTTCTAATAATGACAATAAATTTACCAATAGTATATATTACACTCATTAACAATTTCAATAATAAGAAATGGTGGTGTAGTGGCAAAAGTTTTGCCTAACCCAAAGGTCGTGGGTTTAACCCAGGCAAGTTTAATGTTGACTTTATTGTTGATTTGTTGATTTTATTTTTTTTTATGTAATTTCTGAAAATATAGCAAATATATTTGAGTGATTCAGTAATATCCAAAGAACAGAGAAAAAATATTGTTATAAGATTGCATTAAAAATAATTAGATTTCTAGAAATCAAATATGATGACAGTCTACAACGCCTGCTCCACGCATCCATATATCATTTCTAATTGCAGAAGTTATCGATTTAAAGTCAATAGGCAGATATTACAGGAAGGGACCTTAATTTACAAGACAAAAACAGGATTAGTTTTTAAAAAATGCGAAGAGTATCCTATAGAATGTGCAACAGTTATATAAAAAATGCAATAAACTGCTGCCTGCGAAGAGTATAGTACTCATCTCTATGGTACCCTTTCTAGTCTTTGATATAAGATGTTTAAAAATTAAGTAAAGGTCTCGTTTAGTTAAGCAGTGAATGTACTCCCCGAAAGGTAGAATAAGTGTTATGAATTATAATGTATAGAGCATCATTCTGATACAAATGACGAGGTTCTTGAAATGTGTAGCCTCTCCTACACAAGGTCCTTTCAAGTCCTTTGGGATAAAATAGATTGTATTACCTGTGCTATCCATACCCTGCGACATTGCCATCTACCGCAGCTGAGACTCGAACTCAGGAGATGAGCCGTGTTGTCTCTCGCACAACTTCGATCTAGCCCACTGCTACCCTAGCCAGGACTCGAACCCGGGACTCCGTGGTCGCAAGCCTAACTCTGTAAGCAACGCGCCACTGAGTCTTTAAAAAGTTAAAATATTACGATTTCGTTTTAAATTCATTGTGATTGCAAACGCCATCTGTGTAAGTGATATTATTTTATTCACGGAAAATGATAACATCGACAAATAATAATAACAATAAATGAAGGATCGTTAGTCAAAGCAATGATCAAGTTGATAAAATAATAATAAAAATAAACTATGGATTATTAGCCAACAAATACAAATTCAAGAAAATTTGTCAGTAGAGACTTATTAATGCAATGAAACATATTTAAAGGAACGCAGCTGAAATAAAATTTCAGATAATGTAAACTTAGAATAGAGCATTGTTTTCTTAACAAGCAAGACACAAGAGATTTATTTCCATAAATAAATAGTACGAATTGAAAGAGTAATAAAGTTCAAAGTGGTATTTTAATAATGTTATTTTTAAATAAAGTAATGGTCGAATAACAAAATATAAATATCTGTAATTCTTTGGGAAGATAAAAACAAACGTCTTTATGTCGAATGTGAAGTTTCTCTATACGACACTCTCTAAAATTCATCATTTGACAACACCACAGAATATACAATAATATACATACACCCAAACACTATGGTTAATTCAATAAATTCACTTAATCCCAGTGAATTAGACCACTTTCAAAGGGCTAATATGAAATATCTAAACTTAACTTAAATTTTCAAACGTTAGACCACAGCATGATCACAAAACTAAGAAAAGAAGTCTCAATAAAGTACGATACTGCTATAGCTCAGAAACGTATATTACTTCCACATACAGTGGAAGTATAGTAACGACAAAAAAAAATTTAAAAATTTTTATTGTTCAAATAGGCTTAGAATGTCATGAAACGTCGAGATTTCAAGTTTGAGCGAAAAAAAATTTCTGTCTGTCTGTCTGTCGGTCTGTAACTTTTTTGTGCGCACGTTTACTCTGGAACCGTTTGAGATATTGACTTGAAATTTGGTACACATATGTACTTTAACGAGATCTAGAACTAGATTATATTTTCATCTTGTTTTGTCGAAGGGTTGGGGGGTACATTGGGGTCAATTTGGAGTAAATAGGTAAATCAAGCAGGTAAGAGTTCATAAAATTGATATTTAGTATAGCCAAGAGAAGCTAAGGTCTCAAAAAAAATTTTGGCATTAGCCACCCCCATTACCACCCCCACCCCATTATTAAAGGGGATGAAAAAAAATGTGATTTAGTGTGTAGAAGAACCAGAAACCTCAAAATATTTTTTTACTTTATCCACGTCCCACTCCCACCCCCTGTCACCACCCCCACTCCACTACCGATGTGGGGTATCGTTTTATGGGTTATTGGGGTAGAGGATTTCAAATATTATATTATTAAAGTTCCATAAACAATTATTTCCAGATACAAATTTTTTTCGTTGTGTGACTTGGATAAAAAAATCCGGATGTGGAAGTAGTGATTCCTTGGGCAGCGGTTTTTTTTAACGGTTGTAAGTTGCATAACTTTTACCCGAAAACATAAAATGTCTCCTAATATTTATGAAATTCCAAAATGCATTGAAATTATTTTTTTTTAAAGAAACCTACACTCTCCAAGAGTTTATTTTTAAATGTTAGTTCATATTTCATTTGTATTTATGCAACTATTCGTTATTTATTATTTATTTAATTGTACTTAACAGTTTTTTCTTGTTTAGATTGGCATTGACGTCTAACTTTTTAAATAAATGTGTCTTAAATTGTTTATATTTATATATTCAACGGTAATGACGAAATTTCTTAAACTCGTGTAGTTTTTTACTGTTTTGTTTTGTTTTCATTTTTGTTATATAAATACTGTGACAGATTGTTTTATAGAACTGTTTAGCTCGGTATGTAACCATTATATAGCGACAAAGTTTTTGTGTAGCATAAAAGCTACTCCAGATTATTATATAGAACAATTCAACTCGCTATACAATTATTACGTAGCTATATATTCTTCTTTATTGTACAAAGACTGACTCAGGTTTTGCTATAAAACAGTTCAGCTCGTTATGCAGTAACTATACAACTGCACCTTTAGTTTATAGAGACAAGCTGCGGTTTAGTTTAGAGAACAATTTAGCTTCTTAGGTAGTCATTATACAACCACGAAGCTCGCGTAGTAGTACAGAGGGTTCTCTTATAAAGCACTTCAGTGTACTGCGCAGCCATTTTAAAGCCATACAGCCCTTTGGTTAGTTTGGCGGTAATTATACAGATAAGTATCATATAGCTGTCGAGTGTCTAGTGAAAGCAGGTGAATTTCAATATTTCCACTAAACAGTCAAGTGATTTCAAAATATTTCCTGAATATTTATTTCAGTTCAAATTGTGTGAGGTACAGCACTAATTATTGTCGTTGGATTCTCTGGGCATCTACTTATTTCAAAGTAGAATAACATGTTTCGACCAAAAAACTTTCTCCGTATAACAATTTTAGTTTTCCACGGACGACAGCATCTGCTGCTTTGCAGAAACAAGCAAAAATTCGTTCGTTCTGTTTCCTAACAATTCACCATCACAATTTGTGTCGCTATCCCTGCAAAGTTATTACGCTGAAGCTGCTAATACAGATGCTTTAAAATTGCAAACCATAAATCATGTTTAAAGCAAAACTTAATTACAGCTCTTGTAGTAACTTATAGTAACTTTTTAGCAGCCGTATAATATTGTTTATAAAAGCTAGTCGATATTCCGTTGAAGCAACGTCGAGCGCGGTTAGTACTTGGATGGGCGACCCACCTATCTTGGGAAATACAGCGTTCTCGTCCCACCTTCTAGGGGCTTGTATATCAGTGTATACTCGGAAGTTACGTAATTTCAGACGAGGATTACGTAGTGGATATACCATCCTTCGGAGGGGATGTAAAGCAGGCGGTCCCTTGTCTATTAAATGTTAGGCAAGTAAAAGATCCCTACTCTTCTTAAAGGAAGAGGTTCGGCAAAATTTCCAGGTTGGGGGTAGCTCGTCTCCTGGCGTCGGTGATAGGCCCTGGTAGCGGAAATAGGCCGACGTTAAACAGTTAAAAAAAAAAGCTAGTAAAGTGAAACAGAGAGGTTACTACTGTACCCTTTACAAAGCTTACCAAGGCTGTACAAAATGTGCCTACTTTAGATATATACCTAGATACTCCATTAATACCGAAAGATTGTTGTTACCTTTTGAGTATACAGTATTAAGATTTATAAAAATCGAAGTAGATTTTGTCAGATATTCTAAAAAGTTCTAAAAAGTTATTTGTGCTACTTGAGTTTTAAGCAAATAATTCTGCTGTATTTTTATAATTATTCTGTTCTTATCAATATTAACTAATCAGAAGACGGTTTCAGTTCAATTATAAATTCCATAAACCAAAATCGATTATTCTAGACTCACTTTACTAAGAAATACTTATATAAATAATATAAATATAAATCGATATTATCATTTTTTGTTACAATTTGGCAATTTATGTGATAAACTCGTATTTATATCAGTGGATTTATTCAGAACAATATGAATATGAAGCCAAATTCGGCCATACAATTAAAACGGATGCTTTTAAAATTCACAATCATACAATGAAAAAAGTTAATCGTTCAGTTGGTGACGCTTTTCGAGTTTTACGCTCTAGTTTATTACAGTCTATTGTAAGTTATTGTGTACGTGTAAAGTTGAAATGGCTTTGCGAGTGGGTGACATCATAATGTTAAAAAGAACAGTGGATAAATACGTATAGGTGAAATTTTACAAGTGACAATTCTGGTTTTGTGCTTGTTTATACAAGATAGCTTTAGAAAAAAAAATGTAATAATTCTGTGCATGTTTAGTCACTAAGTTTTATGAACTTTTTGTTCGTTTTACCTATAAACGAAGTGAAATATATCAAAATATTTCTTTATTTTACTTATGTTATGTCATTTATAGGATAGAAAAAATTCAGAATTAATATACGCCTGCCAATTCAAATTTAATTGACAGAATTACACACAATATATAATTTATTATTAATTAAATACATCGTCAATAACTACAGACGATCCAGCCAAGCAGCGAACCGTCCTTCTCGGAACACTTTGAAAATTGCCATAACAACTCTCCTAAAAGTGAACTGGTCTGCTGGAATTCCAGGTCTTCAAAGCGTACCGACAATCGAGCAGACCACTTCAATCCAGCAGACCAGCTCACTTTTACGAGTTCGCATGGCAATCTTCAAAGTGTACCGAGAAGGTCGGTTGGTTTTCTCCCTGCCGCTGGGTCGTGTGTAGATCCCTATAGACACACAAAACAAAACAACATTTTTGCACTACCCAACAAACTACTATACCTATACGTATTTTGGGACGCTGAAACCGAATCCGAGGTCAGCAATATAATCCAGTAACTTTGTCATCAAAAAAGGGGGTTACCTGACATTAAATCAGGTATGGCTGCTTTTTTAATATGTTGTATAGGATTTAAAAGTAATGTTAACACGTTGACTGCCATACGGGTTAAGACAAATTTCTCATAAGACGCCAACCGGTAGCGACGGTTTAACCAAATAAAATATCCCCCCAGGCCATGAATATCATCGGCTAATACACTATGAATTGACACTCAATATTTTGAAAAAAAAAACTGCCAAAAAAACGTCAAAAAAGGTCTCAGTCCTTTACTACACCATCTCGGCTATTTATAACGATAGAAGTGTGCTGGACCGAGTCACTGGGAGATTCCGAGATCCCGAAAGGATCCAGAAGATCCAGAGATCCCAAGCTCCGGATCTTGGTGAAAAATAAAAAAAACTGCGAGATTTTTTGTTTTTTTCAGTTTTTGTCGATTTTGACACCTAAGGCCTACTTTTTCGGTAAAGACAGTTTAGTATTTTTTAAAAGTAGATTAAATTTGCTACAAATTAGTACTAGAGCGAACTCTGTAGATCAAATAGTACCCAAGATACAGCTGTTCAAGATTTTGCAAAATTTTCATTTTTCGACATTTTTATGGTAGTAGTATGGTAGTATTTCACAGATTTTTAAGTTAGAAATCGTTAAAAATGTCGAAAAATTAAAATTTTAATTTTTAACAATTTCTAACTTAAAAATCTGTGAAATACTACCATACTTCTACCATAAAAATGTCGAAAAATGAAAATATTGCAAAACTTTCAACAGCTGTATCTCAGATACTATTTGATCTACAGAGTCCGCTCTGGTAACAATTTGTAGCAATTTTAATCTACTTTTAAAAAATACTAAAATGTTTTTACCGAAAAAGTAGGCCTTAGATGTTAAAATCGACAAAAACTGAAAAAAAAAATCTCGCAGTTTTTTGAAATTTTGACCAAGATCCGGAGGTCTGCAGGGGTCGTAAACTTCGATTTAACATTACTTTTTGATCCTATACAATATTAAAAAAGCAGCCATACCTGATTTAATGTCAGCTAGAATGTATAAAGCTACTGTACTAATAGTGTAGATAAAATAGAAAATGATAGAGCGAGACTATACATAAGTTGAAGAGGGACTTTGCACTGGTGCAGATAGTGGAGGATTTTTGAACAAAGGTATTGACCTATCACGTTAGAATTTTTACATAACCTCAAAAAAATCTTTATAAATTGCATTACGATTTTCTCAACTATCTAATGCGAAAATAAAAAAGGGAATATTTGATAGACCTCAAATTCGAAAACTTTTAAGAGATGAAAATTTTGAGAACACAATGTATGACCTTAAGAGAGCAGCATGGTATGTTTGCAAATACTAAATATCTAAATTAAGGTACTTGTATACTGATAAGAGCAAATCTAAAGATGGATTTTAGTATATTAAAGTATAAGTGGATATTAAGGTCTTTAAAACACGCGCGATTTTTCGAGCACGACGGCGCAGCCGGAGTGCTCGAAATAGAGTGTGTTTTAAAGACCAGTTATCCACGAATACTTTACGCTATTTTTTTTTATTGGTACACTTTGAAATCATAAATATTGGTATTATTACTACAAAAAATGGAAATAAGAATTAAGAATGTAAAATGGTTGAATTCGTGATGTGACATCAGGATACCTGTCAGTGTCATGAAAATGAGAAAACAAAAATTAATTTGCAATCTGTCACATAGGATTAATTATTGTCACTACAGTTGTCACTGATTGTATATTGCTTTAAAATGAGTTCTAACATTGATTACTTAAATAGAAAAGCAGAATCGCGGTTAATACCGCAAAAATCGGAAGACGCTTATAAAAAAGAATAAGACAAGTTCATCAAATGGATGGAAGAGCAAAAGGTAACAGATACAGATGAACGGGTTGTACTTGCTTACCTTTGATGTTGCCATGGTAACTTCAAAACACGCGCGTTTTTAAAATTTGGATTTAAACACTCTGAGGCGTACTTTAAATAAGCAAAATAAGGTACCAATAAAAAAAAAATAAATTAAAGCGCGAGAAAGACAGAGTGAAAGGATTTGGCAACACTGTATTAAATACGATTGCCATAACTGTTATATACTAAACTGCTACATATAATCTGGCTATATTTCGTTCGTACCGAGCCGAATTTTCCAATTTCGATATGCAATTTACGACGAGGTTTAACTAGAAGTCTTCCTCTTTACGTCGCGACATCGTACGGCCGTCCCGCTCATGTTTTTCGAAAAATATGAACGTGTCAAGATCGCATGTTTTTGTAATTTTTTCGTCTCCGTAATTCCAGGTGTCTTTCACTATTTCTCGCAGATATCTCCTAAACGGTAAGAGCTAGCTCGAAACAAAGAATTAGGTCAAACAAGTATTTTTCACTGCGAATCTTTTGCTACCCTCAGAATTTTGATTTTTCTTTTCGTTACGGAGATATTTACTAAAATGTCGACGATGTAGGGCACAAAATCGCAAATGTTGTGCTTCAAAAGTTGACAACTTCTTAATCTTGACTCCTACGCCAATAGACTACTCTAGCTAATTTAAATAGAATTAAATTTGCCAAAACTCTTTTTTTTTATCTTTTGAATTCCGACAAAAATTAGGGAATTAGATGGGGCGGAAATTGGGACTCTTTTTTTTCGGTAAAATCGATCTCATATACGATGTCCACTTAATGTCAACACTCAAAGAAAATGATAGGTAAATTCAACCAAAAAGAGCATATGAAATCGCGCCTATCTAGTTTCATAGTTAAATCAATCAGTAAAGAATAGTCATACAACTTTATTTGTTTTCGTAAACAAATAGTAGTTTAATAATAATATCTTCTTGTAACAAATTAAATAGTTCAATGACATTTTTTTATGTTCACTAACCATTTTCAATTTGGTCTACAATTAAATAGTACAACGACTTTGTTTTTTGTTCACCAACTAATTTTTGGGTTGATCTACACTTTATTGTATGATGAAGTTTTTTTTGGTTAGCCAAAATCTCAGTATTGAGACACCACACACAGACCACCCAAACCAAAGATTAGAGATCGTTTATAAGATCCATCCAAATATATCGATGATCCCTGAGAGAATTTGAACACTGCAATCATGTTATTAATTTTCTATAAATTCATAAGAGTGCAAGATAATGCATGATGGATTATTGTTAGTGATTTGTATGTGGCGTCATCTGGGAATGATTTCTGTAATAGACTACGTGGTAAGCAAGCAAATTTTATGGTAATTCTTTTAGAACTTCTAGAAGACGACAATAATATTGGTTTGTCTACCAAGTACAATAGTACAGCGAACTAATACTGGGTTAGAATTACAATTCGATAATAGTTAAAAATAAAATATACTATTATCTAGTTTAATTTGACAGAATTCAACAAAATAATAGTCAGACGAACAAAATAATAGTCTTATTCATCTATTTTTTAAGTTAATGTTTGTTTTGTTGTACGACAACTTTTTATTAATTAAAATAATAATCACCTCTTGTTTAAAAATACCATCAATATAGTTTGGTTTAACAAAATTAACGATATTGTTAGTTAACCATTTTTTTTGTTGAATTTACCCATACTATTTCTTTGAGTGAAGTATTACCTAGATGCTTCATTAATTTCTGACAAAATAGTTTTTTTAAGATATACATGCATTTTCTAGGAAAATATGAAATTTTCTCTATTTACTCGAATATCTCGATATTTATCGGTTTTTCAGAAAAAACTGTAAGCAACAAATGTAAAGAGCATTTATACTAATTTTTAATTTTATACGTTTTAAAAATATTCTCGTCCTCTTCTTAATATGCAACGTTGCCAATCAATTTCAACGGCTGTTTTATTTACACAAATGTAGGTCTTAAAATTGATTAAAGTTCTAATAACTTTTATACTAGACGGACGATTTTTTCAGGATTTTAACAGAGTGTTAAAAAGAAACTACTTAATGTTATGTTAGTTTTTGAAGCATATTTGCAAAAAATTGTGGTATTAAGAGCGAAAATGAACTTAAGCCGAGCTCTACTACGTCAAATAAGGCATCTTTGCTTATAGAAGTCAAACTTTCCGAAGCGATTACTCCGAAGCTAAACGGACGATTTTATTTTTATTGAAAATTCAAGTGAAAAATCACTTTAGCATACCAAATTATATTTAAATCTGTAAAAGTTCATTTTAGTTTACAAGTACCTTAAGGAGGAGTAATTTTCACCCCTTGAGCGAGCAATTGTCCGGACTATATACAGTGTGACCCATTTAAAATAGAAACACCTTTATAACTTTTTTATTTTTTGTCCGACTTGAACCAAATTTTACCGACAGATAGAACAAATTAGGATCTACTTATGGCCAAAAACACATTCGCTTCTTACAAATGTAAAGCCACCTACGGTACCAAAATAAATGAAAAAAATGAAGAAATCATATTAGGCATTTTTTTTATCGAAAAACTGTATTAATGAAAGTTGTTCAGAATTGTCCTAAAACCTAGAGTCCAAAATTTCAACAATATTAAAAAATATTGAAATTTTGTTTAAAATAATGTCCGAGTCCGAAAATATCATTTTAATTGGTTTTTTTCTTTAGAAAACTGTGCTATGACAATTTTGTTTGAAATTAAATGCAAGCTGTCAGGTAGCTGGTGATTTGTATTTTTTTAAAATTTTGTCGAAATTTTGGACTTCAAAAACAAAATTCAATATTTTTTAATATTGCTGAAATTTTGGACTCTAGGTTTTTGGACAATTCTGAACAACTTTTATTAATAAAGTTTTATGATAAAAAAATGCCTAATGGGTCGCGTGCGCCGACGTCACAGATTTTGAGACCTTAGGAAAAACAAACAGCTGTCATTGAGAAATCCGCCGATTAAACGTTTTTCTTTAAAGTGAATTTTGCAGTGTTTGTGCCATTTGAGAACTTGTTGTTGGATTATTTAACATCTACAACTATTCTTAATACTGTTATATAAACAAATTGGTTCGTCAGGATGACGGTTAGTTCGTATTTTGCAGAATTGTCTCCTGATGTAGAGGTTAGGTATACGGCTGCCATCGAATTAAATACTTTAGTACAAATATTGATGTATTTCCAAATGTTACACATAGGGATGTTGCGAATTACTTGATTTTTGAAAGAATTACGTAGACAGAAGGACGAATTCAAGGCATTGAAAAGTCGTGAAGCTGTTTGTGGTTAGGTGAAAGAAGTACTCTGCAAGAAATTTGCAGGATAAAAGCTTGTTACAACGGTAAGAATTAGTTATCAACCATGTTTTTCATATATGCTTGCTTAATTAAATGTTGTTTTATAAATAATTACTAATGCAGAAATTAATTTTTCAGGATATGAACCCTTAGCATCATGAATAAAAGCCATTGATTCTTT
Source organism: Rutpela maculata (assembly GCA_936432065.2). Taxonomy (NCBI): domain Eukaryota; kingdom Metazoa; phylum Arthropoda; class Insecta; order Coleoptera; family Cerambycidae; genus Rutpela; species Rutpela maculata. Next base: position 126,759,163 of record OW386293.2, read on the forward strand.
GGACTATTGCAGATTCAGATGGTTCCTTAATGCTCACTGGGATTGTGTTGCCAGTCTAGAGAAAACATGTTCACCACATAACAGAAAATCTTTCCTTTTAGTTTTTTAGCAATGAACATGGTTGGAGATTAACCGCTGTAAATTTTGTGAAAAAGACACTTTATAAAATAAACAATGAAAGATTAACGCACCTACTGTAAACTATTGGAAGTATGAATAAGATGTACACAATTTCTTCCAGCGGTTAACCCCTTATATACCTATAGATTGGATTATGCAAACCGTTGTACTTTTTGTAAATTTTTTATTATAATATATTATATAAAATGTTTAACATGTATTTTACTATTTTATGTAGGTCAATTTTTAATTATGATTTGTATTCTCTTAAATATACTCTCCCTCCGTGCAGTTCATGCTTCGCTCAACTAAAATTTAAATAAGAAATAGTTGTTAAAAATAGAGACAAACCAATATAAAATGTTAATTTTCTTTACCATGGATTGTTTATTGCTTGTTTGAGTAGCAGTTATTACTATCACAATCATTCTTGCATTAACATGCAATAACTTAAAGCATTTCTTTTAATTGCCTGTAATTGTTTAACCCTACCTCTTCTGGATGTAAATCGCCGTTATTTTATAAAAACTGATGCTGTCTCGGATTGCCACACTTCCACAATTAATAATACAATAAAAACTTGGCCATTTTGTATGATATAATATCGATAAAAACTCTAAGATTACGAAAAATTTAATTCTGAGGTTCAGTCAGTCGCCATTTGACAGCTAATGACAGCGGTTTGTTTTTCCTAAGGTCTGGGACCTGTGACGTCACGTGCACGCGACCCATATGATTTCTCTATTTTTTCCATTTATTTTGGTACCGCAGATGGCTTTGCATTTGTAGGAGGTGAATGTTTTTTTTGGCCATAAGTAGATCTTAAATTGTTCTATATTTTGGTAACACTTGGTACAAGTTGGACAAAAAATAAAAAGTTATAAAGGTGTTTCCATTTTAAATGGGTCACACTGTGGATAGAAACTGAATTTGATACCATTTGCTACAATAATAACGCAAAAAAAATCATCATTACATATGAGATTATAGCGAAATTTTACATATTGTTTTACCTCTAGGTACTGTACTAAAATATATAACATACAACATTGAATTTTATAAAGAAATTATTCAAATAGGGCTTTTCGTTTATATAACTCTCATCTGATGCTAAAACTTGACCGTCTTAATTAAATAATTTGCATTTATTTCTAGATCTGGTTCTGAAGCACACGATTAATTTAACTTCTAAAAAAGTTTTGCGAATAAAATAAAATCAGATAAGAAACGCGTTATAAGGAAATATCTACAATAAATCTGGACGGGAAATAAAATCAATCATTTAAAAAAGTATCCATAAACGTCCAACTTTTTGAAAAGATTCATAAGTAACTTATCCTACATCGACATCTTTTTTCGCTTTATCTTGAAACCCATTTCCTCACCACTCCTGAAACATTTACAATACCGGCTACAGAAAATAAAACACTTTCCTCGATATGTATGTTTCGTGTTCCAGCGATATATAGTATTGACCCAATTTGAATCTGCGTTCACTCAGAGCTAATTTGAAGAGTAATAATACGGTTATGGCTCTAGTTTACTGGATGAATTTGACATACCCTCGCTCAGAACGAACGTAAAATGTAAACATCTTGTAGTGATACTTCGCCTGACTGCCAGTCAGCACTTAATTTATAGGTTATTACGGAATATAAATGAAGATTGATAGTCACAAATTGTACATTTAGAAAAATGATTAATGCAATGGGAGGATTTTCGCTTCGTCCATGAAACACAAGCTTGTTAGGCTTTCAGCTGGAATGAGGTCAGATGCAAGTATTAATTTTCTTATGTAGATCAATTTCATGGATATTTAAACTGATAGAAATGCAAGGAAGTGTTCGGCAACGTATCATTGTTGGATTCTCGTAGATGTGCCATTTTGGAAAGATTTTAAATTTTTAATGTAATGAAGCAGGTGTGATATTAGTAAAAAAATCGAGTGGGGTTAAGTCAGGAGACCTTGCTGGCCATCTGACTAGACCATGGGTCCCAATCCAACGATCTGGCAACAATTAATTCAGGTAATCCCTAACGATAACAGCATTGTGACAGGGCTGTTGTGCTGGAAGTAAACCTCGTCAATATTGGTATTGGGAATTTGAATAATCTGTGGAATTATTATATTTTGGCTTAGCCCAGTTAGATTTTCGTCGAATATTATCGGACCTATGATATGGTCACCCAGTACTCCTAACCAAACATTGAAGCCAAACCGCTCCTGAAACTGCCCCTGTCTCATAATATGAGGATTTTCAGTTGCCCAATATCGAACGTTGTTCCGATTAAATAACCCAAGGTTTGTAAATCTCGATTCATCAGAGAACAAAATGTTTTTGATAAAATTCTCATTTCTTAGTTGGTGGAACTGTAACTAAATACAAATATTGATGCAATTGATATTATAAGAACGATAGTCGTGTTTCTTTAAAATTTTCCTGGTCGATTCTTTGAAAAACGGCCATTTCTGTTTAATTTGTCCTACCGAAATAGTTGGGTCAACATTCACTAAAGCTAATGCATTAATTTCCGTTTCTTCATCCTCAATAAATCTTTCTTCAATTTCTATATCAGGTTCAGTTCTAAATTGATGCTCCAACCGGGCGAAATAGTTTCTCGGAGGTTGTCTTCTTTCCGAATATCTCTGTCTATATGAAGTTTGTGCTCTAGATGCATTACGTTGAGTCTCTCCATAACTAATCAATATGTCAACTTTTTCACCTCTTGAATATTTTTCAGCCATTTTATATTGATTTATTTGTTGATTGATTGATTGATTGATTTACCAGCGTGCGGTAGGCATTGCTGCCACTCCCAAGTTATACAGCTGGCCCTGCTACGTCCACGCTGGGTTGAACTAAGGTCATGCTTGTTGCCAGCAGCGAGAGCCACATGGCGCATAGTAAAGGAATGTGGGATGGGAGGTGTAGGTATTTGTGAGATGCGTTACCGCGTTGTGTCGTGAGGGAGCGTTTAAGCCCCCTTTTTTTGTATTTTTGGTTCTGGCTTCTGCCTATTCTGGGTCTTCTTGTAAGATATGTTGCCGCATTGTGTCACTGCTGTTTGTGCTCCTATTTCGTACTTCTGTTTCTACAAGTCTTCTTCTTCTTCTCCTGAGGCTTCTGATTCCTCCGTTTCTGATTCTGGTAGAGTATATATCGCTCCGATTTATTTGTGGAATTCATTCATGATAGTTTGTTTTTCTCGATGAACGGTATAATTGCTCTTGTGACTCTATATGCTGTTTTTATTCTCTCCTTTACTGTTTCTCTCCTTTTCAGTTGGTTCGTCAGATATGTTCCTAGGTATTTCAGTTTGTTCGTTGTTCTTAGGGAGTAGTCACCTATTTTGTATTCTTCTCCACTGATCTGACTCTCTTTTGTTAATGGGTCTCGCTCCATTATTAGACTTTTCTTGAAATTTATTTTCAGCCCAGATGTGTCCAAATGCAGTTTCATGTTTTCTAGGAAGTTGAGAATTTGTTGCTCTTCTTCTGCGACGATTAGGAGGTCATCGGCGTATGCTAATACGATTGGGGTTCTCAGTGTTTCCGTGTCTTCGTTAAAATTTTGTGTTTTGTATCGCTGGGTCTAGGACCGTGGTGAAATTTTTTTTTCGTCTCATGGGGGTGCTATTAGAAATCTGAAAAACATTTTTATCGCCTCATGAGGGGGGTATTATTAGAAATTCGAAAAAATTTTTTGCCCTCTGGCGTCCCTCCTTTACTCTCAATTTGGCGGCCGCCCGGGTTGCCCGGCTCTTAAGCCGCCCCTGATGGTAGCTTGTCCAAGGGCCAGTGGTCTGTTTCTTTTATTAGTTTTGTTGGTTCTTTAGTTGCTTTCTCTTCTTCCTCCATCTTCTTGGTCCAATGTTGCATTGATATGTATCTTCTCCTGTGGGTACTGTTGTTTCTTCAGATATCTGAAGGTTTGGTTTAGTCGTTGTCCTGTTGGAAGTGTTTCTATGTTTTCGAAGAATGATCTGCATGTTTCCTCGTCGTGGTTTCTCTCCGCCTCTCTTTTTTCCCTCAGTGCTTCTTTTAGTTTTTCATAGGTGACCCTTTTTAGCGTTTTTCTTGCTGCAATTTTTTTATTTTTGCGCCCATTGGTGTCCAGTCTAATTCTTCTCCTGTCAGTTGGTTTTTTATTTCTTCATCGTATTTCTTCCGAAATTCTTCGTGCTGTAATAGAGAAATATTCCAGGTACTGTGTAGTGTCTTGTTTTTTCCTTGACTTGTTTTTCCTTCTTTTATTTCCAATTTTCCGTATAGAATTTTGTGGTCTGTATTGATTTCTGCTGCCCTTTTTGCTTTAACGTTCTTGATCCTTTCTCTTATCTCTCTGCTTACCAAGATATGATCTACTTGTGAGGTTGATCTTTCATTGCTCCAAGTGTCAATGCAGGTTTGGCTTTTGGCCCATGAGTTTCTTATTGTTAGGTCAAACATGTGTGCTAGATTTTTCAGCGCGTTCCCGTTTTCATTTGACCATGTGTGGAGTAATGTTTTGATCGTCTCTTCATGAGGGTACGTGGACTCCTATCATGCAGATGTTGTCCTTTCCATTTTGTATGATTGCCGTGACTATGTTTTCGTTTATATTTTCCATCCTTATTTCGATGGGCCTCTCCTGTCTGGTTACCCATGCAACTCCTCTGCTGGTCTTTTCTTGCCCCTCCCCCCTCCCGCTTAGTTGCCATTTGTAATTTTGTGTGATTGCTGTTCCGTCTATCATGTGTGTTTCTTGTATACATGCAACGTCGATGTTTTCTGCTTGCAAGGCCTCGTCGATTTTTTCCCTTTTAGGTCTTTGTATGCATCCTCTGACGCTCCATGTTGCTAAAGTTATCCAATCATCTGGTGCTTCCTGACTGTGTCCCTCTTCCGTTCTTTACGATATTTGGTACCTGTTGATATTCGTCGTTTCCTCCCATTCTGGGCGGGGGGTTATAGCTAAGCTTGGGGGGTTTGTTTTTTCTAATCGTTCTAGTTCGTTTCTTTTCTGCGTAGTGATTACGCTGTCGTAGTGATTTCTGTTGTTTCCCTATTTTCCACGACAAGTACATCTAGAATTTAGATTAAAATCTGATAAACAATAGGTTTTCCAAGGATACTAATAAGTTATAATGCGTGGGGTTTAAACTATGAATTACAATTGAAACTTAAATAATATTGTATATGGTGTGTAAATATTAACATTAGTTTGCGCTCAACAATCGAATTCCTTACATTCTGTCAATCATAGAAGACAAAGTGTGAGATGGAATAAAACTCCTCACTTCAATTAATTTTATCGGCAACAATTTTGCTTTTATGTAGGCGAAGGAATAAAACTTACAATAAAATGTATTTTAGTGTCCCTCCATTGGAATTAAATTGCGATTTTACTACTCACCATAAATAGAAATAATAGGAATATACTTATATGAAGTAATTTAGTCCCAACAATTTCAATATATTGCTAAAGGTCTAATTGGCAGCACATGTACTAGGCAGAAGTTAAATGACCACTATGTAATGTATATCAATTTTATAATGATATGACTATCGTTTGACGAATAAACATAACCACTAGATCATAATTTCTTATTATCATAGGCGTTAATGTCATAATATAATGTGTCTAAATGAAAATCATGTTTCGATGACATATTGTTATGAAATGTATATTAGTGAAATTTATAAATACTTAAATAATGAGATGAAATGACATTTCACAGGAGCTCTATTAGACTATTGTCTATGTCCAAAAAAAAGAGAGTTGAAAGGAACTAAAACGTTAAAGGGTTTTTATTGACACTAAAATATGAGAAAACCGCGGAGTGCTACCATTTAAAGGAGTGCGTTTTTGAGATCGAAGTAAAAAGATTAGCAAAAAAAGTTAAAAGTTGCAAACTTTGAAACGCTATATCTCGGTCACTATTAAAGTAAATTTTTTTACAAAAGCTCATTTTAATGGGTAAAACGTCAGGTTTTTTTTGCAGCAATGTCTATGTCTAAATATACCTAAAAAAGTTACAGGCTAAAATAAAATAAATAAATAAAAAATTGCGTTTTTGTTTTGTTTTTTGGACGCATTTTTGTAAAAATTGTAAATTTAATGCTCTACAACTCTTCTATTGACGTGCTTATAGGAAAAATGCATAGTTTTCGAGCAAAACTCAAAAATGTGAAAAGTGGACCTTTTTACTTCGATCTCAAAAACTCACCCCTTTAAATGGTAGCACTCCTATTCTCATATTTTGGTGTCATTTGAACATAAGAAACAATAAAAACCCTTTAACATTTTAGTTCCTTTCTACAGTACATAGACAATAGACTATATTCACATACTAAATTAATGAATAAAGAAAAAAAATTGCTTTAAATGTAAACGAATAAAATTTTTTTTATTTACCCGATGGAGGTATAGATAGGATGGAGTACTTTTTCCAGCTAACGTGAATTTACTATCCAAATTTCAATACACTCCGACATATTGTTCTTCAGTTATCGTGTTTGCAAGAGAAGTGATGAACAGACAAACCAAAAGGTAGACGAACATTTTGAAGTTGTTTAATACTCGATCACTAAAACAATGGTATAATTTTTTTTCTTACGAGTGATTTTTACGTTTTAAGAAATGTGTAGATCAAATGCAATATGCTCATCATGTGAGTTAAATTACACCAAAAAGTCGTTGGTGAAATAGACATGTGTCAATATAATTTATGCGATAACCTATCACTTTTGGTTGTATTTTCTGATCGAAGTCCTGGCATTTGGTTATATTGACACATAGCTGTTTTTTTTACATCGCGATTTTCTAAGTGATAAACTGGATCCTGCAGAAACATGTAATAAACGTCTGTATTTATATAACAAGCAGAGCAGAGGTCCCAGATTTGAACCTCGAGATACACCATATGTGGCGGTTGTGCAAGGGGAATTGCAACCATTCCACAAAGTTGTAAGAGGTAAGAGTTAAAGAAAAGAATATAATAATAAAATACTTTATTTTTTTTGTTCAATTAATCAAAAGCGTTTGAAAAATCAATTATAATCATCCACATATTTTGAAATAAATTGAATAAAATATTTGGGGTTGGACATACAGTAGAACAATTTACAAAATCAATAATAAGACAAAAGTTAAATATAAATTTTGTGTTTTTTACAAATACAGTGTGTTTCACTTGAAAAAAAACTTTCTTATTTTTTTTTTCCAGTTTGAATCAAATTTTACTTAAGTATAGAACAAATTAGGATCTACTTTTGATAAGAAAAATATTCGCCTCCTACAAATGCAAAGTCACCTGCGGTACCAAAATATGCGGAGAAAATCGAAAAATCACATTAGGTATTTTTTTATCAGAACATTTTGTTAATAAAACTTATTCAGAATTGTCCAAAAATCTTACGCCCAAAATTTAATTAAAACAAAAAAATAAAAAAATTTAAGATTTTAAAAATTTTAAGAATAATTATTTAAAAAAAAACTGTACATTTCTTGACAATTACCTAGCAGCTTGGGTTTAATTTCAAAAATTGTCACAGTATAGTTTTCTAAACAAAAAAACCAATTAAATGATATTTTCGGACTTGGACGTTATTTTAATCAAAATTTATATATTTTTTTATTTGGATTAAATTTTAGACTTAAAGTTTTTGGAAAATTCTGAACAAGTTCATTAACAAAATTTTTCGATAAAAAAATGCCCATGATTTTTTTATTTTCTCCGCATATTTTGGTACCGCAGGTGGCTTTGCATTTGTAGGAGACAAATGTTTTTCTGGTCATAAGTAGATCCTAATCTGTTCCATGGTTAAGTAAAATTTGATTCAAATCGGAAAAAAAATAAAAAAGTTATTGAGGTGTTACCATTTCAAGTGAAACACACTGTATGTATTCCTCTGATTATTTTTGGATGTGGGTAAGTATATTTCTGTATATTACTACGTCTAATATTATACTGGCGTATAATACTCGCATATACAATCAAAATAAATCCCATTTTAAGGGTTTATTCTCTTTTTTCCAGGAAGTCAAGCTAACAAACTGTATTTATATGATGTTGAAGCCCGAAAAAATAATATAATAACAAAAAATAAATTGGCATTTGTTGTTGGTAGCGACGTTTATATAGGATGAATAGTGTTGTATTTTTTTATAGCCACAATTTTATTTTGAGGCGGGTTAATAACTTTGTTAGAGAAAAACGCGATATCGTCTTATTTTCTTGTAAAATATAAAGTACAAGTCCGGAACTTCACTTTTATTATATTTTAAGATAACTATATTTAATATATACCGCATCTCACAAAAAGGGCGTTTGCCAGAAAAAAAATTTTGATTGATAAACTCTATTATAACTTGCAGGAGTAATGTGTCGATGTGTTATTATCATATATACTGTTTCTAAAATATACAGGTACTTTTTCATAGGTGTTGTAATCTTTCTTATTGTTTGTAAAATTGACTAAACAGATATTGTGGAATTTCAACCCTTCCTGGGGCTTGGAGCGGGTGCTAGGGGGTGACTGGGTGGTTCAAATCAGTTTTTATCGTCATATTCGGTTTCAGCGCACCAAAAAACTTGTTTTCTAAATGTTTAGAACAAGTGGAATTTCAATCCCCCATGAGGATTGTAAGGGGGTGCTGGGGGAAAATTGGATAATTAAAACCTTTTTTTGTTGTCATATTTGGTTTCAGCGTCATGTTTGGGTTTAGGGTCTACCCTCTGGGTTTCAACTTTTTTTAATTTTGTGTGCCTGTAATTATATTAACACTTATAATGAGTGGCATAATTTCTTCAGTATGAACCTCTCGATATATGTCTCCAAAATCAATTTATTTATGTGATTTACACACTTGGACCAAATTGAGCTCGATACTTGAGATAAAACCTCATTCAACATAGCAAGAACGGCTTCGTCACTAAAACCATCTTTCCCGATTAGATGTGTTTGTCGTAATACTCCCCAAACAAGTTCTATAGGCGTCTGAAAATAAGGAGTACGCCACCTGGTGGTCTATAGTCAAACTAATTATGGGCTTTTCTGTCATTGTCCCTTTAGTGTACGATGATATCAACAATAAGTAAATAATAAACTGAGATACTAAGTTATTAAAAATATGATAGCGTTTAAAGGGGCTACAATTTGCTAGAGCCAACCTAGTCGGTATCCTTTGTAGATTGCAGGGACAACTCGTGAAAGTTGAGTTGGCACGGCAATGTTCAAAGCATACCCTCTTTGATGTAGACACCTTTAACCAGGCATTGAGAGGAAAAAAGCTGATGCAAATAACCGTGGCCCGAGTAGCAATAATAATGTCCTAGACAATCACACATTGTAAGTGAAATTTTTGAAATAAGTATATATATGTAATTCCAGTATAGTTAAAAGTAATATATACTATTGCACCATGCATAGGGTTGCCAACCGTCCCGATATATCGGGACGGTCGTCGGGACAGTCACCGTTATTGACCTCTGTGTCTTGACGTCACGATAAAACAATGAAATTTCTTAAAATAAGGAGCAGTTTTAATTTTGTTAAAAAGACAATGATATATTTTTCTTTAACATATATGCCTTTTTATTAGGGAAATACATAGTGTCCCGATATAGTTTCCGGACATTTATGGCAACCCTAAGTCCATGCACTATTATGTTTTACCCCCGAATGTTTCTATTTCATATTTTACACTCAGATGAATTTGGTTTTTTAAAAAGCACAAGAAATCTCTTGAATATAAATATATTGATGTAATGAATTCAAGTCGTCAAAACTCAACATATCAAGTTTGTATATTTTTACTTTTATATTGATTATTGAACAAATTATTGGTATATACCCTTCAAAATATAGGGAATTTCTTTTCCTTTAATATTTAAAATGACTGTTTTACTTGCCTGACTATATTAATAACTCATCCATATAAACAAAAGTTGAACATTTACATTTTAAAGAAACTCATTGGTTTTGTATATACGATAGTTAACATTTTTAAAGAACAGCACAGTTGAAACAAAGTTATATTATTTTTTCTGATAAATTCAATTGAACATTATGCAGTTATTTTAAAAGGGTCAAATATTTAAATCATCATTAGGCACTTTTGTTTTGAAAACACTTCACAAAACCATATGTTGTCTTTTTGAATTAACTATAAACACTAATGAGGAAAATATATATTTGATTTATTTTCAATCATTAGTGTTTTTTTTAATATTACAATGTTTTTTCTCTGAGTGTACAAAATACTGTTTCATTTATTTTACTTAAAGAATCAATAAATATCTTTTCAGTTATATTCAATATACCACTAATTTCATGGGTATTTGAATCTGAGACACTTGTTTGTAAACATAGAGCATACGCATTTGTTAAGTTTTGTGTTGAATATGGGTTGTACCACACAAGATAATATGTCCTGCATTTAAAACATATTCCTCTTTATATATCCACTTAGAATATTTACATTTTTAATGCTTCACAAATGTTCCATACATTGCAATATGCTTAACCTAAACGCCACTCATGTTTCCTGAAAAAAAAGTGATTTAAACTAGAACTGTACATAAATTTAAAGAAATATTTAAGTTTATTAATATTTAACTAGCCAGACACCGTTTATGTCAAAGAAACTGTATTTTTCAAGGGAAAAACTAGATAACCTAAAAAAATATGAATTTTGCTGAATAATGCCATTAACATCTTGCAAATCACTTACAACAAAATCTTGCAAACCTTTAGGTCATATATTATTACTGTTATTATTTTTAACGCCAAAAATAATAATACACAGAAAAAAATCAATATAAGTATTCGCCACATAAACAAACAAAAAGCCTATAATTAGTTCACGAGTTCTCCACTTTGGCGCTGGCATCTTAAATTCAGACGCCTATTGGTTTGAACTGACATTAATATGGTGGAAACCGCAGTACTTCATGTCCATGCTCTCTAATTAAATTGTCGACAACATGGTGTTGTTCTGTTTTGTTAGCTCCAGCTATTTGGAGCAATTCAGCTTTAAATGCGGTATCACTGAAATCTATGTTTTTGGTTTTTAATGATGTTTGTATTTTTTCTTTCGTCTGAGATTGGGTTGGTTGTTTTTCTTTAACCCGACAGTGGTACTTAGCATTATCTAAAATAATAATGCTTGGATTTTGTAACCCCGACAAAAGTCTCTCTGTCAGCCACGTTTCAAAATTTTCAGGTAACATTTTTTATTTCATATTTTACAGCATCGTGTAACTCTGTCGGTGATAGGCCCTGGTAGCGGAAATAGGCCGACGTTAAATAAGTAGTGAAAAAAACCGTTTAACCGAAGCTTGAGGTTCCACATTTTCTTTGTCGTTTTTAGCTATTTTTCTTACAGTCTTTTCATCGATTTTTAAAGCCTCACCAATAAAAGTCCACCATTTTCATTTTCCTTTTGAAAACATTCCAACAATTCAAAACTAACTGCTGTGATTGCGGATTTAAAAATTCACCTTCATACTATTCATACTATTTTAACAATAGAACAAGGCTAAAATTGCCCTCTTAGGCACTAATCGAAATAAGTGCTATACCCGACTTCCGAGAAAATCGACCCACCTCTGGAATCGCCAGCCGTATTTGACGACGACACGCGTTACGCAAATTGGTTTGCTGTCGAACAATAGACGTGCGGCATACGTCGGTCATAACAAAGATTAAAACTTACGTTACAGATTAGGTTACAAACAATATTTCAATAAAGACAACAAGGAAAGATATTCCTTACACTATACGATCGGGATTCTATCAGCGAACAGGCTTTATTTAGTAATGAGAATTATTTATTTTGACAATAAAGTATCTCTCTATTTATACGTACCGTAACTCTTGGTATGACTCATAAAACGTGGTAAACATTTTAGGAACATATTGTTTATTTTCTTTTTTGACAGACAATTATTTACCAAATATAGATTATCCACTTAAAATATTCGATATTTAATAAAAACGAGGAAACAAACGAACAGGGAACTGCTTATTTTGAAGGAAATTAGTAAAGGCTTCCATACTACACACCATATTTCTTGTTAGAGTTATTAATTATCATCTAATTCGTTTTCCACTATCGCATTATTCTAGGATTTACAGTTTAAAATTTATTCTTCGCTCCAACAAAAGGTGGTAATAGATGTTTGCAAAAACCAATTTTCTTTCGGTTTGGCTATAAGATATCGTTACAAAAGCAGAAGTGATTTATACCCTTGAAGTTTATAGGTAATCCAAGCATAAGTTGCTCGAACACGGCGAGCTTCAACTTGGTGGACCTAACCAAACAAATAATTTAAAATTTAATATAACTCGGTTCAATCATCTTATTTGAGTTGCGGTGGGATTGATTGAAATTACATTTGATATCACAATAAGGAATCAATCAAATTCTATTAAAATTTATAGGATTTTCATATTCGCGTGATTAATGAAAGTGAGAGGACAATCGCGAACGGAGGTAAGGCGTGTTTATTGCGAGGAAAATTGAAAATGTTTGTCCTTAGCAGGATTAAGTTCAAATGAAATGGAAATATTTGCGTGCTATTTGGAATCCATCGTTACAGATGTATAAAGGGTGCGTCATTTTTAAAAAAAAAACTCAGTAGCGTGTTAATGAAAATACAGAACCTTGATGAAGTTTTGTGTCTCGTTGGGACCTCCCAGGAGTGTTCAAATTCGCGAAAAAAATGTGTAAAACTTCAGTCCCATTTACACTCAAATTAACAATGTAAAGTTCGTCTCAGTAAGAATGCAATTATTAACGAAATGGAGCACGGTTTACACAGGTACACGGGTATTTGCAAGTAAGTGAAATCCTCCCAGGGCTGTCTCAAGCCTATTTACACACAAATTAAAAAGTAACGGATTTAGAGACGTTTGACTCTCTTATGACTATAACTAAACCAAAAATTTTTGAATTTAAATTGCTGGTTCAATGTACAGGTTGTTGATTTTCATGTCAATTTCATCGAAACCAGAAGTCGGCCATTTTGGTTCTTTACATCATATTATTGGAAATTTCATCCCATATCACTACATCAAATTTGTAAAAAATTAATTCGCCCATTCAAAAGTTACAAGAATGTAACGGCTGAGCCATTCAGTATACAAACAGATAAATACACACATGCAGGGTGATTTACCACGACATGCGGAAAATAAAATGGTGTACTATTCTTCTACGTGGGAAAGTTCCTGCAAAATTTTAGAGTGATCCGAGGTAATTTAGCAATTTTTTTTTTCAATTTTGGCGTTGGATATACTCCTTTAGCCAAGAGACTCTAACAAACCAACATATTATGTGCAAAAATGTGAATTCAATCCCAAAAAATATTCTTTCCCATTAATTTCCACCTAATAAACGAGACAAGGATTGAGACAGGGGACACTCTTTTCACATCAAGTCTTGATGACTTTTAAATATACATACATGAAAAAGACCACGGATAAAAGATTTAATTAACATAGGTTTAAAGTAGATTACAAAGGAAGCGATTTCCCTAAACGGCCAACAGCACAAGTTTTATTATTTAATATTTATATCTGAATGTCACATTTTTTAAGAAATTCCATGATAACCAAATATATTTCCTTACATTTAAAACTCAAAATATAGTTGATATTCAAGGGCATAGCAAGATTCTTCTCTAATAGTTTTTGAATAAAACTATTAGTTTCCTGTTCATGTCTAGGGCAGCCCAGGGAAATATGATTTATATCTCCTAGACTTCCACATTCACACAGATCATTTTCCTTGACACCAATCTTGTAAAGATGCGACGGGAATCTTCCATGATTAAAAAGCAAACGAATAATTGTAGTGTAAGTATTCCTTTTTATTTCTTCATTGTCGTACCACCTTTACGATGTTATGTGTGGGTTTAATAGGAAATAATTTGTTGGGTGCTCAGCATTATATTTCTATAATATGTATTCCATTCTAGGTTGATGTTTTTCCTCAGGGACCCTATTATATCGCTATGCGGTATCAGATAGCATTTATCATCATAGTCAGTAATCGCTGCTTTTGCTAGTGTATCAACCTTCTCGTTATTAATTAATCCACAATGAGCTTTGATCCACATAAAAGTTATTGTATAACCAAGAAGCGAGAGCCTTACATACAATTTTATAATATCCGTAAGCAAAGTTTTTACATTTATATGATTAAGACCACTAAGTACGCTAAATGAATCAGATATGATAATAAATTTACGTCGGTCTGTTTTGAGGTCGCAGTATTCTAAAGCTTTAAGAATGGCTATAGCCTCTGCTGGAAAAATAGAAGCTTGGTTTGGAAGATTATATTTGACTGAGACTTCAAGTTCAGGAATGTAAATAGCACAACCTGTACCATTCTCAATTTTAGACCCATCGGTATAAATATGCATCCCGTCTGGATATTGTTCAATGTAGTTTCTAAATATAACTCTATTAACTACTTGGTTTTCGATAAATGGAGGTTTTATTACCAAAGGGGCCATACAATTATTTAGTAATTTTTGTGGCATTAAAAGTTGGAAAGATACACTATTGTTACTTGGTGGTTAGTGATAGGGTAATGAACTTGCTTGAAAAGGAACATATCGGAGATGTTTACATTTCCTTAATTGGCATAAAAAGTTAAGCTGGCGCGTGCGGTCAAAGTGCCGCGTTTTTTGCTTTCAGTCGAACAATTAGGATACCGGCAGTTACAAAGTACCGCCGAAGTTTGGTGTTTTTGTGTTATCGACGGGTTTAAGTAAATATCTCTTATGTCTATACAGATGCCTCCAAATCTAACTATGGTACAGGCTGTGCATTCTTAATACCTAACTCAAGTACGCAATCAAAATTTAAACTCTCCCAAGACACGTCGATTTACTCAGCAGAAGCATATGCTATAGCCAAAACCTTGGAACATATTATACATAAGCAGGTTAAAAACTCAATCATCCTAAGTGACTCCAGATCAGTTCTCTTGGCAATAAGTAATAAGTACTTATAATCCTGTATCCAGCATGTGCCACCCTTTCATTAATTTAATTAAACACTATAATTATTTATTGAAAATATCTGGGTTTAAAATTAATTATATATGGGTTAAAGCTCACAGCGGCATAAAATTCAATGAAAAAGTCGACATATTGGCCAAAGACAGTGTCGAACATGGAGATCCTGTAGACAGTCTGTGTCTACAGGACGGTATAAATATTAGCAAAGCGAGATTAAATAAAAAATGGACTTCTCATTGGCACGAATATTGTTTTACTACACCCACAAGATATACCCATATCCAAATAGAAATTCCTAAGGAACCTTGGTACCACTTTTTTCATATTCCTAGGAAATATACTACTATACTTATTAGGTTGAGATTTGGACATGGTTGGTACCCTCTACATTTGAATAAAATAAGAATCTTACAGACCAAAAAATGTGAAATTTGTAATGTTGTAGGCGATCTGGGCCATTTATTTTTTAACTGTGCTAAACATTCATCTGGACGTGACCAACTGTATGCAGATATTCTGAACTTTAACATTCAAATGCCAGTCAATCTATTACACCTATTAGCTCTAAACGATAATAGAGTGAATGCAGTTATTATACGCTTTTTGAAAACGTCTGGTCTGAAAGTATAAATGTGTAACTAATAGATTCGTTCCCTATATGTCTCACCTTTGTTTTAATTTTACCTAATTCCCATTTACCGTAGTCTATTATAGTGTGTCTAATAAAATGCCCTGAAAGACTCCTGGGCGAGAAGAATGTGCATCCGTACCTTCCCTTGGATCTTCTTTTTAATTTCCTGTTTTTTGGATTAGGATAGGTTTAGGGTAATATATGTATAGATGTGCGCTGCACGTATATGTATGCAAATGTGTTTATTCGATTAGTTTTATATATAACAACTTGTGCCTGGCTGCATGGATAACTCCTAATGCCATAAAAAAACCGCTGCACAAGGAATCACTACTTCCACATCCAGATTCTCTATCTAAGTCAGTCTCAACGAAAAAACTTTACATGTGGAAATAATTGTTTATGGAACTTTAATACTATAATATTTGAAATCCTCTACCCCAAAACCCATAAAACGATACCCCACATCGGTAGTGAGGTGGGGGTGGTGATAGGGGGGGTGGTAGTGGGGGTGGATGAATTAAAAAAATATTTTGAGGTTTCTGGTTCTTGTACATACACTAAATCACATTTTTTTTCATCCCCTTTAATAAGGGGGTGGGGGTGGTAATGGGGATGGCTAATGCCAAAATTTTTTTGAGACACTAGCTTCTCTTGTATGTACTAAATACCAATTTTATCGACTCTTACCTGCTTGATTTACCCATTTACCCCAAATTTACCCCAATTTACCCCCCAACCCTTCGTCGGAACAACATGAATATATAATCTAGTTCCAGATCTCGTTAAAGTACATACGTGTACCAAATTTCAAGTCAATATCTTAAACGGTTCCAGAGTAAACGTGCGCACAAAAAAAAGTTACAGACAGACCGACAGACAGAAATTTTTTTTTTCGCTCAAACTTATAATCTCGACGTTTCATGACATTTTAAGCCTATTTGAACAATAAAAATTTTTTAAAATTTTTTTGTCGTTACTATACTTCCACTGGATGTGGAAGTAAAATCTCTTATGTCTACTTGTTGTTGAAGAGTTCACTAGCATAGGGTCAATGTCTTTTCGACTTATTTTGCTATTTTTGTAGTGTGATTTGATTAAAACCAAAAATTCACTTCTACCCTCTCCAACTTTGCTGTGAATCCCAAGTCTGATAAAGGGGGAGGGAAAGTGATATGGTTGTACCGCGTTACGTCAGATTGGTTAAAGTCATAGGCAACGCATTTCTACAAAAAAAAGGTCATATTTTTTTAATTTTTAATTTTTTTAACTCTTGTCGGTGGGGATAACCTACTGATAAATTATTTTCATCTCGTGGTAAATCACCCTGTATCTAAAAGATATAAATGCAATATTATTCATTTAAAAAATAATTTACACTATAAAAAGTAAATTGAACTAGATATTTTCTTACTTCCATTTTAAATATTTTTACTGTGTTGATTTATTTTAAGTAACTATTTATTTTGCATGACTATGAAGCTGTAGCGTGGTGAATCCTTAAATAAAATTATATAAAAAAAATATTTTTAAGAAAAAGCTTTTATTTGAAAAAACTACTAAAAAGTAAAAATAATTTTTTTTTAAATTCATACATCTGCGCCATTGCATAGTTAATTTGCTCAATTGACCACCCCCAAAGCTTTTGGTTTCCAGGTGTATGAATTTTAAAAAAATTATTTTTACTTTTTAGTAGTTTTTCCAAATAAAAGCTTTTTCTTAAAAATATTTTTTTTATATAATTTTATTTTTACTTTTTAGTTTACTTATTTTACAGACAAAACCCTTTCATTTGCCGCCGCCATCCACCCCTTCCCTCTCTTCTCACCTATCTAACACTATTTCCCACTCCACCTCTTTCCACCCCATTCCCACCTCTTTCCACCCATTTCCCACCTCTCCCCAATCCTTCCTACCCCATTCCCACCTCTACCCACCCCGTACCACCTCTTACCACCCACACACCCTTTCCCATTTCTTCCCACCTCGTCCTCACCTCCTCCCCCCCTTTCCCACCTCTGCCCACCTCTTCCCACCCCTTCCCCACCTCTCCCCACCACTTTTGCACCTCTTCCCCATTTCTTCCCACCCCTTCCCACCTCTTTCCACCTCTCCCGCCATGTTGAATTTAGAATGACGTCACATACTTTATCGTATTTTACTCGTCAAATCCTTTCATTTGATACCCATATCAAGGGGGTTGTGACTAAAAAGCCGATTCGCCATCTTGGGACTTCCGCCATATTGGATTTAGAATGACGTCACATTGTTTATCGTATTTTACTCGTCAAACCCTTTCATTTGATACCCATATCAGGGGGGTTGTGACTAAAAATCCGATCCGCCATCTTGGGACGTCCGCGATATTGGATTTACAATAACGTCACATTGTTTATCATATTTTGCTCGTCAAACCCTTTCATTTGATATCCATATCAAGGGGGTTGTGGCTAAAAAGCCGATCCGCCATCTTGGGACGTCCGCCATATTGGATTTAAAATGACGTCACATAGTTTATCGTATTTTACTCATCAAACCCTTTTATTTGATACCCATATCAAGGGGGTTATGACTAAAAAGCCGATCCGCCAGCTTGGGACGTCCGCCATATTGAATTTAGAATGACGTCACATGGTTCATCGTATTTTACTCATCAAACCCTTTCATTTGAGACCCATATCAAGGGGGTTGTGACTAAAAAGCCGATCTGCCATCTTGGGACGTTCGCCATATTGGATTTAGACCGATAATAGCTATACTATATTGCATTGTCACCGGACTTATACACGTGTGCCAAATTTCAAAGCTCTAGCTTAATTAGAACTAGTCGAAATTCAGCTTGCAAGATTTGACCTAAACTAACAAACAAACATACAAACATTGCAAGTTAAATAAAAGCTTTTAAAAATATATATTTATGACAAGATTTTTAACACATCTCCATGTCTTATTGAGTACTCATGATTTTTATTTAACCTCAAAAAACTATATATTACTTTTTACATAAGTAACGCATTTGAAAATAAAAATACTAGGCAGTTAACAAATTTTTGCTTTTAAAAATATTAAACGTATTATTCTTTTTAATAACTGGTGATTACTGAGACAATAACATACAAATTGCGGACTTTTTAGATAAATAGCGGAGTCACTAGCACAAGAAGGATTGATGAGGGCAATGTTTATTTATTGAGATATATCTTCTAAAGGTATGTATTATTTTTGCATGTTTTGGGTTGAATAATGACATTGACTTATGAGGGCATAAGTACATAAAATATTTGTCTTTGACATCAGCCTTCACAGGTGTCGTCATGAAAAATGGAATTGTTTTAGAATACCACACTTACTGTGAGGCTTGTAACTCTACCTTTTTTTTCAGGGTTCAAAGGTTATTAAAAATTACAGCAACAAAATAAGAAGCTTTAATCCTTGTTTTTCGTTATTTTTTTTATAGTATTCTTAGAATTTCCTTCGGTCGTTTAGAATTCAATTAAAAATCAGCAAAAAATTATACATTATTTATAGACTCCAAATTTAAGTATTGGTATCTATCTTGGCCAAAGGCGCATTGGACAATACTAAATTTTTCAGTTTTTCCACTTTTGTGATGGGCCATATGTTCCTTAAATCTTGTTATAATTGAATGTCTTGTTTGCCCAACATACTTTAAATTACAATCTAATTTTGTAAATATCTTTTGTTTGATTCAATTTTATCCTTTGGGCTGTCTAAAAGCTGACCTTGTCTAATTCGGGATTCATATCAAATTGAGTTTTATATCCACTCTTTTCGTCATTGAATTACATTAATGACTTGGGTACTGATTTTGGTAAAATTATTGTTTGACTGTCATTTCGGATATATGAAGAGGGTGGCTGAATGGAATTCTTAAGAGACAACACAACACTAGATTCCTTACACCACAGATATTGGTTGAGTGTAAGAGCAGCGTGGCTGAACTCCGCCGTTTTTTTTTAAATTTTGTAAATTAAAAAAAAATAAAGTCAATTTATTATTATTATTATTATATAATAATATATCCATGTTGCATTAAAAATACATACATTTAATAAAAAAATGTATTGAATCTTTTTCACAAAACTTTTTGTAATCGCGGACAGTTTTCACAAAATAAGACTTTTCTATTTAATATTTTTTAATGATGGTGATATGTTCTGTGATATGTGCGCGTATTTTGCTGTTAAAAATTCTAGTAACCGGATTCTTGAAATTTTAGTTTGCTTCCCACTCTAACAAAAAAAATTCAATAAAATATAAAGCTTTTGCACTGTCACTGCACTTATGGCGAGGAGTTATGCCTGGCTCCCAATTCTATTTTAGTACATGCGAAAGGCAAATGGTTATTGAGTTTTGATTTATTTATAAGCTTGTATTTGCCCACGTAATAAATTGTCATTTCCTAGAAAACCCCGAAAGTCAGACGATGTAAATTTTCATAAAATATAAAGAAATTGTCAGATTTACTGTAAACTTAAGCTCAGAACAAGAACAAAGTCGGAGGGGAACTTTAAAAGTCCCGTAAAAATTTGAATTGAATTAGAATTTATATGAGCATGTGTAAGAATGTTAGAAATGAATGGAATAGAACGGTAGATTTCTTTATAATCGAATGTACCAACAAATGTACCTAATCCAAAAGTTATTCACAATAAAAGTTGTGAACGAAAATATTAGATTCAAAGTGAAATTACTTTCATCTATAATAGATAGTTATAATCTAATCTGCAGAATAAGACTTATCCTGGAGATAAGCAAAAAACCGATATTTTCACCTACAAGTAGTGATATCCACCAGGAGCCCTATTCTCCAGCTTAAGAGAAGTGAACATTCCTCCAGGGGAAGGGAATAATCACATCACCTATCCTTTCTTTTGATTGCTAAGTTCCGTATTCTTGAATGCAGGAGCGGTGGTCGCGCTATGGGCCTACGTTGCCATATTTAAGTAGAGTATTTGATCTACTTTTAAATCGATCAGCTCTATTTTTAATAAAACATCGAAGTTAACTTCGTTTTTTAGTTGGGCTGGACCTGATGGGCTGTCTTTATTTTCAGGTTATGTTCTACTCTATCTACAAGGAGGTTGAATATTTATATTCTACCTCCATGTCTATCTATGGGCACAGAGTACAGTAACTACACAGAGGCGAAAGCCTTGGCACCTTAGAATTTTGGTGGCTCAATTTCTGTGACCTTGTGTACCAATGGGGAACATTTGTTTTTATTATTTCCGCCAGAGTGCAGCGGTCTTACTCGGTTGTTTCACAATACATGCCTTTCTAGGTATGTGGGTTGTTCGCGCTGTTGAAGTTATGTCGTATACGAACAATATCTCTTTGAAGAAATAAAAATAATTAGAAAAACGTATAAAATGACTACATGTTGCTGTGTACCAAAGTGTTCCAACACAGGTTATATTATATGACAAGTTCAAAATGATTTAACCGAGTACGCATAGTGTAATCTGTAGGATATATTAGGAACTGGCTTGGATTGTTCCCCATTGCGTCTTGAATGAGAGAAATTTGTTGTTAATTTATTTCTGTTTTGCAGGTTAGATTTCTAACCTGCGTATTATTTATTTTATTGTGACAAACTATTTAAAACTTTATAACCGTTATATCGAAGATTATGGTCGAAAGTACGGGAACCAGGCAGAAATTTTAATAATAGCTACTTGTAAATTTTAAGAAATATATATTTATGACGTCACGTGCAGATCAGCATTATTTAAAGATACACTGAAAAAACAGTGTATTTCGAGTTGGATTGAGAAATATTACCATTTGAATTGTTTACAATCGGCACCTAATTTCAATTGAATTGGGCACTACATGTTTTATTTATGAGAATTTTAATTCTCCCAAAATGAGTGGAAATAAAATTTATAAATCTAAGCTTAACACGATAAACGTCAACAGTGTCAACATAAAAGTGAGAGGTTGATTGATATACCACTTAAAAAATGGCGATGAGTATACAAATTTGGATTTGGCGAGAAGGCTTGCTTTCGCCTCTATATAGTTACTGTACTCTGTGGTTTGGGTTATACGACTATACATTTATTATATTTACTGCACAACGCGCATGCTTCTCTCGATATGAACAGCGTTCTACTACTCTCAACCAAGAGAAGCGCGTTCTCTGTTGCTAAGTTCCGTATTCTTGAACAGCGAGTACTTGAATGCAGCAGCGGTGGTCGTGTTATGGGCCTACGTTGCCAAATTTAAGTAGAGTATTTGATCTACTTTTACGTGGATCTAGCTAGATTCTAAGCGAACCTCTAACCTAGTTTTTGAGGTGGGCTGTGGCTGTGTCAATTCTCAGTTCTCTACTCTTTAGTTTTGTTAATTTTTTTTTCCTGCTGTATTAGAACATTTAGAAAATGGAAAAGAAGAAAAAGGCAATACTTGTTAATGGAGAATCTCGAATTGCGTATTGCATGAGCGTTTTAGTGGAGCATTTACCTTCAAAAAAGCATTTTCTTGTTTAAATGTTATACTTAAGAAATATATTTGTTTTGATTGTATAAAAGAGCTTCTGTAGCAAAAATGGCAAGTTTATAATATGTATTCTCAAATGATAGAGTAAATACAGGGTTCTACTTAAGAAAATAAAATAAATATTACAGGATAAATGGATACTTATGTTATTCAAATAAACACTAAGATATAAAATACTTTTTAATAATATATTGAACATTTAAAACATTTCATAATACAAATATAAAGGAAAAAAAATAGTGTTAAATATGTAGTGGTAATACTTATAATTAGAAAAGTAATATTTTTGTAAGGAAATAAATCAGCCGCGGTTGGAGTAGAAGAAATTACTGTTCTAAGAAAACAGACTCAGATACAGGACAGTTACTAAAATTAACTT
This sequence comes from Rutpela maculata, assembly GCA_936432065.2. NCBI lineage: Eukaryota > Metazoa > Arthropoda > Insecta > Coleoptera > Cerambycidae > Rutpela > Rutpela maculata. The sequence continues at coordinate 126,781,836 of OW386293.2, forward strand.
TAATAATTTCTCCTCTCTGCCATCGTCTTCCTGCTATTAAATCAGGATTTACTGCTGCCAATATTTCATCATTTTCTTCGATGGTATTTTTATACCCTGCATACATACAAAAATTAAAATCAATGTCATCATCAGGAGACCCTGGTACATTATTATCAAGACACATGTAATTATCACACATGCAGTTACAATGGGCGTGTAAACATGTAGCACTCTGTGTCGAAACACTTAAATCTGTTTTTTAAAACACCATTGCATCTTTCAATATACTTCTGACACTGTTTTATCTATTGTTCATTCTTTATTCGGATCCTCTTTTTTTAAAAATTGTCTTTGCGGCTGAAGAATATCTTCCTCAATTTCAACTAAACCATCAAATATATGATTGACAATTAATGCGTCTTTCTAAATCCATTTTTTCAATATTCTACCAAAAATTACAAAATCTTTCTATTTTCAGGTTATACGTTTATTATATTTACTGCACAACGCGCATGCTTCTCTCAATATGAACGGCATTCTACTACTCTCAACCAAGAGAAGTGCGTTCTCCTGACTTTTAGGCGAAGTGATCGTTCTCTTAATCTCAAGAATAACACAAAAACACATTTCAAGAGAACCACGCCCACAGTTCTCCCGAAATGACCATTCTCTCGACTGGAGAATGGGGGTCCAGATAAATATGCTTTATCCCTAGGATAACCTATCCGGCACCTAGACCTTCGAATAACGGTTTTATCTAACGGATAAAAATAGCCACGCCCACGCGGTTCCGCTGTGATTGACCGAATTGCTATTTTATCTTCTAACCCAACTTCTTAAAAATTTAGTTTGTTTTGCATTGTGTTTCAACTTTAAAATAATTAGATACAAATAATCATATTTAATAAAGAAAACATTTGTAAAATGATATAGACTACTTATATTGTAATGTGCATATTTTACATACTTTGTCCTAACAAGATAAGACTATTTTTGTAGATTAGAAATCTAACATATAATTAGAAATTTATTTTATTAATCATTAATATTGAAAAATTATTTGAGTGGATTTTTCAATATTCGTCAAACATTAGAAATTAAAGTAAACTTAAAAAACTTAAAATTTCAGGTTATGTTAGTTATATAATGCACAACTATTTCAAATAATATAATAAACAAATCATGACAATGACGCAGATGTTATAAACAGGCAACAAACCACAGTAGCGGATCTTTCTATATCCATTTGGATCATAAAACTTTCTTACTTTACAGTGTCTTCAGAACCAACATTTATTTTGGGAAGTATCTAAAGTCATATCTATCGGATAGTTAACCGTTTATTTTGAATGAAAGTACGCATGCAAGTTATCCTGCAAATAGCAAGCTCCGGTTATCTTATGCGTGAGATAGTTACTCACCGGATGTCTATTTATACGTAAGTGAAGGTACAGGCCCTAAAAATAGTACAGAGAGACCAGACAAACAAAAAAACCTTTATTATCCAGGACTTGTCGAAAGTTCTGTAGGAAAATTTAAGTAGGGAGAATTTTTTTGAGGAATGCTTAGTAGGTGCCTTAGGTGTTTTTTACTTGGGTGGACATTCACCTGGAACAAAGTGCAAGTTTAATGCAAAATCGATGAAATATTAACAGAGACATATCAGTTTTCTGATTGAGAGACCGTAATTTGATGACGTCATAGCCGGAGAATATACCAGGTGGCGAATGTCCACCCAAGTAAAAAATACTTACTAAGACAGCTATTAAGCATTCCTGAAAAAAAATTCTCCCTACTCGAATTCCCCCGCAGAACCAGGCACAGGTACAGGGGATCTAAAGCGCACACTTTTTTAGAAGGAACAATAAAAAGAAACTTTAATAAAATTCGTTGAGAATTTCTGGTCGGGTAGTGTCTATAATATTAACGAGGGCAGTAACGGCTGTCGAACTAAAGCAAGTTCAAGGTATTTTTGCGACCTAAATCTTCCTTTGCTCAATGGTCATTTGCATCGAGAGAAATAATAAACTAAAGATGTTGAAAAAGAACTGAGTATTTACAATGTGATACAGTAATATATTATTATTTGACTTATTACGAAGTGGTACACAGTACATTTAATTTTCACTGTGTAGTCAGGATTCAACCCCCCATTTTCACAGAGCAAAGTAAATTCATTATACTTAGATATTACGTATTTGCTCTTTGTTTTTAAGGGCTCCTAAATGTACATGATAAATAGCATTGCCTAATTTTGCAGACATTTATCGGGAACTGATACTACAATGTCATGAATTCGTTTGATATTAAACAACTTAGTGATAAGCTTTATTTAATTAAATGAAATCTGTACGGACAGTATTAAATGAGACGGCTGCCGACTGCCCTTTTCAGAAAGCTAAAGCCGGATCCGAGTTTAGCGAGTAAACTACAAAAATGTAATTGAATTGCCAGCTTCGCTAAGAACTATCTACAACATCCATGATAGAAATTAAGAAGCTCTTAGATGTGAACGTCCTAATTATTGGAGACACATAGAGTAGTCAATATTGTGACTTGTAACTGCGACATGGAGCCCAGATCGTTGTTAATCGGACTTTTCTTTCTTAAGTTATCGTGTTTACAAAGAACGTGACGGACGGATGGACGGACATTTTGAAAGTTGTTCGGAATTGGATAACAGAAAACTACACATAGGAGTTCAACAATTGCCCAGAGATGGCGCGGCATCAGCGTCGGCATCTAAAAGCTACTGACACTTACTAGATCATTACAGAACGTTCCAGAACCACTTACTTAGATGTACAACTAGATGGCGAGTGGCCGCACAGGACAGTACAGTTTAATTCATTTAATGAATTCAGATCAGATCAAGGGAAATATTGAATTATAGTACTCAGTGTAACATTAATGAAACGATTTTTTGCTGTAAGTTAACAAATTATTGTTTAGTGATAGCTTGGTGTTATAATTTCCGAACCCACAATACAGGGTGTTTACTAAAAGGTATAAACACGTAACAGTATTTTGTAAATCTCATCAATTATCTTATTCCCTGTGTTATATAACAAATTTATCTGAATAAAAATTACTTACTATATCATAATTCTAATGCCGTTTTATAGTTAAATTTTCAAACGTTAAATTTTCAAACACTTGCTATTGTAATTCACAACCAATTTTATGAAAATGTAGAGAGCTTACCTTTCTTTAAAAAATGAGCCGTAGTAGTTTTTACTGTCAACAGTACACCGTATAATTTTATTCAGTTAAATGACCCAGTTTTTTCCTCTAGTCAATTAAACCCAAAAAAATAGCGACTAGAATGCAATTGGTCATGTCTTCGACTTCTAAGCGATTTTTCGGAAGTATACACTCGCCTATTTGAAACAGTTAAATGAAAATGCCTATATCCTTAAAACGATATCGGAATTGCCATGATCTGCTTTTATTGATACATTTGAATTCGTTAGAGTGTTGTTTTTCCAATCGGCTTATTCAAATTTGCTTTTACCCCATCAACCGACTAATTTAACTAAATGGCAGCTGAAGTGTTTTGAAGGAAGTGTTAAGCAAAATAATCCACATCCGTATAAACCGATTATAGTTCATAAGCTGGAAATTAGGGATGAAGGCTTAGACTTGAATTTTGCCTAATTCTCGAGAATGAAATCGTAACTTCTATTTCATATCATTAAAGGGACGGATTCTGGAAGAATAATGTTGGGAAACTTGCATAGAACTGAAAAGCAAGGAATTATATTAGCATACAATTTATCTACCAATCAACAACGTATCTGGGTGAGCATAGTGGGGTCTTGACTGCACGGAATGTCAAAGATATTGTTGGTAATTGGTTGGTATTATGATACATATAATTAAGCAACGTTCATCGTGGTTAGTATTTGGATTGGTGACCTTCCGAGGAAGCACAGCGATCTCGTTCTGATGATCGCGTAGTGGATATACCATCCTTCGGAGGGTATCTGAACTCCTAGCGTCAGTGATTGGCCTTGGTATCTGTAATTGACTGACATTAAATAAATAAAAATTACCAATGTGTTCCATAATTAAAATGAAAGCCACTATTGACCACTATTTAATAAAATGCTTATCCACTTGTAAAATACTTCGTGACAATTTCATACCACATGGCTCCCTGTATAACGTAATTTGCTCGTATGTCTTTATATAAATAGGTATATAACTTAACCTGCGGGGGTGTTAACGATACTAAAATATAACAAGTAGCAAGCTCTTTGTTAAGCCAGATAGCCGGTAAATCTCAGCAGATTGTGTACCGTATCCTGTCAGAACTTTACAGGATAGTTAGCGCAACCCTTATTACAAGGTCTGGTAATTCTAATTTATAAGTGTATGTATTTGCAAAGAATTTTGTGGTGTGAAACTAACTTGGTTTCTCATTACCAAACTAATTTGAACACAACAGATGTCGAGAAAAAGTTGCGCTAAGAACTTGCCGGCTGATTATCAATATAAAGATTCCGAAAGTTATGTTTGAATTTGCACAATTATTTTTCTGAACTTCGTTCGTTAATAACAATAGAAATATCTTTATCGATTATAGACCAAGGAAGGAAGTTTATTATATAGATTGATAATAATAATTATTATTATTATTATTATGCAGGATGCAAAAAGTTAAAAGTTAAAGTACGTACCAAAGGTGACAAATATTTGAAGCTTAGCAGTCAATTCGAGAGTACCTCAGTACTTGGACCAATATTATCCCAGACAGCACATGATATCCTCAGGATATCCTAGTATAGTCTCACTCTCCTAGATTTGGGATTATCCCATGGATATATCCCTAGGTCATCCCAGGGTTGATTTGACTGGATATTAATATCATGTAAAGATCCGAATTATGGATATCTTATGGATATCCGCAACTAATTGCTTACGGATATCCCGACGGGATGTCGATATCCTATAGGTGAAGAAAATATGTATATCCTACGGATGTATTGGAATCGATATCCATGGGTTATCTTGTCCAGTTTGCCCACGGATATCCAAACACGGAAGCATTTTGCCACCTTTTCTTAAGAAACATATTTCTACAAAAATGTTAAAACATGAAATTATATTTATATACTTAGGTATTAAACAAATTTAACAAAAAAAGAAAACTAAATGCGGTTGAATCGAACCACGGAACTCTTGAATAAAAACTATGAGCGCATTAGATTAACATACTGTTGTAATATGACTGCATAATATATACTTCCATGTTCCATGTTCTAGTATAAAGTCCTATATCTATTATGAATTTTAAACTGTTACCTTATTTTAATAAAATAAGAAAAAAGAAAAGAAGTTACTATGTATAAAAGATGTAAAGAAAAACGGTTGGCAATAAAATGTATTTATTTTGTTAGGCTGGTAACTGTCATAAACTCTCTCTTTTCTGTCAAAAGTGCTGTTGCAATCTATGCCCAAGTTAATTAAGTTTGTTAGTAAATACGTTTTATAGTTTTTTCTGTCCTGTAAGGTTCTCCAGAGTTAATAAATAGTTATTTGAGTTCAACTACTATATTATTCAAAGTCTACAGTTGCCCTGGTTCTTAATTTATATCCACTATTAACAAAAGAAGTAAAAAAAACCGTTGCCCAAGGAATCACTATTTCCATATCCAGATTCTCTATCCAAGTCACAACGAAAAATATTTGTATATGGAAATAATTGTTTATGGAACTTTAATAATATAATATTTGAAATCCTCTACCCCAAAAACCCATAAAACGATACCCCACATGGGTAGTGGGGTGGGGGTGGTGATAGGGGGGTGGTAGTGGAGTGGATGAAGTAAAAAAATATTTTGAGGTTCCTGGTTCTTGTATATACACTAAATCACATTTTTTTCATCCCCTTTAATAAGGGGGTGGGGGTGGTAATGGGGGCAGCCGATTCCAAAAATGTTTTTGAGACCTTAGCTTCTCTTGTATATACTAAATACCAATTTTATGGACTCTTACCTGCTTGATTTACCCATTTATCCCAAATTTACCCCAATTTACCCCCCAACCCTTTGACGGACCAAGATGAAAATATAATCTAGTTCCAGATCACGTTAAAGTACATATGTGTACCAAATTTCAAATCAATATCTCAAACCGTTCCAGAGTAAACGCGCGCACAAAAGAAGTTACAGACAAACCGACAGACAGAAAAATTTTTTTTCGCTCAAACTTAAAATCTCGACGTTTCATGACATTTTAAGCATATTTGAACAATAAAGGTTTTTAAAAATTTTTTGTCGTTACTATACGAGTTACTATACTTCCACTGGATGTGGAAGTAATAATATATACATTATTTTTACTTCTTTTGTTAATAGTGGATAAAACCAAGAACGAGGGTAACTGCATTTTATATCACCAAACATCTGTTTAATTAATCCAAAATGGAAAAAGTGGTGTGGGATGCTTCATGAGTTTTGCAGGGGTGGGTTAGCACCAGTATATAGTGGCTCGTAAAATTAAAGAAACTAAACTTGTTGGTTACTTACTGACTTTATTAATAATAAAGTTGCTTCTTGTGCTTTTATTTTTTTTTTCAGAAGTCGTTTGCAAATGAGGATACAGAATGGAACATAAGAGTATGGGAAGACAAAATACCGTTATTGCCAGGAAGGACGTCATTGTAGTCTGTATATCAACTATCAATAAAACAAGATATCTAAATAATCTATAATTTATCAATTAGATGAGGAAGAATAATTATATATTTTAGTACATAAAATGTTAATTTCTTAAGTATTGCTGTTTTCTACTATTCTTATCATAATCTGGAAAAGCTGCCTTCCTGAATGCCAACACATTAGATTACAGTGTCTATTTTTTGGGAATTTGTCAATAGACTGGTTTTTAAAACATTATGTTCGTATCTTAAAAACCATCACATTTATTATCGTAGAATTGGGGTGGTAGAGGAGAATTTTCAGAATTCCAATACAAAGTGTACAAGCAGACGATACAAGAAATCACTGTTCAGTAATAGCAATACTGATCGGAAATTACTCTATTATTGTCCTCTGGCCAATGTCAGAGCTGGGCAAATATGTACTTACAAATACTTCATAAGTATTTAATTACTAGAAAGTATTTAAATACCGAGTATTTAAATACTTCTTGCAACAAGTATTTGTATTTATACTCACAAATACTTTATCTGAAATATTTACTACTTAGTATTTGTGAAAATGATCCTAAAGTATTTATAAATACTTAAACTATTTAAATAACTGGGAAGTATTTAAATACTTCTAAAAAAGTATTTAAATCCTTTTCTGACAGTATTTAAATACTTTCAGAAGTATTTGAATCTCAAAAGTATTTAAATAAATAAAACAAATATAATCAAATACACCAGGGAGACAGGCAAATACTCGTCAAGAATCAAGACATGTACTATACTATGTAGTTAATAAATACATTGCATCATTTAGTCTTCAGTCATTCACGTCTTAATTCCCAGAAAGTTGGTTGAGGGCAGACATAGACAGTAAGTGTTAACTGTTAATGTATATGTTTTGTGATTGTGACGGAGAACAGTTGAACTAGTGCCATAGTCTCTGTGCTTTATTTGGGTATTTGCAGAAGACGCAAAGGCCTAGCTCTACGGATAAGTAAAAGTCCAATACCCAACCAGAACTGATTAAGTATAGAGGTGTTAAAATAGTGTTGTAGAAGTTCATGAAAGTCATGAATTTTTACGTGCCTTTACTGTATTGTATTTATTACAGGTACACCTAGCCACATTTCAGCTATATCCAATGAATTCCTTATGCATTTGTTAATGTATTGGAAAAGTTCCAGAATTTATATTCAAAACAATCAAAGATATGTTCATACTTATGAGGATAAGATCGTGAAAATCGCAATTTCTTATCATGATCTGATCATATTTTCGAAAAAATGCATACAAGTAAACGAATTTATGTTTGAACATTCGAAAAATATAAATTTTTTCCGAAATAGTGATATTTTATTTTTTCCAATGGGTCAAGTTCTCGGCAAATTACAGCCTCCAAAATATATTTTTATCAAAAAAATTATCAAGCAAGGAAATTAAAATAATTTGAAATGTACTTTTTTTTATCCACGTTACTATAATTTAATAAACCATAATAATCATGAACTGTACATACTTTTAAACAGATCTCAATGAAGAAAGAATTTTTTTTGAAGGGCTTTTACTTTTTTCTATATTTTTTATTGAGTTCGGGCGTGATTAATATATATATATATATATATATATATATATATATATATATATATATATATATATATATATATATATATATATATATATATATATATATATATATATATATATATATATATATATATATATATATATATATATATATATATATATATATATATATATATATATATATATATATATATATATATATATATTTTTCCCATCCATCCTTTGCTTGTATTGTTTAAAACAAAAAAGCATCAGAAAGATGCAATTTCAATCTTTTAAATGAACCAACACTCATATAGATTGAACAAATTCTGATTTAGTAACATGTAATTCAGTGCGTCGGTGTCACAGGCATGCGTATTCAAGCGCGCGCACGTATGTATCTCACTCCGAGTTATAACGTTACACTTGATTATTTTTTCCGGGAAAACCGTGGCTTTAACGGTAAATTTTGTTAGGGCATTTTTTGTTCATAAATACGTGACCGAACTATCTATATATTTTCTTCCTAGCTTGACTTAATTTCAAAATTTTGAAAAAATGGATGAAAAAAATTTTTTTCGCATTTTTTTTTATGTTCTGCATCCGAGCGAAATGTAAACTTTCAGGATATTATTCTATACACTTCCACGAACTTATTAAAAAAAAATTATTCACTTTGCAAATTTTTGTAGGTAAATACCTAAATCGACTGGGCTAAAGTTTAGCCATTAAAGGCTATTTTTACACTTAACTATGCTTCAAAATATTTCAGTGTTATCAAAGTATTTAAATATTCGGAAAGTATTTAAATACTAAGTTTAAACTATTTAATTACTTTTGTTATTTATTATTTAAATACTTTTATCTTTTGAAAATACTTAATATTTAAATACTTTCAATTTTCTGAAAGTATTTAGTATTTAGTATTTAAATACTTTTTCAAAGTATTTGCCCAGCTCTGGCCAATGTGTAGCATACTAAGCCTTTCACTCCAAAATAATATTTTTGCTACTTTTAAATTTAAATGTTCTAGTAGGTTCAAGCAAACAATGCAACATAAATAATGCTTTCAAGAAGTAAAAATATTATTTCGGCGTGAAATGCTAACAGTTTGCTATGCAATGGAGAATATAACTCAGCAAGTTGCTAACATTGTTTGAAAGCAACTTGCCGTCTGACTAGGTAAACACTACGGCCCTAAAACCCTACAGTGATATCCTAAGGATAGCATAGAACACATTCTGTAATGGTTCCAGGGATATCCTGAGGATATACAAGTACATCCGTGGGATATCCTGGGGATACGGAAAGTAGTGCCACTTCTAGATCTCAAGATACCGGATATACTCAGGACATTGTTATATCCTAGCTTTTATACCTACGATGTCCGTAGGATAACCTTGTGCTGTCTGAAATATTCCTTATACCTGTTGGATTGCCGAAACATGTAAAACACTGTAAAGTGCATTCCTATGTGGATAACGTATCGTTGAAGGATCCGTGGCGAAAATTAACGAATGTTTTATAAATATACTCACATGGTTAGATAGACATAATCCAAAAATTAACTGTAGCTAAAACGTTGCTATAACTTTCTGATCTATTTTGAAGAAAATCTTGTGCAACTATTTATAGACAATGAACAAATTAATACTGAAGATACCGTGCGAAGTCTTGGAGTTACTTTCGTCTGTTATTTAATATTCAAAGATCCTGTAACTACGATTGTGCAATGACGTGTGGTGAGGATGAGGAAACTTCTCACCACATACTATGTGAATGCCTAGCCTTGGTGGCTGGTAGGCTTTCATACTTCGACCATTTGTGATCTCGGAAGAGAATCCCATCGACCGTACACTCACCTTTTGAGGAGAATGGACTAATGGGAGAACAAGAGGTATAATAAGGTTAAGTTTCAGTGTGGCGAGGTTTTGGTACCGCCACTTAAAACTATTTTTCAATTTAAACACACATTACCTTCCACAATAAAGTTTTAAGGCTTTCAAATTAGATCTTCTTCTTTTGGCATCATAACCCAAGGTGGGTCTTTGCTTGTCTGGCTATTTTCTTCTATTCTGTTCTCTCTTGAGTTTTTCTTCTCCAGTTTCTAATATTCATAGCTCTTAGGTCATCTTCTACATCATCTATCCATCTCTTCCTCTTCTTTATCTTCCAGCAGGTTTCCACTCATATATTTTCTTAGTTACTCTCGAGTCTTCCATTCTGTTGACATGTAACAGCTATATTTAATAATGTCACTCCCTTTATTGATCTGATTCAGGTCAGCATTCATACGGATTCTCCATATTCCATCAGCGTTCTGAACTGGCCCATGTGTCTTCTGCACATTCTTTCGAATATTCGGAGTATTTCCTCGTCTTTTTTTTGTCATGGTCCAGGTTTCACATCCATATGTTACTACAGGTCTAATTAAGGTTTTGTATATTTTTGTTTTCGTGTTTTTATCTAATTGTCTACTTGTCATTAATTTTTTGTGGGCGTAGTAACATCGATTTCCACTGACTGTACGTGCCTTAATTTCACTGGTTATGGAATTGGTTTGGTTAACTTCCGCTCCTAAGTATGTAAAGGTTTCCACGCGTTCAAGGTTATAGTTTTCGATTTAGATGCTGCTGTTATGGTTGGTTGGCGTTCTTTTCACTTCCATGTATTTTGTTTTATTTTCATTAATTATAAGACCTCTGCTTTGGGACTCTTAATCAATTTGAATAAACGTTTCCTCTAACTGGATTTTATTTCTGTTGATAATAGCTACATCGTCTGCATAGGCACATATTTGAGATGATTTGATTCCAATATGACCTCTGTAATTGGTGTTTATCATTACAGCTTCAAGTACCAAGTTGAAAAGCATTCTTGAGAGTGCGTCACCTTGTTTTACTCCTAGATTAATGTCGAAAATTGAATATAATAAAATTGTTTATGGCTTCTGCTCAACAAACGCGAAGATTTTCCTCGAACTATTATAGGTTTTTATCAAATTCAATTGCAGTTTATTGTTTCCTATCCAAATTCCACATTTATGTTTCTTGCTGTTCCCATCACTTCAATACTGAGGTTTACATATGAGAATTCCTGTCTATCGAGTCTTGAATGTAACATCTATTTACACCACATGCTGCTTTTCTCACTCACATGGAATATTATTGCAAATAATGTACATTTACGATCGGTTTTGTCGTTGAAATTGGACGTTGTATAAGCTTACTCAAATACCATTATGGCATTATGCATCTAGGATACGAGTGTTCATGATTGCATCTAGGTGGTGTTTTCGTATGCGCTCGCTACACGTGTTAGTTTTAGTCTAATAAGTTTGTTTGCTGTGTATGAATTCATTCATATTATGCAAGGTCTGTATAATCCTATAGCATTAAATTAAATGATAGGTCATATGAAATGGTTAAAGATAACTATGCAGAAGATTCGCAAGGAGGAGTGCAACTAGTATTTCTAAATTGAGATTTACAGATGATCATCTTAGTTGCAGCAAACGGGGATGAGCTCATTCGCCTGCTCGACAGGCAGTTCAATTTTTTTTTTACTAAAAGTAAATATCCTTTTTTAGCATTCCCTATAATGCGTATTACTTCCAGCCTAAGAAAAACGCACTTCGTCAAAACAAATCCTCGTTCGTCCTAAATGCTTCATCGGATTTTACCGCGAAAGCGAGTTGCCAACTTCCAGTTCCCAAATCAATTACACAGCCCCACAAAAAAAAGTGGTCTGTCCCTCAGACTAGACCAGTGTATCCGTATGTATTCACTTTGTTTTTGTTTTGGGGGTGTTTTTTGGGGTTGGGGGTGAAAAACGAGCCAATCTGACAATTCTGACTTCGGATTCGGTTTCAGCAGGTCCAAGTATATAAGAATACACTAGTCCGGTTCGCGGGACAGACCATTTTTTTGGGAGGGGTGTTTTTTGGGGTTGGGGGTGAAAAACGAGCCAATCTAACAATTCTGACTTCGGATTCGGTTTCAGTGGATTTAAAGGGGTGAAAAATGAGCCAATCTGTCAATTCTAACTTCCAATCCGGATTCAGCAGGCCAAAATACATAAGGATACACTGATATAGTCCGCCGGACAGACTACTTTCTTTTTGTTTTGGGGGTGTTTTTTTGGGGTTAAGGGTAAAAAATGAGCCAATATGGCAATTCTGACTTCAGATTCGGTTTTAGCGGGTCCAAATACATAGGTCTGATCCCTCGGACTGACCACTTTTTTTTGTGGGGCTGTGTTAATGCTGGCTAATGATACGTGAGTTTCAGCGTTTGAAGATGTTTCAAACAAAACTTATTTCGCATAGAATTATTTAAATTCAGTTAGTTCGGTTTATTGAAGTTGTTTGTTACTTTCACAAATTTTAAATTCATGCCTACGATGATATCCAATTGCAGTGACGGACACTGCAAATATAAATTCCTCTTGAAGCGATTAATCATTTTAAACATGAATGACGTAGTTGTGGTCTCAGGTTCGCTCGATATTACTCCATGCCGTTGAATCTGTCATCTACCGTGTATTTAATATGTAGCCAGATGCACCTTTAAAACAAACTGCAATTTACTAGTTAATATAGTAGATAGTTTTATTATATTTTTCAAACACTATTTTTTTTATAATCTATCAAAGATGATGTTGCTGGAGAATTAGTAGTGGAAATAGCTTTCGAAGATTTCGAAAGGTTTAGCTTAAAAAAAACCTGTAAACAATCGGCCCCAATTATGCATTATAATTTTGAGCACCCTCTCCCGAATTTTGTACCCTCAACTTTGAAAATATTGGGGAAAATTTGGTACGGAGTGCAAACTTGACGCTTGCCCTCCAATTTGCCCCAATTGAGCTGATTTTCCTCTTTCCTTCATTATAATCACTTACCTTTGCACAACGAACAATGTTAAAAAAGGGCTGTTTTGGCCCATCCGTGGTAAAGTGTGGAAGCCATCTTTTTTTACTAATTTTGGGGTGCTGAATACTGTTTTGGCGAAAAATCTCGGGAACACATTAAAAAACAACCCTTATTTGAGGCGTAACATTGGAATTGATATTAGAACTTGCCACCAGAATTAGAACTATAAGAGGTTTCTCTTTTGCCTATTTACCCCCATTTACCCCAATTTACCCCCCAATCCTTCGACGGAACAAGATGAAAATATAATCTAGTTCCAGATCTCGTTAAAATACATACGTGTACCAAATTTCAAGTCAATATCTTAAACGGTTCCAGAGCAAACGTGCGCACAAAAAAAATTTACAGACAGACAGACAGGCCAACAGACATACCGACAGACAGACAGAAATTTTTTTTTACTCAAACTTAAAATCTCGACGTTTCATGACATTCTAAGCCTATCTGAACAATAAAAATTTTTAAAATTACTATACTTCCACTGGACGTGGAAGTAAAACTAAGCTTACCTAATATTTTTGTTAATTGAAGATAAGTGTATGCAAAATATAGTGCTTAAGGTAGTAGAAATGTAATAAGGATTTTATTACTGAGGGGCTGTAGGACATTTTTCGGGATACTGTAGGTGATAATGTAAGTGTGTGCAAAATATAGCGCTTAAGATAGTAGAAACATAATAAAGATTTTATTAGTGAGGGGCTGTAAGACATTTTTCGTGATACTATAGGTGCTAATGTAAGTGTGTGCAAAATTTAAAATAAGACTGCAAGATTGTGCAAAATTAGTTGACGATGATGATGAGGGAAAAATCAATTAATTTGGAGAAAATGGAGGAGCAAGCGTCAAGTTTCCTCCTCCCACATCTAACTTTCTCCGTCATTGTGACAGTTGAGTGGTGCAAAATAATTCGAGAAATTAATCAAAATTTGTGTAAAATTATGAAGCATAATTGGGTCTGATTGTCCACGGAAACGGGGCATATTTGACCGACCAGGTAACTTTTTTCTATATGCCGGGCAATTAAAAATGCCCATACAGTGATTTAAAGTACATCAAATAACTAATAAGCTTAGGAAAATTTTATATGAAGCTATCTATGATGCCCCAAACTATGCTGTCCAGACTTAAAATCAGGCTTGTATGTTTTGATTTTTCTATTATATCAGTAGAACAGTAAAATCTACATCTAATCTAGATACTTTTTTGTTACGTATAAAGTTCTGCATAAGATGAATGTACAGGGTTATTCATTTATATTGACCTTCCCTTTATTTCCGTTACTATTGGAAATAAAAAAAAAGTTTCGTATAAAAGTTGTAGAGTTGTATACGAGGTTGTATGCATATTCTTTTTAAATGCAATTAAAAAACAATTCTTGCATAGGTCACATGATATAACAATGAAGGTTGTTTTTTAAATGGAAAACCCTGTATGTTTTTATTAATCTTTTAGATCTTTTCCGTGATGCTTTCTTTAATAACAGGTTTTCAAAAAAAAAAAAAAAATGTCCGACCAATGGGATTCCATTACCGTACCTCGAAGGTTTTCGGAGTGCTGAACACGATGCCGTAGTCCGTTTTGCGCCATCACGTCAGGATTTCGAGAAAACTTGACCTAAAAGTGCGGAAAATACCTTTTTTGCCTTCGTTCATGCACAAATTAATTCACTCAATATTTTGGCCTGAATTTTGTTACTCGGGGGGTTTTTGGGGTCACTGATCACGAATCTGAAGTCAGAATTTGATAATTTCTAAATCCAATATGGCAGATGCTAAAATCCAGAAATTCATCAAAATTTGAAGATTGTGGCCCAAAACTTATTACTCGAGGTTCTTTGAGTCGCTGACTACGATGCCGATATCCACATTTATCCATTTTCAAATCCAAGATGGCGGATTCAATATGGCGGATGTTAAAACCAGAAATTTATCAAATGTTGAAGATTATGGCCCAAAAATTGTTACTCGGTGGTTTTTGGGGTCGCTGATCATGAATCTGGCGGACCCTTCTCAGGCCTACATTTTTTATTACAGTATTTATTACATCAAACTTTTTACTGTGGGTTTTTTTGGGTCGCTGATCACGAATCTGAAGTCAGAATTTGATAATTTTCAAATTCAAAATTTTGCCTCTCACCATCGGGGTGCTTTATTTTGGTGAGTCCTCTTGCCTCTCATCATCGGGGAGCTTTGTTTTGGTGAGTCCCCTTGCCCCTTACCATCGGGGTGCTTTGTTTTGATGAGTCCCTAGCCTCTCACTCTCGGGGTGCTTTATTTTGGTGAATCCCCTTGCCTCTCATCATCGGAGATTCACCAAATCAAACCACTCCGAGAGTGAGAGACTAGGGACTCACCAAAGCAAAGCACCCCGATAGTGAGAGGCAAAATTTTGAATTTGAAAACTCTCAAATTCTAACTTGAGATTCGTGATCAAATATCCAAGAAAACCCAGTTTGATATAATAAATACTGTAATAAAAAATGTAGGCCTCAAACATATGTCCGCCATATTGGATCCGCCATTTTGGATTTAGAAATTTTCAAGTTCTGACTTCAGATTCGTGATCAGCGAGCCCAAAAGCCCCCAATTAACAATTTTTGGGCCATAATCTTCAACATTTGATAAATTTCTGATTTTAGCATCCGCCATCTTGGATTTAATAATGGAAAAATTTGGATTATCAGCATCGTAATCAGCGACACCAAAAGCCCCAACTAATAAGTTTTGGGCCACAATCCTAAATTTTGATAAATTTCTGGATTTTAGCATCCGCCATCTTGGATTTAGAAATGATCAAATTCTGATTTCAGATTCATGATCAGCGACCTCAAAAACCCCCGAGTAACAAAATTCAGGCCAAAATATTGAGTGAATTAATTTGTGCATGAACGAAGACTTTTTAGCACTTTTAGGTTAAGTTTTCTCGAAATCCTGACATGATGGCGCAAAACGGACTACTAGTACAGTGAATGAAGGTAAAAATCAACTATTACCTCCGATTTCGGTGAACCTCCATCGATTTGCATGAAAATTTGGGATTGAGTATATTTTACCCTCAACTTCAAAAGTGACGTATGCTCGACTTGCGCTTTTTGCATTTTAGGGGTGAAATCCACCGCTTTTTTTAAAAATGGGAAAAAATGCAGATTTAAGCATTCTGGCGTAAGTAATCTCGTTTAATTAGATAAAATAAATATTTTTCAACACTTATATGCATGATTTATGATTTTAATTAATTTTTTCAACTCTTTTAGCAACCTTAAATCGAAAATCATGAAAAAGTCATTTTTTGTATTTCTGAAATATGAAATCGCATATTAACATTACACAAACGGTTTGTTAGTGTTTATGATATAATTTGTGGTTGACTGTGAAATTTCAACCCTTAAAAACCACCTCCTTAATGCAGAATTATTGAAAAAATTGGTTTCAAGAAACTTAATCATTTGAATAATACATTACTGAATTGCAATCTCATTTACTGAGTATTAAAGTAATTATTTATTTATTGCGAAATTTTCCACCCTTAAAAACTACCACTTGTCATAAAAATAATGGAATTTTTTTTTTATCAGCTTTAATGGCTTTAATTATTTAGAATCTTTTTTATTACTTATGATAAACTTTATTAATATATTTCAAACTTTTCTAATATTATTCTTTCCACATTCCCCAAACTACCCTTCGTGCACAAATTGATGAAAAAGCATAATTTAACGTTGGAAACAATTTTTTCAGTGCTTATGTGACTTATAAAAATATAATTTATTAATTAAGAGGAAAATGTATTAAAATAAATATTAAAATATATGAAAAGTTTATTCATTTTTTATTTAAATAATGTGTCATAAATTAATCAAATATTAATAGTACATTAAATTTAATTTTTCACTCTTCATCAGAGCTCTCTTCACCAACTTCTCCTTCTTCATTAATTGGAGGGCTATTTTGGCAATTGTCCCCACTGCATGATCCGCGTGTATTTTACTCCGCTTTTGGAAATATACTGAAATATTCAATAGACACACAGCATACTAGAAAGCCCCATTATGTTTTCGAGCAGATGTTCAGAATTCCTTTCACTTTTTCTATCTTCAAAAGAAACATACACACACTCACACATGTATATTTTGTGAGCATGTACCTATCGACACGTCTACTTCTTACTATCTATCTTTTTTCCTATATATGCATACAAAATCTCTGCTCAAAAAATTTTTCCAAAAAAATGTTATTGGTTTTTTTACAATAACTCCGTTAATTTTTATGATATCAGGTTCATCCAAAAATCATTTGAAAGGTAATTTCAAGGGCTATAAGATCATATTAAATTTAATCTATTAAAACCCTTATTTTTTAAAAGATAAAAGGTTAAAGGGTCCTGGTTACATGGTTCTCGCAGTAAAATTTAGGCTTTAAACGTTTCTATCTCGGTTATTTTTTATCCTACAAAAATAAAAAAAAACTAAAATCTTTGTTAAGAAAAAAACGCAAATTTCGTTCTCTATTATTTTTTACGTATATCGAGTATTTTTGGAGTTATTATCAAAAGAAAATGAAATTTACGAAAATTTGAAAAATTCTGATTTTTTTAAATCATATTTTTTTTTCAAAAATATGCATTCTAAACCGGTCAAAATTTTTAAAGTCATTACTTATGCTAAAATAAAGAAAGTCTTATAGAGATTACTATAAATTTTAATTTTTGTGGAAATGGCGTAGGTTTTATTTTTCACTTTTTCCTAAAAAATTCGAAAGGGTCCTCTTATTTTCATCATAACTTGCTTAATTTTGATGCTATCGACTTCTTCTACAGCTCATTTAATAGGTATTTCTGAGTACTTTGAAAAGTGTTCAGTAAGTACATTTTATAAAATGCATCGTTTTCCCGTTATTTAAGCTTGAATACTTAGATTTGAGTACTCGCCGAAAAAAAATATACATTCAATTACCTAAAGCTCACTTTGAATTAATATTAAAAGGTTTTTTAAGCAAGGAATTTATTCGTTTTTTTATTAGCTTCAATTTTGGTAATGACAACTTTTTTGTAAAAACTTATAGTTTTTGAGTTATTTATGAAAAACCGCTTTAAAACATGCATTTTTTTCACGAAAAATCAAAATCTTTGATCTTTAATAACTCAAAAAGTATTGATTTATTTTAATAACTTTATATAATAAATTTTGCTTAGAATTGGTCCCTCTATCGATCGATTCCTGGGGTTATTTTTCATAAAATAATTTCCACCCCCGAGAAGGGGTGGCATCCACCCCCAGGGTAAAAGCGCAAGTTGGCACTATGTCACTTTTGTTTCTTGAGGTATCCTCTAACTACTCACAAATTTTCATGAAAATCGATGGAGGTTCAACGAAATCGGAGGTGAAAACCTTCAGTAACTGTACTATACGGCATCGTGTTCAGCCCGTGAAAAACCTTCGGGGTCTGGTAATGAAATCCTATTGGCCGGACATGTTTTTCTTGTAAACCTGTGTAATTCTTTTTAGAGTATACACCCTGTACATTTTTCAGTGGAACTATATCTCATTTCTTCGTTTTCAATAACGTCAACTACTTTTCAAATATTATTCCTCTCCGTCAAATCGTTTTATAGCTAGAGCGTCAACAGACAGCCAGACACCAGACTGACAGACAGGCAGATGAAATTAAAAGACTAATTTTCGTAATCTACATAGTCAGAAACATAAAAATCCGTATAAATCTCGGAGGGTGATCTTTCACGATTACAATGTTGCCTGTCATTTATAGATAGAATTTTTATCACTCTTAGAAAAATATGTTTAAATTGGTCAAAACTTAAAAAGGTAATAGGATTGTTCCACATTTAAACGAGATAACCTGTATATAAATAAGTAAACTATTTTATAAAAAATAATAATTGTGTTTAGTAGTTATACAAGGCCGATTCTGGACCAAACCCGTGTCAATTTCCCATAAGAGATAACATGGGGCGTGTCCTAGAAAAATCGAAATTTTCAAATGGTTCCAGCCCCCATGTAATTTCTTATGGGGCTAAAAATGAAATCCATCTTGTAACGCATTTCGATTTATCTAGGAGGCGTGTCCTAGAGATAGTTAGGAGGCGGTACTATAGTCAGCAATTACCCCCCACTCCTGCGGAAGCCCCTCGTGTCCCCGCGCCATGAACGTGTACGGGGGGCGGTTCCGAGTTATACAAGGCCGATTCTGGACCAAACCCGTCAGTAGAGTAGCAATCAGAGTTCTGTGTGACGTCATCATTCCGGAAGCCCCGCGGGGGGGCGCAGGTGCTAGATGATAGATCCTATTATCTAGGTTGTAGTGTGAGGTGGGATCTTCTTAGATGATAGGTCCTAGGACCTAATGGGAGGGGGGAGATGGGAGATCCAATCCCTGAGCTTAGATAAGAAATTATATCTAAAAGGACGTGGCTGAGAGTATACAGGGTGTGTCTAAAATAAGATGGCTGCCGTTTATTGACTAATAGTATTGTATGTTTACGTTAGTGGGCATTAAGAAAATGGCTGCTGACGTCCATCATTGAGATTAAATAGACAAGTCTTATAATTATGAGATAAATATTCATTTACTTCTATATGTTAAGATTTGAATGTAAAACTGCGGTCAAATGCAGAGACGTTATCGGATTCCAGGAAATTGTTAATGTAAATAAATGCGACTGCCTACGGCTATATGTATATTTAAAACGTGATTAATTACCTTTAGATAACTACAGCGGCTAGATCAAAGGAAATATCGAGACCCAATATAAACGCTTTTCAGACAAGTCTCTTTAGCCCGAGTTTTATATAAGATAAATATTCATTCGCTTCTCTACGTTTAGATTTCAATTTAATAAGAATATAATGCAGAGCCGTTATCGGATTCCTGGAAATTGTTAATGTAAACAAATGAAATCATTTCTGATAGCCTACTAACATAAGATAGGTATACGGTAAAGATGCATGCGAAGAATTTTGTGTCTTACAATACATGGTTTCTTATGGGAATATGTAGCCACCCCGCAGCGATATAGCAATTTAACATTGTTTTATATGTAAAAGACGAACAGATTATGAAAATTCGGGGGCCTTTTAGAAATCGTTCACTGCAAAGTCACGTGACCCTCGGCCGCCGAGTATAAAAGCAGCATCATCTCCCAGTCTACATTGTGATGAGTGGAGCTATCAAATATTTATACTAGAGCTCGGTCTAAGAAGAGCGTGTGTTAATATATGAGTAAAATGGCTAATAGAAGCGATTATTTATTACCACATGTCTATGTAAATAAATATTAATAATAATAATGACAATAATAATATTATTAATAATGATAAAACCATCATCGATATATGTATTCAAGTCTTATATGAGGAAAAATTGTAGTTGCCTGCTTCAGAAGATAGGTATGGATTTGAATGTATAAACTGCGGTCAAATGCAGAGGCGTTATCAGTTTCGAGGAATTTATTAATATAAACAACGGCTGATCGATTATTAAAATGACTCCCAGCAGTAGGTATATGTATACGCTTAGTGCAACTTAATTACTTTAGATGAAGACAGCGAACTGAAAGGAACTGTACGTAATTAAAAATGTAAAAATAGTGTAAACAATATGATTGAAATTTTTAATATAATTGCAGATATTTTCAGTTAAGAACCGGACATTATAATATATCAAGAAATATCAGTACTTTATAATTTAAGTGACTAAATTAAATACCGATAATGAAGTGAATAGTAAGATTTTAATAATTAATACAGAAATATTAAAATATTAGGCTAGGACAAACAATTGTAAGCAGTGCGATTGAGATATCAGTTTTGAGGAATTTCTTAATTCATAATATCAAATCTAAAAATCTCTAAAGAAGTCGGTGGCTTAAGACATCGAATTTAAGTTTTAATTTTCGTATGGAAGCATAGGTTCGGATCCTGACATTTATTCTAGGGAAGCTAATATATTAATGCAGTCAATTAATTTATTTTTCATTAATATATTTATATTTATAAGACATCGAAGAGTGGTGGGTGAAGTATCACATAAAACTAAACACTAGAAGCTCACTTTATTGACAGTCATTAAGTCAAAGAAATTAGTATTCTAACATTCATGTTGAAGCCGTCTCGGATGAAATAAAAAAATCATTTTTTTAAATTCATCGAAATGAATATTGTACATGCTACAATGTATGTGTTTTTTAATGCTGAATTCAAATATGCAATCAGAAAAATTAAATCTCAAAAAATAAATCCACCCCAAGCGAAAAATGAAAAATTCAGATTTTTCAAGTTTATTGCATTAAAAATGTTCATGCTACATTTTCTGTGTTTTTTAATGCCGAATTCAAATATGTCATCAAAAAAATTCAGTCTTGTAAAATAAAGCCACCTCAGACAAAAATGTGAAAAACTCATAATATATTTCATTTATTTAAATACATAATACTGTAATAGAGACGCTTATACGGACGCTTATACGGAAATAAAATATATAGAATAATAATGGAACCTGCGTGAATATTTAAAAATTAGTATTTTTTCTATCAGATGTGCGTATAGGCATGACTGTGATAGAAGCCGTATATCTATCGTTTTCATGCTAAAGGTCTCTTGTATCAATCTTTGCCTGTCACTAGCTACGCCATCAAAAGGTAAAATAGAATTAATTTTAGCTTTCGTAAAAGACATTTACATTATTATTTTTTATTTTTATTTGTACTATTTATATTAACGTCCTGGCGAAGTTTAGCTAATGCTACCTCACCACTTAACTAGGACGGCGAGATGAGATACGATCACCCATCCAAGTATCGGACTCAAACAGCGTGCCTTAACTTCACTGATCGATTTCTCACCACTGAAACCGGTACCGTACTTCACCTCACATCAGCATCCTCGAACTAATGATATTTTTTAAACGAGTTAAGTACTTGATTATTTTATACATATGATTTGAATATCCCGCGTTCTGTTCTCAAGATAGAATACGAAGATGGTGAGGCAATGTGTTATGCATCAATCAGCTAATTGAATTTTCTACAAAGACGCTGGTTAACAGGGATATATTATGGTGTTCTTATTATTTACATCGATTCACATTCATGAATTATCCTACTGGACTTCTGCTTGCTGTATGGAACGTATGACAGCATTACGCCATCTGTCTTGGTTACCTGTTAGACGCACAACATCGTTACGATTTTCATTATGATTATATTAAAAAAGAATTCGGTGAGCAAGCCAAACTACTTTACACTGACACAGACAGTTTAATTTACGAATTTAGCGACGTTGATATATACAAGTACATTAAAAAAGACATCCATCAGTTCGACACATCGGATTATCCTGTAGACAATGTCTACGGAATACCTCATGCAAATAAGAAGGTACTAGGCGTAATGAAAGACGAATGTCAAGGGAGCGTAATGACAGAATTCGTAGGACTCCGTGCAAAAATGTATAGTTATAAAGTGGAGGGTGTGTCGGTAAATAAAAAAATCAAGGGTCTCTCGCGTTCGGTAATCAGAAAAATTACATTTGAAGACTTTACGAATTGTCTATTTAATAAAGAAATTTTGACCAAAGAGCAGCGATTAATTCGATCAAAGAAACATGAAATATATACTATCAAACAGAATAAGGTGGCACTCAGTCCGTATGATGATAAAAGAATTATAAATTATATAAATACCGATACGAAACCTTGGGGATATAATTTCCAACAAGTCTCAGCTCGTCAGATGACGTCATCGACGCAGTGAAGCGCTTGGTAGTAGCCGTTCGGATTCATTTACTTTAGAGACTTTGATCGCGATGGACGGGTTAGAAAAAGAATTGCAGTACAAGCTTGTACTTATCACTCGCGACGTATATGAGAGGTACATTCAA
The DNA here is from genome assembly GCA_936432065.2 of Rutpela maculata. Taxonomy (NCBI): domain Eukaryota; kingdom Metazoa; phylum Arthropoda; class Insecta; order Coleoptera; family Cerambycidae; genus Rutpela; species Rutpela maculata. Next base: position 126,804,864 of record OW386293.2, read on the forward strand.
AATGCATTGAATCGGGGTAATTATCAATTAGTTCATAAAATTTTAGAAAAGATTGTTATACCGGACAAAGCTTTATACTGGATGGCTTTAAGAGATAGTTCTAATTTCGATTTAATGAAAAAAATATTTACGAAAAAACTTCAAAACGATATTTTTATTCAACAGTTGGAATATATTTTCCAAAGAGAATGTATTACTCACCTTACCGTATATCGATTACGAGAAGTAATTAACAGACATTATCCCGCCGCGAATAATAGTTATTTTAGAATTTTTTTAGAAGAATTATTAACGTGTAATGATGATTATATGTCAATTGATTTTTATTCGAAATCGTACCCGGCTAAAAATATTTCTGATAATTATAAAAGTATTGATTGGTCGATTAATAAAGCATTTTGCGAGGCAGCTTACTTTACACAATACGAATTTCTTGAAATTTTGTTTCGAGTAATTGGTAGGAATAATATACATTTCAAATTAGATATTAATTTCAATGAAGAGCATAAGCAGTTAATAAAATGGCTGGAGGATAATATATCCAAAGGTCGCTCTGGGCAGCCGACTGGTTGGAGCTCTGGTCCAGACAGCGGGCACTGGCCATCGACTACCTTAGAAGATTATGTTAAGACGCTTGACATAGTTCGCCTACATTTTTTGTAATTAGTATTAAAGTATTGTAATATAAATATTTTACATTTAATAAATTAAATTATTTATAAAATGTGTGTTTTTATTTCCTAATACCTATCCTGACATGATGATCATGAGAGAGGCAGGTGAGACAGCTTGAACAGCTCCAACAGCTCGAACAGCTCCAACAGGTGTAACAGGTACCGTACCTGTTACACCTGTTGGAGCTGTTCGAGCTGTTGGAGCTGTTGGAGCTGTTCAAGCAGCCCATATACATATACATATACGTGTATTATATATGGGCTGTTTGAACAGCTCGAACAGCTCCAACAGCTCCAACAGCTCCAACAGGTGTAACAGGTACGGTACCTGTTACACCTGTTCGAGCTGTTGGAGCTGTTGGAGCTGTTGGAGCTGTTCAAGCAGCCCATATACATATACATATACATGTAATATATAGGGTCAGTTTCAACAGCTCGAACAGCTCCAACAGCTCCAACAGCTCGAACAGGTGTAACAGGTACGGTACCTGTTACACCTGTTGGAGCTGTTGGAGCTGTTGGAGCTGTTGGAGCTGTTCAAACAGCCCATATACATATACATATACATGTATTATATAGGGTCAGTTTTAACAGCTCGAACAGCTCCAACAGCTCCAACAGCTCGAACAGGTGTAACAGGTACGGTACCTGTTACACCTGTTGGAGCTGTTGGAGCTGTTGGAGCTGTTGGAGCTGTTCAAACAGCCCATATACATATACATATACATGTATTATATATGGTCAGTTCCAACAGCTCGAACAGCTCCAACAGCTCCAACAGCTCCAACAGGTGTAACAGGTACGGTACCTGTTACACCTGTTGGAGCTGTTGGAGCTGTTCGAGCTGTTCAGACACTTAATAAGTATGAGATGCTATCAACTCATTGAAATAAAAAAAGATTATTAATAACATTTTTTATTAATATAAAAAAATACAATTAAAATTGTGTAGAATTAATAAAATAATAAAAACACTGGTCTGGCTATCCGGCGGGAGGGCAGATCGTATGTTAATTTAAAAAAGAAATTTATTGGTCTCGCCGGCTGACAGATCGACCTCTCCAAATCTCCGAAGAAATTCTGAGTTCAATGGAGTCTGTAACAATTTAAAAAAATATCTATAAGTATTGAGTTATACGAAACAGAAAAAATATTTTAAATACCTTTCATGATGTCGGCTAAGAGCATCAGCCGGGGCATCTCCTGTGGTGGTGGTGGCGGTTGCGTTACGGGGTCCTGGGGCTGAGGCAGCCCCAGGTACCTCCAGCCCTCTGGTGGGACTTGGCACATCGAACATTGGCATATATTGCCCGCTATCAGCTCTCTGAGCCCCGTTTGATTGTGCATCTTTGCAACGTCTAACTGATCACCGCGCTCTGACTCGAGGCGAGAGCTCTCCCCCCACTTCTCTCTCTCTCTGCCCCCCACCCCGCTCGTCATTCATACACGCACACATGTATACAGAAATAAAAGCCAGTATGGTTAGCATAAATTTGTTTATTCAAAATCCTTATCTTTATTTACAATATACCACTGATATATCGAGTAGACATTCTGCCTAGAGCAGCGTAAATGATTATTAATATGTTTATGACAATGATATTCTAAATTATTTAACATTAAACTATTCATATTATTACAATTATATAAGTCTATAATATTATTATTATTAGACAGATAATGCTGAAGCCATCGCTTCTTTTCCAGTCCCTTGACATAAACTTTTGCTTCTCTCTCAAGTACGTGGCCGTCGATGAAGTCCTGCAGGTCACCGTACCGGAGATTATCATAAGGCGTGGACCATTGGAGGCCGTGCACATGATCAGTTATCCAATTAATTTGCTTCTGAATGTTGTGTGTAAGAAGCCCGTAACTAACAGTCGGTTTAATTATCCGATGTACACACGAGACATCGGTAATATTAAAAATTGAAATTTCTTTACATGTAAAAGCTAACTCCTTTTTATGCTGGAAGCCCTGCACGTCTATTATATACATATTAGTATGGACGAACTATACTGGTTAAAGGATTGTAATAAATCAATCTATCATGAATTATAAGACAATATGCAGCAGTGTCTTTCGGAATATTTTTATTAGTGCTAAATTCCAGCCTAATGTCCACTGCACTCGACTTTACAACCTCATTCTGACACGAACAGTCGATAACTACCAGAGGAGCTTTAGTTTTAAATTTATATTTAGTAAGCAGAGGTTCATTTTCTTTTTCATAATAAGATTTCTGAAATTGACAGAACATTTCATACAGAGTAGCACAGAAATTCTTCTCAAAATTAATATTCAAGTTATCATAGGGATATGATTCCGAATTTAAAAAAAGTTTAAAATTAGTCAACTCGCAGTGATCAAATTCACTCATACGTTTAGCGACTGCATTTTTACGACCCGTTTGAAGGCCGAAAATAATATATCGCGGTGTCTCTAACTGAGACGAAGTTTTAATATTCCAAGTATGCGTCTGCGATTCCATCAGCATGGGGTATTCATGTAATTCCCAGCTTCTAAACGGTACAGGCAAATCGATATTCCTCTCTAGATATTTCATTAATTTTAATCGCTCAACGTCAGATACAGTCACGTGTGGTACACGCCATTGAACGATTTCCAATTCTACTTTAATATTTTCATCGGCTACAAGATTTATGATTGCGTTTGTATCAATACTACTGCGAACGAGTACCAGCTCTTGACGGACATTTAAAATAATTCTTTCAAAGGTCTCTGCGAACCCCAGACATATTTTTAAAGGTATACATGCGTCAAAGTAACCGTTCTCGTCTGCAAAATTATCATCCACATCAGTCCACCCAGCATTTTCTAAGTGATTCGCGTCATTCGGAGTGAATGATGCATATCCCTTCATAACAGTCGCGAGGCCTGGATTTCTACTGCTGTCCACAATTTTACCGCTCACTTCGTATCGTATCTCGTCAAACAGATACAATAACCCCATTTTATCAAAGACCGCTGTGTTCGAAACCGTACCATCCTCTTTAAGTAACCGGCCCCGCATATACAGCGAACTAGCATACGGCGCAGTATACACATCTTGCTGCTGAATGGGTATACGAATTTCGTCGTTATTATTTAAATTTCTGATTGAATATGGTCCATGACTATGATTTTCAAAATTAGTTATCGCGGTTTCAAACGTAGGCTTCTCAAACACGTTTAAAATATTCGGATTCATATTAGCACTTTGTAACCGAGAGAGTAAAGAAAACGTCTATTTTTAGATGTTAACACCTTGAAGGTTACAGGTGAACTGTTTCGAGCGCGAGCAGGTGTTCCTTTTAAACTATTTCGGAAACTAAGACCCATTCTTCTTCAAGTGCAGTCTTACCGTGATGACCTCGCCACGGAAATTAACAAGATCACCGTCTTGATCGACTATCTTAATTGATATGCTATCTATATGCCTCTTATTAATCGGTAGGTAAATTGCATTAGCGGGACACTCTATTATTTTATAGCCGGGAGGCACGCTAGGAAAAAATTCATGAATAATGTGTACAGATCTATCATTCATGTAACTGCCCGTGATGAGATTACACTCCACGCATATAGCGTTTACTTTTTGAATTTTTGCCGGGAAATCAGATATATGTTTCTCGAGCGGTTTTAGACGACGAGATGTAAATCCTAACAAACTGCCAATACCACCGGCCTTTTCAAAATTTATCATCTTATTGGATTTTATTTCCACTTTTAACGTATTTTTATTGGATACTATAGAAATATGACCATCGTTACCATGATTCAGAATAAAATGCTTTCTTACGTAATTATTTATATCTTCTATTTCATACGAGCCCTCCGGAATTTTTATAAACTTATCGTCTGTATCATAATATATATGATTATTTGTAGCGTCTATGTTCGGTATGGAGTTATACGCCTCGAAATTTATTAAAGCAAGCGAATATTCAGCGCCGTCTTCAAGGTCTATGGGTGGGGAAAAGTGCGCGGTTAAATTAGATGATTTGCCGGATAATGTAAACGTACAAGACATGTTGCGGCTTCAAGGTTAGCTCTGAGAATGAACGTGACTTAAAAGCATGACGCATTATATAGAAATTGTAAACACAGATGTCCACAATTTACTGTGTCATAAGACTGATACTGCTTGTGATTGTATTCAATAGAACAATTTAAATATTTTATTAATTCGAGAGGAGGCTGTAAATTACCAAAACTATCATAATAAACGGCTTTCGAACCGTTCTTAAAGTATGCAGTCCAATGAGTACCATTACCGCTATCACTATCCAAGTTCACAATGCCCGTCTCAATTTTATGTACGCGTTTAGGTAGTCGGTCTCGCATAAATATTCCTCGAAAATTAGGTATATTTAACATCTTAACATATTTTTTCAGATCCACGTCGGTGAGCGCTCGATTTGGTAATTTTACTAGTCACTTGCTGTTGGTGTTTTTATTCATGTATAGTCCAAGTCCCGTTCGATAGGGACGAAGATAGAGTCCCTTACCGAGGGCGATACTCTCCATAGCCTGATTGTGACGTTTAGATTCTTTAAGCTGGGAGGATGCCGCCTGAGAATCTCTTACAGCTTTCGCTATACCTGCAGATCCACCGGCTAGCGCTCCCAGAGCACTAAGTCCAGCAAATATTGGTATTAGCGGTAGAACGCCACCCGTCTTCGGTATAGGAATAACGCGAGCAGCCATCGGTGATATTTTTTTATCTTTTTTAATACGCTGTACTGCACGAGAGGCCTTTTTAATAGCATCCCCGACAGAGGGAGCTCCACGTACTAGTTTACGAATTTTATTGGATATTTTTTTAAACGTCATCGTACCGCCACATTTTCTTTTTTTACATCCCAAGCCTAATTTAACTTTAGCACTCATGATGCCTGCTACACCGGCTGCTGCCGCTCTTTCTCCGATGGACGAATCCCTAGCAAATACTCGCTTCAGAGCACGTTTTGCCAATTCTTTATCGGCAATATGCCGTCCTTTCACATCATTGACTTTAGAATATTGTATGTCGTGGTCACGACACGCCTCATCTAGACCATTAATTCCGCGATCTCCTCGCGCCAGTCTTTTTTCTAATTTAGTACCCGGGCCGCAGAAACGATAGCCAGGGATATGGGCTTCGAAAGGTAATTTATTTATGAGAGCGTTTACAGCCATGTTACCTCTATCGCATGTAATAGTAGACTGAGGTGTTACAGGTGATCGAAAGCTATTTATACTTAAACTCCTGGTGGAAATACCTCAGTGTCAATCATGCGTTTCATCAAGACAGGTAACAGTCTGAAAATCGATAATCTCGATTTCGATAGTCATGTGAAAAAAGATAGTAGACATGGTCCTCTGTTACCCAACAGCATCAGGTGTATCATTTGCGGACCTTCAAATTGTGGGAAAACAAACATCGTGATAAGCCTGCTGACTCATCCACACGGCTTGCGTTTCAAGAATGTTTACGTCTACTCGAAATCTCTCTACCAGCCTAAATATGAATATCTTAGAAAAGTACTCGGCTCGATCGTGGGATATCATGAATTCAAGGATAGCGATGTAATAATGACGCCTGCGCAAGCTAAAATTAATTCCATTTTTATATTTGATGACGTAGCTTGCGACAATCAAAGTGTGATGCGTGACTACTTTAGCATGGGGCGGCATAAACAGATAGACAGCTTCTATCTCTGTCAGACCTATACTCGCATTCCAAAACATCTGATAAGAGACAATGCAAATTTACTGATATTATTCAAGCAGGATGACATGAATCTTAGACATGTATATTCCGATCACGTTAATACCGATATGAGCTTTGAGGATTTCAAACATATGTGCTCGTTATGCTGGAAAGATAAATACGGATTCCTAGTGATAGATAAAGATAGCGATATTAAACATGGCCGATACAGAAAGGGGTTTGACGAGTATATATACCTGTGATTTTACTATCTCAATCAGTTGATAATTACACATGTTATCTGACGCACCAGTCGACATGGACATTACTAATAAAATTATCGAAGCTCGGAAAGCCGTAAAGCGCAAATTAGAGGCACTCAAAATGCATGATCTGCAAATCGAAAAGTCTTTTGCCCCAATCACCGCACCTTTACATTCGATAGCTAAACATATCAAGCTTGAGACGGACGAGAATTTAAACATTAAGAAAAAGTCTGAACCCTCAGAGGATGAAAAAAATATTAATATTACACCGTCACCGTCGATTGTCGACTCTGAAGAAGGCGACCAGTCAGATGAGAAGTATCTTGAGAAATTTAGCGATCTGCCTAAAACGTATATATCTGAGATGATGCATGATACTGAAAATACACATGATTTTCGATATGGTGTACGATATAATCCCGAAGAAGATAAATATTATATTGGAAATTCTGCCATTCAGTTTGACGGTGACAATTTAATAATAAATAATAAAGAGTATCAGGGCACTCGCGGTCTTTATGAATTACTATTTAAAAAACGTTCGCATCACTATAACTATGATGATAAGAAACAGTACATTGATATTGTAAAAAGGACTAGCGCACATAAGAGAAATTATGATTCTGAAAAGCAAAAGTCCGGTAGTAAGAGCTGGAAGTACCTGCATATTATTAAACCGATGCTTTACGCTCGCGAACCTCGGCAACGTGCTCCTGGTAAAGTAAAAGGCGGTGAATTAATGATGCAAGTCACCGATAATGCTATTGATTACGTATATTGGGACGATCCTAATGAACTCGTCGATCGTCTTAGGCTTTTGATAGCTTCACAGGAGGCAGGCAATTCAAGTCATACGAATGAAATAAATAGAATTTTAGAGGAACTATTAGAAAGTAAAATAATCGAATCGCTGGATTAATTTAACAGTACGTAAATTATTGTTGAACTGTAAACATGTCTGCTATAAAAAGAGATATTGTTAATGAAATACATAAGCCGGCTAGAATTAACTTTAAGAGACGAAAAGTCGTAGTTAGAGGTTTAAATGAATTGCTTCAGGCTGACTTAGTCGAAATGATTCCATATGCTAATTACAATAAAAATTATAAATATATTCTCATTGTAATTGATGTTTTTTCAAAGTACGTATGGGCTGAACCAGTTAAATCTAAATCTGGCGTAAATGTTACTCGAGCTATGGAAAAAATATTAGTCGCAGATAAACGAATCCCCGTCAATTTACAGACTGATAATGGAACCGAATTTTATAATATTAATTTTCAAAAATTAATGAAAAAATATAAAATTAATCATTATTCTTCGTATAGCACTAAAAAATGTTCAGTAGTCGAACGCGTAAATAGGACTATAAAATCTATGATGTATAAAGAATTTAGTATAAATGGTTCTTTTCGGTGGTATAATTTACTTGCTGATATTATTAAGAAATATAATAATACTAGGCATCGTACCATCGGCATGAAACCTGTAGATGTAAATAAAAAGAATGAAAAAATACTCTTGAAATCTGTTTACAATTATCCTACAATTACATACTCACAATTACCTAAATTTAAAATTAACGATCATGTGAGAATAAGCAAGTACAGAGGCGTGTTCGATAAAGGTTATACTCCTAATTGGTCTAATGAAATATTTACTATTTCAAAAATTAATTACACCAGCCCCATAACATACTTACTGACCGATGCACAGAAACAACCAATAGAAGGATGCTTCTATACTGAAGAACTGCAGAAGGTTAAACATTCAGACATGTATCTCGTTGAGAAAGTTTTAAGGAAGAAAGGAAATAAGGTTTTCGTTAAATGGCTTGGATTTGACAGTTCCCATAACAGTTGGATTGAAAAAAGTAGCATTGTTTAATTTTTATGCACTTATATTAATTATTATTATTATTATTATTATTATTATTATTATTGCTATTATTTTTATAGGTTATGTATTCCATGTACATATATAAGCTTTATTACTGTATTATGCGTTCAGATAAATAAAATATATTATAAAAATTAAATTATTTTTTTATTTTTCGTCTGGGGTGGCTTTATTTTTTAAGATTTAATTTTTTTGATTGCATATTTGAATTCAGCATTAAAAAACACATAAAATGTAGCATGAACATTTTCGTTACAATAAACTTGAAAAATATGAATTTTTTCATTTTTTGCCTGGGCTGGCTTTATTTTTTAAGATTTAATTTTTTTGATTGCATATTTAAATTCGACATTAAAAAAGACATAAAATGTAGCATGAACATTTTCGTTACAATAAACTTGAAAAAAAAAAATCTGAATTCTTCATTTAATTAGGAAATGGGTAATAATAGTCAACCATTTTTTAAATTAATTTATTAATACATATAAGAAAGAGGTTACATGTTTTGTGATATAATAACAGAATATTTATGTTCAAGTACTGGATTAATTATTTGAGCGTATCGTAATATTTTAATTTGAAAACGATCTCGATCGCGGGCGTCTTGCATCCAGTTACCACATCTAGCAGTTCTATGGGCATAGCTCCAATGGTAAATGTGATGAATTTTAACGTCCTCGCTGAACTGAACTGTTCTTGGACTTCTTCGGCTGGATACTGACATGTTGAAATGTACGTAAAACTTCAACGTACTTAACGTCTTCTCCGAGTAATTTTAAATTGTTCATAAATTGCTGTAACCTCTTCTTATATGTTTCGGGATCCATCTTTAGGACTCGATGAATTCAATGTTAGTAGTCGTGCCTGCTAGCCCTCTATATACCAAGTACACTTCTTTTAGTATAATGGTTTGTTGTAGCGTTACCATATCATCATCAGAAATAATGCGTGAGTATCTGGCTGGTAGACTCACTTTACAATTTTCGAGGATTACTTGGACCTGGATACCATACGGTGAAAGTGCTTTATATATATCTAGCACTTTATATTTTCTATCGACTTCCAGCTCATAGATTTTCATGAACGGCGTGACATGAGCTTCAACATTAATTTTTGTGAAAGACATTGCTGCTGCTGCTGCTTGTATATATCGACTTTAAGATTGTGAATGAATGCAGCGATCTCAGGTCTTTACTTTTATGCTGTATTCCACCCCCACTTTTCGTATCGTGTAAGCAGAAAAATATGGGAAAAAATATGATGATTTCATTGTTTACATTATTTCTCTCCAAACCCTGAGACGCTCCTTATAATAGATCACGTGACTTATTAGTCATTGTATTATAACCGTCGGATGCTGTTATCTAAAGACAATTAATCACGTTTTAAATATACATATAGCCGTAGACAGTCGCATTTATTTACATTAACAATTTCCTGGAATCCGATAACGTCTCTGCATTTGGTCACAGTTTTAACATTCAAATATAAAATTTACGTATTGAAGTAGATGAATATTTATTTCATATATAAGACTTGTCTATTTAAACTCAATGATGGACGTCTGTAGCCATTTTTCTTAACCTCTAACGCCCTCTAACGTAAACATGCAATACTATTCGTCAATAACTATAAACAATAAACGGCAGCCATCTTATTTTTATTACTAGATACACCATATCACTAGTACACCTTATATACTTATTTTTATTACTAAATACACCCTGTATACTTCTTTTATTACTAGATACATCCTATATACTTCTTTTATTACTAGATACATCCTATATACTCTTAGCCACGCCCTCTTAGATATAATCTCTTATCTTTAGCTATAATCTAATATCTAAGCTCGGGGATTGGATCTCCCCCCTCCCATTAGGTCCTAGGACCTATCATCTAAGAAGATCCCACCTCACACTACAACCTAGATAATAGGATCTATCATCTAGCACCTGCGCCCCCCCGCGGGGCTTCCGGAATGATGACGTCACACAGAACTCTGATTGCTACTCTACTGACGGGTTTGGTCCAGAATCGGCCTTGTATAACTCGGAACCGCCCCCCGTACACGTTCATGGCGCGGGGACACGAGGGGCTTCCGCAGGAGTGGGGGGTAATTGCTGACTATAGTACCGCCTCCTAACTATCTCTAGGACACGCCTCCTAGATAAATCGAAATGCGTTACAAGATGGATTTCATTTTTAGCCCCATAAGAAATTACATGGGGGCTGGAACCATTTGAAAATTTCGATTTTTCTAGGACACGCCCCATGTTATCTCTTATGGGAAATTGACACGGGTTTGGTCCAGAATCGGCCTTGTATAACTACTGTGTTTACTTCTAATAATAAAGTGAAAAGTTCAATCATGTGCTAGCGCAGCCGGCACAAATTCTGCATATAAATTTCGACTTAGCCTGCAGACATGATCAAATAAATATTTTAAATGAGCGTAGGTTGTAAAAAATCTCCTTACTGTTCTGTTCAGCATAGAGCTTGAAAAGTACCCTCGTTAGAAGATAACGACTCCTTTATCAAGGGAATAGGGTTTAAATTAAAGTAAAATCCGGGGAAAGCTGTTAATTTTTTTTACTTCATATTCCATTTCTACTTCAATGGTTTAATGATAAAGCTAACCGTGGACCCACGCTGTGGATAAAGACATTTTTAAGAATATAATCCCCACAAAACATATTTTATAACAAAATGTGCATTGCAACTTTTTTAATATACAGGGTGGGGCATTTTTTGCAAGCGAGAATAACTTGAAAATAAATAATTTTTGAGAAAAATATTTCAGACAATACTGTCACCATTTCAAATACGGAATCTAATGGCTATATTACTTTTTAGTTTGATGGAAAGCTTCATGGTCATTTGAAAGTCAACTTTGTACTTTTTTTTAATGGAGATCCCCAAATAATACTAAGGAAAATATAGCGGACTTTTCATTTAAACAAACCAATGAAAGTGAAATATATCAAACCATTTTATCTTTAAACTCCAAATCCGTAGGAGTAGACAAAATTAGTATAAGTATGTTACTATATGCTTGTCCTTATATTCTGAGATATATATGTCATATTTTCAACTTTGCCATAGAGAAAGGAGTTTACCCTGCTATTTGGAAAAATCTCGAATAATCCCTCTACCTAAGGTTACTAATCCAGAAGATCTAAAAGATTTACGTCCTATCAGTATTCTCTGTTGTGTATCAAAAGTTTTTGAAAAAATTATTAATAATTAAATAAAAGTACACCTTGACACATTTAACATTTTACCATCGCATCAGTCCGGCTTTAGATCTGGCCATAGTTGCACAACTGCACTGCTTAAAGTAACTGATGATATATTCACTGCAATAGATAAAAACAATTTGTGCTTGCTTATATTACTAGACTACTCGAAAGCATTTGATAGAATAAAGCATCAGTTACTTTTGGCAATCTGTCACTATATAGGATTCACTGAACAAGTGAAATTTCTAATCAAGAATTATTTAACGCAGCGTTTTCAATCTGTTGCCTTGGGAGGATTAGAGTCTGAATTTGCATTAGTAGAGAATGGAGTCCCACAAGGTTCCATTTTGGGTCCTCTAATGTTTACTTTGTACACATTTCAATTTTATAAACACCTAAAATATTCATACTCGCACTTTTATACGGACGACACAGAAATATGTATATGACATTTCCTGAAAGTGATTTACAACTGGCGTGCACGAACGAACTTAAACTACGACCTTGATTCCTTGGTAACAATTTTCCACAATATTTTGTCTTCAAATAAATCCTTCTAAGTCCAAGGTAATTTTATTTGGGAGAGATGCCGCGCGCAAGAGGTGTTCAAACTTAATTAATATACAAGTAAATAACCAAATACTCTCACAGTCAGATAATGAAAAAAAATTGGATTTAGCAATAGACAATCGTCTCAGGTTTTCGCAGCATGTCACAATGATCACGAAAAGAGCATTTTGTAATTTAAAATTAATTTACAATAATAAGAGCATCCTTAATAAAAAATGTAAAATTCTCCTATGCGATTCACTAGTACTATCACATCTCAATTTTGCTGATAGTGTGTATGGCCCAGCTCTTACTAAAAGCGACACTCAACGTCTCCAACTAATTCAAAATTCTTGTATTTGGTTAATCTGTGGTTTAGGGAGACGAGACCATGTTACGAACCATTTAAAAGAGATTGGCTGGCTCAATATAGAACAAAGACGAATACTGCACAGTTGTGTTCTTTTTCATAAAATTGTAACCCAACAAAAACCGCCATACCTCTACAATAAAATCAAGTTTCGCACAGACGTCCACAATATAAATGTACGTCGACGAGGTCATATCATAATTCCCCAGCACTGCACAGCTCTCTTCCAATCGTCATACTCCTATAACGTTGCTAGGCTATATAATAAGGTTCCTGATGAAATGAAACGGCTACCCGCTCCCTCGTTTAAAAAAAAATTGAAGGAAATGCTTTTACAAGGTATTTTTTAAATTTTAAAATTTGAATTTCAAATTAGCTAAATTTGTTTTTAATTTGATGTTGTTAGGTTAGTCGTTCATTTCCGGTTTTGTATTTTTTTTCCATATCCGTTTCGCGTATATATGTGCATGTATATAATATGCGTGTGTGTGGGTGTATGTATATGTATATATGTACATATGTAGCTTTGTATATGTATGTATGTGTGTTGTACATGTACACATTCAAAGTTAACTAGATTTTAAGAAAGTGACCCACCAAGGAAAATGGTAACAGACCAATCTTCATGTATTTTATAATAGGTGCCGTAAACTTTTGCCATTATTCTGGTCCATTTTCTTCGGTGGGTGTTTGTGGTTGAGTGGAAGTGCGCAGTTCCTCATACCCTGAGGAATAGCGAACTCTGCCTTTTGATAGAATTAATTTATTAAATTTTGTTAATTGTTGTTTTCATCAATAAAATCAATTATTATTATTATTATTATTATTATTATTATTATTATTATTATTATTATTATTATTATTATTATTATTATTATTATTATTATTATTATTCGTATCCTGCGTGAGCAAACGAACATTTGTTCAATCAATTTATTGTTTGGCCTCACAGTTTGCTAGTAATTAATCATTAGACGTAGAGGTAGCACCACTTTTTAATTTTAACCAGAAACAATAAATTTTAGGGAAGCTGGTCTAGCAAGATAATATAGTGGCCCCAGAGAGGTATTTTCAAAATAACTTGTGTTATGACATCCGTGAGTAATAAAGTTATCATTGACACAAATTCAGCCTCTGCTCTTCCTGCGTTGCGTTCTTGAGATAATTGACCATATATAGGCCAGTGCGGGTATTATTGAAAATTATTTTATTCAAAAACTATTTCAGCTAAACTAATAAAATGAAAACTCTTTGTTAGATAATACATCGTTCTATATTATATATTTTTTGTAGAATTTTTCAACTCTATTTACTATTTAAAAAAATTGAAAATTAAAAATTCTTATTTTTTTTTTTTCATAGTTCACACAGAGGTACAATCACAGAAAAAAATACATAATGTAGCTTACTATGTCTAGTATTATCACCAGAAAGTGCATTCAAATAAAGTGGATGTAACACTTTTTAAAGAAATAAAAACTCGTTATGACCGCCCTGGCGTACTTACTACTTTATATCTCTCTTGTAACATTATTTCTTCGCTGTTCAATAAATTTTTAATTTTCATTAAGTGTTTGAGATTCTTACTGCACTTTATATTATTTAAAGAAAAAATGTTACTACCCCAGTAGCTCAGAGACTCGGCAGATGAGTCATGGGTAAGAAAACACTTTACAAATAGTTTTACGTGTTTGGTAGATAGAAATTAATAAATGGTAGATGTTTTAATAATTTTTCTTAAAGAGATGTTAATTTGACTTATATAAAGATAATTTTCCTAGAAATGCGGGGCGCCAATCTTTCTATATTTGTAATTTACACTAAAATTGAAGTTTGATTACAAGAAAGATAAACTAATCAAAATTTAAAGAAAGTACTAGTTGTAAAAAAAAAGTGTAAATTAATAATTCAAATTTCGCACAAGTAAAAATTAAATTAGTACCTTTAAATATTACTAAAAGATGTTCAACTTTCTATTAAAGATTAAATAATTAATTCAGTAGATCATATCTAAATACTTTGTTTGTATAGTTTGGTTTGTATCAAAATACCTGAAATAAGTGGACAATGTAATTATAAAATTGATTTTATTATAAATCAATCAAACTAGGTGTGTTTTTATTAGAAAACGACTAAACTGAGGCCTTAATATTAAACGAAGTTATGTACAAGGAAGAATCGAATGGACAATAATATGTTATATAGATATTACTTAAAATATGGTCTAAAACATGAACTGACAATATGGTGTTTAAAGGTCAAAATTTATTATATAAATATACCTAAGCGTTTCGTAGAAATTGTGATCACAAAGTCTTTACAGAACTTTTTATATATTTGATTTTAATCAGACGTTACGCCGATAATTTATACCTTAATAAAAATAGAAAATATTAACTGTTCGTTGAAACATGTTAAGAATAAAATTGAAAATGGAAATAGTTTTTTTTTTTAAATATTTGCAACATGATACTTTAACGAACTCTAAAAAAATGTTAAAGCATAAAAATATGAGGTATTTACAAAAAAATATTAGATACAAATTTTATTTGCGACACTTATCTGGAATTTTCTGTGAATGAAGGTAGTGACTCCAAGTAAGGGATGATGATGGTGAAATACAATCCACAGTGACGTAATCGTTGATTTATAGATGAGCCCGAGATTAAGTTAAGAAGTTCCCAGTACCATATTCGACGCTTCCAGAAATTCCATAAGGACAAATCCCAACTATCCTACCATATTATCGTCGCGTCCTCCGTAAAAAGTTGTTCTAGACTAATAGATACATTTTTATCTTCAAATTACGTAGAAGAGAAGAAAGATAACCCCATGGGATGGTTCAAAAAAATTAATGTTTCCAACCCAAAATTTAATATGACGTTAAAAAGATTGCATATCTACGATGTGCATCCCAAAATTGATAAAACTTGCTTCCAAATTTAGAAGATTTGCATTTTTATAATAAAAACTTGCATCCAAAACTAAAAATTTGCATCTAATACTAAAAATTTGCATCCAATACTAAAACCCTGGAAAGAAATGAAGTGTAAGCGTGACTTGCTGTAATATAGCCGTTGCCAAATCTAAGTTACAAAAAAAAATTATTTCTTTATAAATTACTTACGGATTAAACCGGTGAAAATAATTAGGCCTGCTTTATGTTCAAGAAGAGGGACTATCAACCCTTTCGATGTTGAAGTCTTTAAGGAGAAATTTAATGAAGATACATCACTTTTCAAAAGTTTAGCGAGCAATCGAAATTCTAAACTTCAAGTAACGGAAAACTAATCGCTCTCATTTCCCTTTCATCGCATTCAAATCGTATCGTCTCTTTACCCTCTCCACTCTTAAAGTTAAGTTAGAACATCCAGCTATCTTGAGCACAGTTTAGACGTAACTCTGGTTGCATAACGTTGTGTTTGTTTAAGATGTAAATTTAAAAAAGAATATTCGAAACTTTCGCGGTTTTTCACGCTTGAGTTAAATTATGTTATAATTTATGAAGCAGCAATATGCATGCTACACTCTTTAATATAAACTTGCTCATAAATGTATAAACAAGTAGTTATGTGTTTGTAATTTAAATAATAGTATATTATTCAACGAGCGGTAATGTAGGTAATAACTCACGCAGATGAAAGTTTACAGCACGAGCCGTAGGCGAGTGCTGTAATTCATCAAGTGAGTTATTACCATTACCACAAGTTGAATACTATACTTTATCTACGATTATAACAATATTAAATTGAGAAAATTTTGTTTAAATTACTCAGTTTGTTTATTAATAAAATTAACTGTAAAATTTAATATTTGTTCACCCTTTTATATTTGTTGTCTTCAAAGATTTAGCCACCTTTAAGCGGAGGTAGAATGTGATTTTTAATCGAAATAGTGCATAAACTGCTTGCAGACAAAAAATCAGCTTTGCAGATTAATATTACGCGGTGGAAAATGCAAAACTTCTCCGCGAACTGCAATAGCCCGGAGCGCATATTCGGTCAAAAGTCTTGTTTTTTATGTTAGAGAAAAAATTTAAAAAGCGTTGGAAGCTCAATCAATTCTCTTTACATAAGCTGTCTACAAATTTTTCGAAAAAACGATAATTATCGAGATATTCGACGAAATGTAAGAAATTACACCTTTTCCTATAGAGTGTATGTAAATCTTAACAAAAAAATTGTTCTCAGAAACCTTTGTTTCGAAGGGTCAAGATTAACGGAGCGTCAAAGTAGTACATGATATTAAGTAAACATCGTATATGAGATCGATTTCAGTTAATTACTGATTAATTATGGTGACAAAATGGAGAAATTTTACCGAAAAAAAAAAAAGTCCCAAATCCCGCCCCCCCTAATTCCTTCATTTTTGTCGGAATTCAAAAAATAAAAAAAAAGAGTTTTAGCAAATTTAATTCTACTTGAGTCAACTAGAGTAGTCTTTTGGCGTAGGAACCAAGATTAAAAAGTTGCCAACTGTAGAAGCTCAAAATTTGCGATTTTTTGCCGTACATTTTAGTAGTTATCTCCGAAACGAAAAAAAAAAAAAATCAAAATTCTGATAGTAGCAGAAGATTTGTAATGGAAAATACTCGTTTGACCTTGTTTTTTTATTTCGAGCTAACTCCCACCGTTTCGGAGATATCTGCGAAAAATAGCAAAAAACAGCTTACATTTCGGAGTCGAAAAAATTGCAAAAACATGCAATCTTGACACGTTCATATTTTTCGAAAAACACCATTGGGACGGCCGTACGATGTTTGTTTATGGATACTATTAATTGATCAAAAGCAGTTCATTAATTAGTATATAACCTAATAAGAGTAGATAAATAAAGTAAATGCTCTGAATTACAGTTATTATTTACGTTAAGAATAAGAAAGGTGCAGTATAGATAAAAATAAAGTCCAAGAAAGCATTATTTATTATGATACAAATTAGGTATTAATTATTACAATATAATTAGTCTTCGCCGCTGTCCTCATGAATACCTACGTGAATATTTTCTGATGTAAATATATTAGATAAAACTACTGCTGAACGTACTGTGCGGAAAAGATATAGGGGACTGGACAAGTAATGTACGGCTGCGGCTCTCTGTGAAGAGCATCCTACCGTTCTTATGCCATTGGGACAGTCGCAACAATTTCGGCGTATGCTTTGAATTGTCGTTCCATTAGGTATATAATTAATGTAAATGTGGTAAGTTTTACTCTTACCCCCATTAGTATAAATCAGTTTTTACTATCACTAACGTATTCGTCAAATTTGTAATTAAAAAAATACGTTTTTCCAATTTATGATAAAACTATGGCGAATTGAAAACCTCAACCTCTCACGAACCACTTTATTCAATGCTACGTTTTGTAATAGTAATGCTAAATTTAAATCCACCTTCATCTCCTACAATAAACAAAATCCCTTGAAGCATTAGTAGTATTTTATTCACTCCGTACAATTCATGTTTCCGTTGAGATATAATTTTGTTTGCCTGAGTCAATACACTATCAGCTAAAATTAGCCAGATACAGAAGTGTTTGAGAGTACCTGGTGCAAACCGTGATTTTAAACAGAATTGACATGATCTATTTGCATCAATTAGTGTCGTATCGTATATCTACCAATTCTAATATTTTGATTCTGTTGTTGATTTGTATGTGATAAATATAGAGCACAAACGTCAATGCTTAATTCCATTTTAAGCTTAATACTGTGTTTGATAGCCAATTATTTTCGTCATTGATCCTCTCCAAACGAATAAAGTACTTAATTGAGATAAATCAAATTTTATTAAAAATCAACAAATTGGAAAATACATATATTTGTGTTCTTATTAATAGCAAATATGACCACCTTTAGCTTTAGTAACTTCTCTGATAGTCCAATTAATAAGTCGGAATATGTGGAAAGTGGTGGAATGGCACCGATTTGAAAAATTCCTTTTTCCACGTGTTCCCTAGACCCCAGAAACATTAATCAGAATTGACCCCTGCACTAACTCGAAAAATGAGAAAGTTAGGGGGGGGGGGGGGGGGGTTGAAGTGCCCCAAAAGTAGCTGCCATAAAGAAATTTATAAAATTAATATTTCGCCTGGGAAATGGGCCCTAGGAGGTTTTTTCGAGCATTTTTTGATGAAAATTCCACTTCTTCGGGCGGAAATTTAAATATGAATATTATGCTGCGGAAGTATGCTCTAGGGGGTTTTTGGGTCGCTGATAACGATTCCGTATTCCAAATTGAGTAATTCCATATTCCAGACTGGAATACGTGCTATTTTTCGTGTCGAATTTCACTTTGCAGAAAAAAATTATGTATGATTATTACGAGTAATTCAAAATATTTTTTTAAGTCAATTTTACTTTGAAGAAAAAAGTTATGTATGAATATTACGAGAAATAAAATATATCCATTAATGCTCTTCAAAGAAAAAAATCTCAAGCTAACCTACTTACCATCCAAAAATGCAAGCAGACTTTCCGCTCTTAAATTATCGTGCTACAAGAAATGCGATGAACAGACAAACGGATGGATAAACCAGACCAACACACAGACGAACATTTTGAGATTTATTCAGAATTCGATGACTAACACTATCATCTGAAAGGTTTTCCGCCACGAGCGATATTTACAGTTTGAGAAATATGCCTATCAAATGCAAGATACTCATCGTTTACATATTTGCGAAAAATATAATAATTTATTCTAAAAATAGTTTCTGCATGAGAAATTCTGGCTTTTACCGGTGCTATGATTAAATTGGTTTTTGGAATACAGAAAAAAGTGTTTAAGAAGCTTAAAAGTATCTTATAATGCAGAAGCGTGGGGTTAAACGTTCCTTTTTAAATTTGTCACTTATATAAACATCACTGGGTGTACTAATATACATTTCAAGGAATGGGTTAACTTTCTCGTCCCTAAAATGTTCTGGGAATCGTTGCTTTTTCTAACTAAACTAATTTTAAAAACCTAAAAACTTGTCTAACGCGAAGGCGAAGGGAAAATGTATTCTATAAATAAAATACTTACGTTTATTAAAAACCACAAATGCCCTCTAAAATATATTTGTCTGATGATATTTTTTAAGAAAATCAATCGGTTTTAAAGTACATATACAGTGTATCTACGGATAGACGCAACAAGAGAAAGAGTTTCTTTATTTTCGGTTTTTCGAAAATAAGTCATTCTTCATAATAAATTTTGCTTAACTTTAAAAGTAAGTGATATGGTAAAAAGTCAAAACAATATATACCATGTAAGAAAATAATACGCCGACTGGTTTAAAATATATTAGAAAACTATTTTGATAATTATAACAATACAATATTCTACATGTGAACGGTATTAAGCGTTCTGTCGAACTGCCACTTCCCCGCTGATTAATGCAAGACATGCAAATACACAGCTTGGTCGCCATGTATAATAACCATCTTATTACTCAAATGTTGTGTCTACCTACATCTTGCTGATGATCAAATATTTTCTAACAACCAGGTGCTCAAAAACATGAAAAATGCAAAGTAGCTTAAGATATTCCATTTTGATTTTTTTTTCAAAAAAGTATTTTTTGACAACTTCTTTGACTGAAATTAATTTTTTATTTCTAAATTAAACAAAAACTTTATAAAAATTACAATTAAATTAATAAAAAGATAATTTTCTTTACGCGTATTATACCTTTTTATATAAAAAAAACCGCTAAAATTTTGTTTGTGGAAATAATTGTTTATGGAACTTTAATAATACAATATTTGAAATTTTCTACCCCAAAAACCCATAAAATGATATCCCACATCTGTAGTGGGGTGGGAGTAGTAGTGGAGATGGATGACGTAAAAAAATATTTTGAGGCCTTTGGCTCTTGTACACACACTAACACACATTTTTTTGCTCCCACTTTTATAAAGGGGTGGTGTTAGTAATGGGAGTGGCTAATGCAAAAAATTTTTTTGAGACATTAGCTTCTCTTGTATAGGTATACTAAATATCAATTTTATGGACTCTTACCTGCTTGATTTACCTATTTACCCCCATTTACCCCAATCTGCCCCCTAACTCTTCAACGGAATAAGATGAAAATATAATCTAGTTCCAGATCTCGTTAAAATACATACGTTCAAGTCAATATTTTTAACGGTTCCAGAATAATCGTGCGCACAAAAAAAATTACAGAAAAATTTTTTTTGCTCAAACTTAAAATCTCGACGTTCCATGACATTCTAAGCCCATTTGAACAATAAAAATGAAAAAAAAATGTTTTGTCGTTACTATACTTCCACTGGATGTGAAAGTAAAAAGAATCAATAAAATTTTGTATATAGACTAATTTCAATTTCAATTTATTTACACGACGAGGCGTCAACTGCTTGCTTACTTCTACAATTATAATTATTTGGCAAATTTGCATAGACGATATGATGTATTGACTTTGCAACTTTCTAATTTGATCAACTCAATACATATCTTACATGCTGGAACAAAATTTACAACGCAAACACAACGATAAGCAAGTTTTGCTTTGTAAGGGTTTTATCCCCAATGCTCCCTGTTCTCAGCCGAATATACACATAACTTTTGGCAGCGGCACCCCACATACCACTAACGCAAACTGTGGATTATTACTGAAGTGACTAATTAATTTAGCGCAAGCTTTTATGTAGAGTTCATTGCAGAAATATAAGATGTATGAAAGTTATAAAATCGACGACAAGGATGCCATCTTCGCAGGTAATCTTAACTAACCGCTGAAGTTAGATCCTGGGAGACACACTGTTAGTACTCTACCCATGCTATTTTACTTATTTACCAGATTTGAAATAACAATTTTAAAGTTAACAAGAAATTATCTACAGACATACATACTTCAGACATTTCTTATTCGATTATTTGAGATCAGCGAGATATAAAACATATTTCTGTAAAAAAAAGTTTCTAAGGAGATTAATAAACTTGTTTGTCCAGTTATACTTATATTCACAAATATTGTTCCGTTGCTAGAAATTCACCAAAAATAATAATCACTATTCTACAGCCTACATGTATTGGAAGTAAAAATTCTTAGTAACTTCATCATGCTAAATAACAATATAAAAAGCAAAAGTTCAAGTTGGCTCTGGTTTTCCCAATACAGGTAATAAAGTGTAACGCAAGTATAGAGACGATCCAGCTGCTGAGACCCGACATTGTCGGTACGCTTTGAAGATAATTGGAATTCCAGCGGACCAGTTCACTTTTACGAATGAGTCCTGCCGCTGGATCGTGTGTACACCCATAAACCCTAGTTTATGGGCGGTTCTATCACAAATAACAGGTAGAATTAGAATTATACGAAAAATAGACATACTAACTACCTACCTCTTTATGTGTCACTAAAACTAATATTCATTCTTAGGTAGTCTTATTTGTACTTTGTGCATGATAAGCGTTCATTTTCAAAATAGCACTATTCTATTTTGAAAATATGCCACGAGATTGTGTAAATACACCTAACAACTTTTGTTATATTTGTGGTGAAGTGACTTTTGCGCATCAAAAACGTAATTTTACTCCAAAATTAAGAAGGCGTACCAGTTGTATTTTGGTTGTACAATTGGAGATGAAGACAAAAAATGGGCACCTCATATATGTTGCAGCAATTGTGCGAACAATCTTTGCAGTTGGCTAAGTGGAAGAGGACGTCCAATGGCTTTTGCTGTGCCCATGATCTGGCGAGAACCTACAGATCATGTTACCGATTGTTATTTTTGCGTGATACCTCCTATTAGACAGGGTATTAACGAAAAAAAAAGGAAGATAATACAATACCCCAAATTACCATCTGCCATTCGCCCGGTTCTCCATAGTGATGAACTACCTATTCCTAATCCACCTCAAGAATACAGCTCTGATTCTGACGAAGAATCGGATGATAATGTAGATGACGACTTAGTCCAGCCATCTACATCACAAGATTCCGATTTCTCTGCCGAAGTGTCCGGTAGTGAACCACATAAAATTAATGAACGCAAATTAAGTGATCTTATAAGAGACATTGATCTGGCAAAAGCGGAGCTTTTGGTATCTCGATAACAACAATGGAATTTACTACAAGAAAATGTTAAAGTTTCCATGTATCGAAGTCGTCAAAAAGATCTTATACCTTTTTTCAAAATGGAAAATGACTTGGTTGCCTGCAAGGAGATTGACTAATGAGTGTTTTACACATTCCCCATGATCCTAGTGACTGGAGACTTTTTATTGACGCCTCGAAACTTAGTTTAAAAGCTGTGTTGCTTCACAATGGAAATAAATTGCCATCAATTCCAATCGACCATGCTGTCCACATGAAGGAAAATTACAGTAACATAAATGTATTGCTACAAACTATAGAATATAACAAGTATAAGTGGCCGATTTGTGCAGACTTAAAAGTGATAGCTATCTTACTTGGTATGCAGCAAGGGTATACCAAATATTGCTGTTTTCTTTGTGAGTGGGACAGTCGAGCGCGATTAGAACATTACAAAAGAAAAATTTGGCCGCCAAGACAGGGTTTTGAATCAGGAGAAAAAAATGTTGCTAACATTCCATTAGTTGATTCACAAAAGGTAATACTGCCACCACTCCACATAAAACTGGGGCTTATGAAAAACTTGGTAAAAGCTATGGATAAAGAAGGACGTGCTTTCAGTTATTTAAAACAAAAATTTCCCAGACTTAGTAATGCGAAAATTAAAGAAGGAATTTTTGTGGGTCCTCAAATCAAAAACCTTTTCAAAGATGCTGAATTTGACAACATTCTAGAAGGTAATGAAAAAGGCTGCTTGAAATTCCTTTAAAATGGTAGCAACACACTTTCTCGGTAACAAAAGGGCAGAAAACTATAGAGACCTTGTTGGGAATCTTCTTTCTTGCTACCAGAAATTAGAATGCAATATGTCATTAAAAGTCCACTTTCTACATTCACACCTAGATTACCTCCCAGAAAACTGTGGTGCAGTAATTGATGAGCATGGAGAGAGATTCCACTAGGATATTCAAAATATGGAAAAAAGATATCCAGGCAAATGGACTTCTGCGATGTTGGCAGACTACTGCTGGACATGTATAAGAGATGCTCCAGAAGTAACTTATAAAAGATGGGCTAAGAAGCGCAAGAAGAATAATTAATTTTCTGATTAAAGGGCTTATATTCTAATTAAATATATAGTATATTAACATGTATTTAAAATATATCAAAATGGCAAATATATTTTCGCATGATGTAATTAATTGCTTTTTTTTATTAAAATTATACTATAATATGTGATAGGTCAGTTATTACAATTTTTAGAGCCAACAAATTTTTTTTATGACTATGTTAGACGTAGTTGGGACCAAAACAATGCAAATAAGTGGTTTTGGTTAACGATACAAAATAAAAGTTAAAATTTGTAGGTGTGTGAATTTTTACACAAACAGTGAAATACAATCTTCTTGATGAACATAGCCCAACTTTCTTGACAAAATAAATATCTTGAAAGAAATGTTTCTTTCAATATTAACTTTTTTGGAAAATTTTCGCAAGAAACTTTCATTACAACTCTGACAATGTCAAAAAGGAGAATAAATATTTCCCTAAAATCACATAGACCAACGAAGTTTCCATAAAACAAAACACCCAAGGAAACATTTAAAAGACGCTTGGATCTCTAGAGGTTTTAAGAAATATTTATCAGGGTTAGGAAATAATTTTATGCTTTATTATCAATATCGATTACACAAGCTCTTTGACTAACAAAAAGTGTAGACACTCTTTCGTTTTAGACCATGTAACTTTTATAAAGAATAAAATTTTTCTGAAAGTCAAACGCAGCATAGTTTCCCACATGGTTGTAACTGTATAGGCAGAACATTTTTTTGATACCCCGTAACACTTATGGAAGCGCGTTTGGACCAAGATTTCATCTCAGATATTTTATTTGGGTCCCTTTACTTTCCTCACATCCTGTGTATTACACTCTGATAAAGGGAAGTTTTTTACTGGCCGCATCAGATGTTTTAGAACAATTTGTCACTATAAAATAATCGTTTACGTACGTATATATCTGGAAACATAAATAAAACATCGCATCCAGTCGAGGAAAAAGTTACAAGCTTACCATAAATTCGTCCTACTAGAAATAGATTATGTAAATGCTGCTTCATTTTAACATCCGTCTACAAAGGAAACAACCCTTATTGTTTCCCTTTCAGCGACAAACGAAATTTCCAAAAAATAACCCATCAAAAAACATTCGATTCGAAATAACTCTTTAAGATAGCTGAATATAAAATGTGTAGATGGAGAAAACAATAGGCTTTTTTGCAAATTAAAATTTTACTATAAAAGGGAGACGTAATGAGATTTTTATCAGAAAGAGATAAAAATTTGATACATTAAACGACTATAAACAATTGAGAAATAAAACTACATTGTTGTACGCTGGGAGCTTAATCGATATTATATTTTTTACAATATCCGCAGTGTGTTTCTCTGTTCTTCCAACGAAAATGCATTAGCAAACAGGTATACAATCTGGTACAAAAAATGTACTGACCGTAGACCCATGAACGTGCGGATTTATGGGTTTTCCAAATTCCATAATTTATTTTGGCTATGAATTAAATGAATTTATATCATTATTTTGTTCATTTTTGAACTGTATTAGCAAGAACAAAATCTCTAAAGTTGTAATTTGTAGAGATCTTAAAATAAATTATTTATCTGATACATCTACCAAGAAACGAATATCTGACACCTTAGAAATGTATAATATTAACATGCTGATCAGTGAGCCTACAAGATATTCTATAAATTCAAGTAGCTGCATCGATTACGTTTGTAGTAATTTTTTCAACAGTACATATTATGATAATTGTATAATTACTCATAATTGCATATCAGATCACACTGCACAAATTTTAGAGTGTCATTTACAATATCATACCAACGTTGAAAAATATACTAGAATATTCAGTGACTGTAATTTTAACATCTTTTTATATTATATGGGAAAGAAAACGTGGAATAGTATATACACTGCTCATACAGTAGATGAGGCATTTGAAAATTTTATAAATACACTAATTTACCATTTTGAGATAAGCTTCCCAGTAAAACGTATTAAGATAAAAAAATCTAAAAAAAGAAATGATTGAGTTTCTCAAGGCATTTGAATTGTCTTCTGATAAACTGAAAGATCTCTATCAGAAAACACTACGCAGTAATAATCCAACCGATCTTGAAATTTATAAAAAATATAAGAAAGTGTACAAAAAAATAATACAAGCTGCTAAAAGAATGCATGACGATAATATGATAAAAAATTCTGATAATAAAAGTAAAGCAGTATGGTCAGTAATTAACCATAATATTAATGAGAGTAAATTTAATGAAAATAAAATTTATGAAATGGAAGTAGATAGACTGTGACAGGTGATAAATTAATTGCTGAGAATTTTAATAAATATTTCATTGACTTACCAAAAACATTAAATCAAAAGTTGAATTCGGAAAGCAACAAAACTATTGTTAACATTACCCATGATAATTGAAGAGCTAAGTGGATAAAGGTGTTATGTCACAAAAACACGTTATTGAGTAATTTAACTCGAAAGTTTTTAGGCGAGAACTTTTTTGTTATAACGACTATACAGCTTGCATTTTGCGATGATATTGACATTTGATGTACTTTTCAGAGACAAATAACTAAAGTTGTCAGTTGTCATTATTTTCGAAAATTTAAAAAAAATAATGTACATAACACCTTTATCCGTTCATAAGTTTCTCTGAAATGAATAAGCAATTAGTGAATAAAAGTGTTAAGAAATTAAACATATTTTATTATTATTAAAACATTGTACAATTTTTAGGTAGTCGGACAGTTCTACGGTTTTGAGCTACAGTTTGGTCATTTCCAAGTATGTTGTGATAATACGGCCTTACCATTCATTTATGAATGGTAATTGTTCTTTAAGATTGGCCAATTTTCCTACACTTAGGCTGCCCTTGTTTTCATTAAACACCGTTAGAGCAATACAGTCGGAATTTATCTTATGCATATTCCTTTTCTTTAAAATATCCACTTTGTAAAATAGAGTCATTTCATCTAGTGATGTAATAGTAGCACCCATAGGTGCCATTTTATACTGTCGTGAAAATAAACCTTTTCATTGTTCAAGTTTTTCTTCCTGTTGTACAAATTGAGTTTTGAGGTAATTCCATCAATATCCTTGAAATGATTCTTCATATCTATGACAACGGCGTCTTTGGGAGTTCTTAAAATTTCTCGATACTGGTCCGGAACGTAGATGTTTTGATATTTCCCTAAAATTTTCTCACTCTGCCAAAGTCTCTGTCTGAATCTAAATATGAATGTCCCACCTCCGAAAATTTATGGTCGATAACTTTAAATTCTTTAAATCAACAACTGATAAAGTGTAATGATATTGAAGTTTTTATTTTGTCCACCACAGGAGTCGGGCCATATTATAATGTGATCGATCTTTTCTTGGAAATATTCATTGTAAATTTGTGAAAAGGTATGTAAGCAACTAGCAATTTCTAGGCTTTCACGGCTGGCCATATCTTCAGTCCATGTGAAAAAGAACGTTTTTTTTTTTCAGTATTCCTCAATGTATGTATGCCAAAGTTGTAAAACCACATTTGACGAAGGTAAAATGATTTCGATGTACTTAATTTTGGCAGCGGCATGGTTTGCTGAAG
The DNA here is from genome assembly GCA_936432065.2 of Rutpela maculata. Classification (NCBI taxonomy): domain Eukaryota; kingdom Metazoa; phylum Arthropoda; class Insecta; order Coleoptera; family Cerambycidae; genus Rutpela; species Rutpela maculata. The sequence continues at coordinate 126,832,281 of OW386293.2, forward strand.
ATCTAAAGTAAGAAAGAAAATCGTTCTATCTACTGTAACTTTTGCTCCGTCATGCTTTTGTTATTCGAAAGCTAGTTTGTAATTTTCTCCGTATTCTTTAGTATTATTTATTTTATTTTTTAAATTTTTTTTAACCCAATAGATGTAAGCATAGCGAACCCTGTAATTCTTAAACGATAACCTTACAAACCCAAATGACCTTTGACTTGATTGGCGTAATTATCATACTTATTATTTTTTCCGCAAGAATTTCGGAATTCGCCAGATTTGCCTTAAACAATTTAATGCTCTTTCAAAATATTGGGTGGGCAGAAGCCATACCAGATATCAGTTTTGCTCGTCATAAAAATTTCTACGGTCCAGCCCTCTTCTACTTGTCAGCATAAAAATGTTTGTACAAAAATCAACACCGCAAAGCGTCACTTTCCAGTATTTCTGATTTACAGACTAATTTGCTAGAATACTTTGGTAAATTCGTGTTTTATTATTGCATTTTATATTGATAATGTTTTGTTTTTAAAACATTATTAAAACTTGCCTGGGAAGAAATTGCCACTATGTGACTGATTTCTGCTGAATTGCCAAAAGGTATAAATGTGTTTACAGCAATTAGATACTCAAGTACCATCTCGACTCTCGACATGATTCATGAAATCGTTTATTCATTGCCATTTGTAATATCAGTTTACGACGACTGACCATTTTCACTATAATAGTAAGAAACACTTAACACAACTTGTCACATTAATGTCAATATAACATAACTTTAAAAGCAAAGTGTTTTGGATTTAAACAATTTAATATCGCACAGTAATGGATAAAGGTGGTATGTGATCATGACACCTTTAAAAACGGCTTCCATCAAATTGGCCGAATTTTTGATATGACGTTGACTCATCATCATCATATTATAAAATTTTTTAGTAACATTGGCGTCCAAAAAGCTCTCGTTTTTAAACTGGACCACAAAATCGGGATTTTTCGATTTCGCGTATCGGGAGATCAGCCTATTTTGCCTCTACTATTCACATCGACGCAGGCAATGTGGTGTTTTTTCTATATACATATTTAGTTTATTAGTCCAATCAATGAATGCCCAAAAGGGGATTGTAGAGGACATTTTGGAGGGGAGAATTTTAATCTCCAGGAATGTGTTGGGGGTAGTTAGGAGGTAAACATACTAAAAGTCCCCACCCCTAGTCCTGCCGATACAGGGGGGAGGGGGGTTGAAAGGTTCCTTTTTTCGATTCTTCGCTTATAACTCGGAAACGATGCGTCGTACGGAAAAAGGTAATTTATACAAAAGTAAACATAATTAAATTTCTTACAAGAATGTCTATATTATTTTTTTTCCTATGTGTTGTAGTTTACGAGATATTCACTAGCGAAAATCGATAATTAATAAAAAAAAATCAATTATGTATCTTAAATTATTCTGCAAAAACGGCTTACCGTGGTCTGCCAATAAATCACAGTTACAAAATAATCTTTATTTTACAATACTCGATGTATTTACTAACCTAATATTTTGTCAAAATCTATACATTTCCTTAAATATACAGTGTGATTCACTTAAAATCAAGATACCCTTATAACTTTTTTATTATGTTTCCGATTTGAATCAAATTTTACTCAAGTATGGAACAAATTAGGATCTACTTATGACCAGAAGAACATCCACCTGCTACAAATGCAAAGCCACCTGCGCTACCAATATATGTTGAAAAAAATGAAAAATCATATTATGCATTTTTTTATCGCAAAATTTTGTTAACGAAAATTGTTCAGAATTGTCCAAAAACCTTAAGTCCAAAATTTAACCAAAATAAAAAAAATTCAAAAATTAAAATTTTTAAAATTTTTAAAACTTTACCAAAAACAACCTGATGTTCGAAGAGCAGCCGAAGCGTTTTACAACCCTTCCTCCTCTCATGTTGATGTTGAAGAAGCTGGACGATTATGTATGCTAAAATGGTATGGCGCCTCAGCAAAGGAGAGCTCCCTCAACATCTACCGATACCATTCATTTTTGAAATCCGTAGCAAATATCAAACCAGATCTCTCATCACTTCCACCAAGCGAGGGGGCAACAAAAGAGCATTCATTTCGCACATTTCACCAGGTGCAGCTCTGGCTGGGAAATCAGCTACCCCAGAGCTGTGGGGTTGGGAGCACAATGCAAAGTATCTAGCTCCGGTGCTGACCAAAGACCCAGCGGCACCGAAAATAATTTTAGACTTGATTTTTTGCAAGTGCACTAAAGATTGCAGCAGCGCCAGATGTAGCTGCAAGAAAGTATCCATGAATTGCTCCCCTTTATGCCAGAACTGCCAGGGGTACTGTTTAAACGGAGTGTCAATTTTAATGAACGAGGATGATGAAGAAGATGACGTAGAACTCCCCACATTCCGTGTAGCCACTGAATCCAATAATCAAGGAACAGATGAAGACGACAACGGGGATGTCGAAGTTTTGGAGTCGGAACAAGAAGCCGGACCCTCTCGTCCCAAGAGAGCCAGGCCAACAAAATTTATGAGATTATAAGATGTAATTTTATTTTTCATTATTACATATTAAATACCGCGAACACATTCCTGAAGAAAGAAATTCCCTCCTCCCCATGTCCTCTAATATCTCCTTTTGGGCATTCATTTATTGGATTAAAACCCAAGCTGCCAGATAGTTATAAAGCAATTTGCAATTTTTTTAAAAATAAATATTTTAAAAATTTTAAAAATTTTAATTTTTGAATTTTTTTTATTTTGGTTGAATTTTGGACTTAAGGTTTTTGGACAATTTTCGTTAACAAAATTTTGCGACAAAAACATGCATAATATGATTTTTCATTTTTTTCAACATATATTGGTAGCGCAGGTGGCTTTGCATTTGTAGCAGGTGGATGTTCTTCTGGTCGTAAGTAGATCCTAATTTGTTCTATATTTGAGTACAATTTGATTCAAATCGGAAACATAATAAAAAAGTTATAAGGGTGTCTTCATTTTAAGTGAATCACACTGTATATTTAAGGAAATGTATAGATTTTGACATAATATTAGGTTAGTAAATACATCGAGTGTTGTAAAATAAAGATTATTTTGTGACTGTGATTTATTAGCAGACCACGGTAAGCCGTTTTGACAGAATAATTTAAGATACATAATTGATTTTTTTTTATTAATTATCGATTTTCGCTGGTGAATATCTCGTAAACTACAACACATAGGAAAAAAAATAATATAAACATTCTTGTAGGAAATTTAATTATGTTTACTTTTGTATAGATTACCTTTTTCCGTACGACGCATCATTTCCGAGTTTTAAGCGAAGAATCGAAAAAAGGAACCTTTCAACCCCCCTCCCCCCTGTAGCGGCGGGGCTAGGGGTGGGGACTTTTAGTAAGTTTACCTTCTAACTACCCTCAACACATTCCTGAAGATTAAAATTCTCCCCTCCAAAATGTCCTCTACAACTCTTTCGTTGACTGGACTATTATGTAAAATATAGGGTTGTGCTCCGCTCTCTGCCTTGCGCAGGATCAACGAGCAAATATTATTTTCAAGGAATCATCTGATACCCCTTGCTGTATTCTACACAAAACTTCATGAGATCCTTTTTTAAATATAATGTGACAATTATTATTACTAATAATAATAATCTCCATTCATTTTTATTATTTTTTATTTTATTTTATTTTTTTCTAAATCCGCCACGTCCCCGTCGTTGATATTATTTTATACACTTTTACGAACTCATTAAAAAAAAGTTAATCAGTTTGCAAATTTTTGTGGGTTTCACTATAAAATGTTCTCTGTCGTCTGGGCTAAACTGTCAACATGAATTTCGTAAAGGCAAGTCTACTGAAACTGCAATATTAAATGTTATTTACAATATTTATGAAAATCTAAATAACGGTAAAAAATGCATTGGCTTATTTATGGACCTTAGCAAAGCTTTTGATTTAATAAATCGCAATTTACTTCTAGATAAGCTATCTACATATGGACTAAGAGGAAAAATTCTTAATTGGCTCAAATGCTATCTATCAGATCGAAACTAAGTTGTTGTAATAAATGGGATGAAATCTAGTAAACCAAATATATCGTATGGTGTTCCCCAAGGAGCAGTCCTGCGGCCACTTCTCTTTTTACTTTATGTAAATAACTTGCCCAATAATGTCTTAATTAAAGACAACTTGATTATGTTTTCAGATGATAATTCTTATTTTTGTTGTTCATTCTCTTTGACAGACGTTCTAAATAACACAAAAACTGAAATTTTCAACTTCACTGACTGGTTTAAGGATAATAAATTGTTTTTAAATATTTCAAGAACGGTGTTTATAAATTTTGCACAAAGAATACCACGAATTTTAGAAACTAATTTGCTAAGAATTGAGGGTATATCTATCCAATAAAATTTCTTGGTGTAAGTATAGATAACGCGCTTAGCTGGGAACCTCATATCAGTAACTTATCAAAACAATTAACGCCAGTATGTTATGCAATTTATCATACTGCTATGCACATTTCTTTTCCAGAATTTCCTATATATGGTATTATTTGTTGGGGCTCTTCTTCAAACGCCCAAAGAATTTTTAAAATACAAAAAAAAGCAGCAAAAAATATGATAGGTGCATCAAAATATACTTCTTGTAGAGAAATATTTAAAAAATTGAAAATATTACCCCTATTTTCTATTTACATACTCCACATATTACTCCACATAAGAAATAATTTAAATATATTTTTACCCAATAATTTTAATCACGACTACAATACCCGATCAAGTGACGATTTATTGATTCCTAGTCATAGTCTATCTAAATATCAAGAAAGCCCACAATATATGAAAATTATACAATAAATCACCACCCAGAAGTAAGAATTTAGTGCTTTTAATAATATTATTAAAAATATTTTAATAACAAAATGTTACTATTCTCTACAAGAGTTTTTAGATGATGATATTGAAATTTTATTGTAACTATATTTATATATACGCGTGATGTTAATTTCACTTAGGTTTTAACTTTGTGTTATAATATTTTATATCTATATGTATTTTTTATCTCTTGTAATGATTTATTACTGCATTGACGACTTTGGTCAATCATTTCGACGTGTCCCACACTATGTTACTGTATGGTATTATTATTTATTTATTTTCCTGAAATATGAAAAGTCTCGATGGTAACATGATATGATTTTTATATTATAGGTCTTTCATTCCTACGAAGTTTGTAAATTAGACGATTTGGTCAACGTGTGTAGTGACATTTAGTGATACCAATCTAATTTTCGCCATTAAACTTTTTACCAACTTTTTTTTATGAAATAGGTTAATTGTTGTGCTTTCCTTGAAGATAGTTTGGCGATCTTTCGATGTATTTTTTTAGTCATTCGAGCAGAAATTACCTTGTGAAATTTGTATCCTATGCTGAAGACTGTTATCTTTTTTTAATCATTTATAACTTATGGTGAATTGATTTTAGGAAAGTGTATAATTATTATCGCGTGCTGTAGATATTTATAATGTATAATAGAGCAGCGATTTCGTAAGTCTATCGTGTCGTTTTTTTTTTTTGGCGTAGAACCAGGTCAAACATATTAGGTTCCTTTGAGTATGTCACCGGGCATATGAAATCATATTTTACGACATTTTTTTGTGGTCTCGAACTTTTTAAATCAATAAAAAGTGAAAAAAATGTATTTTTAAAGAAAATTGTTTTTTTTTGTTTCCACCGCCATATCTTTAAAACTATTAAAGGTACCGAAATTTGTTTTATGTCAAATTAAAGCACACACTGTAGCGCTTTTACCAATATAAACGGTTTGGGCACAATTCGCACTTTCATTTCTCTAAAAATCAAATAAACTAAAAATACATATTTTGTGTATTGAAATCTTCACCAATCGATAAACTTTTTTATTTTTGAAAATATTTGCATACATGCAGCGAAGAAAATAAAGCCTAATAATCACAAAAGTTTTTGAAACAATATGTTTTTTCCTAAAGTGTACCGTTTGGCAACAGCGATTTTTTTTATCAGCGCTAAACGCGACATTGGGACGCAATTAATACATCTCGCATGCGGGCGTAGAAGTAGCGTTAGTTGAATCTAGATTAATATCTGGCATTCTAGGTTGGGGTGGAGTTGCTTACTGTCATCTAAAAAATTAGATATCATTCATAAACAATGTGCCACCCCCTCTCGAGGGGTGGCACTTAAAAAATATATATATTTATTGGAGCTGAAATAGAATCAAATTTTAAGAAGAAAAGGTTCCATGCAATTTTTCACATAAATTGAGTTTTTAAGTTATAACGACTTCAAAATTGCGATTTTAGCTTAAAATAAAAGCTTTTAAAAAAGGTATTTTCAAACGGCTTTCGTCAAGTGTCTCGAAAAGTATTATTTTATCCAAAAAAATGTTATAGACCAATTACAGAAAGCACCCTACAAACTGGGAATTAATTATATTTTTTGTTTATTAATGTAGGATTAATAATTTCGGAAATATTTAAGTTTATATTTGGTATCCAAGGGTTTCGAAATTACCTTTAAAGTTTAAAATGCATTTTTTTCTAAAGCAAGGGCTTTAAATGAGCAAAAAAGAATTTGAGCATTTAGGTAATGCTACATTTTAACGAAAAACTGTATTTGAGATAATTTTTTTAAATTATTGGCTAATTAGAGTAACAAAACGAGTAAAAAATAATTTGAAAGCGCAATTAATTGTCTTTAATTTCCTTTCTTAGCATGCGTCACAATTTCTGAGATATTTAACATTTAAACTGCATTTTTCGTCTTATGAACGTTCGGATGTCATTTGTAAACTCATATCTCCGAAACTATTAAACCTATGTAAATAAATAAACAAACGATATTCTTTATTAGTTTATGAGCTTATTTTTGGTCTCTACACATTTTTGAACAAAAGTAATATTTATTGAGATATTTGGAATAGGAAAAAAAAAATACGTTTTATCGAAAATACCTTTATAGTTTAAACTGTATTTTTTCTAAAGCAAGTGCTGTATACGAACCAAAAAATTTGAGCATCTACGTCATGCTGTATATTAATGAGAAACCGTGTTTGAAATTAATTTTTTTTTAATTACTGGCTAATTACAGTAACAAAATGGCGACGTTGTTATTAAAATAATGTGTAGACGGACATTGCTTCGGTCATAACTTCTTTGTTTTTTATGCTACATAAACAAATAAAAAAATAGTTAAGAGCTTAATTAATAACCTGTTATTGTATCTATTAGTATCCTTGGCGTAGGTGTCACAGTTTCTGAGATATTTAACTCTCACTCTAAATAGTTATCTTACGAAATTATTAATCCTACATCAATAAACTAAAAATATAATTAATTCCCAGTTTGTACTTTCTGTAATTGGTCTATAACATTTTTTCGATAAAGCAATACTTTTTGAGATACTTGACGAAAGCCGTTTAGAAATACCTTTTTTAAGCTAAAATCGCAATTTTGAAGTCGTTATAACTTAAAAACTATTAATTTATGTGAAAAATTGCATAGAACCTTTTCCTCTTAAAATATAAATAAATTAACAAGCCCCCGCTCAATATAGAAACTTTTCTGTGAAACATTTACTATTATACTGCCAAAAATGAACGAAATCCGTTCAATATGACATTACTTCGAAGTTTTGCATATTTTTTAGCTCTAGGTACTGTACTACTACCACCTGTCTTTTTATTATTAAAGGGGGACTATTTAATATTTATTATACAATTTCTTAATATTAACAACATATGATCAATACTACTTTACAATATATGAAATATTGAACAATAATATTGATCCCCTAGATGCTTTTGATCACTACTGGTTTTGTACCTATTGATATAAGTTAAACTACTATATACACCCCGACCGGGATCGTCAGATCGTTGCAGTCGGCAGGCTTGCTACAGCCGAGCGCGCAAGAATATGACTTTGGTCCGTTAAAAAAAATCGCTGACTCAATACTATGAACGGGATATGAAAAATTTTTATCCTAAAAACTTTTTTCAACTATTGACTTCAATTTGTACGCAGCATGTATATACAAATTTTCATAAATAAACTTTTTTCTCGATTGCCTAAAATTACGCTACTGAAAATAACAAGTTTGAGTTTCCTATTATTTTACCAACTTAAAAAAAAATAAATCGGGTTCACGTGGGACGTTGTTCGAAGCGCTATTGTGTCTACTTTAATCTACAAAAAAAATAGCTTGATAGCACAAATATTTTCAGAGATATAGCGGTGGAGACGTTAAAAAACATATTTCATTAAAAATCTATTTTTTTGAGTTTTTCCGAAATAAAAAAGTTCTCGACCACCGAAAAATGTCGTAAAAAACGATTTCGTGTACACGATTATCTTACTAAAGAATCCCACTAAGTCTGGTTTGGTTCTACGCCGGTTTTTTTTTTCTCGAGAACTAAGCGACTTTACTTCCAGATTTTACTCTACTATAAGGTAGCCAAAAAAGTACGTCCATTTATACGAAACTCCCCATATATTTACATTAATAAGACCGACCCCGTAAAATGTGGATTAATTAAATGTTGAGTGATTATTATTTTTATTAGTATTGTTTAACGTATGTATAGAGATAGCTACAAAAGGGATCTTTGTTTTTTTGAACATATTGTTAATAAATCCGATAATCTGCCGTGATGTAAATACTAATAACGCTCATTACTATAATAATAATAAACATGATATTGTCTGAGTTTTATTTTGCCAGAAATCAATATTTCCATATAACTAATCATCAAACAAAATTTTGTGAGTCAATTGTTTCTAGTTCGATAAAAATGGGAAATGTCGCATAGATGTTCACTTTCACTAAGTCATAGAGAAACTGACGAGTCTGCTTCATTTCATACCAATTCACAGTGGGCCGAAAATTTCAAAAAGTGGCCAGAAATCTAATTTTGTCATAGGCCGGTTAACAATCACATATATAATGGGGGAAAAATAATTTAAAAAGTAAATGTCAACATGGATGGTTTTTCTGAAAAATTGCGTATTTCAGCCGTTTGAATAAGACCGAAAAACTAATAAAAATATATTTACCATCGGGGGTTGCTTTTAGGTGTTGTTAGTGTAGATATTGGCATATTTAATATTTTTTTTCAGTTTGACGTTATCGAAGACCGCTTAATTAACCCATAAAGAAATTGAAAAAATATTTACCCCCAGGGGCGACTTTCGGGCGTTGTAAGAGTATATAGAATGAAACAAATAAATAAATAAGTAAATAACTATGGAACTGAATTTTTTTCGAAACATTCCTTGAACAGGTCAAATTTTATTGATAATAAATACTAATAGTCCAGGAGGCAGTGAAATTTTTTCGTACTTATTTTCCCAGTCGGTGTATATGAATTAATCTGTTCTCTTAGTGACAAAAAACAAGAATTTTTGAGTCTGGCTAAAATTTTTGGATGGATTCAAAAAATAAAAACACAATGCAAGTCCACTTATTTTCCCAGTCATAAATATTTTACATTTACTAAAGTGGAACATAAAGTTTATGAAAATAGCAGTCTGGCTTATCTCAGATAGCGGAAAGTGAGTCTGGCTGAAAATTTGCGGATTTCAAAATTTGACGAATTTTGCAGATCCGTAACCCTTATTTTGCCAGGCTTGAAATTTAGCACATAAATTGATACAATTCTAAACTGTAATTAAAAATAAGTCTGGCTCATTTAAGAAATTGGCAAATGAGTCTGGCGGCATCTTCAAAATGGGAAAAATAGAAAATTTTTGCTCTTATTTTCCCGGATTTGAAAATTTGCCACATGATAGATTATACTATAATTTCATAGAAAATACACGTCTGGCTGACATTTACAATCACGAAGGCCTTGCCAGACTCACAAGCCAGGTAGTTAAACGAGGAGTGGAATAGCAGCACGTGCGTATTTAGGTAACGACGCTGGAATGCGAGTTACCTGAGCGCAGCTGCCTAGACCCCTGTCCCTTGTATACTCTCTACAGTTACTCGGATTTTGAGTTCGTTCTTACTACCATATGACAATATACACTATAGTGATGGGTCGAACCAGCTAATTTTGTTTAGCAGCTACTTCTGCTACTGCCACTTTCAATTAGCAGTTAAAAATAGCTGCTATTTTAATAGCAGCTATTTTTTAGCATTAGTTGTTGTTTTGGCTAAATGGCGCATATTAACAGTATTAACACTATTAGCAGATAACAAATGAAACTTTATATAAAAAAAATGCAATATCTGTATGGGTGGCTAAATGGCGCATATTAACAGTATTAACAGATAACAAACGAAACTTTATATAAAAAAACGCCATATCTGTATGGGTGGTTAAATATGATTAGTTTTAAAAGAAATATAAATTATCTCTATAACGTTTATTACAGTTTATTTTTTATATTCCGCTAGCAGAACGAACATAATCATGTGTAATATATTGTTAAAATAATAGTTTTTACTTTTACATGAATTACAATTCACATGTACGTATGACACTAATCACCTGTATAATTGAACGTGCCGAATTCAGCGCGCCTGACGATCATTAGACGAGTCTGGCAAGGCTTTAGGGGTGTTCCACATTAGCCAGATTGTATTTTAAGCTGTTATTATAATATAGGCCATCATCTGATAAATTTTCATGACTGCGAAAATGAGGGAAATTTTTTTGATGAAAAATTTTCAGTTTTTCACCTGCCAGACATATTATCCATACTCACAGATTAGCCAGACTATTTTTTTTACTTAACTTCAGTATACCTCTTTCTACTAGAACTATTTTTATCACTGGGAAAAAAAGGGCAGTGTATTCGTATGTTCTGACGCATTTTCCGCCTCAACCCATCGGAAAACCCCCCCCTAAATATATATGAATTTTGCTTAGAATTACTAACCGAACAATTCTATCCATGTTTTCTGACTGGGAAAATAAGTACCGAAAATCGTCACTGCCTCCTGGACTATAATTATAACTTCAAAGGATATTATAAAGATAAAAAGTTATTTAACAACTGATTCCGCATCCTCTTGTATCAAGTGAGCGATGCTGGCAGTGCTCGCGGAATACGTGTCGCACGTTGTGAAAATCCAATATTTCGAAAATGGGGTCGAATGGGGTTACGAATTTTGAATTTATAAAGGAATGTCTAAGGTATTTTTTACATATTTTTTCAAGGCATGGCAACGTAAGACTTTTTTTTGTGGCCCTACACAAATCTGAATCTACTTGTAAAAGTCTCGGATAAACATTCTATAATAAAACAACCTTCTTTCTGTTTTGAAATTCAAAACTTTCTTTATGCAATATGCTAAAATAAAGTATATACCTCAAGTAAGCTGTTCACTTTGAACTAAAACGTTTTAAACACAATCTCTCTCTGAAAGTTCGTGATTACTTAAATTCGTGTCATTACCCATATCGAGAAAAATGTGAAAAACCAAAAGCTATCGGTCCTAAGAGAAAAATGTATTGCACATAAAACATGGGAAATTTTACGCCCTTTAAAACACCTACAGAAGCCGAGGTATTTGAAAACAAAAGGTTCTTACTCATTTTCTCAAGATGGTGGCAAACCGTGGTTGCGCAACGTGCACCAATGAAACCAATATTGACGAAAAGTGATTTGATCCCAGATATTTTAATGAAAAAATTTAATTGTACTTGTAAGACAGGTGTCGAAAGCTGGGATTAAAATGTAACACTTTTTCTAAAATGTGCAAGGGTACAGACTATACAAACAGCGAGATTGATGTAGTTTTCGATATAGAAATCGTTGGTACTGTGACGTGTTTACACCCTTTTTGTAAACACCCTCTATCGTGGATTCGGAAATTATAACACCAGGGTAACACTAAACACTAATTCACTAATTTATTAACCTACTAATTACAATCAATAATTTACTTTACTAATATTACACTAAGGCCCGGTACTTTCATCTCCAGTTAACTCTATTCTATAGATATATCCCATGGAAACAATTATTGACACAATTGTATTCAAGGGAATTATCTGGAGAATAGACTTAACTGGAGATGAAAGTACCGGACCTAAGTACTGTAAGTCTCAATAATTCACTTTTGTTTACTTCTTAATGTTTCTCCAATGACTGTCTATACTGAACTTGTCCATTCTGGTTTACTCCATGCCTTATATACCTAAAGATGACAGATCTCGAAGTTTCTCTGATGACGTCACCATTATCCAGATACATCCAGCAAGTTCTTTACTACTTCTAGAGCTTCTAGTAGGTTCTTTCTCTAGTAGGTCCAAATCTACACTCAGACAACATCCGAAGTAATTAATTGAATTCTGTGTTGCCTACATTCTAGGGGTTGCAACATATTACAGTACTATAAATGAAAATGACACATCTGCTAATTCTTTAACATTAGATGTTATTGATGAAGATGAAGAAAATAGAGAAGTCGAATGTATTATTGCTTCGTCTCCAACAAAAAGGGCTAAATTACATTAAATTATATATTAACATGAAACGCATGTACACTGTATATGCATAAAATAAATAGTCTGTTTGTGAAAATATATATTTGTTTATTTATTTTCCCATCATTTTAATACCTCATGTTATTTTATCTAATAATAAAGTAGTTATTATTTCTGTTTGAATGTTTTTATTAAGTAGAATAATTCAAGTTTGACATATATATTATTTATTAGCAACCAAAGTAACCAAAGTGAAATTGATCAAAAAAATATTTAATGTAAAACAAATCAATAATTCAACACTCCCACTTTGATTTGTGAGTATATTTTCGCTCACAAACATGTAACATCTCACATTGATTTTGAAATACATCTCTTGATAAAGGCTTGGTTAACATATCTGCCTGTTGTTCATGTAACGACACCATGTTGTAGATAAAATACTCCCTAATAAAGTCGTATTGAACATCGATGTGTTTTGTCCTCTTGTGAAACTCGGTGTTCTTAATAAGACGTATTGCACTTTGATTATCGATATGCAGCGTGGTGAGATATTGTATTAAATTTTGGCACCATATAAGCTCTTTGATAGTTTGACATACGGCAACATATTGAGCCTCAGTAGTCGACAGAAGAACTTTCTGTTTAGTAGATGCCCAGGCAATTGCTGCATCTCCTAGTTTCAATACAAAGCCACTGATTGATTTTCTAGTCTCAACATCACCTGCGTAGTCTGCGTCACTGAATACCAATATTGAAGTGCTTTGTGAACTTTGAAAATGAAGTCCATATTTCAATGTCCCCTTTATGTACTTAAGAATTCTCTTAAGAGCAGTCCAATGAATTTTCCTAGGTTTTTCCAGATATTGACTTGCAGTATTCACAGCATAAGTAATGTCAGGTCTCGTAGCTGTTGATAAATATTGCAAACTTCCAACTGCTTCCCTATAAGGTGCAATCGTATCCTCACTTTCATCTGGATGCATCATTGCATACATCTGATGGTGTTTATCTGCAATCGGATTTGCATTGTCCATATTGTAACGTTTCAAGACTGCTCTTGCATAACTTTCTTGATGGAGAAATATCAGATAATTTTTCAATTTGCAGCCCAAGATAATGACTGACTTCGCTCGTTGTAATTTCAAATTCAGTTTTTAAATCACATACTAAAGTGTCGATAGCTTCCTGATTTGTTGATACTACCAACCCATTATCAACGTGTATGGCTAAGATAAGCTGCTGCTGATTTTTGTTTTTGCTGACGAAAACACAAGGGTCTGCATCGGTAGCCTTCAACGAAAATTTGGCAAGAACACTGGTGAATCGTTGGATCCAGCATCTGGAAGCTTGCTTAAGTCCATAGATGCTCTTCTTCAGTAAACATACATGTCTACTGCCTTCCTCAAATCCTGGTGGTTGTCTCAATAAAATTTTCTCATCCATATTTCCATATAAAAACGCTGTCTTTACGTCGAATTGCTGCATTTTCATACACTCTGATGCTGCAAGGGACAGAATTATTCTTAACGAGTCCAAACGCACAACCAGACTGAACGTTTCACTATAGTTAACACCATTTCTTTGCTTGAATCCTCTGGCAACCAGTCTTGCCTTATATCTAGAAACGCTCCCGTCTGCATTTCTCTTAACCTTGAAAATCCATTTGCAATCGATGATCTCTTGATCCTAAGGAATTTCAGAAAATCCATGTATCGTTGCTTTTCAAAGAAGCAATTTCTTCTTTCATAGCATCAATCCACTTCTTGTGATTTTCGCACGAGAGTGCGTCATCATATGATGTTGGCTCGTAATCTTCATTGACGATGGCAACATTTTTGAGCTCTGGTCGTTTTAATTTCATTCTATCTCTCAAATTACGTTCTGTTTGATGTGTAGGGACTGGATCAAGTTCATCCTGATAGTTTTGTAAAGGACATGTGTCTCCGACATCATGAAATTTTTCCTCAACTTCTTGTTCATCTAACACTTTCTTCAACATGTTCTACAGGATTCGGTTGATGCTGTGCAAGATCAATTTCTTTTAGTTGAGTTTCATTAATACTTACAAAAGTGAAGTCTTTTTTATCTTCTTTTTCTTTTACAAGAATAACGTCGTTATAAAGTTTTCTAGTAAAAATGACCCTATAAGTTTTTACTTGATTTGTGCTGGGAAACCAAATACGGTACCCTTTTTAGGTTGTCATCATATCCTACAAAAAAACCTTTCTCAGACTTGAGGTCCCATTCTCTCCTTTTTTCTTTAGGAATATGAAGTAGCCATATCATCAGGCTCATTCTTGTTTGCTTTATACCACTGTTATTGTAACATATGTATACTTGCTTCAGATCGCTGTTCATATACTGACAATAACTTATCCCATATAGATTTTGACGTAGTGCATTAGTGGCCGGTCCTCGACTGACGTAGCGATGACTTTCTGAGCTGAACATTCAGCTTTCTTCCATTTTTCAAGCTCCCCTGCATGTGTTTGCACTGTTGTGGCATTTTCGTTTGCAACAGGTTCAATTAAATTGCAATTTACGACTTCCCATGCACCAATCGCTTGCAACGAGACTCGAATTTGGAACCTCCACGTAGCCCAATTATCAATACCTTTCAGCTTTGTTACTTTTACATCATTATCCATTGTTTCCTTTTTGGTTTGTTTCACTGTTGCACAAGGCTAGAGTTTACCATAAAACAACTTCAAACTTTTTCAATTCAAACTTGACAAACTACTTATGAGCTTCCTGGGCCCATAACCTATTATTTTATCTAATAATAAAGTAGTTATTATTTCTGTTTGCATGTTTTTATTAAGTAGCATAATTCAAGTTTGACATATATATTATTTATTAGCAATACTATACTTTCAAAAAAAAAAAATTGCGGATAAACGACATTTCGCACAAAATAGCTAGTCCGACTGGTCTATATCACATTTTATATCACATGTCGTCTTCAAATAATTCATGCATTTATCGAAGAAGCTTTTTACCCTGTTTGTGAGGCATTCTCACTTTTTGTTTTTAAATTTAATCTATATTGCATATTGAGGATGTTTTTGCTGTTCTATTACAAATAAAGTCGAATAAAATGATTAAAATATAAACTTACGAAAGATGATCTTGAAGTGATGAAGAATGATAGTGCTTACCTGAAAAGAAAAGTTTAATTTAGTCACAATATTTAGTTTTTCAACTGGAATAAGTAAATAAGGTAGAAAATCGCAACCTAAAAATATGAAATTAAAACTACTGACTACTTAAACAAAGACAACTCCAGACATGGATCCCATCGAACTTGTTTAAACAGTTCGTTACAGACGAAAAATTATAAAATTCAAGTTAAAGAGATTTTTAAACTGCCATACGGTATATGTTCAATAATCCAAATAAAAATTCATATCTGCTTTCGGTCCTTGAAAACAACATTGCTTCCACTAGAGTAGAGACTAAATATAAATGACTAGAAACGAACGCAAGATATGTACCAAATATATGTCATGAATATATTTCAAAACGACACGTTTTTCATAAGGATTGGGAAATAATATTACGTTACAAATAATATATGTCAACATGTTGTAAATCTTGACAAGATGGGGTAGCCTCAAATTTGATATTTCTTAAATTTGATAACAAAGTTACTGCAAAGAAGCACATATGCTTGAAGGTATATGTATGCCTTGTATAATACTTTCCCCTTGATCGAAAATAAGTTATTATTCATAAAAAAATTTAATTACACAGCCACACAAAAAAAAGTTCTGTGCAGTGGATCTATCGTGTCAGTTTTGTTTTTTAGTCAAAAACATCCCTTAAAATGGTGTAAAATCATAAAAATACTGTAATAACTCTTAATGAAGTGTGAAAAATAGTAGATGTACAAAGGCCAAATTTTTGTATCTCTTAGTGCCAAATATTTGACTCTGGTGCGAAAACCAGCCATTACTCTCAAAGGGTAGAGACTCAATCCTATGGAGGGTTAAAACTACCCCCACCTCTCATAGGTTTCAAAGCGGAAAAAAAAATCAGGCTGTTGTAGTTTTAGGCAGGGTAAACAAATATGGAGTAAATTCGTTCCAACCACATGACTAGAGACTACCCTTAAAGGGTGGTAAAATGTTATTAAAATTCGGAAAAGGTCAAACACTTGTAGTTCATTATGCCAAATATATAAATCTGGTACGACAACCACCCAATCTTTTTAACAAGGTTGAAAATCAATCCTCAAAGGCTTCACCTCTCACACGGGAACTTGTAAACTATACTTTGTTAAAATTTTGTTAAATAAATACCAGAGATGTGCCGACGAAACTTTCCATATTTGAAAAAATTCTGTAAAAGTCATGTAAATAATATAATTGGGTTGTTGACGAATTTTCAAAAATGGTGTAATATGGTAGTGGAGGACTTAATTTAGTTATATATTTAATTTGGAAGAAAAATTCTTAGCGCAACATATTTTAAAAAATTCTTAAACTTCGGCTATTTGAATGTGCCGCGAAAACGGTAGTGACATCATAACGGCAGTTAGATGTGAACTTATAAGCAGAACAGATGAAGACGAATAAGTTGACATTGCTGACAAGAAAGAAAATAACCTCATATGTCAAAAGTAAATTTGACGTTTAGCTAGTAGTGATTGATGTTTGCAGTTATTGTTAATATTTTTTTACAAAACGACTAAGGCAGTATATCTGTAAAAGCTAATTCTGACATTCTACTTGTGGTAGATACATTTATGGTCAGCGAATTTTTAAAAAGAGACGATCGTTTTGACATTGCAATGGTTGGAAGTGCAAAAACTGCAAGGTACTTACGTTACAGCTGCTATAGACAGTACAAACTATTGTAATTTCTGCAAGAACTTCCTTTATCTTATCTTATTAATATTACATAATATGTCTAATATGTATTTTATTATTTAATTTAGATGAACTTGTTAACTATACTTTGTATTTTATTAAATATTTCCTTTTCATTGTTTTATTTCCTATTAACTATATACATGCGTATCTAACTGAAAACAACAAAATAAGTTTATCTACTAAAGAAATTATTTATTATCCATTGATACTCACTTCTAAGAAGAGTCAGAATGAGACTTACGAAGATATCAAGCAAGGTCTGTATTATAACAGAAAATAATAAATAGGTAAGTACTTTATGCTAGTATCTATCTAAGCAATAAACAATGATATGTATTTATAACACACATAATTCAAAGGGCATTTATAACTACAATCCAACGCATTCGTAGCCATTTCCGACTGATTGTGTTCACCGACTTTAGACGACTTTCACAGTTTGTTTCATATAGTTTTTCAACGCCGAGTTTTTAAATTTCCTTTCTTAATTTATTGATCATCCTGGTATTATGGGGCGTCTAGGGAGCTTCATAAATAATCAATAGCTAACAAAAACAACTGCACTTTATTCCAACATAAACTAGATAAAATACATAAAAGCAGATTAAAGCCATTTCCCTCCTTTCACCCTGTTTTATCCACCAGTTTGGCGGGTAATTTAAATTTGTAACAGCTAGAACGCCACACAAGTCTTGTAATGCGGCCGTTTTTCCTACAACATAAAATCATATTAAAAATCAAATTCCTACATTAAGATACAACTTACCACAAATAAAACGCTTAGAATACATTGTAATTTGTTACTTTACTTGACATTGAAATGATCTCCATCTCCACAATAAGAAGACTTGGTCCTTCTCTGGTGGCTTTAATCATTCATTATTATGTTCAGTGTTTATTATTGGAACACAACAGTTTTTCTGGTGAATTGGTGGTATTATTTACACAGTACGGCAGATAACACTATCTGTACTTATATTTATCCATAACTAGATGCTGTTAAACTATACCGAATTGTAACCTATGAACGTCAGTTGAACTTGACGTTAAATATAATGTCAGATTAAACTGTCGTGATTGTCTTTTTTCTCCGTCGCTATCAGCGAGTTTTTAAATTAATACCCGTTTCTCGTCGTTTTATAACTAACTTCTCTACAGACTGCCGTTATTATGTCATCTCCGTTTTAAATGCATGTATTTTTGTAATTAATATTATAATATTATAAGACTTTCTTTTCAACTTCTACATGTTTCTAATGATTTTTTATGAATAATTGTTATTGTTTAACATAGATTCTCCTCAAATTTTAACTTAGTGCAACAACCCAATTGTATGCACATATTTGGTATCAAAATGAAGCTTGCATCATCACTAATCAGACTTCACCATAAAATAGGCTATCAATATACCCAATGGAAAGTTAGAAGGAAAACTTCCTGGATTTAATCTTTGATGATAAACTGCCAATTTGCACGAGTTATATTAACTTTTGGCAACTTAGCTTGAGAAAAAATTTATAAATAAAATTTAAAAGCACGAGTGGTATTTGGGGAGAATATTTCACGAATAAATAATTCATTAAGTATATCCTCAATATTATGTTTTGTAATTAATTGCCTTCAGACGTTTTCTTGTCACTTTTTAGAGATTACTGACCTTTATTTTCAATTTCATTATTTACGTCACAAAAAGATGCATTTCCAAAACGACTCATCTAATAAAAAAAGTAGGTATAAATGATGTAATGGCAATGACAATCAAGATACGTTAAACCATAGGTATTGTAACTTATAGACTGGTATTCCCTACAAAGAGTCCTCTAGCACGCTTCGACCAATCACACTACGAGAAAGCCAGACAATATTGCATATTACCAATCTCTCGCTTTTACATTCTAAGGTTGCCGACATGAAATAGTACCGCCATCTAGTAACGCTAGCTTAACCCAACTAGTAAAGATTGAATTTTTCAAGAATTATTATATTAAATATTAAAGTGTTTATTAATATATATTTTGCTGTAAAAGCCTGATTGGACTGAGGCGGCTTGGCGAGAGAAAGACAGAGGCTGATAACCGTAGCTGGGGGGTCCTTATCAACAGACTCGAAGTCTAGGAACACCATGTTTGGATAGGGAGCCCTACGGCACAAAAAAAGGAGTACTACAATAGGTCGTAGTGGGAAAGGCCAATCGCCTGCTCCTTCAGAATAATCTAAAAATATATTAGTGCTAGGTTGGATTGCCACTAATAATGACGTTTAATTAGTGCAATGTTGTGAAAAAACGGGCTCTCATTGGCTATAGCTTTAATGAGTGAAATAATCAGAGAAAATTACCATTATCAGATTTTGGTAAAATTTCTAGGTGGTCTACTTAATAATTATCCAGTACTTTATTTTTAACTGAAGTTTAAATACTGTATTTTAACTTCGTGGTAATCTACTTTTAATGAAGCTCAATATATATTATGTATAGGACTATTTCTAATTTTAGTCTTTTGTACTTTGTCGTCAAAGGTTAAAAAATACTGAGTAATCCTACTGGTAATGTACTTTTTCATGAAAGCTTTTAATAAGGCAAAAAATCTGTCTTTTTAATATGGCTCGATACGTTGAGCGGAATTAAAATTTGATTAAAAGACGGAAGTGCCCCGACCTGTATTGGATATGAAACTCTCATCCGCATTTTATGCCTTTCCTAATTTGAGTACAATCTTGGTTATGAACTTTGAGCCGTGTTGTAAAATATGCCAGTTCATCAGGAACTAAAAATGAAGCGGTTAAATAGTAAATCAATAAAAGATGAAAAGTTGTAATCATTTTAGACTTAATTTACTAATAATCTACATATTATTTAGTTACTTATTCATTTATTTGCTCAAGAGATTTATGCAGTCTAATTACAGGTCAACTCAGAAGTAAATAACATAAAAATAAAGTAAAAATATACAATTATAATATTATGAACTAGTAACACTATAAAACCTAAAACAAAAAGAAATAGAAACAATCATTAATTATAAAAATAAAGTATAAAATGGGCTATTGTCAAAAAATATAACTGCATAAAATGTATGACTAATTTGGAGCTTGAGTGACACGTATCCACATAATAATAGTATCGATATTTAAATGCACTCTATATAAGGTGTTTCGAAAAGATTGGAACAACGCTTAGCCGTAGATTCTTGACATTAAAACAAGTCGATTTAACTCAAAAAGTAGTGGTCTAACTCTTTTCGTTTTCAAGATACAGGGTGGTAAAGTAAAAAAAAAATATTCGTAATTTGTCTCCATCTTGGAAACTATTATAAGTATCTACTTCAAAGTTGGTAACGAGATGTTTTTCAGGTCGCTAATTATAATGGTGATATTGCCGATGTAATATTTTATAGATGGCGCTAGTTACAGTACTTTTATGTGGCACTTTAAGCCATCACTTTTTTGAGGTTAGGTTTTGGACATCATCTTCTATTATAATCGAAACGCAATTTGGTTTCTTAAAGAAAATGTGTACTTGTTTAAAGGCGATAAAATGCATGCTTTCAAAGAAATACGCGATTTACACGTAAAAAATTGTGATCTCGGCTTTTCCCTCTATCCCCCCTTATTGAACGTTCATTAACAGGGCTATAAAATGTAGGATATTTTAAAAATGTTCTTGTATAATCTCAACAGAATTCTTATGAGTTGCATAATGCGGATGCCATATTAAACCGGAATAATTTAATTTAGGCATTACCTAACTATAGTATAACAATTTTAATGCGTTGAGTTTATTAAAGTTATTGCAATTTTTTATTATAAAGTCAAGCGATTTTAGGGCTGATGAAGTTACGTTGCTTATATGACCTGTAAAAATAATTTACCATCAAATTCAACACCTAGGTCCCTAATATTATCTACTGTTGTTAGATCTATTTGATCAATATGGTATTGAAAATGTATAGGGTTTTTCTTACGTGAATAGGAAACTATTTTACACTTGGCAGCGTGCAAACTCATTTTTTTTTGCACTTGGCCAATTAATTTGTTTAGTTCGTTTTGAAGACTGTAACAAACCTCCAGTTTACTGATGTTACTATAAATTTTTAAGTCGTTGGCAAAAAATAGATTGCTTCAAATTAATTCTCAGCTAGATCGTTAATGAAGAGCAGAAATAAAAGTGGTCCCAAATTCGACCCTTGCGGAACACCGTAGCTAGCAATACAATAAGATCTATATACGGTATAAGAAACTGACTGATAACAGTGGGATAGGTAAAACTGTAATAATAAAATAGTGGAGTCAATTATGTAAAACACATGGCGCGGCTGTTTTCATGAGACTTTTTGTGCTCTCTAGTAAGCTAAAAAGTTAAAATTTGTGACAGAGCCTGGGCCCCCTTGTATAGGGGAGCCCCAAAGGCTGCAAAACCGCAAACGAAGGGCAGGGTAGTCACCCTGTGCCCTGAACAAAATTTTAATGTTTAACGTGCAATACCCCCTCTGCAATATACTGGTGAGGAAAGGGTCTCACACGGCCGATTAATCAGGTCCTTGGGGGTTGTTTCGATAATTGGGGTGGTGCAGGATGGTCAAATATAAAAGACAACGTCGTTCTAATCAAACATTTAATAATAATACCTACGTAGTACAATATATTCCACAATACTTATAATCTAAAAAGTGTACTAATAAGTGTGGCCTACACGCTTAACCTATATACACAAAATATCTTACAAATTAGTAAACTCTTGATACATATACGTAAAGGTCATATACAGGAAGAGTGACAAAAAAATAATTACATGTGATCCAAGGTACGGTAAAACATAAATTGCTTAAAACTATTGAAATCTATTTGTAAAATAGAGTAAAACTATTTAGTTATTGAAGTGACGATACACAAAATATACCAAATATTACTGAAATCTACTGAGATCGTTATGAGCAAAATATTACAAATATTACTTGAAATTTATTGAATTAGTTATGTGCAAAACTGCAAAATATGAGTAATACTACTTAAACTTACTGAAACTCATATGCAAGTTATGACGAACAGCAGCACATCTACTACTATGAACTAAATATATATAAGATAAGGCGAACGGTCCTGTTCGTTCTCTTGTCTCGGGTTAACAACCACTAATTATTTTACTGTATGGTGGACGTTGTGTTGATGTACCGGATCCCTCGTTAAGAGAATATGATTCCGCTTACCTTTGGTAGTGTCTGAATACCTTTTCCCGTCCTACCAGGGTAGCGTAATTGGTGATAACAGCCATAGGTGGTAGACAATCTACGTGGAGTCTAATATAACGTGACGAGATCCCCAGTACCATACAATCACAAGATAACAGGCAATAATCCAAAAGCTAGACACCAAAGCCGAGACCAGAGTCAGAGTGGAAGTTCCTCGTAAAATGAAGAACGTGACATAAATGTTGAAGTAGAATGTAAGATAATAGTCCCAGAAAACGTAGAATAACAGATCCAAGTAAAATCTTAACAAATCTAAATAACCATAAACTAACAAACAGATCTCAATACTCGTAACTTAACAAACAGCCCTGCAATAAAATAAATAACCTAAATTACCAATCTATTTCAACCTTAAGTGGGTTTCAGAGACGTACCTGAGATGTGATGTGGGCTGAAAGGGGTCCTTCGCTGTTGGATGGCACTCCGAAAGACGCCACGTGCTTTAGAAAATTAATTTAAATCGGAAATCCGTAGTTGTATCTCCCCAAAAACGATACTCGAATACCAAAATGGAAATATGACTAATTTTGTCGTGCTGAATACTAAATCCCAATGGAGCAAACTTGCAATATTGCTAAAACGCGTATTCACACGACTCAACTTTCTAGCCAGCAAAAAGGAAAAATGACCAAAAAGATGTCCCCCTATCAAATGTTAAGTTCTCGCAACTTCCGTTGGTACGTTCAGAATTTTCAATTCACGGCGTACCCCACAACTCTGAATAGATTTTCCTAACTTCGTTTTCATCTACAAATATTATCGTAATATCCTCCGAAGGCCGTCCTTTCATAAGTCTACACAACAAAAGGAAGTTTAATTAACAATACTGTGGAAGCTTTACCAAGGCGGTTTGCAACATGCTTTCTTAAAGGATATTCGAACGCACTCATCCACCAGCTATGGCTAGAATGGCCTGAAATAACGCCTCATGTGGCACTATTAGGCGACCAGGTATACTCGCTATTAAATATCTGTTTGGCGAGAGTTGGCACCACACTATGCTCATATGCACAATAAAATTTGTGAAAATACGAAGTTAGGACCTAAAATTCTGGCAATTACTAAATGTGAAAATAGACTGTAACAAATTCGCCATAGAGCATCCTGGAAATCCGTAAATAAAATTGAAAATTCTAATCCTCAAGAATTTTAGACAATAGCTACAAATTAGCAGTTGATGTTTACAAAGGCATCATGTGCAAATTGTGTATGCACATGTATTTAGAATTCTTGAACAGTAACAGGCGATATGAATTGGGTCAGTACTATCGAAATCTATTTGGATTATTAATTTCAAACAGCTGAATAATAACCCGGATCTGTAGAAAGCTTTATTAGTTGAGTTCCATATATAGGTTAACAACCGCAATCACAGAATCCTACAATAGTGAGAATTTAATCATAACTTCAAATTAATATCAGGTTTAAACCCATTTGCATGCATCAATGGCACTTGGATATAATGACGATTGATGCGAAAAATCATTTAAAGTATGTTTTATATGAAAAGCAGGTATTTCAAATACCAAGAATAAAGGATGATTTACTTATTAAAATAAATGTCAATTCCACTAATAAAATGAATACAAATAATAAAAATAAATTAGAACGTAGATTTGATAGAATAGAATAGAAATAGAATATTTATTGATGCAGTCAGAGCGTTACATTCATGCTATAGTGTAAGTCAGTACATTCAAAGACATAAAAGAAATATTCTTCTTTAGAAAAGACGTTATCTAAATTTTTATATATTGAACATAAGTGGTTGTACAATTTTAGGTCTAAGATATTGTGCGTTCCTGATGATATATTTAGATGATTGAATGCGTTAAGAACTTATTTTTATTAGTTTTAATGAAATCAAATGAGGCATAATACGAATGCCAATGTCAATGTCTAATGCGCCCAAAATATAATTGTATTTGTATCTACTTCAAATTAAATTACAGCCCATTGGAAAAGCAACCCAGTATCAATCAGTATAAATGATATTTGACCCAACAGAATGAAACGAGGAAATTACATGTATCGCTCATATTACAAGAAAGGATGGTTTCGCTTTTATCAAATTTTTGTTGATATTTATAAATATATACCCACTATATCAGAGGTTATTCTAAGGATTTGTTTCCACTGCACATAAAGGAAATAAATCACTGTAGGTATTACATTGACACATTCACATAATATATTTATTAAATTATTTGATTAAAACCGTAAAGGCCAAACAACAAACATGGTACAAAGGTATTTTTGCTGACGCCGATGCTAATGATGAGGATGAGGATAAGGCAAGTGGAGAATTTGGAGATAATGCCGAGGGAAAAGCTAGCACAAAAAAAAAATTTGTGTAGATATTACCTATACGTAGGTATATGTGCTATTTTGTCATCATATGTACCATATAGTAACCTATATATTATTTTTAGTTTGTTTTGTTTCTGTTGGTTCTGTGCTCTGTCTAGTAACCTATATTTTAAGCTTAAGTTTGTTCTGTTTTTATGTTTTTTGTTCGTATTAGTCTAGGTGCCCAAGTGGACATAAATGCAATTTATACATATCCTCGTATAACTTCTTGTACGGCATAATCATTTTTTTCCTCTGCGAAAAGTTTCATAAACGCGGCGTTTCTCCTCGGCAAGAAAAAGACGATTTCCACGCGTCGGACTGGAAAATCGACAAATATATTTTGTCCGACAATTTGAAAATTGGATTCTACATATTTTTATTAAGCAATCTTGAAAAAATCAGCTGGTTATCAATAAATGTTTTAAATTTATGTTATGTTTAGGGTGGTAGACACCCTTAACGTTCCAAAATTTTTGTCGGACAGTTTGTAGAAATATATAGAATATATATGTAGAATCCAATTCTCGAATTGTCCGACAAAATATATTTGCCGATTTTCCAGTCCGACGAGTGGAAATCGTGTTTTTCATACCGAGGAGGAAAAAAGTGATTATGCCGTACAAGAAGTTATACGAGGATATGTATAAATTGCATTTATGTACGCGGGCACCTAGACTATATTGTTTGTAATAAATAAAAAAAAATAACTACACAGATTTTAATTTCCCACTGCACAATTTACTTTTCCTATTGCACATTTTGTGTCCAACTGCACGTTAGAATAACCCTTGCACTATATTGTTGAA
This sequence comes from Rutpela maculata, assembly GCA_936432065.2. NCBI lineage: Eukaryota > Metazoa > Arthropoda > Insecta > Coleoptera > Cerambycidae > Rutpela > Rutpela maculata. Next base: position 126,858,044 of record OW386293.2, read on the forward strand.
AAAGATTACGACACGAATGAATTTATGGCACTGATACCTATAAGGTGTCAGTAATTATTGTGATATTTGTAAAGTGAATTTGTTATCTATTGTTGTTATTAAATAAATATTGTTGTGTTGTGTTGTGTTGTGAGTGAATTTAATTTGCCGTTTCAATTCAGATATTTGGGTATAATTTTCAGCTTGGACACGTTTTAGGCGTGACAATATTATTTTGACGTTCCTTTTCTCCAAAACTCTTCCGATTCTATCCGTACATCCTTGTATATATGGTAGGTAAGTTGTTGCCGTATATTTCTTTTCATCATTTTCTTGTTCTGTTCTGGTTGTATCTTGTCTCTTTATTGCGTTGTCTATATCCCTCGGTTTGTATCCATTTTTCTGTAGTGATGTTTTAAGGTCCGATATTTTTCTATCTCGCAAATTTTCTTTACTCTGTCGGTGTGCGTTGGTTTTATGTATACCGTGTGTCCTAATCCTCCATTATCCTTCTTGAACACGAGGACGTCCAGAAATGGGAGTTTGTTATCTGTTTCTATTTCCATGGTGAATTTGATCTTATGATGTAAGCTGTTTAGGTAGTCCGTGAAATTCTCCAGTGTCTCGCGGCCATGGTGCCATATAATGAAAATGTCGTCCACATATCTAAACCAACATTTTGGTTTTAATTGGTAGTTGTCCAAGGCGTATATTTCGAATGCTTCCATAAATAAGTTGACGAGTACTGGTGATAAAGATGAACCATTGCTACTCCGTCTTTTGTTTATATAGGCTTCCATTGAAGTTGAAGTAGGTCGAGTTGACACGAAGCTCCATCAGGTCTGCTAAGATAGTGTCCAAACCGTTGTTCTGCAATTCTTCCCGGGCTAATTTTATCGCCTCATTAACTGGTACATTTGTGAAGAATGATGTTATGTCATAACTGACTAGTATATCTTCTTGGTGTGATGTACCATACATATTTCTAGTCATGCCTATATTGACAGTTCATATAAAATTCCTTTTAAATCAAGATTTTCTACCTGTAGTGTAAATTCAGTAGACTATAAATATAATAAAAAAGTAAAATCATAACGTGGCATATCATAGACGTATAATTTTATCAAAACCATTTTTAAATCTCTGGAACGTATATTTTACGTATATTATATGAACTGGTATTTGTTGGGATGCTTTATAATTGTATCTATAAATTTTTACTCAAGCTAAGTTGACAAAGGTAATATAATTTTTTTAAATTGACCTATAAAGATAACACAGCCCCACAAAAAAAAGTTCATAGCACCGAACCAGACCCATGTATTCCTATGTATTTTCGGTCGCTGAATCCGAATCAGGGATCAAAAAAATCATACACCCCCAAAATTATTAGCTAGAGCCAAAAAACACCCCTGAAATGGCGTAAAAGAATATTAAGCTACGAGAATAGTTGTTACATCTTAATCAATAGAATTATACAAATTGAGGTTAAACAGCAGCGTACATACAATAGATATGAAACACACCCAAAAGAAGGGGCGAAAACTAGCCCGCATATATAAAAAATCGATCCAAAACAGCAATGACTGAAAAAGGTCAAAATATCTAAGTTTTATTAAAGTGATAAGAAACTGCATTAGGTCCGACGTAATCTTCATAAACTGCCACTATAGAGTTGAGAACAACCACCCCCCAAGATTAAAGGACACGAGAAAAACAAGAAAATACGTAAAATGCAACAGGATTTCTATTTTCATGGATGCTATGATTGGCTGAAATTGCGTAGTACTCTAAAATAGAACTAGAAACTTACGTATCATCAACATTCTCAGAGGGTGTGAAAACTACCCCCTGTCTAAGGTTTGACTATAAAAAGTTACAGTGACTTCTATAAAAATTCGAAACACCTGCGTTGTGTGGAAGAGAGAAGAAACTAGACTATGTTCGACGCTCTGCTTGAAAACCACCCCCACGGGGTTGAGAGATGCCACCCCCATATATATATAAAAAAACTATGGAAATGAAACGAATAAGCAACAGTATAGTTTTTTCGTTACATCTTGAATTACGGTAATTTACATCCTTTCTGGGGGTGTTACTTAATAACATTTATAGGACATGAGTTTCAAACTTTAAGTGTGCAACACGATTTTTGCCAATCATAGCATCCATAAAAATGTAAATCCGGTTAGTTTCTCTCTGTTTTTCCAGTATCCTACAGAGATATAGGGGTAGTATCTCGCAACCCCGTGGGGGTGGTTTTCAAGCACATCGTCAAACATATAGTCTAGTTTTTCTCTCTTCCACACAACGTTTCGAATTTTTATAGAAGTCACTGAAATTTTTTATAGTTAAATCTTACTTGGAGGGTAGTTTTCACACCTTCTGAGGGTTGACAGTGTAGGATGTTAATGGTACGTAAATTTCTGGTTCTATTTTAGAGTACTACGCAGTTTCAGCCAATCATAGCATCCATGAAAATAGAAATCCTGTTGGATTATACGCTTTTTCTTGTTTTTCTCGTGTCCTTTGAACTTGAGGGTGGTTGTTCTCAACCTTATAGGGACAGTTTATGAATATTACGTCGGACCTGATGTAGTTTCTTAACACTTTAACAAAACTTAGACATTTCGAGCTTTTTCGGCAGTCATTGCTGTTTTGGATCGATTTTTTTATATATGGGGGCTAGTTTTCGATCCCCCCCCGCTGGGGGAGTGTTTCATATCTACTGTACGTACGCTGCTGTTAAACCTTAATTTGCATAATTCGATTGATTAAGAAGTAACAACTATTCTCGTAGCTTAATCTTCTTTTATCCCATTTCAGTTAGTTTTCACTCTAGAAGTTTTGACTCTAGCTAATGATTTTGGGGGTGTACGATTTTTTTTGACCCCGGATTCGGATTCAGCGACCGAAAATACATAGGGATACATGGGTCTGGTTCGCTTCTTTGAACTTTTTTTTTGTGGGGCTGTGTAATATATATTGTCAATTTATACTCTTTGGGCACTCTTTATATTACTTTATCGAAAAAAAAATGTACCAATAAAACTGTGTGTACATACGATAAAACCTTGTTAACTTAGATTCCATTTGAAAAACCCCCTTTCAACTATTCGAACTCTCGAGTACTTGTTTTAGTAAACTAAGAATATTTTTCTTAATTTCCCTATGGTTAAATATGACAAAGCCAAACGAAATAGATAATAATTCCACGCAATTCCATGTAGGTCGCACTACGCAGGAAAACTTCTGGGTTTTCAACAGTCCCCGCCAATATCATTCGACAACTTCTGTGGGAATTCCTATATATATATTATCAAATTTATGTCACATTCACACTGGACAAATGACAGAGGACGGCACTGAAATGTTTGCCTTCATCAAATTGCCAAATGGGATACAATATATAATCTACCTGGATATATTTTTATGGCGTACAATAGTCGCAGATTTGGGGTGAATGCCGAATATTGTGGATGCTGTTGAATATATTTCATCATCAAAAAATGTAATCTCGTTCAAATCGGTCCTTTAACCTGGCGGAACCACACAAAGCGGCATTTAACATTTGAAATGGAACGATGCCGTGCGGATTATATGGATTGGGAAATTGTGGCTGCGGCTTAGGAATTAAATAATCGAGAATCATAATCTATGCAGAATTTGAAAACAGTTTATCCCACTTATTTATTTATTCATTTCTTGACTAACAAGAAATAATCTCGTTAGAATATATAAGATAAATAAATGTGAACATTTTGAATTATCTATAATAAAATAAAAACCAAATCAGTGTTTCCAAAACCAAAAGTTTCTATATTATGCGGCTGTTTGCAAATTTATAGGAGGTTGATGTCCCCCTTTTCAGAGAATGGCAACTAAAAAAAGAAAAAAAACAAAAACTTCGGAGCTGAAAGAGAACCAAATTTTAAGAAGAAAAGCTTCTATGCAACTTTTTTTCATATATATAGGTAGTCTTTAAGTTATAACGACTAGAAAATTGGGATTTTAGCTTGAAAAGAGGTATTTCAAATAGGTTTTCGTCAAATAACTCGAAAGGCATTACACTGTGCGAAAACATGATAGAGACAAATAAGAAAGCTGCTAAATTGAGGATGAATTTCATTTTTTTCTAATTTCTGTAGAGTTAATGGTTTCGGAGATCTGGAAGTATAAAAGTGGCGTCCGCATTTATAAGACGAAGTATTTAGTTGAAATGCTAAGTATCTCAGAAACTAGGACACTTACGTCGAAAACGCTAACAAACAAAATGAAAGACTATTAATTAGTAGTCGGGGGGCATACTTGATAAATATACACTCCGTGGGAAATTTCATGATGAAATTGTGGGAGTAAGTTTAATACATTCCTTACGCCCTCCATAATCATACCTTACCAGGTGCTTTGCTTGAATTTGTGGCAGACGGCCTATATGGCGTCATATATTCAAGCATCGGAAGTTCTCGATTATAACTGTTGATAAGCCCACGCCCTAACAATATTTTCAATCTTCTTTGTTCTAAATAAAATTTTAAAGAAAAAAAGTTTTTAAGTTTTTGTGGTTTAACCCACCGGTTATCAGTTATAATAAGTTAAAAAGTGTATTAACCAATTTTTAAAGGATTTTTAGGTTAAAAAATAACAACTAGTTAAGAAATTAATATTTATATCAATATTTTGTAAGGTTGTATTGCACGTAAAATGTTTTCAGCTTCATCTGAAAGGTCATCGATATCAAAATGCTGGCCATGATTCTCGCATGTCTTCATCGCCTCCACTCATATAAAGTTCCGTGTATAATTTTAAAATGGTTTCAAGTGCATAAGGAAGTGTTGGTAGATTAGGGTGCTGCGGGTCAGCAAGATGCCATTCCATAAGCTGGTAATGTTCCCTACGAATAAAAGGAGATAGTGACGCTTTTGTAGAAACAGATTTTCACTTTGCGTCTTGTGCTTGGAGAACATCAACCAACGAAGCTCCCCAATATCTGGAATCTTCGTCCCTGATGTATATATCTTACGAATTAGTTTTTCAATGATAGTTTCAGGTTTCAGCTTCATCCCCGAATTCTTCAATGGATCCATGTCATTATCTGCGGTCTTATAAACCTCCCAAAATGATGATTTTCCCTTCTTTGCAAGTGAACCTGTGACATCATATCCTGACAGAGCATGCAGACCTATTACTTCCACGTCCAGTGGAAGTATAGTAACGACAAAAAAATTTTTAAAAAATTTTATTGTCCAAATAGGCTTAAAATGCCATGAAACGTCGAGATTTTAAGTTTGAGAGAAAAAAAAATTTCTGTCTGTCTGTCGGTCTGTCTGTAACTTTTTTTTGTGCGCACGTTTACTCTGGAACCGTTTAAGATATTGACTTGAAATTTGGTACACATATGTACTTTAACGAGATCTAGAACTAAATTATATTTTCATCTTGTTCCGTCGAAGGGTTGGGGGGTAAATTGGGGTAAATTTGGGGTAAATGGGTAAATCAAGCAGGTAAAAGTCCATGAAATTAGTATTTAGTATATACAAGAGAAGCTAAGGTCTCAAAAAAATTTTTGGCATTAGCCACCCCCATTACCACCCCCACCTCCTTATTAAAGGGGATGAAAAAAAATTGTGATTTAATGTATGTACAGGAACCAGAAACCTCAAAATATTTTTTCACTTCATCCACCCCCACTACCACCCCCCCTATTACCACCCCCACCCCACTACCGATGTGGGGTATCGTTTTATGGGTTTTTGGGGTAGAGGATTTCAAATATTATATTATTATAGTTCCATAAACAATTATTTTCACATACAAAGTTTTTTCGTTGTGAGTGACATGGATAGAGAATCTGGATGTGGAAGTAGTGATTCCTTGGGCAGCGGTTTTTTTCTGGTTCTAATATGGTGCAAATCATCATTCTTCTATTATTTCCTATACCAGTGGCAAACAAGCTTAGACATGTAAAAGATTTTGACCACCACAATGCTAGTAGAAATACGTCTGCATCAGGCCATCAGGCGAATATATATGAATCGCAGTAGCTCCTTTTCGGGAGGCAAAATGGCAGTGAAGTTCACGGTCATTAAACTATAACGGTTACCTCATCCAGTAGATTCTAGACGAAGGAGCGTGTGGAGGGGGGAACTTGGGTCTAGCGCCTACGTCATGTAGCCACCGATATCTTTGTCTCTATCTTTTGCATGGGAATAGGATATCTGTCTCTCTTGCACGCTTTATTTGTTTAATTATTCAGATCAAGGTCAAAGTCTAGGTAGATCCAGAGCCGGCACTAGTTGCCACGTGTCGTGTTTTCAATTAGTCTGGCATACTACAACGACAGTGTGTTTATTTTTATATTGCTTGTCGCACGTCGCACTGTCCGGTGTAATAAACTAGTTTGCTCTCGTCCCAGTGTATACTATTCGTTTATATCAGTGTTTATTAATTGAGTGAGTAGCAAAATGTCTAGTGCCGGCCCTGGCTGGGTCTAGAGGCTACGTCATTTTCGGTTACCCCCCGCGCGGTCCTTCGTCTAAAAGCTGCTGGATGATGCAACCGTATAGTTCACTAATCGTGAGTGCAGTATTAGTTTAACGTCAGCTTCTTCATGACTACTTTGAAGTTCACTTACGTCACCTCTGAAAGACGATTTGGCTTCAGTCATCCAGCTAGTCAGCCTGCCGACGATTAGGCTTCTCTCAATATTGCGTGCGTACGACAAAGCTTTTTCTGTAAGATATGCTTTAGCTATCCTTTGTTTTTATAAGAGAAAGGAGGGATTTCATCTGTATATTTGCAATGTTTGTGGAGTCGGTTATTTTGTACTCAGTGGGTGCTACTGTAGATGTCCTTTTATGTCACATCACAGACTTAAGAGAATTTTCAATATATGTCTCAAACAGCAAGTGAATTTCATCATATTTTAAGAGTTCCTTTGATTTTATTGTTAACTTAAAAGCTAGATCATTGCATGTTTTAACCTGCCCTGATTTTTTTAACGATTGCAGCTTTGCCATTCCATCAAGAACATCGACACAGTGGGATTTTGCATTCAGATGCTCTGTTATATTTGAATCCACCAAAGGTATAGACAAAGACGTTTGTACAGTATTATCAATTTTTGCAGGGTGTTGCTCTTCTAAGATCTTCATTAGTTTAGATTTATTTGTTGACAACTTCATTGATCCATCCAGATTAAACATGGAGAACGGAACTGCCAATAATTCATAATTAATTAATGATGTTTTTAGTTCAATGTCAGTACGGATTCTCGATATAACTAGCAAGCGTGTGAATAACGATTGGTCGAATTGTACTACAGTGTCAACTAACTTGCTGTCGTTGAGTGAAAAGTTCTATCTCTTCAATCAACGCTTGCTTGTAGATTTACATAAATTAAGTTTTCCTTTCTTCATTGGGTCCCAGAAATTTCTACTGTCAGTTTCAATTCGTCTTTTTTAAAGCGGTGTACATTTCACAACCCTTTTCTAAAATGCTTAATGTATCCGTTTGTATGGTTTCGTGAAATACAACTTTGTTGTTGTGTTGATCAGTTCACTGACTTCATATGTTCTAGGGTTGGTCGATGTTCTGATAGTGTTATAGATACATTGCACATCTTCATGTTGTCGCTTTCTTCTAGATCGTGTCAAATGGTGGTGTTTTGTTTTTACTTCTTCTGCAATTCCAATCATTGCTTTGGTTTCTGTAGAAAGTCTTGCCAGCTAAGGAGAGGTCAAAAAGATTCATGTTAAAGTATTTTTCTTTTGTGTTATATTAATTTGAAATGATACGAGAGATAACAAAATTAAAAATGTTTTATACAAAATACCTAAATGATAAAAGATATCGATACATTCTTAAGGACCTTCTTTATAGAGAATTTCCTTGTAAATAAAAAAGGTTCAGTACAAAATATTGATAGGATGGCTCTATCAAGAGTTTTAATCGAGAACTTCCGATGATGTCTGGGGTGGACGTCATCTTAGATATATGACGTCATATAGGCCGTCTGCCACAAAATCAAGCAAAGCACCTGGTAATGCATGATTATGGAGGGCACAAGGAATGTATTAAAATTGGTCCCACAATTTCATCATGAAATTTTCCACGGGAAAATAATAATAAGTATATTTGTCCAATTGACCACATTACATGATATAGGATAAGTAAGAAATAGTATACAGTACAGAAAAAAAATTCACGTAACGAACTCATTGCAATAAAAGTATAATATATATATATATCTATATGTAAAAATCTAAAACAAAATAAAATCACAGATTATCATCACTGTGGTATTCACTAAGGGAGTAATAGCTCTTATTTACTAGAAGATTTTTTATTTCTAATTTAAAACGATTGTCTTGTAAATTCTGATATTTAGAAGGTAAATGATTGTAGGCCTTTATAGCCAAGTATTTTGGACTTTGTTTATATTTTGCTGAGATATGCAGTGGTATTTCAAGTGTTGAGACGTTTCTTGTATTATATGTATGAGAAGTATTTAGTGTATTTGTGCTTAGTTCAGTTTTCGCATACAATAGTAAATTCAATAGTAAAATACATGGTACTGTCAGTATTCCCAATTTTTTGAACAAGTCCCTGCAGCTATCTCGTTTTCTTAATCCAGCAATAAACCTAACTGCTTTTTTTTGCAATTTGTGTTACGCCCCCCGACTATAGGCTTTCAAATGATTTTTTTGTCTATTTCTATAGCATAAAAAACAAAGAAGTTATTACAGAAACAATGCACTTTTTTACATTTTTTTAATAAAGAAAATATATTCCCATATACTGTTTTTTGTTAATATATAGTAAGATCTAGATGCTCAAATATTTTTGTCGCTTGAAAAAAAAAATGCATTTTAAACTGTAACGGGATTTTAGAAAAAACGTAAAAGTTTTGTTTCGCTCCAAATAGGTATTTCCATAAATATTAGTTTTAGAGAAAATATGGTGGACATCAAAAATGAAGCTTATAAACTGAGAATGAATTTATTTTTTTTAAATATTTATGTGGGGTTGATACTTTCGGAAATATTTAACTTTATAGATGACATTCGACCGTTTTTAGGATGAAGTATTTAGTTTTAAATGTTGAATATCTTAGAAACTGTGACACTTCCATCAAAAATTTTAAGAAACAAAATTAAAGATAATTATTCTATTTTTAAAATGATTTTTTGTTTGTTTCTACATCACAAAAAATAAAGAAGTTATGCCCAATTTAATGTGCATTTTCACATTTTTTCTAACAAAATATCGCCATTTTGATATTGCAATTTCTCAGTAATTCATTCTTTTTTCAAAAATGCTGTCGTTCGTTAATATGTAGTATTGTAGAAGAACGCACTACCGGGCGTCAAAATGACGCGACACCAATTTATTTCTCAGGGGCGCCAGTCGCGTATTACCCCGTTCTTCTACCTCCCAGGCGGGTTCGAGATAAGATGCACTTCGATTGCCGGATAATGGACCAAAGCTGCACTACCACAGATCGGTAATGACGCTCTCTCTGGACCTGAATTCCCTCGTTAGGGGTTTAGGCACCTCTTAATTTCCTGAATTTTTGCATAAAAAAGTCCCAACCGAAGAATTTCTCTGCGGAGGGATTAGTTTTGGTACGCGGAATCCACGTTTTGGGCTGCTAATAACGGACTCTGTTTCTCAAAAAATGCATAAAAAAATCCCTATCAAACTTCCGTAGGGCAACCAGAAGGTCGAGTGTTAATGTGAATTAACTCGACACATCCGGTTTTCGATACGAAAGTTCCAAGGATTATAGACCGTCAACAGGCCTCAAGATCAATTAAGAAACAATAGTTCAAAGAATCCGTTTATTTAACAGAAGCGGTTATACAAAATTCTCAAGATAAGAATCGTGCCTTCCCCAATCAAGGTAATGGCTTTCAGACCATACAAACGAGAGCGCTTACGCTAACAATCGATTAGGTAGAAAAGATTCATGCATACCTTCTCAGAATCAAAATGCGAGCTTTTAGAGAAGTCTGAGACTATTTGTAATTCATAATTACGACTGACTGATTTTAACTTAAAAAAGTTTTACTTAATGAATTTAGTTTCGCTAGAGACTACTTAGCTTTAAAGTTCTTGTATCGTGAAGGGCCACGTACTCGAACACATTCAGAGGACTTATTACTGCGTAAGTTGAATGGCGTTCGATCAGTCCACGACTTAGTAGCCCTTATCGCAGTCGTTCAATATTATCGATATGGCAGCGACCCACCTTCGAGCGACTTTTAGGCAAAATTGAATTTTTGGATTTTTGTGCACAAGGCGTTTTCCTCTATAACTTTGTCATTTGAAAAGCCCTGTTATTGGCTTTTCTACCATTACTTTGTCTGGACCACTCAACGCGCTCGACCAAATTGCGAGCCGCTGAGTCAATCCAAACTCTTTCTATGCGAGAAACCGGCCTTGTACATGTGCATTGATTTTTATCCATTTTTGCTTATCGGCACTACGCCGGCTTTGTCAAAATCTTCTATTTTGCCTTTTGGATGCAGTGCATCGCTAAAAGTTTATGCTCATACTTTAGAATTGGGCTTTCAATGACCGTACCTCAAAGGTCAATGTCTCTGGTGGAGGAATAAGAAATAAAAAATAATTCAAAGTATATTTTCGTGGTACTTTTTAAACTGACTTTGTGGTACTTTTGAAAAATCTATTTTAAGACCAATTTCGGCGTACTTTTGAAAAATCAATTCCTAAGCCAAATTTCAAGGTACTTTTGAAAAACTAATCTGCGGGTGAAATTTTGGCGTACTTTTGAAAAATCGATTTTCAAGCCAAATTTCAAGGTACTTTTGAAAAACTAATCTGCGGGTGAAATTTTGGCGTACTTTTGAAAAATCGATTTTCAAGCCAAATTTCAAGGTACTTTTGAAAAACTAATGTGCGGGTGAAATTTTGGCGTACTTTTGAAAAATCGATTTTCAAGCCAAATTTCAAGGTAGTTTTGAAAAGTTAATCTGCGGGTGAAATTTTGGCGTACTTTTGAAAAATCGATTTTCAAGCCACATTTCAATGCAGTTTTGAAAAATTAGTCTGCAAGTGAAATTTTGGCGTACTTTCGATAAATCGATTCTTGAGCCAAATTTTGACGCCCTTTCAAAAATATTATTTTTCAAAGTCCAATTTGTGGTACCTTTGAAAAAGTATATTATTCATAAATCTTTGTCATTATATACTTCTGCTCTCATATCTTGAACCAAAAACATTTTTCCTAAGTGAAAATTCGGTGTTTCTTCGAATTTTCACCTGGTTATTTCCAACGCCTTATGAACCCAAAACGGTCCTTATGGACTGATCTGTGCCTCTGCAGACTCTTAAAAATGTCTTTAAATGAATTTTTTTGCCTAAGTCGAATTTTGATTCTGTCTTCAACTTAGGACGATTTTGAAGAGTTCTACAACAGTATCATCCAGATGATCAATTTTTTTTTGGCCATTTAAAACACATGTTTTAGAAAAATATTCCATCCGCCATATTAGAGCCGCCATTTTGAATTTTTTAAGTTTGACTTTAGACTCGTAATCAGTGATTCCAAAAACATAACTATCCTACGTTTCAAAAATAAATTAGTAATACTTTTTCAAATGTTTCATTTTTCTCGAAATCGTTTAATATAATTTTTTTCTTCCAGATCATAATTTTCATGTAAAATATTTCTATTTATTATTATTTTTTCGCTACGTATATATTCATTTAACGTTGCACTTAAAACCTTGTATGAAAATTATCATAATACAATGAAACATAATGTTAACTCTGGTTTTTGATGTGAGCAAGCAACCAAAGTGTAAACGCGTATTCAAAACACATATTTCCTCAAATTTTACCCTTACAACATAGATTAATGTCTCGAGAATAATTAATTAACTAGCTCTGTCATAGAATATGTAAATTATACACAGCTGAGATACACAAAATGAACGGGCTAAATTTAATTAGTTGCATCATGAAATTATTACTTCTTGAATTAACGGTGTCTTTGTTTCATCTGTTTTTGTGTCTGTTAGACGGAATAATTTAAGCTAATTAACAACATTATTGTGACATAAATGTTGTGTGTATACATGTAGAATATATTTTATATCATCATTGTTCATATACTTAATCCAATAATCGCTTTCCTAAAGACTGAAAATTACGGTGTGCACTATCAGCTGCTTGACTACTTTTAGGGTGGCGCGTAGTAGTGTTTTTATTGAACATAGGCGTAAAAAATTTTCATTTTCCATCCTAAAAATAAATTTTTGGCTTCTGGCATGTTGAAATTTGAAATCATCAATCTCAAAAACCCCAAGAAATATAAGATTAGAATGAAAATTACGCATTTTGTCAAATGTTCATTTTTACACCCCTTTCAACCCCCATTTTACTCGATTTTCATCATAAGAATCAATTTTTGGCTTTTGGCATGTTGAAATTTAAAATCAGCAACCTCAAAAACCCTAGAAATAAACTTTTAGAATGAAAATCACGCATTTTGACAACTTCTCATTTTTACACCTCTTTCAACCTCTATTTTACTTGATTTTTACCCTAGGAATCAATTTTGGCTTTTGGCATGGTGAAATTTAAAATCAGCAACCTCAAAAATCCCTAGAAATAACCTTTTAGAATGAAAATCACGCATTATGTCAACTTCTCAGTTTTACACCCCTTTCAACCCCCATTTTACTCGATTTTCACCCTGAGAATCAATTTTGGCTTTTGGCATGTTTAAATTTAAAATCAGTAACCTCAAAAACTCCAGGATTTTACATTAGGAGTACTTTTTGCATGTGCTTATTATCACCATAATAATCGCAATTTTGCCCTATTCTAAAGGTGTTTTTTCGGACCAGCTCAAAGTTTTGGCCTTTTCTGAGGTCGGATTTGAATTCAGCATCGAAAAATACATTGGACTACTCGGGTCGAGTTCCAGGATCAGGCTTTTTTTTTATCTGCTTCTTTTAGCCCAAATTTTGAAGCCGCCATATTGAAAAAAAAAAAATTTCTGCAGCAAAACTGACTTTAGCATATCCAAATACTTAACTCTACCAAGTTTCGTAAATTTTTATCGAAAATTGGCTAGCTTACCGATTTTTGACACCTGTTTTCAATAAAAGTACAACTGTGTGGAGGTGTCGTGCTTAAGAAATTTTTTTTCATCATTCGACAATTTCTGCTATATCCCTGAATCGACTGAAAAAATTCTTTATGGGCTTTTGGAGAAAACTTGATAGAATGATACCATACTATTGAAATCAACAAATTTTTTTTTAATTTTCGCTCGAGAAAAAAATGTTTACCTTCTTTACTTTTCAATAGCCTAGTACCATTAAATAATACCTAATAAATATGCTTGCATAGAGCATTTGACTGCCTAAATCTTGCGTTTTTAATTAAAAAATTGAATCACTGGGAATTCGGGGAAACCTCAGTAAATGGAGAGTCTTTTATTACCGGCGAAAAAATTGTAGTAAAATTTGACAACACTTACTCACAAGAAAAGAATACCAATATCGGTTTGCCCCAAGGAACAGTCCTCTTTCCCCTGCTATTCAAAATTTTTTAACGATTTGGAAGCTCATCTTAGTAAAAACATCAAATTGGTCTTACACGCTGATTCGTCAGAAGAATTAATAATACTGCAAACAACCTACTAAAAGCATGCTGTACACGAAATAAGTTTTAAATTTAATATTCCAAGGTACCATTACACGATCGGCAAGTCTCTAGGCCTAACACTAGACGAAAATTTCACTTGAACAAATCACTTAGAGTTTGTATGCAAAAAATTACATTCCGCATTTTTTGCAATACGAAATATTAAGTCAATACTACCGAAAGGGCAACTACCTAATGTATATTATGGACTCGTGCATTCTCATCTCAGATATTCCATTATCTTTTGGGGCGTAGGTTCAGAAATACAACGTGTCCTTATTTTGCAGAAGAAAATTATTCGCCCCTTATTTTCGCTCATGCCACTAGACTCATGTCGACCAGTATTCATAGAAAATAATATTTTAACTTTATTCGAGACAGCTATGTTTATCTACCAAAACAAAAATAAAACATTACAGCATTTTTAATACACTTCCTGTTGGCATAAAGTACTCTACCTCCCCTTTTTATCTCCTAGGGGTGGCAGAAGGAAATTGACACGATAGACATTTTTTTTGCCCAAAACTAACTTCAGCACATCAAAATATTTCAGAAAGGTTGGGTCAGAACCTTGGGTTAAGACCTTTTTAGGGGATAGTATAATTTTTTTTGTTCAAAATTGGCTTCTGCGCCTCAAAATACTTCAGAAAAATTGGATGAGAAACTTGCGACAAGACCTTCTTTTGGCCTTTTTCGGAGATAAAGGGATGGTAGACAAAAACTGATGTGATAGATTTTTTTAATATCAGAATCGGTTTTAGCATGTCGAAAAATATAGGATAAGTTGGTTCTGATCAAAAGCGCAGTTCCCCCCCCCCCCCCTTTTCTTGTTGACTTGTGCTGTCGATTAAGCAAAAAGTTTTTTAATCTCTTGTACTGCTTAAAAAATTAAAAAGTTATGTACGCTACAACGTACGTCTTCGCCGCTTTTTTCAAAAATATCTCGCCATTTCTCACAATTATTGTTTGAGGCAAATTTACCTTCCTGTTGAATAGTAGTGGAAAAAGTATAATATTCCACTCGCGTGTAATAGCTATTACTCACTCGGATGAATTACGACACTCGCTTTCAGCTCGGGCCATAAACGTCATCCTCTTGAATAATAGATATCATTACACGCTCGTTGACTAATATACTATTATATACTATCAGTTGTAACTATCAAATTCATCTCAGAGTGACATGCTAGTGTTAAATAATAAAACTAATAGAAACAACTATTTACGATAAACTTCATCACATGCTTTCACTAAAAGTTCTGTTACCTCTTTGCCTACTTATGCAAGAACATATAATAAAGTAATTCCTTAAATACGAAACAATGAGCACATAATAATTCTTTCTAGTCTTAAAACGCATTCATATACGTATGACAACATAAGTAATTTGGGAACACAGAGAAGAAGCCATGTGATATAAAACACCTCGCCTTAACGAATTAACTCAAAAAGAGAATCCACCAGGAAATGATTAACAGGATAACAAAGAAGATTGGATTCAGTATTTATCACAAAGCTCTAAAGCTCTTTAGAGGGATTAAGTAAATTTTACTGATCTTTCCACGGTAGCAGTAGTTTTATTGGATCCTGTAGTTTTATTGGATCCTTAGTAATTATGTTTATAAAACTTTCATTTTATAGTACACTGGATAACAGTAGTGTACACCGATTTTTCAAAAGCCTTTGACCGTATAGACAAACTATTAGTTAAAAAATTGAATTTTATTGGCTTTAGTATTTTGCTATTAAAATTATTTGTATTGTATTTGAAAAAATCGGTTACAATATATTCAATATAATGGTTATAACTTACCTTGCAATATCAGGGGTACCTCAAGGTTCAAACTTATTGCCACTTTTGTTTATTATATTAATAAACGATTTATGGGATGTGATAGACTGTGAGAAACTTTTAATTGCTGACGATCTCAAAATATTTAGTGAAATCAACAACATCGAAGATTGCCTAAACTTGGAACAGCAAATACACAAAGTCAAATGATGGTGTACGTCTAACAAATTAGAAAGAACCCCGCACGTTTTAAATGGAACAAGGATCCCAATCGATTTGTGTCTAATCGTGATAAAGGGGGTAATTATGGTAATTACCCCCCCTCCCCTCCAGGGCTAGAACATCAAAATATTTTTTGCCATTTCGCTCCCCTCCTCTTATTAATTTTGAGACGAGGTCAAACATTTTCTTTTGTGATTTTGCCCCTCTCGCTCATTAATTTTGGGATGAGGACAATTTTTTTTTCATCTCTCCCGCTCATCAATTATTAAACCTGAAAAAAAATTCTCACATATCCCCTTCCATAAAAAAAGTAATTACGCCCTTCGCCTCGAAAATGGCTCCATTTCAATCTACAGGGGCTAGAAGATGGAAGAACGAGGTAGGCTTTTAACTATAATGAAAGCTGATGAAAATAATTCAAAAAATCTGTCAGCAAAGTTTTGAGGTTTGCTTATTCTATTTGCAGGGTTATGTTTGGGGCTATCAGACCCCACACTTTCAAAAGCAGGGATGGTGGGGGTATATTGATATAATTGAAAGTTAACATAAAGCTATGTATTATTTTTATTAGAAACAGGTAGCTTCTATTTGCGTTGTATTTAAGCGATAATCACAGTACTCTAAGGCTCGCCCAAATACCATCCAATAGCGCAGAGTAAAGAGGTAGAAATAACGACAGAAAGAACGGCTATAAAAATTATTCAACGCTTTTGTCATTAGAATTTTCTACTATGCACTTTCTAGAGCTAATATTGTTCCTCTTTGAGATATGCCAGTTGTTCTTATCCACATACTGATGGCCAATGAGACATTCAGACATCCCAGTTACACTTATTCATATCCAAGTCGCAGTTTCTCACATTTACACGTCCGAGACAACATGCACGTTACAGTTCCTTGTATCCAGATGTTCAATAAAACATCTAGGTGGCACCTTTAACATTCGAACCTCCAAAGAAACATCCGAATGGCAGTTTCACATATTCGGATTTCCTATGATAGAGACGACTGGTAGTTTTCCACCTCCAGACATCCAATAAAACATCGAAATCGCAGTTTTTCAAATATGAATCTAGTCTTTAATTTCTAGATGTCAGACTAAATATACAAATCTCTTTTTACATCCAGGGGTAAAAAGTAGAATTCTGTTTTGCAAAAAAGATACCTGTTTCTGAATAAAATAAAAGTGAACAGTTTTGCTAGCTTGTGTTACAGATCCTGGGTCCATTTATAAAAAGGAGCCTCAAAGGCAACTAAACCGCGAACGTAGGGTAGTCACCTTGTGTCCTGAACAAAATTTTAATGTTTAACGTGCAGTACCCCCTCTGCAATACTCTGGTGAGGAAAGGGCCTCACACGGCCGACTGGTCAGGTCCTTGGGGGTGGTTTCGATAATTTGGGGTGGTGCAGGTGGTCAAATATAAAAGGTAACGTCTTCTAATCAAACATTTAATAATGATAGCTCGGTACGTATAGTACAAGATATTACACAATTAATCTAAAAGTGTACTAATAAGTGGGGCCCACACCCTTAATCTAACATAAACAAGATATCTTACAAACTAATAAACTCTTGATAAATATACGAAAAAGGTCCTATACAGGAAGCGTGACAAAAAAATAACTACATGTGACCCAAGGTACGGTAAAACATAAATTGCTTAAAACTATTAGAATCTAATTTAGTATTGAAGTAACGATACACAAAATATACCAAATATTACTGAAATATACTGAAATCGTTATGAGTAAAATATTACAAATATTCTTCTACCTATATACCTATATACCTATACCTATATACCTAATATTCTATACCTTTGGTAATGTCTGCATACCATTTCCCGTCCTACCAGGGTAGCGTAATTCGATGTGATAGCAGCCACAGGTTGTAGACAATCTAAATGGTGGTCCAATATAACGTGACGAGATCCCAGTACCATACAAGCACAAGATAACAGGCAATAATCCAATCGCTAGACACCAGAATTTGGTCTAGAAGTCGAAACCAGAGTCAGACTGGAAGTTCCTCGTAAAATATAAAACATGAAAGTTCAAGTAAAACGTAGAATAACAGACCCAAATAACTCGTGAATTAACAAATCCAAATAAATCATAAACTAACAAACAGATCTCAATACTCGTAACTTAAGAAACAGGTCTCAATACTCGTAACTTAACAAACAGCCCTGCAATAAAATAAATAAAATAAATAACCTACGTACCTCACAACAGAATAGATTTTCCTAACTTCGTTTTCATCCACCAATAATATCGTAAATACTCCGAAGGTCGTCCTTTTATAAGTCTACCCGCCAAAAGAAAGTTTAATTCACAATGCTGGGTATTGTGGAAGCTTTACGAAGGCGTTTTTGCTCAAATGAACAATAATATTTGGGCAAATACGAAATTAGTACATAAAATTTCGGAAATTACTAAATGTGAAAGTAGACTGTAATACTTGTAACAATACCAATCGTTAGAATCCATCACCACCATATTTTTACAGCTGTGGGAGCAATAAGGTTAAGAAAATGAAGTGTCAAATAATTTAAAACTGTTCTTTTTGCTGTCGTCACCCTTGGATGAGGTTTAAATGAGCCTTAGAGTAATTTGATTATCGTTTAAATATGACGCAAATAGAAGCTGCCTATTTCTAGTAAAGAAAAATACATAGTTATTAGTTATACTGCATAGGCAGTACCCACCTATGTTTTATTTAGTTTTTGTCTTTGTATCTGTATTATCTAACATTACTTTGTCATTTATATTATCCTGTAATTGGATGATTCTGTTGGACAATAAATCTTTTATTATTGTTATTATTATTATTCTTTTTGTATTTTCAAATTAGTTCGTACAACAATCAATCATCATAAATCTAACAAGAAGAGTATCTAATATATCTTTCATGCCGTTACTTTATCAAGGACGACGATGGGTAAAGTAGCCTGTATAGATGAAAATTTAGCTTAGTTCGACAGAAAACTTCAATATGAAATATCGAGGTACTTAGTCATTTAAATATTTATCTTATTTTATTAAATCTCAGTTTAATATCCAAGTAATAGCTCAAATAACAGATTTATTAAACGTATTAAAAATAATATTTAACTTTTATTATTAAGAAAATACGGAATAATACTGACATACACAGAGTATGTTAATGTTTTCTTTAAATACTTATTTACGTTTTGTTGTATTTTTTAAATAGCCCATCTAAATCCACTAAAACATATTTGGACTTAAGTGAACACATAGTTGTGTATATTGCCGATACAGACTACGTTCTAGTTTTCTCTAACTTTTTTCACACATTTGAGGAATGAACTGTTAGGGAGGTAGATATTGACCTTAGATCATGGTGTGACTCAAAGGTCAGTATCGGAGCCTCTATCATTTATCATATTTACAAACGATGTATTTTTATTTTTATTTTTTTTTAATTGTAATGTATGCAAACGACGCAACGCTAATCAATGAGAACAGAATTATGGATTATGGCTTATGATAAATTGAACTCCACTTCCTCAACATTAGGTTAAAAATTGACACGATGTACCAAAATACTTTTTCCCACCTTTTCTAGTACCTCATTTCTCATTTTTTATTTGTCCCTTTTTTTTCAAATCACTATCTCAAATTCAAAACGTTTATTAGAACTATTTAAAATAAACACAACATTTAGAACCAATACTAGAAATTTTAATTTCAGCGACTCAGTGGTGTTTACAGTATTAGGCTTGCGGCTATGGGGTCCAGGGTTCGAATCCTGGCTAAGGTATGGATGTATAGTGGCGTTTTTCACGTGTTACCGAAACGGTAGGAGTGGGCTAGACCGCGATTGTGTGATAGGCAACACGGGTAGTCCCTCTCCTCTCCTGAGTTCGAGTCTCAGCTGCGACAGATGGTAATGTCGTAGGGAATGGTTGTTGTGTTGTTGTCTATTTGTGCGCGTCCTGGTTGAGTGGTACCAGGACGTTAATATATGTCTTAAATGAAGTGATGTACTTCCGAGTGTTTTCCCGCGTAGTTGATAGGCTCCTGCTGGAGCAACGGTTGTGTAAGCGATGTTTCGGCAGAATCCCATCTGCCATCTTCAGGTTCTTGCTGAAAGCTGTCTACTGCTGCTCCTCGTTACTCGAACTGAATTGAGTTCAGTTTAAAAAATGTATAAAATACATACGTATGACTGCATTATTTGTTCATTATTTTTTTCTACCGGTTCAACCTGATATTAGATTACAAGGTTAAATTCTTTGTTAGATTTCACTTATAACTACAGAGGCATATGTAAAACTGAGTTAAATTTCATTTCATACTTTTTATTAATCTTTTTTCATTTTTCGAAGGAAATAAATCACTTACTCATGAAGTGTAAACTTTATATTACATCATGAATCCATCTTCTTCAAGAGGATCGATATAAAATAACATGTATATCTTAATATCAACGCGTTTATAACTTCGCAATAAATTAAGTTAGGGACTTAGTCACGGCTCAAACGAAAGCTCAGATTTTCTCGTTTACAAGTATTGTTGTATATTAAATTTAATAGGATTTTAAATCGCAAAGTTACGGATTTATAAAGAGTAGTCAGTCTTCCGGCAGTATGTCTATCACACCTTAAATTAAATCAACGCTTAAAAAATTCGTGGTTTCAAAGATAACAACAGATATGTATACATTAAAATAATTCGAAATAATTGAACAAACCCCCATTCGTTTTAACCTCACTGTGCGACGGTGAAATTTTATTTCCCAATTTTTTACGACTTTTTTTTAATCGTACAATCACTTGATGCAAAAAGTACAGAAACTTCGGACTAATAGGAGGAATGCATTGATTTAGTAAAATATTTCGCCGCCAGGCGGTTACCGATCGGCTTTGGGTACTCTATTCATTGTGTTCTGTGCTTTGCAGTTTTGATGTGTTGAAATAAGTTTGTTTATTTAAAACCTACGGAAAATGGATAGTTTAGTTGAACTAAAAGAAAAGCTTGGCATTTTTAAAGAAGTAGTCTGTGAAATGTTTTGAACACACTAGATGGGCTTTTTTGTAATTTGAGAGCAACTATCCACTGTCTTCTAAAACTGCTGCATACTGGAAACTGGTGAAACTTTAAATGTTTATTTTTTCTCTAATAGGAAGTGCATTGAGGCACATAACAATTGCTTGGCATTTTTAAAGAAGTAGTAAACAAAGATGCATAGAAAATGAGGTTATGTTGCAGTACCCAAACGCGACTCTGACGCGCCGCCTACATGCATTCGGTCTATTTTTGTTATTTCATAAGCTAACTTTTTTGTTATACGCGATTCAGAATAAGCGATACGCCACCTACGGTGCCGATTACGAACTACTTTGTGTGAGATGACAAGTGAAAACTTTCATTGTTTCCTTGTGTCATAATTGTTTTGCCTTGTTTTTGTTGTCGATTGGATTCAATTAAAATTGAAAACAATATGAATCAATATTGTTCAGTTCCTCAGTGTTCGTCTTGGGCAAAAAAAAAACCAACTTAAGCTTCCATTTGTTTCCCGAAGCCGGCAAACATTGCGTGAAGATGGATAACAGTTTTGGGGGGAAGGATTTTGTGGACAGGCTAAAAGCCTGGATAATAAAATTAAACATTGGAAAGCCAGTGACAAAGTACATGAAGGTTTGTTCACTTAATTTCACAGAAGATGATTAAAATACCAATATCCTAACATAACATAATACGTACCTTGTTTTCGTGAATTTACGCTGAAGAATTACTGTAAAAAAACCTCAAGTCCTAAAATATCGCTTTAATACATAACAAAATCAATTGCTATACATATATTTTCATTGAAGTTTATTTATAAAGTACCTTTTAAATCACCAAAAATACAATGATTTGAATGTAAACAAAACACCTATCACATAGGAATTAGTTCCGATGTCAACCGCACAGGCGCTGCAATCTTAATTTCAGACGCGTATAACAAACTTTTTCGAAAGCGTGATCCTGTTTGAGTAATTTGCTTAAAATCTTTGAAAAGTCAGAGTTTTTTACTTAAAAATCAACGTTTTCAACCCCCAACCCCCCCGTAACTCGAGGTGTATTAAAGCAAAAGTAAAGTTATCGGGAGTTTTATAAGGTAGAATTCGATGATCTACACGTTCCAATAGTCACTTTTTTTTATTCCTCTGAGTTGGGGTGAAACTTACCCCCAACGAAAAAGTACTCTTATTTCGTTGTGAATCAAACTATCCAAAAATATTTGAATTTAAAACTGCTACAGAATTAGTCCAAAGTGGGATCACCGAGTTACTGTACCATAAGGAATGGTTCGATTTTAAAAAACACTTCTTTTCATAAATTTTCTCGTATTTTTTTCCCAAGTTAGTCGTACCTATAACGCATCTAACTTTTCTGGAAACCATACAAAAAAGATTTATAAAAATAATGTTGTCAAAGAACCCAAGATATCCCACAGACCTGCTGTACGCAGAGGCAAAGCTATTCGACATCAGGCAATTATTACGAAGGCGTAGAAGGGTCACGGATATTTTTTTCCAATTATTCCCACATAAACCTGTAAATAATTTGATTATTCCCTGTTAAATCTGTAAATTATTGATTTACTTCCAGTTTAAACAAATCTTATTATTCCCAGTTCAAACTCTAAACAATTCAATTGGTTCCAGCTGAATCTGTAAATAATTGAATTATTCCCAGTTTAAACTACATCTAATTGAATTATTCCCAGTTCAAACTGTAAATTTTTTTATTAAAACTTTAAACTGTAAACAATTCAATTGTTTACAGCTCAATCTGTAAATAATTCAATTATTTACAGTTTAAACTGTAAATACTTGATTTATTCCCAGTTCAAACTGTATTTCTTAAAATTCCCGCTTTAAACTGTAAATAATTGAATTATTCCCAGTTCAAACTGCAAATAATTTAATTATTCCCAGTTTAAACTGTAAATAATTTAATTATTTCCAGTTCAAACTGTATTTTTTTTTAAATCCCACTTTAAACTGTAAACAAATATTATTCCCATGCATTTTAACAGTAAATAATTGAACTGGAACAGATGGAACTGCAATTAACTCAGTCGTTTCCAGTTTAAAAAAAAATGTAAATACCTATATTGAATATTATTCCCATTTTAAACAGTAAATAATTGAACTGGAACAGCTAGAACTGCAATTAACTCAGTCAATATAGGTATTTACATTTTTTTTAAACTGGAAACGACTGAGTTAATTGCAGTTCCAGCTGTTCCATTCAATTATTTACTGTTTAAAATGGGAATAATATTCAATATAGGTATTTACATTTTTTTAAAACTGGAAACGACTGAGTTAATTGCAGTTCCAGCTGTTCCAGTTCAATTATTTACTGTTTAAAATGATAATAATCAATATAGGTATTTATATTTTTTTTTAAACTGGAAACGACAGAGTTAATTGCAGTTCCAGCTGTTCCAGTTCAATTATTTACTGATTAAAATGGGAATAATATTCAATATAGGTATTTACATTTTTTTAAAACTGGAAACGACTGAGTTAATTGCAGTTCCAGCTGTTCCAGTTCAATTATTTACTGTTTAAAATGGGAATAATCAATATAGGTATTTATATTTTTTTTTAAACTGGAAACGACAGAGTTAATTGCAGTTCCAGCTGTTCCAGTTCAATTATTTACTGATTAAAATGGGAATAATATTCAATATAGGTATTTACGTTTTTTTAAAAACTGGAAACGACTGAGTTAATTGCAGTTCCAGCTGTTCCAGTTCAATTATTTACTGTTTAAAATGGGAATAATATTCAATATAGGTATTTACATTTTTTTTAAACTGGAAACGACTGAGTTAATTGCAGTTCCAGCTGTTCCAGTTCAATTATTTACTGATTAAAATGGGAATAATATTCAATATAGGTATTTACATTTTTTTAAAAACTGGAAACGACTGAGTTAATTGCAGTTCCAGCTGTTCCAGTTCAATTATTTACTGTTTAAAATGGGAATAATATTCAATATAGGTATTTACATTTTTTTTAAACTGGAAACGACTGAGTTAATTGCAGTTCCAGCTGTTCCAGTTCAATTATTTACTGATTAAAATGGGAATAATATTCAATATAGGTATTTACATTTTTTTAAAAACTGGAAACGACTGAGTTAATTGCAGTTCCAGCTGTTCCAGTTCAATTATTTACTGTTTAAAATGGGAATAATATTTGTTTACAGTTTAAAGTGGGATTTAAAAAAAATTAGAGTTTGAACTGGAAATAATTAAATTATTTACAGTTTAAACTGGGAATAATTAAATTATTTGCAGTTTGAACTGGGAATAATACAATTATTTACAGTTTATAGTGGGAATTTTAAGAAATACAGTTTGAACTGGGAATAAATCAATTATTTACAGTTTAAATTGTAAATAATTGAATTATTTACAGATTGAGCTGTAAACAATTGAATTGGTTACAGTTTAAAGTTGGAATCAATAATTTTACAGTTTAAACTGGGAATAATTATATTATTTACAGATTCAGCTAGAACCAATTGAATTGTTTGCAGTTTGAACTGGGAATAATAAGATTTACAGTTGAAACTGGAAGTAAATCAATCATTTACAGATTTAACAGGGAATAATCAAATTATTTACAAGTTTATGTGTGAATAATTGGAAAAAAATATCCGTGACCCTTCTATGCCTTCGTAAATTATACTACTACAACATAAATATAAAATAACAAATTATAAAAAACATAAAATCATTGCCTGCAGACGAATACAACACTAGACAGAGAAGCCAATTCATTGTACTATTTATGACAAAGACAATCGGCCAAAGATCTTATACTTTCTTAGCTCTAAGGGCTTACAACACCTTACCCAAGGACTTACAAAAAGTAACAAAAACATATCAGTTCAAGAAGCTATTAAAACAGCATATATTAGAAAACCCTAGAATATTAGTAAATGACGTCATTGACCTAAAGAATAATTAGACCGTATGACTGTTCCGTTTTTGGCTCTCCGACTGACCGGGACTACGCAGTTGCGTGTACCTACTAAAATCACCGTATTCTCACAACTGCACACGAGTAGTTCAGCTCCGGGCTGACGGTACCACCGAGAGGCATAACGTTGCATTAAAACAATGATGGAATTCAGTTTACCCAACGGACTCGCCGACCACAACATATATTCCTAGCAACTATCAATAGTGCAAGTTTTGCCCCTCATTGTCTGTTTATCCTTAACACTAGTTTTTATAAAAAATAGTTTGTAGTATTAGTTAAGCTTAGTCTTTTTTAGTTTCTTATATGATAAGTTCGATATGATAAGTTCGTATTTCGACATACAATATCCAAAAGTTTTTACCCCGCTTTATACTCAATCTACTCAATACTCAATTAACAATCATGAAAAATTACATTTCATCACCCACCATACCAAAACAAGTGTTAAGTCACTTATTGGGAAAAAATGTTTATTTACAACTATTGCACCAATATTACCATTACACCCAACTATTGTAACTTACTTGTAACTCACTGTTATTTTCTCCTTTTCGTAATATACAATTCTAATTTTGGATGCCCATCGAACTCGTATTCATTCTGTAATTTAACTAAAACCTTACATTTACATCTCTAATTACTTTGTTAATAAGAAATAAGAGAGGTTTTCACATTGTACTTCAATCATGTTATACGAGCCTTATCTTGCTTGTTTTCCTATAATTCGTGTCCTGTTATTAAATTTTCGTGAACAAAACAAAATTCAGACCGAGATTTGAGTAATTACAATTAAGACAGTTTCCTTTATTGTATAGTGGGCCACGTGGATCAAATTAATAAGGCCCACACAATGAATGAATACTAGCGGCAAACCCTGATAACAAGTTTTCGTTTGCTGAACACATTTTGTACATTTTACATGTCTCCGCAAAACGGAATGGAAACAAAGCAATATTTTATTCAGAACCTATTTAAAGTGAATCTTTTAGCACAGATACGACGAAGTATGAATAAGACATGATAAACACGATGTTAGTTGATTTTTTTAATATCTAACGACACTTCCAGCATTTTCAAAAATTCTAGAAAGGATCCTGAAAAATCAATTATGTAACCACCTGATTGTCAATGATATTCTACCAAACACTCGATTTGATTTCAGACCCGGGTATAGTTGTGGTACTGCCCTTCTCAATATCACCGATGAAGTAATAACAGAAATTGATAACAAGCACTGTGGAATTCTAATACTACTTGACTGTAGTAAAGCCTTCAATATGATTGTCTACGAAATCCTACTCTCGATTCTACACCTTATTGGGCTGAGTAAACCAGCAATAGGTTTAATTAAAAATTATTTAGCAGATCGATCTCGGAGAGTGATATTGGAGGGAGGAATGTCAAACAGCTGTAGGGTTTCTAGAGGTATTCCACAAGGGTCCATTTTAGGACCACTCATTTACACAATTTATACAATAAACTTTCCCTCTGTATTGAATACGTGTAAGGTTCACATGTGCGCTGATTACACCTAAATATATCACTGTTCTGTTATTTGGTGGTATCCAATCAAACACAGTCGAGAATAAATTGGGGGAGGGTGGGCTCCATATTGTTTCAAAAGTCAAGAATTTGGGTGCAATTACTGACAAAGATCTTAGATTTATACGCTGAAAAAGGCATATGGTAACCTAAAAATATTATATTCCCATAGACATATGTTGAGCATTAAATTGAAAACTTTATTATGTAACAGCCTCGTCCTCTCCCATTTTAATTATTGCGATTTTGTTTAAGGACCCTGCCTCACTGTTAGAGATAGCAAACGAATACAGAAAGTGCAAAACTCATACTTGCGCCTTATTTATGGTATCCGTAAATATGATAGAATATCCCACACATTATCAACGGCGTTGGTAATTAAATATGGAAAATCGAAGGAAACTTCACGCAAATGTTCTGTACCACAAAATATTAATAAAAAAGACTCCTCCTTACCTAAATAATAAGATTAATTACAGAACTCTATTGATATTATAGTTGAAGCAGTCTTAATAGTGTGCTGGGTTATGAGGGGCGAGAGGAATGAATAGGTCGCTAAATGGATCTCCCGTCTTTACTCCACTTTTACATTAAGTGAGAAAGAAGATACCGGCGATTCCATGTCAACTATCTGACGTGGCGTATGGGCGTAAACTTATGAGTATATTTGTTAACCCAGGACCACAATTAGAGACACTGTAGTCGAGCTTATACTGTCGGGATGAAGATATAATGTGTTTTTGAAAATAAGTTTTGTTCCCAATTCATAGCAGTGTAAGTGTAATATTATAAAAAGTAAACGAGCGAACAATATAGTTAAATCCGGCTCTACGTTCTGCACTCCTTGCCTTTCAACAACACCGCCTAGATAGGCGGTATGTCGATCACTATTGCGATTGCGACAACTATACATCAATAGCGCTACGGCAATTTTTTAAATATGTGCACGACTTATTATTGCTAGAACAAGAGAGAAGGCAGTAACTTTCGATTACATTTTCTTACTCTGGATGGGGGTATATTGTATGTGTATATGTGTACTTATTCTCTCAATTCTTAATTATTTAGTTCTCTACTCATCTTAATCAGTATATATTATTAGAAATGCTATACACCAATTTAAATTTTAGCTCCCCAGTTAAAATTAATTCGAAATAATTATAATTTCCCTAAGGTTCAAGAATAGCAGACATTCTAGTCTGAATCTTGCACCTTTTAATTTAGTGTATAACATATTTTTTGTACTGTTTGGTGTCCAATGCTATTTTCAAATTTGTTCTTACATTACTTTATATTTAAATTAATAAATACATTTATTATTATTATTATTATTATTATTATTATTATTATTATTATTATTTAGCGATATTTAGGACAGATCTAGGACCATACCCTCGCGCACTATCTCTTATCCTCATATTTGCATACAATCCTACTTATGTTCGTAAAATTTACTTGGTGAATTAGATGTGGGGTAAGGTTCATAGAAAATAGTCTAAAAGTAGAGTGCCGATATCACTATGTGCTTTTTTCATCGACCAATAATACAATATGTAACGAGTTGTCACACTTATAGACAGCTCTGACTAGTCACAATAAAAAAAATGTCTATTGTGTAGACTACCTTGAGTCACCCGTCGATTATCGAGAGTGTGCGTTGGAAACACTTTGTTATTTAAAGTGAGACCGACTACCCGAAGTCAACGCGTTTCTTCTACAACTGTCATTGTCTGTCTGAAGTGTAGAGTGGTACTAAACCACGTCTGTTATTACCGAAAGAAAGTTTGAATAAAAGGATTCAATTGATTCCAGAAGTGTGTTTGGAAAATACTCTCAGATAACATTAGGATCATTGTAAATACGCCCTGTTGAGTTTCCCTTTGTATGTGCACAAGGGTTGTTTGATGTCTTGAAAGGGACAGGTGAAAAAGTGGAGACTCCAACAATGTCAAATACAAACGTTGTTGCATTCTCGAGTACATGATTCAGACAGGGGTAAGAAATTTAAGGAGACGGCAAACAATAAAAATGGTTAGGCATTGTAGCACATGGACATATTTGTTTTACTATTATTATCATAGCAATAATAATTTCTTAATCTAGCATTATTATTCCTCTTACAAAGTTAGTTAATTTATGTATAAATAGTGGAACTTTTTCACAGTGCACAGTGGCACGAATCGTGATTTTTTCGTTCAAAATTACCTAGAGCACTTGTTTCGCAGCCGATTGGGATAATTTTTTTCAAAAAGACTCATTAATTCATGCCCAAAAAACGTAAGAGAGACGATTTTTTAATTATGCTAACCAAAATTATTGAGCTTAGCCAAAATGCCCATGTTACACTGTGATCACCATGTTACTTACAAATAAAAACTTTTTTTCTTATCCAATTTACATAAATCTTGTTACTTGGGGATTCTTGAGGTCGCTGATTACGAATCTGACATCCAAATTGTCATAAACCAACCTGCAAGATGGCGGAATCAATGGCGGCTATAAAAATGCTAAAAAATGATGAAAAATGAAATATTTTTGTTTAAGTTTATGCCGAAATCAACTCTCTTACGTTTTTCTGGAAATTAAATAACGATTATTTAAAAAAAAAATCCCAATCGGTTGCGAAACAAGTGCTCTAGATAATTTTGAACGAAAAAATCACGATTCGTACCATTGTGCAGTATCTAAAAATTTCAAAAATAATTCCATTTTTTAAGAAAGGCGATGTAAATGACATGAACAATTATCGACCTATTTCAATCACACGTGCGCTGGAAAAAATAATAGAGAAAGTCCTGTTTCGACAACTAGTCAACTTTTCTTAATCCAATAATATTCTGTCAAACTGTCAATTTGGTTTTCGTTTTGGGAAATCTACGACTAATGCATTTAACAAAATGGCGGAAAGCATAATAGGCGTCTGAATTTAAGATGTCGAAGTGGAGAACTCGTCAACTACTTATAGGCTTTTTGTTTGTATATGTGGGGAATACTTATATTGATTTTTTTCTGTTTATTGTTATTTTTGGCGTTAAAAATAATAACATTAATAATATATGATCTAAAGGTTTACAAGATTTTGTTGTAAGTGATTTGCAAGACGTTAATGGCATTATTCAGCAAAATTCATATTTTTTTTAGGTTATCTAGTTTCTCCCTTGAAAAGTACAGTTTCTTCGACATAAACGGTGTCTGGCTAGTTAAATATTAATAAACTTAAATATTTCTTTAAATTTATGTACAGTTGTAGTTTAAGTCACTTTTTTTTTCAGGAAACATGAGTGACATTTAGGTTAAGCATATTGCAATGTATGGAACATTTGTAAAGCACTAAAAATGTGAAAATTCTAAGTGTGTGTATGAAGGGGAATATGATTTAAATGCAGGACATATTATTTTGTGTGATACAACCCATATTCAACACAAAATTTAATAAATAAATGTGTATGCTCTATGTTTACAAACAAGTGTCTCAGATTCAAATACCCATGAAATTAGTGGTGCATTGAATGTAACTAAAAAGACATTTATTAATTCTTTACGTAAAATAAATGAAACAGTATTTTGTAAAATATGAAATAGAAATATTCAGGGGTTAAAACATAGTAGTGCATATATATATATTACTATATATATATATTACATATATATTACTTTTAAATATACTGGAATTACATATATTTACTTATTTCAAAAATTTCACTTACAATGTGTGATTGTCTAGGACATTATTATTGCTACCCGGGCCACGGTTATTTGCACCAGCTTTTTCCCTCTCAATGCCTGGTTATAGTGTCTACATCAAAGAGGGTATGCTTTGAACATTGTCGTGCCAACTCAACTTTCACGAGTTGTCCCTGCGATCTACAAAGGATACCGACTAGGTTGGTTCTAGCAAATTGTAGCCCCTTTAAACGCTATCATATTTTTAATAACTTAGCATCTCAGTTTATCATTTACTTATTGTTGATATCATCGTACACTAAAGAGACAATAACAGAAAAGCCCATAATTAGTTTGACTATAGACCACTAGGTGGCGTACTCCTTATTTTCAGACGCCTATAGTGGCATTTGAAAATAAAAACTTTGCTGGAAGTATCTTCTGCGATTTGTCGAAAGCATTCGACTATGTGCAGCATGATATCCCGGTTAATAAACTTAAGAAATATGGGCTAAACACTTCTGCCGTAAATTTCATAAAATCATCTGAAAGGCAGAGATCAAATAACTATATATAATGGAGTATTATCTTCATCAGAAAAAGTAGAATTCGGAGTTCCTCAAGATTCCGTACCTGGACCCCCATTATATATAATATATGTCAATGATCTACCTAATCATATAAATGACACTTCACTTGTATTGTTCGCTGATGACACCATCATGATTAATATAAATAGCAATGCAAACAATTTATTGCAGGATGTGCAGTTCTCACAGTTGAAGGCTTCTGACTGGTTCAGATCAAATAAATTGTATCTTAATAATTCAAAGACACAAACTATGTTTTTTTCAACCCATTGCTTAGATCATTTTGACAATCCCGAAAATGTAAAATCTTTAGGAGTAATCATGGATCCCCACCCATGTTGGGATCAACATGTTGATTACCTATATGCTAAACTTTCTAAAGTTATATATCGGATGAGAAATTTAGTGACAGAATTGCCTGAAAATGTTATAAAAACAGTTTATTTCTCTTTATTTCAAAGTGTATTCTCTTATGCTATTCTTACCTTGGGACACTCCTCTCATTTATACAGAATATTCTCACCGCAGAGACGTGTTATCAAGATAATGACACGATTGACATTTAGGCAAGATATAAAGCAGAAATTTATAGCTCTGAATATTTTAACAGTTCCTAGTTATTATATTCTTACCGCGCTCATGTATGTTAAACAAAATCTAGACAAATATGTTTCGCACAGAGAAATACACGAACATGATACCAGGCACAGAGATCAAGTTTGTTTAAACTACACCAGACTGGTTAAAAGCCAGAATGCAATAGATTATTATGGTCCAAATTTTTTTAATAAGTTACCACCATACATCAAGCAGTTACCAGAGAAAATATTTAATTTTAGAATCAAAGAAATTCTGTTGAATGGAGCATACTACTCATTTGACAAGTTTTTGTCTGATGTTTTATATTAAATTATTTTTCAGTGTTTTTACTATTAGGTTGTCTTTAAACAATGCATATCATGTGATGTAATTTACAATATCTGTACCTTTTGACTTGTGCAAAGCCATTGGGTATTGGCATCAATAAAGTACCTTAAAAACACAAATACCGAGTATAAGATACAAAGTATTAAATAATACAAAGTATAGGGTACATAGTAATGATCAGTTCATGAAATTATTAACGTATATTTAGTTACGGTGTGATTTACAACACAGTAGAAGCACTTCATTTTTCTATTTTCGAGAGGGTGAAAATTAACTTTTTTGCAAATTACGTAACTAAATTAATTACGATGTTACTGTATTCAGCATGTTCTAAAAAAAGTGATTTTTTTGAACAGTCATATTAAAAAACCTTTATTATTAGAAATTTAATTCTAAAAGGCCTGAGTATTCCCAACCCGGGGAGGAAACTATGGCGGATCCTGGACCATCAAGAATTAAGCGAGCAGGCAAATTCTAACATCAATGCTAGTGGCAGTATTGGATAAGTGCAAAATCAGCGATGGAGATACCGTTAGGTTGATTTTCACCATTGGAGAAGCTCTTGGAGAAAACTTTAATGATATTGTGGTTAACAGAACCTCGATTTCGAGTTACAGGAAGCGCTTGCTCAAAAAATGAGAGTAGAATCTAAAAGCAGCATTTTAAATAATGTGAAGTAAAATCTTTCGTTATTCATTGGGATGGGAAATTACCCCCATCATTAAGCGGAAAGGAAACTGTAGACAGACTTCCTTTGGTCGCCATTAGTGAAGCTGGAGAACAACTATTGGAAGTCCCTGCATTAAAGTCCGGAACCGGAAGGACGCAAACAATGGCAATTTACGAAATCCAGGATATTACGCAAGCTATATGTTTCGATACCACGGCTACAAACACATGAGTTTTCAATGGCACCTGTGTTCTTCTAGAACAGTTCCTGAAAAGAGACCTGCTGTATCTGGCTTGCCGACACCACATTTATGAGTTAGTCCTTAGAACAGTGTTCGAGGAAAATTTGGAGTAACAAGCGGTCCATTGGTTCCAATTTTTAAAAGTTTCCAACAGAAATGGCCCAAATTAATCAAGAAGATTTCAATTATGGGTTTGAAAACTCGCATGCCAGCGACCACCTACAAAATACAGGTGAAATTTCCCACAAAAATCTATTCAACCTGAGGGCGCATTAAACCCATGCGGATTCTATTGTCTAAGAAGGCACCCCTTGACATAATCCGATCGAGCTAAAATTTTACACAGGATATTTTTTTATGGAATGGAGCCTTTCGGGGGGTTTCTCAAAAAAAAATCTAAATTTGAAAAACAGAGGCCACCCTATTTTCCATAGTTTTCGACCATTATAATAGTTGAAGGTAATTATTATACTTAATATTTTCCTTTACATATTCTTATCATTTTACTAACTACATTTGTTTTTTGTCGATTTACTTCCCAATCTTCAATTTCACGTGGTGAATGCGGTTTTTTAAAATTTACTCATGCTTTCCTTCAAGCTCTCAATAATTCGTTCATTATTCCATTTATTATCAAAATGTTTAGCCTGTACTTTGTTCTCCTTTATTGGGCATATTTCATCCGGAAATATGATTATGTTACCGGTTAGGAGCTTAATGCGTTTGTTTCTGGTATATTATCATTGTTTTGTGGTTTATCCAGTAATAAATTCTAAAATAAATCTAAATAATAACTCTTTAATAATCGTTCTTTTACTACCACATATTGGTTTTTATATTTATGTTGATAGTCTAGTCAACGGAGCGCTAAAATGACCAAAATCTATAATTTGAGTGCTAATGAATGGATTTTGGTGAAAACTTGTGCGGTGCGTTTGTAATGAAGTTAATAAAACAGTTGAAAAAATATTAGAGTAGGAAGGGGTAGAAAACACCCTTTTTATGACGGGTTCCGTAACTTGTAGAATTAGCTCAAAAATAAAAAATACAATATATTTACCTCTTTTGGCCCAAAATAAGATGTTCGAAAAATGTATAATTTTTCGAGATATAGCCACTCGAAAATTCCTAAAAGTGGGGAGGGGAAATATAAAAGTTCAGAATTCAGTTAAAAAAAAATCAGTTTTTTTTTTGAGCGTGATTTATATACATTATTATAAAAAAATGTGAAACCTATGTTATACCATTTTTAAAAGTTCATTATAATTTTTAAATTGAAAATGTAAAACAGTTTTCCGAAAATTTTTTTTTCACAATTTTTATTTGTTAATGATAAAAGTGGGAGAACTGATTCAAAGGAATGGGTTGACATATAGTTAAATATTAAATATTGATTAAAAAAGTCTTATATCAACCCTTTGGATGAGTTCTTCCACTTTTATCATTAACAAATAAAAATGTTCACATTTTCAATTTGAACCTTTAAAAATGGTGGTATATCTATATAGGTTTCATATTTTTTTATAATAATATATATAAATCACGCCCATTTTTTGAATTTCCATGTATTTTTTAATGTGCATAAAATGTAGTATCTTATTTATCGTGAAAAACTGCCTGTAACTCGGAAAATTAGCAAGTTAAAAATTCCAAGAGACAAAATATGTTTAGAAGGCCTCAGTGCATACGTCTGAATTTTTTCAAATTTTTAAATATTATTTTTAAAGATCTACAATTTCAAAAAACTGGTAGTTATTCATGTTTTTCCGGAAAAACTCACTTCACAGAAAAGTTGCAAATAAAAAAAGTCTTTTATTTCGATGATACATTCATCCGAATTTTTTCAGATTTTTTTTCAATTTTTATATTTCCTCTCCCCCACTTTTCGAGTGGCCATATCTCGAAAAATATACATTTTTCGAAAAAATTCACACGAGTAAAAACTGCTTATTTTGGGCCAAAAAAGGTAAATATATTGTTTTTCCTTTTCATTTTTGATCTAATTCTACAAGTTACGGAACCCGTGATAAAAGAGGTGTTTTCTACCCCTTCCGATCATTTCCTACTGTAATCTTTTTTTCATCTTTTTTATTAACGTCATTACAAACACATTGTACAAGGTTTGATCAAAGTCCATTCATTAGCACTCAAATTATAGATTTTGGTCAATGCGATCCATCTGAATTATGAGTTTTGTTTAGTGCGGTCGTTATTACTTTAATCAGTGTGTTATATTATAATTAATATTGAGTTTAGTAAAGTTATTACATCTTTGCTTTACATTTTTTGTTGCATAAAAGCTAATAATGATTTTTAAAAATATTCTTCATCCTCAATACAAGCTAAGCAGTGATAGAGTGAAGACCTATTGATTAGCAGCGATAACTGGTTTAGTGTGAAAGGCTAAAAATGACCACGGATAGCGATGGATCTTATAGTGAGATGGAGAAGGATGGCCAGCGAGAGTGGAGGAAAGTTAAATATAAAAGAAAATCCAGGAAGAGGCAAGAAAGTACTTCAAAAAGAAACAGACAATTTACATCAGAAGAGATAAGGCAAGCTATTTTAGGACAAACTTCCAATATAAACAGTCAGCCAACAAAAACTACCCAGATAAACTAATCTACAAAAACCCAAACAACAAAAAACAGTCAACATAACTATTCTTCAATCATGAATGAACTAACACACAAAAAATATAAATACATGTTTTATTTACCAGCAAATACAGGGTGTTCGAGAATATCATTTTGCGATCTTTGGGAAAAATTTTATCCAAAAACAGATGAAATCTTAAAAACAAAAACTGGGCTACTTCTCAAAACCAACCAAGACAAAGATGACATAGTAAGAACCCTTCCAAATCTGGTAAAAGTCAAGTGAATACAAAACTTCAAGGAAACTTCCACAAATAATAAACCAACCCCGTCTACACCCACAGTAAGCTACTCCGTCATAATCGGTTCAGCGGAACAGGAAATCGAGGATAAACTAATTAGTGAGCATCTGCAATACCTTAAACTTGAACATCGCTACTGTAAAAGAATTATATCCAAGGCAACACAAGCACCAACAACCCTTATTAGGATCATCAGTGGTTCCTTGCATACATTTGAAACACTACTTAAAGAAGGTTTTATTCTACAAATATCGGCATTACCCAGTATACCCAAGCAAACCACCCAACCCAACCCCTAAACCTTGTAGCATATGCTTATCCTTCTCACATCCCACAGAAGCATGTAATGCGCGGCCAAGCTGCCCAAAATGTTATGGTACACACCCATTAAATAAATGTACTTCCACATTACCTCTGAAATGTACAGGTTGCGGCTCCTAAGAACATCAGGCATGGTCCTTCAAGTGTCCCAAAAGACCAACGGGACCAATTGCAGGCGTACCAAATATCAAATAAAGTCTTTGAATAAAAAATGACAACATATCACCCGAGAGAAAAAAATCGAGAATATATGACCCTGTAACAATACACGATTTGATTATTAACACCTACATTAATGGCCTCAACAATCCCAAAAATGTAAACAGGGCTGAATTACTAGAAAAACTAAGGAAAGGATTTATAGACAACTTCAAAGTTGATACAACTGCGGTTTTTTCTGGAAGCCGGGTGTATATTCTTATTTTTGATATTGATAATGAAGACGATTTGTCCCCAACTGAACCTATCAATAACAGCATTAATATCCAGCATGTTCAATCATCAAGTAGTTAATTTTTTATACTGTAACATCAATAGCTACCCACAGAGAAAACTAATAATAAACAATTTTATAGAAAAACATCGAATTGACTGTACCATGTTTGTTAAAGCTAAAACCAACAATAGCACTAACACTTCCTATAGAGACTGGTCAGTTATACAACACAATGGTAACCAAATTCATGGAACAAGAGGAGGCTCTTTTGTACAAGCACACTCCCCGTCTGAAAATTGGAAAAGCTAATCCTCCCTCTGTGAGTCACTATTTGAATGAATGCATACATTATACTATCCCATTTACAGATGACAAACTGCACATTTTTGTAGTATATATCCACCCGAATGCAAGAATCGAGGAGAATATATTCACTAAGGCGAGCCTCTACAAATATTCCTTGATAATTGGAGATTTTAATATCAACAACAGAGGCAAGAAAAGGCAATTGAATAACTTTTTACAGAATAGTAATTTTAAAAAATGGGATACTGCTCTAACTTTTATTATGCCACACAATAACGACACCACTCCTGATATAATATTACACATCCAATATAACCAACAATATTTTAAACGTAGAAGAAACTCCAGATTTAGGTTCCGATTACCTAGCATTCAAAATAACAATTGATTTACAAAAAGATACCCAACACAAAGATATCCTGAGGTATAACTTCCACAAAACTAACATAACAAAAGTAAATGAAAACATGTTAGCATATCTACAAAGTGTGGAATCTAAAGAAATTGACAGGTATGCATATCCGACTTCAATACCGAATTAACATCACAAATTTTAGAAAATACACCCAAAAACAAATACCAGTATTGTACATATGAACTACCACCGTTTATCATACAACTGATTAAAAAGAAAAGGCAAATGAACCAAGAATACCTAGCTATGGAAGATCCTGCAATGAAATCTGATATCAATCAATTTAATAAAAATATTCAACAGCTGATTCAGGAATTTAAAACCCATAAATAGATTCAGGCTTGTGAAAACATAAATGAAAAGAAAGGTAAAACCTACTGGCAAGAAATTAAGAAATTATCCAAATATAAAAATAAAATTGCTAATAATAAAATTATCGAGGAAAACAGATTAAAATATGAAACGGCTTCAGACAAGGCAAATATTTTTGCCCAACATTATGAGAAAACCTATAAGGAAAGCAGAGATAATAATTTTGACGAAGATCATCATGAACAGGTAATACAATGGTATGACATATTTTTCGAAGAAATATTACCAGATGAACAACATCACATAGAAGAAGAGGAATATTTTGAGATACTCGAACAAGGAAAAAGTACAAGCCCAGGTCATGACTATATTACAAAAAGTACATTGAGAAAATTGGATGTCAGGATTCATCTGTATATTATTAAGTTATATGAATTCTGTTTAAAAACGCACTTCATACCTATTGAATGGAAAACGGGGACTGGACTATCAACGTAAATATAAAAACCAATATGTGGTAGTAAAAAAACGATTATTAAAGAGTTGTTATTTAGATTTATTTTAGAATTTATTACACATCGTTCACTGGACTATGAGTAGTTGATTGTATTTTGAACAGGCAATATATTCCAAATGTTGACGATTTAGTTTTAACTTATATAATGATAATACCGAAAGAATAATGTTACAGGGAAGACAGTAATGTAATTAAGTTGCTAATTAACCCAGTATCTTATTGAATCTTTGAAGTAACCCACATTTTAAAACTCTAAAAAGAAAGTTGTGTACTTTTTAATTAGGAAATTTACATTTATATCTCAAACTGATGAAGTTCGGGCAAAGAGACTAATTAAGCAATTGTGCAGACTTTTGCAAACTTTCTTGCCAATCTCGTCATGTACCAAGAGTGAACAAATGCCTCGTTACAGCCGTCTCAGACCTACCTTGCACTGACGAGAGCCAATAGCTCGAAACTGCAGTCTGCAAGTGGTATGAGATGGCTGGCATGAGAGCTCCTTTGAATGGGAATAAGTCTTTCGGCTGGTGTCTATTACAATCGAAACTTAGCGTTTTGTGGCAATACATAGTTATTGTACTTAACGCGGCCAGGCTTGTAACTCGTAATTCAGCGCTCGGCGGGGCATTAGTCCGGAGAATAGCTGTTGGTTGCAGTCTGGTTTCTTATTCCTTATATATTTAAGGAAACATATAGAGGAGTTCGACAAAATATTTCACTAGTAAATATTCTGCCCTCTAGAAGCATATCTACTAACTGTGCCCATGTCAGGGCTACTGCTGTTTCGATTGTAATGGATATCAGCCGCTAGATGGAGCCTGTCATTTTTGTTGCATGTCGTGGTTTTATAAATCTCGTCATGTACCAAGAGTGAACAAATGCCTCGTTACAGCCGTCTCAGACCTACCTTGCACTGACGAGAGCCAATAGCTCGAAACTGCAGTCTGCAAGTGGTATGAGATGGCTGGCATGAGAGCTCCTTTGAATGGGAATAAGTCTTTCGGCTGGTGTCTATTACAATCGAAACTTAGCGTTTTGTGGCAATACATAGTTATTGTACTTAACGCGGCCAGGCTTGTAACTCGTAATTCAGCGCTCGGCGGGGCATTAGTCCGGAGAATAGCTGTTGGTTGCAGTCTGGTTTCTTATTCCTTATATATTTAAGGAAACATATAGAGGAGTTCGACAAAATATTTCACTAGTAAATATTCTGCCCTCTAGAAGCATATCTACTAACTGTGCCCATGTCAGGGCTACTGCTGTTTCGATTGTAATGGATATCAGCCGCTAGATGGAGCCTGTCATTTTTGTTGCATGTCGTGGTTTTATAAATCTCGTCATGTACCAAGAGTGAACAAATGCCTCGTTACAGCCGTCTCAGACCTACCTTGCACTGACGAGAGCCAATAGCTCGAAACTGCAGTCTGCAAGTGGTATGAGATGGCTGGCATGAGAGCTCCTTTGAATGGGAATAAGTCTTTCGGCTGGTGTCTATTACAATCGAAACTTAGCGTTTTGTGGCAATACATAGTTATTGTACTTAACGCGGCCAGGCTTGTAACTCGTAATTCAGCGCTCGGCGGGGCATTAGTCCGGAGAATAGCTGTTGGTTGCAGTCTGGTTTCTTATTCCTTATATATTTAAGGAAACATATAGAGGAGTTCGACAAAATATTTCACTAGTAAATATTCTGCCCTCTAGAAGCATATCTACTATCAAAAATATTGTTTATGCCACCACGGCTACTACCAAAGAAAATCCAAAGAAGAGAATACGGACTGCATTTCAGTAAATAAATACCCACGAAATTCGCCGAGCCATTGTAAGTGCCGTAAATTCCAGGATATTGGCTTGTTTGGAGCAGAATGGAGAGCATTTTGAATAGTTGCTGCATTAAATATTTATATTCAGTGTTCATTAATTTTGTAAATTTTTGTGCCAAAGTATTTGTTATAAATCTAATCTCTCGTTTTTGAAGCTATCAAAAACAAATAATTATCAATTATCTACATGATTATTCTCGTTTATGATAAAAAAGCAACCGAGTTATGACTTGTATTGCCTACTAACAAACAGTGCTGATTTTGTTTGTACGTTTTACAAATATTCGTCCATAATAAGAAAACAAAGAGAGATAGGTATAGGGAATGGTAATATCAATCGAGCCAGAATTCAATCCTCTATTAGATTCTGTGAAAATATACAGGGGGTTCCATTTGAAAAAAATGACTTTTTGACGTTTGAACTAAAACAATGTTCGACTGTGAAAATAAAATACTCTGTATGATATTGTGAAAACATAAGAGAACTTTTAGTTAGGTCATAAAATGCTTGTAAAAGTTTTAAAAGAAAATTTCCTCATCGGCTACATGATAGAAGATATTGATTTTTTTTCCAAAGAGTGGGAACCGTCAAAAATCTGCAAAAATATTAATTATCTCGAAAACCGGAATGTTTAAGAGTATGTTATGGTACATAAACCTAAGCTAAAATTTTATGAGGAATCGAAATATGCAATAAAATACAGGGTGTTCCATTTAAAATAACAAAGTTAGGTGCTACATCCGGTATAAGCGGAAGTAGCACAAGCATGAAAATATTTTCGTTGGATCCGGCATATCTAAAAACCCCCTCATACCAATTTTCAAATTTCTAAACTCGGCAGATCCCAAGAAACGTCTAATACCCGCTTTCCGTGAATGACCCTGTATACTGCCTAGTGCACAAGCAATAGCATAGCAATAGCATAGCATACGTCGTACCTTCAACTAGACTTGATTTTTTTTATATGACTTTATCATAGTTACTACGATACTCTTTAAAGCATTTGCTATAACAGCCGTCATTTTAGGTTTCGATCAAGAAAAAAGTATTGAAAATCCGTGCTATTTTCTTTTATTAATCAGAAATAATGATTCAAAACTTTAATTTTGTTCGCCATTAATCATTTCTTAACGATATTCTTCGTAACAATAAAAGTATTGTTAAAAGGTAAGCTCCAACAGATAATTTTAATAAAGTACCTATCTACATTTAAATCCAAAATTGCAGATAGCCATGACAATGACATACATTCACAACAATTGTATTATTCTTGACATTACTCACTGATTATCTGAAGTAAGTGTATTGAATTTGTTATAAGCAAGTGAATTAATATAAAATAGCTGAAAAACATTCAAGAGATTAAAAAGTTGACATGTTGATTACTTATTGAGAGACTCAATGTAATGCAACTAGAGCACAAACTCTGTATGAACAGACATTCCAGAAAGAATTCCGAGAAACTATTTCGCTCGGTTAGAGCATCAATTTAGAACTGAACCTCTGATACAGAAATTGAAGAAAGATTTATTGTGGATGAAGAGACGGAAACCCATTACCGGCCAAAGGTGCGTAAACGCACCCTTTCAACCAAATTTTTTTTTTAAGTTCGAGACCAATATTTTACACTTCTAAGTTTTACAGAATGTATATCAACAGTTCAGAGAGTGCACGAATATTTTTGTTTTATTAAAAATATCTTTCTTTCATATTTTAAAACTTTTTTGAATATGCCACAATTTAACCGGTTATGTACATCACCATCAAATTATTTTTTTGAGTTAGCAATTATAAAATAACAGCAATTCTTTCATGCTATACATAAATAAAATACATACATTGTGATAACTATATTTTTGT
Source organism: Rutpela maculata (assembly GCA_936432065.2). NCBI lineage: Eukaryota > Metazoa > Arthropoda > Insecta > Coleoptera > Cerambycidae > Rutpela > Rutpela maculata. The sequence goes on from OW386293.2 coordinate 126,899,260, forward strand.
ATTCACCCATATTTTAAAAATGACGTCCATATTGCCATATATATATATATATAATGGGTGCGTATACGCACCTTTGGCCAATAACAGTTAACATTTTTATGTACTTTATTTCAAGTGTGGAAAAGACGAAAATCTCGGTATGTCAACATCGTGCATGGAAGCAGACACGGGTCCACTATTCAATCCTGTCGAGAGGGAGGAGGGCGTGGGAGGATGATTCCCCCCTCCCGCCCATCAAAAAAAAATCGAACCAAAATAAATTTCTTCGGATTTCTGCCCCACCCGCTCATCAAAAAATTTTTCGGAGTAAACAAATTTTTTTTTGGATTTCCCCCCTCGCCCACCAAAACATTTTTTCGGACCAAAATAAAAATAATTTTTTTCGGATTTTTCCTCCCTCGCTCATCAATTTTCAAAAAAATACCCCCTTCCCCAGGCCCGTATTTCTCTCCACGGCCCTGCCACTATTTATTTTTTGTCCCAAATTATTTTGTCAAATACTATCGCCTTCCGCCTCACGCAACAGAAATATAATAAAATCTACTTTGATATGGCTACATTTCGCTTTCGCATATGCGTCATATACAAAGCACCTACTTTATTACAACGTGAACTGCAAGTAAATATCAACGCTCCTTTTAGGAAAAATCGAAAAAAAACACCCGATGATGGAAACAATAAGAGCGAAACCGCCATTTTCAACTTATTTTGACTCTAGCACAAAATAGTACGACGATATCGCTTTCATATTCACAAGTCGATATCTTCTTCCGTTTTCGAAAAATCAACGAAAACCGTCACGACGATGGAAACTTGAACAGCAGACCCAGTGGCGGTCTGGGTGTCTAGGGTTTGGTCGGCATTTTACAATAAACATTCAAACTCAGTTGATCAGCGATTTGAATGTTTTTTCTTGGCACATTACGTTCTCAGAAGGCAAAGGGCCCAGTCGGCATTTGCCGACTCGCCGACCTGGCCAGACCGCCACTGAGCAGACCAGAATAGCATATCCTAACATCGACCAGCAAAAAGTCCACCTGACGATATAATCAATAAGGACGAAATAAGAAAATCACGACAAAGCGGAAAAACGAGCCGCGTAGGAAAAAATGTCTGATGATGAAAAAATGAAATGAGGAAATGACGAATTGAGCAACGGCTAAATACGAAACGTCAAGTAATACTATTTGTCTATGTAAGAAGTGCAAAATGCATCTGCACACAGATTGCCTCGAGATTTTTCGGAAAAAAAAAAAATTCTGATTCATTTAATTTTTCTTTGTTTAATAATTTGCATGTCGTTTTCCGCCAAAGGTGCGTATACGCACCTACGTGTTTTTTTTTCAAATATTTACATTTTTTTTTTTTAAATTTCGTGAGGTGAGGTACGGTACCGGTTTCAGTGACTGGGCTCGATCGGCGAAGTTAAGCACGGCCGGGCGAGTCCATCACTTGGATGGGTTACCGTAACTCATCTCGCCGTCCTGGTTAAGTGGTAGAGTAGCATTAGCTAAACTTCGCCAGGACGTTAATATAAATAAGGCATTTAAAATAAAAAAAAAAAAATGCCAAATTAGTCTTAATTTATGTATTCTTAATGTACTTTAATAAAAATATCTCTAAAATGGCACCTTCTTATTGTCTTGGCCGTTAATGGGTTTAATGTATTAGCTTGACATTTGGTAATAAGATGCAGTTCCTTGCTACTTTCCACTAATAGGTAGACAGATATTTGTAAAACTGAGTAAAATTTTAATTTTTACTTCTTAGAGATATTTTTTGAAGGCACGATGTTTAAAAAAAAATTTTTAATTACATTTTCACTGCGAAGAAAAACAAAACATAAACACATTTGGTGTATTCCGAACGAATTACCGATAATTAAGTAATTTTTTTAATTTTATTAATCAAGCACGATGTGTATCATATCAGATAAAAGTAATTTGTTTAATTAAATGACAAAGGCTCCATTATGGGGTCTAGTAAAAGGAAATATGATAAAAAAATCGAATAACGGACTTAACCAGAGGTATTTCATAATGATAATATTTTTTATCTTAATAGGCCTTATATAAATAATCTAAATAGCATGCAATAAAAACAATGAAACGAGCAAAAATACGGGACTGAGCTCGTACGGTCATGTTATTTCAATTGTCAGAAGTTTACTTCGGTTAATAAAACAAATTCCAATTTCATGTATTCTTCCAAGGGAAGCTAAAAATATACAGGAACACACAAAAATGTTAAAACGAAAAAATAAAGTAAATATAATTCATTTCGATATAAGAAGCTCGAGAAAAAACGTTAATAAACTACTGGTGTAGTTGGAAAAGCAATAAAAAAAATTTTCATATATTAATCTTGCCAGAAACTTGGAAAATTGAAACTGTCAGTAACTTTTCCATACCTGCGTGGGTATATAATATTTTCTATAATGAATCACAATGTAATAAACATGATGAATTGGTTTTGTACACTAAGCTTGCTCTTATAGCGAATGTCAAAACATTTTTATTTACTGAAACTGAATTATCAAGATATTTAATTTAAAGGGTATAGAAATATTTGTAGAGAATATAAATATATATATTTAAATAAACATTTTTAGAAAAGAAAAATAAACTGCTGGCCAAATGAAACGGACCAGGTTAGGTCAGTAGCGATTGGTGAAATTTCAATAATTTTTTTCTCGTCTGTCTGTGGCGCATGGGACCCATACGAAATATGGAAAATAATATTAGAGAAGCACTTCCCTAAAAAATTTTGAAGAAGCAGTTTGCGCAAAAATTTTTCAAAATTTGGTTGGCCCCCCTGGTCTAGGGGCTTCTGTTTAAAATTATTTTTTTTTCCATATACATTTTACTTTTCATAAACATACAACAATAGGTTTTGGAGTTTATGGAAATATTTTCATTACTAACTGAGATACAACGAATTGAAATATTGTTTTTTTTTCTTTTTTTTTCCCAGGGGGAATGGCTTTGGGGACGTAGCCCGTATAGCCACGACGATGTATTTGTCATTATGTCTATTCTAACCTAGTCGAAGAAGAGAAAGCAATAAAAAATAAATAAATAAATAAAGACAATGAAAAAAAAATAAAAAGAAGAAAGATAACGCAGAAATAAACAAGGACACACTCTTCACGCCCAGGGGTCTTTCAAGGCGACTTTATATAATCACACAAAATCATTGAAATATTGTAATTTGTTAAATTGTAAATTACAAAATTTCAGTTCATTGTATTTCAGTTAATAATGGAAATATTTTCATAAACTCCAAAACGGGTTGTTTTATTTTTATGAAAAGTCAAATGTATTTGACAAAAAAAAAAAATTTTAAACAGAAGCCCTAGGAGGACTAGGAGGAGCAAGAGAATTTTGAGAAATTTGTTCGCAAACTTCTTTTTCAAAATTTTTTAGGGGTCGTTAGAGAAGCGCTTCTCTAGATGTTATTTCCCATATTTCGTATGGGTCCCATGCGCCACAGATGAGAAAAAAATTATTGAAATTTCACCAGCCGCCACTGGGTTAGGTTGAATTTAAATCCACATTTTTTGAGAACCAGAATAGATATCATGGTTTTCAGGATTTAAGAGATAATTTGTTTGTGTTTTAACAAAATTTTATAACTGCCGAGACTCCACAATAATTATTTTATATTTTTTTGGGCGCATTTTTTTAGTCACTAGTTTATACGGAAAAAATAAAAAAATAAAAGCGTTTTCTCAAATTTTTTATATCTCTTATTTTATAAGGTATCGATTTTTTTCTAAAAACCTGTCATTGTTCCTATTTTTTGCCGTTAGGCCTTATAATACCTGATGATAGCTCCTCTAAAGTAATAATAATAATAAGTGTCATGGTGAATCAATATATTTTTCTTCGATAATACGCTTTTATTTTTATTCCTTCATTAATAATAAAAAGTTTGGTTCTTCCCTTTTTCTTTAATTGACATTGTAAATAATAATAAATGCTTATAAAAATAAATAAATAAATAAATATTTTTTTATGGTTTATTTAGATTCCATTTTTCCCGTTTTAGTTCATTTAAAAGCCATACATACATACAATTATTCGTATATTTTTGTATTTCTCTGTGTAAAAATTACATCAAGAAAATTTTAAATCAATATCGTTTGAATCTACATGTAAAGTCCTTTACATGTGCCAAACTTCATCTTGATATCTTCAACCGTTTCGGAGATAATTGGAGTTATGTTTTTTACATTTTGATGCAGGAATCCAAAAAAGAGGTCACCAATCCGTGCACGTATATAGAATTTGGGTACTTCACCGATCACCATGAACTAAAAATGGAAAAAAATGTACTTGCAAGAGGAATATTTTACTTTTTGTGGATTGCTACCCCGTCAGCCCCTATCTGTGTCTGATTTTGTATACAAATGAAGAATTTAAAAAAAATTACCAAAAAAAATTACCTTACTTTTTTATAGAAATGCGCCGCCAATGACTTGGAATTGACACTATTGACAGCAAAGCTGGAGCGGGTAGAAGTGACTTTTTGGTTTTAATCAAATCACACTACAAAAATAGCGAAATAAATCGACATAAATCGAAAAGACATTGACTCTATGCTAGTGAACTCTGCAACAACAAGTAGATATAACAGATATTTACTTAAACCCGTCAATAACACGCCGGTGTCCTGATTGTTCGACCGAAAGCAAAAAACGCAGCACTCTGACCGCTCTAACCGGCTTCACTTTTTATGCCAATTAAGGAAATGTAAACATCTCCAATATGTTCTTTCACATGTAAGTTTGTCGCCCCATTACTGACCTAGTCAATAACAGTAGTGTATCTTCGCAACTACTTACTAATAAATTAATATACTAAATTACCTGCAGTCATAAATAAAGGCACCCCGCAGGAAACTAAGATATATATTAATGAAAATCTTACTCAGTATTATAGAAATCTTTTATTCCTTACGAAGAATATTGCACGCGAAAATAACTTTAAATATGTGTGGTTCAGAAGAGAGCAAGTGCTAGTTAGGAAAAGTGACAACAGTTCAGTGATAAGTGTCCAAACTGAAGCTGATTTGTGTAAGTTGCGATCGTCCTAAGTACATCCCTGCAGTTTAGTCCTAAAGTGGTATGCTATATAAACATTTTTTCTCCTTATGACAGACTCATTAATTAACGTACTTGATAAACACTATGAAACGAAAATCTGTAGCACTACACAAGACCTAAGAAATTACCTAATTTGTGATAATAACTATTTAAATCTCATTCACACAAACATAAGAAGTATAAACAAGAATATTGAGGAACTTGAAACATATTTATATAATCTGGAAAATAGATTTGAGATTATTGTACTCACGGAGACATTTATAATAGAAAATGAACAATTATACCATTTAAATGATTTTAATATGTATTATAATGAAAGTAAATTAAATAAAAATGATGGTGTCATAATATACGTCAAAAGTAATCTGTCACACTCTGTAAAAATTGTTAAAATTGAAAATTTCAGCTTTATGCGTCTAATATTTAAAGACAAGACAAATAAAAATATTGGAATAACCGGTATTTACAGATCTCATAGCTGCGATGTAAATGACTTTAATACCCATCTGGACACTTACTTATCGGAATATTGCAAACTGGATACTGAAATCTTGGTTGGTGATATGAATATCAATATAATAGAAACTGCTCCAATTTCACATAGTACTGAAACCTATTTAAATACGTTAGCCTTAAACGGATTTAAATCATATATTAATACTCCAACTAGAATTCAAGAACAAACAAAAACATGTCTTGATCATATGTTTATTAAATCAAACTTAACTGATCCATTTTTCAATGTCATAGTATCAAGCTTCCAAATAACAGATCACTTACCCTGTATATTACAAATAAAAAATTTTGAATCCAACAAAGCTAACTCACATAATATAATACGAAACGTTAATCATAAAGAAGTACTAGAAAATATAGCTAAAGTAAACTGGGTAGATGTATTAAACACAAATGACATAAATATTAACACAGAAAAGTTTATAAACAAAATAAAAGATATTCTAAACGCAGCAACTGAAACTAGAACATTGACCAGAAAACATATTAAAAGAAAACAGTGGGTAACGCAAGGGTTAATAACATCAATCAACAACAAAAACAATATGTACCTAAAAACAATGAAAGAACCCAATAATCTGCAATTAAAAGAGCACTATAAATTATACAAAAATCACTTAAATTGTTTATTAAAAAAAACCAAGAAAGAATACTTTTCAAATCTAATAAAAAATAATTTAAATAATCCTAAAAAAATCTGGGAAATCACAAATGAAGTAATACATAATAAAAATAATAATAATAACAAAATTGAAGAAATTATAAAAGATAATCATACTATAACACAAAATAAAGAAATTGCCGAAAGTTTCAACAATCATTTTCTAAATGTTGGCTCAAACATCACAAAAAGTATACCAAAAACTAATAATAATACTAAAAGCAAGATTAAACGAGTTGTTCATTCACTGTTTTTAGAGCCGATTCTTGAACAAGAAACTACCAATTACATTAACAGTCTAGGTAATAATGTCTCTCCAGGAATAGATGGCATACAATCACCCACCATAAAAATAATATTATTATATATAGTGAAACCACTAACTCAGTTAATAAATATGTCAATGACGTCGGGAATATTTCCTCAAATATTAAAGTGCGCTATTGTTAAACCATTACATAAAGGTGGCGATCGTAATCAGATGGCAAACTATCGTCCAATCTCTCTCATATCAAATATAGCAAAAATTTTTGAAAAAGCAATAACCGCACGATTGTATAATTATTTCGAAAAATACAACATCCTTTCAAATAATCAATTCGGATTCAGACAAAATAAATGCACCCAGGATGCAATTACGGCATTGACAACAAAAATATATAATGATGTAAATAAAAGCATACCGACAGCTGCTATCTTTCTAGATCTAGCAAAGGCATTTGATACTATCAGCCATGTAAAGCTTCTGGAAAAATTAGAAATGTACGGGGTCCGAGGCTGTTCCTATAATTTAATAAAAACTTATCTCAGCAACAGACAACAATATGTTGTAACAAATAATGAAAGGAGTAGCGAATCAACACTAACGTGTGGTGTACCACAAGGTACAGTTCTTGGCCCTGTACTTTTCATAATTTACGTTAATGATTTGTTTATAAATACTGATACGGATAGTGTGAGCATTTTTGCTTATGCCGACGATACAGTTATTCACGTTAGCGGTGATTCTTGGGAGGACGTTCGCTCAAAATCTGAACACATATTACAAGTTATAACAATATGGTTGAATAGCAGTTTGCTAAAACTGAATACATCAAAATCAAAATTTATATGTTTTTCACTTCGTGACAAAGTCAATTTAAATCAATTAATTCTACACCAGGATATATGCAATCGAAATGCATGTAATTGTCCCTCGTATATTGAACAAACTAATAACATCAAATACCTTGGCGTAATCATTGATCAGTCTCTTAAATGGCATGAACACATTAACTGTTTAACAAAAAGATTAAAAAAATGCATGTTCATATTTAAAAGTTTAAGCGGCATTCTTAGTAATAAATTGATTAGGAATTGTTACTATGCTCTTGTACAGCCGTTGTTAACGTATGGCATTCTGTCCTGGGGTGGAACTTATAAAAATAATCTAGAAAAAGTATTTGTCTGTCAGAAAATAATTATTAAAACCATCCTTAGGAAACCAATGCGTTACCCAACTAGAATCTTGTTCTCGAATTTTAATGTTTTCACTTTAAGAGAACTGTATGTATTTGATATACTGAAATATTATTATAAGCATAAAAATTCCGTAACCCGTTTTGAACATGAATATAACACCAGAGCCATAAAAAATCATAAATGTATACTTCCTATCTCACACAAAACGACAACTCAAAAATATTTCCTGTATTACCTATCTAAAATTTACAATATACTACCGAATGAACTTAGACTATTTAATGGCAGCATCATTTTATACAGTAAAAAAATTAAAATGTGGATTAAAAATTCAAATATAAATCTTGATCACATATTTATCTAGCGTCCTACATTTTTGTAATTATAGAATACCCTAACTTGTATAATTAGTAAATTACTTAAAACCTTATATTATTTTAGTGTAAGAATTTTATTTTCAATTTTACTTTAGTAAAAAGTACTATTTAATTGTATTTAAGAAACTTGTAAAATTAGTAACTTAACACTTTATATTATTTTATTGTAAGAATGTATCTTGTGTTATTTCATTTAGATTTACTTTAGTTGTAAGTACTATTTTATTGTTTTTTAGAAACTTTTTATATGTAATATTATTACTGCCATATCAACAAATTGTAAATATTACAGGAGTCACGAACAAACCTTTTACTAGGTTTCTGTGACTTAACTGTTTATTTTTGTACAATTTCTATACATTTTTGCACAAATAAAACTTATTCTATTCTATTCTATTCTACCTCAGAACACCCTAAAATTTTGCACATTGAAGACTAGTACACCATTTTATTTTCCGCATATTAAAGTAAATCACGTTATATATATAAAGCTATTTCTTCACTGAAAATAATTTATATGACGAAAAAGAAAATAAATATGCAGGATTGCTAAAAAAATTGCTATCCTCACCCCGCCAAATTTTTATGCTTATTGTGACGTTCAAACCCTCATAACTTGAAAATCAGTCATAGCCGAGACTTGTGCCCATAAGAACTTTTGCTCAGAAAAGCAAAAACTAAAACATCAAAATCTCAGAAAATTCGACTAAAAGCTGTGAGGGGGGGGGGGGGGTCCTTTAACCTAAAAACGGTAATCGTTCTTACAAAAACATGTGATACATATCTAGCAAATAAAAAAAAATTGAATCAAACACATATTTTCCTGTTCTGTTTAATATGTGTGGCGTATTTATTATTATTTCCACAATAATTAAATATAAAAACCCAATAAGCTGCTGGCAACATAAAACATTTTTTCCCAATAAAATAAACCACTTTTATATAATATTAAATCATACATAACAAACAAACTTAAGGATTAATGGCATAAAACCATTGAGTTAGAATATAAGATGCCATGCTGTACAAATTTCCTATACAGAAACGGCACCGGTAGGCGTGACTAAACGTTGGAACAAGATGGTGGTTTAGCCAGACTCGGACTATTTAAAATTATAAGAGCTTTGTACCCCGACGAGACGGTCTATCTGAATAACGCAAAAAAAAATGTTGAATTCAATAAATGCAAGATTTTTAGCAAAAAGAATTAGAACAAACATATTCAAATAAAACACAAAATAAACAAATTAATATATATTTATTGACTTCTACATAATAAAATTTTATTATATTTAATTAGCTGTTTTTTTCTAATGCGGTTCTGTTTGTTGTTTACACTACCTATGAAATGTTATTCCCGTTAATTTTTTCTTGTCAACACCATCTCTAGAAAAGCAACTTCTTTTGGCACACGACACCATAGTCCTTTTAATGTTTATTGTCCAAAATTTAAAAAACTATCAATAAAAATCACAATAAATCGCACGGAAAACAAACTGTCACTATTTAATGGAAAAGTAGTAACATGGCGGCCAAGTGATGCCGTTTTTGATCACGTGACTGCTTATCCAGTCCTTCTAACTCAATGCATAAAACTGACATGTACCATGTACATCACAAATGTACACAACGTGATAAAGTGAATTTTATTTCATTTTAAGATGTTAATACGTAACCTACTTTTATAGGAAATCTACTACATTTGTGAAACGTGCTGACAATTACGTAAAGACGTAGTTGATTTTTTACAATTGCAGCGTTGAAGGCATTCGAGCATTCGACCCTGACCTACATTTATATGTTTTTCACTAATGCTGTTTTATTATCTCCTTTAATTATGCGACTCCGCCGAAATTGTGAACCAATGCTTTGACACAATCCTTTTTACTATACCTACACTGTGGATCGCAGTTTCGCAATCCGTAGTACAAATCTAGCCATATGTATGTATGTATGTATGTATGTATCTACAAACCTAGCGTGAAGTTATACAGAGCCGACGGTATACAAAAATATCTCGTGCTTCTCAGGCTGCAGTATACATGTGGATTCGCGATTTTCCAGAACTACAATTTGATGGAACACGTTTTTATTATTTCCATTATAGATGGACTTTTAATGACAGGCGGCGAAGTTTAACTTCAGTACATTTAGAACAAATAATAATATACTTTTATATTCGTTATAGGTCGTGAAAAATTACATGTGGGTGTTACTTTAAGGTAGTGAAAAATACATGTGTATGTTAGTTCAATGTTACATGCCTCAATACCTCCTCTTCGAGTAAGTGTTTATAATAAACTGACCACGTTAACTTTGGATATTACGTAATTTCCCAAAAAAATACGAGGTAAGATATATTGTGTCATACTTGCATAAAAATCTTTCCGCACTGACCTAGAGTCAACCCTGATTTTGACGTCACAGAGATAAATTCCCGAGCTCTGGTAATGACATAAATTACGCAACTAAATTCTCCTTTTAGAACAAGATCAATAAAAAATATCAAGCATTTTAAAATAAAAACAAAACAATTTGTAAAAACGAAATGTCACAAAATTGACATTTATAAATACTAAATATCAGTAATAATAAAAACCGTGTACTTGTGAAAAAAAACGATACGTATTTTTTAAACACGACACTTTCGATTTGACCTTACGAGATTCTCTTGAAGATGTATTTCCTTATCATATATATTTCCCTCGTGGTGAAAATGCCATTAATCACTCCAAGATCAATAAATAAGCTTGAGTAAACAACTTGGAACATTTTACTCAGTTAGAGGTAATTATTTTTCTTACCTTTCTTTGGAATTGCTGCACATTAATACACACTTAACATTTATACACATATATTAACATCTACTGGAACATGAAACCAGATGATGTAGTATGTTTGGAAATCAAATATTTGCGCTGTGGGGAGGTTTTTTAGACTCTCTCCGCCTGCATTCATTTATAATAGACCCGAAATATCAATTATTTTTTATTTATACGTAAGCAGTTGTGGCAGATCCGGTTCTAGTTTTGAGGAAATTTTTTAAAACTATTCCTTGAAACCCGATGAGCGTCAATTTTTTTTCTAATTTATTTGAATGCAAACAGTTTGTTGAATACGAAGGTTTTCGCTTTGATCACAACACGAATACGTCTGGAGTACCTCAAGGTTCCAATATAGGGCCACTTCCATTTTCCATATTCATAACCGATATAAATGATATTATTTTATTATCTCAGATCATCAGCAAACTAAGGATAAACATGGCAGAAATCTCCAAGTTACGTAATGTGTAATCGTTTTAATAGAATTAATATAACGTAATTTTGATAGTCTGTGCAGCATATTAAATCATATTGTAGCTAATTCCAAATAGAGAAATTTATGTTTGTAATCCATACTAGGAATATTCCTTTGTTTTTTTCTTGTATCAATGTCTTTTCTTTATATATTTGGTATTTGTTTTCAACTAACTATTTCCTGGATGTATATTTGTTGAAAACAAATAATAATAATAATATTTATTATTATTATTATTATTAAGCGTTTTACTTTTCCTGTTGGTGTTTTTAATCTGGTTTATCAATCTCCTCTATGAGCTTGACGAGTACCTTATTTTCTTGTGAAATTTGTGTTAAAGCCAGTCCTTGTTTCAAGTACATTTCACCTACATAATATTTTCTCCCCTATTGGCAAGCAGCTCGTATAGCTCGAATACAGTCTCACCGCCAAAAATAATCAACCTTCTCTCAATTAAGAAGCTGCTTGCTCCTATCTGTTTTTGCAAATACGAAATCCATATCATTTGCAGTTTTCTCAAGCGTTGATATGTATATTCTAGATAAACCTTTATCTTAATTTTAGACCTGACCTGTACATTTTTTATAGCAGAGACTTTATAATAGAAAAATGTATGAATTGTTAATGTGTATAATTCTTATCGAAATCGCCTAATTTTAATTATTCCCTTTCAATAGACTTTTTAGGAGGAGAATTTTTTCCTCTCTTAAGATTCTGTAAATAGACAATACACTCACACCGATATAGTTTGAACGAACACATATCAACTAATCTTTATTTAAATTTGATCTGCTGATCTGCCTCCTTTTAAAATAATTTTCTTTTCCTTATCACTAGAGAACAGACTAATCACAGTGTCTTATTTGATTTTTGTGTTAATGCTCTAAAACTAACGTTAGATCAAGGTAAGGTCAAATGCTCATAAAAGACGATGAACTGGCTACATCTAAAGGACAATTTTTAAAGCTGGCTCTGATAAGCTTTCTTTAGCCTATATACAGTGTATCGCACTTGAGAATATAACTCCTTTATAACTATTTTATTTTTTTGAGATTTGAATCAAATTTTACTGAAATATAGAACACAATAGGATCTACGTATGAAAAAAAAAACACATTTACCTCCAACAAATTCAAATCAACCTGCGATACCAGAAAATTCTATTAATAAAAGTTGTTTAGAATTGCCCAAAAATCTCTAGTCCAAAATGCCATTAAAATAAAATAAAAAACCGCTGCCCAAGGAATCACTACTTCCACATCCAGATTTTCTATCCAAGTCTTTCACAACGAAAAAAAATTGTATGTGGAAATAATTGTTTATGGAACTTTAATAATATAATATTTGAAAAATAAATATCTTGTATTTATGGTTATTTTCTTGTTTTTCATATTGAATGTTAGACATAGTAAATGTATAAAGAAATTGACAAGTTTGTTTGTAAGAGGACTACTCGTTGATATTCTAGCTTGATCAGATTTAGATCAATAATATATGAAAGGAACGAATGATTTCTTTGAAAGTTATCTGCTGAATACCCAAAATAATATTTTATAATAATATTTGAAATCGTCTACTTACCCAAAAATCCGTAAAATGATATGGCACATCGGTAGTGGAGGTGGGGGTGGTGGAACTGGGGTGGTAGTGGGGGTGGATAAAGTAAAAAGAAATTTTGAGGCCTTTGGTTCTTGTACACACACTAAATGACAATTTTATTTTTTCACCCCTTTTAATAATGAGGTGGGGGTTGTTAATGGGGGTAGCTAATGCCGAATAATTTTTGAGACCTTAGCTTCCCTTATATATACTAAACACTAATTTTATGGACTTTTACTTGCTTGATTTACCTATTTAACCCCATTTACCCCAATTTACCCCCCAACTCTTCAACGGAATAAGATCAAAATATAATGTAATTTCAGATTTCGTTAAAATACATACGTGTACCAAATTGCAAGTCAATATCTTAAACGATTCCAGAGTAATCGTGCGCACAAAAAAAATTACAGACCGACAGACAGAATTTTTTTGCTCAAACTTAAAATTTCGACGTTTCATGACATTCTAAGCCTATTTGAACAATAAAAATTTTCAAATTTTTTTTGTCGGTACTATACTTTCACTGGGTGTGGAAGTAAAATTAAGAAGAATAAAAATAAACAAAAATATACAAATTACTTGACAACTACCTGAAAAGCTTGCATTTAATTTGAAACAAAATTATCGTAGCACACTTTTCTAAAAAAAAAAAAAAAAAATCCATTAATATTTAATTTTCAGACTTGAACATTATTTTAAACAAAATTTCAATATTTTCTGAACATGACCAGCAACGTCCATTGTTCCTTAGGTGCATCAAAATTATAATTAGCAGATAGTAAGTAAACTTGAGCAGATTTATTATTCAACTTGTGAAATGATCGGTATACACTGGCTTAATATACCGTTGAAAGTTGATGTAAACCCATTAAAATGATTTACTGAGCTAAACATTTGTAATTATTAATCGAATATAAATAAAATATGGCACATATATATTTACATATTAATGTAATTTATATAATTAAAACTTCCTACTTTCAACTGCGTTGGAAAATATGGGTATGAGTTATTACTCTTTTATTATACTCTTCGCAAAAACGAAGAGTATATTGTATTTGATCGGCACATTTCTAAATCAGTAAATATCGCTCGTAGAGAAAAAATTTCCATATCATTATGTTAGTGAACGAATTCTGAACACCTTTCAAAATGTCCGTCTGTCCGTCCGTCCGTCACGTTCCTTGTAAGCACGATAACTTAAGAAAGAAATGTCCAATTGTATTGAAATTTGGAAAGTAAGTTAGCGTTAGCTAGAGGAAGAAGCCTGTTGTTTTTGAAAAAAATCCATCAGTAAATAAAAAAGTTATTAATCATTTAAATTAAAAAGAATATATTTTCTTAATTTTTGTCATTTGTACTTAAATAGAAATCTTGCGAAATTTGTTGAAATTCGTTGAAATATAATTCTCGAATGATATATAACACAGACATTCAGTTTTGTAGTGATGGCTGACTGTCGTTTGACACCCACATCGCAAGGTCTACTTCATGACCAGTAGTCTGTACCCGCTTCTGGCCAGGGGTAGCAGACTTAGCAGATATAATAAAAAACTGTTATACACTATGGTGATCAGGCCGGCAATCACATACGCGGCGCCGGCACAGTGCAGCATACCGGTCACGACAATGCCCAATCTTAAAGTTCTAGAACACAAATTTATGCGCCTCATTTCAGACTCTGATAAGTACACCTCCCTCAGAGATCTCTATGCACGTTGCCACGACATAACCCCACTAGCGGACTACGTCCAGGAAATTTTACACCACCAAAGTGGGCGATAGTCCGCTAACCCGCAACATAACCCAAATCAGACAGCATAATGCAATATTATTCAATCTGGTAGGCGGTATCTACCATACCAGGCGTTGTCTGTTTTCCGCCAACTCCCTTGGCCAAATCTTCCCCTACCATAACCTTTATAAAACCGTATTCTATCATCTTTCCTAAACTTCATTTTTAATTCCCTCTTTCCTTTTCTATTTGTTCGTTTTTATGCTTCTGTTGTTTTTCTTTTTTGTTCTTTTTGTCATTTTGTTTGTAAATTCTTTTTAGGCCGAGAAAATTCTTGAAAATTATAACATTTTAAACGATACTCTTTTACATTATCATATCTTCCTGGAGGCAGGGAGACCACCAGGGCGACAGTTCTCGTACGGGTTTTTTCGTTTAGCTTTTTACCCGAGTCAACAACCCAGATTTGGTAAGTGCTTTGCCAAGTGTTGTGTTATTTTTAATTAGTTTTAGGTCTCTGCGTGGACAGCAATTTTCAATATTATTATTAGTTTGTAAGTTTGTTTATAACAAACAGGAGAGCTGATCCCCCCCCCCGTTAATCGTTAAGCCGAACCGGACCTGCCCCGTCCAACCATACATCCACCACAGCACTACGTGCCATGGTTCTTTAGATGTCTCCGGGCCAGGGTCCGGCAAGACACATAGTTGTACTAAAGTTAAGAATAAAATCTGTTTTGTTGTGCAATGGCTAAAGTTTTGTCTGGAAATCCAAAGGTCTTGTGTTCGAATCCCTGACTTTTCATTTTTTTTTTCATATATTTTTTTCACAACAAAGTTGGTATCACAAAATTTAGAATGTCCAAAAACTAACATTATTTACAAGGAAACTGCGAAACTCCTATAAAATGTGTAACAATTATATAAAAAGCTCAGTAAATCTGCGAAGAGCATAATGCTTCCACTAGTTTCACTATACAGTGAATGAGGCGAGTGATCCAGGAGTTTCTACATAATTATTTGTTTTGTGATTGAATACAGACCTTTGCAAAAATGTCAGTGAGCACTCAATGCAATGGAAAATAAAATATTATATATTTAAAATAAGATCATCAGATTCTGGTCCAGATTCTCTTTCTGATGATGCATGTATGTATATGTGTCGACATTTTATTTCAAACTAACCACAAAGAATGTAATATGCGCTAATACTAAGATGATCGTCATTTTATGTATGATTTTTTTTTCACCAAGCAGGCCATGGTCTCAAAAAAAAATCACTGAATGTCGTTATTAGTGACCAGCCTTGAGATAACATAATGAAAAATCTTCAACTCATTTTCATTCAGGATTACGTAAATGAAATCTTGCCTCAACAATGGATACGTAGCAGTGGTTTTATTCCATGGCCCTCTCGTTCTCCAGATGTAGCCCCAATGATTTTTTTTACGGAGGTATGTTGAGCTATCTACAATACTGTAAAAAATAGTTAATCAACAAACCACAAGTATGTGAAACCATTATTATTTTCGTGATGCTAAGCAATATTATGAATACAGTGCCTCATCGTACTCGATGGTGCATAAGAAATCGTAGATGTTTTAAACAGTTGTTATGACAATTATTAGGGCAGCTTTTGTATAAACTTTTTTTTATAATGCCTATTATAGACACCGTTTTGATACCTTCAGTCCTAGAATCTGCGATTAAATTCCTTACAGAACTTTCATTAACACCCCGTATATTCTTATCTTAACCTAAAGCAATAACATTACGTCATATCCGCTCATGTGCGACCCAATTTCACTCAGAATATGACTAAAAGTATATTTTGAGAAACTGTACAATTCTGTGGTCATAAAGGGATGTAAAACGGTTGGTTTACGATAGAAGCTAAAGAAGCATGTTAGATACACTCGATAAAATCGCAGAAATATACAAAGTAACATACCTATTTTCATTAAAATGTCACATAAAATATGCACAAACTAAATTCAACATTATACCATTCGCCGATCTGTTGAACTTTTTTTATAACTGTTGTCCATTGTCCTAGGATATTCTTCCCAGTTTTTTTTTATAAAAAGTAACTAAATTTGTGTTTCGAACCTGCGACCCTTTGATCGCAAGACAAAATTTCCTTCAATTTAAAAATCTTTATTGAATTTTATATATTACGAATACGTCACTTAATTTTTTTAATCTAATATATTACAGTGTACAATCATAATTTGCTACGGCGCGGCGTTACAGAAACGTGGGATCTACGGTGAAAGTGTAACCGCTACACCACCATCCATTTCTTTAAAAACGTCTAAATTTCTCAATATAATGTCTCTAAGTGAAAAACATATTGTTCATTAAATATATCATTATTATGAAATGTGCATTAGTAAAATGCACAAATCTATCTAGGCTGTCGAGTTATTGTTCCCTCGGAAGATCGTGCAAAAACGGCTAACTTTATAAAACAAACTTTCTTAACAAAACTTTCAATATTTCATCTCTACTACAACGTATTTTCAATTATATAAGGTGTCACAAAAACGAGTTACACAAGAAAGCATAATTTTTTTAAATGGAACATCCTATATTAAGTTAAGCCTCCAAGGGTTCTGTATTACACCCTAAAATATTTTACTAATAGGATGCAGCGTTGCCAAGTTATGGTTTTTTTCCTGTTTTTTTTTTTGGCAATTTTCAAAAATTTTTTTGACAGCCATATTTCCGCGATTTGTTATTGTTTTTTCCAAAAATGTAGGATGTTGTTTGATAATGTGGTGTATTTACTGAAAAACATTTTTGAAATAAATTATTATTATACCGGGTGTCCAAAATATTTGTTTACGTTTCTTGATATTCAATTATTATTTTTCTCAATTTTTTTAAATGGAATGCCTATAATTACTTCATACATCCAGTGGAAGTATAGTGACGACAAAAAATTTTATTGTTCAAATAGGCTTGGAATGTCATGAAACGTCGAGATTTCAAGTTTGAGCGAAAAAGAAAATTCTGTCTGTCGTTCTGTCGGTCTGTCTGTCTGTCTGTAACTTTTTTGAGCGTACCATTGCTCTGGAACCGTTTAAGAAATTGAAATTTGGTACGTGTATGTATTTTAACGAGATCTGGAACTAGATTATATTTTGTCTTATTCCGTTGAAGGGTTGGGGGATAAATTGAGGTAAATGGAGGTAAATAGGTAAATCAAGCAGGTAAGGTCCATACAATTGGTATTTAGTATATAAAAGAGAACCTAATGTCTCAACATTTTTTTTAGCACTAGCCACCCTCATTACTACCCCCACCCCATTATGAAATGGGGTGAAAAAAAGTTGTGATTTAGTACGTGTACAAGAACCAAAGGCCTCAAAATATTGTTTTACGTCGTCCATCCTCACTACCACCTCCATATCACTACCCCCGCCCTACTATCGATGTGGGATGTCGGATGTGGGATATCGTTTTATGGGTTTTTGGGGTAGACGATTTCAAATTTTACATTATTAAAGTTCCTTAAACAATTATTTCCACATACAAAATGTTTTTACTTGTTACGGACGGTTTCAGAGCATCGTAACGGCTTAGTGTTCGCTGCGCGGAGCTCTATTTTCAACATTAAATTAAAATTATTAATAATAGAGATAGAGTTTCGGGAGTCGGCACTTTTTTATTGGAACTTTCTTCAAAATTTCTTAAATATTAATAGTTTTTGAGTTATTTGCAAAAAATGAAACTCATTGTTTTTTCAATCTTCATTTGTTTATAACTTTTGCAATTGCTTATGTGCAGGTTTAAAACTTTTGCACATTTTTCTAGACGTCATTCCGAATCCAATGAGCCTTGACTCATACTTTTACGAGCTTTATCAAGAACTAACACGGCTTTGAACTTGTGAACTAGCCTATTAAATGCAATATACTCCTCGTTTTCTTATTTGTGAAGAGTATAATAATTGGCAATAGGATGAAATGAAGTCACGTTGTAATTTTTTCCATAATGATTTTACCAGTGGAAAACCTTATATAATAAAGTTTATATTTTAAATATACATTATTGGGGAATCCATTGAACAACTGCTCTTACAGAACATACTAAAGGTATTGAATAACATGATAGAAATTTTATCCTTTTACAGCAAAAGAAATGAATACATTCTTAACCTATTTATTAAAGTTCTCGAATTTTTCTATTGTCTTTCTTTGGAAAACACATTTCCTGAATCTATTTTTGTACACATAAAGCTGAAAGTATCTTTGTCCGGAAATTGAAACCAATTTCCTGATGAGCTAAGACTTTTGACACACGCAGACAATGCTTTCAAAATAAAGGAAGCTACTTAATGAATTAATTTCGTGAGCTCCATGCAGAGTTAATGGCCTAAAGTGATACCTTTCATATGATAGGCATCGTATCAAGTGATATATCCTATCTTGTTGACTCCATTCAAAATCATATCTCCGATTAATTTGTTTATCACCAATTGTTCACATAATTATCTGTTTATACAACTAAAAAACCAATTATGTCTATCGATAAAATTATTAAACGATTTGACATATTCCGAGGTAGAGCTTTTGCTAGCCAAGAACAAATCTTGAAAATAGAACGACTCGTATTCGTAACAATTCTTTTATTAACAGAAATACAGAATGGTAATAAATCGAAGAGATTCTAGGCTCTCTTCGCGTACTTAGAGAAATGTTCTACGTTGTAGTTGGTGTCCCTTTGTTTTTTTATAAGCTACAAAAACGATATGAATGCACATAATATTTGGTATTTACCGGTGACAACCTCCGCAATAATCGCTATTAAAAACTTTTCACCGGGATGAGTGATAATAATAATAACACATAAATAATAAATAATAATATCAAAGCAATTTATTCCCAACAGGTTTCAAATAACCAATTAGAGGAAATAGTTAAAAGTACAATTTTATTAAGGAAAAGAAATATGAACTGTGTGTGAATATACAAAAATGAAAAGAAGAGCAAGTAATAACATAAAACAAATAGATAACAAAACGAACAAATAGACACAGCTAATGATAAGTTTAGAGCTGCAATAAGGAGAATCTCTAATAGAATTATGGTAAATATATCACAGTAAGGATATTTTATTAAAATTATTACACATTATAAATATTGGTGATAGAATTAGACGATTTGTTCTTGGAATATTGGAAGTAAATATTTTAACACTTCTCACTTTTAATCTAGGGACAAAAAAATAATAATTTACTGAATAACAAGCTTCAATCGATTTTACTATGGACTAAATTAAGTAAAAATGTAATAGATGTCGTAGCATGCCATTGCTCTAATGGTACTCTCTCAAATCTATTCGCCAAAATGCTACGGTTAATTGGTCGATTAGGATATACGCCATGTTCTATAAACACCAAAAGTTTAAAAAATGGTATAGATTATATACTGTTTATGTGACACTGATAAATGGGATACCAAATAATATAATATTCAATCTTCAACTTTATGTACGAAAAATATAAATGTATGTTGAAATATTTTTGAAATCTTTGTTATTTCTTAGAATAAAACCTAATGGCCTGGAAGCTGCAGATACAACATGCCCAATATGCGACACAAAATATAATTTATCATCAAAATGTTGTACCGAATCATTTGTTTTTCCCTAGAAAAATGCATGCATTTAGAAATATTTAAGCTAAGGAGGTGTAAATAACACCAGTCAGCAATATTGACAATTACAGACTGTAAAAGTGCACAATATCCAGCAACATCAATTTTTTTATAGATTATAAAGTCGTCGACTAAAACAGTTTTGGGCAATCGATTTAATGAGCTAGATCATTGATAAAATTAAGAAAAGCAAAGGACTCAAGTTGAAACCTCGAGAGACACTTGAAGCTATTTATATTCAGTGGATTTGACATTTTCTAATTCCTAAATTTATCTTTTATCTATATTATAAGGGAAGACTTACAGAGAATTATTCTTTCAGAAAAACCAATAGGATACAATTTATACAATAAATCGAACGCCCTCTTGAAGTCGATAAAAATTACATCTACTTACCTTGATTATCCAAAGTTTCACAGACTATACTACTACGTGACATAACATAAATGTGTAACACATCGTATATTTTCCATAAAATCATGTTATTTGGAGAACATAATATTTTTAGTTGATTCGTATTCGTAAGTTTCGGTGGTAAAATAATTAGCAAACGTAGATACCGTGCGTGTAATTTCCCATTAGGCATGTACATCAACGTAGCGCGATAGATATGACAACATAGCTGCCGTAAATTCCTCCGTCGAGCGGAGCATTCCAGCCTGTTATTTTATTTCAGCCAGCTGGCACGCGCGATGTTGTAATTTTACTCCCTATGCCTAGCATTCGGCTACACGCACGGTATAAGGAAACATCCGGCCTTTCAAACCGAACAGGAGAATTCAAAATTTGTATCAATTTCATATGAATTTCGGTTTACTCATAGTCTAAGTAGACTTTTTAATCATTTAGACTTTTTTGTGCGGGAGAGCGGGGGAGGGGGAATCCATCATGGACACACAGCGCTCTGGATCTACCACTGGGTAGTGCTGGACTCTAACCGAGCTAAAACTCCTCCGGAACAGTGGCCCCCTCCCTGTCTTCAGTGTTTCCTCATATCCTGGGACCGCTCTCGCTTACCGTCAGAATATCAGGTCAATTTTAATCTTAGTTGTTAGAAATGATCTGCCTCCCCTTACTTCCCAACTTCGTGGAAACGATTAGAAGTTCAAGTTTCTTTCGTCTACTTCCTTGGTTTTCATGACCGATATTATCATGTCCTCCAAGAGTTTCCAGTTTTCCTCCGACTCTAGCATCCTCAACTCCATGTCATCGGGTGTAACTGGGTCGCCTAGCCCATCTATGGTTCGTAGTCTTTCTTCTCTCCACGCACCTGCTACATCGGAACACGGTATATGCTTCTCGTCTGTCTCCCCACAGTACATGCATTCTCGATCTTCGATCTTTCCGATGTCGTAAACGTACTCTGCAAAGCATTCATGTCCTGTTAGGGCCTGTGTAAGGTTGTACCCAACCTCCCCGTGTTCTATCTCCACCCACCTTTTAATATCTAGAATGAGTCTTCTCGTCATCTTCCCTTACTCGAGATATTCCATCTCTCCTGCCACCTCCAATAGAGTCTATCTTTGGCCTCCTTCCTGCCAATTCCCTCGTATATCTTCCATCTTTCCTTTGCGAGAAGGTCGACGTGGGGGATCCCTGCCACTATTAGAACTGCCTCATAGGTGGCCATCCTGTAGGCACTGCAGACTCTCAGTGCCGCATATCGCTGTACCCTGGCCTCTTCTTCGCGTTATTTCCACTGCCATCGCACTTACCCATACCGGGGCCGCGTACAGGAGAATGGAGTGCACCACGTTGCACAGCATCCTCCTCTTGCTGGCATTCGGTCCGCTGGTCTTATGTATCAGCCTGCCTATGGCCGTTGCCACCCGCCTAACTTTTTCCTCCATTTTCGTCACATGCATCCCCATGTCAATTTCGAACCAAACCATATGCCCAGATACTTTACCGCCTGGCTCGGGCCAATTTCCAGCTCCCTTACCTTTATTTTCATGACAGGGAGATTCCTCTTTCTAGTTATGACCACCAGCTCGGTTTTTCCAGGGGCAAGTTCCAGCTTCTTGCCTCTTACCCATCTCTCTATTTTTGCAATGGCCGTGTTAGCCGCCTCCTCGATTTCCCTCGCCGTTCTGGCCGTGACTGCTATTGCCAAGTCGTCGGCATATCCGATCCCCTTAACGTTCTCCGGTTGGGTAAGCGTAATGCATCATCAAACATTATATTCCACAAGTTGGGCCTAGGACCGATGCCTGTGAAACACCTCAAGTCATCTTCCTCCACTGGGTAGTGCCCTCTCTCTACCTTCAGCACATTAGCAGCACATTTAGACTAAACGAAAGTTCAGGAAGTTACAAAATTAGCCGTAAAAATTGTAATTTGAACTATGTTGGGCAAACCAAACGTCCAGTTACAACTAGATTTAAGCAGCATATGAACCATCGCAAATGCAGAAAACTAATAAGTCTAGTGTTGCTCAACATGATTTTGTTAACAGTCAGAGAGGATATCAGCGAGTTAAAAGCAATTAGAAATGTAACAAATAAGGCATCCGAATATCATTCTTATGTCAACTTACTATTCAAAGTTGTATAATTATTAACATCTTTCCTCGCATACAATTAACTTCTTTCGATAGAGGTACATTAAATCAATAAAGGCAAATGAACTATATCCTTTTATCTTGGCATTCTATTATCACCTGCATAAGACGATCAAAGAAAAACCAGCCCACTCAACCACAAAGTAAATAAAGTACCGCACTTGTGTGTTTATAGTGTTAGGTACTTTATAGAGCGACTGAGGATTGCTTATGCTTGATATTTGAATTGCTTAAAATATTTACTTTGTGACAACGCGGCTTATGCCTCCGCCGGAGGATTTACTGTGCACGTTAAAATTCTCTTCGCTAGTTTGTTAGGAGATATTAGAATATTTTCCGCTTGGAAACTTTCTCAATGATAGTTACTCCGTGTTTAAACTTAGTTTGGTAAGCCTTGAATAATATTGCTGGGCATTTGTTACTACAGGGTGCTCCTTAATGACATGCAGTGTCAGTTTTAGCACTACCAGCCCTGGTCGAGATTTCTACAACGCCCCCTATCGGCTGTCCAAAATTTTTTTCGCCGCATTAAAACGGAAATAAGGGGATTTAAAAATTTAATTGTTTAAAAAAACAATGAAAAAATAAATAAAAAAAATATTTCAGAAAATGTAGTTAAATTTCTGTACATGTGATTAAAAGAAAAAAAATTGAAGAAACAATGATTTTTCAATTTCTTTTCGATTTTTAAAGTTTAGCGCAATTTTAACTCGTCGCGCCGATGCGCGACGCAGAAACTTTAAGCGCGCATAACTAGTTACCTATAAGAGATTTGAGAAAAAAATACATCAGTACTTTTTTTCATAGAATTTTATTATAAACAACTTTTGTTTGAGCATTTATTCCGTATCTATTAGTAGGCCAGTAGGCTTAAAATCCAAATCGGAAATAATTGATACAAAAGGTTTTATTGTTTTAATGGCTTCATTTATTGCCTAATATGACTATTCTAGGTTTTCCCCCCCGGAGGAGTTGTGTTTAAGTGGTGGGGGGTAAAAATGTACCGCCAAAAGTGGTATCTTTGCGGTTTTACGGTTATATCTCGTAAAGGACTCACAATATCGAAAAAATAGTCCTATTAAAAGTTGTAGGGCATTAAATTCTGCATAGAATGAGACCAGAGACGCATATTTTTTGGACCACCGTTCCCATACTAGTGCTCAGGCCAGAACACTTTTGTTTTGTGTGGCTGCGTTATTAGAGAAACTAGTAATCTAAATAATTTTAATAACGATTGAGCCTTAACTCCTCGAATTTCAACGGCGTTAAAGCAATTATTTGAGTGGATAAACTTTACAACATAAGCAAATTAGATACACTGTCATTTTGTGCCTTTCCGAAATCACTCTTTGCCGTCATCCTGTTTGGAAATCTTTTCTAAATCATGAATTCTTGTTTTATTTAATATTAATCCGTTAAACCAGCTTATAATAACGATAAATAGAATCTTGCACTCCTTCACACTTACTTAAAACAACTAGTAAAGATAGACGCCCAAGAAATAATAGGTAATGTGAGCTTGTTAGAGATACTCACAGACTCTTTCTAGATTGTTGTAAGATTCAAATAATCTTAATTTCAATCATTATTTATTAATTATCGAATGTCTAATCCATATTATGATATAGTTAGACATGTTCAAACAGACAATCTCATAAAAACATACAAATGCATAAAAATATAATTCGTCGTTTATATCAATTTTACTAATAACAAGGGAGAATAGTCACATCTGTATAATTAGAGCCGTGAAGGCCAAAAAGACAAAAACTTTGAATAATCACGTTTCTTTGCAGCACGTATTGGGCTAGAAGTGAGAGAATTCGTCATATATCATGCTAATCTAGGAAAGTTAGTATTGGGACGTACCAACCACCTGCTCACTTGAAGAGAATTGATATCTTGTCATAATCAAATATGCAGAATGATAGATCTATCTAGCTATCTATATATAGTATATGTACAATAAGCGTCAGTATGCGTACGTGTCTGTTACCTACATTTGTATTTGTTTTTATAATTTTTTTGTTTTTCTTATTGATAATATTATTGCACAACGTTAAAATCTTAGGAAAGTATACCGAGTATATGATACGTAATGTGTCACTATGAATAAGATATATCGAGTACTGCTTAATGTATTTTGTGAAACACTAAATAAAATTGCCTCTAATTTATACATATACAATAATATACATATTGCACACCTCACTAGGGGTGTGCAATATGTGTGTGTACTCTACCTACATTCAGCTTGCCAGGGCTCAATTTCGTTAATAATAGTCATTTTTAATTAGTTAAATTTGCAAGGAATCGATATTATGTACAGCTTTTTCAAATGATATATACCAATAATACCTCAACAACTCTTATAGAGGTCATTTTCTTCATATCTGGCTATCCTGACGAGATACCAACCTGAACATTTCGAGAGACATTTGACCTTTAGATGATCCCTAGGGTTAATTTGGCCCCTTAAAACTCTAATGCAACATTCTTCGCTCGTTCAGAATCCGGGGTCAAAAAAGAGGTTCCTATTTAAAAAACGAAAGTTCAAATTCAAAATACCTTGAAAATGACCTTCAAAATCAAATAGAGTCAATTGGTGGCCCCCGATGACCTCATCAACTTTTGTATACGTCATTTTGATCATATCTCGCTATCCGAGTTATTCAGGCGTATACATACTTTTGGGACACTCTGATAGCAGCACTGTAATGTATAATGACTTAACATATTAATAGATCATTTATTCATCTTTGAATTTGTGTAACATATTATTGTAATAGCAGATCAATCATGTCAAAATTTGTGGTACATAATAATTCAAATAAAGCTGTTACTATTTTACATCCGCTTTATAGTCCTCGCAACTATTTAATTATGTAGGTATTCATCTTTTTTGGCATAATTATTGCTTAACTTGATTTGAAAACGTCGAAACTATTCAAACATGATTAAATCACCTTCCTCCCCACAATAATAATGGACCGCTCTACTTCACCGTATCGGAAAAGAATTTCTCTCGGACAGAGCCACCTTCGTGTGCCGCGCGTTACGTCGATTGGACAGGCTATAGGCATGAAGATAAAAGTGATTGGCTCTATACCTAGTGATTTATAATAACTCACTCATTGTAACTCACGTTATTTGTTTATGGATACTATTAATTGTTCAAAAGCAGTTCATTAATTAGTATATAACCTAATAAGAGTAGATACAAGTATTTTGCTTTTACCAAAATGAGAATCCAATCTCGAATGCTATGTCTGAAATTAGTCAGGTTCAAATGGGAGTCCCACAAGGTTCCATATTGGGACCTGTCCTATTCTTAATGTATATAAATCAATTAGAAGCTGAAATATCTCATCCACACTTTGTTATGTATGCAGATGATGTTTCTATACTTATCTCTGCAGAGAATACTGAAAATATTAATAATACATGTGAAAAAGTTGTAACTTCAACTCCGAACTATTTCAATTCGCATAATCTATATTTTAATACCAGTAAGACACTAGTGCTACGATTTCATAACTATCACAAGGCGACTGAACCTTTAAAGTTCAACGTTAATAACACTACTCTACAAAGCAAACATTCAGACGTAAAATTTTTAGGTGTGTACATTAGGGCGGTCCTTATTTATACTTGAGGAAAAAAATATTTTCGAATTTAGTTTGGGCCGCCCCCCACAACGATTTCAATTGCTAAAAAAATAATGTGGGTGAAATCTGAGCGAAATCGGATATGGGGAAAACGTGCCACCCACCACCCCTAGATTTAATATTTCTTGAAATTCCCCAAATTGTTATATTTGGTTTTTCTAAGTAAACAATAGGTATAACTGACACCCTGAAGATAATTTATAATAGTTTTGGAAGAGGAAAGCGAATTATTTGATAAACTCAGGGTTTTTTGTTATTATTATTTCAATGTTATATGAGTTTAATGCATTTATTTCATCTTAGAGCAAATCGTCCAAATGACGACATCTTCAAGCAGCAGTGAAAGTCCTCGTGCTTCGAGTTCAACACAAGAAACTCAAGATGATGCTTCAAAATATATGACGCAATCGGAACCTGAACCTGGGCCATCGCAACCCAAGAAGAAGAGAGCACGCCGTGAAATAATCACCCCAAAATTGGTTGCAGTGTTCGATAAATGTAGAATTAGTAATGGATACGCGGTTCATATTTTATTCGCGGCTGCGGAGGCCTTTGGGCAAGATGTGCAAAATTTAGTAATAAACAAATCCTCTATTCAGCACTGTAGAGAAAAACTGCGTAAAAAGCGAGCTGGCATTCTTACCACTAAATCCAAACAATCTGAATTACAAGCGGTTGTGGTCCATTGGGATGGAAAAATGCTTCCCGCAATGACGGGTAAGGAGACTGTTGATAGACTTCCTGTTATTGTTACGAGTGGAGATTCTGAGCAAATACTCGGACACAATTGCGTCAAATACAGGACGATTAAAAGGAACCTGCATTTTATTGGAGCAGCTTATGGATAGGGAACTTTTGTACCTCCCTTGTAGACACCATATCTACGAGCTGGTTCTCAGAGGAGTCTTCGAAGAAAAAATGGGTAAAACCACAGGTCCGACTGTCCAAATCTTTAAACGCTTTCAACAGTATTGGGCTAAGATTAACAAACATTATTTTAAGTCCGGATTTAAAGACGGATATGTCCTTTCATTTTTAGATGATACAAAAGAGGTAGTCATTATAGAGAATTTTTGGAGTTGTCCTTAATATTCTTGGGTGAAATTCCTCCTCGTGGAATATCTTTTCGGATTCCATTCACCACGCGAGATGGATGGCAAATGCTATTTATTGCTTAAAGATTTTCTTGTTCCGCGATGAATTCCCATTGACAGATGAAGAGAGAAGAGGTCTTTCAGATATATGTATTATTGTCGTGAAAGTTTATATTGAAGCCTGGTTTTGCGCGCCACTTGCCACCGAAGCCCCTTATCTCGATCCCGAGATATCCAGTGTTGCGTTGAAAAAATTTCATAAGCATTTATGGTAGCTAAGTCCAGAAGCAGTTGCCTTCGCATTCTTCGATTTAAAATTGTCAGAGGAATCCAAAGTGAAAATGGTTGAGGCCCTAGGTGAGAAAGAGGATCTGGAAGAAGAAACATTGGATGTGGAAGAAGAATCATCGGATGTGGAAGAAAAGCCATTAGATATAGAAGAAGAATCATCATATGGTAAAAGTATCAAGCGAATAGAGATAGGGGAAAACAAAATTCCAAAGTTTGTGGACAACACATTTATTGAAAATTTTGTTACTATCGAAACCCGAAAGTTTTTCAAACGATTTCACATAAATGATGACTTTCTTGAAACTTGGTCTAAAAACGATAGTTTTAAGAAAGGGTTGGGTATTGTTAAAAAAATCAAAGTTGTTAATGATACAGCAGAGCGGGGTGTTAAGTTATTGACAGATTACAATAATGTAATAACAAAAGATCAGGAACAAAAACAATTCGTCTTGCAAGTTGTAAAAGATTACATAACTCGATTTCCCGATTTTAAAAAGGAGACGTTATCCCAAAAATTATAATCAAATTAATGACTTTTTCATAAATAAAATGTATATTATTTATTTTCAGTCACTACTAACTCGATTGTCAGTAGCAAGCTTTGAAAAAATAAATATCGAAATTTATTAGAATTTATTTGAATCTCCCAGAAACAAGGATTGGGTGGCACGTTTTCTCGTTATCCGATTGAGTTCAGATTTTGCATAGAAAATTTTTTTAAGTATTGAAACCAATCTAGGGGGTGGCCCGCAAAAAAACATAAAGTCGAAAAATAAGGACCGCCCTAGTGTACATGGATGAATGCTTGAGCTGGAAATCTCACTGTACACATTTGATTTCCAAAATAAATTCTATCACATAAATGTTTAGGAATTTGCGATTAGTTTTACATAAGCATCAACTAATAAGTGTATATTATGCCCAGGTCGAATCTAGGTTGAGATATGGTGTTTGCATGTGAGGCAGCTCCACCATGGCCAAGGACGTCTGTCAGGCACAAAAACGTGTTTTGCGTTGTATTGGAAATATTCCGAAGTCTCATTCACGTAAAAATTTATTCTGTGAGTATAAAATATTAACACTTGCCAGTCTCTATATTTTAGAAATATCTATTTATGTATTTTCTAATAAAAACAACTTTCAGCTCAATAAAGACATTCATGATGTTAACACACGGCAGAAAGATTTAATACATGTGCCTTTTGCAAAATATAAAGTCACTAGAAACTCACCATCTCACAATGGTACCCGAATTGTTTATAATTTACCCGACTATATAAAGTTTAGTAAAAACTTACATTTATTTAAAAGTAGGCTTAAATCGTTTTTGTTAGAATGATGTTTTACACACTATCAGATTTTTATCTTACACCCAATTTAATTCAGTTGACCTTTTTATTACTTTTGTAATGTGTTTCTTTTTTATTTACTTGTATTTTTTACTTGTAGTTGCTATTGACTATTCCTATACAATTTTGTATTGTCTGTTAAGGAAAATAAATTATTTATTATATTTATGCTTAAAATTTGAGTGCGCGGTAGTGTTTGGTGATTTATAATTTATGTGTGTAATATACAGATAAAAATTTCAGATAATTTTTTCCTAGCGTATCTGATGAATGTATTCAAACAAAAATTGTTCTATAAAACATAGTTTTTTGCAGTTTTTTCAAGCTGTTATACTGATAAAAGCAATGATCTCTTGTGTTCAGTTAAGCTAAAATCACAGTATCATCTAGTTCGGAATTCTGCTTAGAAGTTTATTTCTCAACAGTGGTTTTCAATTGCAGAAAGTGTCGAAATACAAAATGATGAGTACGGCAACATTACACAAAAATTATTCAATGAACAACATCCGGATGAGGACATGAATATAAAATGCGTTGTAGAAGAGGAAGATGAAGAGTTTCTAGAAACTGAGTCAGTAGCTAGAAAGAAAAGGGACCCTGAGCATGAGCTTACGATAAGGATGAAGGTGTTGAAGTTGCAGTTTTAGAGCAAGTTGCTGCAGAGCCAACTTTGAGCATGAGGAAATTGTTACTATCAGTAGAATGACTATTAACATTAATATTAATATATCATCCATTATCTCTCAAATGTTGTTTTGCTCCACCAAATAATTTTTCATGCTCATCAACGACAGACAAACGATAGACAGACAGAAGAAATGGAATAATCTCAATTTTCGTAATCTGAAAATTCGACATCTCACAGTGATTTTTCACGAATTTAATACTTCCCTTCGGTGCGCAAAATGAGTAAAAATAGATAAAATAGGAAGTTTCATAAAGTTAATAATTCTTATCTACTCCTCTGTATTATACGAATTTCCTTTCCTCGAGTAAGTAATCAGCTTATGCCCATTTCGTATCCTGTAGTTATTTTGAATAATAGCAAACTAATGATGGATTGACAACTACAAACTAATGGGCTTAGTTATTCAAAGTCCTTGTCATAATTAGTGCCTCGAACGAAGCAACTTTGACAAAGTTACACATAAGCCTATCAATAACGTTTTAAATTATTGAGTAAGTATAGGGAGTTAGGCATTCTGTTTCTAACGTATGTGACGTCTGAAATCCTTCTCCATAAACTATAATGAGAAATCTCTGTGTTCTTGATATATATTTATTTTTTGTTGAGGGATCGTTAAAATTAGACGCAGGAGAAAGCAATTCAGTTCAGGCCCTACCGTTTCGACTTGTTTGGCAATAAATGCTTTTTAGGCTTCTTCTACAATATACACGATGGTCTAAAAGTTGTACCCTTTTAACAGGAGATAATAAATATTAGTTTTTCTGCAACATCTTTCGACCGCACAGTGTGTAATTTTCGTAATCTAGGGGACAAAATACCATTTTGACAAGTGTATATTTTAATAAACATCTTAATTCCTGAAATAGTCCAGTCAACGGGACATTGGACATTGTAGCGCTAACTTGAATGCTAATGAATGGATTTTGATGACACCTTGTGCAATGTGTTTGTAATGACGTCAATAAAAAAGTTAAAAAATATATTAGGATTGGAAATGATCTGAAGGGGTAGAAAACGGGTTCCGTAACTTGTAGAATTAGGTCAAAAATGGAAAAAAATGTATTTACCTTTTTTTGGCCCAAAATAAGATGTTTTTACTCTTGTGAATTTTTTCGGAAAATGCATATTTTTCGAGACATGGCCACTCGAAAATGCCTAAAAAAATCTGAAAAAATTCAGGTGAATGTATGTTGTGAAAAACTGCCTGTAACTCGGAAAATTAACAAGTTACAAAAAAATTCCAAGAGACAAAAAATGTTTAGAAGGCCTCAATGCATACATCTGACTTTTTTTCAAATTTTTAAATTACATATTTTTAAAGCGCTACAATATCAAAAATAAGGGCAGTTTTTCATGTTTTTCCGGAAAAACTCTGTGAAAACGCACTTCACAGAAAAGTTGCAAATGAAAAAATGTCTTGTATTTCGATGATACATTTACCTGAATTTTTTCAGATTTCTTTTCAACTTTTACATTTGCCCCCCCCCCCATTTTTAGGAATTTTCGGGTGGCCATATCTCGAAAAATATGCATTTTTCGAAAAAATTCACAAGTTTTACTCTTGTGAATTTTTTCGAAAAATGCATATTTTTATCTTATTTTGGGTAAAAAAAAAAGGTAAATACATTGTTTTTTTTTTCATTTTAGATCTAATTCTACAAGTTACGGAACCCGTGATAAAAGAGATGTTTTCAGCCCTTTCTGATCATTTCCCACTCTGATCTTTTTTTTTACTTTTTTATTAACGTCATTACAAACGCATTGCATAAGGTTTCATCAAAATCCATTCATTAGCACTCAAATTAGGGATTTTGGTCATTTTAGCGCTCCGTTGACTGGACTAAAAGTAGAATACTCAAACTTCATACGCGTATCTATATTTTTTATCAAATGCATCCAAAACATACAAACAAGTGGCATAACTACTTTATACTATATGTTTTTCCAGTATTATATCGTTGTTATGTAAAAATATTACACTTCAATTAAGTGTTTCATTTTATATATTTATTATACATATAAAACTGACATAACTACTTTATATTAATATGTTCTTCCAATATTATATCGTTGCTATGTAAACATTACAAGAATGTTTACTGGGTACCTACCCGACTTAGCCCATCTTTGCCCTATCTTGTTACAAAAAGGGACCACTGACGAATGCTGATCAAAATACCATTTGGGAATGAGTGGTTACCTAACTTTTGTTGATTGATCTGATTGATTGATTTACCAGCGTGCGGTAGGCATTGCTGCCACTTTCAGATATACAGCTGGGCCTGCTACATCCATCCTCGCTGGGTTGGACTAAGGTCATGCTTGTTGCCAGCAGCGAGTGCCACATGGCGCATGGTAAAGGAATGTGGGATGGGAGGTGTAGGTATGTGTGAGATGCGTTACCGCATTGTGTCGTGAGGGAGAGTTTAAGCTCCCTTTTTTGTGTTTTTGGTTCTAGATTTCTGCCTATTTTGAGTTTTCTTATGGTAGAGTACATATCGTTGCGATTTCTTTGTGGTGTTCATTTTTTGATCTTGATCCTCTTAGTTGTTGTTCTCCGCTGTAGCATAGTCTACCTGTCTTTGATTTGTTGATGTTCGGTGCCAGCGCTTACTTCAGTAGAAGTTGTGGATCCTTTCTTTGAGTGTGCCCCCTGTACTTCATCGCGTACATCTCTATCTGTTTTAATTGTCTTTCCTCCTAATAGTCTTGCCTTTCTGCTCTTCTCAAAAGCTTCTTCTGTTGACTTTTGTTGTTGCCACGTTTTTTGGCTCCATTTGTCATCATTGGACGTTGTGGTGTATTGTTGCTTCCTTTACATCTTTTCTCTTCTTTTATTTCCAACTTTCCGCATAGAATTTTGAGGTCTGTATTGACTTTTGCTGTCATTTTTGCTTTAACGTATTTGACCCTTTTTCTTATCTCTCTACCTATTAGACAGGTTTGTCTTTTGCTCCACGTGTTTGTTATGTGTGCTTGATTTTCCAGCACGTGTTCATTTTCGTAAACCATGTGTGGGGTAAAGTTTTTCCAATGATGCTTTTATATTCTTCCATCTGGACGTATTTTCCTATATATGCGTTGAAGCCTCCTAATACTATAATCAGCATTTTTCTTTTTTCATTTGGGAGAAAAATTGTATCACATGAATTTCCATTATCCATTTATGCAATGTAAAGAATTCAGTTTTGGGACGGTATACTAGTAAACTAATAGAACGCCACTGACCAGTAAATAAAATAAAGTAAAAATTAAAAATCATTAAGAAATCATTGACCTGTAAGAAAATGTATTTATTTAATACAAGTTAAGAATATAGGCACTTATTTGATCCCTTCATTCTTGATCGCTACTAAAGCGTTAACAAGGAAACACGACAGTTTACGATACATGCTTGGATGTTTTGAATGTATTTGACAAAAAATATATGTATGCTCATGAATTTCGGTTATTTTACTTTCAGGAATTAAGATGTTTATTAAAATATCATACACTTGCCAAAATGGTATTGTGTCCCCCTAGATTACAAAAACTGCAGACTGTGATCCGCCTTAAAATATGAAATTCACGTTTTAAATTTAGATATAGCCGTCTGGACACCAGTTTGCATAGTATCTTCCTTATAATATTCCGAAACAGCCAGATGATGGTGCCTTGATGGGCGAAACGGCAGTATATAATGCAATATTTCTATATTTGTCGATTTGCATCGACATTCTTTCTGTGCATTTTTTTCTCAAAATGTCTCAACTTTTATATTTACCGATCGACTTTTTTAAAAAACACATGGGTCTCTCCCTCCAGCTAACACTAACTTACTGTCCAAATTTTAATACAATATGGTCAAATACGCTATGCTCTTCATTTTTTTAAATGCGAAGATTATAATAAATTCCCTAACAGTATCCTCTCTTTTTCTCTCTAATCCGTGGACGTGGCAACCTCAGTAGCGTTGGGAATATTAAAGTTTTACAACAAAGTTCGTAGCAGACACTACTTTATCCCTTAGATGATTGATTACACCCAACAAAAGAGCATGCAAGGTTAGCTTCAGGCAAACTCTGAAGGTGTATGTATTTTTAATAAATGTATGTCCCTAAACTACTTAGTGGACCAATTAGACACTAATATTTACGGAGAGGACAAATTTATAAAAAGGAACAAACATTATAAAACTAGATTATCTCTGCAATGAACTTTTCTTGGCGAAATTTTAAAAGCATATTTTCGCCAAAAATTAAATGTGTTGAGGCATTTTTCAATAATCGACGATATCTTTCAGCTGATTTATAATCCACTGCATTTAGGATTTTTCTTCAGACCAATTCATACAAAAGCCAATGTTGGTTTTCCAGGTAGGTTCGGGTGTTCTTAATAAGATCTCAAAAGTCCCCGAAGTGGGAGTGTAAGGATAAAATTTGGCAACGCTGTAAAGGGCTAAAATCGTGCTCGGAAACGAATTTTTCGAGATATCTCGGTTTTCATTGCCTCTACGACAAAAATACATTAGACCAAAAAGAAAGCTATGAAAATTCTCTATAATAAAGATAGAAGGTCTTTTTTTCGTATACGCAATAGTTTTCTTGAAAATCTTGCATTGAATTTGAACTTATGGGATATTATGGATAATTTAAGTACTCTATTCCACACCACCCTTGAGATTGAGTACTAAGCGCGTTTTTTTTATGTGGTTTCACCGGTAGGCCTAATCCACGACTGTCATACTTATTAAAATGTTGTCAAATTAATAATTTCCTTCTTGTCCGTTTTCTCCTTCTATAAATTCATCGATTCGTTCGAGGAAATCCCAGTCAATCTGAGAACTTTCAGTCTCTGCTTCAGTTAAGGCTTCTATTTCTGACGAGTTTTCATTCAGTTCAGCATTTAAGCAAGATTTTCCATGGCAGTTGCCGCAAACTGGTGAGCAATTAAGTCCCAACATCCGAAAGCCACACAATGGTCCACAACCTTTCGTACAGTTGCAGAAAATCATCTTCAGAATGCAATCAGGCGCAGGAAGTTGGGATGTTGTTTTTGGCCACAATATGGTATCTTTCAACATCCAGCCGCACTCTTTAGGATTCAATACATTACCCAACCATTTCTGTACTTGAAAATAAACACGAAATAGATGCTGTTGAGCTGCGTCATGAGTGGGTGGTAATGGATTCAATTTCACTGGTTTGCTTTTGCTCACAGCTTTAATAAAGCAAGAATACCGATAGTTATCGATGGAAACTTCTTTAACTGGAGCGTTACAGATTGCGAGGAAAAATTTTATCCCATTCGAAGTAACTATGTCAGGAGAAGTACCAGTCTTGCTGAAAACATCAGCTACAATTTTCAAGTCCTGCCGTTTTTTCATCACTTTCAAAGCTGCCAAGTCTTGCCTTTATTAAACAGAGCAGATGTAGTGTCACACCCAGAGAATGCGTGCAGAAACAATATGTGATCTCGAATATCTTTATGGTGATCAAAGCTTCGTGAAGAATAAATTTTTCGTTGGACCTTCCCTCTGCCTGGTTTGAGGAGAAAAATTTCTTTATTAATAAGTGTACGAGCAGTTAAAATTATAAGAAGATCCACATCTTCCCCAATCACAACCATAGTATTTTTACATGATTCCTCAAGCGCACTTTCGACTATCAAAATGTCAGCATCATCTTCAGCATGTCTAACAATATAATTATTTGCCTCAAACTTTTCTGTCAACATCGAAATCAATCTGGTTTTATTTTTATTACCTACCACGTTTGTAAGCACTCGCAGCAAAAATACGTTCGTATGCCACACAGAACTATACAATACTGTTAGTATCCCGGGCCGCCAACAGAATAGCACCACCGTCGTATTTGCTCAGAGATGCACGCGTTGTTTTTGACGTGGTTACGTCTATGTTTTCGTTTCGGGTGACATTTCGTGAACAGGAGCTTATGCACTAACGCCATCTGTCGGTGCATAAGTGAACGTAACGCGTGAGCATCTTGATTTAACCTTCACACGTAATTTAAAAGTCAACCTATTTTGTTATATTTCATACTTTTCGTATCATCGACCTGTGCTTAATAAACTCAGTTTGAAACATTAATTTGTATTGTTCTTTCAAATGCCCGAATATCCTCTTATGCATAGACGTTTCCACGTAAAACTTACGGCTGTATCAAGGATACAGCCAGCCAGGATTTTTTATGTTTTAACCCTCCGTGCAATAAAAAGTGCCACAAATAAATTTTTTGATTTTAGGTATGACTTACTGGAATTTTTCAAGAAAACTATTGCGTATACGAAAAAAACACTTTTTATCTTTTTTATGGAGAATTTCCATAGCTTTCTTTTTGACCTGATGTATTTTTGTCGTAGAGGCAATGAAAACCGAGATATCTCGAAAAATTCGTTTCCGAGCACGATTTTAGCCCTTTACAGCGTTGCCAAATTTTATCCTTACACTCCCACTTCGGGGACTTTTGAGACCTTATTAAGGACACCAGAACCTACTTGGAAAACCAACATTTGCTTTTGTATGAATTGGTCTGAAATTGCGGTTCATTTTTCACTAAATGCAGTGTGCAATTGATGTTGCGTCAAAAATGACAAAAACATTGTTTCTATAATTATTTATTAAATATCGTATGTAAAGATTGCATATCATCTCGAACTTTTCATCTCATATCATCAACGATGTAATAACATTCCGCCATCAATAACACACGAAAATGTATTGTTATCATTTACACTAATATTGAGGTGTGTAAATAAATAATAAAAATTTGATTTAGTTATTCTTCGCATTAGACCTTGACCGAACAGGGTTACAGGATATGGAGCTAACTCAAAATTCATGTATGTTTGAAGTTCTTCTTCTGATTTTTTTAAAACACAAATACGTAGAAAGAACAACAAATAATAATAATAATTTAATTTATTAGTACTTATACAGTATTAAATTAAATAAAATACGGTAATTGCGGTAATTTTCAATAAACTTTTTAGTTTATGGCATTAGAAATTAAAAAAGAATCATTCAAATCCATTCATTAAGCCTAGTTTTCATTAGTCGAGTTAGTGGTCAAGTAATTTGGGCAAGTACTAACTATCCCTCCAACTCTACCAATGAAAACGTAATTGGTAGAGTAGAGTACTAGATCATGGTCGAGCAGAGTAGGATTAAACGGTAACGCCTTCTCCTACCACTTTTCTACTCTACTCGACCGGCGCACAGTGGGGCAAATAGCTCATTTTTTGGACAAGCGATAATTCCCAAGCCTGGAATTAATGAAATTTAAATTTTTTTTTTTTTAAACTCTTCGTTATAAAATTGCCTTTAATTCTATCGAGTCCGAATTTTGAAATTTCAAAATTAAAGGACTTAAATTTTGAAAGTAAATTAAAATTTTATAAAAAGATTGTTTAAAATTATAAAAAATTGTTACTTGGGGGGTTTTTTTGGTTTCTAATCTCATTTCTGATCCCCAAATTTTGCGATTCAAAAAATCAAGATAGCGGATCCGATATGGCGGCCATAATATTTTTTTCAATGAAATGTACATGCACAAACTGTTAAAAATTGTTACTTAGGACTTTTAATCGAGAATCGAGAATCTGAAATCTAAATTACGTAATGTCGTAATCCAAAATGGCGAATCCAATATGGCGGCCATAATATTTTTTTAATTAACATGTAAATGTGCAAATTGTTAGGGGTTTTAGAGATTGCTGATCATGAACCTGAAGTCCAAATTACGTAATATCGAAATCCAAGATGGCGGATCCAATATGATGTCCGTAAGTTAAAAAAGAATGACAAATCAAGAAGGAAACTGTTAAAATTTGTTTTTCGGGGATTTCGCAGTTTGCTAATCTCGTTTCGGATATTAAAATTTCGATATTTTGCAAACCAGATAATTAAATTCAATATGGCTGCCATAAATTTTTAAAAAACTATGATGTACATGTGAAAATAGTTAAAACTTGTTACTTGCAGGTTTTTGCGATTGCTGACTACGCATTCGTAATTTCGAATTCTAAGATGGCAGATTCGAATATGCCATCTTATAAAAAAATGAGATAACCAATCAAAAATGTCGACATCTTTAAACCTAATTTTTAATAATTTGCGTATGTACATTTCATTAAAAAAGATATTATGGCCGCGATATTGGATCCGCCATCTTGAATTACGATATTACATAATTTAGACTTCATATTCATGGTCAGAAACCCTGAAAAGCCCCAAGTAACAATTTTTATCAATTTGCGCATGTACATCTCATTTAGAAATATATTATGGCCGCCATATTGGATCCGATATCTAGGATTTCGATATTACGTAATTTGGACTTCAGATTCGTGATCAGCAATCTCTAAAACCCCCAAGTAACAATTTTTAACAATTTGCGCATTTACATGTCAATTAAAAAAATATTATGGACGCCATATTGGATTCGCCAATTTAGATTACGATATTACGTAATTTAGATTTCAGATTCTCGATCAGAAACCCTTAAAAGTCCTAAGTAACAATTTTTAACAGTTTGTGCATGTACATTTCATTTGAAAAAATATTATGGCCGCCATATTGGATCCGCTATCTTGGTTTTTTGAATCGCAAAATTCGGGGATCAGTAATGAGATTAGAAACCAAAAAAAAAACCCCAAGTAATAATTTTTTATAATTTTAAACAATCTTTTGATAAAATTTTAATTTACTTTCAAAATTTAAGTCCTTTAATTTTGAAATTTCAAAATTCGGGCTCGATAGAATTAAAGGCAATTTTATAACGAAGAGTTTAGTTTGGCTAAAAAGTATGCCAGTATACTCTACCGCTAACTCTACTAATGAAAACTAGGCTTTTTAGCTGGGTTCCGAGGTAGGGTATAAACTTATTGCACTGGACTATACGTATTTCTTAGGAACGGTAGCAAT
This sequence comes from Rutpela maculata, assembly GCA_936432065.2. NCBI lineage: Eukaryota > Metazoa > Arthropoda > Insecta > Coleoptera > Cerambycidae > Rutpela > Rutpela maculata. Next base: position 126,938,258 of record OW386293.2, read on the forward strand.
AAAGATTCCTCGAAGTATTCTGTTGTTTGTCCAGAATATTTAGATATGAGATACCACCTGTAATTTTCATTCATTTAACATTTTCTTACATCTATCAATAACACAGCGTTAGCAATAAAAGTGAGTCGGCAGTGCCTCACTCCTCTCCAAAAGCGTTTAAATTAAACGACATACGCTCCTGTCAAATTACTGCCATTTTAATTAAAACTGCGACAATTTCTGTAGTGCTCGCTGTTCACCGTGTGTGAAACATTATTTTAATTATGCAGATAATTCAAGTTGAGTATTTGTCTCTTGCCATTTGATAAAAGCAGATTGCAGTTGTTAAAATAAACTTCAATTGTTAGGTAAACCCCGGCGTGCTCGATCTAATTAAACGCTCCCTATTTGCTGGGTAAGGCGTAAGGAGCAGGCTGTTGAATTAAATAACTATTATCCTCAAGAAATAGGCCTCATTCGGAAGTTATTTAATTTATGCCTCCTCCTCGTTTACCCCGTCAATTGATGATTATTATACGCCGTTGTATTGTTCTAATTTTAGCAACACATCAAGGCGCCTTGATTTATTGTTCGGTGGATGTATACAGAATTGTGGAATTTACAGCTAGCTGAGATCATAATATTTAGATTGTTTGAATAAAAGTAATATAATCTGTAGGGAGAATAGTAAACCGAAAATATTAATATAAGATATGGATATGTCCAGGGGCGGCGCACAGTGTGCAAAATCTATTCGGGCTCAAAATTTTCGTAATACTTTAATGAAGAACTGAAAAAATTGCAATCCAGCTTATTTTTGACACATGACAGCTGCCAATAGTCTGTAAAAAATGTGAAAATCCTATAAAGGCAGAATCTCGACACTGTTATTTCCTATATAACTCCTTGGAAGTTCATTGATATCATATTTTATCATGATTTTGGACTTGCAGAATCTGAATTTCAATGGTCCGAAACCATATACCTAAATAATTTTAGAAATGATGATGTAGAAAAGCACCAGCTGATAATAGTAGAATGGTGAGTCCGACTGAAACTAATGAAGATACACATAATTTGCTGATATCATCGGATCCTTATATAGCTACATCACGTGTACGAGAAGAACGAAAAATGAAAAACCTCTCTAAAGAAGCAAAGGATTTGTTGGTTTCTAAGAATTGAAGACTTAAACCATTTTTCATGTAAATATTTTTTTATTAGTTGAATATTTGAGGTTAAAGTTAAAAAAAGCCATCTACTTTAAAATTGATTGATGAATTTTTTAATTATTTATTGATTTATTTATTAACAGTTATTATAGCCTTACGTAAATTAATATAATTGAAGGTGGTTAATTACACTATTATACTATTTATTTTAATATTTTCCTTCTAATTGCTGTTTTTGTAATTCAATACTTTTAAAAGCTATAGAAGCTCAAAGAAAAGCACAATTTGTAAAAAAATAATGTTTTTTCTTAAAAAGAACAAAAAACTAGTACGTATTGTAACAAGACCTAGAACTATATTATATTTTCAACTAATTTCGTTAAATGGATCAGGGATTAATGGGGGGTAAATTAGGGTGAATAGGTAAAGCAAGCAAGATTTAAGGTATATACGAGAAGCCAAGGTCCCAAATTTTGACATCAGCCACCTCCACTATCATCCCCATTACCATCCCCAGATTATTATTAAAAGGAGTAAAAAAATAAAATTGTGATATACAGGAACCAAAGCCTCAAAAAAAAATTTGGCATTAGCCAACCTCTCTACCACTCCCACTCCAACCTATTATTAAAGGGGGTGAAAAATAAAATGGGGATTTAGTGTGTATACAAGAACCAAGATCCCTAATAATTTTCTTGACATTAGCCACCCCGACTACCATGTGACATATTGTTTTATCAGTTTTTGGAGTAGATGATTTCAAGTGTTATATTATTAAAGGTCTTTCCATGTAAGAGACTTGGTCAGGAAATCTGGATGTGGAAGTAGTGATTCCTTCGGCAGTGGTTTTAGTAACATGTGATACACAAGTTTCATCTCGATCTATTTAAAAATAAAGAAATTACGATCGCAAAGTGATTTCGTTGACACCCGGTATAAACATTTCAAAAATGATGTTCCTCCTCATAATTTTTTGCTAAATATTTTAAAATACTCAAATATTCTGTAATCATTTTTTTCAGAATCAGGAGCAAAATTCATCGACAGATTCCAATACTCGCAAGGAAATATTGATTTAAAATATTTCAAAATTAAAATTTATCTGAAAACAAGAAATTGTTAAAAAGAATTTTGAAAATATTTTCACAGAAAATTTGGTGATTTTTGTAACTTATTTTGGATTTATATTTATTTTAGTAATTCGTTTCACCAAAAATATTATTAGGGTGTAGCGTAAGTTAAGACATTAAAAACTGTGAAGAACATAGTTACTTTGATATCATCAGCTTTTCGGTAGACAATTTCGTTAGGTTTTTTAGCTTACTACCAAGAAACAAGAAAAAACGTTTCACTTTATTCTTCTTCCAATTTAGGTGCCCATTCATGTCCGTTTCTCTCATTAATTACAGTTGTAAAACCTACCTTATTCGATAAAAAAATGTTATGATTAGGAAGGAAAGCCAACTCTGATTAATCAATGCTCAATAATTTGAAAGGAAATTCCTAACTACAAATTACTACGATGAAAGGAATATTCAGGCACGGGGCATTAAGAAGCCATACCTATATTCTTGAAAACTTTATTTAAAAAGGTATATCTTAGATCCTCCATCTACACCTACAGTGTGTCCCAGGATAGATCTAACAAGAGGTGTAATGGACCAAAAACTTTGGAATTTTGGAATGGTATTTGGGGATTGAGTCCTGCTTGTTGTAAAACTAAAGTATACCGAAAATGACTTGATTTGGTGTTCTACAGGGTGCCTTATAAGCAAAGTTGTAAAAATCACCACTAATAAAGTACCTTTATTTTTCAAAATATGAAAAAATTCCACTAAGAAAAGTTATTTAGAATGTAATTTTATACCTATATACCGAAGTTCAGGAATATAAAATAATTTTTTTGAAACCTCCTATTTTTTCAATAATTTAGTATTCTAATTTGAACCATTCAATTAAAACTGCATAGAAATTATTTTTTGTGAATTAATATTTAAAGTCATGTAGAAGCTAAAAGTAGGCTATGAGAAAAGCAGTAGATACACATTTATCATTTATTATTGACAATCTGTCAAACGCAGTCAATATTATCCTTAATTTCTGTTTCAAATTAACGAACCAAACATAAAAAATTAAGTGAAAATGGTACTCACAGTGCGTGAAAAAATTTATATTGTGCAATGCTACGGAATTGGCGGTGAAAACTCGCTAAGAGAAGTGGTAAGCCAATTTAATTTGAAATTTCCAAACACTGCCTTGTCTAGTTGTCTCGTACTCAGGCTGAGAATAATTAAAATATTTCTGGCTACTGGTAGAGTTCTTAACAAGAAAAGAAAAATAAAAGAATATGATGAAGACAATGTTGGGGCTATTATAGCTCATGCCTCTGTTATAGAAAATCCTAGGATGCCACTAAGAGAGAGATCAGCTCTTATTAATATTAGCAAGTCTGAACTCCAAAGAATTTACAAGGCAAAGAAAATTAGGGCATATAAAGCAAATTATAAACATACGCTTGAAGAGGGAGATGACGGCCGTAGGTTGGATTTTTGTTTGACCATTGGAGAAAAAATCATGGAAGAGAGATTTTTTCATCATTTCATAATTTTCTCAGATGAATCCACATTCACAACCAATGGTGTTGTTTCATCTCAGAATTGTCGGTTTTGGGCTTCTGAAAATCCAAATTTTAGAATTCAATGTAGAAGGCAATAATTTAAAAAAATGAATGTGTGGTGTGCCGTTTCTTATCACGTTGGAGTTATTGGACCTTATTTCATTGAGGGAAGGTTAAACCAGCACACTTATTTACAGCTTCTTGAAAGATTTTCTGAAGAACATTAAATATTTTAAGAGATATGCCTTTAGTTCATTTTCAACATGATGGTTGCCCTGGCCACTCCAAAGAAATGGTTAATACAGGTTGAATTTAAATTTTGGAGAAAATTGGATTGCCAGGAATGGACCGATCAAGTGGCCGGCGAGATCCCCAGACCTATTAACATTGGATTTCTTTTTATGGAGTCGCCTCAAGCAGTTGGTTTACGCTGAAGCACTACCTAACGATGTAGCAGTATTGAAGCAGAGAATTACAAATGCCGTAAACTCCATACTGTTAGATCATATTCGAAACAGTTTTAAAGACTTCAGGCGAAGGATCGAAATGTGTGTGGATGTGGGTGGTAGCTACGTCGAATAATAAAAAAATTGTAAACATTGTTTTGTATTGGTCAATAATTAATTTGTTTGTGAATCTGTTATGTTTTTGACATTTATCACTTGTTATAATTTTTAAACCTCATTAATATTCTGTTAGTAATTGTTTCTTGTTTTACAATTAGTTCGATTAACATTATATCTTCTTACATCTCGTATATTCAATTTTTTATTTACCAATAGCCTACTTTTTGAGATAACATTTGCTCCTACACAACTTTAAATATGAAGTCAACTCTTAATTCGCAAAAAATGGGAAGTTTCAAAAAAATAATTTTATATTCCTGAAATTTGGTATAGGGTTATAAAATTGCATTCTAAATTCTGCATTCTTAGTGGAATTTTTTCAGATTTTGAAAAATAAAGGTAGTTTATTAGTGGTGATTTTTATAACTTTGCTTATAGAACACCCTGTAGAACACCAAACCAAGTCATTTTTGGTATACTTTAGTTTTACAACAAGCAGGACTCAATCCCCAAATATCATTCCAAAATTTCAAAATTTATGGTCTATTACACCTCTTGTTACATCTATCCTGAGACACACTGTATATATATGAACACACATAAAAATGATTATTTGTCATTACAGTATTCTGTATAAAAAGATATAGTATAAAATGTATATTTGGCCGTATATACCCACACACAGGGTGTTACAAAAGCTCCCTATCAATTTTTGTGAAATAAATTCTTTAGAAGGAATATGAAGTACAGTCGCCAGTGGTAATTTAGTGAATCCAGTAACAGAATTAGAGTGAAATTACAGAGATATTTATAACGTGTCATATGGCGAGGACAAAAAACAACACAACCCGTGAATTGACGTTCAAATATCTTTGTATAAAGCTTTATTAACTCGCATGATTATCAAGCGAAAATGGCGAGCCTTCTACAAAAAAAATAATAATAGATAAGCTATAACGGTTCGACGCCAAAATTCCATGTTTTCTTATGAAGATTCATTCTGGCTTTCAACATCACTCTCCTCCAGCTGGGACTAACTAGTTTGATGAAGCGCCACCTAATGGAAAATAGGGCAGGGCAGGGACAGCTTTTACACCTTTCCCAGTACAGCTTTTTATAGGTACAGCTTTGTAGAAATCTGTACTATACAGCTTACTGCCCTAGGTAATCCTTAAAACATTTGAAAGGAACCCATGAAAGACTACAAAAATCTCATCACACTAGTTAGCTGCGGCTGGAAAAGAATGACCTTGGAAACCAGTATGAACCTTCATAAGAAATAGCATGGGATTTTGGCGTCGAGCTTTTATAACTTATCTACTAGCAGTAGAGGGAGAACATATTGTACCTTTAGAAGAATAGCTTTTCACAGGTCTGTGCGATACCGCTTTCCTGCCAGCGATAGTGCATGAAAGGGCTATGAAATCTTTGAAAGAGACCCATGGAAGACTGAAAACCGCATTAAACTAATTAGCTGCGGATGGAGCAAAATGATCTTGAAAATCATAATAAACCTCCAAAAGAAAGAGAATGGGATTTAGGCGTCGTATTCTCATTGCTTATCTACTAGCGGTAGAGCGAAGATACATTTTACGGGTGTTTATCTTTAACAGTACAGCTTTTTTCCTGGTCTATATTTTTACAGATTATAGCTTTTTACAAGTGTATAATATACAGCTTTCCTACAGATAATGAAAGAGTAATGGACATCTTTTAAAGGAACTCATAGAAAACTATGAAAACCCCATCGAAATCATTCACCGCATATAGTAAATTCGGGCCATTTAGAATTTTACAGAAAAATTTAGAATTACTCACCTTTCTCTTGGATCTGGCGATACGTTTGTCCCTGGAGTTTTCCGCTTCTCCCGGTATTCTGTGGCACCATATAACTGCGGCTATACTGGTGTAGGTGAAGAGGAGTACTATGGAGGGTATGACGTACTGCATCACCATCAGAATTTGGGAATAGAGGATTCCATATTCCGAACCTACATCTGAATAGTCCTCTCTGCATATATACCTGAAATTAAACGGTTTATTTAAAATATACCTATCGATCTATAGTCATTATAGATGTTTTCCATTGATTGCATTTATATTCAATACAGTACTATAATACAATAAAAAGTCCATTAACCTAGGTTTTCCAGCCAAAGAGATTATAATATATTATATTAAATATCTTTTAACAGACTTCATAAAATTTCTTATGTGTATCGTGCAGGGGCGGACTGACAACAGTTTAGCAGCGCTGGATCCTAGAAGTCGCAGGCCACTTATTACTTTATTAGCCGGTCATCTTGCCAAGCAGTCGGCGCCAGCGGCGCACCATTGGAGCGGGCCACCCGGTGTCCCAGTGGGCCAGTCCGCCCCTGTTATCGTGTATTACGTGTATATTCGAAGATTTGACGGAGTCGCCGGTGATATCAATTAACAATTTAGTTCTCGATTTATAATAATGATAATTTTTCACAAATAACAGGGCATTATTATAACTTCCTATCATGTTATATACCATTTCGCAACGAAAGAGAGCCTTGCATGGAGGCGAATCAGCCGAAGAATGTTTTCTACGACAAACGTATGAACTGAGACTTTTATTGAGAAACGTGCCCATTGAACAAATATACAGCATGCTCTCGCTCGCTCATGTCATTGTTTTCAATGCTGTTAATGATGACGATTTCGTTGCATGATGGTTTTTAATTGAGATGCGATAATGCCAACAATTTTTTTTGCATATTTACGTTAAACCTGGTACAATGGCAGAAACAGAAAAGTAAAGGACTATTTGATATTAGGTAGGTACTGTGGAATAAAAGTATATTATTATAAGGCAATAAAGTGAGGTTATGATGTATTATTTGTTTATCCTCCGGGCAGGGACCTTGAAATATATATGCGCTAAATTTTCGATAATTTTTAATGCACTTAATATATTACTACAGATAATTTTATTTAAACAGTGTTAAAATTGTTAAGTCCTTTTTTGATATTAGTAACCAGGTTGTACAAACATCTCTGGAACAATTCGACATGTATTTATCCTCATTCAACAATAGTATTATTGATTTTTCATTTTTTTGTTAAAACTTTTACCCAGCATTCTATATCCGTTCTCCCAAGAATTTTCGCAAATCTTCTATACAGGGTGCGTCACTTAAAACTCCCCAGACTTGTAACTTTTTTATTTTTGAAGCGATGACCAAGTTGGGCACATCAAATTGTAGACATTTTTAACCACGCGTACAGAGTGATTTAAAAATAAAATTTTAAAAAATTGTTAAGGGAAATTAATTTCTTTGAATATTTTTGTACCTCACCCTGTACTGTGTGTCAAGGAAACTTAATTTCCTTGAATATTTTTTACCTCATCCTGTACATGAACTGTGTTAATGTTTTCCTATAAAGGTTTTAATTAGCTTCAATTTATATTATTAACATAAAAAATTTTAAAAAATAAAAATTTGGCACTTTCCTATTTAGTACATTTTAATAGGATTGTTTTTAAAAATATTTATTTCTTTTGTTTCTTGTTGCTGTTTTGTTACGTGGAATATTGTTTGTGATGTTTTTTGCAAATAAAGCATAAAATTATTATTTACATTCTTTTCAAAGTTATTTTAAAAAAAATCGGAATCGGCAAGAGTGTTTTTAATTTCTTTCTCTAAAACCAAAAAAAATTTGAAATATGACGGAATAACATAATTTGAAGCTAATTAAAACCTTTATAAGAAAACATTAACGCAGTTCATGTACAGGATGAGGTAAAAAAATATTTAAGGAAATTAAGTTTCCTTTCTTAACAATTTTTTCAAAAAAAGTTTTTCTAAATCACTCTGTACACATGTTTAAATGCCTTAAAAATATCTACAATTCGATGTGCCCAACATGATCGTCGCTTAAAAAATAAGAAAGTTACAAGCCTGGGGCTGGGAAGTTTTAAGTGGCACACCCTGTATATCAAGAATTATTTTTGGTGCAGGACCCATACAAATGGTCTTTATATGAGACTGTAGATTTCGTGTAATATACGAATACATGTTATGAAATTACGAGGGTTCGTAATCTGGTAACTAAAATCGCTCCATCCCATCGATATACGTGCGAACGTGATTAATTTCTTGTCTCTGGTCAGTTACATGACCTATGCTGTGGACATCACTTTAGAGATAATTTAACTCAATAGAATTTCGAAATAAATTGGTGTTAACGTTAACAATAAATTTTCAGTGATAGACCGGTCTATTTATCATTTAACGAGGGTTGTTGTGTTTTAACCTTTTAAATAGCAGCCCCACAAAAAAAGTTCTGATCCCTGAACGCTCTCATATATGTATTTTTCGATGCTGAATCCGAATCTGATAATAAAAACACCCAAAATTCTTTGGCTACAGCCAAAAATAACCCCCATATACTCGGGATAGAATGACCTTAATTCTCGTAATCTACACAATCCGAAAATCGCTACCTAAGAAATCACTGCTTCCACATCCAGACTTCCTATCCAAGTCTCTTACAACGAAAATAGTATATTTGCACTCAAGCGTTTTCTTCGAGGAAACCTACTGCGCATCCATACTACTTGAGGTAATCCACTGTGCATCTAATTTGCTCAAGGAATGCCACTGCCACAGCAATTCTCGAGGAAGCCCACTGTGAATTCATATTACTTGAAGCAACCCACTGCGCATCCATTTTACTCGAGAGAACCCACTGCGCATCCAAAATACTCGAGGAAACCTACTGCGCACCCATACTACTTGTGGTAACCTACTGCGCATCAATGGTACTCGAGGGAAGCCACTGCGCATCCATAATACTCGGGGAAATCTACGGCACATCCATAGTACTCGAGGAAACCCACTACGCATCCATACTACTCGAGGTAACCCATTAATTATAGAATCAAGAAAATAATAGAAGATCTATAAACACCGTACAGGTTGCATGGTATTCTAATTTGAAATTGTAGAAGCTAGACACACACGCTCTCTTCATCTACCCTCGAAACATTGATGTCAATTTAGCAACCTGCTAAAATTATCTTGAAAGGCAGGCACGTTGATGTTCGTTTGTTCATATTACTCGAATTACAATGCAACCTGTAGGGTGTTTATAAGTCTTAAAACTCCACACTTAGATTTTCTATCGAAGTCTCTCACAATGAAAAAAAATTCTATACTATATTTGCACTTCACTATGTGGAAATTATTGTTTATGGAACTTTAATAACATATGAAATCGTCTACCCCAAAAACCTATAAAACGATATGCCACATCGGTAGCGGAAGTTTTTATAGTATTTGAAATACAAAGTTTTTTTTATAAGTTCTAAATGTGGTCTGATGTGCGGCTATTTGAAATGTGTTTTTAATGTGAATTCCTTGCCTGAGGTCTATCAGCATTTGCATATATTAATAGGAAATGCGAAATTATTCTAATATTTGCTGCGTACAATGGAACCCCATGAACACTCATCAAATTAATAGTTGTAAATCATTATTAATGCTTTTTAATAGATGTCCCTATAAATCCTTATTAAATTTTTATATAAACTAAACTGATATGGACCCACGAAGTCTTATAAAAATAAGTATAAATATATTCTTATAAAAATGTATAAAATGCCTACTACAGGAACTCCTTGGTATATCGTTTCAATTTCATTACTCTTCAAATTCCAAAAAACTCACAAAAGTATTCGATAATACCTTATTCATAATTTTTAACATGCATCCTTACATGTTTGCATTAAATTCTTATATAAACTAAACTGATATATACCCATGAAGTCTTATAAAAATAAGTACAAATATATCCTTATAAAAATGTATAAAGTGTCTGCTAGGAAGTCCTTGGTATATCTTTTCAATTTCATTACTCTTCAGATCCCGTAAAAAGCCACAAAAATATTCGATGTAATACCTTATTAACACTTTTTAATACGTATCCTTATAAATCCTCATTAAATTATTATATAAACTAAACTGATAACAACCTCTCAGATCTTACAAAAACCATATACTAATTGTTTCTTATAAAAGATTACAGAACTCGTATTTGATTTTACTGATGAAACCTTTTCAGTTTCAACACTATTCAGATCCCATGAGAACTTATCAAATTAAAAGTTGTAATGCCATATAAAAACTGTTTTTAGTATAAACACTTATGGAAACATACCAATAACAACATGGGTATTCCAACTCAATTAAGACTCCTTTAGATACTTATTCATCCCAATATAATTTCTATATGGCAAAATTAATATACTGTATAAAACCTTATAAACCAGATAGGCTCTTATGATTACCCATAAAAAATTTATAATTATCTATAAGTTTGAAATAGGATTTTTTGACAGGGACAAAACTATATAAGCTACCTCTTTACATATACAAAATATTAAGTTAAGACTAGTATTTAAATTTTTTCCTCCATAATTATTTTCAATATAACAGAATGGACGTCATTTACTGAAAGTCAACAGCGGATACACAAGAAAAAGCTATATAATACCCAAAACGCTATAAATTACAAAATTATTCAGTATCCCTTTTTTAGAGCTCCGTATTTCAGTTTGGCACTTTATGAGCATCAAGTGGAAAATGATTTTTGACTTTGCTTAAATATAAGTACCAGCCGAACGCGACAACCCTTTTTAAGTACCGATAATAAACAAGATAAACGAGCCTCGCCACCCCGCATTGTCATGTAAATTCACTCCGTTTCAGATAGCACATCTGCGCAAAAAGACAAATGGCGAATATCAGAAGTCAATCACGCCCTCTCGGATGATTTATGATTGGTGTTGATTAATATTACAATTCCATGTAAATAATTATCTGCGGTACATTGTTTTTATATGCCTGGCACGAAATAATGACATTTCTATGGGTTATTAATTTTGTATATTTTCTGAAGAAGACTTTTTTATTAGGAATGCAAATGGTGATGGATGCCACAATCAATCAGGGTTATCACCAGAACGTGAAATTGAAAACTTGATTTCCCAATACAAAATACCAAAAAAATATATACAAATCGCTTTTATTGGTTTTATTTTATTGGTTGCAGGAAAATGGACTCCAATTGCCGTATCTTTATATCACTTATTTATATTAAGTCAAATAAAATCTTATTTAGAGCATATAACATAAACTAAATTGTACATTGTACATTATGAAGGTTAAACACTTAATGTTATAAGCATATGAAAATTTTTTCGCTAACTCGAACAACGAGACAAAAAACAATTGGAAGCTTATAAATTATGAACGTAATCATGCTAAAACTATGCAAAGTGATAAATATATGAATTTAACAAGATTTTCGCCACAATAGCAGAAGATGCCATAATGAACTGGCCCAAAAAAAACTGGACCTCTAGTAGCAATTTTGAAGAAGACAGTTAACATTAGACCTACATACATCTATAACGTAATATGACCTTACCAAGACCTTCACCTGTGTCAATCAGGAGCTGTTATTGAAGAAGTTAAGTCCTGTGAAAAATGAGGCCTGATTCTAAATAATAACAGGATGATCAAACCTCAAATACCCTTCTAGTCAGACATAGTGTACCTCGAGGCTCTGTTCTGGGGCTTCTACTATTTATTATTTATATCAACGATATATCTTTTCCTGACCCCAAATCACCATACATTACCTTCGTATAGATTCGACTGAGGTGTTGTATAAAATCATAACTAATTTATTAATTACGATGGGTTTTAACTCATTTTATGAAAAAGCTTACGAATTTTTGCTATTATAGAATCGCTATGATCAATCCACTCCAGATGCTGATCAGTAAAAATATTTAGTGAATTCTATCTCTTCTATTTCAGAACAGTTGCAATAATTAGTGTGGCAATTGTAACAAAGCGCATTTTGGCCAGTCTAGTTGAACCCAAATAATTTATTATGAATATATTATTTTACTATTAAAACCGCAGGCTATGCTAGTCGTTTGATACAATTTCCGCGTCGATGTTAGACCATCCGAATACCCCACCAAATGCTCAGGCAAATCTATATGCGAACCAGAGCCTATCGTGAAAATATTTGAGTTGATCTCAGCCGGCCTAAACGTGCAACAGTGCCTACCAGAAACCAATCGCCAAACGTACGTGAAAATATTGCAATAAAACTATTCTCACTCACTAAAACCTGCTTTGGTGAAACTATTCCTACGTCACTTAATATTTCTCTTCCACTTTGCCGTCGTGGACGGATACAGGCTAGCTACCAGTTGAAAAGAGAACAAGCGGGAAGTTCTTCACGAGCTCTGCAACAGACCAGACGTGCCGAAGCAGGATCCAGAACTAAGTAAGTGTGACACCGAATTTTTCTAAGACCAAAACCGAAAATAATAAGTCCACAAACCCGTTGTGATGAAAGTTCCGTTCACGTCACCGTATACTTGTACGCACCGTGCCTGCTCATGCCTCCCACTCTACCTTCGTCTTGAACTAGGAGAGCTAGCAGCTGGAGTCAAGACAGTGTGCCAGTTCTGCCGTGGAAGACGTGCTTCAGTAGGACTAGCTAGTAAGTTTGATGGAAGAAATTTCCTAAGTATCCGTATTCCGAAAATATCAGCCGTAACCGCCGGAGACAGACGTGCCCAGGAGTTGTAAGTAAGCCGCGTAAGTTAGTAAGTTACTTTGTAGATAATAGTAATAAATATAATGAGATTAGGTGTATTACGGATTCTGCGTTTTACTGCTGTGTGTGTGAGTCTAACTTTCCCTATTTGACCCACTGGAATTTACCGTTTCTTCACTGTAGTTACTTCAGCTCTACTGTATCGGCTGTTTTAGGGACGTGACGTTCCCCCACGTAATATAGGCAACTGGCGCGCGAGCAACTAATCCGTAAAAAGTGACACTTCTCGGCCTCACCGGAAAGTACGTCGCACAATAATTTTTATGATGTTTGGTTAAACTGATCTACAGCTGAAATAAGGAAAGTGATAAAAGTAGTTTTGGTGATATTTAAACTTAATAAACTAAAATATAACCAATTCTACATCAGTTGAAGACCAGTTTCTCGTATATCCCAGTCTAATTGGTTCTTGTAATTGATAAAAGGGTCATTTGCTTATGAAATTATATAGTACAGTACCTAGAGGTATAATGTCATATTGAACGGATTTCGTTCATTTTTGGCAGTATAATAGTAAATCCTTCACAGAAAAGTTTATATATTGTGCAGGGGCTTGCTAATTTATAGGGGGTGGATGCCATCCCTTCTCAGGGGGTGGCACTTAAAAAATATATATATATATATTTATTGGAGCTGAAACAGAATCAAATTTTAAGAAGAAAAGGTTCTATGCAATTTTTCACATAAATTGATAGTTTTTAAGTTATAACGACTTCAAAATTGCGATTTTAGCTTAAAAAAAAAGTATTTCCAAACGGCATTGGTCAAGTATCACTAAAAGTATTGCTTTATCGAAAAAATGTTACAGATCAATTATAGAAAGTATAAACTGGGAATTAATTATAATTTTTATTTATTGATGTAGGATTAATAATTTCGGAGATATTTGAGTTTATATTTGGCATCTAAGTGTTCATAAGATAATTAATTGGAGTGCAAGTTAAATATCTCAGAAACTGTGACACCTACGTCAAGGATGCTAATAGGTATAATGGGGTATCAATTAAGCTTTCAACTGTTTTTTTATTTGTTTCTGTAGCATAAAAACAAAGAAGTTATGACCGAAGAAATGTGCATCTTCACATTTTTTTAATAACAAAGTCGCCATTTTGTTACTGTAATTAGCCAGTAATTAAAAAAAAAGGAATTTCAAACACTGTTTCTCATTAATATATAGCATGACGTAGATGCTCAAATTTTTTGGTTTGTATACAGCACTTGCTTTAGAAAAAATACAGTTTAAACTATAAAGGTACTTTCGATAAAACGTATTTTTTTTTTCCTTTTCCAAATACCTCAATAAATATTAGTTTTATTGAAAATGAGTAGATGTCAAAAAGAAAGCTCATAAACTGATAATGAATTTCGCTTGTTTATTTATTTACATTGATTTAATAGTTTCGGAGATATGAAACTTTACAAATGGCGTCCGAACGTTTATAAGACGAAGAATGCAGTTTAAATGTTAAATATCTCAGAAATTGTGGCATGCTAAGAAATGCAATTAAAGACAATTAATTGCGCTTTCGAATTATTTTTTACTCGTTCCTGTAGCATAAGAAATAAAGAAGTTATGACGGAAAAATCTGCTTATTTATATTTTTTTATATAAAAGGTCGCCATTTTGTTGCTCTAATTAGCCAGTAATTTAGTTTTTTGTTAAGATGTAGTATTACCTAGATGCTCAAATTTTTTTGCTCATTTAAAGCACTTGCTTAAGAAAAAAATGCATTTTAAACTTTAAAGGTAAATTCGAAACACTTGGATACCAAATATAAACTTAAATATCTCCGAAATTATCAATCCTACATTAATAAACAAAAAATATAATTAATTCCCCGTTTGTACTTTCTGTAATTTGTCTGTAACATTTTTTCGATAAACTATTACTTTTTGAGATACTTGAGGAAAGCGGTTTGGAAATACCTTTGTTTTAAGCTAAAATCGCAATTTTGAAGTCGTTATAACTTAAAAACCATCAATTTATCTGAAAAATTGCATAGAACCTTTTCTTCTTAAAATTTGATTCTATTTCAGCTCCAATAAATATATATTTTTTAAGTGCCACCCCCTGAGAGGGGGTGACATCCACCCCCTATAAATCAGCAAGTCCCCGCACAAAATAGAAACTTTTCTGTGAAGCATTTACTATTATATTGCCAAAAATGAAAGAAATCCGTACAATATGACATTATTCCGAAGTTAAAACCTCTAGTTACTGTACTATAATAGTTCACTTTTCTAATATGTTCCCAATTTCATTAATATGTACGAGAATTTCATTACCATTACCATAGACACAATTTGAGAGTTAATTCCAGTTTTCTCTATTTTTAACATTTAACTAGGAGTTAAATAGTTCTCAAACCGCCTCAATGTGTCTCCGGAAATGCTGATATTTTCCAATATATCTTTCCTAAAAAAATGTATTTATTATTGAATTTTTTTTTTTTTTTTTTTTTTTTAATAAGCAATTAACATTATGTAACAAAAAGTTTATAATTTCGCATGCTCTTTCTGATGGTGTTCTAAAAAGATAAATAACACATAAAACATAAACACACCACAGATAGTAGACAACCCCCAAAGCCAAGGCTGTGCGGAAGGGGGTTACACATTTGGAGAAACGCAGACATATATCCACCGGTGTTGTCAATACCAGGGCTGGGGGTCGAACCCAGATAGAATTTGTCATTCTCATCATTAAAAGAAAATTGTTATAAGCAATTTGTTTACCTTACCATATATTTTTTTAAATAGTGATTTATTTTTCCTGAAAATGAGTCCCACTGTACGTTTAACTCTCGTGTACTATTTGACTTCATTAAGAAGAACAACCCTTATGTAAGGGGTTGAAATTGATTATCTTTCTTATTAACTAACAGTCAGGCTAACTTTATATATGGAAAAAAAGAAATTGTCAAATGATTATAGTACAATAAATAACTATAAAAAGAGCTATAATTCAAAAAGATGGTAAGGGGTGTAAAGTTGGCCAAAACTTCTTCCCTTGTGAATTTAGTTTTATTGGTCCCTAAGGAAGCCCCATACAGAATGTCAAAGCTTAAAATGAACTCCAAGTACACTTAAGTATTTTTAAATTTAGCCGCACGTGCAAGTTTTTCAAGTGGTTACTTTGGCCAACCCCGTGACTGCGCCTTGCCCAAAGAGTGTTCCACCTCAATTTCTTTTGTATGAGGGTCATAATAAAGTAAAAGAAGTTAAAAGTAAACATATATAAGACGTATTTTTTTTGTTTTTAAAGTTTTGACAAAAAATTTTTTTTTTGTGAAAATGCGCCTTGACCTAAATTGGAAGACATATATATAACGCTAAAAAAATTAAAAAATAGCTTACCTTGTTCTTGGACGCGCCCTGCCCAAATTCAAAAATATTTTATATTTGGCGTCTTTGAGATATATATTTTCACCTCAGAAAGCGGAAGACATATATAGCTCTTATCGCGTCTCAGAACCCGCGGCTCTCTAGCTAATAACAACTGATGGCGCTGGGCTAATGATTTATTAATAAATCAAAGCCAATATTGCGTGTACTATTACTACATAACAACCTTTAAAAAAACAAAGCGATCCTATAGCATTTTTGACGATGAAAAAATGTTAAAATATAGCAAAACGCCAAGAAAGAAAGATCACAGGTGATTTGTAAACCCAGTTAAAAAAAATAAACGTCCGCGAAGACACATCTCTTCCTAGTTTAACTCTAAGTATATAGTATCGTATGTACAATGTCGACAAAGAGAAATATTGTCTCCCTTAAACCATGTGTTGTAGATGTATACAATACAAATAACACATTTATGGGAAAAACAATAAATTCAAGACGTGCTTCTAGAGAGCGCAATCCATTCTCTCAACAAGTTACTCTTATAGAGAGCAATGCGTCCTATCAAGGATGCCACCTGACAGTTATTGCAAAAATGTTTACCTTAATCAGAAAATCTATTTGACTCAACGTTACGAACTGGGGGAGAATAGTTAACCGGTACATAATCGAAAAATTTAACGAGACATTTGCTGATGTGAGCATTTATAAGCTATTTGTGCAACTAGTTAGAAAATGGGATGGTTATTTCACGCATGCGAAAGTTGTAAAATGAGGTCAGTCGAGTTTTGTAATAATAACTGAAATTATTCTTCGCCGATTTATCGAACTTTTGATACAGGGTGTTTCTTAATGACGTGCTAATATTTCAGGGCGGGATTTCTTAGGTCATTTTATGAAGAAAAGTTCATATGAACGGCAATTTTTTGCTACAGGGTGTTGATTTTCTATTTTTTAAATTGTTATTTTTTAACATCTCAGAAAGTTCTTTAGATATTATTTTCAATTTTGGTATGTGTCAATAGGATATAAAACCACATATTTTAGTTGGAATAGTTATTTTATCGCTCCACCAGTGGCGTCATATATTCTCTGGTATTTTTTACCAAAAGAGTGGTAGGCCACTTGTAGGGTACTAGCCTACATACGTTCCATCACTATGGATATTTAAGAAAAACAATTTATTTATTATAAAAATTTACATTTTTGAAATCGAAATTAAAATCTTTAAAAGTTGATTTATATCTTATTTAATAGCCTTACTTGGCTATATTGGTGACCCCGAACGTCTTCACGCACCTCCTGAGAGTCCATGAGGATTTAATTCTCTCGAAAATTGATACTGTGATGATTGAAGACATAAAACTGAATTTTATTAACTTTTGACAGTTGTTACATAGTTATGCAGAAAATTATTTCCCATTCCATGGATGTTCTAGACAGCTGTATCAAGAGTATAGGGCCGAACGAAACTACTTGTGCTGCTAACCGCTGACGACGGACGACGTCCGAAGACAGCCAGCTAAAGATCTGCCGTTCCATAGATATTTTCACTAGATACGGATCCCTCAGCCTCTCCATGAAGGTGCTACAGAGAAACGAATCAGACTAGATTTTCAGAAGATTTGTTATTACTTATTTTATTATGTACATGTTACGGTACGTACTCTATATTGCTCCCTACTTTTTTTAAAACCAGCTTATCAAGTGTATCAATATATGAATTATTAATTATTTTAATTGTCTCGCCAGCTTTTCTTTAGCCAAAGCTGCTATAGCTGGTGCGACATCTTTGAAAGATGCTCAATCCAATTATGATTGCAAACTTTCATTCACTTAGCACACGCATGCTATTTTTATCAATTACCTATTAGAGAAGCTCAATCCAATTATGATTGCGAACTCATTCACTTAGCACATGCTTGCTATTTTTATCAATTACCTATTAGAAAAGCTCAATCCAATTATGATTGCGAACTTTTATTCACTTAGCATCAGTCATATATATGCTATTTTATTTCAATTCATCAATGACATATAACATACTAGCATTAAGGATAATGTTATTACAAAAATAAATTTCTTTGTGTTACGTTATTTTGTCATTTATCACTCAATCTGACTTTTCTTTTTTACTAATGTCATCTTTCAAATCTAACTTTTATTTTAAATCTGATTTTTAATATTGATACCTTGGTAAGTTGGTTTCTTCGTTGTAGGGGGGGGGGGGAGTATATGTAGGGTACTAGCCTACATACATATGAGTATATGTTCCATCACTATGGATATTTAAGAAAAACAATTTATTTATTATAAAAATTTACATTTTTGAAATCGAAATTAAAATTATTAAAAGTTCATTTATATCTTATTTAACAGCCTTACTTGGCTATACCACTGATATTTTTCCATGTGGATATTTTTTCTAATTATCCTGGTTAATTCTACATGAAAACGGTCTCTCGCGTTTTTAAATAAATCAAAATGAAAATAGTGGCACCATGTGCGTAGATTAGTAACGGCGATGAATTAGTTCAATGCAATAGCGGAGTTCTTCCTGCCGCATGCCGGTTAAACTATCAGGAGGAGGGAGTGGGGGAGGGGTAATCGCCGTACCACTAACTATACTTAAAATGAATAAAAACGAATGAAAACTGAACAACATTCGCAACGTTTTATTTCATTGTTCTTGTTGTAGATTTAAAATTTATACATTCAGACTGTTTTTTATACTGCTTTCAATAAATCACTTGGACAGAAAAATGCTTGAAAATTTTCTCTTTAGTTGGTTTTGGATCACTACCTTCTGAGTGGAGGTTATGGAATCATCTCCCAGTAGGAAATGTAGGAATTTTGATATTGCATTTTCTGTACATTTAAATTTTTTCCAGAGAGAGAGTACAGAACACAAATAAATCGAACATTTTACCATCCCTGACGAACTTTAAGCAACTTTAATGAACCTACTGTGATTCTTTTACAATATCACTGTATTCTCATGGCACCTGTTGTCAATATTGATGTCAATTTTACCATATTTCTAAATAACTTTAAATAACCCAATAACCATACATTTCAGCTATAGTGAATGCATATATAGGTTGAAAAGTAATAAAAGGGGGAGTGAATAAATACATTATGTTCCATTTGAAAGAGTAAGCGATTTAATGGAGGTCGATTTTGTTGAAGTTGGACCTCATGTTCTGGGCACCCTGTATATTTTGGGTTCATTTGTAGCTTGAGCCCACATAATCTCCATCTCTCATAGACATATGAGAGATATTGGTATTTTAGATAGGGAATTATATTGAAAGTTACCTTAAAATAATGAATAGAATTTGAATCCGGCATAAAAAATAAGGCATGCCATTTAAAATAAGGAAGTTGATGTCAATTTCCGGTGTAATCTTAAGTACCACATACGTGACGTTATTTTCATTAAATAGGAAATCTCCTCTTCCTAAATATTCAGCTACAAATTATTTGTAGTTTTTTTAAAACGTCTAATAGGCCACTAGCCGTGATGCACTCTGATACTTTTCAGTTTTTGCAGATAATGTTATCTTCAGACCATTTTCATTTTCTGATGCCAATTTAATTCGTAAAACAGTATAAAATAAAGTAAAAAGAAAGGGAAAGGAATTCTTGCGTCCAACCTATTTGCGTCTCGAACCAGCGACCCAGGAATTTCGATCTATATCAAGTAAAATCTAAATATATTTATTCTTAAATAATATTACATCTGTTCCACCTGAACTCTAGAGCCTAGCTAGATAGGCGATTATTGAGGGATTAGGAGGAATATGCGATTTCTTCGACTTCATTTCAAGTTTTGTAATTTTTGTAATTTTATTTATCGTTGAATAGGGATTTCCTTCCGAAATACTAATAATACTACAAGCTCATATCATAATACTACCAGATGAATTATAATAATGTACCATGATACGATATCAATAAAACTGTTATTTGTATGTGGTTCAATTTGATTTTATTTCCTGCAAACAATCCTACCAACTTATCTCCATACCTATAAACGATAATTTATCGGTAAACGATAATTTAATAAATATATCGATATTTTTTTCTCTTATTATCGCTCTTCGATATATCGACAATTATCAATATATTGCGTACCTCTCTGCTCTTTGATGTTAAAATTTAAAACAGGAAATATAAACGTACCCTAACTGATATACTTATTATGAATTTCGAACAGTGCCAGTATCCAAAATAACTCGCGAAAGACAAATGGTGGATATTGTCAGTAGCACTTGTTGTACGTATGTGATTTATGGTGATTTTAGAGTTGGCAGGCAGACGTGCCAATGTATTCCCGATAACTATTACTAGGATTTAAATGTTTATTTAGATACAGGATAGGGCTTCTAAAATAGCTGGCAACCACATTTGTAAAAGTCATTATTTTCTTAAAGCTTTTATAATACGTTATAGTAAATCTCAAAATTTAAAATCCAATGGAATAAAAAAAGACATTTATTCCATTTAGCAAAAAAAAACTGAAGAGTCAATTTCCAAAGGCAAATTTAGAAGAAACTTAAAATTACACAAAAGTTGTTGGATATTTACCAAAATGTGAGGTAGCACATAGCAAACAACAACTTACAACCACCTTATAAAACACAAAGTTGGGATAATTTTGCTCTGTTTATTATAATTTTTCTTATTATGAAATTGCCAATAATTAGAACAACCTTTCATCTGATAATAACACACACCTACAAATTTTAACTTTTATTTTGTATCGTTAACCAAAACCACTTATTTGCATTGTTTTGGTCCCAGCTACGTCTAACAAAAAATTTTTTGGCTCTAAAAATTGTAATAACTGACCTAATCCACATATTATGGTGTAATTTTAATTGAAAAAGCAATTAATTACATCATGCGAAAAAATATTTGCCATTTTGATATATATTTCAAATACATGTTATATACTATATATTTAATTAGAATATAAGCCCTTTAATCAGAAAATTAATTATTCTTGCGCTTCTTAGCCCTCTCTTATAAGTTACTTCTGGAGCATCCCTTATACAAGTCCAACAGTAGTCTGCCAACATCGCAGAAGTCCATTTGCCCGGATATCTTTTTTCCATATTTTGAATATCCTGGTGGAATCTCTCTCCATGCTCATCACTTACTGCACCACAGTTTTCTGGGAAGTAATTTAGGTGTGAATGTAGAAAGTTGACTTTTAATGACATATTGCATCCTAATTTCTGGTAGCAAAAAAGAAAATTCCCAACAAGGTCTCTATAGTTTTCTGCTCTTTTGTTACCGAGACACTACTGTGTTGCTACCATTGTAAAGGAATTCCAAGCAGCTTTTTCATTACCTTCTAGAATGTTGTCAAATTCAGCATCTTTGAAAAGGTTCTTGATTTGAGAACCCACAAAAATTCCCTATTTAATTTTCGCATTGCTAAGTCTGGGAAATTTTTGTTTTAAATAACTGAAAGCACGTCCATAGCTTTTACCAAGTTTTTCATAAGCCCCAGTTTTATGTGGAGTGGTGGCAGTATTACCTTTTGTGAATCAACTAATGGAATGTTAACATCATTTTTTTCTCCTGGTTCAAAACCCAGTCTTGGCGGCCAAATTTTTCTTTTGCAGTTCTAATCGCGCTTGACTATCCCACTCACAAAGAAACCAGCAATATTTGGTATACCCTTGCCACATACCAAGTAAGATAGCTATCACTTTTAAGTCTGCACAAATCTGCCACTTATACTTGTTATATTCTATAGTTTGTAGCAATACATTCATGTTACTGTAATTTTTCTTCATGTGGACAGCATAAGCGATTGGAATTGATGTCAATTTATTTGCATTGTGGAGTAACACAGCTTTTAGACTAAGTTTCGAGGCGTCAATAAAAAGTCTCCAGTCACTATGATCATGGGGAATGTGTAAAGCACTCATTAAACCGTCAATGTCCGTGCAGGCAACCAAGTCATTTTCCATTTTGAAAAAAGGTATAAGATCTTTTTGACGACTTCGATACATGGAAACTTTAACATTTTCTTGTAATAAATTCCATTGTCGTAATCGAGATGCCAAAAGCCCCGCTTTTGCCTTGGACAGATCAAGGTTTCTTATAAGATCACTTAATTCGCGTTGATTAATTTCGGCAGAGAAATCGGGATCTTGTGATGTTGATGGCTGGACTAAGTCGTCATCTGCATTATCAAGGCTGAATTCTTGAGGTGGATTAGGAATAGGTAGTTCACCACTATGGAGAACCGGACGAATGGCAGATGGTAAATTGGGGTATAGTATTACCATCCCTTTTTTCTTGTTAATACCCTGTCTAATAGGAAGTATCACGCAAAAATAACAATCGGTAACATAATCTGTAGGTTCTCGCCAGATCATGCGCACAGCAAAAGCCATTGAATGTCCTGTTCCACTTAGACAACTGCAAAGATTGTTCGCACAATTGCTGCAACATATATGAGGTGCCCATTTTTTGTCTTCATCTCCAATTGTACAACCAAAGTACAATTGGTACGCCTTCTTAATTTTGGGAGTAAAATTAGGTTTTTGATGCACAAAGTCACTTCACCACAAATATAACAAAAGTTGTTAGGTGTATTTACACAATCTGGTGGCATATTTTCAAAATAGCACTATTTACTTTCGAAAATGAACGCTTATCATGTACAAGGTACAAATACGACTACCTAAGAATGAATATTAGTTTTAGTGACAAATAAAGAGGTAGGTAGTTAGTATGATTTTTCGTAGAATTCTAATTCTACCTGTTATTTGTGATAACCCATAAACTGGGGTTTATGAGGGGTCTACAGATGATCCAGCGGCAGGAAGCCAGCCTTGTTGGCATGCTTTGAACTCATTTGTAAAAGTGAACTGGTTCGCTGGAATTCCAATTATCTTCAAAGCGTACCGACAATGTCGGGTCCCAGCAGCTGGATCGTCTGTAGACCCCTATACCTGCGTTATACTTTATTACCTGTATTGGGAAAACCAGAGCCAACTTGAACTTTTGCTTTTTATATTGTTATTTAGCATGCTGAAGTTACTAAGAATTTGCTATTTTTACTTCCAATACATATAGGCTGTAGAATAGTGAATCAGAAAAATTTAGTTTCTAAAAATTTTTTTAATCATTTGATATTTTATTAAAAAGCGCTACAAGGTGTCATAAAAATTCTTAAGCGACTCAGAATCTACTTTCCTTAAAACTTTGTACTTCTTTTGTTTTTCTCTTCACGAAAGCGATTAGACTGGTGCACTTACTGTTATCTATGTATTTTCGTTGGATACCATTGTTCGTAACATAATATAAATAGTATAAAATAAAAAAGAATTATAAGTTGTAGATTTTCATTTAAAATGTACTAACCATATGTTATTTTCGTCAATGTTGTTCACATTTCTCTTTTCATGTAGGTAACAATAAAGACGTTGTAGATGAAGGAGCTTCTTTGATATCAGACGGATTTGAATAGGAATCGTCAATATTTTACTGCTTTTCAGAATTATATGTAAACATTTTGACTCTAAATCAGCATTTTACAGCTTACAAACAATTTTGGTTAGCGTCATAATAACTAAAAAAAATATATGTAATAGTCTGATGAAAAGTCAGAAAATATCAACGTCACAAAATGTAAGAAATTCACGCTTAATTTGAAATTGATGCATATCTTCAACTTATTCGAGCTGTCGTAGAAAATATGTTGCAGGTCACACACTTTCGGAAAATGGATAGTTATTATATTCCAATATTCCTCGAAGAGAAAAAATTTCATTAAAAAAATCTGAACAATTTTTAAAATGTTCGTCAGTATGTCATCTGTCCATCCATCTCTTCGTCCATTTGTCCGTTCCGTTCCGTTCCGTTCATTTGTCCCGCCCATCCACCCGCCATCTGTCCTTCCGCCACGTTTCTTGTAAGCATGATAACTTAAAAGAGGCTGTAATGACATTTGGACAGTAAATGACACAAGAAAAAATTATGTAACAATTTATACCAATTGTAAAAATTATACTCTATATTAATCTTAAAAAAGGTGACAGGAACAACGTTTTTAAATAATTTTGTTAATTAATGCAAAATTGCTTTAAAAAATGCAAATGCAACACATTTTCCACAACGTTATGCGTTTGCAAAAATGATTTTTTCCTGTGTAGTGTTATCTAGAGGAAGAACCCTATTGTTTTTTTAACAAAATCGATCAAATGAAACAGTTATTAACCATTTAAATTTAAAAAATTGTCTTTCTAATTTTTACGTTTCTTAATTGATTAGAAATGTTATGAGGTGTCATGTCCTATCATTATTTATTTGTACTTACTACTTATACTACTATTAATAATATAATATCCAACCGTCGATACCTGATTTTCGCCTTGACACATTATATTATAGACATTAACGCCTATAATTGAAGAGAATGATGGTCTACTGTTGAAATGAATATCATTTATTGATACTTATATACCTATCAATAATAATAAGTATCGATAATTATTGTTGTGTCGATAATAATTACTGCTTTTATCGATAATTATTGAAGTTATTGATTAATCGGTCGTTACCGACACTTTTTCATTATCGATAATAATCGATAATAGAATTCACTTATCGCGCTCCCCCAATATTTCAAACTTATTTGAAAAATTAATTTTAAAATTAATAAGGAATTGTATATTTTTTTTTGTGAGCATCTCGATCAAACTGAATAATAATAATAATTCTTTATTCTCAATTAATTGTATAAAGGAAAAAATAATACAAGTAATTGTAGAGAGCGTCAGGTTAAGAACAAACAATACATGCACAAAGTTATATAATATACATACAAATATTACATACACAACGATTATTGTATATAACGTCATTGGACAACATATATGTGTCTAATACACATAAAACAAAACAACACAGTTAAAGGCAACTTAAGTTTAACGTTAATTAAAGAAAAATTCTTCAAGAGTGTAACAGTTTTTATCAATAAGTAAGGATTTGAGCTTTTTCTTGAAAATAGTAATGTTTTGAGAATTTTTTATCTCAGTTGGCAAAGCATTGAATATTTTGCAACCGTTAAAATAGATACTTTTTTGATACCGTGCTGTCGAATGTTGATCAGGTATAAGATTATTTTTAAATCTTGTGGAGTAACTGTGGCCAGTCAGATATTTTTGAAATGTTTGCAAATTTTTATAAACAAAGCAGCCCAGTTCATAAATATATGTACCAATTAGTGTTAAAATTTTTAAATCTTTAAATGCTGTTCTGCAGGATTCTCTTTTTGACACCTTAGTTAATATTCGCAGTGCATATTTTTGTAGGGTAAAGACACGTTGAGAGTAACTACTTATTCCCCAATTAATGATACCATATCGCATCTGAGAGTGAAAGTTTGCATAATAAAGACTAATTACAATATTTTGACTACAGTGGTTTACTAGTGATCGCAACGCATAGCAACAAGTGCGTAGTTTATTACACAATTCATCAATGTGAATATCCCATTTTAAGCCAGAGTCAAAAGTGACTCCTAAAATTTTACCTGAGTTATGCATGTTGAACAGGTTAGAATTTTGGATATTTAAATTAGCTTGCGAAATTTGTTGCTTGAAAAGTATCGAGGTGGTTTTTTGCTTATTTAAATTGATTAGGTTTTTTTCAGACCAGAGAATGCATTTTTTATATATTTTTTCTGCCGAATTTATTGCTTCCGTGCCGTTGCTTTCCGTGATTAGAAAATTTGTATCGTCAGCATAACATACTATTTGTAAATTCTCAATTGGCTTTAAAAAATAAACTAGATCGTTGGCAAAAATAATGTATAATAGAGGGCCCAGGATGGAGCCTTGTGGGACACCCTGGGTTACCTTCCTGGGTTCACTTTTGACATCATTGATTTGAACAACCTGATCTCGATTGCTTAGGTATGATTTTATAAATTTTAATGGAGGCCCTCTAATTCCATACCTGCATAATTTTTCTAAAAGCAATTGATGATCTACGCAATCGAAAGCCCGGGAAAAATCAATGAATAGACCAAGTGGGCACATTTTTTTGTCAAGTCCATTTACAATTTCTATATGAAGACTACTTAAGGCCGTATCCACACCCCTGTTTTTTACAAAACCATGTTGTTCCGGTGAGATTATGTTATTACGAATGCAAAAGGTTGCTAGTTGACCATTTACGGCTGACTCGTATATCTTGGAGAAGCTTGATAGTAATGTAATAGCTCGATAATTTTCGTACAAGTTGTCGTCACCTTTCTTATATAAAGGACTAACCACTGAGAGCTTTAATTTTTCAGGGAATACTCCTTGTTCAAGTGATAAGTTTATCAGATACGATAAAGGTTGAGAGATAAGATATTTACAATTTTTTAATAAATTATTTGATACATTATCGTAGCCACTAGAATTAGATGGTTTGAGATTGTTTATTATGGCTACTACATCCTGTTCGTTTAAAGGTGAGAGAAAAAAAGAAACATTACCCAAAGGCACATTCGCATTCAAGAATTCAAAATCTCTTTTTTGATTATTAGCTACTAAACTGGTCGTAAAATGTTTATTAAAATTATTTGCAATTTCATTATTGTTTAACTTAACATTATTTTCCACAATATTTATTTCCCTTTTGGGGTTTTGTTTTCCCTGTATTTCTTTTATAATATGCCACATAGTTTTTGTTTTATTATTCGACTGATTAATTTTGTTATCGTAATATTCCTGTTTTGCTATAAGTAGTTTTTCTTTGTATTGATTATTTAGGTGTTTACTATAGTTTTTTAGTTCAGGATGTTTTTGTGCTAAATCCGAAAATAGTTGAACTTTATTTTTTAAATCATTTACTGCATCTGTTATCCACTCTTGATTAGAATTTTTCTTTTTTTGTACAAAACGAATCATAGGAAATGACAATTCAAAATAGTAAATAATTATATTACTAAAAATTTCAAATGCAGAATTCGAATTACTTCCCGAATAAACATCATTCCAAGTTTCCTGTTCTAAATAGTTGCAGAAATTAGATATACTATCGGAGTTAATTTTTCTTCTATACATATATGTTTTAGTTTTTATACTTTTACTTGTATGTGATTCTATAGAGAGAAATTGGGAATAATGATCAGATAAATGTAAATTGACATTATTTATCACATATTCTGTATCGTAAGGACCAATAAAAAAATTATCTAAGCAAGTATTTGTGGTGGGGGTTACTCGAGTCGGACTATTTATTGTTATTTCAAGACCAAAGGAGGTCAATAAGTCAGTAAGTAAGGATACATTATTATTATGTACATTAAAATTAATATTAAAATCCCCTCCTATAACAACATATTTTTTAGACTTGAAAATTGCATGAAGTAAATCGCAAAATAATTCCAAAAAGGCATTAAAATTTCCTGTTGGTGCCCTATATATGACAACAATAATTATATTGCGGTTGACTAGCTCAATACAGGAACATTCCAAAATACCTTCCTTACAGTAATCACTTACGTTTATCATTTTTACATTAGTGAGGTCTCTTTTTAAATAAATGGCTGTTCCACCATGACTAGCAATCTCACGGCAATAGAATGAGTGCAAGGTGTAATTACTGATAGCAAGCAGTGAGATTTGCTCCTTTGATTGCCAGTGTTCAGTGGCTAAAAATACATCAACATTGTAATTAGCTAAGATTACTTCGATCTGCAAAATTTTATTAGAGAGACACTGTACATTTTGATGCATAATATTTAAATTATTTTTTATATCTGACTGATTATTCGAATTTTGAATATTTAATTTACCTACATTTGAATTGTTTGATATTACAGTGGTAGCATCATTTGGGATAAACGAGGGTATAAAAAATTGTTTGTAATCCTGGAATCACGTAGCATGTCAGTTTATTATTGACTCTGATATCTTCCGGGTCATCAGTTGCACTAATCTGAGTAACCTGTGTTGAGTTTTCAGCCTCACCTAAGGATAATCCTGTTAAGTCCACTTGTGTGACCAAAGGAACGTTTTCACTGTAATTGGGGTTGATCTCCATTAACGCATCACTATTTATAAACACAATAGTTACTTTGATTCAAGGAAGGTGTCATTTAGAACGTTTTTTGTTAAATTTTACATTAATTTAGCTAGAGTCCATAAATTTCATAGTATGTAATTGTGATACCAGCGCCTTCGCCAGATTTTGAAAAAGATTATGTTCAGCCAGAGTGCAGTAACTACAGATTTTAACAGAGGACAGTATACCACTGTATAATGTTCTCTGATTTTAATTTAGAAGTGGATTAAATGTCGTTTTTTTTATATAAACTAAAAGTAAATGTATCCAAGAAATAATTTTATAGTAAGCCGGGGCTTGCCTTTTTATAGTGGGTAAATACCTCCCTTTTTCAGGTGGAAAAAAAGAAGCCATTGGCTCATAAAGAGAATCAAATTTTGTGAAAATAGGTTCTATACAATTTTTCATGTAAATTAATTATATATAAGTATAATATTAATAATAGAACTAACCTGAAAACTGCTAAGATTATCGTACTCAATAATATTTTGAAAGTACATATTCTTATAGGCATTTGTATAACTAAGATTATGTAACTTTTGATGTCCTTTTTTGCAGGGGATTAAAAGTAAAATATTAATGAATTTTTTTATCTGAAAACAAATTGAAAAAAATTGAACATTTTAATTGTGTGGTATTAAAAAAATCAGTTTTAACTACTCAAAAACAAATCTGTGTAGTTTCTATGGCCTTTCCTGTATATTTAAGATGTTTCACAAGGAGCCGTTACAATCAATTTAGTATATTAAAAGAAAATTGTTTACTCATCGAAAATCCTATTCCAAATTAAGTAACTTCTATCCGCTATCTCGTAATACATAAAATCTGTACCGAAAAATATTTACCATCATGACAAACTTACTCATATAATGTAGATTAATGGAGTTTGATTAGCATTATTTGTGCTGCTACATATATTAAACCTAATACGCATACATTTAAATCATTTGCCTCTGCGTCGAATTTTATAGATCACTACAAAATGTAACCATAAAATATTATTTTTCTCTTTTGCATTTTGTGTTCTGTTTTAAATTATACATGAATTATATTTAAAATTCATGCCTGTTTGTAAAATCAATTTTACAATTTATAAAAATTTTATTCATAGAATTTTTATTGTCAGCTGGTTTATAAAGTCCTCGGAAGCATATGTTATACCCACGTTGCAAAGTAAAATCAAAGACGTATAAAGAAATGTCTCGATATGTTCACTTAGATATTATAGATATAGATATTATAGATATTATAGATATTATAGATATTATAGATATTATAGATATTATAGATATTATAGATATTATAGATATTATAGATATTATAGATATTATAGATATTATAGATATTATAGATATTATAGATATTATAGATATTATAGATATTATAGATATTATAGATATTATATTTTTTCTTACGTTTCTAATTAACTTATCCTTTCTATTAATATAGAAACGGGAAAGATTAAAACTATTTGTAAAAAATAGGATTCAACTTTATTAAATTAATTTTAGATCAGTCACTACTACAGAGATAGTTTATTCAAAGTTTTTGAATATGCGTGTTATAATCGTAGATAATAGAATAAATACATTTATATCTCATGGCTATAAATAAAGAATTGTAATATACAAAGTATCATATGTAAATAAACTCATAATTTCAGTAAAAAAATGTTTTTGATAGATAATGATAATAATCACTCCTAAAATTACTCCCATTAACCTTATTTTATATAATAATTTTTTAACTCTATGTGATTAAGAATGTCCCGCGATTGACAAAACTGTTAATAATTATACCCCTAAAAGCCATTCCACAAATTCTTTCTCCAAAAAATACTCCCTAGCCATTGATTAGCCTGTTCTAAAGCTGCACAGTACAAAAATATATCTAAAATTACGCACTCGCGGGGCCTCAGTGGCTCAGAGATTCTTTTAT
This sequence comes from Rutpela maculata, assembly GCA_936432065.2. Classification (NCBI taxonomy): domain Eukaryota; kingdom Metazoa; phylum Arthropoda; class Insecta; order Coleoptera; family Cerambycidae; genus Rutpela; species Rutpela maculata. The sequence continues at coordinate 126,968,635 of OW386293.2, forward strand.
TATTTTTTTTATATCGTGATGGGCCTTTTAAAGACTTTCAGGCTCAAATCAGATTTTAGACCGCTTTTTTATTTCGGGGCCACTGTGCGCCGCTTCGGCAGGTGTCCACAGCCATTCGCGGATCGGTTTCGAGGTTTTTGGTTTTCGAGGTTTTCGTCAGTACTTATATTTCTCACGTAACCATTGCTTAGTTCATGTTTGTTTCGACGCCTTTTTTTCTTTAAAGATTCCGACAGTACTATTGCAAGTTGAGGGAGTAACATTTTAGTTTTGAACTGAACTGATGTTTCATGATACTATGATACCATCTTAGCGCATATATGTATCGATACAGATATCAATGTCATCCTTAATACAACTTAGTCGACCTTTCTTATATGTATAATGTTTTACTTCCACGTCCAGTGGAAGGAAGAATTTTTTATTGTTCAAATAGGCTTAGAATGTCATGAAACATTTGAGATTTTAAATTTGAAAAAAAAATGTCTGTCGGTCTGTCTGTCTAACTTTTTTTGTGCGCACGATTGCTCTGGAACCGTTTAAGATATTGACATGAAATTTGGTGCACATATGTACTTTAACGAGATCTGGAACTAGATTATATTTTGTTCTTATTCCGTTGAAGTGTTGAGGAGTAATTTTGGGTAAACAAGGGTAAATAGGTAAATCAAGCCAGTAAGAGTTCCGAGAAGAGTCCATAAACTAGGTATTCAGTAAGAGAAGCTAGGGTCTTAAAAACATTTTTTGGCATTAGCCACCCCCCATGACCACTCCCACACCCACCTCGTTATTAAAGGAGTGAAAAAAATAAAATTGTGATTTAGTGTGTGTACAAGAACCAAAGGCCCCAAAAATCGTTTTACTTCATTCACCCCCACTATCACCTTACCCTCACCCCCACTACTGATGTGGCATATCGTTTTATAGATTTTTGGAGTAGACAATTTCAAATATTATGTCATTAAAGTTCCATAAACAATCATTTCTACTTACAAATTTTTGTTGTTGTGAGAGACTTGGATAGAAAATCTGGATGTGGAAGTAGTGATTCCTTGGGCAGCGATTTTTACTAATTGTCTGACTATTTCTATACAATTGTTTATTGTCTTTTAAGGAAGGTAAAATTGTTTATTGGTATTATTATACTCTTCGCAAAAACGAAGAGTATATTGCATTTGATCGGTACATTTCTAAAACCGGAAATATCACACGTAGAGAAAAAAATTTCATATAATTTTGTTAGTGAACGAATTCTGAACAACTTTGAAAATCTCCGTCCGTCCGTCTGTCCGTCCGTCACGTTTCTTGTAAGCACGATAACTTAAGAAAGAAAAGTCCGATTGTATTGAAATTTGGAAAGTAAGTTAGTGTTAGCTAGAGGAAGAATCTTATTGTTTTTGAAGAAAATCAGTCAGTAAGTAAGAAAGTTATTAATCATTTAATTAAAAAAATATATACTTTCTTAATTTTTGTTGCTTGCATTAAAATATAAATTTTGCGAAATGTTATCTCTATATTTTTTTTTTGTTTAGGCATTTTACTAATATATATTTTATAATAATACTTCTAATGCGTTGAAATATGATTCTCGAAAGATATATATTACTGACATTCAATTTTTATAGTAATCTGTGATGGTGCAGTTGCTAAAGTTTTTGTCTTGCAATCCAAGTGTCGTCTTGCTAGTCGTCAGATCCGAACGTCAAAAAGTGATTTGTAGTATTTTTTGCAAGAAGTGTGAAATCTGTGCTGCGAAAAGTACAAAAGGCCCCAGCGAATACTAGTACATCCGTACGAGTAAAGGAAGGTTCGTTCCTCCTATATTAAGTGAGTTTTTGAACAAAAAATAATCATTTGACAGTGACATTAAGAGTCTAAAAACTTTACTCCCATTTCCGGTTCGCCACCGGAAACATTTCCGAGATATCTAACCCTACATCCAAAAAACATAACCTGAAAATTTCTTCGAACTAAATTCCACAGAGTTACCAACTGAAATTTGTAAATTTTTATTTCACACCTGTCAAACTTTACAAAAGTGATACTAGGTCCAAGACTTTTTCATTCGAATACCTTCCCCCGACCGGTTAGGATAAAACCGGTCGAGGTCCATAGACATTTATAAATTAAATATAAGACAAAACGACATGGATGTGACACCGTCTGCAGAAGGTCGAGAAGCCGTGCGCAAAGAACTATGCGGTTGGTCGAAAGGGTGGCCAACCCTACCACCCACACGCCAGTCAGATAATGAAAGCGACACCTCCTGTGTCTCATTGGATAGAAGAGCATTCGCAAAGAAAACAACTTTAAAAAGAAAAAGTGATAAACCGATGACTCAAAAACATGCAGAGGCTGAAATTGACAGCGGATCAGAAGGTAGTCAAAGCAGCGTTAAAAAGGCACCAACCAAACCAAAAATTCAAACAGGGACCAACAACTCTTCGAACCAACCAAACCCGAACATAGTAAATCTATTTAAGATCCAATCAAAAGTTAGGAAGATCCTTGAAGACGGTAACACAGGATTCACACACCCAGGATCATCCAAGAAATCGATACCGCCACCGTTGTCCCCAGCGATAAAAACCATGAACAGACATGAAGGACAAGCCAGAGTTGACGATGACATGGATGTGGTGCCACCACAACCCAAGCTGGAGTTGGAGTCAGTATCCCCAGTAGTCCAACCCATGAATAAAAAACCGCCTCCCATCGTTATTCACGGCAGATTCCTCAAACAAAAAGAACTTAACACCTTCTTTAAAGGTAAACTCAGAGACAATCATTTGTGGAAACACTCAAGTAACACAACTACGCTCCAGCTGGCAAATCGCGCTGATTGGAATACAGTAAATGATTACCTCAACGAAGGAAAAGTAGAGTATCACACATACACCCCCAGAGATGAAAAGACACACGCATTCATCCTCCGGGGGCTGTATCATCCTGTTGAAGTCCAAGAACTCAAGGATGAACTGAAAACTACCCACAACATTGAGGTCAAACAATTGTACACCCTAAAAGGTACTAGGAACCCACTTTATATGGTTATCACAAACAGCGGAGTGACGCTAAAAGACCTTCAAGGCAAAGTGAAACACCTCGACTATACCTCGATCCAATGGGAGAGACACATAAACAATAAAGGGATTATTCAGTGCCATCGGTGCCAGCAATGGGGGCACGCCACCACGAACTGTCGAGCGTCCCCCAATTGCTTGAAGTGCGCCGATGGGCACTTCACCAAGGACTGCCCGAAGAGTAGAGAAGAACCGGCGAGATGTGTAAATTGTTTAGAGGCTCACTCTGCAAACAGCGTTACTTGCAAGGTCTACAAACAAAAAATAAACCAAATCAACTTGGGAACAACAAGAACTCCTCCCAGCCCACAAATGAAATATGTGGCGGCACCACTGCCCAAGACCAATGCGTGGACCCAAGGGCAACAGCAGCCCCAAGAGAGACCCATACCCCCTCCCCTGACCAGAATACCAGAGAGGCCATCGCAACCTTCCGCCAGCCAGCGAAGCCAACCAACCAATGGGATGATGAGCTCCGACATGTCAAAGTTGCGGATGCTGAAAGAACAAACAGACATCATGGCCTCCTTGGTCAACATTGACCAATTGTTGATGCGGATGACGCAATTAAACGAACAACTCAAGAGCTGCACCGACGCTTTTGACAAATTTCAGGTGGTGACGGCCTTCTTCCAAGGTCTGCCCGCCGATGCCTTCTAGACTTAGGCTCTCTTCTTGGAACGCCAATGGTGTAGGTAACAAAATTCCTTTTTTGATCAATTATTTAATGAGGCATAAAATAGACATTATGCTGCTGAACGAAACAAAACTCGAAAGACGCGACAAGCTACGCGTCCGAGGGTATACGACAATCCGCAAAGATAGGGCCGACATCAATAGGGGAGGCGGCGTGGCCGTACTCATAAAGTCAGACATTGCGCACACGCACCGTACTCTACGGAATACTTCCGTGGAGAACGTGTGTGTGACGCTGGAAGGCGGCATGAGTATCGTCACCGCGTATAACCGGCCCTTGAACGGGTTCACGGCGGGTTGTCTTGAGAATTTGCTGAACTCAAGCCCGCGCTGCTTGCTCATAGGCGACCTTAACGCGCGACATCACGCATGGAACTGCAATCGCAATAATGCAAACGGCAACACCCTGTACGATTACGTGAGTAATCATAACGTCGTGTTGCAGTATCCGGACGATCCCACACATTTTCCGGATAACGGTACAACACCTTCCACCCTCGACATAGTGGTCAATAAGGGTGTGAGGAACTCCACGCCACCCGTGACGTTGGAGGAACTCGCATCCAACCACAATCCAATTCTCTTAGAATTGGATAACATGTCGAGGGAAGACATGACACGCAAGATCACATCTTATAGAGACGCCAATTGGCGTCTCTATAAGACACACATAAACACTCACCTAACACTTGCAAACAATATCACTACAGCCGCCGAACTGGAAAATGTAGTGGGCGAGAGTGTTGCAACAACTATAACGATTAATCCGTACAAGGACCGACTCGACGCAGCGGTCATACAAGACATACGCGAGAAAAATCGACTGAGACGGCTTTGGCAGCGAAATCGCGATGTCGACGCTAAGGTCGAGATGGGTAGGCTGCAAAGGCAGATCAGGACCGCCATCAATACCGCAAAAAACCGGAAATGGCGGGATAGGCTGGAAGCGTTGAATCCTCAAAACAACTCGCTGTGGAAGCTGTCGAGGGCCATGAAAAATACGCGGGAGGCCATACCCGCCTTAACAACACCAAACGGACAGACGTCGATGACAGACTCACGAAAAGCAACCGACTTAGCTGACCAATTCCAAAATATACATAACATACAAATACCAAACAATCCGGAACACGACCGCATCGAAAATGACGTAAACGAACTGATTGGCCATGACATCCAATTGACGAGACGCGAATTTCTAAAAGTCATGGCCAAGCCCTCGGAAGTTGCGAGCATTGTACGGACTCTACCAAACAACAAGGCCCCGGGTACAGACGGCATCGAGTATAGGCTACTCAAATATCTCCCGAGAAAAGGCATTGTACAATTGACATACATTGTCAACGCGATCTTGCGACTGCAACACTGGCCCAGCCAGTGGAAATGCGCCGTGGTCGTGCCAATTCTAAAGCCGAACAAGAACGCGAAGCTCGTCGGCAGCTATCGACCGATCTCGTTGCTGTCGGCGATCTCCAAGTTGGTGGAGAAGGTCATCCTGATCAGACTAGACGCTGCTCAGGATGAACTTCACATCGACGACGAGTGCCAGTTCGGCTTCAGACGGGGCAGGAGCACCGTGCAGCAGGTCGTCAGGATCGTGAACGACGTCAAGGTGCAATGCAACCTCGGGAAGAGCACCGTCATGGTGCTCCTCGATATTGAGAAAGCCTTCGATACCGTATGGATCCCGGGGTTACTCTACAAACTAAATTCATTGGACTTCCCAACGCACATCACGAAACTTATTCACTCCTTCCTGTCTGGTAGATCGTTGGAGGTCAGGGTGAATAATAAACTATCAACTCGGCGGGACATTCGCGCGGGCGTCCCCCAAGGGTCGTGCCTGTCTCCAAAGTTGTTCAACTTGTACGTTTCCGACTTCCCGGAGTTCCCGAATTCGAACCTTGCCAAGTACGCCGACGACACAGCCATGTACGTGCATTCGCATAACGCGCAGGCGGCGAATATGCTGCTGAAAGCGCACATGGCCCGTGCCACGGCGTATTACAACAAGTGGAAAATTCGGATCAACGCCGAGAAGTCAGAGTCGATTCTGTTCACGCGCCGCTTCACAGAAAACCGGATTCTAACGCCACTTTTGATCGGGGGTAGAGAAATTCCAATTAAGCGGTGCGTGAAGTATTTGGGGGTGAACCTGGACAAAAGACTGACGTTTAATACACACATTAACGAGACGATACGCAAAGTCTACTCCATGTCCAGGAGTCTGTATCCGCTCCTGGCACGGGGCAGCGGACTCAACAGGACTAATAAAAAGTTGTTGTACACTATGGTAATCAGGCCGGCCATCACATACGCGGCGCCGGTGTGGTGCAGCATCCCGGTCACGACAATGCGGAAGTTAAGAGTATTAGAACACAAATTTATGCGCCTCATTTCAGACTCTGGTAGGTACACCTCCCTCAGAAATCTCTATGCACGTTGCCACGACATAACCCCACTAGCGGACTACGTCCAAGAAACTTCGCAAAAATTCTACCAGTTTAAACTTGACGGTAGCCCGCTTACCCGCAACATTACCCGAAACAGACAGCATAATGCCATACTTTTCGATATAAGACACCCCCTACCGTACCAGGCGTTGCCTATCTTCCGGCAGCTTCCCTAGCCACACTTCCTTCTACGAAAACCTAACCCTACTCTATTATTTATCTTTTCTCAACTTTAACTTTCCAACCCCTTCTTTATGTTTGTACAATTTTGTTCTTTTAACCTTTTTGTTCCCTTTTTGTCTTTCTAAATTCCCTCTAGGCCGATAACATCCTGTAAATCCAAACTTTTTAAATTCAACCCTTTTAACTACCCTACCTTCCTTGACGGCGATCAGACCACAAGGACGTCATTTGCTCGAACGGGTTTTTTCGTTTAATTCTGTTTTCCCGTATCAGCAACCAAAAATTTGTAAGTGCAGTGCAAGTGTTAGTTTTAAGTTTTTTATTCATTAGTTTTAGGCTCGTGCGAGCACATTCCCTAATTTTAACCTAGTTTTAAGTCTGCCTAAGGCGGACAGGTGTCCTAGCTGCAACAAGCATTATCGTTAAACCAAATCGGACCCGCCTCGTCCAACCACACATTTTTCACGACGCTATGCGCCGTGGTTGTCTGGTTGGCTCCGGGCCGGGATCCGATGAGGTGCATTCTTGTAACAAGAAATGTCAAATAAATTTGTTTTGTTGTTGTTGTTGTTGTTGCAATCCAAAGATCCTGGGTTCGAATCTCAGACAGGTTGGATGTTTTTTTTTTAATTTTTTTTTATATAGGTATTTTTTCACAACAAAGTTGGATCATAAAATTCAGGCTGTCCAAAAACTTACATTATTTACAAGAAAACTGCGAAGAGTATCCTATAGAATGTGTAACAATTATATAAAAAGCTCAGTAAATTGGCGAAGAGCACCTACGTTTTTAGCTTGTTATTTATTATTTTTTACATTTTTTTTTTTATTTAATCTTTTGAAGTCTTTACAATTGTTCCAGCTCTGAAACATCTCTTCGCCACCTAGCTAATAAATTTATCCCGCTATAGCGCCCCAAAATCTAGAATAGTTTATTTAGAAGATCCGAATGCTTTTAGGATGCGTCTCACACACCGATCGGTATTTTGTTTATAAATTTAGTTAATATTTGAAAACCTGTGGTTGATGCACGTTTGATGTTTTGCCAACAGATTGTTGTTTTACTGCAATAAAGATGGAATAAAATATCTAACATAAATACATTGTGAAAATATCTTGATCGATTTAAATTATTTATATAGTCAGTCTCGGTTGATTTATTTGAAATGGAATGAGTAAAAAATCATTCATCATTAAATAATCTCTGTTGATTTAACTTATAAAAAGGAAACGCTGTATTTTATAGTCAATAAAATACGAGCTAACAACTTTTGTACTTTTTGCGGGAATTATTTAAAATTATATAAAATCAAGGCTCACAGCAACTGGTCTATTTTCAATACGGCAATGGTTGTATTTTAGTTGTCAAATTGTACTACTACTAGTTCTATTAAGAAACTGAATTCCATCATTAATGTTTTTTCCCTTCTTTTACTTACACATGCGGTGGAAGTAGAGTAACGCAAAATAAAAATTTGAAAATTTTTATTGTTCAAATAGGCATAGAATATTATGAAACTCGAGATTTTAAGTTTGAACAAAAGAATATTTCTGTCTGTCGGTCTGTCTGTAACTTTTTTTGTGCGCACGATTCCTATGGAACATCTTCGTGCTATTAAAAGGCTGGGGAAAATTCTATTTCACCCCTAAAAACATAAGAACAACCCCTGAAATGTACTTGAATAATAGCTTAGACTGAATATGATAACTATATTTATTTTATGATAACAACTATTAAGTATCGATTCAATAGAGATATCAAAAGAGTAACCCCCCCCCCCCCTATTCAGGGGATGAAACGTTATACACAGCACCTATATTAAAAAAGTAGGTGATTAAAATGTACATGATTTTTCATGCTTTTGAGCCAGACCTTCAACTGACCGAATATTTTCAGAAACAACCCCTATAAGGGTATAAAGTAATCTTCGCAGCAAGTATTATTAAAAAAATCGCTTTAGTTAGCGACCCTCGAAACCACCAAACTACCATATTCGGGGGTGCAATTCTATTCACAGTCGCGAATACTAAAAAAAATGTCACGGCACTTAGTAATGCACCAAATTATTTTTTACTAGTAAAAGGGACCCACTTTGTCTTGACGTAAGTATCTTTATTACGAAAAACTACCTCTATATGAATATAAGAAATATTTACAGCAGGTAATGTTACAAAGTAGATCTGTATGTTTTTATTCAACACGTTTTTTGAATAAAGAACAAGTAGCGAGTTATTTAGCAACCTCGAAAACAACCAAACTACCCTATTCATGTGGTAGAAACGTATTCATTGCTTCAAATACTAAAAATTAGGAAACAAGGTGACTAAAATGAATCAAAATCTACTCCAGTTTAAGGATGTCCAGGCACTTTAGATATTGTAATATAAGAAAAAAAAAGATTTTCATTTTATGAAGTATATAGACTCATAATAAAATATTATATCAACACTTTCATTCAGTATAAGCTATTAGTCAAAGCAATTTCAGGGGTTGTTTTTATGTTTATAGGAGTGAAATAGAATTTTCTCTGGCATTTTGATGCCACGAAGACGTATTTTTTATTAATTTTGAGCCTTTTCCAATAATTTTCTTTGCGTCGTGTGCGTTCCGCAATGGGGGCCAACAATCAGCTATTTCTAACATTGTTCTTTGGTACATGTAAGTATTTTAACAAGATCTAGAAATAGATTATATTTTAGTCTTATTCCGTTGAAGGGTTGGGGGGTAAATCATAAAATTGGTATACATAAGAGAAGCTAAGGTACTAGCCACCCCTATTACCACTCCCACCTTATTATTAAACGGTGTGAAAAAATTAAAATTGTGATTTAGTGTATGTACAAGGACTGAAGGCCTCAATTTTCCACTACAAAGTAATAACCAAAAGAAATTTTGGAAAAATTAATAAACGCCCTGTATTTCAGCAATGACGATCTAACTAGCTTTTTCTATGGGTGATTCAGATTACCCTCCTTTTCCTCAATAACCTATGTCCGCTTCCTCATGTAATACCCTGTATATCTCAAATAATCATGAACATAGCGTCCTTCTCCCATAAGTTGTCGAAACTTTTTATGACAGAATTAACATTTCGACTAGTGGGCCACAAGGTACTATCTAGAAGAACTTACCTATCACAATACTCGTACTGCGTCCCGTTCGGCTGGTAGACCTTCGCGAAGGTCCCGGTGGGTAACACTGTGGTCCCGGCTATCAACCACACCAGAGCAATGATGGACGTAGCAAAACTCTTCGATATCCTCGGCTTCAACGGCCACATAATCACCATGTACTTGTCTATACTTATAGCTACTAGGGTGTAAGCACTCACAAACACGGACAGGGCTTGGGAATAGTTCACAACGGGACACAGAAAGCTGCCGAAGGGCCAGTACTGTTTTAGGAGCGCGACGGAGGTGAAAGGTACGCAAAGTATAGTTATCAACATGTCGCCCACTGCCAAGTTCATGATGAAATAGTTGGTAACGGTCCTCATCCTCGGAGAAGATAGGACTATGTAACAGACGAAACCGTTTCCTATGAGAGATACTACGAATATCACGGCGTACATGGTGTAGACAGCACCTTGGAAATAAGGGTTGAACAGGGTGCTGTTCGGATGCAGGAACTCCTTGTCGCAGTCTAACTGGAAGGTTATGTTGTCTGTCGAGTTGGGATCCATCTTTGTTGCACTTGTCCCTCTAACCTTGTTTATTTCTTAAAACGTCGACTGATACTGTTGCGGTGGATGGGACGGTGGTGTTCTTGATCCATTGTATGTTATCCTGAAACAAAAATAATTTGTTTAATCATCTCCAGATGATGTCAACATAGTTGGCGAAATGCGCGTCGGGTGATAGTATTCAAGTGTAGTTTTTAAGTGAATTGGTTTTGGTGTAGCTACCCCAGGCAGAGGCAAGTAAATGATTGGATTGATTATAAAGAAATGTTGTATTGCATTGAAATGCTTTTGGTGTAGATTTTTTTTTTGATCTGCTTGAGTCCCGTAGTTAAAACGCAACCGCCAAATATACAAGGTTGTTTTGCAAAATGCTTTTAGTAAAAACGACCATCATAATCACCCTTAAAAACGATTTGTAAAATAGGGTACTTTAAGTATCGATTTTGTGTAGTAAGCAGAGTTGGGCAGTACTCGAGTAAATTGTACTCATAATTGTATTGAGTACCCGAAGTACTCAGTACCAGGTACTCATGAGTATATGAGAGAAGGTGCTTTTCAGGAACGTTTTGGAGTAAACGTTTGGTTGGGCATAACAGGACTTTATCATTGGTCCAAAATTTTTCTATCGACCATTAAATGGTGAAATGTATTTGGAATTTCTCCAAAATCAAACAGAGCCTTTTATAAATAATTTGCAGGAAAATGAAAATCTAATTTTCTAACAAGATGGCGCACCAGCCCATAATTCAAGGACTATTGCAAATTATTTGAATGAACGGTTTGGTGAAAATTGGTTGGGAACCAATGGACCAATCCAGTGGCCAGCAAGATCACTTGACTTGACCCCGCTCGATTTTTCAACATGGGGGTTATCTAAAAGTAAAAGTGTATAGAACTCCTCCTCCAACATTAGAAATTTTGGAAAATGGGATTAGAAGGGGTATTAAAGGCATCTCTCGAGAGCATTTAAAAAATCTGTTCAGAAAAAATATTAGGAGAATCAGATTGTGTCAGAAACTAGGCGGCCAACGGATAGAACATTTAATTAGATAATTTAATGTTTATTTTATTTATTCACTTAGGTAATTAGTTCAATAAGCCAATATTATTGTTTGAAATAAGAAAATTATTAAGAACTAAAACCAAAGTGTATTGTATTAAAATTTTTCTGTATGTTATAAGACACACAGCTAGCATTTAAAAGGTTCCCATTCAAAAATTTCGTGAAAAGGACACCGCACGTTTTATAGGTAAATCGGCCTCTCAATTTCGATAAAATTTTGATATGTTTGAGTTCAACTATTCTGAACAATAAGTTCCTCTGGCAAAACTTCAAATTATGGACAGTTTCTCCGATAGATGGCTGCAAAACTGCACCTAACCCTCGATATTGTGTCAACGATTTCTCAAAACGTACTGTAGATATTAAGATGATAATTGCTGGAAGTGAATAACCAGACTATTTACCATTATTTGGTCTTAGATTGATGTGTCTGAACTTCCGGTTTTGCTGTAAGTGACGTCAAATCACGTTTTTCGAATGCGCAACACCCGTTTACTTCAATTTAATACATCATATATAGCAACAGCCCCGTTATTTTGGAACGCGAAAATTTTTGTTTTTAAGATATAGTGCTCGATGTCTGTGACTGTTTTGAAAAATTTGTAATTTTCATATTTTCAAGGTCTACTAAGTTCCTTTAAATAGGTCGAAATTCGAGATCGACTATTAGGCAATTTTTTATTGGCAAACTGGATAGCGTATTCGATTTGCAGTTATCTCAAATACCTCCATACAAAATTTTAGCTCAATACCTCATATAGGGTGTTTGTTATTCAATAGCCAAATTAAAAATTTTTCACTTTTCGACTGGCTCTGTATAAAAGTCGGTTAGGTTTACTAAAAAGGTAAAGTAGTCGTCATTCGCCTTAAGGAATATCAGATACTAAATCAGGAAGAAAAAAGAAAAGTTATTCTTTAAGTAAATAGTGCTTCTGTACATTATTCGGTTGCTGTACAAAGGTGCCCTAATGAAAATGTTTCAAACAAATTGCCTTTTCTACTTAAAGGTCTCACAAATAATTAGTTTTCATTGACTAGACAAAACTGCAATTTTATAATTTGAAAAACAAAATCAACTTTGTTTTGTAGCAAGATTATGATGTATCCGGTATCAAGCTAGCATCAATGTTCTTTCAATCAATGTACGTACTCATTTATTTACTAAGATAGTGAATTTTAATAAAGCTATATATTAAATATGATGTATCAGATTGAAGTAAACGGGTGTTTTGCACTCGAAAAAGTCATTTCCGGCAAAACCGGAAGTTCAGGCACATCAATCTAAGACTAAATAATGGTAAATTGTCTGGTTATTCATTTCCGATAGTTATCAGGTAAATTCGGGTTCTGAAAATTGCCGTCCGAGAACTGTCAGGAGTTTGCGCAGTTGCTTTTGATGCCTTCTGATTTGGAACTGCGCAAACTCCTGACAGTTCTGGGATAGTTCTCGGACAGTTATATTCAGAACCCGAATTTACCTATCATTTCAATACCTTCAGTACGTTTTGAGAAATCGTTGATACAGTATCGAAAGGTAGGTAAAATATTTCGAGCCATTTATCGGAGAAACTGTCCATAATTTGAAATTTTGCTACAGGAATTTATTGTTCAGAATCAGTTAAACTACAACATATCAAAAATTCATCAAATTTGACAGGCCACCAATTTATCTATAAATAAAACGTGCGGTGTCCTTTGTTAAAAATATTGACATTTTAGACAACATCTAAAATGTATCTCATTTTGTGACAAATTAAAAGTTTGTCAAATTTAGTTAAAAACCAATAAGAAAAATATATTGTCTGTTATCATAACAAGTTGTTTGGCTTCAGTGTCATTAATAACGCCAGGCCGCCACCATATAACATATAGAAAAAATGGCTCCTACGCAGTCATTTTGAAAAAAAAATAGCAAAATGTGATATGTCACTGAAAAGGAAATTCTTATCTCTATCCAACAATATAAAAAAATGTAAGGGTTTCATTTAAAATCTTTGACTCAGACCAACTTCCGGAAAACCGGAAGTGGTATTCACTTGTTTTTTCATGGAAAATATGACCCCTAATGAGCAATATCTAAAACTAAATTTCAAGCTTCTATCTTAAAAGACAATTAAGTGATGCCTTGTAAAACGAATTCGTTGTCACCCGGTATAGTCATATCAATTATACTTAGTCACTTTTTATACTCACATGAAAATGCATATGTTCCTTGTCATATTTATTATGCAGGTGCATCGGTAACTTTTTTCATCAATATTTTTTTTATATTTATTATATTTTACATTCATATACTATCGATCAATAAATAATAATAATCATCGTTCTATTCTATTCTATTTTTTTCATTCATTTGACCATCAGTATTCACTTACAGAATGTAATCAAGAATTACTATTAAATTATTTCTAATAGTCTATGAAACAGCGTAGGAGCATCCAAAAACGATTTAATATGTAGATTATCCCCGTTTATTAGACAAAATTGACTTTAAGGCATCCATTAGGCCAAGTCAATTTGGATAAATATTTTATCCACCAACTGCCCACACAAATCTCTTAACGTTTTCCTCATTTAACGTTATGTGTGGTAATTACCACAAAATTGAAAATGGTATTGATATTTTTAACAATAGAATAACTGTGGCTGAACTCCTCCAGGTAATACAAATAATACAGGCCAGTGTGTACTGTCAGTACACACTTAACCAGTGCATTCACGTCATAGACCCGACACCGAAGCTTTTTTTTACCGACAATTCACTTGATAAGAAATGATATAATGATGGTCTGGTAGCGCTTGGGCGGAACGTCATTTGAGTACACTCTTTTTTTTTACAGAGTTGGGGGCCGCACCCCGCTTCGTCTTCTTCCGCAGAACCACTGCGTGTATAGTGATAAAATTCGTAAGTAGTAGAGTAAACGAAGATTTTCACTTCGGAAAAAATTTGTAACCAGGTAGACTTTGGTGAACAATATTCTTCAAGTATGCTAGAATAAGGTAGTGAAAAGTTTGCCGCAAAAAATGCAGCCTATTTTTATCTAACAATTTAAGTGCAAAAATACGATTTTTTGCGAATAACTTTTTAAATTTTATTTGTACGAAAAAAACATATATGACATGTATTTTGCGCATTAAATTGGAGCGAGTAGAAATTTGTTAACTAAGGTCCCAAGTGACGCTGCGCCGACCCCCGCTGACGCTGGAATAGGTCTGCGGTAGTGCGCGCGCTGTACATAAGTGGCTTTGATTGCAAAAAGTAAATAATTGGAGATGAAAAAGTGTCATTTCCTCGAAGTATTACATGTTTTTAAATAATTTTTTAAGTACTTTAATTATTACATGTGTAGCTTGAAAGCGGACCATTGCATGAATGATCGATTATTTAGTAAAAACCGCTGCCCAAGGAATCACTACTTCCACATCCGGATTTTCTATCCAAATCACACAACGAAAAAATTTTATATCTGGAAATAATTGTTTATTGAACTTTAATAATATAATATTTGAAATCTTCTACCCCAAAAACCCATAAAACGATACCCCACATCGGTAGTGGGGTGGGGGTGGTGACAGGAGGTGGGAGTGGGGGGTGGATAAAGTAAAAAAATATTTTGAGGTTTCTGGTTCTTGTACACACACTAAATCACATTTTTTTTCATCCCCTTTAATAATTCGGTGGGGGTGGTAATGGGGGTGGCTAATGCCAAATTTTTTTTTGAGACCTTAGCTACTCTTGTCTATACTAAATATCAATTTTATGAACTCTTACCTACTTGATTTACCTATTTACTCCAAATTTACCCCAATTCACCCCCCAACCCTTCGACGGAACAAGATGAAAATATAATCTAGTTCTAGATCTCGTTAAAGTACATATGTGTACCAAATTTCAAGTCAATATATCAAACAGTTCCAGAGTAAACGTGCGCACAAAAAAAGTTACAGACCGACAGACCGAAATTTTTTTTTCGCTCAAACTTGAAATCTCGACGTTTCATGACATTCTAAGCCTATTTGAACAATAAAAATTTTTTAAAATTTTTTTGCCGTTACTATACTTTCCACTGGATGTGGAAGTAAAATCATTGTAAAACAAATAATTTATAAAAAAAAAATACTTGTATAGCACATTTAAAGGGATTATCCTCGGGATTATCTAAAATATGTTTTCAGCCAAAAAAAATTTAAAAATTTATTTTAGGAAATTCAGACCATTAACTTACTACTTTTCCGGAAAAAGATGTTTTCGCTGTTGACACCAAATTTCAATCGTCAATATCAAAGCTTAATATCGTCAATATCACTTTATAAGTGATCAATTTGAAGGTAAAGATGTGTACTAAAAGCCTCAATGATTTATTTTATGATACATATGCGTTTTTATACTAATTTTTTACGAATAAGTCGAACTATACGTTTTAGAAGAAAAAAATTCGAAAATTTAACACCATTAAAAGTGTAATAACTTAAAAAAAAGTTTTATTTTTATTTGAATGCATAGAGGTGTTAGCTAGGGTACTAATCTTGAAAAATATTTCTTGATTTTATTTTTTTTTAACGTAATAACAATTAAACAGTAAAAAAGGTGAAAAATCGGTAAAAACGCGATTTCTTGACAATTGCGAAGGTTTTAAATAAAAAATTAAGTTTACCACAAATAATAATTCTACTAAATATTACACATGCATAAATGGTGACTGCTATGGCGTGTTTAAGTTGATAAACAATAGTGTGAAATTAATGTACTTGATTAAATCAATATTTTTAAAAAAATTTCGTAAATTATTGAAAAACTCGAGAAGAATACAACAAGATATAATAACAACTACCGAATTCGAACGAAATTTAATTTTTTTTTAATTCATCAATGTGTACACAGAGGGCGATAACATATTCCTGACTACTACTAGCAAGTTCACCATCTAGCTCTTAACTAGATTCGTGAAAGTGGCTCCTTCGCTATGTTTGCTTGGGTGTACTTTGCCGCGCATTTTATCGCCTCGAAAAAATTAACATGCACGTGGTGGTGTTCTTTATTTAAAATGTAGCTGACTTAAACTCATTTTGGTATCACTGCTGCGTGAAAGGTACTGCCGGAAAAATAAACAGTGTGAAGCTGTCTTCATTAACACCCACAGAAGATGCCTTGGAGCAGCATTGTAAAAGAGTGTATTTGCAGATGCAAACGTGGATGGGTAAGCATTTACATGTAAAGAGCTGGGGTTGGATGAAAGTCAATGGTAATATAGTACCTATACCAATGAGTCAGCGACCTGCATCAGACGACATACTGAACATGATATTCTGTAGCTGCAAGAAAGGCTGCGAATCAGCATGTGGGTGTAGAAAATTTGGTCTTTCTTGCACTATGGCATGCTCCGCATGTAGTGGCAACAGTTGTACAAACTGTTCTCCCTGCCAAGACATCGACGACTTACACGAAGAAAGCGACGAACTGGAGCAAGTACAATCAGAAGATTCAGAATGTTAAAAAGTTTTATCTGCCCTTTTCGTTCAACGTGTTTGTATTTAAAAATAAATTATCGGACAATCACTGTATGTTCATAAATAAAGTCTTTTTTTTATTACATTCTTGACTCGTATGTATCATATATTATAGTTAAAATGCTTCCTTTCATTGTAGTTTATAATAAAAGTATTTTTATAGTACATTGTATTTACTTATATTAAACATTTTACATTTATCTACACAATTTTTATGAATTTGACACCAGATTCGTCATCAGCACACCCGAAAACCCGTAAAAACCCATTAATGCTCATTTTTATGGCGAATTTCGCACTCTTAATACGTTTCCGTCGGCCATTTTCTATCCGCCATTTTGAATTTTGCAAATCTGACATCAAATTCGTAATCAGCATGTTCAAGAACCCCTAGTAACTGATTTTCATGATTTCTCCTCGATTAATTTTCGAGATATTTCATTTAACAACTAATTTTGCAGTTTTTTGTTATTAATAAACAAATAGAAATTTAGCGTACAATACCAACCGGTAGACTTTGAACTTAAACCTATTTAGAACACATTTAAAAGTTTTTATGAATTTTTATGCAGTTACAAATTATTACGAAACAATTTTTTGACTACGTTTACTCCACTAAAGGTAAGGTTATGAAAATAGCATTAAAAATGTTCGCTATCTCTCGTACTACAACTATCTAACTAAAAATATACAGGGTGGGGCAATAGTGCGTCGGACTTCGATATCTCGAGTTCGACGATAGCTAGAAATTAAAAAAAAAATACAAGTAGGTAAAAAAATCTATAACCGGAAATTATTTTCGAATATACAGGGCGAGCCAGAGAAGTACTTATAAAAAATGTTTGTTTCTTATTTCTACATCACATCGTCAATAAATATACAGGGTGTTGTAGAAAATTCAATTTAAAAGATCTTAATTCAAAAATAATTTTTGGCCATCCTATACATTTTTAGGAAGTAAATATGATTCAAAAACATTAATTAGATGTCTCGTAACTAGCATTCACATAAGTTTTTCTTAAAATCTATAATTGTGACTTTGGTGATATTTTCAATATGTATCTGCAGATGGGATTATTTCAACAAATAAATTCATTACATCTAAGTGGTTGGGATATAGTCAATAATAATATAGGAATACATTTTTATGATACACTATTCTACAGCCTACATGTATTGGAAGTAAAAATAGCAAATTCTTAGTAACTTCGTCATGCTAAATAACAATATAAAAAGCAAAAATTCAAGTTGGCTCTGGTTTTCCCAATACAGGTAATAAAGTGTAACACAGATATAGGGGTCTACAGACGAATGAGTTTAAAGCATGCCGACAAGGCTGGCTCCCTGCCGCTGGATCGTGTGTAGACCTCTTATAAACCCTAGGTTATGGGCGGTCCTATCACAAATAACAGGTAGAATTAGAATTCATGATAAGCGTTCATTTTCGAAAGTAAATAGTGCTATTTTGAAAATATGCCACGAGATTGTGTAAATACACCTAACAACTTTTGTTATATTTGTGGTGAAGTAACTTTTGCGCATCAAAAACGTAATTTTACTCCCAAAATTAAGAAGGCGTACTAGTTTTATTTTGGTTGTACAATTGGAGATGAAGACAAAAAATGGGCACCTCATATATGTTGCAGCAATTGTGCAAACAATCTTTGCAGTTGGCCAAGTGGAAGAGGACGTTCAATGGCTTTTGCTGTGCCCATAATCTGGCGAGAACTACAGATCATGATACCGATTGTTATTTTTGCGTGATACCTCCTATTAGACAGGGAATTAACAAGAAAAAAAGGATGGTAATACATTACCCCAATTTACCATCTACCATTCGTCCGGTTCTCCATAGTGATGAACTACCTATTCCTAATCCACCTCAAGAATACAGCCTTGATCCTGACGAAGAATCGGATGATAATGTAGATGACGACTTAGTCCAGCAATCAACATCACAAGATCCCGATTTCTCTGCCGAAGTGTCCGGTGGTGAACTACACAAAATTAATTAACGCGAGTTAAGTGATCTTATAAGAGACCTTGATCTGTCCAAGGCAAAAGCGGAGCTTTTGGCGTCTCGATTACAACAATGGAATTTACTACAAGAAAATGTTAAAGTTTCCATGTATCGAGGTCGTCAAAAAGATTTTATAACCTTTTTTCAAAATGGAAAATGACTTGGTTGCCTGCAAGGACATTGACAGTTTAATGAGTGCTTTACACATTCCCCATGATCCTAGTGACTGGAGACTTTTTATTGACGCCTCGAAACTTAGTTTAAAAGCTGTGGTACTCCACAATGGAAATAAATTGCTATTAATTCCAATCGCCCATGCTGTCCACATGAAGGAAAATTACAGTAACATGAATGTATTGCTAGAAACTACAGAATATAACAAGTATAAGTGGCAGATTTGTGCAGACTTAAAACTGATAGCTATCCTACTTGGTATGCAGCAAGGGTATACCAAATATTGCTGTTTTCTTTGTGAGTGGGACAGTCGAGCGCGATTAGAACATTACAAAAGAAAAATTTGGTCACCGAGACTGGGTTTTGAACCAGGAGGAAAAAATGTTGCTAACATTCCATTAGTTGATTCACAAAAGGTAATACTGCCACCACTCCACATAAAACTGGGGCTTATGAAAAACTTGGTAAAAGCTATGGACAAAGAAGGACGTGCTTTCAGTTATTTAAAACAAAAATTTCCCAGACTTAGTAATGCGAAAATTAAAGAAGGAATTTTTGTGGGTCCTCTAATCAAGAACCTTTTCAAAGATGCTAAATTTGACGACATTCTAGAAGGTAACGATAAAGCTGCTATGAATTCCTTTAAAATGGTAGCAACACACTTTCTCGGTAACAAAAGAGCAGAAAACTATAGAGACCTTGTTGGGAATCTTCTTTCTTGTTACCAGAAATTAGGATGCAATATGTCATTGAAAGTCCACTTTCTACATTCACACTTAGATTACTTCCCAGAAAACTGTGGTGCAGTAAGTGATGAGCATGGAGAGAGATTCCACCAGGATATTCAAAATATGGAAAAAAGATATCAGGGCAAATGGACTTCTGCGATGTTGGCAGACTACTGATGGACATGTTTAAGAGATGCTCCAGAAGTAACTTATAAGAGACGGGCTAAGAAGCGCAAGAATAATTAATTTTCTGATTAAAGGGCTTATATTCTAATTAAATATATAGTATATAGCATGTATTTGAAATAAATATCAAAATGACAAATATTTTTTCGCATGATAGAATTAATTGCTTTTTTAATTAAAATTATACCATAATATGTGGGTTAGGTCAGTTATTACAATTTTCAGAGCCAACAATTTTGTTTATGACTCTGTTAGACGTAGCTGGGACCAAAACAATGCAAATAAGTGGTTTTGGTTAACGATACAAAATAAAAGTTAAAATTTGTAGGTGTGTGATAATCAATGTACTGTAAGATAGCTTTCGTTTACACAATGTACTGATTACAAAATCTGTGATATTTTACCCTTTTTTTCTTTTCTTTTTTTGTTATTATTATTTTTTGTCTAGTTGATTTGCTACAAATGTACAAACATGTATATAATGTGGTTAAATAAACACTATCTATCACTGCAAAGAAAGGCTGTCAGAATCGTTGCTGGGCTATCATATAGAGATGATTGTAGGGATGCTTTTATAAGCCTTAAGATACTGACTTTACCCTGTAATTATATACTGCAGTGCCTTGTCCATGTTAAAAATAACCTTAATAGTTACATAACATGTGAAAGTGTACATACGTACTCAACTCGTAACAGGGGCAATATATATTTGGATTTTTTCCGACTTTCAAAAACCAGAAATGGCACCTGCTATTATGCAGTAAAATTTTTCAACGTGTTACCGATTGCTCTACAAACACTTGACTGTACTCGCTTTAAAAATGTAATTAAACGATTCCTCCTTGAAAATGCATTCTATGATTTTGACGAATTCTTGTCAACTGATTTTTCTCGTTTAATTTTATAAACTTGAACTATGTTATTCAATGTGCTTTATTGTTATTTACTCTACTTTGTTATTTATTTGTTTTATTTACTGTGTATTTTTTTTTTCTTATTTAAGACAACCACTTTTTGCTGGTTTTTATTGCCATATTTTTTGACGTGTCAAAACATAATTTATGTATATATGACCAATAAAGATCTATCAATCTATCTAGTTTACTCGTTTTTTTTTTATTTCTAGCTATCGTAGAAATCGAGATATCGAAGTCCGACGCACTATTGCCCCACACTGTATATTATAACTGTGATTTGTATAGCGCCGCTATGTTTTGGCTCCAAACAGTTTTGCACTCCCTCTCTATGGTATAGCCTTTAATATTGTAAAGCACGCGTAGATGTTTTGTACAACCCCACACGTACCTTTACATAAACGGAGCAAAAACGTCTATTTATGGGTAAAAAAGCAATAACGTATACGACTGAAACAATAAAATTTAAATTGTACATTGCCGACCGTTTTATTCATTTCCCCGTATGTTTTTACAGGCATTCTAATTTATTGAACATTGCAAATGCCATAAAACAATAACTTTTTACAAATTTACATACTGCTGTACTCGTGGAAGTTGTATAAATGTCCTGAAATATCATGAAACTCCATTTAGTTATAGGTTAACTTTATCTAGTATGTCACTTTAGTCACGTAGGTAGTTTTATAAGTTTTATTGTTATTATGCTGTTGTAGTATCATCTCGTATCTTCAATTCTAAAAATATCACAATGGCAACTATTGTAAAACAGGAAAGCTATACCCACGTTTAAAAATTATGAACAAAGTGTATTTTGGTGGGGTTTCACTTGTACAGTCAGTAAAAGCTACATAAAAAGTGTTTATATACTTCTTTGTTTCTTATAAAACTTTCCGTAAAATGATAGTCCAGTCAACGGAGCGCTAAAATGAATGGATTTTGATGAAGCCTTTTGCAATGTGTTTGTAATGATCGGAGGGGGTAGAAAACACCCCTTTTTGTCACGGGTTCCGTAACTTGTAGAATTAGGTCAAAAACGAAAAAAAAAAACAATATACATATTTACCTTTTTTGGCCCAAAATAAGATGTTTTTTGTGAATTTTTTCGAAAAATGCATATTTTTCGAAACATGGCCACTCGAAAATTCCTAAAAGTGGGGGAGGGGAAATGTAAAAATTGAAAAAAAAAATCTGAAAAAATCTGAATCTGAAAAAATTTTGGTCGAAATACAAGACTTTTTTATTTGCAACTTTTCTGTGAAGTGCGTTTTCACCGAGTTTTTCCCGAAAAACATGAAAAACTTTCACTTATAATATCACAAGAGCTTAAATTATTTCCGAGAATTTTCTTGAGGTCACGAATATTTTGAAAATTATCCCGAGTCGCGAAGCAACGAGGGATAATTTTCTTAAAATATTCGTGCCCGAAAGAAAATTTCCCGGAATAATTTAAGCTTGCGTGGTATTCGGTAAGAAAATTTCACACCACTTAACACCATAATTTGGAAAAAAATTATTAATCCAACCTGACATTTTAAATTAATTTCACTGCTCGTCAAGTTGGCCAGGGTATTGTTGTTTTTGACATATTATGTTGATTTGTCATTTTTGTTTAACCGGTTCTGTCACAAAGCTTAATAATTACTAGTTTAAAAGGTCTGTCGTTGAGTTTAATAAGTGTATAGCTAAATGTCGCGATTTGGTAAAGAAAATCAACAATTAATTAGACAAGAAATTCAAAATATAACACCAGATAACACCCGAAAATCAAAATCAAGTGTATGGAAACAGTTTGTTGAATTTTGTGACGAAAAGTTGTATAATATTCATGAGTGTATGAGTGTAGTACAGGTGGCTACTATACTGGAGGACTACGCATTTAATATGAAAAAGAAAAAGTTTGAAGATTATAAGGAAAGTGTGGTCAAAGTGATGTGGAACTCTACTGCTAAGCAGTTACAAGAAATTTATTACGAAAAATATAAAATAAAATTTAATCCGTTTTCTGATGTGGAATTTGCGACCGCCAGAGCTGCACGCGATGCTAAGCCCAAAAAATTACAGAGAGACCCATTAAAAAGAAAAGTGAGTGCTTCAGCCTTAACCAGCGACGAATACAAAAAAATTATTGAAATGTGGGATGAAAATACTCCAGATGGATTGCAGCGTAAATGTTTTCACATAGTTTCACATGAGCTGGCATGGAGAGGAGGGGAAGGATATTCTGCGTGTATCCACTACTTCAAAGAAGAAACTGATAATTTCGGAAACCCAAAAGGTCGGATAGAATATAATCCAATATTCTCCAAAACCACACAAGGTGGTTCTAAAAAACTGTCGGATAGTAAATGGTTGATTACAAATTTCGATAATCCACAAATGTGTCCGGTTCGTTTGTTTAAGAAGTTGATGGAAAAAAGGGGAAATCTTATTCAGACCGACAGATTATTCTTAACACCAAACCCATACTGGAGTCAACCCAATTCGAAAGGATGGTACAAGAATAGCCCAGTTGGTAAGAACATTGTATCTTCATGGTTTAAATCAGCAGCCTCTGATATAGGAATTGACACTAAAAAAGTAAAAATAACTAATCATTCTGCAAGAGCAACAGCTGTTTCGAAATTGGCCAAGGAAGGAGTTGGTGAACAACAGCTCATTAAAATTACTGGACACAGTAATAGTCAGTCAATCAAACCTTATTTACAATTGGACGTTGAACATCATCATCAGATGATTGAATCCATGAGGAGAATTTCATCAAGTACTAGCAAGTTTAATCATGATCAGAGCACAATGCAAAATAAAACAGAAAGTACCCAGATTCAACCCACCAATTCAAGCCAGCCCAAAAACATTTATAATAATTGTGTTTTTAATATTAATAAAACCTATAATAATTAAATTTATTTCGTTATTATTTTGCTTATTAGTCGATATCATTAGAGATTTGCCAATGAAGATATTAGTTCAACATGAAATAAATTCTAAAAAAATCATATAGGTATATCCACCATATTTCGTTAAATAAAAAAAAATTACCAACTTTAGTTACACCAAATGCTAAAACTCAGATGGGTATTAGTTCAGTCTTTCGCCCTTTCATAATTTTAGGTTACTAAAGGTGGTAGAAATGTATTTTTTGTTAAAGTAATCCACAACACTTCTAATTTAAAAAATATATTAACATGATTTGTTGCAGTAGGTGGCCGTGATATAGGCGGCCATGCTTTTGACAGATGAGGTTTATATTGGTAAATTACATTAAGTTACTGTATAGTAAACCAGCAAACAAAGATATTTTTATGTAAAACATTTCTTGTAAGCATTTGCGTTAAACAATTTAAGAAAAATGGAATGATTTGAAAAGTACAATTTATGTAAATACTGCAAAGAGTTGAGTCAAGCGCAAATATGTCATCCAAGATTAATATATTTAACGAATTTAATGGAAGGTTGCGATCAGGAAGCGTTAGAGTCGAATGGTTTGTTTACGAAAATCCAAGAAAGTCTGTTGCAGATGTCAAGTAAATATGGCCTTCTGCGTAAAAGAGATTTGAACAAAATTGTTTCAAAATATTACATATATGTCTTAAAACACAGACATCTAATTAATTCGTCACCTTCCTATTCACCATTAAGAAGAGAGGATGGGTTAGAATTCAAGCAACATTTAAATCTTACTATGTTTGTACATCCTACGTTTTTTGAATTATAAATTGTTAATGCATAATAATTTAACAAATTTGTGTTTTCTGTTTAATGAAACTTTATAGCGAATAATAAATAATAACGTTAATTCAGAAATTTTGCATTGTTCACAGGTATATCTACATTATGGTTGTAGATCATTTGTTTACCTTTTCAACTGTCAAAAAATTTTCACTTAAATATCGTGGCGCCTCGAAAAAATTTCCGGAAATTTTTTTAATTGCCATGGTAACTAGTCAAAATTAAGGTATCTTATTGGTTAAAAAGTAGAGGTGTGAAATTTTCTTTGAAATTGTAGCGTTTTAAAAATTTGAGAAAATTCAAACATATGCATCGAGGCCTAAACTTTTTTTTGGCTTTTGGAATTTTTTTGTAACTTGCTAATTTTCCGAGTTGCCGGCAGTTTTTCATGATAAATAATGTATTACATTTCTTGCACATTAAAAAATACATGAAAATTCGAATGAGCGTGATTTATATACACTCACCGGTATTTCTACTTTGCATTTTTTTTTAAATTCCCTATCCTGTAACTGGGATATAATCTCGTTGGATAGTGGTATGTAAAATAAATAAATAAATAAATAAATAAAAACAAATCGGCCACTTGAATAGCGCGAAACATTGGTTAAAAAATTTGTTTAGTATTTCACCGATTTTAGTTATTTTTTCGTCGTGTTTTAAAGAAATTCATCAAAAATATCTCGTGCTTTTTCAATTTTGAAAAAATAATTGTAACAGCTTATTACACCCTTAGAACCAAAATTATGTTTTGGTGATCTAATTTCTAAACACCCTGTGGAGTAATTAAGAAACTTGGTCAGGTTCTCTTGTACTCTATCACAAACCCCAATCCATTCTCAAAAAAATTGTTTTTTGATTAATCCCTTATCCCGAATTTTTGTAGAAAATACAGTTTCAAGTAAAATTTTGCAATTTATATGAAATATAAAACGATAGGCAGAAAATTAAATTTTAGTAATTGATATTAACAATAAATATTAATTTGAACAATAGTGCACATATACTTCTTCAGAAGCGTAATTCTGGAAGAGGGGGTAGGCAACACCACGCAATCTACCTGGCATCGAATGGATAAGTTTCAAAATTCGATCCTGAGGGATTGCAGCATATTCATCCTGCAAAGCTGCTGTGCGAGTATTTCCGGTAATACCAGACGAGGACGAATACATCTTTTAATTTAAGTTCATCCCAGAAATGTTCGATGGGATTGAGGTCAGGGCTACATGCAGGCCATTCTAATCGTTGGATGCCAACATCGTTCAAATACTGGTTTACAATGTTTGCAGCATGCGGCTTTGCACCGTCGTATATTAAAATGAATTCATCTCCAATAAAAGGAGCATATGGAACTACAGCTTGGTACAATTGCCTGTTTCAACATAACGATTACAAGCATCTTGGATGGTTGTTCGGGGTATTCCCAACACATTAGACATGTAACGCTGACTTCGACCATCCTCGATTAAGGCGACAACTTTACACACGTCCTCAGTTCTAAGTACCATGTTGACAGATTGAAAATTATTTGGCAGTTGTTGTGAAATGACTTTCGACAGAAAACAGACACGTGCCACTTAGATATTTTTCAATAAGCGAGGTCGATATACGGATAAATCGCGAATTTGGAATAATAAAGTTCATAAAGAAAAGATAAATATTGCTAAGTTGAATAAAAATTAAAATTGCAAAATTGTACTTGAAAGTATGTATCTTTTACAAAAATTCAGATATTGGGATTAATCAAAAAATTAATTTTGAGAATGGATCGGGCTTTGGAACAGAGCACAAGAGAACCTGACCAAGTTCCCTAATTATTCCATAGATCACCAAAACATAATGTTGGTTCTCCAGGTGTAATAAGTTGTAAAAAATTATTTTTCAAAAATGAACGGGCGTGAGATAATTTCTTTAAAACATGACGAAAAGATAATTAAAATCGGGGAAATATTAGAACAGATATTGAACAACAAATGTTTCGCACTATTCAGGTGGCCAGCTTTTTTTGCCGGTGAGTGTATATTATTATAAAAAAAATATGAAACCTATATAGTTACACCATTTTTAAAGGTTCAATATAATTTTTAAACATAATTTTAAATCGAAAATGTGAAAAAGTTACATTAGTTACAAAAGTACATTAGTTACAAAAGTACATTATTTATTGTGAAAAACTGCCGAAATATTGGCAAGTTACAAAAGAATTCCAAGAGACAAAAAATGTTTAGAAGGCCCCAAAGCATACGTCTCAATTTTTTCAAATTTTTAAACTGCATTTTTAAAATTCTATAATTTCAAAGACGGGGGTTATTTTTCATGTTTTTCCGGAAAAAAATCGGTGAAAACGCACTTCACAGAAAAGTTGCAAATAAAAAAAGTCTTGTATTTCAATGATACATTCACATGAATTTTTTCAGATTTTTTTTCAACTTTTACATTTTCCCTCCCCCACTTTTAGGAATTTTCGAGTGGCCATATCTCGAAAAATACGCATTTTTCGAAAAAATTCACAAGAGTAAAAACAGCATTTCTTATTTTGGTCCAAAAAAGGCAAATATTATTTCTGACTTAATTCTACAAGTTACTGAACCCGTGATAAAAGGGGGTGTTTTCTACCCCTTCTGATCATTTCTTACTCTAATCTTTTTTTCAGCTTTTTTTTATTAACGTCATTACAAACACATTGCTTGAGGTTTCATCAAAATCCATTCATTAACACACAAATTAGTGGTGAAACCTCCCGTTGATTAGACTATGAGTGTGAAATAAATCCTCTGAGATAAATATAAAGGGATATATAGCGCCTGCCTGCAATTCAAATGGTAAAAAGTTGCTGGAAACTTGTACTTTTTAGTTTTCATCAGGCAAAATTTGTGTCTATGCATCTGGCGACAAAATGTAGGTACATACAATTATTTGAAGTAAAACAGATATCTATAAAAATGAGCTAAAGAAAAATTCTCCACTACTAGTAGGTCTTAAGTTATCCGTTATCTTTTAATTTGCAGCATTTCGTGTATAAAAGACATATTCATGAAATGAGCGATTGTATTTTTTTTCACATTTATATATATAAATATTTAACTAATTACTGAACATTTTTTTAATAGGGATTCTTATTTAAATATACCCAATTTAAGTGAAATAACATAATAAAATATTTAATTGGACCTTTAGGGAATAACAATTGAGGGATCTAATTTTTTTCTCTTAACGATGTATCTTTTATATTAAGTTTTACTTTACGTTTAACGCTGTTTAAAAATTTTCTCATAAGATCTTAGCTTCTCATGTATATATTAAATACCAATTTTATGGACTCCTACTTGCTTGATTTACCTATTTACCACCATTTACCTCAATTTACCCCCCAACCCTTCAACGGAATAAGATCAAAATATAATCTAGTTCCAGATCTCGTTAAAATACATGAGTGTACCAAATTTCAAATCAATATCTTAATTAAAAATAAAAATTTTCAAAATTTTGCGTTACTATACTTCAACTGAAAATAGAAGTAATAAATATATCTTTTATTTCTGCTTACACAATTATTGAAAAATATTAATTTGGGTATTTAGTGTATAATTTTCAAAGAATATTGCGAATTTCTTTTTCTTTCTCATCTGAAATTTTCAACATTTCTATTACAAAATAATAAGAAAAATATTTTTTTATTCAAAAAGCCTACAGGAAATATTTGTCTATTTGACACATACTACAAATAGCCCAGTAATTGAAGAGAAATTTGAGGCCAAAATTGGACAAAATTACGAGAAAGCTGTTTTTTGAGACCTTCATTGAGATGCCCTTAGTACATCCTGAGAAGTTCGAGCAATTTGAGCCATGTTTTTTGGGTGGGGGGGGGGGGGGAGTTTAAAGGTGCGATTTTCAGTCATTTTTGCCATTATCTCAAAAAATATCACTTTTTCGATAAAAATAGTCATGAGAAAAAATATTTCTTCACAAAAATGTCATTACACTTTTTTTCGTAGGATCAGTCGTTTCAAGGATATAGGGTGTCTGCTGGCCACTATAATATTATTATATATTTTTAGAAGATATACTTTTTGCAACTAAATTTCATTCAGTTGATTAAATATTGCACGATAATAAAAAAGCAATAAAAGAAATGTAAAAACTGTATTTGTTCTTAAAATAAAGAGAAACAAACTAGACAACTTTTTTTTTTTAATTTATTTGTCTCTTAACACATGGACCTCATTAAGGTTACAAAAGAAATATATGGATAGAAAAGTAGGTATGTATTGCACGTAAGCTGTCATTAGTATCAAAATAATCCAATCATTTTGAGTTGTTGGGCGGTCGGATGGCGTGGCGTTGCCGGGATGCGGTGACTATCTCATTGAGTTAGATTGAGGTAGGGTTGTCGTATCTCGGTGACGTTGCGTTGTTTTTGATTGCTCAACAGCTCTCTATTGTTTACTCATGCACAAATACTTTAAACGGTATTTCAATGAGTTATCTGTTTATTTACTCGTTAGTGTTATTTTCTATACTTATAAATGTTATTAATGGATCTGTAAATAAACATATTCTATTCTATTCTATTCTATTCTATTCTATTCTATTCTATTCTATTCTATTCTATTCTATTCTATTCTGTTCCGTTCCATTCCATTCCATTCCATTCCATTCCATTCCATTCCATTCCATTCCATTCCATTCCATTCCATTCCATTCCATTCCATTCCATTCCATTCCATTCCATTCCATTCCATTCCATTCCATTCCATTCCATTCCATTCCATTCCATTCCATTCCATTCCATTCCATTCCATTCCATTCCATTCCATTCCATTCCATTCCATTCCATTCCATTCCATTCCATTCTATTCTATTCTATTCTATTCTATTCTATTTAAAATAGAGTAAGTATTAATTGAATATTTTTATTATGTAAACTATTTGCATGTACACTATAATACCAGTGCTTCAGAAACTGAGCTAAACCTATTTTAATAGATATTATTATTATCAAATGTGGCACAGTCCTGCTTTCAAAATTACCCTAACAAAATAAAGTACAGTAGACAAAGAAAGAGCTGGTGATTAAGTTGAAAAAATTTTACCCTTGGGAGAAATATGTTTTTATCTGTAAAAAGATGCAGAGTGATCACGATGGTGATGTGTGTGCTACCCTTTTAAAATATTCTCCCTCCAAAGGGATATTCCAATATAAATTTTCTGAAAAGTATAAAACTTTGGTTTTCATATTTTCTCCGTATGGAAAACATGATATCAAACAACTTTTATTCTTACCATATTTTATTGATCCATTCTATTAGCGGATGTGACACAACATCTGCATTGTTTCATACGAGGTTTCATATTGGAAAAAAAAGTTACTTCAAAATCGCTCGGACTTCAGGATTGTGCCGAAGTTTTCAAAATGCCACACACTTCGCGCGAATTAATTACGGAAAATGGAATTAAATTACTTCTGGCAATGTACAGTACTCCTCCGAATGAAAACTCTATTGATCACTACATGTATTACTCATTTGTAAAGGCAACCAGACTTAAAAAACCAGTGAAATTGTCCAATCTACCACCCATATTCCAGTGACGTAGCCAGAATTTTTATTCGGGGGGGGGGTGGTCCGAACGTTTTGAAGGTATTACTCAGATACGAATAGAGTAATTGAGAATATATGAAAAAAAAAATCTTTAAATTAAAAGTATTTTCAAATTTTCGCACTTTTAAAGTCCCTGCAGTTGATTTAAATTTTCTAGGCGTCGCGACGACTACTTAGTTGAAGACGCTGAAATTTCATCACTTTGAAAAAATGCTAATTGCTTCATCTGTAAGCTCCTTTTTACATAATTAAAATATCTCCATTTTTTTTAAGCAAAAAACCCTGTTTTTAATGTTCTGTTGAAAGTCGAAATTATTTCAAACATAATAATAATCGAATCGAATCATAGCAATCGAAAACAAGTGGTCAAAATTAAGAAAGAAAATATTGAGAGAAAATCTGGGGAAGTAACTACTAATATGGGTGTACTACAAGGTAGCATAGTGAGACCTTTGCTGTTCATCATGTACGTGAATTAACTCAATAATGTCATACTAGATAGTAAAAGTTGTGATCTAACTAGTTATGCAGTAGATGGCAAATATTTTGAAGAGTGCATCTGATATAAGAAGGCTCATTTTAACTGCAGAAGAAGAACTAACTATAGCAAAGGATTAGTTTCTAATTAATAAACTAGCAACATGGAGCCGTGTACAACTGTATAAAGATATATCCGAGGATATATCTATAATGTCACATATTGAAATCCTTTGTTTTTTTTATTGAGAGGGGCGCTAATTTTGATTCCACACTTAGGCGACCAAGCATGTAGGAAGAAAGAATTTTCTTTATTTTACCTTGTTATTTTATTTATTATTTTGAAAAACGATATAATTGAGGAATCTCTGTAACGCTTCATTATGAAAAGGAATTAGGTTTATGCGATCACATCACATCCGTCATACTTATATGCAGCAGGTTACTTAAGACTAAATCAGATTCAGATTACGCTAGATTGTGTGGCTTCAAATCCGCACGCTGTTGGCTCATATCCACGCTATCCATATAGCTGCAATAAAATTGCAAGAAGCCACGATTTACAACGGGGCTGGCTGGAATAGAAATTTGAAATCAGCCAGAAAAAATTTCAATAAAAACCGAAAATGAAACTAATTTGTTAATTTTAAATATCATGCCTGCCAATTATTTAAATGTCAATTAATTTCGGGGGGAGGGGGGCGGACCCCCTGGACCTCTCCCTGGCTACGTCACTGCATATTCAGTGCAGCACAACAGCATTTTTCCAGGTCCAAAAATGGCTTGATAATGAGTTAAATCTTGAAGACTGGGAATGGAAGATCATCAACAATAGATTGGAACCTATTCAAAACCTCTTGTCACCGGCTCCTGATCAGTTGATCAATACTATATTCTGCCACTGTACCAAAGGCTGTAACGCTAGTTGTAGCTGTAAAAAACTAGGTCTCCGCTGTTCTGCAGTATGCGCGGGCATTGCCGTGGGCAATCTTGTTTGAACGCCACGACGGAAGAAATAGATAGTAGATATAGATGAAGATATAGTTGAAGATACGATACCATCAACTGATCAGCCAATTGACGAAGCTCTTTATGAAGAGGACGATGAAGTTGACACGGAATTAGATCTGTTAGAAGAGAACGAATGATTTATGCAAAGGGTTGTTTTGATTGTCAGATGTGAATTAGGCCTACTGTTTGTTACTGTTAAAAAAATACAGACATTGTATCTTTCCGCAACTTTTACTCAAAAACGATTGACCTTGTGACCTGTGTGTAGAATTTTATAATAAATATTTTTGCTCATTTTTGCTCATAATATTTTTGTCGGAAAAGTGATACTTTTCGAGATAATGGCATAAAACTAAAAATTTACCCTTTAAAACGTCGAGATTTTAAGTTTGAGCAAAAAAAAATTTCTGTCTGTCTGTCGGTCGGTCTGTCTAACTTTTATTGTGCGCACGTTTACTCTGGAACCATTTAAGATATTGAAATTTGGTACACGTATGTATTTTAACGAGACCTGGAACTAGATTATATTTTTATCTTATTCCGTCGAAGGGTTGGGGGGTAAATTGGGGTAAATGGGGGTAAATAGGTAAATCAAGCAAGTAAGAGTCCATAAAATTGATTTATAGTATATATAAGAGAAGCTAATGTGTCAAAAAATTTGTTGGCATTAGCCACCCCCATTACCACCCCCACCCCATTATTATTAAAGGGGTTGAAAAAATTAAATTGTCGTTTGGTGTGTGTACAAGAACCAAGGCCTCGAAAATTTGTTTTACTTTACCCATCCCCACTACCACGCCCCTTCCACCACCCCACCCTCACTACCGATGTGGCATATCGTTTTATGGGTTTTTGGGGTAGACGATTTCAAATATTATATTATTAAAGTTCCATAGACAATTATTCCCACATACAAATAAATTTTTTTCGTTGTGAGAGACTTGGATAAAAAATCTGGATGTAGAAGTGGTGAATCCTTGGGCAGCAGTTTCTTTTTTGCTTAAGAATTATTGATTTTATTAAACATTTTGGTTAGGCCATTTTAATTAATCCACAAATAATAATATCTCCTCAGGAAGAGACATTAGCGAAAAATGTTTCAGATAAAAGTTGTTCCGTTCAGAGAAGGGCATCTTTTGGGTAGAACAATTCTCCACCCCCCACCCCTGATGATCTGGGGGTGGGTGAATTTTTAATGACATTCTTCATTTTTGATAGCGTATTCTGATTCTACGAAGAAAATTACATAACTTTTGTAGTAAACATCTTTTTCTATTATTATTTATAATTATTATAATATCATGTCTTTGTTGTTTCTCGATATTATCCGTCATTAGAAATAAATCACCCTCGCGTTTTATCATCAACTAATTTCAAGTTCGAAGGATTGGATAAGTTTTTCGAACTCTTTTATCTTCATCGGAAGAATAAATTTTTTTTAATTAAAAATTACAGTCTAAATTAAAAACATTTGAATAGACTGAGAGTTTAAAAGCGAATGTTAATTAAACGACATTATTCATGTGACAAATTTAAATAAATTTAAAAACTTATTACGCAGTTTTCAGCACCTGTCTGTAGAAACGGCAGACATTAGGGACCAATTTATAAATTTCGCTGGGCAGTTGAACCCCTGAGACGCTGTTAAACTTGATATTTATTTCAATAATAAAAGAAATGCTCTTGGGTAATTTTTTTTACTCAGTATTAAATTTGTTTCATAATATGGACCTCTGCTAGAGTAATTCGAGAGAGAGGGATGCTTGCCATACTACGATTAATAAAATGATTTAAGTTTGCAATCGTGGGCTGTAAGACAATACGTTGTATAATATTAAAATATGGATGAAACCAATATTATATAATTCGACTGTCATTTTGGATTGATATTCAGCATCCATCTTACTACAATTCATCGATGGAATAAGTAATGTATGCCAATAAATAAAAATTTCGTTATTTTAATAAACTCTAACAGTCAAATTTCCACTGACCTATTTCACATTCGAAAGTTTGGCAAAAAGTATCATGTCAAAAACTAGATTGGTATCACTAAAAGTAGTAAAAAGTCACTGCACGTGTTGGATCAACTCGTTTAATTACCAAACTTTGTAGAAATGAAATACTTATAATATAATAATCAAATCGTTGCTTTCAGTGTCTTTAATGTTAAACTTACTTTAGTAAGTTTAAGCTTTAAGTTTTAAGCTTACTTTATGTTTAGCATGACAGTTACTTCACTATTTTTTTCTAGGAATGCCGTGGCTTTAGTGATAAATTTTATTAGCACATTCTTTGTTTAGAAATATGTGGTCTATCCACCTGTATTTTTTATTTTTTCCTACCCTGACTTAATTTCAAAATTTTGAAGAAATGGATGAAAAAAAATGTTTTTCACTTTTTTTTTATGTTCTGCATCCGAGCGGAATGTAAACTTTTTGGGATATTATTCTATACACTTTCACGAACTCATTAAAAAAAATTATTCATTTTGCAAGCTTTTGTAGGTTTCATCGATTTGATTGATTGATTGATTTACCAGCGTGCGGTAGGCATTGCTGCCACTCCCAGGGTTATACAGCTGGGCCTGCTACGTCCACGCTGGGTTGGACTAAGGTCATGCTTGTTGCCAGCAGCGAGAGCCACATGGCGCATGGTAAAGGAATATGGGATGGGAGGTGTAGATATTTATGAGATGCGTTACCGCATTGTGTCGTGAGGGAGCGTTTAAGCTCCCTTTTTGTGTTTTTGGTTCTGGGCATCTGCCTCTTCTGAATCTTCGTGTGAAATATGTGCTGTGTCTTGATATGGAGTGTTTATTATCATCCTTTTGTGTTTCTGCTTCTTCAAATCTTCTTTTTCTGAGTCTTCTGATTCCTCGGTTTCCGATGCTGAGTTGGATTTGGGTCATGCTTGTTGTCAGCAGCGAGAGCTACATGACGCATGTTTTTTTTTCTCGCTTTTCTTTCCTAGTTTGTTTATGATTCTCTCGATTGTTATTTTCCACGTGTAACATGGTCTCCCTACTTTAGTTTGCTGCTGTTCAGTGTTAGCGCTTTCTTCTGCTGTCCTTTTTGCTTTAACCTTCTTGATCCTTGCCCTTATCTCTCTGCTTACCAGAATATGGTCTATTTGTGTGATTGAGCTTCCATTACTCCAGGTGTCAATGCAGGTTTAACTCTTGCTCCATGTATTTCTTATTGTTAAGTCAAACATGTGTGTTAGGTTTTTCAGCGCGTTTCCATTTTTGTTAGGCCATGTGTGGTGTATATGTGCATTGAAGTCTCCTAATAGTATAATGGACATTGTTCTTGATTTTTCATAGCGTTGGCGTGTGCTGGTTTTTTCTTTCTAACTGATGCCTTAATGCTCCATATAGACAGTCCTCTCTTCAGTTATTACTAATTTCTTTCTCCTCTTTTCTCCGATTTCACTGCACTATATTAGAGGGGAAGCACTGTGTAAAGTTTTGGCTTATATACCTAATTAAACACTAACTAATATTTCTTATCAATTACCGAAAATGTTCCGATATATGTATTATTTTACAGACACATCCACTTATACTTTTTTTAACTATATTTTTTATACGTATACTTTTATAAACTTTTATGGGTATCCATTGGTAACAGAGCATTAAAAAGCACGTCTGGTCGCCTCGACAGCAAGATGACAAGTCCAATGTGTTGCTGCGTTGTGTTCGTTATTTAATTTTTTTCCAGTATTTTGGTCGCTTCCCAGTTTGTTCATGATCCTCTTAGTTGTTGTTTTCCACGTGCAACCCGGTCTCCCCATTTTTAGTGTGAAATATAATGAGAATATTTCATTTAACGAGCGCAATTTTGACCTGAAAAGCTTCACTTGATAATTTACGTAAGAAAATATAAGGGAATATAATGACCATACTTTAAGAGTAATGCATTTGAGTATTACATGCGTTATGCTAATGTGTACCACCCTGTAGAATTTTTCACTCAGCAACGGTTTTTGTCACCCTTTTTTCATTGTAATTAAAAATTATTTAATTGAAACCAAATACTTAAAAACAATTTTCGTCTGCACGACTATTTTTTTATTTATTCTTTCAAATACAAATATTTACATCTTATTATTATTTTTATCTGAAACGAATATGACGCTCCATCTGTTTGTGTTCCAAATAGTGCTATTAGTTATTTCACTCAAGTGAATGGGAGATCGGTGTTAACGGATTTATTTGGTTTGGCCGTAATTTATGCCCTCGCCCGCTTGGGACCGCCCGACCCTAAGAATTCTAAGAAATTTGGTACTTCTTACCCTCAAGATGGCAACAAAAGGTGATAACATACTAGCCTAGTGGGCTTGTTAATTAAAAATCACGCACTTGCTATTATTAAAAATTAATTAAAGACACTTATCGTTGGTTGTTTTGGGATTCTCTCTTCAGGTGTTACCAGACGATGTCACTGCACTATACTATAATTTACTGCATAGACCAGAAGCACTGTAGAATTATTTGGTTTGCGTACTTAATTAAACACTAACTAATATTTATAAAATGCCCCGAGATATATATTAACTTTCAAACACATGCTATCCACTTATGCGAACTTAAATATATTTTCTACACTTAACTTTTAGATATTTTTATAGACAGCACTTGTGAGATGCGTCTGCTAGCATCGGCAGTCACACTAGAGTTTTTTGCAAGCTTTTTTAGGTTTCACTATAAAATGTTCTCTGTCGTCTGGGCTATATCCCATTTCTATGGAATTTCTTGGTTTTGTGCTTGCACGTTGTTTGTGTTTTAGGATAGAACCATCCCAATCTCTTCGTAATTATTAGTCTTATAAGAAGGTTTTCTTTTTATTTACAACGCCATGACAGTCGTTTTGAGGTCAATGCTTTATTCTAGTTGGTCTCCTCTTGCTGTATGGTATGTCTGACAGCAACACGCGGTTGCCTGGAACGTAGTCTCATTTAGTCTCAGAAAGCTACATTTAAGCTGTGCCCTTTACTATCCGAACACCGTCTATAAGAAAATAAACAGCTAATAGGTTTAGCCTTGAAACAATTTTTACATAGACTAAAACACCACATTCGACGAGTTTTTCGAGAGTCAAGTAGTAAGTAAGTAAGTAAGTAAGTAAGTAATTTATTTAAATAGGAATCCTAATATACATATATTTAAAGTACATTTCAACAAAACTAAAATACATTAATTACTATTGCTATTATCACAGAATGACTAAAGTATAAATGTAATTGGAACATTAAAATCAAAATATACAAGTATAAGAAATATAAAATCTAAAGATATAAAAATGCTATAACAGTTTACTAAGATTTTAATTAATAAATAATAACACTATCAAAGTTCTCTAATGTGCTTAATCAATTTATATTTGAACAGTTTAACTGAAGGGACACTTTTAATTTCAAGAGGTAGTTTGTTAAATCGATCAATCCCTTTGAAGAACAAACAATTCATGGACCTTTTTTTATGCATTTGATTTAAATGAAGATTATCCTTTGATCTTGTAAGATGGTCATGGATTTCATGATTAAATGTAATGAATTCATTAAAGTAACTGGGTTGTAGTTTGTTCACAATTTTATATATAAAAATCATTGCACTTAGGTACAATTTGTCTGACACATTTAGCCATTCAAGAGTCGACAGCATGGTATTAATTGGAGTGAACCTATTGCATTTAAGGATTATTCTCATACTCCGGTTTTGTAATTTTTGTAGTTGGGAAATTTTATTTAGGTCAAAAAGATAAATTATAGTTGCACAGTAGTCAAAATGTGGCTTAATAATGGTGTTATATACTGTAATTTTTGTTGCAATTGATATATGATGCGAGATTCTAGAGAAAAAGTACAATTTTTTAACAATCTTTTTATATATGTAATGGAAATGACTATTGAATGTTAATGTATTGTCAATTTTGAACCCTAAATATTTCATTTCAGTCACAAACTCGATATGTTTACCATTAATTGTTAAGTTATGGAAGTTCATATCAATTTTATTATATCTGAATTTAGTTGTTGTCAAGTCAACATTATCAGGAGATAAACAAAATTAGCTTTCGCCTTAGTAATGTCAACTTTGTTGATGAAATATGCGCTAAGTGAATGTTCAATATTTTTGTGGTTTTTAAATTTATTCAAGTGTCAGTAAGTATTAAATAGTGTAGATTTGCCCTATAAAATTACACTTCTAATTTCCCTACATTTTTTAGGAGAACATTTTCTGTAAATAACAAGGCTAATAACGAAGAGAAAATTAGTTACTAAAGTAGCTTTATATATTTCAAAGGGTCTACGTAGTGTAAGTTTGCTGATAAAGTTATCGCGTAATTTACTCCCTGTTTTACTGAGAATAAGTAATATTTAAGCATTTCCAAGTCGCATAAAATAAGTCCTCTATCAGGAGGAGTTTTACAAGGAAACTAATTTCGTTTTACGTGCCGGGTCAGGACCGTAAATTTCATATTTAAAGACGCGTTTCCTTTATTTTATATTTACCATGAATGCTATAAAAGTTGGCTACGTGTTTATTTTTTAATAAAAAAAGTTCTCGGGAATTTAAATACTGCAAGCATTCAACTTTTATAACTAGTAAATCGTGTAAATGTATATTTAAAAGATACATCACATAAAAATTTTTTAATACAGCTCTGAGAAAGGAAACATTCGGTTTTCGAAACAAAATACAATATTTTATTTGCACATCCACGTAGTGCAGTGGAAATAGTTGAAATACGCTTAGAATGTCATGAAACGTCGAGATTTTAAGTTTGAACAAAAAAAAAATTCTGTCTGTCTAATTTTTTTTGTGCGTTCGATTACCCTGGAACGGTTTATGATACTGAGCTGAATAGTATATTGTGTATTTAGGTGTGAAAGCAATACATTTCCGGACGACGATGCAAATTGTTGGTCGAGGCCAACAAGCATCGAAGTCCGGGAATGTGCTTTCACACCGAAGTACACATACTATTTTTTCTGAAATCACAATCAACATTATTATAAATTAAGGAATTTGTATTAATGCATAACATTTCTTCATTACAATCTAACTGTTTACTAATAAATGCAATTTTAATGTGAGTTGGTTTGTCTGCGTCTATTTATTTACTCTCTAAAAAATTCTGATTTTTCGACTGTAATGGATTCTCTGACGTTTGTGCCCGTTTGTACCACCAAAATTTTCGTTTGTGCCATAACCCTTTACGAGGGAGGGGTTGAGGAGGGAAGGTGCAGCAATAAATAGAACGAGATACATTTTCGCCAAATAAATTGCATAGATACTTTCTCCCGACTCCGCTAGCGTTTAGTTTTGTTTCTGCTTTTTTTACAAAAAAGTGACCAATTTCTACAATTTTTCTGACGTTTGTGCCAGTTTGTGCCCCCTAATTTTTTTTGTGTCATTACAGAGAACTTATTACAGTCGAAAAATCCGAATTTCCATGATTTTGAAAAATTGGCAAATTTTTGAAAATCTATTAAAAAAAAAGTGGCATAAACGAAACTGAACATGGCACAAACGTTCACATCATATGAACTTTTCAGTAAACCAATTCATTTTGTTTGTGCCACAAATTGGTTTCCAGGTTCACACAGTTCACCTCTTAACGAATTTCGAGACGAATTTGTTCAAATTTGTTATAGTCCCCTGCCAAGTGTACAAAAATACGCTCTCGTGGGCTCCTTGATGATGCAAGTGTGGTAGTAGTCTGAATCTCTTTGTTAGGCCTTGAAGAAACATAATTTCGATGTTGGCACTCTCAAAAAGTATGCGCATGAGTACTGCGCGCGAAAAACAAAATGGCCTCCATCGCAAACACTTTTTCCAATTTTTCTAAGTAACCATTGGGATTACGAAAAAAAAGTTGTATACAAAAAATATTGCTAAATCAGTTTTACACAAAAAAGGTGGTTATAAGTTTTTATGCAGGACTAACCATTTTCCCAGAAACTTGTTTGAAATTATCTTTATCTTTTTTTAAAACGTGTAAAACGACAGTGAAAAAAGTTAAAATTACCCTCAAAGACAAATCTATAGCCATAAAGACAGATTTATCTCTTATTTCAAGATAATTGATAGCATCCAGAAGCAGACCTGACGTAGATTTGAGATACTATTTGAGCAACTACGAGTTCTCAGCACTACCGAAGTCGTTATTTGCAGTTGACGGGAGTATGCACCATTGTCTAGCTAAGTACAAACTTATGGATGGTCTTGAATCAATGCAAGGTATACCTGCCGAAGAAAACGATGATGATCATGCTCCCACCACACCTGCAGTTTTAGAAGAAAATGAGGAGCTACAGGAAAAAGCTGAGATAATAGATGGCATGGCGCTTCTACACACCTAGCACAGTGAAGACGTGCCGAAAAGTTTCTAGAAAATTGCCTACCTAGTTTATGCAACTAGGAAGATGGGTGGACACGGACATGGTCATCACGATCCTTATACCATTCCTGATTATAAAATATACAAAGTAGCAGATGTTCCTGAATTAGTAGCTGTAGAAAAAGCTCTCGCTTCTCGTGGTCTAAAAGACCCCTGGTTACGCAACGAAGTGTGGCGTTACAGTGAAAAAGAATTTGGCTCAGAGAGACAATTGTTGAGATTGGTATTTTTTAGAGGGTTTAAATATGGTTTCGGCGCTTTTGTCTTAACAATGGCAGGGACCCTGGCGTATGATGCACTCTATCCTAGCCAACATGGACATGGTCATGATAACGGTGGTGACCACCATTAAGTGATGATAATATAGTAGTGATAAAGCATGCTTAGAATTTTTGTGAATAAATTGTGTCTTTGTACCTCTTGAATTATTGTCACTACCAAAGTAAGTAAGTAGCAAAAAGAATAACATCGAAATAACAATAATTTTATCTTTTTCTCTTTCACCCGGTATATCTCCCTTAATAGCAAAGACACAATACGAAAATATTAAGACAAGATGAATTTTGCTGCTGGTGATTCCCACAGGGTGTGAATTTGAGAAAAACACAGCTTAAGAAGAATTAGCGAACACAAAGAAAACAAGGATAATTAAAACTAGACAAACAGTTAAAAAAAAACTATTTCAAAATCATGGTAAATTTTGGGTGATGAGTTATTTTGATAATCAGTGTATTTTCAAAAATATATTTTTTTTGTATTTTACAAACAAATTGATAACATTTTCTTCTCGGTTAGTCCACTCAAATTAGGAAAATAGCGGAGAAAAATTCTGAACAGCAGTTTCTCTGCAGAGGAAGTAAGTATTCAACTTTTAGAACAAGGTTTTGCTTATGCGCAGAAAGAAAAGAAATGATTTTTGAGATATATACATATATCTCAAAAATCATATACATATATATATACTTTTTTTCGTGTTTTTTTTTTCATTTAGACGTATATATCTCGAAAAGTACGCGTTTTTAAGGCTATATATATGCAAATATCTCGAAAAGTTCGCGATTTTTGGCTCAAATGAACATAAGTAAACTTGTTCAGAATGAGATTTCCTGCAAAAAAGCTCCTATACATTTTTCCGATTATCCCATTGGTTTTTCCGGAAAAGCTTCTTGAATAATATATATATATTTGCTTTTTCGTGTTTTTTTTTTTTTTCATTTTGACGTATATGTCTCTCAAATATACAGAACCTTTTTTGTAGGAAATCACATTCTGAACAAGTTTAGTAATGTTCATTAGCCTTAAAAATGCGTACGTTCCGAGATATATACGTCCAAATGAAAAAAAAAAAATACGAAAAAACAAATATATATTCTTCAAGAAGCTTTTCTGGAAACACCAATGGGGTAATCGAAAAATGTATAGGAGCTTTTTTGTAGAAAATCTCATTCTGAATAAGTTTATTTATGTTCATTTGGCCCTAAAATCGCGTGCTTTTCGAGATATTTGCATTCAAAATAAAAAAACACATAGATATATTTTTCAAGTCGCTTTTCCGGAAAAACCAATATGATAATCGTATTCTGAACACGTTTATCTATGTTCGTTTAGCCTTAAAAACATGTACTTTTCGAAATATGAAAGTCTAAATGAAAAAAAAAACACGAAAAAACGTATATATATTTATATATCTCAAAAATCATGTCTTTTTTTTCTGCGCATAAGCAAAAAATTGTTCCAAAAGTTGAGTACTTACAATATATGCAAAGAAACTGCTGTTCAAAATCTTTCTTTAAAACGGCATTTTTTTTTCTAATTTGAGTAGACTAGGTGTCAATTTATTATTTGTCACGAATGCAAAAAATTTATTCGTGTGTTTATTTTAAGTATAAGGTATAACATCTCCATAATATCCAAAGAAAGTAAACGTGTGCAAAAAATAGTGTTTACCGGAGCAGCGCCAGCGGGCTAAAGAGTGTTAGTGATGAGTATGCTCTATCATGCTGTTTATCGTGTGCTTGGTTCGATTCCCAGCTCTCACACTGGTAATGTCGGTGGGTAAATGATGTTGCCTGCGTTTTTTCAAATATTTAAAATCCACTTCCGAATACTGTGTTTGTGTCCTGATACATTTTTTATTTCTCTGAATCACCATGTACATTTATCGCTGTTCTCCTTGAAT
This sequence comes from Rutpela maculata, assembly GCA_936432065.2. NCBI lineage: Eukaryota > Metazoa > Arthropoda > Insecta > Coleoptera > Cerambycidae > Rutpela > Rutpela maculata. Next base: position 127,010,733 of record OW386293.2, read on the forward strand.
TAAATTTTTTTGTCGCTTTCGTATTTCAATATAGTGGTTTTCCGTGTAACATCAAAAGTTTTTATCAGTAGGGGTGATTTTCGTTCGAACATGCGAACAACGATATAGATATTTATGTATCAGTAAGCACAATAATGTGCCTCACCCCCAGGGGCACGTTGTCACGTCAACATCACACATATTACCCATAAAATATGAAATTTTTAATTATGTGTTAAATCCTTATTAGTGAAACATTATTATATATGTTTCAGAAAATGAAAACACTACTTATATTTAATTTGACATTACAAAAATATACAGTTTATATAAGTTTAAATGAACATATGTACTTCAACAGCCATTTCTAAACCTGTAACTGAGCGAGGTGAAAGCCGCTGGCGGCATTTTAAAGTTAATTTATTAAAATTTTGTAAATAATGAACATACAGGATATTTCATTTGTTTAAACGTGATTGTTTATAACATGAGTATTACGAAAAAATATTTTGCATACAAATTTACTTTCCGTAAGTCAAAATATTTATTTTTTAAACTATATACAGGGTGTAATTAGTTTCATTTCATAAATAACTGGTGGTGGGAACAATTGGACAAAAAAAAACCTTATATAACATGGGGTCTAAAGCCCATAGTTTTGGAGAAAAAAAAAATAAAAAAAAATCCCGAAAATTTTTAAAAATATTGTTTGAGAACTGTTGGAATATTAGGATAGGCTTTATATCGTCGCGTCTGATCGTGATGATACTAGAGATGGTACTGAGTGGATTTTTCTCGGAACAGGTCTTAACTGTTCCGGGTAAAAAAGTATACCTGTTCCAAAAACCTGTTCCAAAAACCTGTTCCGATTCCGACCTGCTCCGAGTCCGGCATTAGTGATTGACCGTTCTTTCGCACTCGCAGCTCCATATGCTCCATAATGACACCGCTTTCTTTTCAAGTACTTGGAGTCCTGATTTTTTTTAAACAAAAATGCTGATTGGTTGATGAAGGTTGAAAACTGACATGTCAATTATATGCTCCATTCAATGTTTTGATTTTGAAATCTCCAGAGCTCCAAGCTCTTGAAAAGAAAGCGGTCAATACAAAATACGTCCTGTATATCAAAACCGATATGAACTAGTATTTGAACTCTGAATAATAGTAGAGGGTGTCTTATAAATTAATATACTTTTAATTTGTTTTGAAATGCGATTTAGAACCGTGAGTATTTAATTTCTAAGTTTTACCATTTCTTCAATTCATTTCATTGTTACATGGAAATAAGTCAAAATATTCACCTAATGCTTCAAACTATTCCTAAAACTCCTCGAATTAAAAAATGCTAGAGCTACATTTTTGTAATACTTAACACTAATTAAACAGAATTTATTATTATTATATACATCCCACACAAATACTACCACTTACCACCAATACCAAAAAGTCCGCAAGGCTGATCTGCTCACTCCACTCCGGCTCCGTGTCCGAAGGTACAACGTTATCATGTACTCAGTGCTCCGCTCAAACGCATGTCAGTCCAGCGGAGTCGGAACTAGTATTTTCTAAATCTGAGAACTGTTCCGCGTAACTGTTAGCTCGTACCTGTTCCGAAAGAACAGGTTCGGTTCTTTCGTACCATCTCTAGATGATACTCTGACATTTGTGCAAATAGGTATAAAATATCGGCATCTTTGGCGGTGCGGTAAAGATCAAAGGCACCGACATTTTTTGAGTGCTTAGTAGATCTGAAGACACTCTCCCTTGTGATATTCTCAAGCAATATTTTAGTTTATGTCGTTACTTGGTTTAGTACGTATACACGGCCTACTTGTTCGTTGTTTTTTTATGTTGCTTTTGTTCTATTTGAATTTTGGGAAACTGTCTGTCGGTCTGTCTGTCGGTCTGTCTGTCGGTCTGTCTGTCGGTCTGTCTGTCGGTCTGTCTGTCGGTCTGTCTGTCGGTCTGTCTGTCGGTCTGTCTGTCGGTCTGTCTGTCGGTCTGTCTGTCGGTCTGTCTGTCGGTCTGTCTGTCGGTCTGTCTGTCGGTCTGTCGGTCTGTCGGTCTGTCGGTCTGTCTGTCTGTCGGTTTGTCTGTCGGTATGTCTGTCGGTCTGTCTGTCTGTAACTTTTTTGTGCGCACGTTTACTCTGGAACCGTTTGAGATATTCACTTGAAATTTGGTACACGTATGTACTTTAACGAGATCTAGAACTAGATTATATTTTCATCTTGTTCCGTCGAAGGGTTGGGGGGTAAATTTGGGGAAAATAGGTAAATCAAGCAGGTAAGAGTCCATAAAATTGGTATTTAGTATATACAAGAGAAGCTGAGGTCTCAAAAAAAATGTTGGCATTAGCCACCCCCATTACCACCCCCACCCCATTATTAAAGGGGATGAAAAAAAATTGTGAATTAGGATGTGTACAAGAACCAGAAACCTCAAAATGTTTTTTACTTCATCCGCCCCCATTACCACCCCCTATCACCACCCCCACCCCGCTACCGATGTGGGATATCATTTTATGGGTTTTTGGTTTGCATGTTTCAAATATTTTATTATTAATGTTCCTTAAACAATTATTTCCACATACAAAATTTTTTCGTTGTGAGTGACTTAGATAAAAAATCTGGATGTGGAAGTAGTGATTCCTTGGGCAGCGGTTTTTTTTATTTATATTAGTCCAAAATAAAATCGATTGCAACATGTTTTATTAATAAGTTACAATTTTTCCACCCGAGATTAATAGCGAGAAATAATAAAACTTTTAAGTGCAATATTCCAAGAAAAAATAGTTCACTTCGATCACCAACATTTATAATGTGTTAGAACATTAATAAAATATCTCATTTGTGCCATATTGACCCAAATTTTATTTTAAAAAATCTCATTATTGCAGCCTTGAGCCTGTGATTAGTTATATTTATTTATTTATTTTGTTATTTCTTTGTTTTATAAGTTGTGCCTATATGGCTTACTTGCTACTCGCTTTTTGTGTATTTGCAGTTACTTCTTTTGATAGTACTTACCCACTTCTATTTTTATTGAATTTCTATTTTTAAGTATTTCCTGTAATTGCATGTTTAAAACATGTTGAAGATAAATTGCTTTATTATTACTATTATTATTATCAACCTAATAGTCCAATATTCTTTATAGTTTAGGTAGGTAGATAGTAAGTTTTTCCATTTTTACGTAATTTTCGATAAATCATGTACCTTGGATTCTCTTATTAATATAAGCTACATATAGATGAAACTTGCTGATCGTTATTGCCACTGATTGGTTTTCCTTGTCCAAACTAGTTATACGAAATTAGTAACTTTATAGTTCCCAATAACAGAATCATTCAATAAATTATATAGCAACAGAAATATCAAAACACTTCGGCAAGAACAAGGATAATTGCCACGTATATTCTTTTCATGTTTATTGATAAAGTAATAATAATTTATTTCACAATAAAAACTCACTGAAATAATACGAAACGATAAAATAGTCGTAAACCTCAGCTTAGCAAAACATAGTAATAACAAAAGAGGTTAATATCCGTATTAAAAATTAATAAAAATGAGGTCCTATATAATGGTCGTCAAACTTCGATATATCTCTGATTCTTTGGGAGCTAGAGATTTAGTTAAAAAAAATCGTGTAAAAAATTGAACTGCAATTCGGCACAGACATAATGACAAAGACAAAATATCATATTTTTAATTGTATTATAATTATTGGAGAGTCAACTGACAAAATTACGTCGTTTTTAAAGAAGCAGGGTCCGAATATAGCTTATAAGACTAACTATACCTTAAGTACATATATTAAAAACAATAAAGATAGAAACAAACTAGTGGAACCATTATACTCTTCTCCGATTTACTGAGCTTTTTATATAATTGTTACACATTCTATAGGATACTCTTCGCATTTTTCTTGTAAATAATGTTAATTTTTGGACATTCTAAATTTTGTTATACCAACTTTGTTGTGAAAAAAAATATGTGAAAAAAAAATCACGATGTGAGGATCGAACCCGGAACCCTTGGATTGCGAGACGAAACTCTTGCCGCTACACCACCATTTCTTATTACTAAAATTGTTAATGAGTGTAATATATACCATTAGAAAATTTATTGTGATTATTAGGAAACACACATTAGTAATATGTATTAAAAAAAAAATAGTGATAGGAAATAACATGTCGCAAGGTTTCTATTTATTACAAACCATAAAAAATGTAAAAAATATTTTCTTAAATTTTAAATTACTAATAATTTTTTTATTTACCAATCTATTTTGTTAAAAAACAATAGGGTTCTTCCTCTAGCTAACACTAAGTTACTCTCCAAATTTCAATACAATCGGATTTTTCTTTCTTGAGTTATCGTGCTTACAAGAAACGTGACGGACGGACAGACGGACGGACAGACGGACAGACGGACATTTTGAAAGTTGTTCAGAATTCGTTCACTAACATAACGATATACAATTTTTTTCTCTACGAACGATATTTACTGATTTAGAAATGTGCCGATCAAATACAATATACTCTTCGTTTTTGCGAAGAGTATAAAAAGAAGATTTGTCGGGAGTATATAAGCTTACTTGTAGAACTTGTCCTAAGATATATGTTGGACAAACAGGTAGAAAATTTAAAATACGTATAGAAGAACATAAAAGTAGTTTTTTGAATAATAAGAATACATCAACATTTGCCAACCATTTGCTATTAGAAAATCACTCATTCAACGATAGTTTTGATATCCTTCACACAGCTAGTAAAGGACCAAATTAATAGATACAAAAAATCTAATATTTTACTTAATGATCAAACAGACGTAAATAATTCACCTCTTGTAAATTTAAATTTATTTTAATTTCATTTCCAGTAACAGATTGTCAATTCAGGTTAGGCTATAGAATAAATTATTTCTCAGGTCATAGACTTTTAGGTATTTAAGGTCCACTAGTTTTAATTGCAAGTAGTCTTGTACTCACATCTGAAGAAGCTAGTGTTTAGCGAAACAATTGTCATGTTGACTTAATATACCAGTGAGAATTTTTAAAAAACATTTCAGTGTTTCATTTGTGAAACTATAGGAATGTTAATAAAATTTTCGGTATTCAAATTACCGTGAAAAAAATGAGGACCTATTATTTGGTATCCTATAAAACCACACCATACACCAAATCCAAATCGTCCTTGACGATTAACTGTAGAGGTTACGTGAGGATTTTCATGAACCCAATGGTGATTATTTTGCCGATTAAAAATTTCGGCTCTGCTTATATGGGTCTCGTCTGTGCATATAATTGTTCCTTCAAATCCTGGCACATCATTGCACTGACGCAAAAAACACTGGCAAAAATCGAGACGCCTTTGAAAGTCGTTTGGGTGCAGATGGCGACTAATCCTAATTTTGTAGGTTTTTTTTTTGTGGCACTGTGGAACTAGTCCAATCAGCCAGAAACAAAATATTGATGGTAAGACCAATGCTTAAATGCAGATTTGGAATGGTTATTTAATTTGTATATGCTTACTAGCTCTATGAATATTATAGACCAAAGTTAAAAAGATTCCATCAGATGTGGAAAAATACATTTAAATTCATCCATGATGAGCCAATTAAAGGAAAGTAGACAGGGACACACGTTTCTCGCCTAGGGGCCGATCAAGGCATTTTTAATGTTCTTATACAAACAGGGTAAGGCCTCGGTAAAGAGGGAGAACAACATGAGGTTAGACAATAGGACCTATGTATTACACAACCTAAAATTTGTATACAGGGTGTTGCATTCATTAATATACTTTTGGCAGTTAAACAGTGAATGATCTAAGTTACCCTCGGTGTTGCAATATTCACATAAACTTAATGGAATTAAATTGAGTCTGGCAAGGTGTGCTGGGTAACATCCATGTCCAAATTTTAATCTATTTATAATGCTTATGTACTTACGGGGAACATTAAGGTCGTCGTGCCAGAACTTTATCGGTATTTCCGGATGAATAAATGAATATCTTGTAGGAGCTGTAAAGCAAAACTGTCGCCAGAGGTGTGCCCATTTTTTTTCATATTTGTCTAAAAAACATTAAAGCAATCATTCAAACATATATCATCGGTTATGTCGGTTCCAAAATTTTGTAGGGTTTGAATATTTTTTTTTAAGCAACGCAACGCAGTTGTTTTTGGATTCCTAAATTTTCCTGTATTTCGCGAGACAACATATTAGGATTTTCTCTTCCAGTTTCTAAAACAATATTTTCTACAGCTTCTCTACTTACTTTATTATATATTTTTGATCGATGTTTTACAAATTATCCAAACTCTTTTGAATTTTGTTCTAGCCTTTTGAATATTTTTATGTCTGGCTGTTTCCTTTCCTAATATCTAAAAATATTGTTTAGCCGGTACTTTTGGCACAAAATTTTGTTGTCTATAACTTGCCTATTATAATAAAGCTCGGAAGCTAAATTTGAATCGTCTCCGCATTCTATAAAACGCTTAATCATACCATATTTTCCACCATTACTAAATTGAATCATTTTAAAAAATGCTCACTCACAATAACTCACAAATTAGTTTTTGACATCCACGGTTATTTCGATTTTCTTTTTTTTTTTACCATGGCCTTCTCAATAAATATTAGAAATGCAATAAATATGCATAGATGTCAATGGAAGGCAATTCGAACATTTATTGTAGTTCAGTTTTTCCTATTTTTGGAAAAATTATTTTGTATTATAAGTATTGTTGTTAATAGTTTTCCATGGCCTCCTCACAAGTATATTAAATTTTTCGAAAATTAACCACTTTATCTAGAGATAAATATGACATATGATATATCGTTAGATAGCTAATTTAAGTTGTGATCGAACAGTGAAATAATTTACAGGGTATTCTATTAAAAAAAAAAATAAAAGTTATGTTTATATCTCGAAAACTGAGGTATGCATAATTTTCTTCTTATCGGCAACGAATTCTACTCAAAAAAGTGCCTTAAGAATGTGTTACTCGATTTTCGATTCGACACTTGGTAATTGAGATAAAGAGATCATCCAAAAATGCCAATTTTCCAAAAACGCCCTGTAGCTCGGTAGTCGAAAAAGATAGACGATCGCAGTTTACGCCATTGTTTGTTTCTTGAAAATCGAGTTCAGGATACCTATATTGGTTTTTGTCTATCTGCATAGTTTTAGAGAAAACCCCAAATCCCATCTAATTCGGTCCACCCTGTACAATTTTTGAAAACTGTTGCAACTAATTCCTGAATCCGGAAATACGTCAACTCAAGAGACCGTAAAATCATAATTTCAAATTTCAAACTATAGATCTCTCAGTGAGGGGGGCGGAATAAAAAATGTTTTTAAACCCGAAATTAATAAATGAATCACAAGCCTAAAAATATTTCATTGCTGCTTTCTGAGCCTATAATAATAAATCTGGAATAATTGCAATTAATGTACCGGAACTTCCTGAGAACCAATTTGTTCCCTAATTTAAAGTTTATGTTGGTGATTAATTTATGAATATAGTAAATTAGCTGTAGAACACTCTGCATTAATGTTCAATTTGTCCCGAGTAAATAAGGCGCTAGTCCTAGAAATTGGATCTAAATAAGATATAGAGTAATGCCTAACTAGATTGCAAGATTCATTATTGTGCATTTGTGCATATTGTCATGTTCTGGATATAAAAAGTAGGTCAAACAAATTATTCTATACGTCTTTGAGGACAATCTAAAATTTCAAGTTCATTAACTACCATAGTAAAAAAACCGATTCACAGGGAATCGCTACTTCCACATCCAGATTTTCTATCCAAGTCACTCACAACGAAAACATTTTGTATGTGGAAATAATTGTTTATGGAACTTTAATAATATAATGTTTGAAATCTTCTACCCCAAAAACCTATAAAACGATACCCCACATCGATAGTGGGATGGGGGTGGTGGTAGTGGGGGTTGATGAAGTAAAAAAATATGTTTCTGGTTCTTGTACACACACTAAATAATAATTTTTTTTCATCCCCTTTAATAATGGGGTAGAGGTGGTAATGGCGCTAATGCCAAAAATTTTATCGAGACCTTAGCTTCTCTTGTATACAGGGTGCCTTGAATTGCATAGGCCAAACTTCACTAAGTAGTACAACTTTTCAAAATAAGAAAAAAGTTCCTATAAACATGGGTCGGGAAGCGCTTAGTTTTCGAAATACAGGGTGTTGAAGTAATTCTCCTGAAAATGTTTTTTAATGAATATTTTCGAAACGTCTAAAGATAACCAAATGATAATTTACACAGGAATTTAACTTTTTATGCTTTTTAAGACAAAATGACAACTATGTACGAAAATCATTCAGGAGCGGGTGAAACTGGTGGGGGGGGGCTAGGTATAATTTAGCCCCAACTTTAATGTGTGACACTTTTACATTAATTTATGAGAACTTAAAAGTTTGAAGTTTTCTACACAAAAAAAGTCTCTTGTGTTTTTTCTCTAAAATTATCAAAAATTATCAGTTTTTGAGTAAATCTTATCTGAACTTTATTCGGGAATACTTTTTATGAATATTTTAGCAGAACAGAAAAAACAATGACAGTAAAACAGAATTTGATTACATTATTTTTTATTAGACAACAATGAATTAAATTAAAGTAAGGTAAATTACAAATTACTAGAGTTGTTCAAAGTGCATTCCGCCAGCATCAACACATTTCTGACATCTGCGCCGTACAGAGTGTGTAGCTTTACGAATGAAATCAGGATTAGCCCGCAAATTTTCACATTCTTCGAGAATTCTTTCTATTAATTCTTCTCTTGTGCTTACAGACAAAAAAATTACCTGGAGTTAAATCCGGTGAACGAGGTGGCTAGGCTCCTGCACCTAATCGACCGATCCACCGTTCAGGATAATTATTGTTTACCCACAAACGGTTCTCAACAGCAAAATGTGCAGGAGCTCCGTCCATTTGAAACCAGCATTCATTTCTTAAATTAAGAGGAATATCCTCAAGATATTGAAAAAAATGGTTATTTAAAAAATCATTAAATAATGGTCCATTTAAACGGGGAGGAAGGATGTGGGGCCCACAAAAAGTTTCGTTTATAACACCACACCATACATTAACGCTAAACTCCTGTTGAAATGTCCTAGGGCGAATTATATGAGGATTCCGATGAGCCCAGATTCTTAAATTATTAAAATTAACCGATCTATTACGGTTAAAGGTAGCTTCATCAGTCCAAATAATTTTACTTCCGAAATCGGGATCTTGTTCCATGGTATTTATAAACCAGTTACAAAAATTGATACGCCTTTCGGGATCACCTGGTTGAAGACTTTGGACTGGCTGCATTCAAAAAGCTTTTCTGTGGTCTTTTTTAAGAATCCGAAAAACTTTGTTTTTGGAAATATGCACAGCTTGCGCACGCAGCTGTTGGGCCGCTCTTCTGATACTTAATTTATTATTATACTCTTCGCAAAAACAAAGAGTATATTGTATTTGATCGGCACATTTCTAAATCAGTAAATATCGTTCGTAGAGAAAAAAATTTCATATCATTATGTTAGTGAACGGATTCTGAACAACTTTCAAAATGTCCGTCTGTCCGTCCGTCCGTCACGTTTCTTGTAAGCACGATAACTTAAGAAAGAAAAGTTCGATTGTATTGAAATTTGAAAAGTAAGTTAGCGTTAGCTAGAGGAAGAACCCTATTGTTTTTGAAAAAAATCAATCAGTAAATAAAAAAGTTATTAATCATTTAAATAAAAAAAAATTTTTTTCATAATTTCTGTCATTTGTATTTAAATAGAAATCTTGCGAAATGTTATTCCCTATAATTTTTTTTTTGTTTTTATATTTTACCAATATATATATATTTCATAATAATGTATCTAATCCGTCGAAATATAATTCTTGAACGATATTCATTCAAGTTTTTTGGTAAGATGAGATAGCCCAATGGCTAAAGCATTTGCCTTCCAATCATTTCTATTCTCTTTCTTTATGTTCTGTTTTTGTTCTCTTTTTTATTATATTCGTCCTCTTTTTTATCAAAAATTCCCTTTCGGCCGATAACCTTTCTAAAAAATTCAAACATTTTAAACCCTATCCTTTTTCCACCACATTTTCCTGGCGTCAGGGAGACCACCAGGTCGACAGTTCTCGTACGGGTTTTTTCGTTTAGCTTTTCACCCGAGTCAACAGCCCAAATTTATTCAGTGCTCCGGGCCAAGTTTCAGGGGAGGCGCATTTTGTAAAATTTTAATTTTTAAATAAATATTTCTTGGTTCAAAAACTAACATTATTTGCAAGAAAAATGCGAAGAGTATCCTATAAAATGTGTAACAATTATATAAAAAGCTCAGTAAATCGGCGAAGAGTATAATGCTTTCACTAGTTATTGTTAAAATTGGCCAAAATTATGTTTTTAAATCGCCCATTTCGCTGTTCTTCATTTCTTGGACCTCTTTTAAGTCCAACATTTCTAAATTCTAGGTGGGTTCGAATAAAAACATCTTTAGATGGTTTCCTTCTATTAGGAAATCTTCTGCGATATTCGCGTACCGCGGCATTCGCGTTTCCATTACAATAACCATAAATAAAATGAATATCCGTGTACTCCACATTATTAAACATGACCATTTTTTACCTTTCAATTGAACACTTTTTCCAAAAGAAATAATAAAACTACAGAACAATGAACTAGAGAAAACACAAAAAACAACAATGTCATTATTGTCATTCTGGCATTGCATGCTAGATTATTTTTCATTTGTTACAAACATTACAATCATGGCACACTCCTGCATACCAGAAATGCTGGTAATAATGGTTACTAATTAATAAAGTTCAGATAAGATTTACTCAAAAACTGATAATTTTAGAGAAAAAACACAAGAGACTTTTTTGTGTAGAAAACCTCAAATTTTTAAGTTCTGCTCATAAATTAAGGTACAAGTGTCACACAATAAAGTTGGGGCTAAATTATACCTAGCCCCCAGTTTCACCCGCTCTTGAATGATTTTCGTACATAGTTGTCATTTTGTCTTAAAAAGCATAAAAAGTTAAATTCCTGTGTAAATTATCATTTGTTTATCTTTAGAAGTTTCGAAAATATTCATAAAAAAAACATTTTCAGGAGAATTAGTTGAACACCCTGTATCTCGGAAACTAAGTGCTTCCCGACCCATGTTTATAGGAACTTTTTTTCTTATTTTGAAAAGTTGTATTACTTGGTGAAGTTTGGCCTATGAAATTCGGGACACCCTGTATACTAAATACCAATTTTATGCCCTTTTACCTGCTTGATTTACCTATTTACCCCCAAACCCTTCGACTGAACAAGATGAAAATAATCTAGTTCCAGATCTCATTAAAGTACATATGTGTACCAAATTTCAAGTCAATATCTTAAACGGTTCCAGAGTAAACGTGCGCACAAAAAAAGTTACAGACAGACCGACAGACAGACAGAAATTTTTTTCGCTCAAACTTAAAATCTCGACGTTTCATGACATTCTAAGCCTATTTGAACAATAAAAATTTTAAAAAATTTTGTTGTCGTTACTATACTTCCACTGGATGTGGAAGTAAAAACACAGAACTTCCCTCTGCGTTTGACACCTTTTATTTACTAATTATTTTTCGGTTGGATAACCTCCCTGCACATTTCTTTATTAAAAGTTTATCAGATTTTCTTTCCAGTAATTCTCAAACTTCGAGCTGCTGTAATTTTTAAACAATTGGCTGTGGATGAAAATTGTTTAAGGAAATTTTATAATTTACAATATTGATAATAACTCGTTACTTTATAGGAGCAACAAGGATATACAGTACCTACAGTAAAGTAACTTGGTGATTTCACTACGGACTAATTCTGTAGCAGTTTTAAATTCAAATATTTTTGGATAGTTTGATTCAAAATGGATCAAATATGATATATTGAAAAGTAATAAGGGTGCTTTTACGTTGGGGGTGAGTTTCACTCCAACCCAGGCGTTTCGAAAAAAAAAGTGACTATTGGAAAGTGTAGATCGTCGAATTTTACCCAAAAAACCTCTATAATGTTATTTTTGCTTTAATACCCACGGAGTTACAGGGGGTTGAAAACGTTAATTTTTAAGCAAAAAACACGGATTTTTCAAAGGTTTTAAGCAAATTACTCAAAGAGGATCACATTTTCGAGAAAAAAGTTGGCTTATGAAATAACAAAAATAATCCATGAAATAAAAATTTGTTTAGGCTCATCGTTGCCGAGATACAGTTAATGTTAAGGCGTGTACAGACCTCCAACTGCGCCACGTTCCGAACCCCATCACGAACCTCGTCGCAAACTGCGCCGCGTTCTAGCTGGATGTCGGCGTAATTAATTTAGGCGTACCAAACTTCTAACAGAACGCGTTCGTGTCGTTCCCGATAATTTAGTCCCACTCCATTTAGACGTAAATCGGTAAATCTAATTTATGTGAACGCCGAACGATTTTGTGAACTATCAACTCGTCCAAACCTGTGTAACGTTGTCGTGCGCACTTTCTTTGATGCAACGGGGAAAAACCGAAAAGTGGTGGATCACCAGAAAACCATTCGCCGAACGGTTATCAGGCGCGCGCGCGTGTTTGTTGCATCGTACACACCATCGGAGCGTGGTTCGCCGCGCGGTTCGGAACGTAGCGCAGTTGCAGGTCTGTACAAGCCTTTAGGTGCATTTGAACGTAGTCCTGAAAAGGACACGCTCTTCAAACAGTCATAACACTGGTTTAAATAAACCTGTTAACATGTACTTTGAACCAAATTAAAGCTTAAAATTTTCTTTTGGCAAATTTTGATATCTGCAAAATCAAAAATGATACAAGGAAAATAAAGTTAAAATGTTTGATTTTTGACACAAAAAAGTGCCCGTTTTTTGGTTCTAGTAAATTCCAAATTGAAAAAAAAATCCAAATCATGTTTTTTGTTAGTCCTAACTATTATGTATACGCTTAAATTCTTTTGACCGATCTAAAAGATTTTACACTTAATGTATTTTGAAAATTTTTGAAAAAAATAGAAGCATCTTAGCTGAATGTTACTAGAGACAAAAAATTACGGCAATAAACTAGGAAAAATGTTGCTTTTAGCATTATGAGATAGAAGTGTTTGAAGTTAACTCTTAACGTTTTTTTTAATTGCTTTACTTATTTAAAATGAGTATAGAAAAACTGACAATTTCTGTACTGGTTTGACCACTTGGCATTAAAGAGGCCTTCTAGGCCTTTAAAATGCTTTTTTGGATGATTTTTAGTGTTAATTGCAAAGGAAAATGAACCCCAAAATCATAAATAATGTTCGTTACATTAATAAATCCCCAGTACTTCCCTTATACTTATATTTTAACTTTAAGGGTGGTTTATTTTTTTTAGTAGGATGAGTTATGTGACTCAAAATATTCCAATCTGCTAAGAAAGTCCTGATTTCTCAAAATAAACAAAAAATAATTAATTCATTCCTTTTACCCCTTTTATGTCGTCCATAACATGCAACATAAAGTTTTTAATTCCTAACTTCACATTCATGATTAGCGACCCCAAAAACAGAAGTAATATAAGTGTCATTAATTTATTCTCTATACTTCGTTAATTATTGATTTCTTGACTTTGGGGGTGGTTTTCACCCTATTGGGGGTAAGAGCAATCATTTCTCTTATTAGAATATAAGTCCTAAAATATAACAACTTGCAAAAAAAGTTCTACTTGTTCAAAACAAACAAAATATAGTTAATCTTTCCATTTATATCGGCCATATTGGGGGCCATATTGGGGGTGCACTCGCGAATTTTAATATCCTGATTTCAAATTCGTAATCAGCGACCTCAAAAGCGTGTACATGAACTGTTTCAATAACTAACTCTTGATACTTGAGTCAGTATTAAATTTTGAAATTCAGGGATCGTTTTCACCCTCTCAGAGGTAAAAGCACATCTATTCCTTTTTGGGAACTTTTTGTCACCAAGTGACTGTATTAATAGATAGATAATTGCAAGACTTTGCAGTGAAGCACAAAGGACAATGTTAAAAGTAAGAGTTCTTTTGCCTCCACATGAAAATCTAGGCACAAAATAAAATGTTGGCAAATGTTAGTTAATACATTTCATTACTGTACTAACTTAGTACTCACCTCAGCAGTTGTTGCCTGAGCCCAGATTTTTAGCAAGAACATTGATATGACAGCTTTAATATCCATGAAATAATAGTATATTACGTAATGAGTGATGTAAGAAGCATATTACGCACGAATGGAAAAGTTACGCACGATGCCGCGTAGCGGCGAGTGCGTATTTCCATGAGTGCGTAATTGCCTTACAACTCGAATTATGTACTATACTTTACCTACGATCATTTTTATTTAGTTATTTAGTAAAATCTGGATTTAGTTTACTAGTCAACAATATTATTCAACAAATATTATGTCAGTTTTGACAGCGTTTGAAAATTAAGTAGGCGCATTTGTTTTTTTAAACCCCGCGTCAGCGATATAAGCCACCTATAATTGCGTGTCCCGTGCGTTTTGTTTACCGTGCGATTTGTTTACATTGAGTTTTGTTTACAATATGTAAAACTCAACTTACATAGATGGCAGGTAGTGTGTTTTTTACTATTTACAGTAGCGATCGTAGGTAAACAAATAAAACACAACAGTAGTACAATACACACCAATAAACACATTTGCACAAATACAGCATTACTAACTCCAACCATTTCCCAACACAAAGCTTACTAACAATTCCCGTTTAATTTATTAGAATTCAATTCAGACTGTATGATTATATACAACAAACAATACACAAAACACGTGTCAACGTGGCGCTTCAAGAACTGGCAAGAGAAACAACGAAGACATCAACACCTACTTGATTTTTGTCGCTATGCCGATTTGACAGCACTGAATCCGTTATTTCGTTGCTTTGTTTTCAAAGCCTACTAGAAATACATAGGCGATACATATGCGTCTGGTGGCTGGCGATTGAACAACTGAGCTTTAGTGTTGTGACGTGTGTTTTGCAGTTCGTGATTAAATAGAGACGTTTGAAGTGTTGTTTTTTAATTATTTAAGAAGTGTACTTTAAATATTGAGCTTGATAACGGTATAAAAACAATTGGCTGCCATTCTGTTGTTAAAGTGATTATTGCTACCTGTTGAACTAATTACAGAAAGTGCATGTAGACGAGAAACATCAGGATTTCAACAAGGGAGTAAAATGTAAGTGATTTTTCAACAATCTTTGACTATCTAAATACAACAGTTAAGTTTATATGAAAATAAATAACTCAGTCGGCAACCGTTTTTGATATTCTTATTTCTATGCAAAAAAATGGAAGAAAAAGGTTAGAGCTCCGCTCCGATCATGTGTATCAGGACCGGACTCCAAGAAAATTATGCATATTATGTCGAGAAATTTTGATGTATAATGTATAATGTAAAATATAATAATTTGCTGTTTTACTAATTATGGAACGACTTAATTTTGTTAATTTGGATATACCCTATTTTTGATAACACTTGCTTTAATATTGTTATTTTACAGTGACAATTTTTCGTATGCAGGGTGTTTCAATAAAAACCCACAGAATAAAACCATATTCTCAACTTAAATATGAAATGGTAGATAAAAAAAAATTACGGAAAATTAGCCAGATATCTTGCACCGGCTTATTTTATTTTTGGTCTCTTTCATAGAATTCTTCATATGTTGGTTATTATAAAACCATCTATCATTTGCACTTTAAGAATAAAACCATATTCTCAACTAAAATAGGAAATGGCGGACAAAACAAATCACGGAAATTTTCATATTTCATTCAACGGCTTTTCCTTTATCTGACACAATTTTGTTTATTTTCAATAGGTCTGCCAATTTCACATGCTGAACAGTTGTTATGAAATATTATATAATAGTAATGGCAGGTAAAAATAATCATGGAAAAATAATTGAATTTTCCACGCAGCTTTCCCGCAGAAAACCCAACTCCTTAAGGTGCAAACCACCTGCTAATTTGGTTATCGACTATTTAAAATAAAAACTTGTATACTTTCCATTTGTTAAGAAAATTTATTTAATCGTAGTTGCAAACGCAAACTTATACTTATAGTGACATCTAGTGTCACAAAGTTAAAGTAGTTTAATTTAATATTAATTGATGAGTTGTTATAGAAACTGTGAGAACAAAAATAATAAATACATTAGAAGATGTAAAATGTTTATGGTCCTTATTTAACATAATATAAAAGCTAACCATGAGCAGGTCATGGGTCCAGTCAACCAAAAGGTGATATAAAATGTAAACAAACAAGAAGTAAAAGTAAAATCAAATAAAACTAAAATTATAAAATAATAATTTTAAAAGACAAGACGTCAAAATAAAAAAAATAAAACATGGCCACCTCAATGGAGAACATAATGCAGATAGAAAAACCGCTGCCCAAGGAATCACTACTTCCACATCCAGATTCTTTTCCAAGTCACTCACAACGAAAAAATTTTTGTTTATGGAACTTTAATAATATAATATTTGAAATCCTCTACCCCAAAAACCCATAAAGCGATACCCCACATCGGTAGCGGGGTGGGGGTGGTGATAAGGGGTGGCAGTGGGGGTGGATGAAGTAAAAAAACATTTTGAGGTTTCTGGTTCTTGTACACACACTAAATCACAATTTTTTTTTCGTCCCCTTTAATAATGGGGTGGGGGTGGTAAGGGGTAATGCCAAAATTTTTTTTGAGACCTTAGCTTCTCATGTATATACTAAATACCAATTTTATGGACTCTTACCTGCTTGATTTACCTATTTTCCCCAAATTTACCCCAATTTACCCCCCAACCCTTCGACGGAACAAGATAAAAATATAATCTAGTTCTAGATCTCGTTAAAGTACATATGTGTACCAAATTTCAAGTCAATATCTCAAACGGTTCCAGAGTAAACGTGCGCACAAAAAAAGTTACAGACAGACAGACCGACAGACAGACAGAAATTTTTTTTTCGCTCAAACTTAAAATCTCGACGTTTCGTGACATTCTAAGCCTATTTGAACAATAAAAATTTTTAAAATTTTTTTTGTCGTTACTATACTTCCACTGGATGTGGAAGTAAAATTAAAAGATGCCGAAAGTTTTCAAATATGCAACAGTTATATTTAAGGCGAATTGCTTATGGGAAATAGTTAATGGCGAGAAGGAATTTATAAATTTAACAAAACCCGAGGAGAAAACAGATTGGTTAAGAAAAGACGCAAAAGCCCAAAAAGTGATAGTTACAAGTATAGATAAAAAACTAATGATTCATGTCATGAATTGTGAAAATGCAAAAATGATGTTTGACAAGCTATGTAGTATTTTTCAACAAGGCACCGAAGAACAAAAATGCAATTTACTAAAGGTGTTTTTCAGCTACAGCTTACATATCAGTGGACTACAAAATATAGTATATGAACTAGAAGCATTGAATCACAAAATTGATGATGCTATGTTAATATCAAAGTTATTAACGACATTACCAGATGAGTATAAATACTTTAGTACAGCATGGGAATCAACATCTATAAATGAACGAACTAAAACAAATCTAATAGTAAGATTACTAACCGAAGAAACAAGACATAAACTTGATAATGAAAATGAAGGAACAATGGCTTTTAAAGCAAATAACTTAAAATTTACCAATAAAATAAAATGCTATAAATGTGGAAAGTTAGGTCATATAGCTAAGTCGTGCTTTAAAAAGGATAAATTAAAATACTCAATATGTACACTCAAAGAAATAGTATGGGTAAATTCAACAAAAGAAATGGTTAACTAACAATATCGTTAATTTTGTTAAACCAAACTATATTGATGGTATTTTTAAACAAGAGGTGATTGTTATTTTAATTAATAAAAAGTTGTCGTTCAACAAAACAAACATTAACTTAAAAACCGCTGCCCAAGGAATCACTACTTCCACATCCAGATTCTCTATCCAAGTCACTCACAACGAAAAAACTTTGTATGTGAAAATAATTGTTTATGGAACTTTAATAATATAATATTTGAAATCCTCTACCCCAAAAACCCATAAAACGATACCCCACATCGGTAGAGGTGGTGGGGGGTAGTGATAGGGGGGTGATAGTGGGGGGTGGATGAAGTAAAAAAATGTTTTGAGGTTTCTGGTTCCTGTACAAACACTAAATCACAATTTTTTTTCATCCCCTTTAATAAGGGGGTGGGGGTGGTAATGGGGGTGGCTAATGCCAAAAATTTTTTTGAGACCTTAGCTTCTCTTGTATATACTAAATACCAATTTTATGGACTCTTACCTGCTTGATTGACCTATTTACCCCAAATTTACCCCAATTTACCCCCAACCCTTCGACGGAACTAGATGAAAATATAATCTAGTTCTAAATCTCGTTAAAGTACATATGTGTACCAAATTTCAAGTCAATATCTTAAGCGGTTCCAGAGTAAACGTGCGCACAAAAAAAAGTTACAGACAGACCGACAGACCGACAGACAGACAGGCCGACAGACAGGCAGAATTTTTTTTTCGCTGAAACTTAAAATCTCGACGTTTCATGACATTTTAAGCCTATTTGGACAATAAAAATTTTTAAAAATTTTTTTGTCGTTACTATACTTCCACTGGACGTGGAAGTAAAATAGATGAATAAGACTATTATTTTGTTCGTCTGACTATTATTTTGTTGAATTCTGTCAAATTAAACTAGATAATAGTATATTTTATTTTTAACTATTATCGAATTGTAATTCTAACCCAGTATTAGTTCGCTGTATTATTGTACTTGGTAGACAAACCAATATTATTGTCGTCTTCTAGAAGTTCTAAAAGAATTACCATAAAATTTGCTTGCTTACCACGTAGTCTATTACAGAAATTATTCCCAGATGAAGCCACATACAAATCACTGACAATAATCAATCATGCATTATCTTATACTCTTATGAATTTGTTGAAAATTAATAACATGATTGCAATGTTCAAATTCTCTCAGGGATCATCGATATATTTGGATGGATCTTATAAACGATCTCTAATCTTTGGTTTGGGTGGTCTGATGTCTCAATACTGAGATTTTGGCTAACCAAAAAAAACTTCATCATACAATAAAGTGTAGAACAAAAAACAAAGTCGTTGTACTATTTAATTGTAGACCAAATTGAAAATGGTTAGTGAACATAAAAAAATTTCATTGTACTATTTAATTTGTTACAAGAAGATATGATTATTAAACTACTATTTGTTTACGAAAACAAATAAAGTTGTATGACTATTCTTTTCTGATTGATTTAACTATGAAACTAGATAGGCGCGATTTCATATGCTCTTTTTGGTTGAATTTACCTATCATTTTCTTTGAGTGTAAAAAACAAATCATGCAGAAGAAAATTGTTATTTTAGAAAGAAATACCTACAAAGAAATGAAGAAAATAACAAATTAACCTTTATTGCTGGATGCAATGAAGATACAAATGAAACAGATTTTATAATAGATTCAGGAGCAACGTCAGATATGGTAAAAAGCAAGAATATTCTATGCAATGTGGAAATATGTGAAGAAAACATTGGTATAGCCAAGAAAACCAAAATATAAAAGTAGAAGGAGTAGGAAGCGTAAATAGTGATGTCTGTGTATTTAAAGACGTATTGTATGTCCCTGACTTAAGCAAAAACTTATTATCTGTAAGTGCTATAACTAAAAATGGAGGAAATGTTACATTTACCAAAGATAAAGTTTTAATAACCAAAAACAACAAAGAAATAATACAAGGAGAAAAACAAGACAATGGACTATTTTTAGTAAAACTACAAACTACAAAAGAAACAGAAAAAATCTACTTTCAGAAAAAACTACCAAAAATCATAAAATTTCATTAGTAGAAGAATGGCATAGAAAACTAGTTTTTTTTTATTAAAGGTAATTAAATTCCTTACACATCTGTCGAGGTAAATTTTTAAAGACTCGGTCAACTTTTATTAATGACATAATAAACTGTCAAAAAACTGTAAAAAAATATTAAAAATTTAAATAATGAACTAATATCGCTATATTCATATGAAAATTATTTTTTTTTTATCTACACATAGTACATAAACTATATAGTAGTAAAATCAAACTGCCAAATACATAATTTGACAGCTGACAGCTGTCAAAAAGATGAAATTAACACAAAAAATATTATATGTATATAAAAGTTGACAGAGTCATTTAAAAATTTGCCTCGACAGTTGTGTAGGGAATTTAATTACCTTTAATTTAGAAAAAAATTATCCCGATCCGATAAATATTAAGATCCCTAGAGATTTTTTAACAGTAAAATCCGGAATTTTCCCATAGTGCGCTCGGATGATCTACAGCACTCGCATTCAGCTCGTGCCGTAAGCATCACCCTCGCGAGTAATAGTCATCTTTATACACTCGCTTAATAATATAACGATTATCTTGTATCTTTCAAATTATTTATTGGCTCTAGTATGCATGCATTTTTCGAATATCAGAAAAAAAACATAAGTACATACCTATAACGTGTAGTTTAATTAACATAATAATGGTAAATGAGAGGGTAAAAGTCTCAAAGTAAAACAACTAATATTGATATGGTAAATTCACTTTCATTCATCATTGTAACCAAATGCAAATAATAAAGAAATAATATTTTCATGATAGAAAACTTGATGAATGGTCTTTGTAACTATAGTCAACAAACTCGAGGTACACACCCACACACACATTCATCATTCACCTTTCGAGTATGTTTTTTAAAAAATATCTGGGAAAATAATACCTCTACCTTTACTGTAAATTGAAACAGTACATTTGTTTGACTTGGGTGTTTACGCTAGGAAAGTGATAATTATAGATGTGATAACTCGTATGATAATTTGATGTTCATTTAGTAAAAGAAATTCGTAGGTATGCATTTTGTATAGAACTACAGAGGGCTGATAATTATTATACCGGGTGTCAACGAGATCACTTCCCGGCTGCCACTTATTTATTTTTTAGCGGATTGAGATCAAACTAGGCATTCACATATTATCAAAACGACATTTGTATGACCCATGCCAAGTTTATACGACATTCGGTTTCATTTTAAAATTGAACACGCTGTATATTTTTGTGAAATCTAGAGGTCATTCTGTATATGACTGTGCTAATTTCATAACTCTTTCTACCATTCTAATGTCCCGTGACCAACCAGAAATTGATCCATCAGTATGTGTTGTGATACTTCGTTAGACTGGTATTGAAAAATTACTTTTACCTGTAGCATGAAAGTGATATAGTTTTCTTTAAATATTTTGAGTAATTTCGAAAAAGTGATATATCAATTTTCGACCTCTCTGTAACACAAGTTAACAACAACAAAATTCAATACGTATTTTTCTTCATTTATTTATGAATAGTAGAACATTTCCTGATAGGTCATGGCGTACTAGAAGGAAAATTAAAAATGGCTGCTAAAAATTTCAAAATGGCGAAAAGAGTCATGAAATTAGTCATATGCAGGATAGCCTCTTCTAGATACCAAAAATGGAAAAATAAACTGGTTGTTCCATTTAAAAAAGTATGGGTGTGAAACTTGACAAATAGATAAAAAAATGTCAATTTGGTAACATGTGCCTAGTTTTCATCTCGATCTGTTAAAAAATCCGATGCCTAGGAAATCACTACTTCCACATCCAGACTTGCTACCCAAGTCTCTCACAACGAAAAAAATTTGTATGTGGAAATAATTGTTTATGGAACATTAGTAATAGATATAATATTTGAAATCGTCTACCCCAAAAACCCATAAAACGATTTCCCACATCGGTAGTGGGTGGGTGTAGTGATAGGGGGTTGGTAGTGGGGATGGATGAAGTAATAAAAATATTTTGAGGCTTTTGGTTCTTGTATAC
Source organism: Rutpela maculata (assembly GCA_936432065.2). Classification (NCBI taxonomy): domain Eukaryota; kingdom Metazoa; phylum Arthropoda; class Insecta; order Coleoptera; family Cerambycidae; genus Rutpela; species Rutpela maculata. The sequence goes on from OW386293.2 coordinate 127,032,648, forward strand.
ACACTAACTCACAATATTTTTCACCCCCTTTTATAATGAGGTGGGGGTAATAATGGGGGTGGCTAATGACAAAATTGTTTTTGAGACATTACCTTCTCTTGAATATACTAAATTTTATGGATGCTTGATTTACCTATTTACGCCCTATTTACCCCATACCCCCAACCTTTCAACGGAATAAGATAAAAATATAATCTAGTTTCAGATCTCGTTATAAATACATACGTGTACCAAATTTCAAGTCAATATCTTAAACGGTTCCAGAGTAATCGTGCGCATAAAAAAAAGAATTTCTTTGCTCAGACTTAAAATCTCGACGTTTCTTGACATTCTAAGACTATTTGAACAATAAACATTTTTTTACTATACTTCTACTGGATGTGGAAGTAATAAGGAAATCGTGGCCGAAAAGAAATCTCGTTGAGACCCGGTATACATCTTTTTGATACGAATTTTGATTGTTTAAAGATAGAGAAAAGATAAACTAGAGTCTAAGTACTGAGTTTTAAATGATGTCTTAAATGTTCTTTTCAAGTTATTGAGGTAACTTCTTGAAAATTCAGAATTTTGTGTTAGGAAAAGAGATATCCAATGAAGAAAAATGAGTTTTCAGGGAAACTTAACTCTGAAAAATCCAGTTTTTTCTGTTAAATTTGGTATATAAAATCGAGTAAAGCTCTCAATTTTGTTAAAAACAAGGTAGGGTGCTTGGCACATAGGCTTGTCGTTAAGAAATTTGTTTGGAAGTAAAAACTTTTTTGTATTATTTATTAAACTCTTCCCAGAAACAAAGAATATATTGTATTAGCCTGGCACTACTTTTAAACAATAAATGTCACTCATACAGAAAATTATTTTATATCGTTGTCCATCTATCCGACCCGTCCGTCCATCAGTATTTGCAACTTAACAAGAAAAAGTTCGATTGAATTGAAATTTGTATATTAGGTTAATGTTAGCTAGGGGAATAACTCATGGTCAAACCCCGGCTTCCAGGTAGTTATACCAGAGCCGGTCTTCACACACAGATAAATATTGTATTGAATCAAGAAATATATGACTCATGTAAGCAAATAAATAAAGAATTTGTATAAAAGATATATGACTGTCGCATCAGATATTCTGGAAGGCTAGCGGAGAAAGGCGGGTCGTCGAAAAGCTTGCCGACAATACAGCCGATGCCGATAAAAGCAACCGATAATGCTCCTCGCTACTTCATTCTCCTATGTGTATTTCCTTTATCATACTTTTGGGGTAAGAAATAAAAAGTTTGTTATAAAACTGGTTCTGGACCTCCCAGGCACTAATTCTAATTTAAAGATTGATGTTAGCTACAAAAAGTAAGAGGCGACTAAAATTTACAGTGTAGGTGCTTCTCATCTATATTTCGAATATTTTTACTAGAATAATTTTTTGTCTGCCCAACCCCCCAAACCAAAATTCTGGCTACGCCACTGTGGCGAGTAATAGTCAGCATTATACGCTCGCTGAATAATACACTATTATTTAAATGTTTTAGCAGCATCACCTCCACTACATAACATACACGTTTTCTTTGACATAACTTCAATTATTGTAGTGACATTTAGCAACTTGCTTTATAGTTGTCTACAACTGCATTGGGCACATAACAAACTCAAAGCTGTCGACCGAGCTAATATAAGGGGAGACCGGGGCATGCTTTATCTTTCCACAGTATATTAAATAATAAATACAATGTATTACTTAGTAGATAAAACATCACTACTCTTATGTAAAGTATGTTCTGGCATGACTAAGATGAGAAATAAACAGAAACACGCCTCTTTTAATTAATATTTCTAACTCTTGTGATATAGTTAGGCGAATCACCCCTAACTAGAATGGCGCGAAGTTTATTGTCGGCGTTAATACCAGGGTAACAGATTATCAGAGCCGTACTTTGAATTTATCTGTCAATGTCGCGAAGGACGGGCAATACGTCCACCAATGCAAAAGATATTCATATCTTGACGAAGAACAGAGTAAGATTTTTTATTTACGAGAAACGCCATTGGGTTTCTACCGAGAATACGATTTTTAAATCTCTAGTGTTATTTTGTTCATTCTAATACGCAAATATTTGGAGTACGGGCTCTATAGTATTCTTGTCAGCGTGTAATAGCGTCGACTTTGATATTTTTATGGCCGGTTTCTATGGACTTTTTTATGTGCCCAATACAGTTGTAGATAACATTACAATGTTTACCTATGATCAATACTGTAAATAGTAAAAAACACACTACCTGCCATCTATGTAAGTTGAGTTTTACATATTGTAAACAAATTGCACTGTAAACAAATCGCACGGTAAACAAAACGCACGGTACACGCAATTATAGGTGGCTTATATCGCTAACGCGGGGTTTAAAAAAACAAATGCGCCTACTTAATTTTCAAACGCTGTCAAACCTGACATAATATTTGTTGAATAATATTGTTGACTAGTAAACTAAATCCAGATTTTACTATATAACTAAATAAATATGATCGTAGGTAAAGTATAGTACAGAATTCAAGTTGTAAGGCAATTACGCACTCATGGAAATACGCACTCGCCGCTACGCGGCATCGTGCTTAACTTTTCCATTCGCGCGTAATATGCTTCTTACATCACTCATTACGTAATATACTATTAGCGAACTCACAGCAACTGACTGTAATCACTAAGTTATCAGGTTGAGTGATTATTTTCAGCTGTTGCATTCCCTAAACGCACCAATTATGGCACTCATCAATAGGGTGGGTGTATCTAAAACTAATTTGGGTAAATTTTTAGCCAAATCGGTTAATATCTAGCCTGGCCCCCACGGCCTTGAAAATGAAAGAAAAGGCTAATTTTTCGATTTTTAACATTTTTCAAATTGACATTTGAAGTTTTTTTATGACTCTTTATTAATGTTTAAACGCGTGTAGTAGGTTTTCCGAATAAAATATTTTTCAGTTCCAGGGAAATTAAAAATTTGTCACTAAAACGTAGAATTTGACGAAAATAAGGTTTCTTGTAAGTATAAAATTTTTAATTGCCCTGGAACTGAAATAGTATATTGTGTATTTAGGTGTGAAAGCAATACATTCCCGGATAGTAGGAGAGCTGGCAAACATTATGGTGAACGATAATATTCAAAATTTTCACTGATGGCAGTCCATTCTCTGGTCTTTGGGTATGGCAAAACTGATTGTTTGCCGTTTCAAAGTGGAAGCATTAATTTGGGGGGTGTATTCAAAAAGAGGTGATTTTAGGTTTTAGTGAACCATATTGTTCAAGAAAAATTTTTGCAGGGGTGACTAATATAGTTAGTCTAGACGGTATTTCTACCTGGGCAGACGATTTTTCTGGTAGCATTATCATAGCAGACGCTACTCAGAGTGGCAAAAAATCACATTCACCTTATGGGTTAATAAATAACGAATCGGCAGACGAAAAAATCGGTAGCATTGCTCTAGTAGACGCTGTCAAAGTGACAGATCCGGTTTTGATGAACGACATTTTTCAAGAAAAATTATGTAAAGAATGATAAATACAACAACTCAAGATTATATTCTCATCCGGGCAGGCGATTTTTTTCGTAGCTATGTGTATGGCAGACGCCTGTCAAAGAGGCAAAAATCACGTTTCGGTGAACTATAGAGATCAAAAATAATTTTTGCGTCTTTCGATTCGTCTATCTATGGTACAATAAATAACGAATCGGCAGACGAAAAAATCGGTACTTGGCATTTTCCTAGCAGACGCTGTCAAAGTGAAAAATTTTATTATTTTTTTTCTTATATAAATAGGTTTAGAATGGGATGGAAATATATTTAATATCCCAAAGGGTCCATCGATTTTGAGAAACTTTAAAGATGAATTCCCCTCGGATCCCATAATTAGTTTCTATGGTACAGGAGCAAAAGCATATTCCGTGCAATCTGTAGCCAGTTAAAAAAAGACCACCTTTTTGTTACTTTTTAAATAATATTTATTTGTTTATTGCGATATTACCATATTGTGATACTACCATGTAGGTATCTAGGCATTTTTATATATCAGAGTTTATGTTTCTTGTTAAGTAAGGATGTTGATTTTTTAAATGAATACTTAAGTTGGAGGTTGCTCGTGATATCGTATACCGTGCGTGTAATATCTCATTAGGCATGTACATTTACGTAGCGCGAGAAATTTGACAACACCGGCAGCCGTAAATTCGTCCGTTGGTGGAGCATTCCAGCTCTGTTATTTCATTGCAGCCAGCTGGCACGCGCGATGTTGTAATTCTTCTCCCCATGCCTAGCCCGCGACTACACACACGGTATAATCTTCTTTTTGGTTATATAAGTTACTGTTATCAATAAGTCATTTGTATGTTCCTTACAGTAGAGCCGTATATGATAGATTGTTATTCTTATGGCTATACATATTATTTGTTACTTTTAGATTATTATGTTCTGAAAGTAGTGTTTTCTAGGCTTTTTGTTATGTTATTCTTTATTTGTATAGAAATAATAAAAATCTGTTGTTTAAAGTCAGATATTTATTTTTGTTTTATTCGCACAGGAAATATAACGAACTGTCACCGATTTTTTGTATGCAGAGGAATTCTTTGTTTGAAAACTGCTGTCTAAGGAATCACTATTTCCACATACCATCAAAGAGAGTAATTTGATGATGGGACGAAGGTAACGGGGTGGCCGTGGCGGTGATAGATGGCAAAATGTTTTGATAGTTTTGCTTCTCGTACACACACTTGATCGCAATTTTATTTCTTTAGCCCATTTAATATGGGGTGGGGTTAGCGGCAGTGGCTGATTTGAGACCTTTGATCCATTTAAATCATAGGGTGGGGATGGCTGATGCCAACAAATTTTTAAGACCTTGGTGTCTCGTTTCTAAATCGCAATTTTATTTACTCTTACTTGTTTGCTTTGCCTATTTAACCCTATTTGCCCCCAACCCTTCACAAAATAAGCTTAAAATATAATCTAGTTCCAGATCTCGTTACAGTACATAGATACACCATAAGTCAATATCTTGAACAGTTCCAGAGTAATTGTGCTCACAAAAAAGGTCACAGACAGATCTACAGACAGATTTTTGTTGTTCAAACTTAAAATTTCGTCGCAACGTATTTATATAAGAAAAAAAAATTAAAATTTTTCATTTTGACAGCGTTTGCTAGGAAAATGCTACCGATTTTTTCGTCTGCCGATTCGTTGTTTATTGTACCATAGATAGACGAATCGAAAGACGCAAAAATTATTTTTGATCACTATAGTTCACCGAAACGTGATTTTTGCCACTTTGACAGGCGTCTGCCATACACATCCCAAGTAACACACATGGTACCAAATCCTTTCGGTTTCGGTTTTGCTACGAAGCCTTAGTTCCTGGGGTACACCCTGGTACTAATATTGCTACTTTATTGGGTAAGGCTACTTTATATGGTTCTTTTAAAGTAACTTTTACCACACCGATACCATTTATTGGAACTGTAAACACCCAAAGCCAAAGTAACATTCGGGTAGTTACTGGAACTAGGCAGGATCATTTTATTGTTACTCTGTAGTGGCAAAAACTATATAGTACCAGTGAATCAGTTACGGCCACCCGCCAGTGCCACTAGGATGCCTAAATAAAGTAACTGGGTACATAGAGAGGCAATCTAGGTTCCAGAATAGTTCCAGTGACCATCACTTGGAACTTTAAAGTACCGTGGCATTTTAGTGGCAACATGGGTAGCGAAATAGTTCCTGTTGGTACTTTACAGTTCCAAAATAGAATCTGATACTATAGAGTCACATCAGGATAGTTGCTATTGGGTCACCAAAGTCACAGATCTTTTAGAGGTAAAATGGGGTAGTCTCCTATACTTTATGGTGGAGGGCCTAACTTTATAGTACCTTTGTTAAAATCGGCCATTATGGGTTATAATCAAAAATAGACAATGGTTATGTTAATATCTTATCATAAACTTTTACGAAAAATGATTTTGACAGTATTCCAAATGTTTCCCTAATAAATATTTAAATTTTTTAATCTTGCCTTTTTAAATTATTTTGCCAAAAAATTACAAAAAAAGGTTATTTTGAGGGCGCGTTGAAATTTTATCATTTAATATGTCAACTTATATCAAAAAAGTAACTTGCGTTTGAAAAAATGTCTAATGAAGTACTTTAAACACGCGCGTAAAGTCACATCTTTTTGGCATAATATTATTTCACTGCGCCATTATTATAAAAGAAAAAAAAAGAGGTCGCTAAAAGATAAACACCATTTTAAAAAGTGATAGTGGCAGTTACTAGGCAGCCACGTAGCGGTTACTAGGCCGCCGAGTCGCGGAGTAGTACCCGCTACTACCCCGATCCTTTATAGTAACTAAACATAGTCACATCTATAGAGGCCGGGACTACCCGAAACACTACCCGGCGACTAAAAATTTTTCCCCATTTTAGTGGCGGCTACGTAGCTGCCACGTAGCAGAGACGTGGTAGCCTATGGTAGCGGTTCACTTTATCGTGGCTTTTATAGTCGCCGATACGTTCCCGCGACTTTATGTGTTACTTGGGATAGCTACGAAAAAAATAGTCTGCCCGGGCGAGAATGTAATCTTGAGTTGTTGTATTTATCATTCCTTACATAATTTTTCTTGATAAATGCCGTTCATCAAACCGGATCTGTCACTTTGACAGCGTCTGCTAGGGCGATGCTACCGATTTTTTCGTCTGCCGATTCGTTATTTATTAAACCATAAGTAGACAAATCGAAGGACGCGAAAATTATTTTTGAACAATATTATAGTTCACCGAAATGTGATTTTTTGCCATTTTGAGTTGCGTCTGCTATGATAATGCTACCAGAAAAATCATCTGCCTAGGTAGAAATGCCGTCTAGACTAACTATATTAGTCACCCCTACAAAAATTTTTCTTGAACAATATGGTTCACTAAAACCTAAAATCACCCGTTTTTTAATACACCCCCCAAGTTAATGCTTCCACTCTGAAACGGCAGACGATCGGTTTTGACATACCCAAAGACCAAAGAATGGACTGCCATCAGTGAAAATTTTGAATATTGAGAATGTGCTTTCACACCGAAGTACACATACTATTTTTTCTGAAATCACAATCAATATTATTATAAATTAAGGAATTTGTATTAATGCATAACATTTCTTCATTACAATCTAACTGCTTACTAATAAATGCAATTTTAATGTGAGTTGGTTTGTCTGCGTTTATTTATTTACTGTCTAAAATATACATAAAAAACCGTACGGTTTTGTTGATCGTTGCTTGGCAGTGAATCTTTTCTGGTCTGTTTTCTGATAGTTTCTTAGCAACGAACTAAAATACTGGAATTGTGCATTTTTCGATCTGAAATCGCGCCGAAAATGTCGACATTGCCGATCGATTTCAGAAAAAATATTTTATTCGGAAAACTTTTGCTATACGCGTTTAGACATTAATAAAGAGTCATAAAAAAAATTCAAATGTCAATTTGAAAAATGTTAAAAATCGAAAAATTGGCCTTTTCTTTCATTTTCAAGGCCGTCGTGGCCTGGCTAGATATTAACCGATTTGACTAAAAATTTACCTGAATTAGTTTTAGATACACAGTAATAAATTAGAAACTAGCCCATCTGCAAATTCAAATTTTCGTGTTTTTCGGCCCACCCTACTCATCAAATTGATTGACATTTACAAATTTCGCCACAATAAATTGCATGCAAGATGAAATTGGTAACTATACAAAAAAGATGTCTATATTGATTACCTATTGGGATTTTTTTCTCACCTTACTGAAGCTTCGATTTTCCTAAAATAGAAAGTTACAAACAATCGTGAGGGAATTGTGTAATAATTATTTAAACAAAGAAAAAACCTCTTTTTTTAACAAAATTATTATAAGTGAGACATTTTAAAGAAATTTAATTCAAATTGACATATAAGGGGTTTTCGAGGGCGCTGAAACATATGATGTCGAAGAAAGGTAATTCAAAATGGCTGATCCAATATGGCCGACTTTTCCATAAAAATTTCATTAAAAATGACGTAACTCGATAAATTTCAGACAAGTTTCACTCGGATTGACACTGTGGGTTTTTTTTTAGGATGCTGAAATAGATTATAAGGTCAAAAAGTAATAATACAAAATCGCTGATCCTATATGGCCGACTTTTTGGTAAAAATTTCATTAAAAATGACGTAATTAATTTGTTTAGTAACAAATTACGCTCAAGGACTATTGTTGGTAACTTTTGGTATGTTATTCCTGACATATTCAGAGATGTATTCTCAAAAGGTACCGCTTTCTTGAATTTTTCCGAAGTGAAAACCTATATTGACTCCACTATATAGGTGTAACTCAAGCATGTTAAAATATTTCAGGCTGTTATTTCTTAGCTAATTCTAACAAAAAAAGATCTTATAAATATGTGCTCAGAAATTCTTCATTTTGGAGATATGTGGGGTTGAAATTTTCAAAAAAATGTCGATTTTTTTTATATTGTATTTAAGTTTAACAAGCGGTACACTTAGGTAGGACAAACGGTGTGTATAGACGCATCGTAAGACGCTCCCGAAATAAGTGCTAAAAATCAGTTAAAACCACGGTAAACTTAATCAAATTTAAGCCACCGGTGAGCCAAGAAAGTTTGCTTAACGTGACATGTCATAATAGGAAAAAAAAGTTCATATACAATTAATAAATTGAAAATTACTATTAGTGTTTTTTAAATAGTACCAAAAAATAAACTGTAAAGCTGTGCCTTAGTTGACGGTCGACCTAAATAGACCTATCTATATAGGTACCTAAAAGACCCTTTCAAGTGCTTTATTGCGTAAAGAAAGCAATAAATATTCAGTGGCAAAAGTGAACAACACGTGTTTATAAAGCAAAGCAAGACAGACATATTAAACGTAAAAGTGTAAATAAATAAATAATAAATTTGTGTGTGCAGTGGAAAGTTTTTTAAATGTACTAAGCCCAAAAAGAAGAGGGAATAAAAACCAACAATCACCACGCCAGAAGCCACATAAAGCTAAGCTATAAACTAATTTATTTTATTTTATTAAATTTAATTACTTTAATAACTTTATCAACTTAATCTCTATTAACCTAATTTTTTTTTTTTTTTTTAACTATTTAACGTCGGCCTATTTCCGCTACCAGGGCCTATCATCGACGCCAGGAGACGAGCTACCCCCAACCTGCAAATTTTGCCGAACCTCTTCCCTTAAGAAGAGTAGGGATCTTTTACTTGCCAAACATTTAATAGACAAGGGACCGCCTGCTTTACATCCCCTCCGAAGGATGGTATATCCACTACGTAATCCTCGTCTGAAATTACGTAACTTCCGCGTATACACTGATATACAAGCCGCTAGAAGGTGGGACGAGAACGCTGTATTTCCCAAGATGGGTCACCCATCCAAGTACTAACCGCGCTCGACGTTGCTTCAACGACTGATAATTCACATTGAAATCGCCTCTACGCTCGCCCCTGTTTTTTGTTTTATTTTTTATTTTTCCCTTCGCTTTTCTTTCCCAGTTTGTTTATGATTCTCTCGATTGTTGTTTTCCACCTGTAACATGGTCTCCCTATTATTAGTTTGCTGCTATTCAGTGTTAGCGTTTTCTTCAGTAGGTTTTCTGCTGTCCTTTTTGCTTTAACCTTCTTGATCCTTTCCCTTATCTCTTTGCTTACCAGGATATGGTCTATTTGTGTGATTGAGCTTCCATTACTCTAGGTGTCAATGCGTGTTTGATTTTTGCTCCATGTATTTATTATTGTTAAGTCAAATATGTGTGCTAGGTTTTTCAGCGCGTTTCCATTTTCGTTAGGCCATATGTGGAGTATATGTGCATTGAAATCTCCAGGTATAGGTATTATTATTATATTACGCTCTACAATTAACCAGTAGCGAAGATATAATCCAGTGCAATTAGTCATTATAAATGAAAAATGACGGAACCCAGAATGGATTTGAATGATTTTTTTTGTTGGATTTTTAGAATACCATAAACTAAAAAGTTTACCCATTGAAAATTACCGCAATTTCGAAAATCCCTAAATTAAAAAAAATGATAAAATTTTTGGAAATCTCACCGAAAAATACAATTATCGGAGTTTTTAAATATTTCTTTAAAAAAAAAATAATGATTGTTATAGTTTTCGAGGTTGTTTATAATGAATATGTAAAAAAATGAAACTTTTTCTAATTAATTTGAAGATGGCAGATGCTCCAAAAAGCGAAATAAATGAATAGTACAGTAAGTGAAGCTGTTAAATCCCAGCCCGAAAACGATGTAATGAATTTCCAAATTTTTTTCTTCAACATGCTTCATAAAGTATGTACATAAGAATTTATATTGTCATTTTTCCTGCTTTTTGGTTCTTGAGGGTTGTCGCAAAAAGAAAAAAACAAAAAATACACATAATCTAATAGGTAATCAAATTATGGGAAAGAAAGGTCTTATAAATTTTTTTGCTAAAATGCATATTTTTCGAGATATCGCAAACTGAAAATTGCAGTTTTCATCGCCTAAAATCACTATTCCTAGTCGTATTTTTTTAAAATTACTCGAAAAATGTGGACTTTAATAAAAAAATGCAAGGGTACAAAATTAAAGCTTTTACGAAAGCAAATCGAATGGTTTTTTGTTTTTTTCTCCGATGTTTAGTTTTGGAAATATGGCATATTCAAAATGGCGCCGAAGCGTTCAGAAAAAATATACCATAGTATAATCTAAACTTACGAGAGACGTATTACGACCCTTTATAATGAAAACTGAAAAAGTTACAAACAAAAAAGTAGCGCCTTTAAAAATTTAGGCGCCATTTTTTTTTAGTCTTATTGCTCTAATTTTTTATTAGTTCAATTTTTTTTTTAAACCTTCTAGACGTTGTAAATGTGTATTACTAACATGCTCAAATTTTTTGGAATTTTTAAAAGAATTTTTCATTCTGTACACATTTTCAATAATGAAAATTTTCATAATTTTTTTGAAAATCATCGGGTTTTTGGAAATTGCTCAGAAAATATTTTCGTATAAAAAAATTGTAAGAGTACAAAAATGAAGCTTATAAAAAAATTGAATAGTTTGATTTTCTTTTATTTTCCTAGGACAAACTGTTCCAGATATATAAAAGTTTAAAGATGGCGCTTGAGCGAATACGCAAGAAAATGATGTACTTACTTGAAATTGAAATATCTCAAAAACTATAAGGTTGATGAAAACATGATGCTTATAAAAAAACGAAGAGTTTGGATTTTTTTTCTACGACAAACTGTTCCAGAGATATGACAGTTTGAAATAATGTTGAAACTTTTCAGTTTCAGCGCATTTTAAATGTCTATAGTAGGTAGAGAAACGAGAATAGCCATCTATTTTTCGAAGAATATACAGAAAAAGAACTTTGCATCGCACTTTAGCATGTTTTAGAGTACAGATTAAAAATGTTATTTAATTAATTTACTTAATTTTATTTATTTATAAAAATTGTATTTTTAATAAAATTAGACAAATTACTATACTCTTTTGTGGCCACAATTTTTTTTTTATAAATTCAGACCTCAATCATATTCAGCGACCTAAAAAAACATAAGTTCATGGATTTTCGTGAATTTATTTGTAACATTAGAAGAATTATTAATTTTTCAGTATTTAAAGGTGGTTTAATACTTTCGTCTTTCCTATGTTTTGACCTAATAATCATATTCCTAAAAACATGAGTATATGGATTCTCGTGATTTTATTCGTAAAATTACAAGACATTAATTTTTTAACCCTCAATATTTTCGTCTCATAAGTTTTGACCCCAGTCATATTCAGCGACCTAAAAAACATAAGTATATGGATTTTCGTTCATTTATTCGTAAAATTAGAAGTGACTAATTTTCAGTATTTAGGGGTGGTTTCCACCCTTAAAAATAAAAATAAAAAGCAGGTAATGCGAATTGATGTGCGTAATTTATAAAGCATATTGCAAAAAAAAATTAAGGAAATTCCTTTCATCGTTTTCGGGCCGTGAATTTTACCAGTTTTACTGCTTCGCTTACTGCATGATTTTAATTTGTTTTAGGTCTGACAACAAGAGTGTAAGTTTTGGATTAAATCGGTGCATTGTTTAATATAATATTTAAACAATTTATGTTGCAAAATTAAAATATTCTGCTAATTTCCTTAATATCTCATATTTCAAAAATAAACTGTTGGCAATAAAATTTCGAATAGTACTAAAACTACAAATAAACTTTCTTATGATGTGTGAACTTGCAAAAAAGTGAAAAAAATTTGAATAATTTAATAAATATACTTAATGTAATAGTGTATTTTGAAGAAAATAGATGAAACCATGCCTCTTTACTGATCTAAACCTTCTTGCCAAATTTTACTTCAAAATAATCATTTAAACTGTTAAAAATAAGATTTCGAAATTTGAATCGCTTATTGTTTAAGTGCATTGGCTCGTAGGAGGGCAATTTTTTTTAAAATATAGTGCACGTTTCTTATAATGATATTAATAAGAAAAAATGTTTTCCTCATTTAAACCGTTCTTTTTTTGAAATCTTTTACAATTTTCAAAATTGTAGATACAAATAAATTCAAATAATTCTGTGAATTTTGAAACCGAATGTAAACGAATTATGAAAGTAGACGAAAAAATCAACATTTAAACCTCAAAATATTTTTTTAATTCATTCACCTCCGTTCCCCTCCTATCACCACCCGATATGGGGTATCGTTTTATGGGTTTTTGGGGTAGAGGATTTCAAATATTATATTGTTAAAATTTCTTAAACCATTATTTCCAGATACAAAATTTTTTCGTTGTGAGTGACTTGGATAGAAAATCTGGATGTGGTAGTAGTGATTCCTTGGGCAGCTTAAATAAACAAATAATAGAGATTTCTTTTTGAAATTTAGACAGGTTGTTCTCCAGTACTCGTATTTCCGTCTGTGCTTGTTGAACACAATCCATCATTATTAAATGTGGGACCTTTACCAATTACGTTAAAGTCGTCAAATATGTTTTTTAATGTTGGTTTCTTCATCTATTTTCATAATTTGTTTATAGTACAGAAAAAGATTAAAAAAAAATGACTGTAAGTCGGAAAAAGTTTGTGCAGGCTTCAAACTTTGGTTATAAATTTAAAATAGGCCAAAGTTCACGAAACAAAAAAGTTCAGGAGTTTTACGCATCCGCGGGAACCTATGGGGGTAAAAGGGGGTATTTTAATTAAGAAATTCGATTTTTCTCTATTTTCTCGGAAAATATGGCATTTATAAAAAAGTAGTTCAAATAAAAGTTGTTTCTGGCAAAATTATCTTTAATTTGGTGTTTCAAATTAATTTGATAGCAATAATTAACTGAAATACGGCCATCTTTCAATGGGTGGATGGCAGATGGAATTCTTTTCTAAAACAAGTGTTTAAATTAACGAAAAACAACATTTTTGAAAGAAAAATTAATTACTGAGCAATTACGAAAACAAAAGCTGACATTTTGTTAACAAAAATGTGAAGACGCACATTGAATCGGCCATAACTTCTTTATTCTTTGTGTTGTAGAAACAAACAAAAAATCATTTTAAAGTTTGATTAATCACCTTTAATTTTATTTCTTAGAACTTTTGAAGGAAGTGTCACAGTTTTTAAGATATTCAACATTTTAAAATAAATACTTTATCCTAAAAACGGTCGGATGTCATCTATAAAATTAACTATCTCCGAAACAATCAACCCTACACAAATATAAAAACAAAATAAATTTATTCTCAGTTTATAAGCTGCATTTTTGATGTTCACCATATTTTCTCTTAACTAATATTTATTGAGATATTTGCAGGGAAACCAGAATGTTATATTTTTTCTAAAATCCCTTTACAGTTCAAAATGCATTTTTTTTTCTAAAGCAAAGCGCTGTAAGTCGATGAAAAAATTACATTTACAAAATTGCAACGTTTTTATTAAAAAAAAAATGTGAAAACGTACATTGTTTCTGTCATAACGTCTTTGTTTTTTATGCTATAAAAATAGGAAATAATTTGAAAGTCTAATTAATAGTTTTTCATCTTGGTTATTAACGTTTTTGGCCTAAGTGCCATAGTTTCTGAGATATTTAACATTTAAACTAAATACTTCGTCTTATAAACGTTCGGACGCCACCTTTAGACTTCCAGATCTCCGAAACCATTAACTTTACAAAAATTAGAAAAAAACGAACTTCATCCTTAATTTAGTAGCTTTCTTATTTATCTCTAGAATGTTTTTGCTCGATGTAATACCTTTCGAGTTATTTGATGAAAACGTATTTGAAATACCACTTTTTCAAGTTAAAATCCTAAATTTTCTAGTTGCATAGAACCTTTTCTTTTTAAAATTAATTCTCGCTCAGCTCCAACGTTTTTGTTTTTTTTTTTTTTAGGTGCCACCCCATCAAAAAGGGTGGCATGCACCTCCTATAAATAAAAATTGCTTTTTGAGATCTAATTCATATGACATTATTCCGAAATTAAAACCTTTAGTATTTCGATTAATTATTGCTATAAAATTAAATTTAAAAACACAAAATTAAAGATTATTTTGTCAAAAACAACTTCTATTTGAACTATTTTTTTTAATGCTATATTTCCTGAGAAAATAGAGAAAAAATAATTTTTTTATATAATACTCCTTTTCACCCCCTATAGGTTTCCGCGGATCCGTAAAACACCTATACTTTTTTGTTTCGTAAACTTTGGTCTATTTTGAACCTATAACCAAAATTTAAGGTCTGCACAATTTTTTTTTTCCAGTTAAAGTAAAGTTTTCCTGTACTATCACCGTTTTTAGTTTCATAATAAAATTCCAAGAGTTATTGTAATTTGTTTACAATTTTAAAAATTATAAATCCAAAGAGAAAACGGTTTAAATGGGAAAAATATGTTTTTCTTAATTCCATTGCCCAGTACATCTGAACTACATTTTGAAGAAAAAATGCCCTCCTACGAGGGAAGGATTTAACAATGATTGAAATTTCGAGTTGTCTTTTGATTTTTAGCCATTTGAATTAATATTTTCCTTTAGAATTTTGCAGAAAGGTTCAGTTCAATGAGGGGCATAGTTTCACCTACTTTCATTAAAAGGTATGCACTGTAAAATTATATTTCTTAAATTATCCAAAAAAGGCATTTTTTGCGAGTTAACAAATTATCAGAAAATTTATTTGTAGGTCTAGGTTTATTCGAAAAATATGATATTTTTATTTTTTGATACGATTACTAGGACTCGAGGTAACAAAGAAAATAACAGAAAATTTTAATTTTACAGAATAAATTCTTTATATTTTATACGAAGCAGTGGACAGATTAAACCAAAACTTCTCTTTTGCACTTGCTATCACATCTAAAACAAATTAAAGTAATAAAATCATTGCGGCAAGACAATTCCTTATTCGCCTATTTTTTGGTTAATGTGACTCCACTATAATGCAACTTTTTGTGTGGTTACTATCAGTGACGCCTTTAGCCTTTTCAAAGGTTGAAACTAATTATGCCCAAAAATTATAGCCACAATTTTCCTCTGTAATTGCTCCCATAAATCAAACTATTTACATAAAAATCTGACAAAATATGTCACCCATCCTGAAGTCGCGTACTCAATTAAGCAACACCCTGTATAGGGATCCACTTGCAACTTTTGTAACGCCTTTTGTTTTTTGTTTAGAAACTTACAAACTTTACCAAGCTTGTTTATCATAAAGCTCTCTATTTAATTTTCTCACAGTTCCTTAGCAGCATAATTACCACGTCAAAAATCACAAAACTTAATAAGAACCATCGTGCTTACTTTTGAAATTCCCTGAGAAGTTAGATGAGTCTTTTGTAAAGCTAATCTACTTTTAAAAGTTCCCCTGTTGTCTACAACAAATTACTGCTTGACACACCGACACACTTATAAACCGATCCCGCCGGCTCGAAAAAGTATTTTAAAAATTCCAATAAAGTTGGAAAGTTTCCGCGATGCTGCGAAGCGACAGGTGGTCGCGGGTAGGACTCAGAGCTTTCAGTTTAGTGAAAATTCCGCGCGAGACTGAAATTCGCGTTCAAAGCTTTGGAAAAGCGGCGGGCAAAGTGCGCGTGTGCGCGCGTCTTCGAAAAACGAGCGGTAATTCATTAAAGGGCCTGCGGCTGGTGCACTTGAACTTTAAATGTTGTAGGGCCTTCTTTGGTCGAGTTTGTAGTTACTATTTTTGGATTCATATTGATAAGTGATAGGCTAAGCAATATATCCGCTGCAATATGTCTCATTAAAAGTTGTGTAATTAATAACAGAAGGCTGCTAAATTAAACTTTTTGAAAATTGTCATAAATATTTCAGGCTCGATTTCAGGTGAATTTTGCTTTGTTTTTAGTGCTCATTTCAAATATGACCTCAATTATTCTCCATCACGCATGGTTCTTTCACAATAAAGATATTGAGATTTTTGTTAAACTTCCATTAGTGTTGGCAAGTGAATCACAACTAAAATCTACTTATAGCGTAGTTAAAATAAATTTTGAATGGAATTGTTTGGCTGCAGCAATTCCTTTCACATCCAGTGGAAGTATACAAACGACAAAAAAAAAAATTTTTATTTTTATTGTTCAGATAGGCTTAGAACGTCATGAAATGTCTAAAGTTTGAGCAAAAAAAAATTCCTGTCCGTCGCACAGTGGTTTAAAACGCGAAAAACACGGCCAAAAGTAAAAATATTAAGTTTTCTTTTCAGGAATGTTTTGTCTCTGTACTGTTAAAGTAGTATCTGTAGCATGTTATAGAGTAAGGGGGGGTCAGGAATGCGTTCCTTGAATATTAAAACGATTAGAGAATAGACTGTTGTATGAGACGCTCAAAACGGCAATTCTTAACCAAAAGTGAACGTGCTAGTTAAACGTGAATAAAAAGTTTGCCTTTGTGCCGATTTCAATTCTGCAAAATGGATTCATCTCCTGAAAGTAAATGCAATAAATTATTGTTTATAATTATATAATTTTTTTTGTCTATTTATAGTAATATGTTAAGAAAATTAGTAAATTTTATGCCTATCAAGATGTTAAGATTTTTTTATAAATAGGGCAACAAAAACAGTTCCACGAGATCGCAGTTTCTTCTTATTTTTATTTTTTTTGTCCACTTGGTATGTAAAACATATCCCAAAACCAGCTGCATGGCTTTGCCCACTTTTTTTCTAGGACACTTTTTAAGTACAATTTAATGTTTTTAAAGACTATATTGAATTAATGTGTCGCTATGTTTATTTACAAACGTTTTTTCTCGATAATTGCAGTAAAAATATATAAACATTATGTATTTTTAAACATAAATAAATTTTTAATATTTTTCTAATAAATAAATAAAATATATGGGACTTTTAATAAAAAACTAACATATTTCGAGTTCTCGGTTTTTTAAGTGATTAAAATAAAAAAAAAAAACATGTTTTAGATATAGGTATGAAGGTTTTATAGTAAATTTGGATGCGAAGAATGTGTCACTAGTCACACCTTGTTACAAGTTTTTATTTAACTTGCCGTGTTAGTTAGTAGGTGTGTATGTGTGTGTGTGTGTGTGTGGGTCAAATCTTGCAAGCCAAATTTGAACCACTTCTTCTAAACTTACGACTTTGAAATTTTGCACACAGACGTAGTTCTGGAGACAATGCATTTTAACACTTTTATGTAACAAAAATTCAAGATGGCGGACAAATATTATCATTTATGGTCCGATTCGACTCAAACTCGATATATGGATGTTTTAGGTGTCGCGAATTACAAATCTTTTGTCAAAATTCAGAAATCAAAATGGCGGCGCCAAGATGGCGGACAAACTATCATTTATAGTCTGATTCGACTCAAAGTCGATATGTGGGTGCTTTAGGGGTCGCGAAGTACTTTATATGTATGTTTGCTTGTATGTTTAGTTCAAATCTTGCAAGCCAAATTTGAACCACTTCCTCTAAACTTACGACTTTGAAATTTTGCACACAGATGTGGTTCTGGAGACAATGCATTTTAACACTTTTATGTAACAAAAATTCAAGATGGCGGACAAATATTATCATTTATGGTCCGATTTGGCTCAAACTCGATATATGGATGCTTTAGGGGTCGCGAATTACAAATCTTTTGTCAAAATTCAGAAATCAAAATGTCGGCGCCAAGATGGCGGACAAATTATCATTTATAGTCTGATTTTAAAGCTGACATTTTGTTTTTTTTTAACAATTGTGGAATTCGAAATCAGCGACCACGAAAACCACACCATACCAAGTTTTATGTTGAAAAAATAATTTTCAAACACTATTGGCAGCCAGTTTGAAGCCGCCATTTTGTTTTTTTTTAAGCAATTGTTATATTCAAAATCAGCGACCTAGAAAACGCCACTATATCACGTTTCATGTAGAAAAAATAATTTTAAAACATTATTGGCAGCCATTTTATAGCCGCCATTTTGTTTTTCTTTAAGCAATTGTTGAATTCAAAAATAGAGACCTTTAAAACCCCACTATATCGTTTCATGTAGAAAAAAATAAATTTCAAACATTATTGGCAGCCATTTTCAAGCCGCCATTTTGTTTTTAAAAAAATTTTGTCAAATTCAAAATCAGCGACCTCGAAAACCCCAACATACCAAGTTTCATAAAATAAAAATAATTTTTTCCACTTTTGACCAGCTTTTTAACGTTTTGAACCACTGTGCGTCGGTCTGTCTGTAACTTTTTTGTGTGCACGATTACTCTGGAATCGTTTAAGGTATTGACTTAAAATTTGGTACGCGTATGTATTTTAACGTGATCTAGAACTAGAATATATTTTCATCTTATTCCATTGAAGGGAGTTGGGGGGTAAATTGGGGCATGCGGGTAAACAGATGAATTAAGCAAGTAAGAGTCCATAAAATTGGTGTGTAGTATATACAAGAGAAGCTATAAGGTCTCAAAAATTTTTTTGGCATTTTGCCATATATATTAAAAGGGGTGAAAAAAAATGTGATTTAGTGTGTGTACAAGAACCAAAAACTTTAAAGTATTTTTTTACTTCATCCACCACATGTCACCACCCCCACCCCACTGCCGATGTGGGATATCGTTTTATGGGTTCTTGGGGTAGACGATTTCAAATATTATATTATTAAAATTCCCTAAGCAATTATTTCCACATACAAAATTTTTTCGTTGTGAGAAACTTGGATGGAAAATCTGGATGTGGAAGTAGTGATTCCTTGGGCAGCGGTTTTTTATTATTTTAATTTGATTTATGTATAATAACAAGTGCTATGGGCAGTTTTGGATTAAATCGGTCAATTGCTTCTTGTGAAATTTTAACAATTTATTTTTCAACACTGAAATTTTTTGCTATTTTCGTTGTTATCTCCGGGCCTAGTAATCGTCTCGCAAAAATAAAAATACCATATTATTCGCAAGAAAATTTCGAATAAAATTTGGCCTATGAAATAATTTGATTTGATTGATTTGATAATTTATTAATTTGTAAAAAAATAAAAACCACCAAAAATTGCCTTTTTTGAAAATTTAGGAAATAAAACGTAATAATGAATCAATTTTGACGAAACTTTGTGAAACTATTCCCTCTATTTAACTAAACTCTTGTGCCAAATTTTAGCGCAAAACATAAATAAATGTATAATATAATAATAAATATAAATTTGAAAGAAAAAATATAAGAGGAACAAGTTAAAAAAAATTATTAAACTTCGATTCTTTGAATGTGGCGCGAAAACGGCAGTGACGTCATAAGGGTAGTTAGCTATGAACTTATAAGCAGAAATACAGGAACAAGTTGATAAAATACAAAGTAATCTCATCTGTCAAAAGCCAAGTGGACGTTTAGCTGGCAGCGCTTTGTGCTTGGAGAATAACGAGAAGAAGTAAGCATGCCATACTTGAACTATGCCCGTAAAAGTGGAAGAAAGGCCCACTTCCTGTTTTATAGACGTAGTTAAAGTACAACATGTGCTTACTCCTTTTTTCTATTATTCATGGTTTTATGATTAACTTCTAGTTAAGCTATAACATGTGCTTACTCCTTTTTTCTGTTCTTCATGGTTTTATGATTAACTTTCTGCAGACTGCCATTGTAATGTCATCGGCGTTTGAAATACGTGTATTTTATTTATTGATATTATTATATTATAAGACTTTATTTTCAATTTTTGCGTGTTTCTGGCCATTACCTAAGAAGAGATGTTATTGTTTAACACGTATTCTAAAATATTGGCTGATTGCAAAAACTGAATTGCTATAAAAATGAAATAATCGTATGTAATATCACTAGTGCTTAATACATTATCGGTATTATTTTTTCGAAAGGGTTGTTGCTTGGTTATATAAAGATATAAAGTAAATTGTCAGTTCTTTATCAGATTTGATATTTGATAATAAACTGCCAATTTACATGAATTATATTACTTTTGGCAACTTAGCTTGAGAAAAAATATATAGGTAAAATTTAAAAGCACGAGTGGTATTTGGGCAGAAGATTTCACGAATGAATAAAGTACGTAAAACGTATTTAATATTAAATTTTACCATTAATTGCCTCCAGGCGTTTTCTTATCTTTTTTAGTGTTTACTGGCCTTTATTTTCAATTTTATTATTTACCACACATAAAAATGTATTTCCAAAGCGACTAATCTAATGTATAATAATAATAAATAAACTAGGTATACATATTTAACAAACTCACCAGCAGAAACTTAATATTTAAAATGTAATGAAAATTAAGAAAATTATTTGAACCATAAGTATTGTAATGCATAGACCGGTCCAAAACTGCTGAGACGTCTTCACTGTAAGCAGTTCTTGGGCATGCTTCGACCAACGAATAAACATAGAGAGAGCACTACTACATTTAACAATATCCCGCCCTTATGTTCTATTCTAGAAATGAAATATGGTTCTGCCACAGACATCTAGTAACAGTAACGCTAAATGCTACATAGAATCACACATCAGACAGTGAAATGTAAATACAAGAAGTATTTATTGTATATTTACCTATTTAATTTTACTTCCACATCCAGTGGAAGTATAGTAACGACAAAAAAATTTTAAAAAATTTTTATTGTTCAAATAGGCTTAAAATGTCATGAAACGTCGAGATTTTAAGTTTGAGCGAAAAAAAAATTTCTGTCTGTCTGTCGGTCTGTCTGTAACTTTTTTTTGTGCGCACGTTTACTCTGGAACCGTTTGAGATATTGACTTGAAATTTGGTACACATATGTACTTTAACGAGATCTAGAACTAGATTATATTTTCATCTTTTTCCGTCGAAGGGTTGGGGGGTAAATTTGGGGTAAATGGATAAATCAAGCAGGTAAGAGTCCATAAAATTGGTATTTAGTATATACAAGAAAAGTTAAGGTCTCTGGCATTAGCCACCCCCCATTACCCCTTATTAAAGGGGATGAAAAAAAATTATGATTTAGTGTATGTACAAGAACCAGAAACCTCAAAACATTTTTTTACTTCATCCACCCCCACTACCACCCCCCTATCACAACCCCCACCCCACTACCGATGTGGGGTATCGTTTTATGGGTTTTTGGGGTAGGGGATTTCAAATACTATATTATTAAAGTTCCATAAACAATTATTTCCACATACAAAGTTTTTTCGTTGTGAGTGACTTGGATAGAGAATTGGATGTGGAAGTATTGATTCCTTGGGTAGCGGTTTTTATTTTAAAGTTTAAAAATACTGTTAATAATCACGGTAAATCATCTCATTTATTTATTAATTTCAAAATCAAAGCTGGGCAGTACTCAGTAATAAGTACTCGTGAGTACTTTTATTTGGAAGGGACTCTGTACTCCAAATTTTCAAGTACTTTACATTATTAGGTACTCGAGTACTTTTGGCGGCCACAACTGACGAGTAACGAGTACGTCTACCGACATGCAACACGTCTCAGCTTGTCTTTTTCCATACAAGTGCGCAGGGCAGTCAGTGTTAGTCAGGCGAGAAGTGAGCGTTTGACGTCTGAAACATCACGGAGTGGTAAGTTGGTGCTTTAGGCTTTGTTAACTTTCGTTGTTCTTCAGATTTGTAATAATAATAAATGCGGATTTTTAAAATAAGAACTGATAAAGATCGATAAGTTGTGGTGGTTCATGTATCACGTTATAGCTAGGGAGCTGGTGGCAGAAATTTTTATATGATCTTATTGAGTGACTGAAATTGAAAAGTGAAAAGACGTTATAATAAAAGGCCGGAAAAACCATCTGTCATTACGGCGTTGCTGAGTTTTTAATTAACAATTAATTAAAAATTAATTAAAAATGCAATTAACAGTTAATTAAAAATGCAGCCAAAATGTACAAATCCATTTGCCGGCCTCTTTTAGATTATGAACATACTTTATACCTGAACTGCCGTAAATCAATCACAAAAAACATCCAAGTTGCTGAAACCTCTGCATTGAGACTAATTACGAAGATCCGAGGAATCTACTCCACAAGCCTTCTGATAATTATCTTTATACCAAATTGAAAGTCAATCCTATCCAAGAGAGACTAAATATGCTTTCCCAGAGATTCGCACGAAGTCCTCAAAATTTAGAGATTATAAACCCTCTCCTGAAATCACAAACAGTTCAGAGGCCAAGGTGTCGTTTTTCCGAGAGAACTATTTAAGAAATTTTGATATCCTTACAAGTAGCTAAACACTTTCTTTTTGATATTCTCCTATTTGTATTTTTGCTTTCAATCATCATATACTTTATACTTTAAATTATACTATGAAATATTCTTTTTTTATATATTGTATTATGAAATGTTCTTTTTGTTTACAGTGAAATTGATTATTATTATTAAAAATGCAATTAAAATGCCGATCTACTTTTATTTACTGATAATGGTGTAAGTGGTATTCTAGTTTTTTGTCTATTACCTATTTCAATTTGGTATCTTTCGAAGTACTTGTACTCATTACTCATTTTTTAGAGTACTTCAAAAACAAGTACTCGTACTCAAGTTTTCACGAGTACTTTTTAAAGGTACTCATTGTGAAGTACTCGTGAGTACTGCCCAGCTCTGTATGAAAATTTCGGAATGTTAAACTATTGATAGGTATTTAACAATTGAAATAATTAAATGTTTAATGAAATCGCAAAGATTTAAAAAATATAAGTAATGTGTAAATAACTATCACAGTTAAAGAAACAAATGTATGTAACATTTTAAAATATCATAATTTATTACTTATATAAACACCACATTATAAAAACAAATATTTCTCACAAATTTTGAATTTATTGTACTCTGTGCAATTTTAAACAGCTTTATTTTTACTGACACATGTATATTAAATTAATTATTTAAAAGATATTACATCAAAAGGGTGTCCCAAATAAAATTAGCCAGGCTCATATCGCAAGAACGAGAAATGATATTTGAGTAGGATTCTATGTACCCCATATTGATGGACAGCATCAATAATAACGTATAGGTTATTATAATAGTGCAGTTGAATTGATTTTTTTCGGCGACGACATTCCACCTGAAATTTAATTGATGTATTATAACCTCCTGATTACGTAAAACATATTTGCGCCCAAAAATTCCTTGTGCGTCAAAAGTTATATGCACTTTTGGACGCGTTTTCACGGATTTTCAACTTATCTGCTTAATATACTGGCTCACTTGAAATAATGTTTTCTTAATAAATATAGACCTGTTCGATATGTATTGGTCAATCCGCCATCTTGGAAAAATAGAAAACACCAAAAATAGCCGAAAAAATCAAAATTGAATATCTTTTCTATAAGAAGGTGCAATTTCACCAAAGTTAGCAAAAATAAAACTCATTTATGATCAGATATAATGCACCAGTTCCGGACACCATATGTCAAATAGAACGGTGAAAGATGCCGGACGAAATAAAATTTTTAATTCTTCGTCAATTATCAAAGATGCATGTACGTCACTTTTTTTTCGATTATACATTATTTTATGTACTTTTAGGGCTCCGATTAAAGAACTTATATCTAGATACATAATGGCATTGATTTATTTGTCGCTGAAAGACTCACAATCTAAGGCACTTCTTCCCATAAGTTGCTGATTGGCCCATCGGCGTATTCGCGGCCGCTCGTGCACGATCGGCTTCAGTTCGATTATCATAATCTCAGTTGACAGTTCGGCCATTAATGTCAATAAATGTTTTTCGTGTTCTCCGACCAAAAACTGGTGAAAAAGTAATTTTATTTTAAGTTGTGATTTGCTTAATACCTAAATAATATTCTCTATTCATATTTACACAGTTTTGTGACAATATATTTTGTGCAAATAAATAGTATAGTGCTGTGCCGTTTGCAGAAAGCAGTTTAGAAAAGAAGAAAATCGATCGTTCCATAGTCGTAACAAGATGAAGTTCAGTTTACAGTTATAAAGTAAATAGCAATTAAATTTTAATATCCTTTCAATACATATTTATCTTACTGTTTTATCTTACTGTAATATCGTATGCCTACATCACGTTATATAAAGAGCCGGTAATGCAGGAATTGCAATAATTCATTTTAATGAAAATATTTACCATTCTACACATTTTCTACACACACAACGCCACTGTTGCCTATGGGATGTGATGTTCATCTATCCATTTTAATGGACATATAATGTGACTATGTTAGGAGCAAACAAGGTATATAGTGAAAAGATAGCCTGTTATGTATCTAGATATAAGTTTTTTAATCGGAGTTTTAATGGATCAATTCATTTTTTTTTATTTTCCAAAAAGTGCGTTTCTTTTTTCAAAAATGTATTTTCTTTGACATTCCTTTTTTGCACCCAATTTTCATTGAAACAAAATGAAGTATACTATATGTATTAGTTTCATTACAGTCATATGCCATAATTTCACTGCATTCTTCATCGATAGCCGATTCATGGAAGGCAGAAGAAGCATTGGCACAATTATTTCCTTTACAATAGACACATCCCAAGTAGCACAGTGTGGACTATAGAGTTTTCGCAACTAAATATTGCCTGTTACAACGTTAGGATGACCGTCGTTTGGCTGTAATTTGGTCTTCAAATCTCAAAGCCTTTTATTCCAAATATTTTTGTTGCTATATAATTGAACAAACAAATAGCTGCAATTGCCATTTGGATGACCGAAAAAGCAGAAATATGCATTCCACAACTTTCGCAACAGCTCAATAGCAGCTGTAACAAATAGTTGTAATTTTTGGTTGCAGTATATACTTTCTAGCAAAAAAATGCCGTTTGACAGCTAAAACAACATTTTCCATTTGTAGCTGTAGATTGGCTTTTACAACTGCAGATAATAGCAAGAAAAAAGTCAAGGTCATTTTGCTATAAACATGCATACAATTTGACAAATAAAGCAATTTAGCTTTAAATATTCTATAATACGAATGTATAACCAATACAAAGTAGTAGGTACCTAACTTATATATGCGTGTTATTTTGACAAACATGACTGATAGATAGCGTACCTGCAGAATTAACAGAAGTTATACACCAGTCTAAAATCAGAGCAATGCCATCAGTTATTTTAATTCCAGAATCAGAAAGTGACAATAATTTATCCGACGGTCTTGAATATGCAGCCCATAAAGAGATTAATTATTAGTTATTAGTCTGAAGTGTACGTGGCACATTTGTTAAACTTAATGCAGAGTACGTTTAGGGATAGTATGGATATGGACAAAGCATTAGACGAGCTGATTGGCTCCATTTTTAGTTATCTTTCCGATACTAGACCAATCAGGTGACAGCTTAATGGAGCGTAATTTAAAATTCTAGTTTATTTATGTTGGCAGTATTTAAAAATAACATTTTTACGTATGGCAATTCTGGAAGCGCATGCGCGCTCCTTGCGCGCGCTCCGCTTAGAACTTCTCCTTTTCTTCTTCAATAGCCATTAAGCTGTCAAACAGCTTCCATAACTGATTTGCAACCAAACGGAAGCTAAATAGTTACGATAGTCTATATGGCTGCTTAAAGGTTATCTTAATTTTTCACTTCATCTTAGCGGGCATATTTTCTGTTCAAGGAGGAGTGATGAGTGCATGAGAAACACAGCCATTTTGAACAATATTTAATTTTTTGACATTTAATATCATTTTTGTAATATAAAAGTATTTTAATAGTTTCTAGTAGCCATAATATTTAGAAATAAGTAATTTTGAACCATTTTCCAAATAAAAAATTAAAAATCATAATTTTCAGGTTATTAACAATTTCTTTTAAATCAGGAAATTTCTGAGGCGCTTTGTACATACAGAGGTACAACTTCCATATTTCACGAAAAAATGATAATCGCATGTAATTTTATTCAGATACATCGCCAAAATCGCTGATATATTATTTTCACCAATAGGTTAGGTACAATATTAAAGTATACATACGTTCCTCTAAACAGTTATTACAGCCTAATAATTTATCTTGACCAGATTTGCACATGAAAACCGTAATCCAGCTTTTCTAACGTATTTTTATACCAAATGGAATTCACATCTAAATAGCCATAACCTTTCTTATTTTACTGTAAATTTGCCTCAACTTTATGGCCATTATAACCCTTTAAATGCCAAAAAAATGTTGTACCATTTTAGTTGCCACAACGTTATCGCAACCTCTTTAAAACGTCAGCGCAGTTAGCCACGACAGCCAAATGGCCAAATAGCTGCAACAACGTTAGCGCAACTAATTTACAACTACTTGTGTTACTTGGGATAGAATAGAACATTATTTATTCAGTTTTTTACAGCTATACTGATTATTACTAGAGCCTTTCTTAGATTTACAAGAAATATCACTTGGTAAATTTTTAGGAAAAGCGTAACTTTCACTCATAACATCAGGCATTAAGCCATTCTCAGTTTTAAGCCACTCGATTTGTAACTGATCTTTCTCAGAACCTAACCATTTTTGGACTTGGAAATAAACTCTTAAACAGTGTTTTCTATTACCTCTTCATTGGGTGGAATTGCAGACAATTCTATTTTCATCATAATGTTTGTCAATTATTTTATTAATCTTAGGTTTGTAAAAATATTTTTTTTATGATGATTCCATACTAGTTGAGTCATTATAACCAAAAGGTGTAATATCTTCACCAACTATTATAATTTGATTGTCTTCAAATCAATAGCAGTTTTAACGATTTGTAGCATCGGCGCGGCGTCTTCTCTGCATATTTTAACGTTAAAGTCATTATCTATTAACTCTTTGCGCAATAATTTTATAAAGCTATCCTTATTTTCACTATTAGCTAGAAATTTTGTTTGACTAACCGAGGATTTCATAATGTCACTTGTGATTGAAATATCTACTCAAACATTTTTTTCTAAACGACGCATAGTGGAAAAAAAAGCCTTTTTTGGACAAAAATCTGCCAAGTCAAGTTTTAATCAATTTCGATCTACCTTGGCTTAAAATGTAGGTTATTGGCTACACTTTCAGAGTATACTGCCTAAATTGCGAACACCGATTTCCTAACCTCAAAAAATGTATCAAATATGAGAGCAATCACTTTTTTCTATTTCTACAAGTCAAATCTTGATCAATTTTGACAACCCTGGGTTCATAGTTTAGGCAGTATACACTGCAAGCGTAGCTAATAACCTGCATTTTAAGCCCAGGATTGTCAAAATTGATCAAGATTTGACTTGTAGAAATAGAAAAAAATAATTACTTTCATATTTGATACATTTTTTGAGGTTAGGAAATCGGGGTTCACAATTTAAGCAGTATACACTGCATTTTAAGCCCAGGATTGTCAAAATCGATCAAGATTTAACTTGTAGAAATAGAAAAAAGTGAGTCATATTTGATAAATTTTTTTGGGGATAGGAAATCGGGGTTTGCAGTTTAGGCAGTATACTCTGGAAGTGTAGCCAATAAATAACCTACATTTTAAGCCAAGGTAGATCAAAATTGATTAAGATTTGACTTGTAGGCAGATTTTTGTCCAAAAAAGGTTTTTTTTTCACTGTGCGACGTATGCGCTCGTTATTCTTAGTGCTATTCTGTTCATCGGCATACCCATCAAAAATAATATTACTCTAGTCTTGACTGCTTGGTTCTGATTATTGATCATATATTCATATATTATTATTATTACCATGCGTATGCTTAATATATCCTTTTCAAATTAATGAAGTCTCATTTTGTATTAAATTTTTGAAGTTATATGAGACTTTCTATAGTATATTTCATTTTGTTTCGATGAAAATTCCCATCCGATTACTAGTATAAGATATATTAAGCAGATAAATTGAAAATCTGTGAAAGCGCGTCAAAAAGTGCATATAACTTTTGACGCACAAGGAATTTTTGGGTGCAAATATTTTTTTCGTAATCAGGAGGTACTAATACATAAGAATCAACAATAAAATTTCAGGTGGAATGTTGTCGCCGAATGAAAATAAATTAAATCAATTCGACTGTACTACAATTAGTCCAAAATCTAAAATTGAGATAAAAGCAGACCTTTACGTTTTGAGGTCCCACAAACACGAAAAAGTGGTTTTTAAAAAATGTCTGTGTGGACACGATAAGAAACAGACGTCGGAAACTAACGAATCGATTTTGGTGAAGAGATATATGAAACACCAGGGGTTATATGGAATGTCCGGTAGTAATTTCAAATTTCCGGCCATACTTTCGTAGTGTCAACTTCTCGACGGAGTTTTTGTAACGAAATGTTGACATCAATGATTGTCACTGTTAGGAAACTTTGCAGTAAACAAATAAATTAACTTGATAAGTTTTTATGATTTTTTAAATAAAAAGGCAAATTTTGGCAGATTTGAATATTGCAAATAGTCTCATATAGACCAAAGAATGTATAAAAGTTAGAGTGCCGGCCCTATGAAGTTTTTTTTAGTACATAGCCTCAACACTAACATGCCGTTTTTTTTTCTAATTTTTGTACATCGCTTTAGGAAAAAAACTCATTTTAATTAAAAATTTTTCTTGGTAATTCGGAACGATGCCGAGAAAGCATAAGCATGTACCAGGAACCTGCTATGGTTGGTATTTTATTTTAAAAAAGTATAGAATCAAACATGTTAATTTTTTTTAGTTTTAAGATTTTCAGTTAAATAAGTGCCAAAGAATTCTGTGTTATTTTTTGAGTAAGTTTTTTATTTAGTTTTATATCTTAACAATAAAAATATTTAACTATTTTTATAAATATGTATTTTTAAAGGTTAAATAAACCAAACATCGTTTATTTGGAACGCTTGTCTTTTCGTAAGTCCTGGGCAGCCAAATAATTTTTTTTTGCTTTAACTTGTTCCATACAGATTCCTGAAGATGATCTAAACAAGTGTTTTCTCATATTTTATGTACAAAAATCTCATCATTCCATATATCTCTACATCAGGGGTTATTGAACAACAAAAAATAAAAGAAATTGAGGCTTTCTTGTTTTTTTAACAAAATTTTTCATGTTGGAAAAGAATCTTAAAACCATAAGTTACCAAATAGCTAAAAAAATATATTTTTAAAAAATTTATATCAAAAGTTATTCAAAGAAAATGCTGAAAATCATTCCATATATCTCTTCCATTGCTAAGCTATCGAAAAATGTGCTTTTAAAAGTAGCTCATTTTATTCTGCGAATTTCACGCCATAGAATTATAACTACCACTTGGAGAACATTTCTTAGGCTTGGGCTTAGAATGTCATGAAACGTCGAAATTTTAAGTTTGAGCACAAGAAAAATCAGTATATGAAAGTCATGTATATTCGGCTTGTAAAAACAATATTTTACCAGATCTTTCAGTATAAAAGACTTCGCTTTATTGAGTGTAAATCAAAATCATCCGGACATAAAATTGTTTTTGTGTCATTTATATTGGCAACATTTCAGTTTAGTTCTTGCAATATCTTTTTAAAAGGTTGTTTACTGTTGCCAATGTAAGTCAGACTGCTGACTCTGGTGGCAAATTGACAGAGCTTCCAATTCGATTCGATTTATTTTCTATTCGTGTATTATTTCTGTTTTTTCCTTTCACGATGATGTAGGACAACACTGATTTATTGTTTCCAGCTTCCTCCTTAGTAAAATGAAAAGTATAATCATATCATAACAATATGTTACTACAGTAAACAAAAATTCGATAGAAGTGCCAGTTGGAAAAACGTTTTCACGCATCAAATCACGTTTTTAAATGCAGGACTAAATATTTTTAAGGTTGCTTTCTCTGAAGTTTACTTTCAACAATATTTTCTGTTTGACAAATACCAAATTATTGAGCAAAATAAAAAAATAATTTGTGTTTTTGTTCACTATTAGACCAATGCAAAGTGAATATAGTAAAACCGATTAAATGATTATTAAAGTAAAAGTAAATTTAGTCTTTTACATAACTGCGTTGTTTTCTTAAGTTTTAATGTATTACTTCCACATCCAGTGAAAGTTTAGTAACGCAAAAAAAAATTTAAAATTTTTATTGTTCTAGGCTTAGAATGAAACGTAGAGATTTTAAGTTAGAGCAAAAAAAAATTCTGTCTGTCGGTCTGTCTATAAATTTTTTTGTGCGCACGTTTACTCTAGAACCGTTTAAGATATTGACTTGAAATTTGGTACACGTATGTATTTTAACGAGATCTGGAACTAAATTATATTTTGATCTTATTTCGTTTAAGGGTTGGGGAATAAATTGGGGTAAATGGGGGTAAATCAAGCAATAAGAGTCCGTAAAATTGGTATTTAATATATATAAAAGGTTAGGGTCTCAAAAAATTTTTTGGCATTAGTAAAGGGGATGAAAAAAAATAAAATTATAATTTAGCGTGTATACAAGAACCTAAGGCCTCAAATTTTTTTTTTTACTTCATCCACCCTCACCACCCCCACTACCGATGTGGCTTATCGTTTTATAGGTTTTTGGGGATTTCAAATATTATATTATTAAAGTTCCATAAACAATAATTTCCACATAATGAAGTTCAAATATAGTATCAAAATGTTTTTCGTTGTGAAAAACTTGGATAGAAAATCTAGGTGTGAAATTTTAAGATTTATAAACACACTACATGTTGCATTGTAATCCGACTCCTATAAACAAACGAACATCAGCGTTTCAAGATTATTTTAGCAGGTTGCTAAATTGACACCAATGCCAATATTTCAAGGATAGATGAGGAGATAGCGTCAGAGACGCGTCATCGCTTGTGTATCTAGCTTCTATGATTTCAAATTAGAATACCATGCAACCTGTACGGTGTTTATAGATCTTCTTTTATTTTCTTGACTCTATAATAAGTGGGTTACCTCGAGTACTATGCGCGGTGGGTTTCCTCGAGTACTATGGATGTGCAGTAGGTTTCCCCGAGTATTATGGATGCGCAGTGGCTTTCTTCGAGTACTATGGATGCGCAGTAGGTTTCCTGCAGTATTATGGATGCGCAGTAGATTACCTCGAGTAGTATGGATGCGCAGTAGTTTCCTCGAGAATTTTAGAGGCGCAGTGGCTTTTCTCGAGTACTATAGTTGTGCAGTAGGTTACCTCAAGTAGTATGGATGCGCAGTAGGTTTCCTCGAGTAAACTGGGTGCGCAGTAGGTTACCTCGAGTGGTATGAATGCGCAGTGGCTTTCCTCGAGTAAATTGGATGCACAGTGGGTTACCTCGAGTAGTATGGATGCGTAGTAGATTTCCTCGAAGAAAATGCTTAAAGCAGAAGCTTTGCTTCTATCGTTTAGTCCACGGCACAAAATTGTTTTTAATATCTTTGTCATGCTATTTTCTGCGTATTACTTCTACATCCAGTGGAAGTACATTAAAAAATTTTGAAAATTTACATTGTTTAAATAGGCTTAGAATGTCATGATTTTAAGTTTGAGTAAAAAAAATTCTGTCTGTCGCATCGGTCTGTCTGTTGGTCTTGTAACTTTTTGGTGCTCACGATTACTCTGGAACTGGATCATATTTTGATCTTATTCTGTTGAAGAGTCGAGGGGTAAATTGGGGTAAATGGGGGTAAGTAGGTAAATCAAGCAAGAAGAGTTCATGAAATTGGTATTTAGTAAATATAAGAGGAGCTAAGGTCTCAAAAAAATTTTTGGCATTAGTCATCTCTATTAGCACCCCCACCCCATTAATAAAGGGAGTGGAAAAATATTGTGATTTAGTGTGTGTACAAGAAATAGTCGTCAAGATTTTTTTTACTTCATTCACTCTCACCACCACCGATGTGGCATATCATTTTGTGGGTTTTGGGATACACGATTTTAAGTATTATATTATTAAAGTTTCATAAACAGTTATTTCCACATAAGAGTGCAAATATAGTATTTTCGTTGTAAGAGACTTGGATAGGAAGTCTGGATGTGGAAGTAGTGATTCCTCAGGCAGCGGTTTTTTAAACGTTTGAAATTTATGTCTAATGCGTAATCTAAGCCTTTTGTTCAGGAACGTTGAATACTCTGTAGGATGTCTGCGTTATTCTGCAGCATCATAAATTCGTGGTCAGTTATTTCTCTCAATTATTCAATGGTAACAATTTGTGCATTATAAACTCTCATTTTTAAATAACTCCACACAGTGAAATCAAGATGATTACGGTCAGGAGAGCGAGCAGGCCACATAATCGGTGCACGCCTCAACCAATCAATCTATTAGGTTAGAGATTGTTTGACCATCTTCTACATATTCTATTATAATGCGGTGGTGGGCCATCATCCGTAAAAAGCTTATTTCTTCTCCTTAGCAATGAAATAATTATTTATTTATTTATCTTCTGGCCATACAAACTACATGAATAAGATAAGTCATACATACCCTTGCATGGGCTTACAACGATAACATATGTACCTAGTAAAAAGATATAAATAAAATACTATAAAATTTATAACATATATGTATACACACATGTAAGTTTGGTCAATAAATAAAATTAAAAGTACAAAGTATTACCTAATAATTCATGCAAACTAGGGAACTGAGAATTATATTGTTCTGTCCACTTTTTTTACATAAAAAATGGGTTAACTTCAATACCGTTTCTCTATTGTTCAATCTGAATTGTAATATTCTAGAGCCGTTTCTAGAGACAAAATGCGCTTTCATATTATGAGCTAAATTTCCACTATATAAATGAAAATTATAGTCTTCTATCTAAATTAATAGCCAATCAGATTCATGGAATTTTGTAGATAAAACATTACTGCAGGTATTAGTTTTCAGTCTGGTTGTGGAAATAAAACCAGAACCCGAAACGTCTCAAAAAACCGCTGCCCAAGGAATCACTACTTCCACATCCAGATTCTCTGTCCAAGTCACTCACAACGAAAAAACTTTGTATGTGAAAATAATTATTTATGGAACTTTAATAATATAATATTTGAAATCCTCTACTCCAAAAACCCATAAAACGACACTCCACATAGGTAGTGGGGTGGTAGTGGAGGGTGGATGAAGTAAAAAAATATTTTGAGGTTTCTGGTTCCTGTACATGCACTAAATCACATTTTTTTTCATCCCCTTTAGTAAGGAGGTGGGGGTGGTAATGGGGGTGGCTAATGCCAAAATTTTTTTTGAGACCTCAGCTTCTCTTGTATATACTAAATACCAATTTCATGGACTCTTACCTGCTTCATTTACCCATTTACCCCAAATTTACCCCAATTTACCCCCCAACCTTTCGACGGAACAAGATGAAAATATAATCTAGTTCTAGATCTCGTTAAAGTACATATGTGTACCAAATTTCAAGTCAATATCTTAAACGGTTTCAGAGTAAACGTGCGCACAAAAAAAAGTTACAGACAGACCGACAGACAGACAGACAGAATTTTTTTTTTCGCTCAAACTTAAAATCTCGACGTTTCATGACATTTTAAGCCTATTTGGACAATAAAAATTTTTAAAAATTTTTTTGTCGTTACTATACTTCCACTGGACGTGGAAGTAATTAAGATTATCAACTACCAAATATAGTAGATAGAGTAGTGCATGATTAGCCACATGCATTTTTTACTATATTTTTACAAAATTGTTCAGTCTAATTTTTTCAAAATTGCATAATATTTTGAACCATTAATTGCTGAAAGAGATTCACTTGTGTAGTTTATCAATAAATAATTACTTATTGTTTGTTTTGCAAAGCATAAAACCGACCATAAAACTTTTAAATGTCTGATAGAACACTATAATTCTCGGCTGAAGAGATGTTCTCCAAAAAATTGAAGATCCTACGATAAACACTAGAAGATTAGACTTAAGAATGAATGTACAGAGTGGACCAAATTAGACGGGATTTGGGGTTTTCTCTAATACTATGGCAGATAGACAAAAACCAATATAGGGCTCGATTTTCGAGAAACAAACAATGGCGTCTATCTTTTTCGACTAACGAGCTACAGAGCGTTTTTGGAAAATTGGCATTTTTTATATTTACGTCTCAATTACCAAGTGTCGAATCGCAAATCGAGTAACACATTCTTACGGCACTTTTTGTGTAAAATCCGTTGCTGATAAGAAAAATATTATGCATGCCTCAGTTTTCGAGATATATACATAACTTGTGCTTTTTAAATGGAACACCCTATAAATTATTTCATTATTCGATCACAACTTAAATTAGCTATCCAACGATATATCATATGTCATATTTATCTCTAGAAAAAGTGGTTAATTTTCGAAAAATTTTATACATTTGTGAGGAGGCCATGGAAAACTATTAACAACAAAAACACTTCTTATAATATAAAATAATTTTGCCAAAAATAGGAAAAATTAAACTACAATAAATGTTGGAATTGTCTTCCATTGATATCTATGCATTTTTGACACCTTCTCCTTACAGCATTTGTTGCATTTCCAATCATGACAGGAGTTATTGTCCGAAACGCAGCTAATGTTGGCAGGGGTTATATCGGGAGATCTAGCTGGCCACAAAATAGGACCATTTTGTCCTAAAAATTAAACAATATATAAACCACTTTGTTGTTTATTTATGACCAGTTAGCTAAATTAATTGTTAGTT
The DNA here is from genome assembly GCA_936432065.2 of Rutpela maculata. Lineage (NCBI taxonomy): Eukaryota > Metazoa > Arthropoda > Insecta > Coleoptera > Cerambycidae > Rutpela > Rutpela maculata. The sequence continues at coordinate 127,067,666 of OW386293.2, forward strand.
ATCAATTTAATTAACTTAGCTAACTGCACATTGATAAACTAGTCCTGAGTGATATATAGATACCTATCCAATCCTCCCCAAATTGATCATTTAAATAATTTCGTGTTTCATTTGATGTATGACCTGGGGCGCCATCGTGTTGGTAAATTAATCTTTGAAATTGTCTTACAAGCATACTGTCTACAAAGGGCTCTATTTCTTGTCGTAAAATGTTAATAAAATTGTCGGTATTTAAATTACCATGAAAGAAATGAGGACCTGTTATTTGGTATCCAATAAAACCACACATACACCAAATCCAAATCGTCCTTGACGATTAACTGTAGCGGTTACGTGCGGATTTTTATGAGCCCAATGGTGGTTAATATGCCGATTAAAAATTCCGACACTGCTGGGCCTCGTCTGTCCATATAATTGTTCCTACAGATCCTGGCACTTCATTGCACTGACACAAAAACCACTGGCAAAAATCAAGACGCCTTTGAAAGTCGTTAGGGAATAGATGGTGAATTTTGTAGGGTTTGAATTTATTTTTATTTAAGCAACGCAATGCAGTTGTTTTTGGGATTCCTAAATTTTCCTGTATTTCGCGAGACGATATATTAGGATTTTCTCTTACAGTTTCTGAAACAATATTTTGTACAGCTTCTCTACCTGCTTCATTATATATTTTTGTTCGAGGTTTTACAAATGATCCAAACCCTTTTAACTTTTGTGGTAGGCTTTTGAATATTTTTATGTCTGGATGTCTCTCTTCTGGATATCTAAAAATATTGTTTAGGCGTCATCTTTGGCACAAAGTTTTGCTGTCTATAACTTACCTATTAAAATAAAGCTCGGAAACAAAATTTGAATCTTCTCCGCATTCTATAAAACACTCGATTATATCATATTTTTCACCATTACTAAATGGAACCATTTTTAACAATGCTCACTCACAATTAACTCACAAATTAATTTATGACATTTACGATTATTTCGATTTTCTTTTTTTTACACATATGATATATCGTTGGATAGCTAATTTAAGTTGTGATCGAATAATTAAATAATTTAGAGGATGTTCCATTTAAAAAAACACAAGTTATGTATATATCTCGAAAACTGAGGCATGCATAATTTTCTTCTTATCAGCAACGGATTTTACTCAAAAAAGTGCCTTAAGAATGTGTTACTCGATTTTCGATTCGACACATGGTAACTGAGATATAGAGGTCATCCAAAAATTCCAATTTTTTTAAGAATGCTCTGTAGCTCGTTCGTCGAAAAAGATAGCCGATCGCCATTGTTTATTTCTCGAGAATCGAGCTCAGGACACCTATCTTGGTTTTTGTCTATCTAATTTGGTCCACCCTGTACATTAATTCTTAAGTCTAATCTTCTAGTGTTTATCGTAGGATCATCCATTATAGTATATAATATTTCTTCTTCGACGTTATCAGTTCTTGCGGTTCTTGGACGTACAGCATCTCTTTCACTTGAAGACTTGCCTCTAATTTGCTTTGGTTGTCTCTTACTGCAATGAGCACCGAAATACTTAGGTGGGACATCTGGTATTATCAGAAATGCGACAGTTTCATATAGTATTTAGGTTCAACAAGCTACGTCTCACCGATATCAATTTTAAATACCTCTCGACGTGATGACACATCCTAATTTGACGTGAGTACGAAAAACAATTGATCGAGGTGAAATAATTTCTCCGTAAACCCCTAGCCGTAGAGACAAAAAACACTACATCACACTGCTTCTGACAGATTAAAATCGCAAAAAGGTGAAAAATTAACACACGTGTATTTATTTGTATACAGAGTCTTTGCTAAATCAATATTCTTCCTCTCGAGTATCATGACATAGAAACAGTGTGTTTCACTTGAAATGTTAACACCTCAATAACTTCTTTATTTTTTTTCCGATTTGAATCAAATTGTATTTAAGTATGGAAAAAATTAGGATCTACTTATGACCAGAAAAACATTCGCTTCCTACAAATGCAAAGCCACCTGCCGTACCAAAATATGTGGAGAAAATCAAAAAATCATATTAGGCATATTTTTATCGGAAAATTTTGTTAATGAAACTTGTTCAGAATTATTCAAAAACTGTCCAAAATTTAATCAAAATAAAAAAATATATAAATTTCGATTAAAATATTGTCAAAGTCGGAAAATGTCATTTTAATGGGCTTTTTTTATTTAGAAAACTGTACTATGACAATTTTGTTTGAAATTAAACCCAAGCTGCTAGGTAGATGTCAAGCAATTTACAGTTTTTTTTTAATAATTATTTTTAAAATTTTCAAAATTTTACTTTGTCAATGTTTTTATTTTGATTAAATTTTGGGCATAAAGTCTTTGGACAATTCTGAACAAGTTTCATTAACAAAATTTTCAGATAAAAAATACCTAATATGATTTTTTGATTTTCTCCACATATTTTGGAGCCGCAGGTGGCTCTGCATTTGTAGGAGGAGGAGTTTTTCTGGTTATAAGTAGATCCTAATTTGTTTTATACTTGAGTAAAATTTGATTCAAATCGGAAAAAAAAATAAAAAAGTTATTGGGATGTTACCATTTCAAGTGAAACACACTGTATGTTCTATTTCATTAAAAAATTCTAAATCTCATTTATTCTGAATTATGAAATAATTCTAACAGTTTTAATTACGTTCTAAGTAAAATATAAATTATTATACTCTATTTGGTAAAGACAGAGAGTGCGTTATAGATGCACTAAACGTAGTCAGTGTACTAAGACAATTTTTTATAAATATTCCTTTATATTTCACTAGCAAAATGCTCGTGTTTCACTACGGGTTTGTTAAGGTAACTAATAATAATGACAACAGCACCCATCCAATTTCTATTAAACGGAAACCAAACTATTCAAATAATGACCGTGGCTGAAGTTAGTGGCTGACTCTTATCACCCTTGCTGTGGTCAATGACAGTCGACAATCTTCTCCATAAGTTGCGTAATTCTGCATTCAACGTTCAGAGCTATGCTGATTATCTGATCGTTAATGTGAGAGGCAGGCATGAGGTTACGATCTCAAACCTCATGCAAATTGCGTTAAACATAATATCTAAATGGTACTCGTCAGAGGGCCTTAGTGTCAATCCGAGTAAAACAGTTATTGTTCCATTCACCACAAGGAGAAAACTAAATTTGAGAGCTCCTAAACGGAACAGTATTGAAACTATCCAGTCAAGTATCTAGGAGTAATCCTGGATCAACAACTTACCTGGATACATTGGTCCTAACTTTCGGTTATCATACTCATGGTGACCTACGCATCATGTGTATGGTGACCAAAAACAGAAGAAAAATTAGCACAAGGAAAATTGCAGAAATTGCAACGCCTTGTGTGTCTAGGGCCTACAGGAGCAATGCGACCCTGTCCCACAGCAGCTATGGAGGCAATGCTGAACTTACTGCCTCTGCATCCGCATGTAAGGAAGGAGGCCGCACTGAGTGCCCTAAGGCTACATCAGGCACTTAAATTCAGACCAGGCGACCTGGTTTGTCACCTAAGGGTTCTGGGGCTAATCCAATATGAATTCAATTCAGCCACTGACTCAATGCCAATCAAGCATAACTTTGACTGCCCGCTTGATGTACTTGGGTAGGTGTGGGCGTAGATGGACCTAAATGTAGATTATCTAAAGCCATTGGCAACACCCCAACCATCTTTCAGGTAGAAATCTATGCTATAGATCTGTGTGCGCAGGAATGCCTGAACAAAGATATTCAAAGGGCAAAGATCTATATACTTTCAGATATCCGGGCAGTACCAAAGGCTCTCAGGTCCTATACCTTCGAGTCTAAAATTGACTGGAAGTGCAGACAATCCCTGAAGCAATTGACAAAAAACAACAAGGTTACCTTGATGTGGGTGCCACGGCATGAGGAAATAGAAGGTAATGAATTAGGTGAGAGCCTTGAAATAAAAGAGGCTAAAGCCCCATTTTTTGAGAACAGAAGAGGAACAGAAGAAGTCCTACTGGAGGAATACTTCGGGTAAAGACAAGCGAAAAAGTTTATAACCTATTCTGCAAAGAATGCCACAAAGCTTCTCGAACTCGTAAAGTCCGGCCTGAGGCTGATCACAGGCCTTCTAGCTGGTCATTGCCCCTTGAGATGCCATCTCAAGAACATGAATATGGCAGAAAATTATAAATATAGATACTGCGATGCTGCAACTGAGGTTGCAGAACATTTACTCTGCGAATGAAAGATATTAATTCGCCTTAGGCTAAAGTACCTGGAACAGGCGGAATTAACGCATGAAGACATAGGGAAATTAGCCCCCACAAGCTGTGTAAAATGTCTTGGGATCCTGGGCAACAATTAGTCGTAGGGTAATTCACAAAAGACCTTTTAGGTCGAGGTGAAGAAAGGCCAATTTAGGGCCAGGCGACCCCTTAAACAATCTACAATTCAGATAATTATTATCTATAAATTATCCAAGTTTGGAAGTTTCGAAAAAAGTAGACTCAACTTTAGGCCGCCATATTGAGGTGGCTATTTTAACTTACCCAATTTAATAAATTTTCTTGTGGGTTGATCTTAGTCCCTCAATTGCGGTTGTATTGCCTTTTAGCTATGTTCATACCTGTATTTATCTATCCGTTGAAATATTTTGGTACTTTCCAGTGATCTAGCAACTTGAAATATGCCTTGGAGGTAGATAGCACCTTCCCAATATACAAACACAAAAACCCGGCAAGCATAAAATCAGAATATGTACTGTTGTGCGCAAAAAAATGGGACAAGTCTTATAACGTATTTTTGCTAAAATCTAGTTGTGTACATCTAACTTTAATTCTTGTGACATTGTCAGTTATTTGTCAAAATTCATTGCAAGTGTGCAAATAGAAACAGATTTACATTATAAAAAAATAGTTTACATTATAAAAAAATAGTACATGGGTCGAATTGGGAACCATCGCTCTGTTTTAAATTTTTAGAAGTCGATGAAAAATACATAAGAATAAGTTGTTTTGAATTGCTTTTACGCGCAGATTGGTTAAAGCTCGAAGTAAGCAGTTTTTTAATGTTTGCTGTTACTTTCTGACGTTAAAATAACCGTGACGTGATGGAGACATCAAAATACATAGGGAGATGGTGATCTGATCCTTAGTACTTGACATTTTTTTGGTGCCTGTGTTTTTATTAGAATGTCTGGAAAATCCCTAAAATTAAATTAAAAGTTTTGTATCAACAACCAAGAAGAAAATATATATAGTGACCACAAGTCAGATTCTATATTTATCCGTTTTCCACCAGCTGTGGGTCGTCGACTCATTCACAGCAAATTTTTTATCAATTTCTGTACATCATCACCTACAAAAAGCTACTTAGACTTATTTTCAACAGCTACATAAAATTGAGTGAGAAGGACATGGTTTACACGGCACTTTCAAACAAATTAATTAATTCATTAAACATATTAATTTACTTTAGAGGATTTGCAAATGGCCATCTATAATTTAGTTGCGGCAAATTATGGTTAAGTTACTGATCTACATGTTATTGATAATTCAAATTTCGTTAGTCACTGTAACGTGTTTAACAGAACTATAACATTGTATAACACATACAGGGCGTGTCTTACATAAGTAAGTGGAAATGTGCGAGCAGATCAGGTGAGAATATATGATAATTTAACAAAAATTAACGAAAAAGTCATTCACCTTAAAACATTTATAGAGGATATTAGTACACGGAAATTAGCAAAAATAGAAGAAAAAAATTATAATAAGCTGATATTTTCTGAATCGACAGTTGATAAGGGTAGGAATACAGGATCAAAAAGTTCCCATCCCTAACTGGTGAGCTTCATCGTTTTTCACCCTTATAATGACACCGTGCTGGTTTTTCAATAATATTTTGGAAATGTGATGTTCTACGACAAAACTAGAGGTATTGAAAAATATTGAGAATCACATTTTCTATAAAACATGTCTTATAGGTCGTTTGCAGATTATTAAGGGTGTTTACGTTAATCGACGGCAAACTTAGGGGAGGTAACAAAAACGCTTTTGGATGGAAACACAATATTTATCCAGCCTTGTAATATTCTGTTTTGTAGCATTCGGTTTTAACAACTTTTTATAAATTATATAGAATTGAATTAAACTAAATCCACTAAAGGCTTTAAAATTCTTGCTCAAATTCAATTTCGTCGGTCCGTTCCGTATTAAATCATGCTTGTCCGTGACAGTTCATACACATAGCCGAACATTTTAAACTAACCTTTAAATATCCGCATCGCTTTCCGCGGCCCTTTTTGCAGGCACACGAAATTAACTCTAAAATTGATGAGGGAGCTGCTGCTTCAGTAGTTAAAACAGGTATTAAAATATCACCTGATTTCTTCTATCCCCATTTTTCTGGCTCTAAAACATTTCCATGCCAAGCCTGAATTTGGTGGTAAACCCGCAACGAATGTTGTTGCAAAGCTGCGAACGTCGGGGGTAGCCTTGCCAGAGTAACTGTTTGAGTAGAATTGCCATCCGAGGTGTTAAACAGAACATACCTCTGATGATTTATTGACGTTTCATTTTTTTGTGTTTCATATAGTGCAAGAGCAAATATTTCCCCAGCCTCAGTAATATCCTGTTTTGTAGCATTTGGTTTGTTAAAGGTTTTAACAACTTCTTGTAAATTTGTTTTCGAGTTTAATAAATTTATAGTTTGGAGTTTGCCTTTTCCAAAAAAGCAGACGTTGTGTCACTACCACTAAATGCATGAGCAAAAAGAACTGTTTTTGTTGAGTTCTTAAGGACATTTGACAACTGTAAATCTTTAGAGCTATAAACTCTTGCATTTATGTTACCTTGGACCTCCCTTACTAGTCTAATATCCTTTTCAGTTGGCATTAGGGCCATAATTAAGGTAAGAAGATCGTCTTGTCCTACAATTACGACCGGTTCGGATTTAAAACTTTTTTGAATAGCAGTTAGAACTATAACTGTATCAGCATCATCATCCGCAGTTTGTATCTCTTCATTTTGAACTAGTTGAGAAATTAATCGTTCTTTGTTGGCAAGGTTGCTTAATAATTTTTCTTTAGGGTCTGTAATTGGCGTATTTTGATAAAAAATAACTGTGGGAGATGTTCTTAAAATTCTCTGTTGGCGTTCATTACTTTTTGTGCTGGTAGGATTATTACTGTTTATGAATAAGGCGGTTAGGGTTGTGTTGGATCATTTGAAATATTATCAGGCTGCGTTATGTTCGATTAAGTACCGTATTCAATATAATCGGACTTTCATTTTTGTTTAACCCTACAGTTTACGATTTAATAACATAAAAAGTAATAGAAATATCGATACATAACACAGAACCTATTTTTTGTAGAGAATTTTGTAACAAACCTTTCCCTAAGATAAAGCGTTTAAAAGATATTGTGAAAAAATCAGTGCGGTGTCCCTAAAGGGGGTGAGATAGAGATGAAGCTTTTTGATATGTATTCTTACACACATAAGCTAACTATTATAGACATTTCAGCTTATTATAACTTTTTTCTTCTATTCCACATAAAGTTGCCTAATTTCCGTGTACTATATAGGTACTAGAGAGAGAGGTGAATTCTATTTATTTTTATCGGTGAATATTGTGTCTGTCAAACGTTTAACAACTAATTGCAAAACTGCAAAGTATTTTCCCAAAAATAAAATAAATAAAATAAAAACATTCTTTAAAATGTTACAGATAAAACATGTTTTAAACTTATCATAAATAATGTTTTTCTAAAGTAAATAATTTGCCTTTGATATTCGTCAAAGTAACTGGACAGTTTCCCTAAGAACTTACTTAGGAGAGGTAAAATATTTGTCGCTCTTAGATCGTTAAACACGTATGACTGTTTTTTTACATATACAGTGTGTCCACGGATGAACTTAACTATACCGGGTGACACGGGCTAGAGGCTCACCCCCATATTTCTTCATTTTTTAACTTATCCATTTGAAATTTGGGGTGGATAGACTTCCTGTAAAACTGGATTTTTGGACATAAAAAAACGGTATGAGACCATTTTCGGTTTACGCGGAAATGACCACAACTTTCGAATTTTAAATGGAACACCCTGAATATATTTACATATTTGGATTCAAGACAACATTCTGAGAATACTATGAGACTTTCGCGAATTTTTGAGTCGATATTCAGTTTTTTTAAGCATTTTAAGACGTTCGTTTAGAGTGCTTTGGAATATCAAAATTTGTTCTACGGCAGGTGGAGTCCAAGGGAAAAATATAATTTTTCGTTTAATTTTTAGTACTAGTCAGTCACAAAAAGGTTAGTTATTCACATTTCATTATTAGACATATGATTTTTTTTCAATTAGACAAGTGCAAATCGCACAATTGTAAGTGTTAAATTCATAGAAATGGTAAACGGCATTTGAATTTACAAATTTGTTCAACAAAATGACCATCGTAATCAATACATTTTCTTGCTCGCACAATTGTGTTACTCATTACATTATTCCTTATTTGTGGAGTGATACTATTATATTAGAAGCTCTTTTTATTCTCAATTCTAGATCCTCGATGGTTATAACGGGAGTTTTGTAGACCTGTCCCTTGGTATAACCCCAAAGAAAGAAGTCTAATAGGGTTAGATCAGGTGACCTTGCAGGCCTGGTTTGAAATAAGTTGTGGGCTATAAGCTTCATTGAGATTATCCATAATAACGCGGCTGTTATGGGGCGATGCTCCGTCTTGCTGGAAATACAACAATCGGTATTGTGCTAGAGGAATTTGTTCGATTTCTTACCTTTGATTTTGACATAATTCGAGATACCTTTGTCCTGTCAGCGTACCTTGGAAGAATATTGGGCCAATGATTCGTGTTCCATAAATACCTCCCCCATACATTTATCCCAAATATTTCTTGAAACCTCCCTTGTCTAAGTAATCTTCGATTTTGCTGAGATCGGTATCTTACGTTCTGCCGGTTGAACATCTCATTATGTGTGAAACATGCTTCATCGGAAAAAAGGATGATGAAAGCAAAATTATTGTCTCTTTGAAACTCATTAATTGCAAAACACAATTCGTCGTACAGAATCTCTTTCATACAAATGTAGATTGTACTTTAATGAGCAGTAATTATGTTTTTCAAAATTCTTCTTACTGTTTCCCTGTTTGATTCTAGTCCTTCTTCGAGGAGATGTCTTCTTTCAGGAAATATCTGAGCATACATTTAACCTGCAAGCACAGAATTTTTTCGATATTCGCCATAAATTAATATCATGTCAGTTTTTTCTTTAATGGTGTAGTTCATGTTAAGAAATATCAATAATGGACACACATGCCAACAATAATTGTTTACAAATGTTTCCTTTCTTTTGTTTTATAGTATTGTATCAAATCATAGTGCAAAGGCAACTACGTTAAAGTTCAATGAAAATTATTTTGAAAGTGAATTTTTATTTTTAGATAAATTAAGTCATTGAATTCAGAAAAAATCTATAATTTATTGAACATTATGAGCCACCTTCCCATTTGAAAAAAAAAGTTTTCGATAAAAAAGTGATATGTTCAAATTTGGAGGCTTCGTAAATAGTTATTAATGAAATTGATTTCGTTCAATTTCATTATATTTTTCCCTTGGACTTTACTTGCCGTAACACAAATTTTGGTATTGCAAAGCACTCTAGACGAATGTTTTAAAATGCTTAAAGAAACTGAACATCGACTCACAAATTCGCGGAAGTCTCATAGTATACTCAGAATGTTGTCTTAAATCCAAATATGTAAAAATATACAGAGTATTCCGGATAAACCGGAAATAATCCACTCAAAATATTATTTATAAAGATAATACATAGCAAAGGGCTAAACACAGATCTTTGAGGAACACTTGCTAAGATATCGACAAACCCGAAACCACAATATTCCACAATCAGTCTATTCATTAAATAGTACTCGGACTTTAAGAAATAAAATGATTATACTATACTTGGACAGTTTACTCAATAAGATACTGTGGTGGACATTATCCTGATTTTCAGCATCTAGACATTCAGCTAGTTAGTAGTTCATTGGTTTTGCATTACATAATACGATTAATGTTGTTTCCAGCTGGCCAAATAATATTCATATACTTGGAGCCATTGTATATTCTGCGTGAGAAATAATATAATAAAAGTTGAATCATATTTTATTTTTATTTCCATGCATTTAAATTTCACACCAACCGCTTGTATATCAAATTACAAGCGGATCCCAGCTTTAAAAATATGCATCATAAATCAAAAATTCATCTAAAAGGAGATACTTTGGTATGTTTTTTATAACATTAATTTATGGCGAAGTGAAAGGTACAACAACAAATTACTTTCTTGCACCGTAACATATATTTATTTTTCTGTTTAAAAATCCTGTTTTATATTTTTAGGCAAAAATGCCAGATTTAGTGTACTAGGGAATTGTAAACAGGTAAGCATAGGTAGCATAGTATGGATATTTTGTTAATTATTATGACAATTTTATGTTGCTAAATAATGAAAACATTATTGTCCATATGACTCAGTTCATTGATATGTTCACCGTACGGTTATTTCCACAGGAATAAAAAAACCGCTGCCCAAGGAATCATTACTTCCACATCCAGATTTTCCATCCAGTCGCTCACAATGAAAAAATTTTGTATTTGGAAATAATTGTTTATGGAACGTTAATAATATATAATATTTGAAATCGTCTACCCCAAAACCCATAAAACGATATCCCACATCGGTAGTGGGGTTGGGGTGGTGATAAGGGGTGGATAAAGTAAAAAATATTTTGAGGTTTTTATTTCTTGTACACACACTAAATCACATTTTTTTTCACATCCTTTAATAATGAGGTGGGGGTGTTAATGGGAGTGGCTAATGTCAAAAAATTTTTGAGACCTTATTGCTTCTCTTGAATATACTAAATTCCAATTTTATGGACTCTTACCTGCTTGATTTATCTATTTACCCCAATTTACCCACAATACTTCAACGGAATAAGATGAAAATAGTCTAGTTCCAGATCACGTTAAAATGCAAACGTGTATCAAATTTCAAGTCAATATCTTAAACGGTTCCTGAGTAATCTTGCGCACAAAAAAAAGTTACAGACAGACAGAAATTTTTTTCTCTCAAACTTAAAATTTCGACATTTCATAACATTCTAAGCATATTTGAACAATAAAAATTTTCGGATGTGGAAGTAAAATTGGCAGCTACTGGAAGGGTCTGTAACTCTCCATAATTCCCTTTTGACTTTGTCTGTTGTATCGTTAACTTGCCTTTTCGGAAGCCGTATTGGTGCTCGGAGAGACCTATGCCCTCTTCCAGTTCCAGTACACAGTGTGTTTCACTTCTCATAAAGACACCCCCGTATCTTTTTTATTTGTGGCCGAATTAATTTCAAATTTTTATCAGCCATACAAGTCCATAAGACGATTTTATTCAACACATAAATGCCGTCTAAATCTAAAACGCCGGCCTACTGCGATAAAAAGAAAATGTCAATTTTCGAGAAATCATAGTAGGCTTAGAAATAGACAAAAAATGTATTAATGAAAGTTGTTCAGGATCACTTCATATGCCCCTCTGTAAAATTTTCTGAAAATCGGAATATTTTCAAAAAAAAAAAATTTTTGTTTCACTTCTCGTGAAGACATCCCTGTATCTTTTTTATTTGTGGCCGAATTCATTTCAAATTTTTATCAGCCATACAACTCCATAGTGTGACTTTATTCAACAAATAAATGCCGTCTAAATCTAAAACGCCGGCCTACTGCGATAAAAAGAAAATGTCAATTTTCGAGAAATCATAGTAGGCTTAGAAATAGACAAAAATTTTATTAATGAAAGTTGTTCAGGATCACTTCTTATGCCCCTCTGTAAAATTTTGTGAAAATCGGAATATTTTCAAAAAAAAATTTTTGTTTCACTTCTCGTGAAGACACCCCTGTATCTTTTTTATTTGTGGCCGAATTAATTTCAAATTTTTATCAGCCATACAACTCCATAAAGTGACTTTATTCAACACATAAATGCCATCTAAATCTAAAACGCCTGCCTACTGCGATAAAAAGAAAATGTTAATTTTCGAGAAATCGTAGTATAGACAAAAATTTTGTTAATGAAAGTTATTCAGGATCACTTCATATGCCCCTCTGTAAAATTTTGTAAAAATCGGAATATTTTCAAAAAAAGAGAACACAAAGAAAACTTTTTCCAACAAATGAAAGTTGTGAACAAAAATCAGCATTCAATAAAACACTAAAAGGGCTTTTTATTTTTACATATCAAGTTGAATGTAATATCTTTTCTTTTTTTCTTTTTGTTATCTCTGTTCTGGAGGAGTAACTCTCCATCATATCCTTCCTCCTTATCGGCTCAGAAATTTAGGAACATGGATGGTTTTATTGTTTAAATGTTAAGAGTGCCGTGAAATTAACTGTTAATGTGTATTGTTTTATTTATTTCGTCATTGCTTTCATGACAGAAGTGATTGTTGTTATTTTCTGTGGAGTTTGTTAGTTTTTCTTGTATTAATAATTTAATTAATACTAAAGTTTCCTTATTTCATATCTTTGCTCATAATGGTTAGAATACTTTTAACTACTGATGAAAAAATTGAAATAATTAAGACAGTCGGTGAAAATGTACGGTCTTCAAGAGAAGCAGCAGAAGAATGTAATTTAAGACATCCTCTAAGACAATCAATACAACATGGTACCGTAGCAAAAATATGTCACTTGTTCAATACAACTGGCAATGTGCTTAAACCGAGAGTACATCTTAATCGAAATCACGGAGATGATAATGTTATATTAGCGGCGTTTAACGCCAATCCCACTCCCAGTCTTCGAAATATGGCTCGTGACCTTAATTTGTCGGCATCAAAAATTTGGAGATGTTTAAAACGCCATAAGCTACAACCGTTTAAACCAAAATTTTTACATACCTTGGAGGAAGGTGATGAAGAGAGAAGACTAGAATATTGTTTATGGATCCAAGGTAATTATTTAAACAATAGAGACTTCTTGAAGAAAGTAATTTTCACGGATGAGGCAACTTTCTCCACCAACGGGGTAGTGTCATCACAAAACTCTAGGTTCTGGGCAGTATAAATTCCTGATTGGATAATAAATTGTAAAAGGCAATATTCCCAGAAGGTAAATGTGTGGTGCGGAATTTTTAACGAAACAATAATAGGGCCGTTTTTCTTTTTTCAAAATATAAATGCGTTAAATTTGCTAGAATTTCTAAATAATGATCTTTGGAATGCAATAGTTAATTTTCCTTTGGAACAATTGTATTTTCAACTCGACGGAGCATCTATCCACAATTCCGTAGTAGTGAGAGCATGGATGAATGAACATTTTCCCCAAAGATGGATAGGACGAAATAGCCCTCTAATACATTGGCCACCCAGATCACCTGATCTCACTCTAATGGATTTTTATTTTTGGGGTCACATTAAAAACAAAGTTTATATGATCAGACCTCAAAATGTAGAGCAGCTTTGTGAGAGGATAAGGCAAGCGTGTTTAGAAGTTACAGCTCAAGAACTGCGAAGAGTTATAATAAATAACAGAAAACGGATTGAGAAGTGTATTACACTTGAGGGTGGGTTAGTGGAAAGGCGCCCAATATAATAAATAAGTAAAAAAAAAACATTAACTTCTTTTTGAACTTTTCTAACACTGCTGATTTTGCTTTATCTGTATTTTTTTCCGGCAATATTATCATTCATTATTAGTAGTCTTCTCTGTAAAAATAACGGCCCTTTTCAGGGCCACCAATTTAATTCAAAAAGAATTCGTTATATGACAGCATCCTACCAACCTACATATTCTTGACAGATGTTAAAACTCATTAATGTAATTAGATTTTAATTTTAATTATTCTAAGGCCGGCGTTTTAGATTTAGACGACATGGGGCATATGAAGTGATCCTGAACAACTTTCATTAACAAAATTTTTGTCTATCTCTAAGCCTACTATGATTTTTCGAAAATTGACATTTTCTTTTTATCGCAGTAGGCCGGCGTTTTAGATTTAGACGGCATTGATTTAGACGGTATTGAATAAAGTCGTCTTATGGACTTGAATGGCTGATAAAAATTTGAAATTAATTCGGCCAGAAATAAAAAAGATACAGGGGTGTCTTCACGAGAAGTGAAACACACTGATAAGCATATGCTGGTATGGTCCGCAGGACAGACTATTTGGGGGAGGCGGGGTGTTTCTTTGGGGTTAGAGGTAAAAAACGAGCCAATCTGACAATTCTGAGTCTGGATTCGGTTTCAGTGGGTCCGTGTAAGTAAGGATACACTCGTCTGGCCTGCAGGCCAGACCACTTTTTTTTGTATGACTGTGTCATTAAACAAAAAAAGTAAAATACTTGTAAAAAAATTTCTGCGATGAATGATTTCAAATATCGGGGAAATTGGTTCTATATACATCCAAGAACGTGTAAAAAAAATCCAAGTGGAAGCAACTTTGATTTAAATTTGGTTGTAGCACACCGTGGCGGTATAAAACACAATGACTCATCTAAAATCCAAATTAAACCAGCTCAAAGGGTTTATCATATTTCTGGCAATCACATAAATGTTATTTGTTCGCAGATATATTTATTTATTTAGTAGGAATGAAATAATAACAATGCGTTTAATTAATTATAAACGAGACCTAATCCCGATCAATCAATATGTCACTTTTACTTTTGTTGTGCTTTAATGAAAAGCTGTTTTAACAGTTGGCACTCTTTATTTAAGAATTTATATGATTTTCGATAAGCAATTATCCACATATTCCACTAAAACAATATAATCGGTTTCTCCTATTCCCGTGTATTTCACGGCGTCATTTGTTTATTGTAAAATGTGGTGAAAATTTAGACCTACGTTGTGCAACTGTTTACCACGTTCAGTTGTTTGCGACAATTTTTTCCGTACATTACAAACCTAAGCAACAATTTATATGATTATTTCACTCATTAACGCTATAGCCAATGAGAGCCCGTTTTTTCACAACATTGCACCAATCAAACGTCATTATTAGTGGTAATTCAAGCTAGATCTGCTTTTGACAGGACCAACATGCAAAATTTATCGCTCTAATTTTTTAGGTCGCTGCAGCGGCAAATATTGCGAAAATTTTTTGACATTTTGTGTCGTGACATGTTTTCGGCAAATAGGACAAATCGTGCTTTTAAATGTTATCTATAAATATCTTCTCTAGCTTATTACTAATTGTTAACGTAAATTTTAAATTGTAGTACTGTATTAATAACCTAAAAAGCCAATGCTGTGTGGAACTTATATAGGTTCGGGACAAGTTATAGGTACACAGCTTTCAATGGCTTAATACCTAACATAATTACAAAATAATTTTCCCAACTAAAATTAAATATGAATATCTACGATGCAGACAAATCAGTTATTTCATGATAAATACACAAATGTAGGTACTTACTTATGGTAATTCATCAATCATTACAAAGCAGCTAACACTTATTTGGAAAATCAAAACTCTGCGGTATCACTATATACATTATAAGTCTCTCTACTTAAACAAGTAAACCTTAACTTAACTATCAAACTTCTCAAATTAGAAACAAGGATTAAATACATAAATATATATTAATAAACACTTTAATATAATAATTCAATTTACTGTTTAGGCTAGTAACTAAGTTAAGCTAGCGTTACTAGATGGTGGTACCATACCATCTGAGCTGGCAGCCTTAGAACGTAAAAGGTAATATGCAATTTGTGTGATTTCACCCGTAATGTGATTGGTCGAAGCGTGCTTTGTTGTGATGACTAGTCTTATAAGTTACAGTACCTATGGGTTAACGTATATTGTTTTTTTTTATTGTCATAATTTAAACCTACTTTGTTTTTTATTAGATGAGTCGCTTTGGAAATGCATTTTTATGTGACGTAAATGATGAAATTGAAGATAAAGGTGAGTAATCTCTAAAAAGCAACAAGGAAACGTCTGAAGGCAATTAATTACTAAACATTATATTGAAGATATACTTATTGAATTATTTATTCGTGAAATATTCTCCACAAATACCACTCGTGCTTTAAATTTTATCTAAAAATTTTTTCTCAAGCTAAGTTGCCCCTAGTTAATATAACTCGTGCAAATTGGCAGTTTATTATCAAAGATTAAATCCCTCCCGCTAAAGCGGTCGGGATTTAATCAGATAATAAACTGTCAATTTGCACTCTTTATATTACCAGGCAACACGCTTTCGAAAAAATTTTCGATAAAATTTTAAGCACTAGTGATATTACATACGACTATTTCCCTCACATTATAAGAACCAATAAAATAACAAGATTTTGAAAATTTGGACCAATAAGAACAAACTTTCAGCGAAAATTTTTTGCTCAAATAGAAATTCTATTAAATTCGCCCATTTCTAATCACGTGTGCGGAAACAACCAATCAGAACAACATTACACTGATAATGTCCCTAGGGCAATTTTCACTTATGTCATTCAGTTTGACAGTTCAATATAGTTATTAAGGTACCAAGGGTGTTATAAGGATAATAACGAACCAAGGTCGGCAGTGTACAATCCCGAGGGCCTCTGGCCCGAGGGAATGTACGTCGACCGAGGGCGTCGTTATCCTATAACACCACCCGTGGTGCCTTCAACGTTTAATGTCCTGCACCCGTGGTGCCTTCAACGTTTAATGTCCTGCAAGTCTGTTATTTACTTCGAATTTTTTTTTTGACATTTACGATTTATTAATTTGACATCTATTATGTAAAGAACGATTTGATTTAAAAGAGAGTAAAAATCAAAATTATTTCTAAACGCCGCCGTTGCATAGCAACGCATTTTGTTTGTCAATAACGCTATCATAATTTGCTTGTTTTGGGTTGTATTATAATTTTATAATGCCCTAGGGCGTTATAGATATTCATAACGCCCTAGGGCATTATTTTTCATTTAATGTATCTCAAAACAGGGTGGGTATTGTAAAATAACAGACTTGTAGGACATTAATTTAATTTTTGACAAAAATGTCGCAATTACGATTTGGCATTGGAAATAACGACTTGGTGAATATAATAATAGATGAAAACACGCCATATAATACAATTAAAAGTAAAAAGTACATCTGGAATACATTTATGGACTTTTGCGGCACCAGAAATTATGAATTAAATAAAAATAAATAAATTAAATTGCAAAAAATGTTCTATACGAATGCCCCTCGAACATTGATAAATAGTTCATGATTTTATCACAACTTCCTCAAGCACGTTGCTTTTAGGTAATATCCCTCCGCCTACGGCGTCGGGATATTACCAAGCAACGTGCTTTCGGAAACTGTGATAAAATTATTTCGTATTATCAACGTCCTTGGGACATTATAGCTGAAAATTGCATTCCAAGTGAAAATTTCACACGTCACTTTTTTAGCCAATCAGAAGTTTGTTCTTCTGTTCTGTTCGTCTGTTCTCTCTCCAGGGTATCTTGAACGAAATTAATAAGTGGAAATTTCTCTGTCAAATTATTAAGATATGATCATATTTGACATTTGATTTTACATAAAAATGAAATTTATTTGTCATATTAAACGAGATAATTATAAAAAAAATCATTGGGCTCGTGAAACAACATTTTATTTCATGTTTAATTATGATACTGAATATTTCAAATGTGTTTGTGTTTAAAAACTCCTCGCGTTTCAATGGTGAATACATCGGTGAAGAATCTATATTAATTAAATGTCTATGCTTGACTACATAAACATATTTTGAAACAATTTTATTTAACTTATCTTTTCTAGTTCGTGAAAACTTAGTTGAAACTTCCAGTCGCTTTCTCTGTACTACGCTGAATAACTTCTCATTTTGGTTTTCGTCTATATTACACTTTTCAATCAGGTATGATAAGTATTTCAATTTTGGATGACTTTTTTAACCTCACAAAGTTCTTCACAATATGTGCATAAAATATAATTCGGTTCTTTTTCCATTCCTTAATATCTTATTATTTAAAAACCTCGAAAACAACTTCAACTAGAAATATTAAGCTTACATTGGTTAAACTGTCAATGAAATACTGATATATAGCTAATGACGTTTTATTTCCAAGCCTTCTCTGTTAAGTTATAATGTGCTGAAACTTAGCTATACCATGTGCATAAACATGAAAATAAACTAAAAATAAAAACAATGTTCCACCTACTTTAGTGAACAAAACTTATTTCATAACACACAAATAGAGTTGTCAAACAATTTTCAGTAATTTTTTGAAACTAAAATGGGCGAAAAAGTTATTATTTATCTATTATACGAATATAGGTATTCCGGTTCACCCAAACTGTTGTAACATTAAAAAATATAAGAAAAACAGAATTCCACCCATTTTAGTGAAGGAAACTGGGTGGAAATATTTTTTTAACATTGCATATATGTAGATACATTTCTTACAACTATATAGATATCTAGTGTTATGGCATTAAATTATTATTTAGTATTATTATCATTATTTTAAATTTTGTTACCGAATCCCCCGCGTGAATGAATTAATTGCAGGAAATTTTTCAAGCAATTAGGAGATTACAAGTGAAAATTTACAAACTATTTTATTTTGATCTGAACATTTTGAAAATTAGAAATTGTCGTATGGAATAATTGTTATGAAGTTTTAGTCATTTAATATTGAATTATATAAATCATGTAAGGATCAGACTTAATTTTTTATTATTTACGTTTTAGTCGAGTTTTTGAAAAAATCGTACCAGAGGAATGATATTATTGAATAGATTTTCATATTCTATATTTAAAAAAAACTTCCTATGAATATACAACGGAAATTAACATTTTAAGTATAGAAAGCAAGATCACAATTAAAAGGAAAATAAATAATATACATCGTTATTAAAGGTATATTATATTTTTAATTACACAGCCACACAAAAAGCGTCCTGCAACAGAAATTAGACCATCATTTTCCCAATATTTTGACGTGCTAAAAACGAGTATGATTTCCAAATTGTATAATTTCCATAGTTTTTTGAGTCTTTTGGTTATTTGGCGCTCAGTCAGTTGACTAAAGAGTTTTATCATTTTCTTAGCTTTTTTCTTTAAATTTAGTTCCCCTTCTTTTTTGCTTGAGTCTATTTCTACCACCAGGATCTTGATTCAGCCTCTCATCCTTCGTTTTACAGCTTCCCGCTTTTTTCCAACATTTCTTCGTCATTATATACTAGTCTTTTTCTTACTATGAAATAAGGCACTATTGTTCAATCTCACAGCAGGCAACCATTTGATAAGTTTCGATCTATTGCCAAACTCTAATCGGATGCTTGCAAGCTATGCTGTCTACTTTTGAATCTACTATAAAATTATGAATCCATTAAATTAATAAATTATGGAAATAAGTCACAAAAGTTAATAATATAAAATCAAGTTATTTCCCTTAACAATTATTCAATTCACATGGGTACAAGAACAACCATTCCCCTGGACACTAGCTATTCCTCTGACCTACAAGAAGTCAGATAAATTACTCCAGAGGAATGATGGTTTTTAATGGTTTTCGTGAAATATAGTATTTTACTCTAATTTCATAAACTCATATCTTGCAAGGAAATACTTGTTGCTAATGTAAATCTTTCGATAATATTTTAACATTAATTTTACATAAAACAACATGTCTAAAATGCACACCAGAAGAATGATATTTTAGCGAGATTTTGTGTAACGTTCGTTATTAACAATTAACTATGACACTAGGTTTACAAAGAAAACTATCCATGAATTCATAAAATGTTAAATGTGCTCTTCTTACAGCAACTAGGACCGTAGCGTCATCTTATGTATGGTTAATGAATATTAAAAATGTGACAGAGGAATGATGATATAAAGCTAGCGACATGAACAAGAAATAATTTACTAAAGATCTGAACTGAAAATAGTAAAATAATTAAAGCTCCTTTGCTGATGTTTAAGTGTCGTTATTAATACTTGAAGTATCTTAATATATACTATATATAGACTAATTTATACTCTATATAATATCAGTGACAATCCAGAGGAATGCTTTTCGAGTACTTTGCTTCAACAGATAAAATACTTTATTTCATTTGTCAATAATTGTGAGCATGTAATAAAACAGTCTTAAGCATAAAATGATTTGGTTTCCTTTTGTCCAGACTAAAATGTTTTAAGATAGGTAGTTTTAAAACTGATCAGAAATATTCGTTGGCATTTCATGGTTGTTGGTGACGTGTGTGATCGGCCTACTTCGATGAATTTGGCTTAGTATGCTGCGTTTCAGGGTAATATGCAGATACCTTTATATAATATAGTTCATTTACTATACTTTGAGTAATCAATCCCACATCAAAAGGATGTTATCCAATCAATTCTTATTTATGCCGTTCTCGACTTAATCCAAATTTTAAATTATCAGCCCTTTATCAACTCATTGTTCAATCCGCCAACCCCATGAATGCAAAATCTCTCATTTATATGCTAATCACATCCAGTATGACCAAGTTCGCGTAACATTATATTTGCGGTATGCAATTTACATTTTGACATATATAAAATAAGAACACAATACTGGAACGTGATACAATTTTTAAGAGTTCCATATTTATATCACCGTTTAGATTTAATGTAAGATAGTCAAGGTGAATATAAAGAGCAATGTGTGTCAAAGCATCAGAACTTTGAAGTATTTAATAAAATATTCTGCAAGAACTTTCGTTCGGGAGACGCGTTAGCCCCTTACATTTTTCCTCGCATAGCTGACTAATCATTTTTCCTTTTCTTATATTTTATCAGCAAATATGTGACAATGATGAGAGACAAAAAGTGGCGTGCTCGGGTAGACGTTTTTTTTGGTGTCAGTACACATTTATTTATTTCGATATAATTGGTCAGAAAAAAAATCAGTTATAGGACAAGAAACTATGAGACAATACACAGCAGTTAGCCCAGTCGATGAAGGTATTTACCTACAAAAACTTGCAAAATGAATAATTTTTTTTTTAACGAGTTCGTGAAATAGTCCACTTAAATTAGGAAAAAAACGCCGTTTTAAAGAAAGATTTTGAACAGCAGTTTCTTTGCATAGATAGTAAGTACTCAACTTTTAGAACAATTTTTTGCTTATGCGCAGAAAAAAAGACATGATTTTTGAGATATATACATATATATACGTTTTTTCGTGTTTTTTTTCATTTAGACTTTCATTTTTCGAAAAGTACACGTTTTTAAGGCTAAACGAACATAGGTAAACGTGTTCAGAATACGATTTCTTACAAAAAAGCTTCTATACATTTTCCCGATTATCCCATTAGTTTTTCCGGCAAAACGACTTGAAAAATATATCTATGTATTTTTTTTGATTTTGAATGCAAATATCTCGAAAATCACGCAATTTTAGAGCTAAATGAACATAAATAAACTTATTCATAATGAGATTTTCTACCAAAAAGCTCCTATACATTTTTCGATTATCCCATTGGTTTTTCCGGAAAAGCTTCTTGAAGAATATATATTTGCTTTTTGGTATTTTTTTTTTTTTCATTTGGACGTATATATCTCGGAAAGTACGCATTTGTAAGGCTAATAAACATTACTAAACTTGTTCAGAATGTGATTTCCTACAAAAAAGCTTCTGTATATTTGAGAGACATATGCGTCAAAATGAAAAAAAAAAAACACGGAAAAGCAAATATATATATTCTTCAAGAAGATGTTTTCGGAAAAACCAATGGGATAATCGGAAAAATGTATACGAGCTTTTTTGCAGGAAATCTCATTCTGAATAAGTTTACTTATGTTCATTTGGCCCTAAAATCGCGCACTTTTCGAGATATTTGCATTCAAAATAAAAAATACACGAAAAAGCACATATATATATATATTTTTCAAGTCGTTTTTCCGGAAAAGCCAGTGGGATAATCGGAAAAATGTATAGAAACTTTTTTGTAGGAAGTCGTATTCTGAACATGTTTACCTATGTTCGTTTAGCCATAAAAACGCGTACTTTACGAGATATATATGTCTAAATGAAAAAAAAAACACGAAAAACATATATATACAGTGTGTCCCACTTCGTACTAAGCCACCCCTCTAACTTGACTATTTGTATTTGGATTTGTATATATTTTTTATAGCACATAATACCCATAATGAACTACCTTTGGAAGGTAGAACTGTTACTCAATCTCTGTTTCAAAGCCAACTGTGATGTTTTTAAAATGGGAATTTTGCCAAAGTAACATTAGCGATTGAGATAGAGGAAAAATGTATTTGGAAAAGTCGTTCAGAAAAATTAAGTAAGTTCAAATATGAATTTTCTTTTAAAAATATTTTTTTCATAAAAATTCAACAATACGTTTTGGAGTTTGTGAAAATATTTTCATTACTAACTGAGATACAACGAATTGAAATATTGTAATTTGTTAAATTGTAAATTACAAAATTTCAGTTCATTGTATTTCATTTAACAATGGAAATATTTTCATAAACTCCAAAAAGTATTGTTGTATTTTTATGAAATGTATAGTCAAATGTATAGTCAAATGTACATGACAAAAAAAAATTAAACAGGAGTCCCTAGACCAGGGGAGGCTACCGAATTTTAAAAAATTTTTTCGCAAACTGCTTTTTCAATATTTTTAGGGGTCTTTAGAGACGTGCTTCTCTAGATGTTACTTCCCATATTTCATATGCCACTGCTATAAACCAGTATGGGGGCCGAAACGCATATCGAGTAGAAGTGTTCGAGTGTAGCGTTTACGTGCCTTGTATATTTGTGGACTATTTCAGAAGCGTTGCATATAAAATCCACCCTGTATATTAGATGAACATAAATAACCTAAGGTTTAAAAAAACTTTTAACATAACCGCAGCAACATAAATTTGGCCGTAGCAAATAAACATCCACGTAACAATCATTAGCTATAATAAATGTACGGTAATTATGAGTATTTTAAGAAATAAAAATTTTCTCATATCGAACAAAATATTATTATGCTGTTTACTTTACCTCCAAGGCGAGCGTTTACAGTTAAACAAATAAATCGGCAAATTTATGGAAGCTAAACTATTTTCTAACTAATGCAGTGGATGATAGTCCCCTGACGAAAAAATAAACGCTCCTCTTTAATCGCATTCCAGTTCATAAATATCTGACAATTGCAGAACAGTACAGTAATTGTGATCATCTGCAAATGAATTATTATTAGGTGGCTAACACGAAGTTTACATCTGGAGAATATTCTATTCGCTGTAATCCCAATGTAAATGTTTATTTCGAGGAAAATCATATGAAGAATGAACATAGTAAATATTTAGAGTAAAATCAATCTCTGTCTGTGGAAAAAAAATTGAAATATTTTAATATAGAGCCCACGGTTTCATTGTTCACATCTATTTGTGATTTAGTTCAAGCTTAAAATAGAACGAATATATAGCGCTGTTATTTCTAATTTAACAATTTATCGTGGACTTTTGGTATACAAATGAATACGTGGTGTTATGCAGTGGACGTGATGCGAATATATTGTAGAGGATGTAGAAACATACCCGTATGTGAATCCCAATCCAACTGAGAACAGACAATATCTATCTGATAGGAAATTTATTGCTCTACGAAATTGTCAATGTGCAGTTTCAATGTGTCGGGCTAAACGGAGAAAGTCTTGAGAAACACATTTTCAAAAGTTTTTTTATTTATTTTTTAGAATAAGCGCAAGATATCGATGAAACGTCCATTAGATTTCATAAAAAATGCCTAGGAATGAAAAGTTTCTAAATTAAATTCTTTAAAATGTGAAGTAAAACTTGCAGATCAATAGGTAGATGGAAAACTCTAGACTTTTCAGTTTTTCCACTTTTAAAATGAGTCATATGTTCATTGAATCTTTTTATAATCGTTTTCTTTGTCGCACATATTTCAAATTGACTTCACCATCAGATACTAAACGAGGAAAAAAAAAGAAGAGTTATCCCGTCTAATCCAGTTGTTTGAAAAATCTTCATTAAGGCACCTACGTACAGCAACCGAATAATAATACAGGGTGATTCTTTTAAGGCGGCCATTAGAATATTTCCCACTTGCAGATGAGATAGCCATTTGAAATTTGGTACCCTACCCTAGTCGACCATTGCGAGTCCGAAAATAATAACTTCAAAATGGCGGCACTTCCGGAAATACCGGAAGTCGATACCAACTTGCTCATTTTAAATGGAATATCCTATATATTTTCGACCATTCGAAATGACCATAAAATTCTGAGTCAAAACATGTAGCATACCCTATACCTAAACCGAGCAGTTTCGGAGATATTTGACATTTTATAAAAAAAATTGACAGGTGCAGCATTTTGCAAGAACCGTTATAATTTTCTTCGTGTAGGAGATCCTTATTTGCTATTTGGTACGTAGAAAGAACACAAGATGAGCTACTCTCTAAAAAAAAAAATAGATTCCATAATAGTATACCAAGTGTTTTATTTTTCATGTTACATTTTGTCAAATTCAAACCTCAAAAACTTTTTTATTTCAAATGGAACACCCTGTATTTTTTTACATCAAATTATGTTAAATTAAATTCCCTTTTTTTTTCTAGTATAAGCATTGTAGGGATTAAAGTTACAACTTTTCGAATTATTGGCGATTTTCTTAAATGTCCAAGAATTTTAAGTAAACATTTCCATCAAGTTACCCATGATTAGAAAGAATCATTAATGTCAGTCATTCTTTTTTGTTAAAAAAAGTCGGCAAGTTTAAATTACATCCCCGAAGACTTTTAGATCTGTTTATTATTTATGGAGAATGTGATGAAGTAATAATACCAAGAACATGTAACACATTTGCTAATCGACACCCACTTTATTGTTTCAATTGTTTCATAGGCTTCTACGTTTTTTTGGATAAATTATAATTTTCAACAAAAACTTGCAAATAATTCAAAAAGTACATGTGTTTTGCCATAATAAAATTTGGCACATGCCATTTGACAGAGCCAAATATTCTAAAATTATCCAATATGCGTTTTACAGTGTATGGTGGATGGTTTCTGTTCTTGTGGGTATCGAGTAGCAAATGTGTTCTTGGTATTACTTTATCACATTCTCCATAAATAATAAACAAACCTAAAAGTCTTCGTGGGTGTAATTTAAACGTGCTGGCGTTTTTTAACATAACAGAATGACTGACATTAATGATTGTTTCTAATCATAGGTAAGTTGATGGCAATTTTTATTAAAAATTTTTGGACATTTAAGAAAATCGCCAATATTTCGAAAAGTTGTAACTTTAACCCCTACAATGCATACTAAAAAAAGGGAATTTAATTTAACATAATTTGATGTAAAAAATACAGGGTGTTCCATTTGAAATAAAAAAGTTTTTGAGGTTTGAATTTGACAAAATGTAACGTGAGAAATAAAACACTTGGTATACTATTTTGGAATCTATTTTTTTTGTAGAGAGTAGCTCATCTTGTGTTCTTTCTACGTACCAAAGGGCAAATAAGGATCTCCTACACGAAGAAAGTTATAACGGTTCTTGCAAACCGCTGCACCTGTCAAATTTTTTATAAAATGTCAAATATCTCCGAAACTGCTCGGTTTAGGTATAGGGTGTGCTACTTGCTTTGACTCAGAATTTTATGGTCATTTCGAAAATTCGAAAATATATAGGGTATTCCATTTAAAATAAGCAAGTTGGTATCGACTTCCGGTATTTCCGGAAGTGCCGCCATTTTGAAATTATTATTTTCGGACTCACAATGGTCGATTATGGTAGGGTATCAAATTTCAAATGTCTATCTCATCTGTAAGTGGGAAATATTCTAATGGCCGCCTTAAAAGAATCACCCTGTATATAGAAGCACTATTTATTTAAAGAATAACTTTTCTTTTTTCTTCTTCATTTAGTATTTGATGTTCCTTTGATAAGTGGTCATTCGACTTCTTTACCTTTTTAGTAAACCTAATCGGCTTTTATACAGGGCCAGTCGAAAAGTGAGAAATTTTAAATTTGGCTATTGAATAACAAACACCCTATATGACGCATCGAGCTAAAATTTTGTATAGAGGTATTTGAGGCAACTGCGAATCGAATGCGCTATTCAATTTGCCGATAAAAATTTCCTAATAGTCGATCTCGAAATTTCAACCCATTTAGAGGAACTTAGTAGGCCTTGAAAATATGAAAATTACAAATTTTTGGGATTCTTGTTTTGTGAATTTAAAATTAATATTAACAACTTACTTACTTTTTAATAATTTTACAAAAACTTCAAAATTGTATTCCTTATTTGACTTTTGTAAGATGCTATGATCAGCTTTAATGTTACTAAAACTGACGCGAATAAATACGGATTTACTACTATCTAAAACTAGGTGGATTTTAGTAAACCAATTGTGAGCCCTCAAGATTATGTCTGCATTTTTTTGGACAGTGATAAGCAAATACGTATAATGGGCAAAAATAATTGAATTTGTCTTATCAAAGTTGTTAACATAAATTATGTTAAGAAGTGGCCCCAAGGCAGATCCTTGTGGCACTAAATTTAATATCACCTATCTGCATATAGTGTTTGCTGCCACGCATGTAACTCATGAGCATTTACAGCGATACACCACTATTGCCATAACTTTCTAATTTTGATAAGAGTCAGTTATGATTAAAAACGTCAAAGACTTTACTAAGAACTAGAAATATCTCTATACATTTGTTTTTATTATTCAAATTGTCATATAATTTGGTGAAAAATTTGATAACAGCTGTAGTAGTAGAACGGGTTTCCAAAATCAAATAGATTTATTATTAAAAAAAGGACCATGTTAAAAATGATCAAATTTTTGTCCCTCTGATGAGAGTAAATCTATAGCATAAAATAGTTATTTTGGCCCCAAAGTACATTAAAAAAATACTTATTTAACGGAAAATAGTCGGGAAGATTTTTTAAATTCACTATTACGTATACACATAAACATAACATTATTGCAAATTAGTACAGGAAAACTTTATTTTAACTCAAAAAAAATTTGTACAGACCTTAAACTTTGGTTATAGGTTCAAAATAGGCCAAAGTTCACAAAACAAAAAAGTTTAGGAGTTTTACGGATCCACGGGAACCTGCAGGGGGTTAAAAATGGATATTTTTAATTAAAAAATCAATTTGTCTCTATTTTCTCGGGAAATATGACATTTACAAAAAAGTAGTTCAAATAAAAGTTGTTTCTGACAAAATTATCTGTAATTTTGTGCTTTTAAATTTAATTTTATAGCAATAATAATTAACCGAAATACTAGAAGTTTTAACTTCGGAATAATGTCATATGAATTAGATCTCGTTCATTCTTGGCGGCTTAATAGTAAATGCATAAAAAAAGAAGTTTCTATATTATGCGAGGGCTTGCTAATTTATAGGGGGTGGATTCCACCCTATTTCAGGGGGTGGCACCTAAAAAAAAACATTGAAGCTGAGAGAGAATTACATTTTAAGAAGAAAATATAACTTTTCATATAAATTGATAGATTTAAGTTATAACTACTTGAAAATTTGGGATTTTAGCTTGAAGAAGTGGTATTTCAAATACGTTTTCTTCAAATAACTCGAAAGCAAAAATATTCTAGAGACAAATAAGAAAGCTACTAAATTAAGGATGAATTTCGTTTTTTTCTAATTTTTGTAGAATTAATGGTTTCGTAGATCTGGAAGTCTAAAGGTGGCGTTCGAACGTTTATAAGACGAAGTATTTAGTTTAAATGTTAAATATCTCAGAAACTATGGCACTTAAGCCAAAAACGCTAATAATCAAACTGAAAACCTAATAATTAGGCTTTTCCTATTTTTATAGCATAAAAGACAAAGAAGTTATGACAGAAACAATATACCTTTTCACATTTCACATAAATTAAAAAAATATTTTGAGGTTTCTGGTTCTTGTACACACACTAAATCACA
Organism: Rutpela maculata; assembly: GCA_936432065.2. Lineage (NCBI taxonomy): Eukaryota > Metazoa > Arthropoda > Insecta > Coleoptera > Cerambycidae > Rutpela > Rutpela maculata. Next base: position 127,095,656 of record OW386293.2, read on the forward strand.
TTTTTTTTCATCCCCTTTAATAATGGGGTGGTAATGGGGGTGGCTAATGCCAACATTTTTTTGAGACCTTAGCTTCTCTTGTCTATACTAAATATCAATTTTATGAACTCTTACCTGCTTGATTTACCTATTTACTCCAAATTTACCCCAATTTACCCCCCAACCCTTCGACGGAACAAGATGAAAATATAATATAGTTCTAGATCTCGTTAAAGTACATATGTGTACCAAATTTCAAGTCAATACCTCAAACGGTTCCAGAGTAAACGTGCGCACAAAAAAGTTACAGACCGACAGACAGAAATTTTTTTTTCGCTCAAACTTGAAATCTCGACATTTCATGACATTCTAAGCCTATTTGACCAATAAAAATTTTTTTAAATTTTTTTGTCGTTACTATACTTCCACTGGATGTGGAAGTAATTGCATTTTAAACTGTAAAGGGATTTTAGAAAAAACGTAACATTCTTGTTTCTCTGTAAATATCTCAATAAATATTAGTTTAGGAGAAAATATGGTGGGCATCAAACATGAAGCTTATAAACTGAGAATAAATTTATTTTGTTTATATATTTGTGTAGGGTTGATTGTTTCGGAGATATTTAATTACTTCCACATCCAGTGGAAGTATAGTAACAACAAAAAAAATTTTAAAAATTTTTATTGTTCAAATAGGCTCAAAATGTCATGAAACGTCGAGATTTTAAGTTTGAGCGAAAACAAAATGTCTGTCTGTCGGTCTGTAACTTTTTTTGTGCGCACGGTTACTCTGGAACCGTTTAAGATATTGACTTGAAATTTGGTACACATATGTACTTTAACGAGATCTAGAACTAGATTATATTTTCATTTTGTTCCGTCAATAAAATTGGTATTTAGTATATACAAGAGAAGTTAAGGCCAAAAGAAAATTTTTGGCATTAGCCACCCCCCATTATCACCCTCACTCCATTATTAAAGGGGATGAAAAGAAATTGTGATTTAGTGTATGTACAAGAACCAGAAGCCTCAAAATATTTTTCTACTTCATCCACCCCCCACTACCACCCCCTATCACCACCCCACCCCACTACTGATGTGGGGTATCGTTTTATGGGTTTTTGGGGTAGAGGATTTAAAATATTATATTATTAAAGTTCTATAAACAATTATTTCCACATACAAAGTTTTTTCGATGTGAGTGACTTGGATAGGGAATCTGGATGTGGAAGTAGTGATTCCTTGGGCAGCGGTTTTTTATAGGTGGCATCCGATCGTTCTTAGGATGAAGTATTTAGTTTAAAATGTTAAATATCTTAGAAACTGTGACACTTCCATCATAAGTTCTAAGAAACAAAATTAAAGGTAGTTAATCAATCTTTAAAATGATTTTTGTTTGTTTCTACATCACAAAAAATAAAGAAGTTATGGCTGATTCAATGTGCGTTTTCACATTTTTGTTAACAAAATATCGGCATTTTGTTATTGTAATTGTTCAGTAATTAATTCTTCTTTCAAAAATGCTGTTTTTCGTTAACATATGCCCATATTTTGGTTAATTATTGCCATAAAATTAATTTAAAAACACCAAATTAAATATAATTTTGCCTGAAACAACTTTTATTCGAACTACCATATTTCCTGAGAAAATAAAGAAAAATCGATTTTCTTTTATTAAAAATACCCCTTTTTACCCCCTATAGGTTCCTGCGGATCCATAAAACTCCCAAACTTTCTTGTTTCGTGAACTTTGGCCTATTTTAATCTCATAACCAGTTTAAGGTCTGCACAAATTTTTTTCGAGTTACAATGATTTTTTTTTAATCTTTCCCTGTACTAAACTTCTACTATCTACTATCTACTATCTACTTAATACTTATTGCATTTCATTTCATTTCAGGTAAATAAAAGTAGTTGGTTTTTGAACATTTTAAAAAATTTCTATGCAAAACTTTTCTTAATATTTATAAACGTGTCTATCTACAATCAAAGTGAAGTGGAAGAAGTTTCAGTGATTTAAAAGGAACAGAGTGGGTTGTTTGATAGTTGTCAGAACATTTCCGGAGACTTTGATGTTTTGCGGATTCATAAAGTAAACAGGAACATCAAAGTTTACTCTAACGCGGATCCCCGACAAGTAACTTCATTTAAATCGAGACTTGCCTTGCCTATCGAGTTTCAAGCACCGAACTACGACTCTTGTAGGGGCTGTTTTGATTAAAATTTTATTTCATAAACATAACGGTTAATAAGTTGTCATTTCTGTCTCTCAATAATGGCAATATTTTTAGTTCTTTAAAGTTTGTTTACGAGGGGGGAATAAAATAGCATTGTAATTTTTTGATTTGGCGGATGATTTCAAGGCTGTTCCAAATTCAATTTTATCAACATCTTGCTCTACGAAAGAAATCAAGCAACTTTTATCTGATTTCAATATTGTGGAGTATTAAACAATATATATCAAAGTTTTTGTTACTGTAAGTGATTTTTTTTTATTATAGAAAATGAAAAATAAAACGTACCACATTATTAATACGGGGTGAGAGGGGGCGAGCTGAGGGGGGCAAGACGAGAAGAGGTTCGGCAAAATTTCCAGGTAGTGGGGTAGGCCCTGGTAGTGGAAATAGACCGACGTTAAACAAAAGATAAAAGAAATTTAATACATACAAAAAAAAATGTTTAAAAAAAATATGCTTCTATTATTGTGTAGAATAAGCCTGCTGAATCAATTGGATTCCAAAGCTGATCAGAAATTCTGAAATAATTCTCCAAGTTGTATTAAATCAAAATAAACATTTACGTCTCTAGCATTTTTTCTCCAAAATTATTTTTTTCGACCAGAGTTACCGAAAATCTTTAGAGATTTTGTTTAATAACTCTTGCAAAAGTGAAGTTAGATAAAAAATGTTTGAGACAAAAGTTGCTTACCATTTCTCGTAGAGGGCAAATTAAAAAATATTGGTTGACCTTGAAACGACCTAGAAATCGTCCACACAATAAAAAAATAATAATGTAATTTTATTTCCCCTTAAAACACAACTTTTGTCTGTAACATTTTATCGAAAATGCATTAATCCCGAGATATTTCGTTGTGTCAACTTAAATAAGACACTCGCTATAGCAATAGTAGTACTTTGTTGGACATTAAGGAATCGATGCATAAGTTGGCTGCATTTGGCCAAAATTTGTATTATTGAGATTTATAAAAAAAATCTATTGGGGGTTTGCTTCTACAAGCCCGACAACCAAAAAATACATTTTGACACCTTTCGTCATCACCGGCTTGGCGGGAATATAACAAATGAGTCAAATTAACAACATATCGAAAAATGTTATTTTATTAACGAAGACCTCATATTTTAATTTAGACGAACTAATAATTAGAAGTTAGTGTTAGCAGATATTTATTTATTTTTATTTTTAATAAAATGAACCAGTAAGTATAAAATTTATTCAGTATTTTACTTTGATAAAATTTTACAAAAATAAAAATATTTCACTGTAAACTGACGAAAGTTTCGTCAATCTTTAGGGTATGGTAAAAATTAAAACGGTAATAGCTAAAAATTAACTTGCTTACAAAGCACTGGGCAGAACATCGTATTACTTCCACATCCAGTGGAAGTATAGTAACGACAAAAAAATTTTAAAAAATTTTTATTGTTCAAATAGGCTTAGAATGTCACGAAACGTCGAGATTTTAAATTTGAGCGAAAAAAAAAATTCTGTCTGTCGATCTGTCTGTCGGTCTGTCTGTCGGTCTGGTCTGTCTGTCGGTCTGTCTGTAACTTTTTTTGTGCTCACGTTTACTCTGGAACCGTTTGAGATATTCTTGAAATTTGGTACACATATGTAGTTTAACGAGATCTAGAACTAGATTATATTTTCATCTTGTTCCGTCGAAGGGTTGGGGGTAAATTGGGGTAAATTTGGGGTAAATAGGTAAATCAAGCAGGTAAAAGTCTATAAAATTGGCACTTAGTATATACAAGAGAAGTTAAGGTCTCAAAAAAAAATTTGGCATTAGCCACCCCCATTACCACCCCCACCCCATTATTAAAGGGGATGAAAAAAAATTGTGATTTAGTGTGTGTACAAGAACCAGAAACCTCAAAATATTTTTTTACTTCATCCACCCCCACTACCACCCCCTATAACCACCCCCACCCCGCTACCGATGTGGGGGTATCGTTTTATGGGTTTTTGGGGTAGAGGATTTCAAATATTATATTATTAAAGTTTCATGAACAATTATTTCCACATACAAAATTTTTTCGTTGTGAGTGACTTGGATAAAAAATCTGGATGTGGAAGTAGTGATTCCTTGGGCAGCGGTTTTAAATTGGAGAATATTATTTAGGTATTAAGCAAATCACAACTTACACACTTTTTTATTTATTATGAAATTACCTACTTTCTGTATATTGTTGCCCTAATCTGGGCACGCTAATATACTAGTTTGGTAAATGTTTTCAAACACTCATTATTGGAGAACCAATTAAAACAACTACTCTTCTAGCTAATAACGACGAAGTACTGAGTTACATGATGGGATTCCTAGCATTTTAAAGCAAAAAAATATCTTGAAAATACTTAAATCATTTATCTAAATTCAGTCATTTACACTTTTTTATTTAATATGAAATTATCTACTTTCTGTATATTGGTACCTTAATCTGGTCACGCTAATATACTACTTAGGAAAACAATTTAAAACACTCATCATTGGAGAACCAATCAAAACACAAGACCGTCAATAACGCGTCTTGACCTTTCAATTGCGCATGCGCAGATAGATTGTATTGACATTAGCTATAATATCCTATCTACCTCAGATATTCTTTTGTCTCTCTACTAAAATGCTTCCGTTAAAACGTTTTGTCACATTTATTTGCATGCTCTATATTCAGTTTACAAGTGCCTTGAGATTTAATAGCTCTTTTTAACACCGTTTTCTTATAATTTCCTTTAACATATGCAATAAGCATTATTAGATAAAAGTAGTAGTAAGTCTTTTCATCGCCAGAACTAAGTCTCTGAGTTCCTCGAGCAATAACACAATTACATTTTTCTTTATTTTCTATTTGAAGTTTCCACGTTCTAAATTCTAAAAATTACCATTTAATGTACAAAAATTTAAATTAAATAATTATTTACCCACCTTCTAAGTTTGCAAATATCTTAATTTCATCGTCCTCAATACTGAATAGGTGTTCTATTTTTAAATGTTTAATTAAATCCAAATTACTTAAATGAATTATTGCAATTTTCTTCTAGACACTTGAAGTTGTGTACAGCTTTGTCATATGACATCTCATTATTAATAACATTATGCACATTCCTGGAATGTCTATTTAAATGACTTCGAGAATTAAATACCTTATTACAGATATTGCATATAAAATCCATTCTTGTTAAGATGACACAGAACAAATGCCAAAGAAACAAAGATTGAATTGACATTAACGGCACATGCGCAATTAAAGGGTCTTGACGCGTTATTAAAGGATTAAAACAACTACTCTTTTAGCTAATACTGACGTAGTATTGAATTACTTGATAGGATTCCTAGCATTTTAAGGGGGAAAAAATGTATGGAAAATATTTAAATCATTTATTGAAATTCAGTCATTAACAACAGTTATTGAACCTTACATTCTATTTCACCTCTAGAAAAGTTATACAAGTTTTTTCGAACTCGTTAGTTCTTATAAGTAGAGTAGAGGAACATTCAAATAAGCAAAATACAATCAATTGTAAAAATATCGTATAGAATGTCAGAAATTTTAAACAAAACTTTAGAACTTGGCGAGGGGTATAATATTGACTTCTAGCTTATTTACTTATTCATGATCGCTTATGTCCCGCAAGGAGCATCTTCATTTTTGTTCAAGGAGTTAGTTCGGGGACATTTTTACTGCAAAGGACACCACAGTAATCGATTCCTCTTATACGGAAGGATCACCGTTAAAACTTCTGCCTAAGCCGCATACACCCGCCCTTTAAATGTAATGCAAAAGCGTAGGCATCCGAGAGGTCACAAGGCACGTAGACAAAAACTTTTAAACGAACAGTCAGATCCGTTTAATTTCCAAGTAATTTCCAAGACGGGATGATGTTTCGCGCATGCATTTCATGGAAATTAGATCTTTTGTATTAAAACCCGTTTACATGCTGCCGTTCACGTGTTAATTAGAAAATCTAGGAATTGCATGAACTTAGCTATTATTCTGTGATGAACCCCGTGAAACGTTGAGGTTGATTAGAATTTTATAAGGAATAATAATCTGCACCTGCACCTGTGCTTAATCTCCATTCTGCACGTTTCAATACTGGGTGGCCATTGAAAACTAAATCGGCGGGTTGTTGGCACCATCAGAATATATTCACTTGTTACTTTAAAAACACAATTATTACACCTATACATAAAACAGGTAGTAAAATGAGTATAGATAACTATAGGCCATGATTAGAGAATATCAGTTAGTTATTAAGCAAATCACAACTTACACACTTTTTTATTTATTACGAAATTACCTACTTTCTGTATATTGTTGCCCTAATCTGGGCACGCAAATATACTAGTTAAGTAAATACTTTAAAACTCATTATTGGAGAACCAGTCAAAACAACTACTCTTCTAGCCAATACTGACGGAGTATTGAATTACATGATATGATTCCTAGCATTTTAAAGAAAAAAAATATATGTTGAAAATACTTAAATTATTTATTTAAATTCAGCCCATTCACACTTTTATTTAATATGAAACTATCTACTTTCTGTATATTGGTACCTTAATCTGGTCACTCTTTAAGACGTTCGTCTAGAGTGCTTTGGAATACCAAAATTTGTTCTACGGCAGGTAAAGTCCAGGAGAAAAATATAATTTTTCATTTAATTTCATTAATAACTATTTACGAAGCCTCCAAAAGTGAACAAATCACTTTTTTATCGAAAACTTTTTTTCAAATGGGATGGTGGTGGCTTATTATAGTGTTCAATAAATTATAAATTATTTTCTGAATTCATTGATATCCATTTCAAATCATGCTATTTGTTTTTCTATTTTATTAAATTTATTTAAAAAACCGCTGCCCAAGGAATCACTACTTCCACATCCAGATTCTCTATCCAAGTCACTCACAACGAAAAAACTTTGTATGTGAAAATAATTGCTTATATAACTTTAATAATATAATATTTGAAATCCTCTACCCCAAAAACCCATAAAACGATACCCCACATCGGTAGTGGGGTGGGGGTGGTGATGGGGGGGTGGTAGTGGGGGGGTGAATGAAGTGAAAAAATATTTTGAGGTTTCTGGTTCCTGTACATACACTAAATCACAATTTTTTTCATCCCCTTTAATAAGGAGGTGGGGGTGGTAATGGGGGTGGCTAATGCCAAAAATTTTTTTGAGACCTTAGCTTCTCTTGTATATACTAAATGCCAATTTCGTGGACTCTTACCTGCTTGATTTACACATTTACCCTAAATTTACCCCAATTTACCCCCCAACCCTTCGACAGAACAAGATAAAAATATAATCTAGTTTTAGATCTCGTTAAAGTACATTTGTGTACCAAATTTCAAGTCAATATCTTAAACGGTTCCAGAGTAAACGTGCGCACAAAAAAAAGTTACAGACAGACCGACAGACCGACAGACAGACAGACAGACAGACAGACAGACCGACAGACAGACAGACAGACAGAAAATTTTTTTTCGCTCAAACTTAAAATCTCGACGTTTCATGACATTTTAAACCTATTTGGACAATAAAAATTTTTAAAAATATTTTTGTTGTTACTATTCTTCCACTGGACGTGGAAGTAATTAAAAAATAATTTTTACAGATCCTTATAATTTGCACTAGTACTTATACCTATTAAGAAACAAAAGAGAGAACCAAAAACCTGTTATTCACAAAAAGGTAGTTATTCACATTTCATTATTAAACACATGATTTTTGCAAAGGAAACTCTACATTAGAGTTCAAGAAAAATTATATTGAAAGTGATTTTTTATTTTTAAATAAATTTAATAAAATAGAAAAAGAAATAGATAGATAGATTTGAAATGGATATCAATGAATTCAGAAAAAAATCTATAATTTATTGAACCATATGAGCCACCACCTTCCCATTTGAAAAAAAAAAAGTTTTCGATAAAAAAGTGATTTGTAAACGAAAAATATTTTTTCCTTGGTCTTTACGAATGTCTTAAAATGCTTAAAAAAACTCAACATCGACTCAAAAATTCGCGAAAATCTCATGGTTTACTCAGAATGTTGTCTTGAATCCAAATATGTAAAAATATACAGGGTGTTCCATTTAAAAATCGAAAGTTGCGGCCATTTTCGGGTAAACCGGAAATGGTCTCATATCGTTTTTTATGTCCAAAAATTCATTTTTACAGGTAGTTTATGCACTCCAAATTTCAAATAGATAAGTTAAAAAATAAAGGAAATATAGGGGGGGAGCCACTAGCCTGTGACACCTGGTATATTCTTTATTCTTGCTCTTATTTACATAAGAATGAAAATGAAAAGAAAGTTATAACCCAATGTCATAGTTATTTTTATTATATCCAGGGTGCAAAATACTACGAAATCGTTCGAGATCACCAAAGTATTTTGCACTCGAGATGCAAATAATATTTTTTCTACAACTTTCATTTGATTAAACTAAAACCATTATTTAAAAAAATCATACTGTTTTTAAAATAAAATAATTTAAAAAATTCTACTTTCAGTTGATTTATTTGATTATTTCACTCATTAACGCTATAGCCAATGAGAGCCCGTTTTTTCACAACATTGCACCAATCAAACGTCATTATTAGTGGTAATTCAAGCTAGATCTACTTTTGATTTGCAAAATTTATCGCTCTAATTTTTTAGGTCGCTGCAGCGGCAAATATTGCGAAAATTTTTTGACGTTTTGTGTCGTGACATGTTTTCGGCAAATAGGACAAATCGTGCTTTTAAATGTTATCTATAAATATCTTCTCTAGCTTATTACTAATTGTTAACGTAAATTGTAAATTGTAGTATTGTATTAATAACCTAAAAAGACAATGCTGTGTGGAACTTATATAGGTTCGGGACAGCTTTCAATGGCTTAATACCTAACATAATTACAAAATAATTTTCCCAACTAAAATTAAATATGAATATCTACGAAGCAGACAAATCAGTTATTTCATGATAAATACACAAATGTAGGTACTTACGTATGGTAATTCATCAATCATTACAAAGCAGCTAACACTTATTTGGAAAATCAAAACTCTGCAGTATCACTATATACATTATAATTCGTTGTACTTAAAGTCTCTCTACTTAAACAAGTAAACCTTAACTTAACTATCAAACTTCTCAAATTAGAAACGAGGATTAAATACATAAATATATATTAATAAACACTTTAATATAATAATTCAATTCACTGTTTAGGCTAGTAACTAAGTTAAGCTAGCGTTACTAGATGGCGGTACCATACCATCTGAGCCGGCAGCCTTAGAACGTAAAAGGATAGATTGGTAATATGCAATTTGTGTGATTTCACCCGTAATGTGATTGGTCGAAGCGTGCTTTGTTGTGATGACTAGTCTTATGAGTTACAGTACCTATGGTTTAACGTATATTGTTTTTCTTGATTGTCATAATTTAAACCTATTTTGTTTTTTATTAGATGAGTCGCTTTGGAAATGCATTTTTATGTGACGTAAGTGATGAAATTGAAGATAAAGGTGAGTAATCTCTAAAAAGCAATAAGGAAACGTCTGAAGGCAATTAATTACTGAATATAATATTGAAGATATACTTAATGAATTATTTATTCGTGAAATATTCTCCACAAATACCACTCGTGCTTTAAATTTTATCTAAAAATTTTTTCTCAAGCTAAGTTGCCCCTAGTTAATATAACTCGTGCAAATTGGCAGTTTACTATCAAAGATTAAATCCCTCCCGCTAGAGCGGTCGGGATTTAATCAGATAATAAACTGTCAATTTGCACTCTTTATATTACCAGGCAACACGCTTTCGAAAAAATTTTCGATAAAATTTTAAGCACTGGTGATATTACATACGATAAAACGATAAACATTTTTGAACTAGATCTTTGTTTAATTCTCGTGTATACATTAAAAAAATTATAGAAAATAGGCAATAATAGTATGTGATGTGCAAAATATTTTGCATCCTAATGCGCACGGTGTCATGGTAGCGCAAAAAAAATAATGTCAATGAAAAAATGTCTCATTTTAGACACTGACATTAATGGGCAAACATAGCCTTTTTTGACAGTTGTAGAAAAAATAATTTTAATGTAGGTCCAAGTTAAGTCAAGCCATTTTATAGCAAATTCTATCATTTGTCTCAACGCGGCGACCTACCGGTCCCCAGAACTGTATAGAATACTGACATACTATGTGCGCTCCTACCCCCTCAGAAAAGACTAAGGCCGCTCCTGACCTTTTACTCTAGCGAGTGTATGAAAGATTTAACAGATCTCGTGCTGTTTTCTGATGTTATTCCAAAAACTATGTAACATTTACTGAAATTATACCTCTGCACTAGTTTCGAATTTCATTTGCCAGCAACACGCTACAATTGCAACATTGCATTGTCGTTTCCGTCATTCAGGATCGCTGGTGATTTGCTGTGCCAATGTTCGTGAGAAAAGTGGCATATGCTACTTGTAAACTAGCTTTGGCGCATGCAACGGCTTGTGTGTCAAATGTACGTTGTTAATTTACCGATGGACGTCACTTGCATATTCCAAGCGTTTATTATTATATTAGCAGGTACTGCAATATATTTCCCAAATGTATAGTTTCTTTAGTTTGTTTATGACTGCAGTACTCATTACTAAGGCGATAGGATGCAATTTTAGAAGCAAATGCAAAGATAGCGGAGCTTAAACATAAAATTAGTGTGAATATACACATCGAGACACAGTGTAGAATATTATATAGCAACTGGAAAAAAGAAGCAACAAGCTAAAAACGTACTCTTCGCTAATTTACTGAGTTTTTTATATAATTGTTACACATTCTATAGGATACTCTTCGCAGTTTTCTTGTAAATAATGTTAGTTTTTGGACATTCTAAATTTTGTGATACCAACTTGAAAAAAAATTGAAAAAAAAACATCACTGTCCGGGATTCGAACGCAGGATCTTTGGATTGCAAGGCATAATCATAACAAGCTTATGCTCATGTCTTGCAAGGCAAAACTTGGAACATCACACACTACTGCAAAAATTGAATGTCTGTAATAAATTTTTTCGAGAATCATATTTCAACGCATTAAATATATTATTATGAAATATTTATTAGTAAAATGTATAAACAAAAAAAATGTATTATAGAGATAATATTTCGCAAGATTTATATTTAAGTACAAGCGACAAAAATTAAGAAAATAATTTTTATAATTAAATGATTAATAACTTTTATCCAACACTTTCATATAATGTGATTTTTATTGACGAGATTTTGAAGGTATAAAGTGGTTCATAAGTCACTAATGAGATAAAGTAGTGAGCTAAAGTATACTTTAGATCACTAGTGAGGTAAAGTGTAGTCAGTAGAGTAATTTTAATATAAATAAAAGTAAAAGCAATTTATTTATTTTCTTTATTATACGGAAAATTACCAAAACAAAGAAAACTGCTTTCCTGTACACGATTTTTCTCTACACTAGTAACGACGTCTGTATTGCCTGACTCGTTGCGCTGCTCTCCTTGTATTTTTTTAGCAATAACAATCTTGTTTGAGACTCAATTTTCCAAATAACCTTCCGCCACGGTGGATGATTTCCACCCACCGTGACGTTTAAGAGTGGTAATGTCACTCCCAGCATTGGCCAACAGAGTTGCCGAGGAACGGCGCATGCTATGGCCAGTATACAAATCTGTATCTGACAATTGCAAATAATCAGCTACAATTCTTGGAATTTTTGAGAGCTTATTTAATCCAACGCATCGGGTAGTGCACTTTCCCCTTTGAAAATTTACGAAAAATATTTTGTGAGATACATATTGCGGTCTTAAAGACACATATTTCCTAATCAAATCCAGTGGGATTACCGAAAATCCTTCATTTAAAACTGTGAAATTTCTTGATTTATTCGTCTTGGTATCTGGTATGGATATATATAGATATTGTTCTCTATCTATTATATCTTCAACGCTTAAGTAGGTCAGTTCACCGCAACGGCAGGCACCGAAAACTTCCAATATCAATGCAACCTAAAACACCCAAACAATTAAATACATAAAAGCAAGAACATCATAATAAACACCTACCTTTGACATAAGATGCTCATCGTCAGGGGCATCCATCAAATATTGTTCGATATGTGCTCTTTCCAAAATTTTGACCTTTTTGGGTTTGAAATTTCTTGATCGGCTTTTTAAGTATGCCACAAGTTTTCTATTATATTTTGTTATATCAAAGTTCCTGTATACTTTTAAAGTCGTCTTTATCATAGAATATTTAGTCCACATCGAAGAAGGTGCAATTTTTTTACTCAAATATAGAAAGTAAGAGAGAAGAACTTCTTCGTTTATAGCACTAACTCCTCTGTTTTTTATCCAATTTTCAAATTGTAGACATTCTTTAAAATAGGTTACTTTGGACTTTTCTGGAATTAAATTGGCTGTAGCTTCTTTGGCTTCTTGCAAAATATCGGTCGGAATTTCCATATTATATCTTTCACAATTTTCCATTTTGATGCTAATTGGACAATGTTTATTAAACAAACCCCTGGTTACATACAAAATGGATAACAACCACAGCTTTCTCGGCACATTCATTCAGATCTACTTAGCAATAAGCTACTTGTATTTTATATTTTTAGAGAAACACTGTTGATTTTGACATTGAAAACTGACAAAAAATCGATGACATGATATTTTAATAATTTTATTGTTTGTCACTGAAAAAGCATTTATATGAAAGTGTTGGATAAAATGTTGTATTAGACACGTGATTTATGTATTGCATATAAGTCACTTAAGAAAATTAGTCCACTCGCCCTTCGGGCTCGCGAGCTAAACTTTTCTTGTGTGACTTATATGTAACATAACTTAGTAGCCTAATAAATAACTATCTTATTTACCTATTGATTTTCTTCAAAGACAATAGAATTTTTCCTCTAGCTAACACTAACTTATTTTCCAAATTTCAATACAATCGGACTTTTCTTTCTTAAGTTTTCGTGCTTACAAGAAACGTGACGGACGGACATACGGACATTTTGAAACTTATTCAGAATTCGTTCACTATCACAATTATATAAAAAAATTTTCTTTATGAGCGATATTTATGGTTTTAGAAAAGTTCCGATCTAATGCAATATACTCTTCGTTTTTGCGAAGAATATGATAATATACTTATCTACGTGCATTGTCAAGAAATAATAATGTCAGTTTGTTTGTCAGAGGTAATAGGGAACACGCACAAATTTTAATATCAATAAAATAAGATTCTATGTCTATTAACACAACCATTTTGATTATCAATTTCATTGAAATATGTTGAATTTGGCATAAAATTGAATTTGAAAGAGTGAAATTTTATCCGCGAGAGAAAATGGATGTGAAGTCACTATTTAATTTTGACGGTTAACATGCCAGTATGACGTCATGTCATTTATTTATGTTTGACGGAGCCGTGAATGTCGGGATGAAATAAAGCATTTTGAATGTTTATCCGGTCGTAAACGTGTGTAACTTTTGATTTTTAAGATGGTTAAATCTGTAATGAAACAACTTAACTCTTGCATTTCTTCGACATCAAAGCAATCATTATTTGAGCGAATGGACTCCATCAACATAAACGAATTAACATTGGGTAAATTGTCACACTGTGCTTTCACAAAATCGCTTTCTGTTATAATAATGTTTAAAAATTAATAGTTTCAAAAACTAAAAAAACACTTTTATAAATACTGCACCAAAGAGCAAAAAAATAATCATCAATGTTCTTTCTGTCAACCCGGTAAGGGACTTATAGGCCGGGAGCCCGTGTATAAAATGACTGACTATCCGGCGAACTTTGAAGATATGAAAAATGGATTGTTCTTATATAAGTTAGCAATGGACCGTCAGCTGGTTGGGTAGCGGTGGGGGCGGCCGTCAAAGGGTTGAAAATACGTAACAAAAATTGAGAAAAAACTATCCGGCGAACGCTGAAACTTATATGAGGGGAAGATTATGTTATATAATGAAAGTAGAACATAATCAGCTGAACGGGGGGCGGTGGATTCACCGTCTGCTGATCGATCAAACAGGTCCAAAAACATGAAAAATTTAAATTATTCGGTGAACTTTAAAATTTGGGTATAAGATAATATTTACACTGAGATTCACGAAAAACATAGTCAGCTGCAAGTATGTGGGTGGAAAAGTCGTCAGCTGGTACAGAACAGTGCTGAATGTTGATCACCTGCGAGGCAGCTCGCATCACCTTTCTTGCATCAGCTGACGACTTTTCCACCCACATACTTGCAGCTGACTGTGTTTATAGTTAATCTTAGTATGAATATTATCATATACCCGAATTTCAAAGTTCGCCATAAAGATTTAATTAGTACTCCCGAGTTTCTTTTTTTAATCTGATTAAATATTCAATGTATTATTAATATACATTATTTTATGAGAATACAAGTTAATACATTCGTACATTTCAAAATTATACAGGATGATCTACTCAGAAAATTTATTTAGTTCACTGAAAATAAAAATAAATTTATTCGGCTTCCGATAACAGATCTTCCTCATTCTTATTTTCATCCAACTCAGCACTCTCTTGATGCTCAGTGGGTGAAAGATCATTTTTCTCTTTGTCACTCGCATCTAAAAAAAAATTATTATTTATATAAAATTGATTAAGATTATAATAGGATGAAAAGTGAAAAGCACAAATGATATAATACCTTCAGTATTTTCGGCATCTCGGATAATCATTTCCACTTATGGAGGTAATTGATCTCCATCAAACCACTTGCAAGTTAAATTTGTTTTCCTGAAGCTGTCACCCATAACCAAGGGATCTAATGTATATGGCACTTGTTTGTGTGCGTTGTTCCAAATCGTATACATACATACACAGTTCTTAAAACGTGCTGTACAAGTTCCGATTTAGACGGAGGCGAGAGAGATGTATCAAAATTTTTGTCTGGTAACCGAAATTCGTTATCATTTTCGCTAAATTTATACACCTTAGTGAAGGTAGCTACACGAGCATCATTGACGTTTTTATAGCTTTAAACCCATACATCGTGCGAACAAACTTCTCTATTATGTTAACGACATTGTTTAAGTTCTCCTCTGGTAAATTATTCAAACTTTTAAATGCTTCAATAAACTCTTGATCTTTTCTTACTATAGTAAAAGGCTTCTTTTTCCTTTCTTGAAAAATACGGGATTATAATCACATCTCGCGAAACCGTGGAAAGCGGGCAATGCGTTACACAAGTCGTTGCCAAGTGCTGAATACGAAGCGTTTAGATATAAAAATCGTTCTTCATTTCCTACGTTCCTCTATTTCCATTTTTATCCAAATTTTCACATTATTATGTACATATTTCATGTTTCCGGGCATGATGATAGGAATGTCAGTATCTGAACTTATGACCACACTGGTGTTCTTATTTATACGTGAAAAATCATTTTAGTGTCCGCCTCCTCGTGACTAGAACACGATAAGCTTTCCACGGTTTCTTAGGTGACACTAGATTGGATATAGTCGTTTCGAACTCAGTAACTATAACAGTTTTCAGTATTTAGGTACAGGGTTTTATTACCTAAGAACGGAGCCATTTCATCACTTGCTCAATGCATTGAAAGAAACTTGATTAGAGCTTCTAAAAGAAGTTATTGAAGCATTTAAAAGTTTGAATAATTTACCAGAGGAGAACCTAAATAATGTCGTTAACATAATAGAGAAGTTTGTTTGCACGATATATGGGTTTAAAGCTATAAAAAACAATGATGCTCGTGTAGCTACCTTCACTAAGTTGTATAAATTTAGCGAAAATGATAACAAATTTCGGTTACCAGACAAAAATTTTGATGCATCTCTCTCGCCTCCGTCGAAATCGGAACTTGTACAGCACCTTTTAAGAACTGTGTATGTATGTATACGATTTGGAACAACGCACACAAACAAGTGCCATCCATCTACATTAGATCCCTTGGTTATGGGTGACAGCTTGAGGAAAACAAGTTTAACTTGCAAGTGGTTTGATGGAGATCAATTGGAGATCAAGATGGAGATCCATAAGTGGAAATGATTATCCGAGGTGCCGAAAATACTGAAGGTATTATATCATTTGTGATTTTCACTTTTCGTCCTATTATAATCTTAAGAAGAAAAATGATCTTTCACCCACTGAGCATCAAGAGAGTGATGAGTTGGATGAAAATGAGAATGAAGATCTGTTATCGGAAGCCGAATAAATTTATTTTTATTTTCACTAAACTAAATAAATTTTCTGAGCAGATCATCCTGTATAATTTTGAAATGTACGAATGTATTAATTTGTATTCTTATAAAATAATGTATATTGACAATAAATTGAATATTTATACGAATCAGAAACTATGAAACTTATCCTCCATTTTGACGCCACCATTTTGAATTGTTAAATTTGGACCGTACCTATAAATTGTAATCTGCAGCCCCGATAACCCAAACTTTTCAGTCGAATACGGCGACAATTGATAAAACCTATCCACCATATTGACGCCGCCATTTTGAATTTTTAAGTTTTGATCAAATATTTGTTTTCTACTTTTCAACTTTTTCTACTTTTGGTGCCCATATCAAGGAGGTTGTAAAGAACATGATAATCTGTCATCTTGGGACGGCGGCCATTTTGAACATATTATAATATTGAGTATACTATGTTGTATTGTCATCAGAGCTACACACAATTGCCAAGTTTCATGATGATACAACAATTAGAAGTGGGTGAAATTCAGTTCCTTAGACTTTTTTACTTACATACATAGATAGATAGTTACAGGTCGACCTAAGGGATCATACGTCACGTGCTGGTCGGATAAACTCGTCAAAACTCGCCAGTTCCTCGTAAAGATTCAAATAATGTGAATTTGTAAACAATTTATATTATGATTTACTTATACGTTTTCAAACATAAACTGTGATAAAAACACTTTTGGGTGTAAAACTGACATTCGCGTGTCCCCAGTTATTGTTCAAATAGGTTTTCACAGTCGACAACGCCCGACTGCAACTTTCGGTCGTTTATATTAAGTATATATCTGGATTAAAAAAGAATCATTTCTGCTTTTTAAAATACTTATAGTAGAGAGCATCATTATAATTAAGAGTTTAGGCTACCATAAGAAGTACTTTTTTTTTTTTTTTTTTTGTGTCAAAAAACTCTAGAACATTTGGTATAGTAATATGAAATGGGTTACGCTCTTGTAAGAAACACAACTGCCTTCACAGTTTTAATCCAGCATTATACTTACTGTTTAAGAGTAGAATCTGTTACAGAAGCTATACATATATCTAGGGATTTTTGCGGCATAGGCATAGGCATAGGAATAAAAATGGCATCTACTTTAAAGGCCTCTCAATCCCTCACCCACAAATTTAGGGCAATTCGTATTTAAACGACTTGCGAATAAGCCTATATTTGGATTCCCAAAATTATTATTATTATCATTATTATTATTATCATTATTTTAATTTTTGTCAAGG
Organism: Rutpela maculata; assembly: GCA_936432065.2. Classification (NCBI taxonomy): domain Eukaryota; kingdom Metazoa; phylum Arthropoda; class Insecta; order Coleoptera; family Cerambycidae; genus Rutpela; species Rutpela maculata. The sequence goes on from OW386293.2 coordinate 127,113,387, forward strand.
CATAATCTGCAAGACTCCATTCTGACTCTTAATGAACTTGTCGAGATGCTTTGTCAGCATCAAAATTATCTACTGAGCTGACGTACTGACGTATGACAAAAATGTAAATACCATTAGTAGTACATACTGCCGTCGTATTATCAACTCTACATAATATATTACAATTTTTAAATTTCGTTGCAAAACATTTTAAACCTAAATAAGCAGCTAATAATTCTAGATCATTTATGTGGCACTTTCTCTCATCTTCTAACCAATAACCAAAGGTGACACAGTCATTATAATAACCCCCCCACCTCATTTTAGAAGAATCCGTTAATATTTCCGTTTGAAATGTATCAAAACGAATTGCATTTGAGGCAAACTCCACTTTCTCGATTCTTCAGGAAAATTTGCAGATAAAATTGGTGGTATGGACATCCTTGCTCAGAATCCCCTCTAGTATTTTTGGCGTCAAACCATTTTGTATACACAAAACTATACTTATAGCTAATGCAGCAGAAATTAAAGTTCCAATAAATTTTGAAAAATCTCTAATATTACATTCTTTCAAAAATGATTTTTTTTTTGTCAAGAGTTCAATTAATTTTAAACGTTTTTCACTTGGTAAGGACAGTGACTTATCCTTGGAATTCATACAAAAAAACCAAATATTTACACAATTGATTAGGAAGAAAACCCAAACGCTCTAACATATTTATCTTTTCCTTTACGTTATTTTCACGTTGTGTTCTGGTTCTTCCAAGGAGAAAAATGTCATCCAAAAATCAAGGAATCAAGCCAAAAGGTAAACAGTTGTACTTATACAAAAGTCCATTACACCTAAATCTTAAATATTTTCTGTGAGACTTCTTGATGGATACTAGGTAATAAGCATCTTTTAAATCTTCAGTACCCATAAAATTGTTAGGGGTAATTAAACGAGCAACAGTTCTATGATCTTCACTTTTAAAATGTGACACTTTTACGAACTGGTGCAATGATTTTAGATTTAAAACTAAATGATGAGATCCATCTGGCTTGGAAACTATGAAAATATTAGAAACGTATTGATCTTCACATATATCAACAATAGCTAAGGCACCCTTTTTTAGCAAATCTTAAACCAACTCGTCAATAAGGTCCATTTCTTTTGGTGACCGTTTTGGTTCGACAGGTAAAATTGCTTTTTTAATAATGGAATACTAACTCCCTTAACATACAACATAATTTTCTCGCCAATGGACAAGTCGTGCCATTTTTGAACAAAATGACTTAACCTGCCGCATAATTCATGACCCTGAACATAGGGTCACCACATTCTTGTCCACTCTGCTGTACTTCCCTCTTTTGCAGAAGTGGGCGTGTAGTTTCTCTGTTTGGAAGTGGAAGTAGACGGTGCACTATTTTAACTCCTTTTTTGGAGTTTAAGCTGCTCGCCAGACTTCTTTAGGTCTTTAGCAGTCTTGATTCTACTATCTAATTCATTTTCAAAAAACCATTCGCTAAAAGAAGCCTTTTTAAAGATGTAGGTCCTTATTTAAATTGATGTCTATTAATTCTCTACGAGATACAGACTCGGAATGGTGAATATCGCTTATCAACCGTCTCACAACTTCAATATATTTTTTATTCACCCTCTCTCCTCCCTTTAGCATGTCTGTGATTACAGAAGCAATAACCGATGTGGTGGCGTCCACTTGTTCCTGCAGTCGCACCAAACATACACCTCGGCGTACTGCATTTTCAGGCAACGCAACTTTTACCTCTGGATTTAAATTTGGACTCGAATTTGGAGGACTTAACTGTTGCAGTTTTCCGGAGGAAGGTATATTTTAATTAAGTCTTTTCTCCTATCATCTAGTAACCCGCCTCTCAAAATCGTAATCCAACGAGGAGCGACCTCTGGCTGTATAGGGTCGGAAAAATGTTTTTCCGATTTTTTATCAACGCTTCGTGTTGGATAAAATATCTGATTGTATAGAGAGTGGGGACCAGTTCTGGCCCTGATTTTCAGTCAACGGTTCATCTGAAGTGAAACCGATTTTTACCTGGTTGTATCTTCTTACTATTTTATTATCTTCTCATTATTATCACCCTAGATAATAGAAATATATGATCTTACCACTCTAGGTAATAACTGTGCTCACTGACAGTTTTTTAAAATATTGCTATGGTAAAATTAGCATTTATGGCACCCTAGGCAATTACTGTGCTCACTGACAGTTTTTTAAAATATTGCTATAGTAAAATAAGCATTTGTCACCTTAGGCAATTACTGTGCTCGCTGACAATTTTTTAAAATATTGCTGTAGCAAAATAAGCATTTATGCCACACTAGGCAATTACTGTGCTCACTGACAGTTTTTTTAAATATTGTTGCAGTAAAAAGCATTTATGCCACTCTAGGTAATTACTGTGCTCACTGACAATTTTTTAAAAATATTGCTATAGTAAAATAAGCATTTATGTCACCCTAGGCCATTACTATGCTCACTGACAGTCTTTTAAAATATTGCTGTAGTAAAAAGCATTTATGCCACCCTAGGTAATTACTGTGCTCACTGACAATTTTTTTTTTTTTTTTAAATAGTGCTATAGTAAAATAAGCATTTATGTCACCCTAGGCAGTTACTATGCTCGCTGACAGTTTTTTAAAATATTGGCTTAATTGTACATTTATATTATAATAAAAGAAAACTGTCCTATAATTCAATACAATTAACTACTTACTTTCTGGAGGGAGATCCCTATTGTCATGTCAGCCGAAGCAACAAATCGTAAATTAGCACCGCCCTCTTCAAAATCTGACAGCGTCACAGAAAAGTTCGCTCTCTCTTCCACGTACCACTCCCGGTGAATCCGTTGTTGGCGACCTAGACCTAGTACGACGCCTCTTCTGCTGTCTATATCTTATCAAGACGTCGCTTTATTCTTCCTAAAATCCGACTAACGTCATATTGTTTTGTCCTCTCTAACAAAGCACTGCGACTTCTGTCTCTTTTTTGAATGTTTCCGCATTATTTATTTTTCACTGCTCACTTTACTTACTCATAAGTACGATCTAAGAAATCGATATCTCAGAGCACGGTACGAATCGACGTGGTCGATACGGCACAAAAACGAAGACTGAAGAGATAATCGCAGCGGGGTGTAGGGTTACAGGGTTAAGTGTTTTAGCTTTGAAATTTGTGGTCGAAGCGTGCTGGAACGGGGGTACTACATCACTTATTTACAAGACGAGGCCGAGTATAATTCTTACAATTATTCTAGTTTCTGGCGAAGGTGCAGGTCCTAGCAAACTGAATTTGATTTTATTTTGATAGATATCGAGTAAAAAATGTTTTTAATAGTATTTCGCAATAAGAAGAAAAGGCAATCTATGAAAACCCAAAAAAGAAAACTTATCTATGAGAAATTATTAATTTCCAATTTTCGTATACCTTTGACAACCTGGTTATACTAGAAATTAAAAAAAACACTAAAGGACACCGCACGTTTTGTAGGTAAATTGGTGGCCTGTCAAATTTGATGAATTTTTGATATGTTGTAGTTCTACTGATTCTGAACAATAAGTTTCTTTGGCAAAACTTCAAATTATGGACAGTTTCTCCGTTAGATGGCTCGGAAGACTGGATCTACCCGTCGATAATATACTACGATTTCTCAAAACTACTGCAGTTATTGAAATGACAACTTCTGAAAATGAATAACCAGATTATTTGCCATTATTTGGTCTTAGATTGATGTGCCCGAACTTCCGGTTTTGCCCGGAAGTGACGTCAAATCACGTTTTTTCGAATACACAACATCTCAATTTAATAATTTAATAATCATAATTTATAATAATAATTTAATAATCACATAAAGTAGCTTTATTAAAATTCACTATCTTAGTAAATAAGTAAGTACGTGCATTGACTGATCGAACATTGATGCTAGCTTGATACCAGGTACATCATAATTTTGCTACAAAACAAAGTTGATTTAATTTTTCAAAATATAAAATTGCAGTTGTGTCTAGTCAATGAAAACTAATTATTTGTGAGACCTTTAAGTAGAATAGTCAGTGTTTGTTTATTTATAATACATTAAATCTTATTATTTTCAGCAAAAATTGCATAGGTGATTATTTTAATTTTGTTAAATATTTACTTATTTTAATCATTCATTAATAGAAATCAAACCAAAAAAAAACTTTATTTCCGTATAATTAAATCGTATTCATATAGAAAATAAATCCTACGTGCGGAATGTTAGGTTTTGTAATAAGCATGACTTGCTTTGAAACTTAGAAAAGCAATCGCAACCCATATACATATGTATATCTAGTTAGTTTTTAATATAATCTGCTCTTGTTTCTTCCAGCCTTTCATTGCGCCTCGCACCGTGCATGTGTGGCTGACGACGCGTGATGGGGGAGGAATGCTGTTTATTGTTAATTAATTTCAAATAAAGTTTGTTTTTTTTGTTTCGATTTCTATTAAGGAATGATTAAAATAAGTAAATATTCAAAAAAATAAAAATATGCAGCTATGAATTTTTGCTAAAAACAATAAGGTTTATTGAATTATATAAAAAAATAAAAACTGCATACTCTACCTAGAGGTCTCACAAATAATAATTAATTTTCATTGACTTGACACAACTGCAATTTTGTATCTTGAAAAATAAAATCAACTTGTACCAAGATTATGATGTACCCGGTATTAAGCTAGCATCAATGTTCGATCAGCTAATGCACGTACTTACTTATTTACCAATATAGTGAATTTTTATAAAGCTAGTTATATACAGGGTGATTCTTTTAAGGCGGCCATTACAATATTTCCCACTTACGGACGAGATAGACATTTGAGATTTGGTACCCTGCCATAATCGACCATTGTGAGTCCAAAAATAATAATTTCAAAATGGCGGTACTTCCGAAAATACCGGAAGTCGATACCAACCTGCTTATTTTAAATGAGACACCCTATATATTTTCGACTTTTCGAAATGACCATATAATTCTGAGTCAAAATATGTAGCACACCCTATACCTAAACCGAGCAGTTTCGGAGATATTTGACATTTTATAAAAAATTTGACAGGTGCAGCGGTTTGCAAGAACCGTTATAACTTTCTTCGTGTAGGAGATCCTTATTTGCTAATTGGTACGTAGAAAGAACACAAGATGAGCTACTCTCTACAAGAAATAGATTCCAAAATAGTATACCAAGTGTTTTATTTTTCACGTTACACTTTGTCAAATTCAAACCTCAAAAACTTTTTTATTTCAAATGGAACACCCTGTATTTTTTTACATCAAATTATGTTAAATTAAATTCCATTTTTTCTAGTATAAGCATTATAGAGGTTAAAGTTACAACTTTTCGAAATATTAGCGATTTTCTTAAATGTACAAAAATTTTTAATAAAAATCGCCATCAACTTACCTATGATTAGAAACAATCATTAATGTCAGTCATTCTGTTATGTTAAAAAACTTTTAAAAAAGACTTTTAGGTTTGTTTATTATTTATGGATAATGTGATAAAGTAATACTAATAACATGTAACACATTTTCTACTCGATACCCACAAGAACAGAAACCATCCACCATACACTGTAAAACGCATATTGGATAATTTTAGAATATTTGGCTCTGTCAAATGGCACGTGCCAAATTTTATTATGACAATCGATGTAGAATTAAATTTGAGGTGGACTTATAGCATGTCCTATATCTAACACATGTACTTTTTGAATTACTTGCAAGTTTTTGTTGAAAATTATAATTTATCCAAAAAAAACGTAGAAGCCTATGAAACAATTGAAACAATAAAGTGGGTGTCGATTAGCAAATGTGTTACATGTTCTTGGTATTATTACTTCATCACATTCTCCATAAATAATAAACAGATCTAAAAGTCTTCGTGGATGTAATTTAAACGTGCTGACTTTTTTTTTATAAAAAAGAATGACTGACATTAATGATTCTTTCTAATCATGGGTAAGTAGATGGAAATTTTTACTAAAAATTCTTGGACATTTAAGAAAATCGCCAATAATTCGAAAAGTTGTAACTTTAACCCCTACAATGCTTATACTAGAAAAAAAGGGAATTTAATTTAACATAATTTGATGTAAAATAATGCAGGGTGTTCCATTTGAAATAAGAAAGTTTTTGAGGTTTGAATATGACAAAATGTAACATGAAGAATAAAACACTTGGTATACTATTTTGGAATCTATTTTTTTTTTAGAGAGTAGCTCATCTTGTGTTCTTTCTACGTACCAAATAGCAAATGGGGATCTCCTACATGAAGAAAGTTATAACGGTTCTTGCAAACCGCTGCACCTGTAAAATTTTTTATAAAATGTCAAATATCTCCGAAACTGCTCGATTTAGGTATACATGTTTTGACTCAGAATTTTATGGTCATTTCGAAAAGTCGAAAATATATAGGGTATTCCATTTAAAATAAGCAAGTTGGTATCGACTTCCGGTATTTCCGGAAGTGCCGCCATTTTGAAATTATTATTTTCGGACTCGCAATGGTCGACTAGGGTAGGGTACCAAATCTCAAATGGCTATTTCATCTGCAAGTTGGAAATATTCTAATGGCCGCCTTAAAATAATCACCCTGTATATGATTACACAGCCCACAAAAAAAAAGTTCTGTACCAGAGACGTGAACACATAGATTTTGTGTATTTTTTTATGATGAATCCGAATCTGCAGCCAAAAATATGGTAGTTTTTTAGTAAAACGCAAAAACATTCCCTAAAATGGAGTGATACGGTAAAGCTTTATAATGAAATGCAACAATTTGTAAATACTTTGAGAAAACCTTTTAAAATAAGATTTTGAGCATTAGAAAGAAATATATGCAAATTAAATCCATACCCACCCCTACGAGGGGTAGTCTATGTAATGAAGCATTATTTGATGAGTTTTTTGTAAATATTTAGTGCAAAGACGAGATTACCCTCCTCCCGTTTTCGAAGGTGCTGAACACGATGGAAGAGGTAGGAGAAGTTTTTGACCGCCTGAACGGCCAAAAACCACCCCTATTATGGGGATCTCTTTATGTCTTCATATATAATCGGGTCTGGGGAGTGGTTTATCGACGGGTTATACTTGAAACAACATGGAAGGGGTCATAGAGTAGGTGTAATCCAGAGAGCAAGCCTAGGGGGTTGATTCGGTTCAAACGCTTATCCCCCGTTTTCGGGGTCGCTGATCATGGTAAAAATATTCATTTTTATCTCCTCATCCCTCAAACGGGGAGAAATCATTCCTCACTCACCAGAAAGCATGCTATAGCGTTATCGCTATAAATAAAATTAAAATGGAAGTAAATATACTTATATTTGTTTTTAATACATGTTCATATTTTATATGATTTGAGTTTGGAGAAAATAGTGCAGCCGTGCAACTGAGAGCTAAAGTCGTGGATATGAGGTAATGGATATCTGTCTGGAATGGTAATCGTATTTAGTTGTCGATAATCTCCACAAGGTCTCCAGTCATTCTCTTTTTTCGCCACTAGATGGAGTGGAGAGGAAACTTGAGAAGATGATGGTTTGCAGATACCTAATTCTACCATGTTATTAAATTCTGTTTGAGCTATTTTAAATTTAAGATTGTCTAATCTACGAGGTCGTGAAAAAGGTAAATGACCTTCAGTAACTATATGATGTACAATAGAATGTTTAATAGGTAAATTGTAATCTGGGGAACTAATTAAATTAGGAAATTGTAAAAGTAATTTGTTATATTTATCTGTCAAAGGAAATAATTTAAGTGAATCTAATCTACAATTGTCTAAAGGACTATTTTTAATAAAACAATTAACTGACAAATTAGTCTTGTTATCAACTATTCGAGCTCCTTTAAGATCGACAACTAAACCAAAATGAGACAAGAAATCTGCTCCGACTATCGGTATGTCAACGTCTGCTATATTGAAAACGAAAGGAAATAATCTACGTAAGTTTAGATTTACTTTTAACAATTTCTTACCGTATGTAAAAATGGTTGAACCGTTAGCCGCGGTTAATATCGTATCGAAATTCTTTTTTAAATCTGTGAAAGCATTGCGTGGCACCACAGATAAATCGGCACCAGTGTCGATTAGGAAGTTCAGGTTGTTAGATCTATCGTAAATAAAAAGTCGACGACGTTTGCTGTTAGAAATGTCAAAATCAGACGTCATAGAATTATCAAACTTCAGTCATCTTTGAGAATTATCAGATTTTTTAAAATTCTTACTGAATTTGCACCATTCACCTCCACAACGATAGGCATTGGTACCATAAAGTTGATGGTAGTAACAAATAGTATTGTCCGTACGATCAAATTTATTGGAAACATTATTACGGCTGGGTGAACGATTGCGATTAGTGGTACGAGTTTGTGAATTGCTTCTACTTTTGCAATTGTTGCAGCATGAAGTAGAAGGTTGAGGCTCGAAGGATTGATTGAAAAGTCTGGATTCTAAAGAGTTTAATCGAGAATTAAAAATTTCTTGTTTTTGTAATACTTGATTAATTGAATCATGGAAAGTGATTGAAAAATTTTTGATAGTGGTAGTTAAATCTGATAACGGGGTGGACTCAGAGTCAAGAGGATTTTTGGAGTACGATGCAACCATTGAATTTTGACAGGACTCCCAGATCCGATCCGCAATATCTAGAATCTCTTTTGTGTCTGTTTTCCCTGAAGCTGTAATGGCAATATATACTGTTTGAGGTAAACGTCTTTTCCATAGCTTTATCAATAAATCTTGACTAACCATGCTGAATCCTCCAACCATATTCAGCATGGATCTATAGAAATCTGAAGGTTTCAGATCGCCCATTTGGGAACCTGATAACAGATCATTCAGACGTTTTTCCTCACTCGATGATAAACGTGAAATTAAAACTTTCTTTAAATTTATATAGAGATCCGTTTCCGGGGGATTAGATATTATATCGTATATATTGTCTATCACATCTAATGGCAAATTAGCTATAACCTGATCAAACTTTTTCTTGTCATTGACAATTTTTGCAACAGAAAACTGTGATTCGATCTGGGTAAACCAAATTTCTGGTTTTGATTTCCAGAATGGGGGTAGTTTGACAGAGGTGACATAATGGGTTTGAGGAAAATCCTCGTCTGAAGGTTGTCTTGGCATAACTAATCGATTGTGATTGATTGATTACTCTCTTAGATAAAAAAGGGAATGTACTTTAACTCACTCACCGACAGATGACAGTACTTGTAATGTACAACTTCAGTTGATTGAATTAGGAAATTACCATAAATTATAGGAACATCTATTCAACTTTGGAACCTCTATTCAAAATTCATCTGGAAAATTCTTCTCTTCATAAAATGGTCAATTTATAACGGTAGTTGATATATTGAATCTCTTCTTGTATATATTTATCACGTTGGACATAAAATTTTCACTTCTGGTATATATTTATCACGTTGGACATAAAATGATCACGTCGGACATAAAATGATCACGTCGGGCATATATTTATCACGTCGGGATCACCAAATTTATAGCGTTATCGCTATAAATAAAATTAAAATGGAAGTAAATATACTTATATTTGTTTTTAATACATGTTCATATTTTATATGATTTGAGTATTTTTTAGTATATTGATATTATTATTTTTATATCGAATGTTTTTTATTTTTCTTAGCGACTCCATGGAAACTTCTCCATTATCTGGTTGAGTTTTCCTTTTTGTTTCTTAGCGACTCCATGGAAACTTCTCGCTTTTAGAACTTCTCGATTTCCAGTGAGTGAGTCGCTATAGTCGCTATACATGCTATCCAGGATTTACAGGTTTGTCGGCAAATGATCGTTATTCCTGTGCATATCCCTTCATTTTTCATGGAAGAGAAGGTGGTAGTGACCTCGGGGGTTGCTTCAACCCTTCAAAGAGGTGTAAAATTCATTAATTACACTTTGGATCGTCAATACGCCTTTCCCCGTTTTCGCAGGCGCTGATCACGATAAAAATATAATTAACGAATTTTACACCCTTGGAAGGGTTGAAACAACTCCCGAGGTCGCTACCACCTTCTCTTCCGTGAAAACTGAAGGGATATGCACAGGAATAAGGATTATGTGCCGAAAAACCTGTAAATCCTGGATAGCATGCTTTCTGGTGAGTGATTGGTGATTTCTGCCCGTTTGAGTAATGATGGGGAGCTAAAAATAAATATTTTTCCCGTGATCAGCGACCCAGAAAACGGGGGATAAGCGTTTGAACCGAATCATTTGAAAAAAAAGATTTTCCACCACTCGGGAGGGTTTAATCAACCCTCTAGGCCTGCTCTCTGGATTACACTTACTCTTTAACCCCCTTCCATGTTGTTTCAAGAATAACCCGTCGATAAATCACTCCTCAGATCCGATTATATATGAAAACATAAAGAGATCCTCATGAAAGGGGTGGTTTTTGGCCGTTTCAGGGGGTTTCGGAGGTCAAAAACTTCTCCCACTTCTTCCATCGTGTTTAGCACCCTCGAAAACGGGAGGAAGGTAATCTCGTCTTTGCACGAAATATTTACAAAAAACTCGTCAAATAATGCTTCATTACATAGACCACCCCTCGTAGGGGTGGGTATGGATTTAATTTGCATATATTTCTTTCTAATGCTCAAAATCTTATTTTAAAGTGTTTTCTCAAAGTATTTACAAATTGTTGCATTTCATTATAAAGCTTTACCGTATCACTCTATTTTAGGGGATGTTTTTGCGTTTTACTGAAAAACTACCTGCGTAACCCGTATTTTTGGCTGCAGATTCCGATTCAGCATAAAAAAATACACAAAATCTATATATTCACGTCTCTGGTACAGAACTTTTTTTTTGTGGGGCTGTGTTAATAAATTGAAATAAAACGGGTGTTGTGCATTCGAAAAAACGTGATTTGACGTCACTTCCGGCAAAACCAGTAGTTCAGGCAATCAATCTAAGACCAAATAATGGAAAATATTCTGGTTATTCATTTTCAGCAGTTGCCATTTCAATAACAGTAGTGGTTTTGAGAAATCATGGTACAGTATCCAGTCTTCGGAGCCGTCTATCGGAGAAACTGTCCATAATTTGAAGTTTTGCCAAAGAATTTATTGTTCAAAATCGGTTGAACTACAAAATATCAAAAATTCATCAAAGACAGGCCACCTACAAAACGTGCGGCGTCCTTTCATTTATTTAGAAAATACTTATTTAATCGAAATCTAATTAAAATTGAATTTTTAACCTTTGCACTCCACACATATTTGTGGATGTTCCTTATTGGTAAAAGACCGCTTTTTATTTCCGATTAGGTTATCCTTGAAATCTCGGGGAAGTGGAATGGGCTTGTTACCGATAATTGTTTTTTTCGGTACTTTTTTATGGCATTCAATAGAATTCGATCACCTAGATAAGCTGTTAAAATATCAGCTTCAGAAGTATATCCAATCATTAGATATTCAATGTTAAAGATTGAGTTTCAGTACAAAGCACTTCGCCGACTCGTGATGTCATTCTGTATAAATACTTCTCATTTTAAACAGCGAGAAGATAAAACAGATACCGTGTGTGTAGTCGCGGGCTAGGCATGGGGAGAAGAATTACAACATCGCGCGTGCCAGCTGGCTGTAATGAAATAACAGAGCTGGAATGCTCCACCAACGGACGGATTTACGGCTGCCGGTGTTGTCAAATCTCTCGCGCTACGTGAATGTACATGCCTAATGGGAAATTACACGCACGGTATAAGTTAACAATCAAACGCCGCGCCGTTTCCATAGAGAAACACAGTAACACGCACCACACGCTTATTAAATCTCAACTGTCGCCTGATCAGCATCTGCAAAGTGACGTCACGCGAAGCTTCGCTCAGTTCTCGCGCTGTCCAATTTTGGTAATTTATTTGGAAATTGCCTTAAAAAGTGTTCTACTTTTGATTTCTAAAATAAAAAAAAATGCTGTACGGGCCTATTGATTCGGGCTTCGTTTTGTTATTGTCTGTATCATTTGTTGTTATATTTGGCCCGTGGTTCTAAAAAATTGAGTCCTTAGTGTTCATATTAGGTAGGGGATTGTTGAATATTTGGTATTTTATTTTTAGGGGACAAGATTTTTGCAAAAAGACAACGTCTTTTCGAAAATACCTTTATAGTTTAAGATTCAATTTTTCCTAAAGCAAGTGCTGTAAACATATTCGAGCATCTAGGTCTAGCTATTAATGTAGAACAATTAAAAGAATTTCAACAAACAGACGAAGAGTATAACTTTTATTCTAGTTATTATACTAAACTAATTTTTAAACCACTGGAAATACATTTCATGTATTTTACACGTTCTGATGTCTATTTGACTATTATAGTTAATGAACGATATATTTTACAATAAAGGTTTATAATAATAATAATAATAATATTTATTTGTCCAATAGATCATTTTACATGATATAGGATAAGTCTAAAAACATTAAAATGTAACTATTTAAATGTTAAATAATAAATTAAGTTAAAAGTCATCAGTAAAATATTCGTTCAAAGAATAATAAGATTTTTCCCTCAGTCTGGACTTGATCTTATTTTTAAATTCCTTATCACTAAGTCCTTTGTGAAGGTTTGGCAATTTATTAAACGCCTTTATAGCCATGTACTTAGGGCTCTTTTCATATAATGTTAAATGATGGGTAGGAATTACTAGGGTAGTTGAGTTTCTGGTGTTATAGTTATGATTATAGTTAAGGGTGTAATTCGGACTTTGCATAGAGTAATAAATTCATTAGAAATATGCTAGGGAGTGGTAGAATTCCCAATTGTTTGAAAATGTTCCTACAGCTAGTTCTCTTATTTATACCTGCTATAGAACGCACAGCTTTTTTCTGTAGTTTAAACACTCGTACGGCCTCTGGTGATGAACCCCAGGCAATAATTGCATAGGAAATTATTGAATTGAAGTGAGCATAGTAATATGTTAGCAAAACTTGTTAGTTTGTTACATCTCTCAACTGATTTAAGCAATAGCAGACCGGAGCAACTTTTTTACAAATTTCATTAATATGAATAGTCCATGAGAAGTTGTCAGTAAAATGTAGACCCAAGAATTTGGTTGACCTAACTTGTCTGATTGTACTTATATTTGATTTAATTAGAAAGCTGTGATCAAACTTGTAGTAACATTTAGATTAATGATATACCAAAATAAAAGTAAAAGAAATTCGTTTATTAGCGATTACTGGCCAACATATTCTATACAAATAATTAATACTTACAGCATATATGAAGTCTTTACTAAATGTTGATGTACATAACTGTCAATATAGGTAATTGACAGTTTATTTAAAATGCCTTTTAAATTAATATTTTCCACTTTTTGTTAAAATTTAGTAGATCATATACCGGGTGCACAGGAAAGTGGCTCCTCCTTATATTTCCTTTAATTTTTAACATATCCATTTGAAATTCGGAGTTCATAAACTACCTGTAAAAATTGATTCTTGGATATAAAAAACGGTATGAGACCATTTCTGGTTTACCCGGAAATGACCGCAACTTTCGATTTTTAAATGAAGCACCCTGTATATTTTTACATATTTGGATTAAAGACAACATTCTGAGTATACGATGAGATTTTCGCGAATTTTTGAGTCGATGTTCAGTTTTTTAAGCATTTTAAGACATTCTTCTAGAGTGTTTTGGAATACCAAAATTTGTTCTACGGCAGTTAAAGTCCAAGGGAAAAATATAATTTTTCGTTTAGTTTCATTAATAACTATTTACGAAGCCTCCAAAATTGAACATCACTTTTTTATCGAAAACTTTTTTTTTCAAATGGAAAGGTGGTGTCTCATACTGTTCAATAAATTATAGATTTTTTTTTTCTGAATTCATTGATTTTTTTTCTATTGAATTTATTTAAAAATAAAAAATCATTTTCAATATAATTTTTCTTGAACTTTAACATAGTTGCCTTTACAAAAATCATATGTCTAATGATGAAATGTGAATGACTACCTTTTTGTGAATAATAGCCTTTTGGTTCTCTCTTTTGTTTCTTAATAGGTATATAATGCAAAGTCTAAGGATCAATAAAAATTATTTTGAAAGTGATTTTCTATTTTTAAATAATTTTTTTTTTTCCTTCTAAATATGGCCTTACATACACAGTGTTTTGGCCACGAACATATTAAAAAATATATAGTTTTTTAAGCAAAAAGTAATTAATGAATAATAGATATAGATAAAATTATTATGACCGATTATTATAATATATGAAACAAAAAAAAAAATTTCACTATTCCTACACACAACTGAAACATCATTCATACTCACTCACTCAGGATTGGTAATAGGGAATTAGACGAGGAGGACACGCTTCTCGCCCAGGGGTCTTTCAGGGCATTTTTATAAACGTACAAGGTGGACCACGGTTAAGATTGGTTAATAAACAGTAGGAGAAAAACAAAGGTTTTATAGGAGGTTAGCTAGATATCTATATTACAATTAATAAAAAAGGAGGAAAGATTTTTCATACAGTTAAGTTTAGAGAGGCTTAAGAGATGTGGTAACCATATAGGTGAAAGAAACCCATTTTCATTCAGATATCTGATAAGGAGATTTTAGAGTTTATATCCGTTAAAGGGAAATTGAAAATTAACTGATTAATATCTCCAAATTGGCCGCAGAGGCAGAGTGGGTCTTCTCGTATTCTGATTTTATGCAAATGGGCGGGGAATCTGCCATGGTTAAGTTTAATTCTGCTAATAGTCGAAATAGTTTTTCTACTAAGGTGACAATTTTTAAACCATTGTGAAGACGGGATACTAGGATGGATTTTAAAATAATACGTGTTGGACAGTTTTCCATATTCTTGCCATTGGAAGTTCCGTTTTTCTAAAAGTTTTTTCTTGACGACAGGATAGAAATCAGAGAAAACTGTAGAAGTTTCCTTTTCAGCCATAGCAGCGTTGGTGTGCCTTGCTATATTATCAGCTTTGTTATTTCCTGTTATATTTGAATGGGATTTTACCCACAAAAAATGAAATTTGATATTTTAAGTCGATGCCATAGCCAATTTTTCCATGATATTTATAATAAAATGGTTCGGGTAAATGTAGTTAGCTCCAGGAAAATTATTTAACTTTTTTAAAACTGATTGAGAATCAGTGCAAATGACGACTTGGTTATATTGTTTAGAGATTGCCCATTCTACAGCTCGAGAAATAGCTGCTGCCTCTGATGAAAAAATACTGAGTACGGGATTTAGAGTGGAGGAATATTCGAACTGAGTGGAAGGAACATAGAAAGCTCCACTTAACGTATCTGCAGTTTTCGAGCCGTCAGTATAAATTTTGATAGAGTTAGTTGGGAATAAATAAATTTAATAAAATAGAAAAACATATAACATAGATTTGAAATGGATATCAATGAATTCAGAAAAAAAAATATAATTTATTGAATACTATGAGCCACCACCTTCCCATTTGAAAAAAAGAAGTTTCCGATAAAAAAGTGATTTGTTCAATTTTGGAGGCTTCATAAATAGTTATTAATGAAATTAAACGAAAAATTATATTTTTCCCTTAGACTTTACCTGCCGTAGAATATGCTTAAAAAAACTGAACATCGACTCAAGAATTCGCGAAAATCTATTGGTATACTCAGAATGTTGTCTTCAATCCAAATATGTAAAAATATACAGGGTATTCCATTTAAAAATCGAAAATAATTTTCGGGAAAACCGGATGTCCATTTTTACAGTTATTTATGCACCCACAAATTTTAAATGGATAAGTTAAAAAATAAAGGAAATATAGGGGGAGCCACTAGCCTGTGACACCGCGTATATAATAAAAACGCGAAATCATAATGTAGTATATTATAAACGTAGAATTATTATTATACCAAAACGTACTAGTGTCTGCTGGGTAGGTACCAAATCGCCCTCTGTACCTCCCTCTTCAGCGTCGGCACGCTTTACCAAACACCCTTTATCTCTTTTATTTATAATTTTATTTACTATATAAATATTTATAATCTTTTATTTCAGTCGTTTTATGTAAGTGTCATAGTTTCTGAGACATCTAACATTTTTTAAACTTAAGAAAAGAAAATAAATAATAAATAAACAAATCAAATTTGTAAATTACGGAAGAAATACTAAATATTCGGAAGTGTGTAAACTACTAGTAATAAATAAATTTCTTAGAAACTGTTTTGCCTTTGATAACAACAAAATGTAAGGAAAAGCCTTAGTATAATTTAAATATCTTAGATAAAAAATTACAAACAATATATAATGCTATAAAAGCATTCAAAATTAGTTGTCTTTAATTATTATTATAAATAACCTATGGTTCAACATCCCATTTATAATTCTTCCAAGAATTAATAGTTAAATTTGTCTGTTATTTTTAACATTTTATTCATAAATTAAATAAAAGAGAATTAGTTTCGCGATGGAAAAACGTGTATTTTAATAGCAACGGGTAATAAATTTCTGTTTCATAAATAACAAAGCACTGCGAGGCATTGAATGGAACTACAAAACGTTTCCGACCACCTATTAATTTTCTGTAGGTACATCAGAGAAACTAAAACTAAATTATGTTAGGTAGGTTGGTTCAAGTGCGTCATTATAAGAAACAAAGTATTGCATTTGTCAGTCATTTTCTAAAGCTGTACGTATTGCTCATAGAGCAAAAACTTATTACTGTTTTAGTGTTGAATAGGCTTATTTAATAATATTTTTTGCATAATTTGGAAATATATGTTTCAGTTAGTAGATGTTTTCTAATCAGAGTTTTATCACCAAGGCTTCTCAGTCAAAATAATTATCAAAAAATGTGCCTCGCCGTAGAACGGGGCGTGGTCAAACGTGACGTCACACCAGTTGATCCACTGATTGGTAATAGGTTGGTATCATTTGGGGGATGAAAAGGAATCAATAGTCCCTGACATAAGAGAAAACACTCTTGGAAACCGCTACATCAGTATTTTTTTTATATAATGCAGCGATTGCGAAATTGCTACGTTATCCATCCCTTCCACCCCTACCCCCTCATAAAATCCACCTGAGGAACGGACTATGTAAAATTGCTCAAATATCCACCCTCTAACCCCAGAGAATTTTTATAGAGCGATGAGAAAGAATCACGTGGCCATGACATTCCTAAAGAGCACTCTTGAAAACCATTGCTACAGGATTTTCGCTAATGTGATACAGCGATTATGATGGCTCTGATATTCACACCCCCCCCCCCCCCCCTCGCACCCCCACCTTCTTATAAAGTTCACTTGAAAACAGACCATTAGGATATTAATTTTATGGAGAGCGCCCTTTATTATCCTTGTGACAGAATTTACTTTAATGTAATATTCTCACTCTGTCAAAAAATCATATTTAAAACTTATAGAAACCATTTC
Organism: Rutpela maculata; assembly: GCA_936432065.2. Taxonomy (NCBI): domain Eukaryota; kingdom Metazoa; phylum Arthropoda; class Insecta; order Coleoptera; family Cerambycidae; genus Rutpela; species Rutpela maculata. The sequence goes on from OW386293.2 coordinate 127,130,797, forward strand.
AAACTTTTTCAAACTTATAGATAATTATACATTTTCTATGGGTAATCAATGACTATCTATAAGTTTGAAATAGGATTTTTTGACAGGGCAGATTGCTTATATAAATATGCGTTGTTTTCTCACCCCTTCATAGGTGTGCAAAAAAACTATTGTGGGAATATTGGTTATCGTTCCAGATCCAGACACACTGCAATCCGAATGCAATATCTGGTATATTCACTATCTTTTCACTGACTCAAGTTCATAATTTAAGATGAGGGGTAATTTTGCACCTTTGATGGGTTGTTTTGGTGAACTAGGTCGTAACAGATTTATGGTTCATTCGTTCATTCCTATTAATAAAGCTTAGAGGGTTAGAGGGTTCAAACTTTCTCGTCAGTTATTGGAGCTTTTATGCAGTTTTTTATAATATTGGGGTAGTTTTCACCCACTGAAGGGTGTGTCTCAATTACTTTGTGTAATCCCTAGTCAACATCTTCGTTTATGCATTCAGCCAATAGACTTATACTATATTTCTGTTCATGGAAGCTTTATAACTCAATAGTATCATTTTTCCCTATTTTCATCCTTATATAGGGGATGTTTCTGGCCCTTCTGAATTAATCAATGGATATACGGATTCGTCGATATTAGATATGAATTCTGCGTAGAAAAATACTAAGAATGTGTTGATTGCTCTACCATAGCTGATGAGTATTCATTTTTTGTGGGGCTGTGTATTTTTTGATAGCATCACGCATATCACAATTTCTATCCCTCATATCTCAAAAACCAAACATACGCTCATCTTCAAATTTGGTATTCGGTATGTTCTCATTATTAACAATATTAATTATGGAACTCATTCTAATACTATCGAAAATAAAATGTTCATATAAATATAAATACACTCTGTATAAACAGTTATATTAGATTCCCTTTTACAGTTATTTAGATCGATCGAAGTACAGTTATATTAATATTAAACTAATAACTCCCAAATAATAAAAATAAAGACCAGTTTAAAAGAAAAGTTAATTTATAACAGACAAAGTTCTACTAAATATCAAAAACCCTATAAACGCTGGATTGTCTTTTAAGTGGCTATTTTGATTTCTTCTACAGAATGATAAATATTTACGTTTACAATTAATAATACTTTCTTTTCTAAACTTTGTAATGTTTGACGTGACGAAAACATATATCAAAGTTCCTTGAAAACAAGACCAATTTATTCCTACATCTCAACAACGAATTTATTTTCACACGGGTTATAAAAATAAATGAAATTGAAAGGATATGAAGCTATATAAATACAATATTTACAGAAAAATAAGCGTGGATAAAAACAAGACAGATTACTTTATATTAGAGCGGTCTTTCGTAGGAAAACTTGTTTCCCTAAGAATACTCTTACGTCAATATTTATTTTATAGGTATAACAATATTAGTGTGAAATGAAAATTATATATTTATTTAATTATATATGTACAAGTATCGCTAGAATTACAATGTGAGGAATGTAAACTAGATAGTTATATTAACTTAAAACAGATTTACAAAATATTTTACATTGAAACAGTAAAATTGGCTCGTTGCTTTGGGAATTTACATAGATGTACCTTCTATTCTCGATGTACCTATGCATAATATTAATATAGTGTTCAATTAAACTTTAAATTAAATTTAGGAAATCGAGTTATTAGTTATTAGTTAGGTTGTGCATGCAATTTTACTTCCACGTCCAGTGGAAGTATAGTAACGACAAAAAAAATTTTAGAACTAAGTAAGTCTTTCAACTCTGTGCCTCACAATATTTTAGCGAACAAACTGAAATTGTACAAATCTCTGAGGGCAGAAAATTGATTATGTCCTATTTAATACATCGTCATTAATTTGTTCATTTTAATAATGCTAATTCTGGTAACATTGGTATTAAATTTGGTGTTCCTAAAGGTTCTGTTTTGTTAATGATTTCTCAAACAGAGGACCCTTAGCAAACTTTACCCTCTCTGCAGATGACACAACATTGGCTCATATCCTAAAGATAGTAACATTTTATTATCAGGGGTTCAAAGCGGTCTGTTTATGGTTAAGTTAACATGGGAAGAACACACGTCATACATCTGCAAAAATATATCACGTAGTATTTTCCTATTGAGTAACTTAAAAAAAATTGCTTGTCGCAGTTTTAATAGCATACCATACATTTTCAATCTTCCCTTACTTATTCTATTTTGATATGGGGCCACTCGGCATATACCTCAATGGATTTTTCACTGCAAAGAGAGTCTGTCAGAATCGTTGCTGGGTTACCACATAGGGAGAATTGTACGGATGCTTTTAAAAACCTTAAGATACTCACCTTCCCCTATGATTATATACTAGAGTGCCTTGTCCACATTAAACGTAATTTAAATAATTACATTGTGACGGTCCACTTTTTATTAAAGGTAATCTGTACCATATTTTGTAAATATTTGTATAATTTAGCATATTTTTAGCAGATTTTGAAGAATGTGGATAATAAATATACCTCACATTAGCACGTTCTGAGAAGACTAACTGTCCTGCTTGCCGTTCTGAATTTGCTATATCTGTCGCGAATAATTAAATGGAAAGACGACCAGCTGCGCCAATGAGAGCTACTTCTAATTTTTCCACACTATAGCGTGCCGCTGTGGATGTAAGCCGATGAAACCATCCAATGCTATGATCAATGATGAAGCCTGTTTTAATTGTCTTTTTTGTTATGTCTCCTGAAAAATTTTAATTTTGGATGAGTGAAATTAGTAGTCTTAACATGTGGGCCTAGGAGACAAGGTATAGGCTTATAGGAACCAAAAGAATTTATTTCTTTTCACGTCTTACCAGAAGTATTGTGATCTATGCATTATTCTAGTTGTCCCTTGTTTGCCGTATGGCATGTCTGACAGCATCACGCTTTCTGTCGCGTCTACCTGTCAACATTTTATATTGTCCTCTCTCCGTGTATGTAACCAAAAAAAGGGAATAACAAACAGTAATGCTTGCAGTCATGTTTTAAATCATTAAATAATTTCACTTCTTTATTTAACGGACCATTTTCTGAGCAGGTATTTTATAGCCGAATGGTCACCCAGTGAAATGATTTTGGCAAGGCAAAAATTTAAACATTTATCTTAACTGCTCTCACAAAAGAATCGGTAAAGTATATTATGATAAATTTAATAGAAACCAAATAAGTATAAAAATAAAAATTAAAAAAGCAAAATGGCAGATATCCACTTTTTCTAAAAAAAATTTCTTATAAAGTCACGTATACGATATGTTTCAAATTGTGGTTATCGGTATTGTCTATTCGTCTTTTGTTTCAAAAATTCTGCTACTGCATGTCCCAGTTCATAGGATGCGGTTTCAACTTCATTTAAAGCAATAAACATCCTCGCGCTCATGGTATCATCTCCTGTGGACATTCTGTGACAAGATTTTTTTGTTATTTTTTTTTAAATGCAGACATGATTTAAAAAATCGCACTAAATTTTGTCTTTGACTGATCTGTCAATGCGAGTGGCCACCCAGTGAAAGTTTTTTAAAAAATAGCCTGTTGTTTAATATAATATGCATCACAAAAATGTTGAGAAAGTGATACAAAAAGGAAACAAGATATGGAGAATTAATAAGTTTAATCATTGAATTAGTGAAATAAATAATAACAAATGATAAAATTGTAATAAATAACATTTTCTATAACTTTCTTAATAAATAATTTAAATTTAATAACAGATATCTGTATCCATTCTAATATAACAATAAATAAACCACTTACTACAAAGAAATAAATAAAAGTAAATATTTATATATGTCAACAATCAATTACTAAAACATGAACAATAAGGAACTTGCATAAAAAATTTAATTTGGAAAATAATACTCACAAACGTAAGCTAATGTCATTGAAAAGCTCATAATTCACAAAGAAAAAGTTTTAGTGCCTTATATTAAACACATAAACATAAACACACCGCATATAGTAGACAACCCCCAAATCCACAGCCAAGGCTGTCCGGAAGGGAGTTAAACCTTTAGAAAAACGCAGACATGCATCCATACCCACCGGTATTGTCAGTACCGGGGCTGAGGCTCGAACCCAGAATGCGATAGACAATCGGTCAGCATATTTGCCGCTCTGAACTGAACTGAACAAGAATTTATTAATATTAGATTACATTTATGTGCCTTCCCGAAGCCTGGCTCGGAGCCAGCCAGACAACCACTGCGCGCAACGCCCTGGTGAATGTGGGTCTAGACGGGGCAGGTCCGGTTCGGCATAAGGATAATTTTGAGTCAATGCTCCTGTTTAAAAATTAAAAACTTAACGTTAACAATAAACAATTTGAAAATAATATACAAAGATATTTAAAAATAATTAAAATAAAACTTCTTAAAATTAACTGTGCCACAAACACACTGAAAAATTTGGATTGCTGGCACGGGAAAACAAAGTTCAACGAAAAAAACCGTTCGAAACAATTCCACCCTGGTGGTCTTCCTGCCTCCAGGAAAATGTAGTGAAATAGAAGTTGTCTTATAAATAAAATGTTCAAATTTTAAGGAATTTTTCGGCCTAAAGGGGATTTTCAAAACAAAAGAGGAGAAAAAGGACAAACAAGAACAAAATTAAACAAATAGAGAGAGGATAGGAAAAGGTTAGTTTAGTAAAGTTGAGGTAAATATCAAAGTTGGAGAAATTACGGGTTATGGTAAAGGAAAATATGACTAGGGAAGAGGTTGCCGAAAAATAGGCAACGCCTGGTATGGTAGAGTGTGTAGAATATCGAAAAGAATTGCATTATGCTGTCTGATTCGGGTTATGTTGCGGGTTAGCGGACTATCGCCCAGTTTGAATTGATATAATTTTTGGGATATTTCTTGGACGTAGTCCGCTAATGGGGTTATGCCGTGGCAACGATCATATAAATCTCTGAGGGAGGTGTATCTGCAGAATCAGAAATGAGGTGCATGAATTTATGTTCTAAAACTTTCAATTTTCGCATTGTCGTGGCTGGTATGCTGCGCCACACCGGCCGTGTATGTGATGGCCGACCTGATTACCATAGTGTACAGCAGTTTTTTGTCCTGTTAAGTTCGCCTATATATATATTATAATATATAAACTATTAAAGTCTGCATAATTTAAGCTATTCTTGTTACAAGTCTGCAGGTCTTAATACTTAAGCAATCGGAAAGTTTTTCTTTTTAAATCTTCGTTTTTTAATTGCATATCGATCTGTCAAGCCATATTTTCGACTTCTGTCAGTGATTTTTCAAAATTTTCCAAAGAAGTTTGAATTTTCATCAATCAATAAGCGAGGGAAGTAAAAATATTCACGTAATAACCCTAAAGCTATGACGTCACATGTACCTGAAAAAAAAATTATTAGGTATAATACGAAAATAATGAAGTTATTTATATCTCATATATACTTCCTATAACGTGTACTTACTTTTGCGGATCTCAACTTCCTCGATTGAATAATTTATTAAGCCTTTGCTTAGGGATTCATGATCTGTGGAATTTCCTGGAATACCTTGGAGTTTAGTACGATAGAGAGTACTGTAAACTTAGTAGTCCAAAAGTTGTTGGTAATCACTTTTAAGCATTTTCTTCTAATTTGATAATTGTTAGTTCAGCCATCTCAGAGTATCTCCATGTTCTCGTCTCTTGAATGAATAACCTCCTGAAATATTTTTATTATGATTTGCATATACCTTTTATATAAAAATAATGTATTGACAAGTCAGAGAAAGTTACTTATATCGAAAACTCATGAAACCGCAATGTAGAGATGTGTGGTATCTATGTTGAAAAGCTTTAAGACCAGAACGATTTCCAGCGTCAATAAACCTGTGGGTAACGTCCACTTTTCACAGTACGTACACCATTCAAGCATTAATATTCGCCCTGTGAAATGCTGATATGCTATTGTAATATGTTGCAACCCCTTAAGATTTAAGGTTATGTTAGTTGCACTGAAAAGTAGGCACAGAATTCAGTAGTTCGGATGTCTGAATGTGGAAAGAACTTACTAGAAGGTCTAGAGTGATGACATATCTGTTCTGGAACTGTCTAGAGTACGGTGACGTCATCAGAGAAGCTTCTAGATCTGTCATCTTTAGGTATATAAGGCATGGAGTAAACCAACAGAGGGAAGTTAGTGCAGTACTAATTGTCAGTTGAAATGGTCAGAGAGTAAACACAGTGAGGAAGTTCAGTTTAGATAGCAAGAGCAGTAAGATCAGAAGAGAGTAAAGTGATCAAGTAGTACACAGTGTGTTATTAGCCAAGTAGTTATTGTTGTAATTAAGTAAGTTAATAAATTAGTGTTTAGTGTTACCCTGGTTGTTATAATTTCCGATCCCACGATACAGGGTGTTTACAATAAGGGTGTAAGCACGTTACACTATTTATTAATCTTATGGCATTAAGTATTTGAATTTTAACGTGTGAGAGGCAGAAATATTTTTTTCAAAAATTGATGTCTTTCCAAAATAAATATTTATAATTTTTTCTCACTGTATGCGTTTTAAAATGTAGTGTTTTGAGATAACAATCCTATAGTATGAAGTAAATTAAGAGAATATGATAAGAATGACAACTGTTAAACGAAATATGCTTAAATTTATCTATTAATACAAAACAATTTAAAAATTCTTTTTTTAAAACAAATATATACACCAATTACATGACAATGTCTACTTGAACGTGTATTTTGATTTATGTTATTTAGTCTTGTCAATCAAAAGTTATTTCAATTTTTGGGTAGAGACGCGCGCACGCGCTCGTTCACACTGTCGCTGCGTGCTATGAGCACGCTTCGACCGCTGAGTTCTATTTCTAGCAGCATTCGCAGCAAAATTTCTGTCTCCGATAGTTTTGGCCATATGAAGAAAAAATGGATACATGTTTTATGTAAAATTTCCTTCTCTTTCTTTTTGCTCTCTTAAAAACCATATTTGTGCACCTAATATGTTAAAAAACAAAATGTGTGTGTGTTTACGTCAATATAAAACTTAACTATTTATTAGTATTTATGCAGTATAGTGACTAACATCGATTATATTTCACAATTTTCTCCTTCAACAATTACATAACACAGTAGTTTTCGACTCTTGAGCGATTGAGTCACAACGTTTAAAGTAAGTTTTTTACTCCTATCACCTCTCAGATTCTTACCAGACGAGCTATCGGACCTCACTTCGTTTTTTTGTGCTGTACGAGTTAGACGTGCATCAATAACTAAGTTGATGTGTTAATGTTTAGTGTAATCTGTGGAGTGGTTCATATCAAGTACACTGGTAAAAAGTAAGGCATATGTATGTTTGTGTATTGAAATGCAAGACATGTTGCATTACTATTACTAATTAGTCACATGATACATTTGTTTATTTGTTTATTTACTGTAAACACATACACAGGAAATAAATTCCTAGCTACAGATATTTGTGTAAAGTAAAACAAAATAAATTAAAATGAAACATGCATGGGAGGTATTATAAATGTAAGGAGAAAAGAATAAAAAAATAAAAACATAATGTGCACACATAAAATACTGGACACCTTACCAACCGCAAATAATGTAGTTTTGAGGCACTGGCAAATGAAAGTTGAATAAGCTAACCTATTCGGTCACATGAATTTGGCACATGCCTCTAGCTTATCTCGGTTGACTAAATCGGCGCAAAAAACATATAAATTATCGCTCTTAAAATAGATAATTTTCTTTAAATATCTACCTGTGTTATGTAATGTTGAAGGAGAAAATTGTGAAATACAATCGAAAAATTAAAAGACACCCCACCCTCCCTTACAAACCGTTTTCCAAAGATCTATTTTAGCACAACACAACAGAAGTGAGGTCCGACTCTGGTAAGGATCTGAGAAGGGTTAGGAGGAAAAAACTTACTTTAAACGTTGTGACCCAATCGTTTAAGAGACGAAAACTACTTGTATTGTGTAATTGTTTCCTAGAAAATTGTTCATATACTTTAAATTAGTCTTCAGGTAAGTCGATTAATGTTTCAAATTAAACGTAGGATCAGTTTAGGTAGAATATAATATATTAAGTATACGCACGCTCTTAACTGATACGATATAGGTAGAGTTTAAAACTGTTTTAAAAGTTCAACAAATATCGCTTTTCTAATTAATTCCAATCACGAAACGAGTCAAACTTGTCGAACGCAGCTTTTTTGCAATATCAACATGTTCTCCACCTTTTACCCAGCTGCAGCTCATAACAAATTGAAATTTGTTTCGAATAATGACAGATTACAAAGTTTCAAAACTTTTGGATTAACTATAGAATGTTTTACTTGTTTTTATCCTGTTGACAGGGCTAATAATTTTTAAATCCTATGATTAATTTTAGCAAAATATTCTTACCGGCAGTCCCAAACTGATGCTTGCAATGCATTATTACATATTCCTTCATAATAGAGACGCTGTGAAGACGCTTGTTTCCAGTGAGGCATGCTTTCCTGAAGATACTCATGTCCGAGTATTAACGTTGTCAGCTGAAAAAATAAGTTTATTAAATTCAGGAAAGTTATGTTTCGTTTTGGCGCGAAACACCCAAATGCTTATCAAAATCAGATACAATTTTGTAGGTAGATATATCATCTTTGAGCACGATTATTATACTCTGGGCACGCTAATATACTAGTTAGGTAAATTCTTTAAAACACTCATTCTTGGAAAACCAATCAAAACAACTACTCTTGATAGGATTCCTAACAATTTAAAGCAAACAAATATATTGAAAATACTTAAATCATTTATAAATTCAGTAATTCACACTTTTTCATTTAATATGAAATTATCTACTTTCTGTATATTGGTATCTTAGTCTAGACAAGACAATATACTACTTAGGAAAACACTTTAAATCTTGGTAAAAGCAAATAAATAAAAAATAATTAATTGTAAAAAAAAAACAAGAATAAGCTTATAAATAGTGAATTATGAGAACTAACGAGTTCGAAAAAACTTGTACAACTTTTCTAGAGTTGAAATAGAATGTAAGGTTCAATAATTGTTGTGAATGATTGATTTCAGTAAACCATTTAAGTATTTTCAATATATTTTTTGCCTTAAAATGACAGGAATCCTATCATGTAATTCAATACTTCGTCAGTATTAGCTAGAAGAGTAGTTGTTTTAATTATTTCTCAAATGATGAGTGTTTAGAGTAAATTATTGTAAAATAGAATAATATGTAATACAACATGAATTGCAAATAGCAATACTATATTACCATATGTTGATAAATCTACCGATATTAAGGCACATGGAGATTCTTACACACTTATAAGTCATATTCGATAAATGTTCTATACGATTTGAATCCAGAGTGATATATATAACATTTTGAAGGATATCTGTAATTACTTCCATGTCCAGTGGAAGTATAGTAACGACAAAAAAATTTTAAAAACTTTTATTGTCCAAATAGGCTTAAAATGTCCTGAAACGTCGAGATTTTAAGTTTGAGCCAAAAAAAAATTTTCTGTCTGTCGGTCTGTCTGTCGGTCTGTCTGTCGGTCTGTCTGTCGGTCTGTCTGTCGGTCTGTCTGTCGGTCTGTCTGTCGGTCTGTCTGTCTGTAACTTTTTTTTGTGCGCACGTTTACTCTGAAACCGTTTGAGATATTGGCTTGAAATTTGGTACACATATGTACTTTAACGAGATCTAGAACTAGATTATATTTTCATCTTGTTCCGTCGAAGGGTTAGGGGGTAAATTGGGGAAAATTTGGGGTAAATGGATAAATCAAGCAGGTAAGAGTCCATGAAATTGGTATTTAGTATATACAAGAGAAGCCGAGGTCTCAAAAAACTTTTTGGCATTAGCCACCCCCATTACCACCCCCACCTCCTTATTAAAGGGGATGAAAAAAAAATGTGATTTAGTGCATGTACAGGAACCAGAAACCTCAAAATATTTTTTTACTTCATCCACCCCCCACTACTACCCCCTTATCACCACCCCCACCCCACTACCGATGTGGGGTATCGTTTTATGGGTTTTTGGGAGGATTTCAAATATTATATTATTAAAGTTCCATAAACAATTATTTTCGCATATAAAGTTTTTCGTTGTGAGTGACTTGGATAGAGAATCTGGATGTGGAAGTAGTGATTCCTTGGGCAGCGGTTTTTTTCCCTGTATTGTCCTTCAATAGCAAGAATCCTTCAACTATATTCCTCGAAAAGAACACATCCCACTTTCTGAAAGATACAGAAGCCACCTGCCTCATGAAACTCTGATTAAATTATATGAACAGCATTTGTATTTATTCGTAAATTGTGATTTACTGCTATTTGTGAATTTTCATATTAAAAATGTGTGTATGGTGAAATAATATTTCAAATGTTCAGCTTAGCCATGTGAAGCGTAGTGGCAGTTTTAAAAAATATATCTGAAGATGGAAAATAAATTGTCCAGGCGTTGAGCGACGCGCAATATGATTAAATGATTTAATATTTTTTATAGCCTGTAATAATTATCTTATAGTGTTACATTATTTTACTCTAACTAGTATTTCTAAAAACCACTTGGGAAATAATATTTTGCTGGACTATTATGAGTAAAAAATTAACAATTCCTTTTTTTCATAGAAATATTCGTACCTACTCATGGTTCGGGAAAGTTTTTTTTTCTCATTTTGATATTAGCAATTTACCTCGGAAATTTTTGAGGACATACAAACATACATTTTACATACATTCAGTCACATTTGTCTTTTGACAATATTTTAATTCGGCTTATATGAACAATGAGAATATTTTTTTTAAGAGAGAGTGAGAGATATTTTATTTTCTGAAGATATTGGCAACGTTTACTAATAAAAATGTTGTTTAGTCAATTTTACAAACACTACAAAACGGCTGCCCAAGGAATCACTACTTCCACATCCAGATTTTCCATCCAACAAAAAAATATTGTATATGGAAATAATTATTTATGGAACTTTAATATTATAATATTTGAAATCGTCCACCTCAAAAACCCATAAAACGATACCCCACATCGGTAGTGGGATGAGGGTGGTGATGTGGGATAGTAGTGGGTGTGGATGAAGTAAAAAAATATTTTGAGATTTTTAGCTCTTGTACACACTAAATCACAATTTTTTTCACCACCTTTAATAATGGGATGGGGGTGGTAATAAGGGTGGCTAATGCCAAAATTTTTTTTGGAACTTTATGGCTTCTCTTGTATATACTAAGTAAATACCAATTTTATGTATTCTTACCTGCTTGATTTTTCCATTTATCCCCTTTACCCCAATTTACTCCCCAACCTTTCATCGGAATAAGATGAAAATATAATCTAGTTCCTGATCACGTTAAAATACATACTGTACTAAATTCAAGTCAATATCTTAAACGGTTCCAGAGCAATCGCGCGCACAAGAAAAGCTACAGACAGACCGACATGACAGACAAAACATTTTTTTCTCTCAAACTTAAAATTTCTATGTTTCATGGCATTCTAAGCCTCTTTGAACAATAAAAATTTTCAATATCTTTTTTCATTACTATACTTTCACTGGATGTGAAAGTAAAAATTACAATGCATATGACTAAAATTTTATATTTTAACTCCGTATTTTAGAAACTATATGATTACTTACTTTCTGCAGACTTCAACTCGTACTGTGTGTACAAAATCATCTTGATTTATGATGTACTTCCGCATTTTCTTCCTATATTTGCCAAGTTTCAGAGTTATAGTCTTGACTACAGAGGGGCATAGGAAGATATTCTTATTATCTTTTCTTTCGATCACTTCTTTTTTAAGATGTTTATTTTGAAACACTACCTTCAAGAATTTTTCTTTATAATATATTGTTCAGATGGACGGAAGGGTATGTATCGGCATGTTCACAGAAATGATCATTTTCTGTGCATGTGGAAATCTATTCTTAATAGCGATTCGAAGACATCTTCAGAGCTGCTTCTTCATAGTATTCCTCAGGAAATATTACTACAAAAAGAAAATATATTAAGGTGCTAAGTTACGGAAATTAAAATCAAAATTGGTTTTATAGTGTGCGCAAGTTTTGTGTAATTTAAATATATTTAGAGTACTATTTTCAGAAAAAGGAGCATTATTTAAAACTAATTTAAAAAAAAATCCATGCATTATTGTGCCGAAAAACATTTTGGAAAAATACATTACATATGCTGCCTCAGGACGTTGTAAGAACAAGCACTTACTTAGGGCATTTATAATGAGTTAAACAAACCGAACTTGAGGTATTCCATAGACAATGGGTTAAATTCATTTCAACGAATTATGTTGACTTTTACTTCGAATAACAAAAGAATAATGATTACAATTTTCGGGGAAGTTAACATCGGTGTACATTGTTAATTTAAAAGTTCTTTTGTTGTTAATACTGTTAGTACTAATAAATATCACATCGTTGATGCGATAGAACACTGGGTTCAGTAGACAAAGTTGCATTTACATAACGTCATTTTGTCGCAGTCTGTCACAGTTTGTCACAGTCTGTCACACTTTGTCACATTCTGTCTCAGTCTTATCACAGTTTGTCACGGTCTGTCACAGTCAGTCACATTCTGTCGCGGGACAATTTGACACAATAGCTATTTATGTAACCAGTTACGAAAGACGTTATTTTGTGTAACGGAACGAGACGATCGAAGCGAGATCCCGCAAAATAACACGAGTTACACAAGATTGTCTTTCGAAACATGTTACATACATGATTTTTTCTAATTTTAAAAGTCTAAAAACCCTTTAAACATAAATGAAAAAGGTGTATTTACAGACCTTAAAAATTAAGTAATTTTTTTCATAGTTACCTCTGCTGCTATCAAACATTATAATTTTAATATCATCATTGACAGACGTTATTTAGCCATGTTACAATATTATTTGAAATCCTAATTTGATAACATAAGGTAAATCGTATTAATGAAAAAGTTTTGTTAGTATATTTTGAAGGAATGAAGAATTTAGAAGCTTCCACTTTATGGACTCAATATTCCATTTTGTGTTGAATAAACATTGTTTCTTTTGCTTTTTTAGAGTTGTTTATCTTTCCTAATTGATGACATAACAAACTTTTCCTCACCAGTTACGTAAAATTTTACTTTTCATAACTGGTTACGTAAAGTAGGACGTTTTACGTCAGTTTTGAAAAGTGTCACTTTATATGTCAAAATTAGAAAAAAGACAATAACAAATAATACAAATCATTACCTGTTTCCTTTCTTTTTGACCTGGGTGAACCGAGAGCCTATTCTTAAAAGGAAACCGTAGTCCCTCTTGTAAGAACAAGCACAGGCTGAGGGCAGTAGAAATGTCTCAACTACAGGATCCCCACTACTGCCTAGAGACAGCAACTTAGTGTAAATATATTTCTGTTTGCATTGTGTCGTGTATCCATTAGGCAGCTCCCTGATTAAGTCACAAGACCCCCCATCACTGAAACCAATTATAACATTTCCAAGTGCTACTAATATTGATAATATGCGACAAGTTAAATATTCTAGCTACATATTTTCAAAACTGTATATTTTAGAATAGAAACTATATGATTAAATGATTGGGTACTCACTTTCTGCAAATTTCAACCCGTACCGTTTGCACAAAATCATCTTGGTTTATGATATATTTCCACATTTTCTTCCTATTTTTGCCAAGTTTAGGAATTATATTCTTAACTACAGACGGGCATAGGAACGTATCTTGATGATCTCTTTTCTCGATCACCTCCTCTTTCGAATGTTTTTGAAAAACTTCCTTCAACACTTTGTTTCTCTTCAAAATTTCACTCAGATGTACATATGGGTATGTATCGACATGTTCACAGAAATTATCCTTTTCTGTGCATGTCGATATCTTGTTTAGTCTTAGTATCGATTCGAATACGTCCTCTGGTGGGTGCGGGGCTGATTCTTCGTACCCTTCGTCAGGAAATATTACTAAAAGAATAATATTGAGGTGTTAAGTTATAGGAATTAAAATAAGTTTTATAGTGTGTGCGAGTTTTGTGTAATTTAAATATGCTTAGAGTAATATTTTCAGAAAAAGGAGCATTGTTTAAAAACTATTTAAAAAAATAAGTCCCATAAATTTTTCAGAATAATTTGGTTAGTTAAAGAACAATGAAAATGAAACATTACAATTTTCTTAATATCACCATCAGAAAGAGCATGCGGAATTATAACAAACTCCTCGTTCCTTAATGTTTATTGTTGATATTTTATAAATATAAAAATTAAATTTCAACAATAGATCATTGTTTTAAGAGAAAAAGGCCGATTTAATATTTTCAAGCTCCATCGATTGCTGAAAAACATTTTTAAAAAATACATTCGTCATGAATTGTTTTTAGCAATTATACAGGCCCACAAAAAAAAGTCGTCCGTCCGGCGAACCAGACCTTATGTATTTAATGCGCTGAATAGGAATCCGAAGTCAGAATTATCAGATTGGCTCGTTTTTCATCCCTAACCTCAAAAAACACAAAAGTGGTCTGTCCGGCGGACCTGATCAGGGTATCCTTATGTAGTTTGACCAGCTGAATCCGAATTTGAGTCAAAATTGTCAGATTGGTTCATTTTTATCCTTAGGCTCAAAAAACACCCGTAAAAACCGTTTATTTGCCTTTCACACTCAAATGAGTAGTTGGATTTTTTTTAAATATGTTTACTTCATAGCCTCATAACGCCATAAGCTCATATCGCTGTAACCCCTTAACCCTTCATCTACATAACCCTATAACCTATTAATCGGGGCATGCAAGCTTCGATAACCAATCAATCAATCAATCAACAAGACTTTATTTATAATTAAAAGCCTAGTCGGAACCTGACCCGGAGCCAACCTGACAACCACGATGCGCAGTACCGTAGTGGGTGTAAGGTTCGGCGGAGCAGATCCGGTTCGGCTAAGAACGGTAATTCAGGTGGGGAGTTGTAACTCCTATTCGCCGACCGAATTTAAAAACAACAATGCCTTAAAACTATGCTGCCCATAAGAGCCTAAAACTAATTAATGTATATTTTAAAAATTGTCGCACTGTGCACTGCGCACTAAAGAAATTTTGGTTACTGTCACGGGAAAACAAAACACAATGAAAAAACCTGTTCGAAGTAATTCTCCACCCTGGTGGTCTTCCTGCCTCCAGGAAAATAGAGGAAGTTAACAGTTGTAGGTTTTAAAAGTTCAAGAAGGTTATCGGTCGAAGGATGAATTTTGGAACAAAATAGAACAAAAAGAACAAAAAAGATAAAATAATGAACAAACAGAAAGGGAATAGAGAGGGGGTTAAGATTATAAATTTGATAGGTGAGGATAAAGATAGAGTAAAGGTAGATTATAATAGTGAAGAAGTTGGCTAAGGTGGAAGTTGCCTGAAAATAGGCAGCGTCTGGTATGGTATTGGGTGTTTCAAATTAAATAGAATTGCATTATGCTGTTTGATGTGTGTTATGTTGCAGGTTAGCGGTCTATCACCCAGTTTGAATTCGTAGAATTTTTGTGAAATCTGTTGAACGTAGTCCGTTAGTGGAGTTATGGCGTTACAGCGGGCGTACAGATCTCTGCCCGAACCAGAAATGAGGCGCATAAATTTGTGCCTAGAACACGAAGTTTTCTCATTGTCGTGGCCGGGATGCTGCACCACACCGGCGCCGCGTATGTGATGGCCGGCCTGATCACCATCGTGTATAACAATTTTTTATTAGTCCTGTTCAGTCCGCTACCCCTGACCAGAAGCGGATACAGACTCCTGGACATGGAGTAGACTTTTCGTATAGTCTCGTTGATGTGAGTGTTGTACGTCAGTCTCTTGTCCAGATTAACCCCAAGGTACTTCACGCACCGTTTAATAGGAATTTGGAATGGGCATTAAAATGCGGTTCTCAGTGAACCGTCGCGTGAAGAGTATAGTTTCTGACTTTTCGGCGTTGATCCGAATCTTCCACTTGTCGTAATACGCCGTGGCACGAGCCATGTGCGCCTTCAGCAGCATATTCGCCGCCTGAGCGTTGTACGAGTGTACGTATATGGCCGTGTCGTCGGCGTACTTGGCAAGTTTCGTATTCGGAAACTCCGGAAAGTCGGAGACGTATAAGTTATATAGCTTAGGTGACAGGCACGACCCCTGGGGGATGCCCGCGCGAATGTCCCGCCACGTTGATAGTTTATTATCCACCCTAACTTGCAGCGATCTACTTCAGGAAAGAGTGAACGAGTTTCGTTATGTGTATGGGAAAGTCCAGTGCGCTCAGTTTGTGTAGAAGACCCGCGATCCATACGGTATCGAAGGCTTTCTCGATATCGAGAAGCACCATGACGGTGCTCTTCCCGAGGTTGCATTGTACCTTGACGTTATTAACGATCCTGACAACCTGCTGCACAGTGCCCCTGCTCCGCCTGAAGCCGAACTGGCACTCGTCGTCGATGTCAAGTTCGATAACCACAAAACTCTGAATAAACAGAAATTTTAAACATCTGACTTCAAAAAGCATATAGCTCGGAGTGTTCAGGCTTTTTTTTATAACACCATAACCTCTAAATCTTGTAAATTTATAAACCCAAACTCCATAACCCCACAACCCAGGGCATCCTTTGAGGTTACAGTAATATGTTAAGGCATTGTGAGGTTATGAAGTCAAATTTAAAAAAATATCTAACTACTTATTTAAGTGAAAGGCGAAAAACCGGCTTTTTACGGGTGTTTTTTGAGGTTGGGGATGAGAAACAAGCCAATCTGACAATTATGTTTTCGAATTCGAATTCAGCGAATCAAAATACATAAGGATACACTGGTCTGGTCCGCAGGACAGATCACTTTTTTATGTGGGACTGTGTTATTAAATAAACAACTATATAAAAAAAGTTTTTAAAAGTCGATTCCTCGGTGTCAGATATTAAAAGAAAACATTTTTAATAATCGACTGATTATATTTCATCCTCAAAAGGGAGTGGAAAAGTCTACATTTTCGTTTCTTGTTTTTGCATCAGAAAATGAATAATTGAGAAAAATAAAGAACGCAAGAGTGTAGAGAGACCAAAAATACGTAAGTAAAAAAACGGCAATTTTTAAGTTTCCATAGAACAGCTAATATTTAACTGAAAAGTTTTAAAATAAAGGGCGACAAAAGTTTTGCGTTTAGCATTGCCAAAATTGAAAAAATATCGGAAATTGATCAAAACTTCAACAAGAAACCATTCATGTAATTTAGAAGCTTCATTAATTTTTGAAAATTTTTGGAATCTCAATTTTTTTTGCTATTGTTAATTAAGATGGCGCGCCCAGGCCGCTTGGAGAACCGCACGAAAAATGGTCATTTTACGCTTGCTTGAGGGGCCTGTCGTAAACTGTAATGGATAAAAATGCGCTCTCGCGGAATTTACAAAAAAAAAATCAATGCTCAAAATGAGGCCAGTGCACTTTTGTCATATATATATTAACCATTCTCGCTAGTAAGCAATGAAAGGTCAAGGCCATTTTATGGATTCTACTTTATTTACGTTAAAGATTAAGTTAATATTTCTCGAAATTCCTTACTGCTGTTAGGATCTCCAAACTTTATGAGAGAATTTGGTTTAGTCTTGCTACTTTTCGGAAAGTATGTATTTTTTCTAACCAGCACATCTTCATCACTTATCGGCATGTCCTCCTCAAAGAAAATATCGTCTTCTTGGGAAGATCTAACAGGTGGTCTGGCATTCAATATATTTACCTGTAACAATAGTAGAAATAGAAAAAATTTCACTTGGACTTTAACAATCGCATAGTTTAAAATTGCTAAAAAATAATGTCATTTGACAAGGCATTTGACAGACTGGACCATAACATATCGCTACAAAAGCTTACACTATTTGCACTTTCCTCTTCGCTTATAATACTATTTGCGTCGTATTTTCCTCACAGGAAACAGTACGTAGTATTTAGTTGCTTCAGTCTATTGAATACCTCGAAACTTCAGGAATTCTCCAAGGATCTATCCTTGGTCCTTTGCTTTTCAACATATTCATTAACGACATAGATTTAGAATTGAACTGCCTTCTCTATGAGGACGACTTAAAAATATTTGATGTGACTAGAAATGTTGAGGACTGTGAGATAACTCACCACGATTTGGACGAGATTTCTAATTGGTGCTTATTATATAAATTACCTCTTAATCCACAAAAGTGTAACGTAAGGTCTTACACATTAAAGACTTCTACATTGACATTCAATTATAATCTCGAAGGTACACCACTGAAGCATCCTAACATCTTTTTAATAAAAAACTGTCATTTAGTAAGCATATTGAGGCGATAGTGTGTAAGGCATACAAATCCTATTGATTTATAGCATGAAACAGCAGGGACTTTGCGGACCTTAACACCATTAAAATGCTTTATAACTGTTTTGTGAGATCTAAACTTGAATATGCCTCGATTGTATGGTACCCTCATTAGAATGTATACATCGATAATCTGGAAGTGTTCAGCGTAGGCTTCTTAATCTGCTATCTTTTACATCCTATGGTGCATACCCACCTTTAGGCTCACCAAAAATGAACTTCTTGAGATATATTTAATGGTAAGTCTCTTACAATGACGGGAATATCACTAACAAACATTTTTATCTAAAATTATTCATAATATAATTGACAGCAGATACATCGTATCTCAATTAAACTTTTATATTCCCAGAGTACCCTCCCGAGATCATGTAACCTTCTACCTGCCCACAGCGGGTATAAACATACTTCAATATTCGCCTATATACAGTGTGTCCCAGGATAGATATAACAAGAGGTGTAATGGACCAAAAATTTTGGAATTTTGGAATGGTATTTGGGGATTGAGCTGCTTGTTGTAAAACTAAAGTATACCAAAAATGACTTGATTTGGTGTTCTACGGGGCAGTGGCGCAGCCAGAAAATTCATCTGGGGGGGGGCCAATAGAACCGGCCTCTCCAAAGGATGTGGAAAATTTTTCAGAAAATTATTGTAACCGGATGTGTATAGATTCCTCTACTAGAATATTGGCATTAATTACAAAATATTTATTTCAAGGGATGGTTTGAATACTGCTTTGTACTGATAGAGAATATGCGTCTTTATTTTTGGTTCATGGTAGACGGCTTGGGGGGGGCCCGGGCCCCATGGCTCCCCCCCTGGCTGCGCCCCTGCTACGGGGTGTTTTATACGCAAAGTTGTAAAAATCACCACTAATAAAGTACCTTTATTTTTCAAAATATGAAAAAATTCCACTAAGAAAAGTTATTTAGAATGCAATTTTATACCTCTACACCAAATTTCAGGATTATAAAATTATTTTTTTGAAACTTTTTTTTTCGATAAATTAGTATTTTATTTTGAACCATTCAATTAAAACTGCATAGAAATTATTTTTTGTGAATTAATATTTAAAGTTATGTAGAAGCTAAAAGTAGGCTATGAGAAAAGCAGTGGATACACATTTATCATTTATTATTGACATGTCTGACAAAGGTAGTCAATATTATCCTTAATTTCTGTTTCAAATTAACGAACCAAGCATAAAAAATTAAGTGAAAATGGTACTCACAGTGCGTGAAAAAAAATAATATTGTGCAATACTACGGAATTGTGCGGTGAAAACTCGTTAAGAGAAGTGGTAAGCCAATTTAATTTGAAATTTCCAAACACTGCTTTGTCACGTACTCAGGCTATGAGAATAATTAAAAAATTTCTGGCTACTGGTAGTGTTCTTAACATGAAAAGAAAAATAAAAGCATATGATGAAGACAATGTTGGGGCTATTATAGCTCATGCCTCTGTTATAGAAAATCCTAGGATGCCACTAAGAGAGAGATCAGCTCTTATTAATATTAGCAAGTCTGAACTTCAAAGAATTTACAAGGCAAAGAAAATTAGGGAATATAAAGCAAATTATAAACATACGCTTGAAGAGGGAGATGACGGCCGTTGGTTGGATTTTTGTTGGACCATTGGAGAAAGAATCATGGAAGAGAGATTTTTTCATCATTTCATAATTTTCTCAGATGAATCCACATTCACAACCAATGGTGTTGTTTCATCTCAGAATTGTCGGTTTTGGGCTTCTGAAAATCCAAATTTTAGAATTCATTGTAGAAGACAATAAAAGTGAATGTGTGGTATGCCGTTTCTTATCACGTTGGAGTTATTGGACCTTATTTTATTGAGGGAAGGTTAAACCAGCACACTTATTTACAGCTTCTTGAAAGATTTTCTGAAGAACATTTAAATATTTGAAGAGATATGCCTTTAGTTCATTCATGGTTACCCTGGCCACTCCACAGGTTAATCGGTGGTTGAATTTAAATTTTGGAGAAAATTGGATTGCCAGGAATGGACCGATCAAGTGGCCGGGGAGATCCCCAGACCTATCAATATTGGATTTCTTTTTATGGGGTCGCCTCAAGCAGTTGGTTTACGCTGAACCACATCCTAACGATGTAGCAGTATTGAAGCAGAGAATTAGAAATGCCGTAAACTCCATACCGTTAGATCATATTCGAAACAGTTTTAAGGCGAAGGATCGAAATGTATGTGAATGTGGGTGGTAGCTACGTCGAATAATAAAAAAAATTATAAACATTGTTTTGTATTGATCAATAATTAATTTGTTTGTGAATCTGTTAGATTTTCTACTTGTTATAATTTTTAAACCTCATTAATCTTCTGTTATATTTTAATTATTATATTGTGCTTATCATACCCTCCTGTTCTGTAATTGGGTATTTCATCCGTAGAACATAGGCCAGTCGGTAAAGTAAAAAATACACCAGAAGCTTGCAAAAAATGTTATCTGAGACTTTCCTTCAGTAACTGTTAGTGGAGGGTCTCTACATCACAAAACGACAGAAATCAGTTCTGGAGGTGCCGCGCAACCCCCCCAAAAATATCACCCCTTCGGTGCAAAAAGCCTTATTTTACTGATAATTCGTTAACCGTTGAAGACATTAAAAAATTGCTCATTATGGAAAAGAAAGCTTGACTAATTTCCTACAAAAAAGTCCTTCTGTAATTTTTTTGTATATGCCATAGTTTTCGAGAAAATCGATATTGAAAATATAAGAAAAAATGAATTTTTAGAAAATGCGTTATATAATCATTAATAACTTCGACATATCTAAGAAAATCAGGAAGCAAATGGAAGATATTTTTATAACCTTCAATTTTTCACCACAGAAAATTATAAAAGTAACTAGATTTCTAGGGTTTTTAAGTAGTCCAGTCAATGAAAGAGTTGTAGAGAACATTTTGGAGGGGAGAATTTTTCTCTTCAGGAATGTGTTGGGGGTAGACAGGAGGTAAACATACTAAAAGTCCCCGCCCCTAGCCCCGCCGCTTCAGTAGGAGAGGGGGGTGGAAAGGTTCCTTTTTTCGATTCTTCGCTTATAACTCGGAAACGATGCGTCGTACGAAAAAAGGTAATCTATGCCTTTATAGCAGGTGAATGATTTTCTGGTCATAAGTAGATCCTAATTTGTTCTATACTTAAGTAAAATTTGATTCAAATCGGTAGCAAAATGAAAAAGTTATATGTGTATCTTCATTTTAAGTGAGTCACACTGTATATTTAAGGAAATGTCTAGACTTCGACAAAATATTACGTTAGTAAATACGTCGAGTGTTGTAAAATAAAGATTGTTTTGTGACTGTGATTTATTAGCAGACCACGGTAAACCGCTTTGATAGAAATATTCAAGGTACACAATTGATTTTTTTTTTATTAATTATCGATTTTCGCTGGCGAATATCTCGTAAAATATAACACATAGGAAGAAAATGAATATAAACATTCTTGTGGGAAATTTAATTACGTTTAATTTTGCACAGATTACCTTTTCCCATACGACGCATTGTTTCCGAGTTATAAGCGAAGAATCGAAAAAAGGAACCTTTCCACCCCCCTCCCCCCTGAAGCGGCGGGGCTAGGGGCGGGGACTTTTAGTATGTTTACCTCCTGACTACCCCCAACACATCCCTGAAGAGAAAAATTCTCCCCTCCAAAATGTTCTCTACAATCCCTTTTTGAGCATTCATTGATTGGACTAAAGGTCGTATTAGTAAAAATTGATTTTTTCTCGATTTTTTTGAATATATATATTTGCCATTTTTAACATATAAAAAATAGAATCAGATATGTAATACATTCATTTAATAACTTTATTTTGTAACCATTAAAAATTATAAAAGTCTCTCGATACTTTGTATAATGGTGTATAAGGTCGTATGGGTCCTAAATAATCCCTTTATCACCCCTTAAAATTTAATAAGTAGCAAACACTCTGTATATGTCAGTCATTAGTATTGTAGACAATGCAATCGACTTGTTTTCAAATAAACTAACTGCCCGTATAACCGCGAGTTCAAACCAATTTGCAACCTACGTATTGTTCGCATTGGTGTGGACGCAGCTTTAGACACTAAATTCTGTAAATCTATAATTTCCCTTTCTAGGAAAATAGTAAGCCGGTCAGAGTCAGTTGAGTAGAGGTTTATCGTACGAGGTAGAGGCTTAACTTATTATTTACTGAACGTATTCGGGTAGGATTCTCGATCTGAGGAATAGAATTGGACACGAAAAAATAAAAAAGTAATCCCTCATTTTGTTGTAGTAATTGATTACGGAAAAAATAAATCACTTAAATATAGGTTGGCAGCTACTTAATTTTCTATGACGTTTTGTGTGTGTTCTCCTCGGCTCACAGTACCAACGACACTCCCGCAACAGATATTTGCACTCCATAATGAAGCAATTAATCTACCCATTTGACAAGCTATATTTACCTTTAATTATGTTAGGGTCATAAATACTTTTTATAAATTTTAGCAAAACGAATTCCAAGGTTATTCATTACGATGTTTGCTCTTCATATCCAATTTGACAAAATTCATGCATCAAAGAATTCCTAATTGGTAGTGAAATCGTTTGTTTAACTCTTTTTGTTGTTGAAAATTGAGAAATTGCACTTAAGGATTTTGCAGAGTGAGAGGGAAATATGCATTTATTTTCGATTTAAATATTTAAAAAACCAAACATGCTATAATCTTTGAAACTGTTTTAGACACTTGATATTGTTCTAACGAATACAACTATATGTATTTTTTGTTGCTGTCAATGAAAATAGTTCCTAATTTCATTATTAGAATAGTAGTACAGGAAAACTTTACTTTAACTCGCAAAAAATTTGTGCAGATCTTAAACTTTGGTTATAGGTTCAGAACCTACAGGGGGGGGAGGGTTTTTAATGTTTACAGTGACGGAGAGTAAGTGTTATGGTGGAAAATTTGAATTTTTTTTTTTGGAACAACTATGCATTTGCACCGAAAACTGACTTCAGATTCGTGTTCTACGACTCCAAATTAGTGTAACCTGAAAAAATTTCGCAAAAATTCCGATGTTACGCTAAAATGCAGAATTACCAATGTTGAATTTCTTAGAAACTGTGACACTTCCATCAAAAGTTCTAAGAAACAAAATTAAAGGTACTTTTACTCAATCTTTAAAATGATTTTTTGTTTATTTCTACATCACAAAAAATAAAGAAGTTATGGCCGATTCAATGTGCGTTTTCACATTTTTGCTAACAAAATGTCGATATTTTGTGATTGTAATTGCTCAGTAATTAATTTTTCTTAAAAATTCTGGTTTATTTTTCGTTAATATATAGCATCAATCAATTTATTTTGTTCCTTTAAAACACTTGTATTAGAAAAAAATTCCATCCGCCATCCCCCCCATCGAAAAATGGCCGTATTTCGGTTAATAATTGCTATAAAATTAATTTAAAAACAACAAATTAAAGATAATTTTGCCAGAAACAACTTTTATTTGAACTTGAATTTTTTGTAAATATCATATTTCCCAACAAAATTGAGAAAAATCAATTTTTTTATTAAAATGTCAATGTTTTTACCCCCTATAGTTTCCCGCGGATCGTGAATTTTGGCCTATTTTGAACTTATAACCAAAGTTTAAAGTCTGCACAATTTTTTTTCGAGTTACAGTCATTTTTTTTAATCTTTCCCTGTACTATAGTGCATTTGACTATGTACAAAATTTATGATAAAAGCTGTATATGGTTGTATTCCTTAGAGCAACGGGAAGTATCTGAAACTATTTTAAAAATTATACCTTTTATAATAAACCGAAAATAAATATATATTTCCCTCTCACTGCAAAATTCTATCATTAAGAGTGGGTACGCCAAAAAGGAAAAATTTTCAGTGACTCTGTATTTTAATTTTTTCTTAAATAGTAATTAATGAAATCAAGAAAAGTAAAACGTTACAAACACATCTCATCTCATTGTTAAAAATAATCTCTCCAAAAAGACTTGCTGCAATAAGATCAGATTATTTTACAATGCTACAATATTTGTGAAAATTATATTAACTTTAATCGGATAAAAAAATTATCAGCTAAAGAAGAATTGTTTAACTCGCGTCTGTAACGTATTAGTTTTTTGAATTCACTAATTACTATTTAAGAAAAAAATAAAATGCTGAATAACTTTCGCGAATCTCTGAAAATGTTTCAATTTTGGCACACCCACTATTAAGAAAACAAAAATTGTACTAATGTATTTTCTTTGCTAATTTCTAAATAAATAATTCCGGAACTAATAATTTGAGGTGAATATTATAAAGAGCATTTTAAAGTAGACTAAATTTTCTACAAAAAAGGTCTGTTGACTTTTTATATAGCTGTCGGCGTTTTTTTTTCAAACATGACGCAAACTTGGCAAGTCCCATAATTAGTGTGAAAATCGATTTGCATGCGGTTTTTATCATTAAATATAAATTTTTTTCTACACAAAATATATACATTTCTTTAATATTTTAACCTAATAAATAGTTTGATCAATTTTAAAAGGTTTCTTGTTAAATAATTTTCTCGAAAATACTTCTTTATATTGTTTAATTAGTGAATCATTCAAATTGTTTTCTACTAATATTTAAAAAGTTAACCATTGACTCTACAGAAATTAAAAAAAATTCATCCTCAAATTTAGTAGTTTTCTTATTTGCCTCTAGCATGTTTTCGCTCAATGTAATACCTTTCGAGGTATTTGACGAAAGCCTATTTAAAATACCTTTTTTTTCAAGCAATTTTTTTTTTTTCAGTTGCCACTCCCTGAAAAGGGAGTGTCAACTCTATAAATTAGCAAACCACCGCATTATATAGAAACTTTTCGTTGATACATTTACTATTAAGTTGCTGAAAATAAATGAAATTTAATCATGACATTCCGAAGTTAAAACCACTAGTTATTGTACTATTATTAAATGTGGAATATGTATATCAGTACATTAATAAGAATGAATTTTTTTTAATGACTACAATACAACAGAAGAATAAACAGAGATGAAAAATTCCCATATAATAATACTTAATATAACATATTTTTTATTATTATTAGATTAAAATTTACATTGAAATGATCTTCACAAACAAATAATTTAGTATTTTCCGATATGTAATGTTGATTTCATCTCATAGCCCACAACTATAATTTTCTTCTTTTTAAAGTTTAGCATTTGTTTCTACTAACAAAGAAGAAGCAAATATTATTTCTGGTGTTCCAATAGATGTTGATTCACATTTTGATACTGAGCAATATTTTAAAATCGTACCTGAGTGATAGGGATCAAATAATTGTACACAACGGAACGGCGTCATCATCAGTAAAAGTAAGATTTGGAATTCCACAGGGTTCCGTATTAGGACCACTTCTATTCTTAATTTATGTAAATGATTTGCCTAACTACGTCAAGGACACTTCGGTTGTACTATTTGCTGATGATACGACCATAATAAACATCAATCAAAATTTTAATGATCTACAACATGATATGCAGTGCTCACCGTTGCAGGCTTGTGATTGGTTCAGAGCAAACAAATGAAATTTAAATCAATTGAAAACACAAAGTATGATTTTCTCAACTCGGAGATTAGATCATTTTGATAATCCCGATAATATCAAGTTTTTAGGAGTAATTGTGGACGATAAGCTATTAGAGGAGCGAAAAAGAGTTTTTTTTATCAGCTTAGAACAAGATCAGACACAGTGGGTATTACCGACAACATCATTTTACACATAAAAACACGAAATACGACATTTTTTAGTGGTCACAGATATTATTTAAAAAAAGTGTAAAATTTAATTTTTTTTTTAAATCATGTTTTTTTGTACATCTATTGCCATATCTCAAAAATGAATTGAGCTATCGATGTGAACTTTTTTTTGTTATAAAACACACACTTAAGCGCTTCTTTCTATACATAGGATTGCTAATTAAAAAAATGTGAACATGCCAAAAACGTAGATGACCCTAAAAGTTTAGAGAATACGCCATCAAATTTTCACTAAGCGAGGAACTTTTTTGTTTTTGAAAATTGTGTGTAACATGCTATGAAGAAAATGAAGTCAATAGACTAAAAAAGTTTTTAGAAAAAAAATATTTTCATTATTAGCAACAGTTTGCTAGTTACGAATTTTTTAGTATGGAGGAATTGTCGAAGCGTACGCGCGCGGCACTTAAGAATAATAATGATTATGTATTATGTGTAACGGAACTTTTCATTACTATTTTTTTATGTTTAGGACTGTTTTATCACGTTTTAGGATCTGAAAGGATAACTTATTTTTTCCAGTGGCGCATTAAAATTGAAGGCAAAAAGGAATTAAAAATCTCAAATAGAGTATCTGGGATAAAAATGCATTGCATTGGGATCTCGAAAACGGTAAAAAATAATATTATAGTAAATGGAAAAAAAGTTGCGCAACAAGGCTAATAAAATTCCATAAACAGAAGTTTAGGAAAAGTAATAATTTTGGAGTGTTTTGATAAAAAGTAAACTATCGAGTTTTCCTTTTTTTTGCGTTATTATTGGAGCTAAATAGAAAAGATAGTTCCTTAAAGCACTTTTTTTTTAACGTGGCAATCTTAATATTTGTATCCGACATTTCCTGTGTCAGAGTCCCTATCCGAAACTCCCGTGCATTGTATTTTTACCCTAGATCCACACAATAATAGAGTAAACGTGTTATTTTCGCCTAAATTAGGTAACAAAAAAGAAAAAAATATCCTAAATTAAGTCTCTTTTAATTTCCGCAGCCCCAATTATAGAAACCCCGTTTCCATGGCTTGTGCACAAGTTTATCGTTCTCCTCTATTACTACGCCACATAAAATCCACTCCATTTTACAATGAAACTTAGATTGCTTTTTTATCTTAAATATTTTTTTAGCAGATATTCCACGCACAATTCGCACAATGGCCATACGTTCTACAATATAATACAAGTAGTAATAAGGGAGAGAATATCGTTACACATTTTACTTCCACATCCAGTGTTAGTATCGACAAAAATATTTTTGAAAAGTTTTATTGTCCAAATAGGCTTGGAATGTCATGAAACGTCGAGATTTTAAGTTTGAGCAAAAAAAAATTCTGTCTGTCGGTCTGTGCGCACAATTACTCCGGAACCGTTTAAGATATTGACTTGAAATTTGGTACACGTACCTATGTAATTTAACGAGATCTGGAACTAGATTATTCCGTTAAAGGGTTGGGGGGTAAATGGGGGTAAATAGGCAAATCAAGCAAGTAATAGTCCATACAATTGGTATTTAGTATATATAAGAGACGCTAAGGTCTCAAAATTTTTTTGGCATTAACCACCCCCATTACCAACTCCCACCCCATTATTCAAAGGGGCAAAAAAAAATAAAATTGTCATTTAGTGTGTGTACAAAAACCAAAGGCCTCAATTTTTTTTTTACTTTATCCACCACTACTACCACCTCCCTTCCACCACCCTCAGCCCCACTACCGATGTGGCATATCGTTTTATAGGTTTTTGGGGTAGACGATTTCAAATATTTTATTATTAAAGTTCCATAAACAATTATTTCCACATTCAAATTTTTTTCGTTGTGAGAGATTTGGATAGAAGATCTGGATGTGGAAGTAGTGATTCCTTGGGCAACGGTTTTATAATTTGACCTTTGACGAAAACGAATAACGTTGATCGTACACCGCCCTGAGACTAGTTGGTTTTAGTGGACGCGGGCGTATTAATACTCAATTTCTGCAATTCGCGCGCTCCAAAAAAATCACTGTACCTAAACTATCAAAGACACAATAAGAATTATGCTATCAAAAACTTTTTTGGTATTTTGGCTTTATTTTCTTCGCAGCATGTTATACGAAATTTCCAAAAACAAAAATGTTTGTAGCTTAGTGAAAATTTGACTGCGTATTTTCTGAACTTTCAGGGTTATCTAAGTTTTTAACATGCTTAAAAATGTTTTAATTAACAATACTATACACAGATAGAAGCGCTTAAGAGCGCTCCGGAGTGTGGTAAATTTGAGAATCGTAATTACTGTCATATGAATTGTTATTTTAAAATTTGGTTTTCACTATTATTTCTTTTGAGATGTTGGAATTGTGGAAAATGAAGAAGATAATTCAAAAAAAATATATATGCACTTATTTCCTTCAATTTTGTTTTTTTGGAGAAAATTTTAGCTTTCCATAAAGGGTTTAATTTATTTAGGAATTATCCCTTTGACAGAATTAAAAAAAAAGTAGATTATATATTTTTAATTTGGGACCTAATATATGAAGGAATTTTGCTGTTGAATTGCAATCAAGATTATCCGTTTCATTTATCGTTCTCTCTCGAAGAGAATCCTTGGGAAGATGAAGGTACACATGGATCGCGAATAGCCATAAAATTAATGTGTTTACAATTTACTAGGCATAGGCGCGCAGAGGAACAACATATTTATATTTTACGTGCGAATATAATAGTATATTTACTTTTTAGATTTGTGTGGTGTATTACTATATACATTTTTTGGTTATTTAAAATGGGAGGAATTGTTAGGAGGTCGAAGGAACTCAAATGTATGTTTTAACACTATCAGCAAAAACAAAAAATCGTAGACTATGATTAAATCAGTTTTCTAAAAAAATGTATACTACCTAAGTACATTTTTATTAAAAACTTGTAAAATAAATAATATACAAAGAACGCAAAGCAAATGTGGGACACGAGAAATTTTAAGATTAAAACAAATTAGGAGCGAATTTTGATGAAATGGTTTTAATGAAAAGGTTTATAATTATTATTTTACAAATTTTTTTAACGTATTGTTGCGAAATATTTAAATTTTGATTTGTAATATATATTTATAATATGTAGGCTACTGATTTTCCTCAAATTTCGGATGATAAATGTGAATCTTTGTAACTGTGGTTATGGAACTTAAAACTTCAGAGAAATACTTCCCAAAATGTGAATTTTTCGTCCGTTTGTCCATTTGATCATGTCCTTGTTCTCGATGTCTATTGAATAAATAAAACAATTATTTTTTCGTTTAACTTGCTCTAACTGAAAAGCGGAACAATTAATTGGTGTCATTTTTTACTGCTCTATCAGTAAACATTTATTAAGAAAAAATGAGGTCAAATTTTAATAAATGTAGAAAATACGATTTTCTCCCCCGACTATATCAACAAGATGCGGGGAAATATAGCAAGAGGAAAACTTTTTATTTTTCGAAATAGATAACAAGTAGATCGAAAAGAAATGAAGATAAAGAATGGACGCCATTTTTATTTGATACTTCTTTTTATAGGATTAGTAGTTTTCGAGAAAACTGCATATGAATTATTATTGGTCCGGTACTGCAATTAGTTACTACTAGATTTGCATGTTATTTTGTCATTAAATAAGTTTTACGTATATTCTCTCCATCGTTTCACCTTGTCTTCAGTCTCCAATGGTTCCACTCCTTCACTGTTAGTAAATTGTTTATAAGAACAAATTAACCACAAATTCACAAAATAACCAAATTAAATATTATACTCCTTGGCCGATTTATTGGATATTTTATGTAGTTGTTGCACATTTTATGGAAACTTTTTTGTAAGTAATGTTAGTTTTAGGCAATTTTAATTTTATGATTCAAATTTAATTGGTGAAACACTCGTCTGTATAAAATGAAGTAGGAAAAAAAGTGATCACAGGACTGTTTGTGTCTTGTGTCTTGAATCCGCGGCACCTCGATTTCAAGTCAAAATTGTAGCCACTGCATCATCATACTTCAGTCAATCTGTACATTCATAGGGCGTGAAAAACATTAGACATAGGAATATTTTTTTAACAATCTAAGTTTTCAGCCTCGGGTGGGGCCACTTTGTCACCATGTTGTCATAAAGGAGGGTAAAATAAGTTTTTTTTGGAATAACTCTTTTCCTGTTGATCCTAACTTACTCTATTTATTATAAATTTTGTAGAGGATAAAATTCTGAACAACTCTTGTGCACATTTTTTTGTACGATTAATAGTATAAAAGTTATAGTGCCGCAATAATTTATTTTATTCGCCAATTATATCTGTAATGAAGTGATTTCTTCCGGGTGTTGCCGTGGTTGTCAAATTCGACAACCACGGCAACACCCGAAAGAAACCATTTCATTGGACAATGGCCGTGAGCTTGCATTCTACTGTATTTGTAATGCTAAGAAATAAATTCGAATAATCCAATTTTAGAATATGTCAAGCTGAGGAAGATGTCTACCTTTTAATTTTTCAAACAGCTATCGAAATGTCCTCGGCGTACGAAATTGAAAACTTGGATTCTTAATCTTATTCTAGAATACTATAAAAAATACTTCTGTCTAATGATCTTTCAAATGCTTTATCTTGACAGGAGTATCACTTTTGTTTAGATTATTATTAATTGTAAACTTCAACATATAATCTATCTAGATGAAACTCATATCGACAGTTGAATATGATGTTATTGTGAATTGTATATTAGTAAAAATATAAAAATAATGACAGGAAATAACATTTCACAAGATTTTTATTTAAATGATTAATACCTTTTTTTATCTATAAAGACTGATTTTGTGTTTTAGTTATTTTTTTATGGCGAACAAATGCTGTTCGGCTTTTTGTACCAAATGTCCGGCCAAATTTAGAAATAAAGCCCGGCTTTTCGAATTTTAGGCCTGGCAACCTTATACGCAAAGCATTCATTGGATAAAACAACTTACCGAATGTGAACTTTTAGTTTTACCAATGATTATACATACTTGTTATTAACATATTTACTTTTATAGATATCTAAAGAGAATTTTTCGAAAAATAAAATGCTACCCAAAATGAACATTTAAAAACAAATGCCTTCTACCGGAGTTGGTTGATCTTAAAAGTGGAGCGGTACGCACGCACGCTCTCTTGGTAGCTCCAACTCGCAATATTTCATTATACAGGGTGGACTACTATTATTGCAAATATCTCGTCGTGTAAGCCTCCAATTAAAAATGACTTCTACAAAAGTTGTTGGTTCTAAGGGGGCCATCTGATTCTGTGGTTGGGCATCGGGTGCGTGACCTTGGTGAGGCCCTGTGATACCCAACTTTGTTTTTTCTTTTAATGGGAATTCCTACCTTTTATTGCAGAATCTAATTCTACGGGAAAAAATACGTTCAAGTGTGATTTTTTAAAATTTTTTCCAGTGGGCTTTACTCGGGTCCAATATCAACGATTGAAATCACACCGGTTAAGCTAACAATTGAAAAATGACTTAAATAAAAGTTGTAAAATTAGATGGGGGTCATCTAATGCTATGGTTCAGTACCCGGTCCAGGCCCTTGATACGGCTCTGGGGCCTCCAACTTTTTCTTTAATGGAAATATCAATTTTATATTGCAGATTTGCATTCTACGGAAAAAATACATTCAAATATGATTTTAAATTTTTTTTTTCAGTGGGCCTTACAAATTGGGCTCAAGTAAGGCCCACTGGAAAAAAATTTTGAAAACCATATTTGAACGTATTTTTTTCCGTAGAATGCAAATCTGCAATAAAAAATTGATATTCTCATTAAAAAAAAGAAAGTTGGAGGCCCCAGGGCCGTATCAAGGGCCCGGACCGGATACTAAACCATAGCATTAGATGACACCCATCGAATTTTACAACTTTTATTTAAGTCATTTTTCAACTGCTAGCTTAACCGGCGAGATAATTGGTTTCTTGTGATTTCAATTGTTGGTATTGGGCCCGAGTAAGACCCACAAAAAAATTTTGAAAACCATACTTGAAATAATAAAAAATAGGGGTTTCCATTTAAAAAAACAAAGTTGGATATCACAGAGCCTCACCAAGGTCACAAACCCGGTGCCCGACCACAGAATCAGATGGCCTCCTTAGATCCCAACAACTTTTGTAGAGGTTATTTCTTAATTGGTGGCTTACAAGACGAGATATTTGCAATGATATATTAAAATGGTCTACCCTGTATATTTATACCTATTCGAATTAATCAAACATAAAACATTCATAGTTTATATAAACTATATTTTATTTTAATTTTTTATAAAAGTTACTAAGTGATTAAGCACACACAAATATGAAAATGTACAAGATATCGAAATTCCAATATTGTGTCTCTCAGATTCAAACAAACTTTACGTAGATCAGACCATATATCAATTTTAGTTTAAAATTCATGTGTTTCTAGTGAGACTGTTAGAAAATAAGTGAAAGTTTCAGTCGGACGTTGCCGATTGTGAATACCTAGTAAAAAAGATAACTTGAGCTAGGCTTAAAATTTTTATAACTTGGAAGATACGTTAAATAGCATGACCCTACTGAAATTGGGCCAAATCCGTTATACAGAGGTGATCATCAAAGGCGCCTAAACAGTTAGGTTTTATCAGTTTTATCATAATTTTAGGGTATAATTTACTAAGGATTTGACTTGCTTCGCTTATTGAAGGGAAATATAATTATGAATAAATATTATGTGGATTACAGAAATTGAGGTCATTCAATTCGATCAGTTGGTCTGTCTGTCTATGGCTATATCTGCAAAACTATTTGATGAAGAAAAGTAATATTTAGTAGGTAGCCAATTCTATTGCCAACGAAGAAATGGGATATTTTATTGAAAAATTTACAGGACACTCAAAATAAATAATAAAACCAATGCGACAGACAAGACAGGCAGGAGAATAATATTTGGCATGTAGCTAACACAATAGCCATGAAAGAAACCTGCTATACTTTTAGTGTAAGTATGAAGAGTGGTCTTCCTAAAAAAGTAGACGATTAAGAAAACAATGGAGGAAAATTATATTTAGAGTGTAGTTGACAATATTTCCAAGGAAGGAAACCGTATAATAGTGTTAATAAATAGAAAAGTATACTCCGTGGTCAGTGTTCACCCAAAAGAAAATGTAAGGATACACAAGATATCGAAACTTCAATATTGTCTCTCAGATCAGTTTTATCTTAAAAGATTGTTAGAGGGAATTTTAATAACTATATTACGAAACAAGTGAGAGTGCAATAGGACTTTGCCGCCTGCGAATGCCTGTTTAAACAGTAAAAATAAAAAATATTGTTGTATAGTTAATGTCAGTGTACGTAAAAGTTAAAGTGACCATTCGTCCCCCATTAGGAGGGACAGTCCCACTTTTGCTGGAGCTGTCTCCCAATGTGAGTGTCCCCAAAATGTCCCCCATTCGCGTGGTTTCACTAAAAATGACCCCTATTCCGGTGGTTTCATCTCCCCTTCGCTCATCAATTATTAAACCTGGAAATTTTTTTCCATATGTCCCCCTTTAGCAAGATTCAAATATGGTCACCTTAGTAAAAGTAAATCGAGCCGTACTAAAGCAAAATATTAATCAAATAGGTATTCACAATCGGCCGCGTCGGCCACTCCCGACTGCAACTTCTACTTGATAATTATGGATTATTTATTATAATATGTATTTAATTATAACCTTATCCTGTCTTTACTTTCCGCTTATTTTTTAAACACTACTAATAACGCAACTTTTAAAGAAAAATATTATATACCTAAACCCCGTGTTGCGCTAACAATAAAGAACCGATTTTACTAAGTATTTAATTGCTTTATTTAATTCATTTTTGTGTTCATTATTAATAATGCTGATAATTTGACTGAGATATATTAACACATATTTTACAAAGTATAACACGCCTATGACTTATTGAAAACAGTTGTTAAAAATCTCGGCGAAGAGCAATTAAGTAAACAAAAAATCCATAAAGAAGGTCGTAAACTCATTTAATGGGAACACATATTTGATATAAAATATCTACAACGTATCTAGCCACTTGTCTAACAATACAATTGAGATAGAAAATTGTGATGACGCTATCGACTCCGGAAAACTCTTAAGTGTGTGTTTTATAACAAAAAAAAGTTCATGTGGATATTTCCATTCGTTTTTGAGATATGGCATTAGATGTTCAAAAAACCATGATTAAAAAAAAATAAAATTTCACACCTTTTTAAAAATAACAATGTTCGTGACCACTAAAAAATGTCGTATTTCATGATTTCTAATGAACATCGATCTACTTAACGAAATGGTATATGTCTCAGTTTGTTCTAAGATTAAAAAAAAAACTCGAGAAGGAAGCGGCTTTTCCCCTGTTTTTTACTCCACTATATGTTGTTATCAACATGTAGACTATTTGGCTAGTAAACTGTAGAAGGTAATTTATCCGGCTATGAGTCTAAGAACTCAGTTGCGTCTGAATGTGGTAAAAATGGTTTATTTCTCGCAATTTCAAAGTGTTTTTTCCTATTCCATAATAACTTGGGGACACTCAGCTCATCTGAATAGAATATTTTCACTTCAAAGACGTGTTGTGAGAGTAATGTTGGGTTTACCATTACGGAGGACGTCAAATAAAAATTTAGCGAGTAGAATATCCTGACTGCTCCTAGTTGTTTCATTCTCGCAGCTCTTATGCCTGTTAAAAAAAATTTAAATGACTGTTTCACATGGTGAAATTCATAAACACGATACTTGGCAGAGAAATGAGTTTTGTTTAGATTTTATTAGGTTAGAAAAAAGTCGAAATGCAACAAATTATTATGGCCCAAAATTCTTCAACAAGTTACCACTCAATATCAGAATGTCGCCGGAAAATAAGCTCCATTATAATATTAAACAAATTCTGCTGAAGGGAGCGTACTATTCATTTGATGAGTATCTATGTGTATTACTATGTGTTAAATTATTTTTAATGTTTGTTTACCATTATATGTTGTAATATACAATATTTGTACTTGTGTCTGATGTTATACCGTGCTTGTAGCCGAACGCTAGGCATAGGGAGTAAAATTACAACATCGCGCGTGCCAGCTGGCTAAAATGAAATAACAGGCTGGAATGCTCCGCTCGACGGAGGAATTTACGGCAGCTGTGTTGTCATATCTATCGCGCTACGTGGATGTACATGCCTAATGGGAAATTACACGCACGGTATACAATATTTGTAATTTCAACTTATGTAAAACCATTGATTGTTGAGTATTAAATCACAGATTTATCCATATTAAATCGAAGTTAGGATTTTACGAAGAAGTAAACTCTCAAAACACCCATATGATGACGTCGCTGTCAAAAGTAAATAAAGGGCCTGACATTACTATTGACATAAAATTGCACTTTCCGAAATAAATTTTATGCCAAATACAACATATTTCAATCAGATTAATAATCAAAACTCTTATTATAACAAAGAGGAAATCTAATTTTATCGACTTTAAAAGAGGTATGCGTTTCCTTCTAGTTTATCTTGTCAATGGCATATTATGAAGGATTCAGGTAGTTTTAACTAATGTACGGGGGTACATGTAGCTAGGGCATTGAGAACACAAGATGTTAAAGGCATTTTAAGTTGACCAGGTAAATATCTACTTGCATTTGATTCCCTAATAGAAACAAAACTATATTCTTTTAGTTTTTTTATAAACATTGCGAAGGATAATCCAAAATTATTTTTTACATTTTTCTAAAAATAGTTAAGACATATTCACAGCAGGCGGTGTATACTCTATTATTAATAATAATAACATAATAAAGAGGGTGTCACCACGGTGTTAAATTATTTGTATTTCGCAACTATTAAGAATACAGTTCTACGTTTTTTAATTATAGGTTTTCCATGGGGCTCTATCCAACTTAAATATTTTTATCAGTTGTCAGTTCCGGTTATACCCGAAGAGGTAACCAATTTCATTATTTGAAACGGAACACTCTGTATATTTTTACATTTTTGACTCTACGGTAAGTTCCAATGTCATTTTATTTCGTATACTCTATACGAAAAAAAAATATGGTTTAGGCGGTTTTCATTTATTTTTATTTTTGACATATATAATATATCAAATAGATGTTAATTAAGTTAAATTGCAAAGGGATGGCTTTTGCTAGAATAGTACAGGTCCAAATAAATATAAACAGAAGAAAAAATAATACGGGGTGGTAAATAATACCATTAAACTTACGTTCAAAAAATATGTCAAAATTAATTTTTTATAAAGCCCTCAAGTTTTATTTCTGTTCATGACCCTTCATTAAAAACTGATTCAAAACTGTATTTATTTTCCTATATCAAATGTATATTTTTTTTTGAGATATTTGCTGTTATAAAAAAATCAAGGTACAAACATTTCCTGTTTTTTTGCAGATAATTTAAAATCTTAACCTGTATATTAGGTATACCTATTTGCCGATTATTTGAATCACAAGGTTCATTACTCACCATTTTCAACAGAATTAAAATATATAAACAACCACCACATTTTGACATAGTCAAACACAACGAAATAAACGCGAACAGAACAGAACACTTTTTACATAACACAAACATAATACAAAAAACACTTCGATACTGGGTATACCTACACCATCGTTATCATTTGTTTGAATGAATAAATTCACCTGCTTCAATCACTAAACCCCACTCACACAGAGTAGGTACAAAATCAAGGAAAGATAATTAGATGTGGAGACTTCTAGTCTCTATAACAATTGCTTGTATATTGTCATTCCAGGTAATATTTAGTTAAATAAGGGTTACAGCAGACTTAGACAAACATTTTGTAGAGGGTGTGTTAGAAAAATTTAGGAACTTGTTCTTTTTACGATATTGTTTTACTCAACCTTATATAACACTCTTGTTGCTATTTATGTATTTTTCTCCCAATTATCTACCTGACAATTGAAGTGTCTCAAGTTGGTGTAGATAAATGTTGGTATCAACATAAAGGGTATTGTATCGTGGCGACGTTTAGCGAGGCGGCACAGGGTTCTAGAGTAGACCACAAGTCGAGAGGGCTTGCGGCAGGTGGTTTATGACAAAACAGATTATTGTGTATTATTTATTTAGATTTATTTACATCCAACAACTAGAAATTAAAATAACTAAACTAGCTTAATCTAGAAACTAAGGGAAGAGAAATACAGGATAAAAGTATGAACAATACGAAATAATAACACACGTCAACATTTGATCTAAGAACAATCACCAGACTTTACCAGAGTATACATAGGTTTTTTGGGTCGCTGATTCCGAATCCGAGGTTGGTTAAGCTTCATCACGTCAGGTTCTTGGTCATTTGAAGGTCAAACTGAGAAAAAGTGTTGGAAAAAATGTATGTTTGTGTTTCTGAGGTCGCTGAATCCAAATCCGCTGTTATTTTTACCATTCAAGAACATCAGAACATCTAGAGGTCATTTCAAGGTATTTTGAGATCATTTTGAGGTCAAATTGAGAAAAAGCGACTAGAAAATCTGGAAAAATGCTGGTTTTTTAGGTCGCTGACCTCGAATCCGTGGTTGGCTGGACTCTATCACATCGGATTCCAGGTCATTTGAAGGTCAAACTGAGAAAAAGTGGTGTAAAAATTTTGAAAAAATTTATGTACATGTTTTTGGGATCACTGAGTTCAATTTTGTCGTTATTTCATCTCAAAGTTTCTTTAAGGCCATATCATAATCAAATTTAAACAAGAATGTTGAAAACCAAAAAACTGAAAGATTTTAGGTATAGGTTTATTTTATCTCTGAGTATAAATCTATGGGTCGCGTGCGCGTGACGTCACAGGTCCCAGACCTTAGAAAAAACAAACCGCTGTCATTAGCTGTCAATTGGCGACTGACTGAACCTCAAAATTAAATTTTTCGTAATCCTAGAGTTTTTATCGATATTATATCATACAAAATAGCTAGTTTTTATTGTATTATTAATTGTGGAAGTGTGGCAATCCGAGACATCAGTTTTTGTAAAATAACGTCGATTTACAGCCAGAAGAGGTTAGGTTAAACAATTTCAGGCATTTAAAAGAAATGCTTTAAGTTAATGCATAAGAATGATTGTGATAGTAATAACTGCTGCTCAAACAAGCAATAAACAATCCATGGTAAAGAAAATTAACATTTTATATTGGTTTGTCTCTATTTTTAATAACTATTTCTTATTTAAATTTTAGTCGAGCGAAGCATGAACTGCACGGAGGGAGAGTATATTTAAGAGAATACAAGTCATAATTAACAATCGACCTACATAAAATAGTAAAATACATGTTAAACATTTTATATAATATATTATAATAAAAAATTTACAAAAATTACAACGGTTTGCGTAGTCCAATCTATAGGTATATAAGGTATAGACGAGGGGTTAACCGCTGGAAGAAATTGTGTACATCTTATTACATACTTCAAACAATTTACAGTAGGTACGTCAGTCTTTCATTGTTTATTTTATAAAAGTGTCTTTTTCACAAAATTTACAGCGGTTAATCTCCAACCATAGCCATGTTCATTGCTAAAAAACTAAAAGGAAAGATATCCTGTTAAGTGGTGAACATGTTTTGTCTAGCCTGGCAACACAATCCCAGTGAGCATTAAGGAACCATCTGAATCTGCAATAGTCCAAGAAGTCAATGGCTTTTATTCATGATGCCTAAGAGTTCATATCCTGAAAAATTAATTTCTGCATTAGTAATTATTTATAAAACAACATTTAATTAGGCAAGCATATATGAAAAAAATGGTTGATAACTAATTCTTACCGTTGTAACCAGCTTTTATCCTGCAAATTTCTTGCAGAGTACTTCTTTCACCTAACCATAAACAGCTTCAAGACTTCTCAATGCCTTGAATTCGTCCTTCTGTCTACGTAATTCTTTCAAAAATCAAGTAATTTGCAACATCCCTATGTGTAACATTTGGAAATACATCAATATTAGTACTAAAGTATTTTTTTCTCAAAATATAAGGATTTAATTCGATGGCAGCCATATACCTAACCTCTACATCAGGAGACAATTCTGCAAAATACGAACTAACCGTCATCCTGACGAACAAAATTGTTTATATAACAGTATTAAGAATAGTTGTAGATGTTAAATAATCCAACAATAAGTTCTTAAATGGCACAAACACTGCAAAATTCACTTTAAAGAAACACGTTTAATCGGCGGATTTCTCGATGACAGCTGTTTGTTTTTCCTAAGGTCTCAAAATCTGGGACGTCGGCGCACGCCACCCATATTAAGCCATTTGTCATCAACTTATTGACATTCCTGTCAGTTATGTTGTCTACTCGCTTACGTAAGCTTTTCAATCTATCTAGCTTTTTGCCTGTCTCTATATTCCTAGCCGCTAGCAAACCCATCTGTCTTTCGTATGATTTTCCTAACTGTCTATCCAACCATTCGTCTATTTGCATGTCTAGTTATCTGGTTTTCTGATGGTCTAACTGCTATTCTGCTTTTTTACCTGCCAGTTTGACCATCAAATGACCTTGAATCCGATGTGATAGAGTCCAGCCAATCACGGATTCGAGGTCATCGACCCAAAAAACCCATGTAAGCATTTTTCCAGATTTTTAAGCCGTTTTTTCTCAATATGACAACAAAATGATCTCAAAATGCCTTGAAATGGCCTCTAGATGTTCTGATGTTCATGAAGGGTAAAAATAACAGCGGATTTGAATTCAGCGACCTCACAAACATAAACATAATTTTTTTCAAATTTTTTACACCACTTTTTTTCAGTTTGACCTTCAAATGACCTTGAATCCAATCTGATAGAGTCCAGCCAATCACGGATTCGAGGTCAGCGACCCAAAAAAACCATGTAAGCATTTCTCCAGATTTTTTATTCGCTTTTTGTCAATTTGACCTCAAAATGCCTTGAAATGACCTCTAGATGTTCTGATGTTCTTGAAGGGTTAATAATAACAGCGGATTTGAATTCAGCGACCTCAGAAACATAAACATAATTTTTTAAAAACTTTTTACAACACTTCTTCTCAGTTTGACCTTCAAATGACCAAGAACCTGACGTGATGAAGCTTAACCAACCGCGGATTCAGAATCAGTGACCCAAAAAACCTATGTATACTCTGGTAAAGTCTGGTGATTGTTCTTATATCAAATGTTGACCTGTGTAATCAATAGAAGACAGAAAAATTAAACTTGTTATGTGTTAAATTGTTTAAATTAATCATTTTAAAAGTAAACTTGATACCTACTTGACACAATCATTAAGCATTATTACATCCGCATCCAGTGGAAGTACAGAGTGGACCAAATTAGATGGAATTTGAGTGGGTAAAGTCTAACAAAGTTGGGGGGGTAAAGTTACCCCCCAACTTTGTTAGACTTGGCAAAAGTTGGCAGTTTTTATTGAAACAAATTTTGTTAAAATTTATCCCCCCCGCTCATCAATTTTCTTTTTTGGAGGAATTATTATTTAATTACTTACAGAGTTGGCTTGGCAAATTTGAAAAATAACGCCCCAAAAAATCTCGCTACGCCCCTGACTGTGGCAGATAGACAAAAACCAATATAGGTGTCCTGAGTTCGATTTTTGAGAAACAATTCGACAAACAATTATTGCAACTGATTTATATTTTGCTCTTATTCTGTTGAAAGGTAGAATGGGGTAAATGGGGGTAAACAGACATATCAAGCAAGTAAGAGTCCATAAAATTGGTATTTAGTATATATAAGAGAAGCTAAGGTCTCAAAAATTTCTTTGGCATTACCGCCTCCACCCCATTGTTAAAGGGGGTGGAAGAAAATTAAATTTTGATTTAGTGCGTATACAAGAACCAAAGGCTTCATTTTTTTTAATTCACCCACCCCCACTACCACCCCTACTGTGATAATTAACGACTCAGTAGTTCAGTGCTTATGTGTTAGGTTTGAGATCACGGGGCTAACTAGGGTATGGATTTTTAATGGCGTTTATAGTGTGTTACTGAGACGGTAGCAGTGGGCTGGATCCAGATTATGTGAAACAACATGACTAATCGCTATTTCTCCTGAGTTCGAGTTTCAGCCGCAGCAGACGGCAATGTCTCAGAGAATAGTTAAAATGCAGTCGTCTGTTGTTATTATGAGTCCTGGTTAAGTGATGAAATAGCCGCATGATCCTCACAGCTACCGGCTCATATATGTGCTAAACATCATGGGGAAGGTGGCTGAGAGGATTGTCTGCGGTTCTTGAGCAAAAAAAAAACGCCTACTACCGGTGCAACAGTTTGGTTTTAGACCAGGTCACGGTACGTCGCTGTTGCTAGTTAAAGTGGTGCAGAAGGTCATAGTGCGCTGTTATGTTGTTCTTGGACATTGAACGCGCCTTCGATACCGTGTGGCATAACGGGCTAGTCTACAAACTGCAACACGTTTGTAGGCTGCCCGGGTATTTGGTAGCCCTCATTAAGAACTACCTTTAGGACAGACAAATTATGGTTAGGGTAAATAATACCATATCTGAGCCCTACAGACTTTCAGCGGGGGTCCTTCAAGGGACAGCCCTTTCCCCAACCCTCTTCAACCTGCACCTACATCTCCGATATTCTTACCCACCCAACTACAAACCTATTACTGTACGCTGACAACACTACAAATTACGCTACCGTAAATACAAACTACTACAGACATTGGAAAATTAAAATTAATAGCGATAAATCCGAAATTAGAATTTTTCATCGAAAATTTATTAACAATAAGACATTAACTAAATTGAAAATGACCGAACAAAAAACAGTAAAACTACTTAAACTTACACTGGATACAAGACTTTCTTTTACACCCCATATAATAGAGCGGGAGCTAGGTGGCTTTTTCGATACAACATCGTTTTATGAAATTTGAGATATTTTTATGATTTAATGGATGATAACGATTCATAAAATCGACTTCTGACGAGGCACCTCCTGTCAGGTGCGTCACGAACACTGACTAAAAATCAGTGAAATTATGTCATCGTTGTCATCATTTTTTTTTTTTTCGTGTGTACACATTTTATGTTTAGAATGAATAAAATAAGATCGCCCCAGAAAGTGTGGGCCGTCAGGAGGCGCAGCCAAAAAGGTAATAATGATACAATACATCTGAGGCACGGTAGGAAGATAGCCGAAAGTATTAAATTTCTTTATATTTAAGAGCCTATGGTACTTTTGTTGACACTAAAGACTTTCTGGGGAGGCTATTCTATTGTTGAAGGAGCTTATATTTACGTTATAAAAAAGAGCCAGAACTTGTAACGATGAGTTTAGAGTTCTGAGATGAAATATGCGAACAAAATCCAATTTTCTTAAAAAATCCTAAACATTTTCTTTCTGGCTAGCCTTACTGACGGGAGTTTCTTTCTGGGAATTTTTTTCTGTATTCAAAACATTTAAATAACCATGCTCAGCCTAAAAAAAAAAGCTTGTAACGATCAGGTTACCCAAGGAACAATTTTAATTTCTTAAATGTATACAAGGGTGCTATAAAACTATTTATAAAATGCCTTGAAAAATCTATTTTGCTGTAACAATATCCTTAATACCATCATAAAGCGACTTGTAGACTAAAAGGGCCCACCCTTATGAAGGTTGTTAAGGCCTTTTTAAATTCCATCATAAAACTCCTTAGTGAGGCATAGTGCTGCTCTTGAAAACCTTGTTCGGGCCGTTTTAAAACCTTTCTTAAAACCTATTTTAAAGCTGTCAGAAGCTTTTCTATTAGCTTCCTGCATTTCTAGAAAACACCCAGAAGGCTACCTTAAAACTGGTTTTTAAAACCATATTAGAACTGAGAAGCTATAAGAATGTCCACGAAGGAATCCAAATAATTTTATTATTGCATTTATTTTTTCTAAACTGATTTAAGCAAACACACCATCAGACTTATTGAAAATAAAATGGAATTTGAAATGTATAAAGCGTAGAGCACTATAACCTCTCTAAGGCCGATTTAAAAGGTAATAAAAAGCCATCAGGTATGACAAAAAAATTAAAACCAACGGCAGTTTATCGTTAAAACTACATAAGAAAGGCCCAAAAAACAAGAGCCCCTCAGAAATAATAATGATTTTAATATCCATACAAAATTTGCGTAGACACACATAATCAGCAAATTTAAAAAGTGGGCTGCTTCTCGGTTCCCACGGTAATTTTCAGTCGTTTCTTGTAATTCTACCTTAATTTGCTAACGAAAAAGTGATAATTATTGATAATTATAATTGTGAAATTGACCTTGAATATTTTTATATAACAAGAAAAACATGGCCATCCAACTAAGAACCTAATTGTCATTTTACAGTCCTCTCCAGTGTTGCCAGGTCTAGTGAAATTTCACTAGATCTGGTGATTTTTTTTAAATCTAGTGATTTAGTGAAAACTTTTATAAAAATGCCCATTTTTAATGATTTTTGAATCATCCAATTTATTGCCCTCTACTGGTAGGTAGACAAACATTAAATTCGAGTTGCGATCCATTTAATACAGAACTGTTCACGTTAATCGCTACCACGGTCAGTAAACTACGGTTACCTTGATCAGCAGCTCTTTGACGAGAGAGACGCGCGGAGCGGGGAATCGAATGAAAGAGACAGACATATCTGATTGCCATGCAAAAGACACAGACAAAGATGCCTGTAGTGTCTACAGCTGACGTAGGCTGTAGACCCTAACAGAATATCTTTCATTCGATTCCCCGCTCCGCGCGTCTCTCTCGTCTAAAAGTTGCTAATTGAGGTAACCGTATAGTTTATTGACCGTGAATCGCTACAATCGAATAGCCTGGGCTCGTTGCCCTCTAGGGCCTCGTAGACAAACAGTACTTTCTAGTTACAAGCCATTTAATACAATACAGAGTACGAAGTCTGGCAACGAAATAATCAGATAGAGGACGCTCATAGCTATGGTGTGCTCAGAGAGCTCAAGAAAATTACGTGTCCTACAGACACTGCAACTTTTGAAAATTAAAGATGAGAGCTTTAATTTCAATTCTAGTGAAATTTTAGTAAGATTTAGTAACTTTTTAAAGCGTCGTATGATAACTTTTAAAATTTTGATCTGGCAACACTGGTCCTCTCATTAAACTATATATTCTAATAATGGTAATGACCTAGAACATTTACTCTAAATGAAGCCCTTTTAGTCTTTTTGTATACTATCACAAATAATCCCTTCCTTACAAAAATGCAAATGCACTTGGCGAAGATCACATGGACTTGATAAAAGCTGTAATAAAACGTTTGGGACGTTGACATTTGATACAAAAAACTTAAAACTTAACCTCAAAATAATTTGTATGTGAGTGTGTTTTAACAGTCCTTTTAAAATGGCCACTCTTTTTTATTTTCTTCCACCTTTCCAAAAAAGACTTAATTACACATTAGTAAGTCGTGAAATGCTTTTAATTAACACACACACATGCATCAACGACACTTCAGGCAGACATATTGTTTATTATTTTTATAATAAATGTTTTATTGAGGTTTTGGAAAGTGTTTTATGGAATTAAAATTTGCCTTTTAGATTTATAGAGGCATTTTTTTCTTCATAACGGTTTCATCACAACATTTATCAAGGATGTTTTAAGAGTCTAGTTTGTAATGGCCTTTAATAAGTACT
Organism: Rutpela maculata; assembly: GCA_936432065.2. Classification (NCBI taxonomy): domain Eukaryota; kingdom Metazoa; phylum Arthropoda; class Insecta; order Coleoptera; family Cerambycidae; genus Rutpela; species Rutpela maculata. The sequence continues at coordinate 127,175,620 of OW386293.2, forward strand.
AATAGACATTGAAAATGTCTAGTTTTAAAAAGGATTTAAAATGCATTTATTGCAAATATGTCAAAACCATAAAGAATAAGTTAAAGCCTCTTTATATCTAAATGGAATAAAACTAATTAGCTTTATGGAGAGTTTTATGTAGGTTATGATAAATCCATTACAAATACATATTATCCTAGAAGCAAATTAGCTTTATAATTAGGTCTTACAGAATGCTTTAAAACTTACTGTTAAGAGCAAGTATACTTGAAGCCTAAGAGGCCTTAACTACAACATCAATAAAGCACATGACTATTTCCTAACCCTGAAAAACCTTTCTTAAAACCTCCTCAAGTCCAAATGACTTTTAAATTGTTCCTTGGGTATATAACTCTGCTTTTTTAAATCTTTGACCTTTCTGGCTGCGTCCCTGACTGCCCACACTTTCTGGCGATCTTATTTTATTCATTCTAAACATAAAATGTGTACACACAAAAAAAATATAATTTCACTGATTTTTATATCTTAAACCATGGCCAACTCGACGGGCTGACATATGCCAGAAGTCTATTTTGTCGTTATTTAAGTTCGTTAGAATTAATCAACGCATAGAAAATGCTTGTAATGACAAGTTTCCAAAAAAGCCACGTAGCTCCCGCGCCATAACGGGAGTTATAAATAAAGCCTATGCAACTCTAAGCCAATTATATCCGCTGGTCAATAGAAGTAGCAAGCTTCTGTTGGTAACACAATCTGCTTATATAAAGCAATCTTCCGTCTAATCATGACCTATGCTTGTATGACCTGGAATTCTATTTCGGACACACAGTGCTCAAGATTGCAGAGGACGCAGAATAAACTGCTGCGTCTGTTGACCAACCCACCCCGGTATATCACCCATCCAAGATTTGCATAGGCTTACGTGGGTGCAAATGATGCGCGAGACGGCACAACGATTTTTGACAAACAACTTCGAACTCACACGAAACGTAAGAAACACCAGAAGACACGACAATTATATACATACACATAAACTCCACCAGCGATTACCCATTTTCTATTTACAAAGAAAGGCTGGTAAAATTTAAAAAATTTTACTAAAATTAAAAAAGAATTTCAAAATTTCTGTTTTTTTGAATTTACTCCTGACCTAATAATGCTAGCTTAACGTTCGGGGGCTCATTTTATAGGTTTTTTTAATGCCTATAACTTTCTCATTTGAACTTTTCCGCTCAGATTATTAGCCTTCTATTTAAACGCGAAAAAACGATTTTTCAACTTTACCACCCCCCACCTCCTTTATCTGGTATGATATCACTTGGCATGCTATAAGGGCTTGTTAAAACAATAATATCGTAGTTATCTATTTTCGCCACATTTTGATACTTTTCGTAACAATTCGACTGGACTAAAGGCGTCTCTACGCTCGCATCCATTGTAAGCCTTTTACGAGTAAAAGATATTTATTATTTAAGGACTTATTACGCGGCCTCTTTAAAAAAAACTTCAAAGGTTTCTATAAGCTTTATTTAACAATAAAAATATTATCATAGTTAACAATTATCATTTACATACCTACTCAAATAAAAACATGTTTATGACACATATATCACAATGCAATATATTTCTAAGCTAAAGAAAAATCGCTAGCAGACACTTATAATAAGGACATTTTTTGTGTCTACGTTACGTTCACATTATTATTGAGCTTACTCAAGATTGGTACTTTTTTAAGAATCATGGGAGAGCTAGTGTTATCCTTTGAAGTCCTGTGAAACACATGTATATTTAGAAATATTTTCAGTATGAAATATTTAAATTCCTATAAAAGTTTACTATAAACCAATCAAACAACCCCGTTGTACAATGGGACAAACGAAAATTAAAGGACCCCGCACACATTACAGGGGAAAAACGGCTTCCGTCAAATTGGCCGAATTATTGATATGACGTTGAGTCATCATACCTCATAAAAAATTTTAGTGACATTGGCGTCCAAAAAGCTCTCGTTTTTAAACTGGACCACAAAGAGTTGACAAAATCGGGATTTTTCGATTTCGCGTGTCACGGGAGATCAGCGTATTTTGTGATGATTTTCAAGTTCAGAAACATTAAGCATATGTGCTGATGTAAACTGGTTCTATAATAATTTATTGGAGTTGCATGGAGGGGGATGGGTTGAGGGAAGTTCTGTTTGGGGTGGAATAGATTAGATATTGATAAAAAAAATCAATTATGATAAAAAAAAATTCGAAATTTTTTGCCCAAAATTAAAAAGGGCCATAAACCGACCTTATAGGCTCTCATTAGATATAATTGAGTGATCATTTTTCCATTTTTCGTTTTACATCAAATAACAGACATGGTTAAACAATGTGTATTGTTTTTGGCGCTTCCCAGTTAACCGTTGACGAGAAAGTATTGAGGAAAATGAATGACTATAGGCCATTAAATATTTGGGAAAGGTTCGTTCCTACACATAATCCTAGACATGACATTTCCTACACAAATATCTAATAAAAATTTTACTACACTATATGTATGATAATACCCGTTACTGCACAAGAAAAATCCGCACATTCCTGGTATTAAACATAAACACTTTGTCAGGCTGATGGTTCCTACACATGCCTACACACGAGGTTTGCACATCAGGTGACGTTCCTTCACATCGTATTTTTCTGAATTTTATTTCCTACCCATTATATTTCTAAAAGCGATATATTTCACTCATAATTCTACAAAAAAATTACATTTTATATACAAAAATAAAATGTAATTATGTCTTAAAAAAACTTGACGCAGACGAAAAAAGAAGCATATCATAAACAACAGTATTAAAGAAGTTTAAAGAGAAAAATAGTTTGGGCTTCTAAAGTACATGCTCCTACAATGTGTCAACGCAGTATATAGACGATTTTAAATAGGAAAAACCTAACGTAATTTGAGGACGATCGTTAACAATACCGTTGAATTTTATATGGAAAGAGTGCGACTTATATTTCATAGTGAATGTGCTAAATTGTGACATAAATCTGTGAAAGTTCAAACGTATGCAGAATTATTTTATATCAACTTATTGCGTACTGCATTATCTGCATTATTTATTGTTCTTCGTAAGCTTGCCTACCCACGAACCATTCAAGAGTAATGTCGTATTGTTTTGAATTTAGCTAAATATGTTTTATGTATCTAAAACAACATATGTAGTAAAGTCTATCGCGTGCACACCTGATGTATAGAAACCAGGAATCTTGCAAACCTCGTGTGAAGGATATTTGGAGGCGTGTGTAAGAACTATAAGCCTGAAAAAGTGTTGTTATTTAATACCAAAAATGTGCAGGTCTTTCGTGTTTAGGAGACGGTCATACATCATACGTTCTGTGTTGGAAATCTTTGGTGGAATATCACGTGTAGGAAATGTTGTGTATAGAATTATAATGTGCAGCAACGAATCCCTCTCAAATATTTTTAAGTTAAAGATTATTTTATTCTTAACTAAGATTCAATGTAAACGGTTTTTCAGAATCGGGAACGAATGGGTCGTTATTTTGTAGAAGCAGACATTATTTCTGCTATAAAGAAACATCAGAATTTGTAAGAAGTAAATAACAAACTTTAAAAAAGTTAAAGTATTAAACTACCAGTAGGAATTTCCAGTTTAGAATTAGATCTTGCTGAGATCAACGATTTATTAAAAAAAAGTAACAGATTACATTTAATTCGTAACTGTCAAGAAACTCTGCTAAAATGTTTACTAATTTTACCAAAGAAAATCGCTTTAAAAATAAGTTTTTTGCGAATATTGAAATAAATAAGATTTATATTTAAAGCAGTGTACATACAGGGACAACCAACCAATCAACTCTCTAGGGTGAATAGTACGTGAAAAAATAATTAATTAGTTGATGATGAGCATTTTTGCAATGAATTAGTCTGAAACGTACTGCCCTGTTCCAACAAAATTTTGACTAGTTATGTTGAGTATAAAATTAGGTTGTATAAATATTTTTTTCGTTTTTTCTATTTCCGTAAATGGAGAAACAGAGTGTGGGTTGCTAAATTTACCATATATTTATTTTACCATTATTTTTTACAAAAAAATGAGTCTGAGTTATGACTTTTATATGAAATTTACATGTTAGATTACGAGAAAATCAATGGTTTTCGACATATTTTAGTTTAAATTCTTTATGTTTCCCAACCCGTAATTGATTTTCACTGTGGGATGGTGCAAATAAATAAATAAATAACTTGACGTTGTCCAGACCTAGAAAAAAAAAGGTTCATCCCCTATATATGACTCCCTTAAATTTTTTAGGAATTTGGAATTTTCCCGTTTAGTGGAGTCAAAATAAAATTTGAATGGAATTGTTTGGCTACAGCAATTTTATTATTTTAATCTGTTGTAGGTATAATAACAAGTGCTATGATCAATTTTGTACAAAATCCGTCCATTGCTTCTTTATTTTTCAACACTGAAATCTTCTGCTATTTTCCTTATTATCTCCAGTGCCAGTGATCGCATGGCAAAAATAAAAATACCAGACTGTCTGCAATTAAATTTGAAATAAGACTGGGCATATAAGAAAACTTTTTGATAAATTGTTAATTTGTAAACAAAATCACAAAAAATTGCTTTTATTCACACTTTAAGAAATATAACGTAATAATGCAGAGTATTTATTCTGTTTTTATAAAATTCATATGTGAAGACCTCATGCAAAATACACTACTTTCAGTCGATAAGTGAGATTATCGTTCATTTTTTTTCAACTATAAGGCGTCTTTTGGGCACTACATCTGTGAAACGCAACCATTTAGCGCAGCCATAACCGACACCATATGCATCAGGCAAGTACTCATATTAGCGTAAATTCAGCAGTACTCTTGACAGTTACAGAAATCATCCTTGCCTCCTAGACTATTTCTCTCATTGCTTTTCACCAGAGAAATAACGCACTTTCGATCTACTGCACTACCACCAGATTTTAACCCGATTGAATATGCCGAGGCACGTTTCAAGGAGCTCTGGATAACACCTGCCACCCATATAAATTCTTAACGACCTTAGGAAGATTTTACAGATTCTCCACAGGGCTATTTTTTCTCTTCTTTTATTTGCATTATTGTCCACTTACATTTTTTAAAAAGAGAAAATTGTATAAACTAAATAAAAAATTGTTTATAATATATACAGAGATACTTCATACAAACCTAGTAAGATTTGTAACTTTAAAACTTATGATGTCTTTGTAGTAAGGATTTCAAGATTTCTGGAAACTACTTAATCAAACTATTATAATATCATGGTAAAATATCAGAAATCGAGCGCATTATCTGTAAGCGTAAAAAATATAATATCATACACTCTTTTCTATCGTTTTCTAACTTCATTATCAACCAGTTTCTTCTGTCCAAATCGTCACATTAAGATGGATCCATACCAAACGGATAGAGATAAAACACAAACCGTACCGGGGTGCCGTGCTTAAGAAAATGATTTCGTAATTCAACAATTTCTCCTACATCCCTAAACCGATTTAAAAAATTCTTTGATAAGCTTTTAGAGAAAACTCGATAGAATGATACAGGCCACAGAATCCGAAAAAATATCTTGGATGTTTAATCCGCCCTCAGCACCTCACTTTGGAGGGCTATGGGAATCAGGCATCAAAGCCGTCAAATCATACCTAATTCGTGTCATAGGCCAACAAATACTGACTTATGAAGAGTTAAATACAGTTCTCGTTTAAATTGAAGCTCTCCTAAACTCTCGTCCTCTCTGCCCTCTCAGTTCCGATCGAAGTGATCTCTCTATCCTAACATCTGGACATTTCCCTACTTTGGAACTCCTTACTTCTCTACCAAATCCAGATCTTTCTCACCTTTCGTTAAACCGATTATCTCGATGGCAATTACTCCGAAGGCTGCACCGCGATTTTTGGAAGCATTGGCATTTGGAGCACCTTAATACTTTACAACAGAGACACAAGTGGTCAAATTCTGATTTTTCTAAAGTTTCTCGGGGAACATTAATAATGCTCATTAAAGATGGCCATTAAAATGGCGTCTGGGCCGAATTGAGCAAGTTTATTCTGGCGCAGATGGCATATGGAGAGTTGCGACTGTACAGGTGTAATGCAAAGGCCATTGGTAAAACTGTGTCCTTTGCCTCTTTCGGAAAATTCATAAAATGCATTAAGCATTTTAGGTGGGCGGTTATGTTTTAGTAAAATAGGTTTAGTTATAGAGGTCTTTCCTATTTTTGTTTTCTTTATAATTTTCTTACTAAGGCAGTTATATGTTCTCGCTAACTTTAAAAACGCGTACGCGACATCTGTGTGCTGGAAAGAGAACGACTCGCCAAGAAGACGGTGAAGCGAGAAGCTTGGTAACAGTATACACGTACAAATCACAATTCTCCATTTTTCTTCATTTTAATTAATACACCGGTCGTTCGTGTGATTTATTACTATTTCAAGTGCTCTAAACAGTTCACTGCTCTAAAACATACAATTTTGATGTTACTTTACAACGCTGGAAGTGAGAATATCCCAGAAAAAAGGGTAAGCCGATTCTGATTTCCAGACCCTGCGCGTTATTCTCGTTCTTACTCATTCATTTAATTTTTTTTTTTTTTTTCGCAAGAGAAAAAAAAATTTTCTTATTGAGTTTTCAATAGCCTAGTACCATTCTATAAAGTTGTCTCTAAAAGCAAATAAAAAATTTTTTTGAATCGGTTCAGGAATGTAGGAGAAATTGTCGAATTACGTTCACATCGCACCGCCCACCTTAAAACAAAACACTAACTTTTAAAAGGCGAATGTCTGCAAAAATCGATTACGAACTCTAGTCCACACCTGTTCAGTTGTGTTCAGTGTTCGCCAAATTTGGATGTGGAGAAAATGTGGCGAATTGGGAGAGACCGTGAAGAAGAATATAATATACTCATACTGGTACTGAATGAGCCTCGTCCTCGCCGTTTTTTGATAAAACCCAGTGTGTGGAAAAGGAAATAAATATCACAAGACGTTTATCGAATTTCAAAAAAGATGATATTGAAGTGATCGGATTGGCAACTTGCAATCCAGTTTTAATTTTTTTAAAGAATGTAAATAAAGATTTTGAAAACATGTTAAGCCTAATTGGATCAGCAATAACAAAACAAAACACAAACTATAATGATGCTATTTCAGCCCAGGATTGTTTAGCAATTACATTAAGATTCTCATCCATCGCAGTCCGCGATATATCCTCACCAGAAGGACAAGGTTTCAGTAAACAGGCGACAGGACCCGATGTGTCTGTTGAAACCAGTACACAACGATCTGAAATTTTGATTTGTTCTAGCGTTGTTTGTAAAAAGTTCACGAACTGTTCAGGGTCAGTTGCCAGAAGACCGAGTTTGTGTTTTGTATGTTGGAAATCCGTTTGGTGTGGATCCGCCTTTACCCTAGACGACGTACATTTTGTACCTTCCAAGGGATATTGTCTCATAACATTTTATTTCTATACTTTAGCAGGTGTGAAGGGTGGTTCGCCAAATCTTCTCAAGATATCCAAATCTCTCTTATAAGAACAACAACATGCAGATGGGAGTTGGAAGGTATCAGGTATGGTCGATCCGTTGTCGCTCAGGGATAGCATCCTCCTGTATACATATTTTTGTTTACACGCAGTCCTGTAGCCATCTGGAAGTTCCCCTATTATGTCGCACGGACCTCCATGTCTGAAAAAATGGAACATGATTTTTATACAAAAACTTTTAAGTGATATTATGCCAACATAGGGCGGGCAGACTAAGTATTATTTTCATAAAAAAATACTCTTAAAAAAGGCTTGCTTTAGTATTGCTGACTTGTCAACCGAATTAGCCCAGACGACAGAGGAAATTTTATAGTGAAATCTCCAAAAACTTGCAAAATTAATAATTTTTTTTTAATGAGTTCGTGAAAGTGTATAGAATAATATCCTGAAAAGTTTACATTCTGCTTGGATACAGAACATAAAAAAAAGTGAAGAAAACATTTTTTTTCATCTATTTTTTCAAAATTTTGACTATTCTTTTCCGGGAATACCGTGGCTTTAGCGATAAATTTTGTTAGGACACTTTTTGTTCATAAATACGTGATCTATCCATCTGTATTTTTTATTTTTCCTACCTTGACTTAATTTAAAAATTTTGAAAAAATGGATAGAAAACTATTTTTCACTTTTTTTTTATGTTCTGCATCCGAGCGAAATATAAACTTTTCAGAATATTATTCTATACACCTTCACAAACTCATTAAAGAAAAAATTATTAATTTTCCAAGTTTTTGGTGATAAATACCTTCAACGACTGGGCTAACTGTAAAGGGAAAAATACTTTATTTTGTTAAAAACAACTAATGAAGTCACTGTTTTCTTATGCATTTCTATTGAAAAACTCTAAACAGAAACTCTCAAAAATATTGTTTGACATAACAACTCCATTAATTGTTGTTAATGACTGAATTTTAATAAATGATTTAAGTATTTTCAATATATTTCTTGCCTTAAAATGCTAGGAATACTGTCATGTAATTCAATACTTCGTCAGTATTAGCTAGAAGAGTAATTGTTTTGATTGGTTCTCCAATAATGAGTGTTTTAAAGTATTTACCTAACTAGTATATTAGCGTGCCTAGAATAGGGAAACAATATACAGAAAGTAGGTCATTTCATAATAAATAAAAAAGTGTGTAAGTTGTGATTTGCTTAATATCTAAATAATATTCTCTAATCATGATGGAAGCAAATAAATAAAAATAATTGTAGAATGGAATCATTTATAAACAAACTTAAATTGCTATCAAGAAACAATTTGGTTTTCATAAGGGAATTTCAACCTGGAACGCAATTTCAAAATTAATTTTAAAAATATATAACGCTGTTGGTCAAACTCTCCCTTCCATTTGTGTCTTTATTGGCCTTGCTAAGGTGTTTGACACAATTGTCTTGTTCCTTATCTATGTGCTTAACTGTTATTTATTCATTTATTTATTTATTCCGTCAATTTCTATTTTTTTTTAATTAGACAACTATTATTTCGTTATTTTTTTTACTATATTTTGTATCCACTTGACGTGTCAAAGCATAATTTGTATATATATGACCAATAAAGATCTATCTATCTATTTTTCACCGTTAAGGTTTAATTATACTGTAACTTACTGACATTATCACCTCTCTAGTGTTCTGGACTATATAAGAGAATTAGGTACACCTGCGGTGAAGTTTAAGATACACTTTTACCTAACTTGTTACAATTCCTTCGCCGGCACCAGTGACCACCACTGGGCTACCGGTGCAGGCACCATCTTGAAATATTTTCTGAGAATTTTATATTGTCTGCATCATGGTGCAGTAACTTTATAAGGTGACGTTTTTGAAACCTTCAAAAGTCAGAATGCCGAAAAGTAGAAGATTTTAGTTTAGTTATCTCAAAACTGAAATTCCACATTTTTTATTGTTCTGGTGTGGATCCGTTAAACGTGATTTTATTTTACTTACAAGTTAGCAATTTTTCTATCTTCGACAGGAACACTAGATGGGAGATCCTAGGGTTAAGTATCAAATGCAAAAAAAAAGAAATCGCGTCATATACCCTAAAAAAAAAACAACGAAGCAGCTAGGGACGCGCGTTTCGGAATTATTGTTCTTCATTAGCGTACCCTAGCTTAAGGTATAAAAATATTCATGAGACAGAAGGATATCTTATGAGTATCATAGTATTGCAGATAATAATGCTAACAAAAAATAGTATAATAAAATAAACTCAAGAATAATATTCCTGATTTTGTTTTTTCTATCAGGTTCGGTGGCAGAAACATTTATGGAATTTTTTATAAATATTAAGATTCTTGAAAATTCGTTATTAACAATTGTTTACTTAAAAATGTGTTGCAAATTATCCTGAGAAAAATATATTTCTGTATTTTCTTTGTCATCAACTCGTCAAACGAGTTTGCAAAATTTTCTATAAATCAATATTTTTACATGAAATATTCACTTTTTTGAAAACGGTTCATTTTTGTCATTTTTTTTTTTTTTAACCTCTACAATTACTCTAAGTAATTTTGAGTTATAGTATGTAGAATTTATAATTAATAACACAAAATAAAACAGTTCTTTCCAACAATACCCTCCACAAAATATTTTATTTGTTAAGCTTCTCAACGCAAGATTAGCTGCACGTGAGAGTCCGTCAGTAAATTTAGATTTCAATGCGGTTAAGAACTCAAACCTACAAAAAGGCCAATTAAACTGTCTTTGCTAATATAAATCCAGAAACCTCTTAAGTTAGACAAAACGTATTTTCGTAACGCTTTCATATACCTACATTCTTAATTAATGATTGAAGAGATTTCGGCACAAAGTATTTGTAAGAGAGATTTATTTCCAAAGAAAATTTACATTGACGTCTAGACTAAAAATATGTTGGAATTATATTTGAATATACTGAATGAATTTTATAATTATTATTAATTACAACATCCAGTGGTAGTATAACGACAAAAATATTTTTGAAAATTTTTATTGCTTAGAATGTCATGAAACGTCGAGATTTTAAGTTTGAGCGAAAAAAAAATTTCTGTCTTTTGTCGATCTGTCCTGTTGGTCTGTAACTTTTTTTGTGCGCACGATTACTCTGGAATCGTTTAAGATATTGACTTGTTTGGTACACGTATGTACTTTACCATTTCAACGGGCGTAAAGTCAGCTTTTACTTTAATATAATAATGTCTATATCTAAATTCACTCAGAAAAAAGTTACAGGACGAAATTTAAAAAAAATTTGTAAAAATTAGCAAAAAAAGTTAAACGTTGCAAACTTTGACACGCTATATCTCGGTCACTAGTCACTATTAATCGTAAACATTTTTACAAAATCTCATTTGAATGGGTAAAACATCAGCTTTTTTTATGCAGCAATGTTTCTGCCTAAATGTACCCGAAAAAAAGTTACAGGCTATTATAAAAAAAAAATAAATGAAAAATTGCATTTTTTCGTTTTTTGTTTTTTTTTGCATATATTTTTGTAAAAAAAAAAATTTTGACTTCTGAAGGTGGCACTTCGATTGGAAATTTAATTCTCTACAACTTTTCTATTGACGTGTTTATAGGAAAAATGCATAATTTTCGAGCAAAAAAATGTGAAAAGTGGACCTTTTTACTTCGATGCCGTTACCCAACTAGAATCTTGTTCTCGAATTTTAATGTTCTCACTTTAAGAGAACTGTATGTGTATATATCTGATATATTGAAATATTATTGCAAGCATAAAAATTCCGTAAGCTTTTTTGAACATGAATATAACACCAGAGCCATAAGAAATCATAAATGTATACTTCTTATCTCACATAAAACGACGACTTAAAAATATTTCTTGTATTACCTATCGAAAATTTACAATATACTACCGAATTTACTTAGACTATTTAATGGCAGCATCATATTATACAGTAAAAAATTAAAAATTCAAATGTAAATCTTGATTATATATTTATCTAGCGTCCTATATTTTTGTTATAGAATACTCTAACTTGTATAATTAGTAAATTACTTGAAACTTCATATTATTTTAGTGTAAGAATGTATTACTTCCACATCCAGTGGAAGTACAGTAACGACAAAAAAAAATTTAAAAATTTTTATTGTTCAAATAGGCTTAGAATGTCATGAAACGTCGAGATTTTAAGTTTGAGCGAAAACTGTCTGTCTGTCGGTCTGTAACTTTCCTTTTGTGCGCACGTTAACTATGGAACCGTTTGAGATATTGACTTAAAATTTGGTACTTAAAAGATAACTAGAACTAGATTATATTTTCATCTTGTTCCGTCGAAGGGTTGGGGGGTAAATTGGGGTAAATAGGTAAATCAAGCAGGTAAGAGTTCATAAAATTGGTATTTAGTATATACAAGAGAAGCTAAGGTCTCAAAAAAAAATTTTGGCATTAGCCACCCCCATTACCACCCCCACCCCATTATTAAAGGGGATGAAAAAAATTGTGATTTAGTGTGTGTACAAGAACCAGAAACCTCAAAATATTTTTTTACTTCATCCACCCCCACTACCACCCCCTATCACCACCCTCACCTCACTACCGATGTGGGGTATCGTTTTATGGGGTTTTGGGGTAGAGGATTTCAAATATTATATTATTAAAGTTCCATAAACAATTATGTCCACATACAAAATTTTTTCGTTGTGAGTGACTTAGACAGGAAATCTTGATATGGAAGTAGTGATTCCTTGGGCAGCGGTTTTTTTGTATCATTTTATTTCAGTTTTACTTTAGTACTAAGTATTATTTTATTGTAAGAATGTACTTTGTATTATTTTGTTTAGTTTTACTTTAGAAGTAAGTATACTATTTTATGGTTTTTTAGAAACTTTTTACATGTAATTTTATTACTGCCCTATTAACAAATTGTAAATATTACAGAAGTCACGAACAAACCTTTTTCTAGGTTTCTGTGACTGAACTGTTTATTTTTGTACAATTTTTATACATTTTTAGAACAAATGAAAACTTATTCTATTCTGCTATATTATGAAATTCAATATAGGGTCATATTCTGATATCAGATGACGCGATGAAAAATAAAATCAGGAGATCTGTTAAGGATTGCAACATATGTACATACGTACAGATGAACTGACAGAGACGCATGAAAATTTTCAATAGCAATTTTTGAACTTAATAAAAGTTCACATAAATCTAAAAATGGTATTCGTTCCGTTGCAGAATTAACCTATTAAACATGGGATATGCAATACATTCTGCTTTATATGTGTAGGTAATAGTTATAAACTTACTATATTTGAATGCAGGTTTTGGCATTTAAAAGTTAAATGTCAAGGGCTGAATAAATATTTAGAAATAATATTTTGTTTACTTTGTATGAACAATTTAAATAAGTTTATCATTGAAATATTTTGTTTAAGTGAGGCAGTGTAATTAGTCTGGTCGATTATATTTTGAGAGCTCTTCTTACTCTCTAGCTTAAATTTATCTAAAAATCGCCAATCCTGATTAATGACTAGGTGACGGGTAAAAGTTTACGAGAACGAAAAAGAAAACACATGAAAATATATCATTAGCAAACTTTACTGAGTATTAGATTTGTCATGTAACTATAATTACATTCGAGCAGGAGGAAGGACGTAGATAAAACTTTGGAGAACAAGACGAGAAGATAAGAGAGAACTACCTACTAGTGAATTACTGCCGAGAGGATTTTCGATATATTAGCCCAAAGTTTCCAGAAGTTTTCTATGTATTAAATCGCACATTGTACTGCGTCGAGAATTATACCATCTGTAAATCCCAAAATAATCTTTAATGAAAAGGGGAGATAAATCCTTAAAATTATGCGTGTTAGTAACGCCGCAGTTGATAAGAAGTAGTTAAAATCTTATTATGCATTCTAATTTATTTGTCAGTGCAACAAAAAATGTTTTCACTTGCTGTTGAAATAAAATACATTTTCCAAAGAATAAAATCATCAAAATCCATAAATCCTTCAAACCCTAAACTAATTAATTTACCAACTAGAATGTAGGGAATGAAATTTACAAAAAGTTTGTATCTAATATGACTTTTTTAAAATTTAAGGTAAGAAGTATTTTTTACCTAGATACATACCAAACGCCCAAGTTATATTGATCCATAAGCCTGTCTTTCCGACTTAAAACATTGGAAAGACAAGACAACTGGACAGGTACGAAGTACTAAGGCAAAACCCCCTTTGTGAACGTCAATATGCATACCAGCAGGAAAAGTCAACAGACCCCGCGCTGGATGATTTGAACAGGCTACTGACACAGTCATTAGATGACAAAGAAATGGCAGTGACAACATTTTTAGATATAGAAGCGTTCAACAACAACGCAACAACGCAATCACTAATGAATGCTATGTCAAATGGAGGAGTCCCAACAGTACTCTGCTTGATAAGAGGATAAATATCCAATCTAGGCGAGGCTACCATTGAGGGAAGGGTGAGTACAGGATGCCCTCAAGGAGGTGTATTATCTCCACTGGTGTGGGCAACCCTTGTTGACGAAAAATTTCCGCAGAAGGTTTTTATTGCCTAGGATACGATGACGATCTAGTGATAGTCGTCAAGGGGCGGTTTGCGAACACCATATCAGAGCGTTCCCAAGGAGCCATAAACATTGTCGACAGTTCGTGTAGTGAGGAAGGATTTCCATAAATAAATCCTCACAAAACTACACTCGTAATTTTCACACGAAGAAGATCCTTAAAGCCCCTAAGGCCCAATTGGATGGAAATTCTGTATGCTAAATACCTAGGAGTGCATTTTGGACCAAAAACTGACATGGAATATCCACATCCAAAAAGTCACACAAAAAACAACGATTGTCCTGGGAAGGTGCAAGCAGATGTGTGGAAAAAACTGATGACCCTATGGTTATACACTAGGATCGTTAAATCCATGATAACTTGGTCGGTTGCATGGTGGACCAAGATACTGCAGCTGGGGGCAATAAGGCTATTAAGTGACGTACAAAGGCTTGCTTGCATGTGCGCCACGGCTGCATTGGAGGTTCTCTTAGAACTGCCACCACCACACATTTGTATCTAAGGGGAAGCTCGTTTAGTGTTGTACAGGCTAATGCAAGCAAAACGCAAATAAGGCAACAAAATAAAGGCAGATAGCTATGCTAAGGAGTACCTATCAAGGCTATGGAATTTGGTACAAAGGATAAAGCTGGATAAGGAACTTTAAATAAAGTTAGATTATGAACGCCACAGGATGCAACGACAGACTTTTAACATTTCATTTTATGTAGCCGTTTGCGATAATTTTAAACATATTGCTCATTCTGGAACAAAAATTAGAATGAAAAGCACTTGCAAGATTTATCATCAAAGCTCAGTTTATTACAACTTCAGCCTGACTAGGTAGGTAGTAGCCTCCTGATATATATAATACAGTCCATAAAATATCCAGTCATATATTGTGAAAATGTATAAATTCGTACCCAAGTATACTTTTAGAGAGGTAATAAATATTTATTCCTATAAATATAAAATCAAACATAAAAGTAGTTTTGTGATATATCAAAGTTTTATATCTTCAAATAATTTATTTGAGGGCAAATACTCAGACACTGAAAATATCACCTACACGGGTGGGTTAAATATCAAGTTATTTTTTGTTGGAAAACGTTGTAGAAGAATTGATAATAAGTTCATACTTACGGGTCATGTTCGTCTTGTTTTTTGAGCTATAAAATGATATCTTAAAGGATTAACCTTAAATTTCGCGCTATTTTACATAACCTTAAACACGATTGAAACAAATTAAGTTTTCGTCTCATAGTAGGGAAGTCAAAATAAAACAAGCTAAAAACGTACACTTCGCCTGTTCATTGAACTTTTTATATAATTGTTACACATTCTATGGGATACTCTTCGCAGTTTTTTTTGTAAATAATGTTACTTTTAGACGTTTTTAATTCTATAGTACGAACTTAGTTGGTAAAAGGCTCCGTGAAAAATAAAGTAAAAATAAAAAAAACATACTAAACCCCATTTGAGTTTCGAACCCGGGACAATTGGATTCCGAGTCAACAGAACTACGTAAGAACTACAGACTACAGAACTACAGTTAGAACTACTTACTACGTAAGAACTACACCACCACCTTACGCGTAAAAAAATGTAAATTTTTACATTATAAGACACGAGCTAAAATCATATTTTCATTTGAAATGTATATTTGTAAAATATATAAATATTTAGATATTAAAGTGAAATATCATTCCACCAGATTTCTATTCAATTACAAAAATATAAAAATCAAAATAATTTTTTTTCAAATTTAAATCATTAATAACATTTTTATTTACCGATCGATTTTGTTCAAAAGCTATCATTAACTTACTGTCCAAATTTCAATGCAATCGGATTTTTCTTTCTTGAGTTATCGTGCTTACAAGAAACGTGACGGACGGACGGACAGACGGACAGACGGACGGACGGACGGACATTTTGAAAGTCGTTCAGAATTCGTTCACTAACACAATGATATGAAAATTTTTTTGTCTGCGAGCGATATTTGCTGATTTAGAAATGTGCCGATCAAATACAATATACTCTTCGTTTTTGCGAAGAGTATAATAACTCGTCAAATAACGATTTTCATCGGATTCAGCTGCATTATAACGATAACAAGCAAAAACATATTCAAAAGGTATCCTGAGTGGAGAATTGCTGGCTATTGTGCTCTTATTGTGTGGTGTACGCAGCTATGACATCGCCAAGATGGTCGCCGTCGCTATCTATTTATCTCCGAATAACTCGATGTCTATTAAACCGATTTGCTTGTGTGAGGTGTCATATACAGGGTGATTTTTTTTGGGCGTCTATTAGAAGTATATCGAGAAAGAAAAATGATATCGATCTGAAAATTTGTCTATAGGCCTAACGGGGTAGGGTCTATTTAACGAAAATATTTTCAAAATGGTGGCATTTCCGGTTATACCGGAACGTACCGGAAGTTGACCCCAACTTTGTTATTTTAAATGGAATGCCCCCATTTTCAATTTTTTTTTAGATTCTGCAGTTAATTTAAAGAACATTTCGTTAAAGGTTTCGAATGATTGGGATTTGCATAGAAATAGGCCAAGACGTTAATTTCATTATTTTCATTTGATGTTATAGGTCTGGCTAGTGTTCTTTCTGCGTGTCGACTGCCAAATCTAACAAAATTGCTTTGCAATCTTCTAAACTTTTGTGATTCATTGATGGTAAATCAGGATACGTTTCATTAAATTGTCTGCATGTTCTGCTAATTATTTTGTCACACTGTCCATGAATGTTAAATAAATTCAAAATATCCGAGTGTGAGTAATTGTTTGCCATTTTCCCCACAGTAAATAAGTACAACAGAAACTACGTGTAATGAAATACAATAACATAAATTACCTATCTGTCACATTTTGTTGTATTTTGTTTTGTCAACACTCAAAGCCTACTCTTTAGAAGACGGCACTCTTTGAGATACTCTTCAATTTTCATTAATAACACCGAAAATCGCAAATATCTAAAGAACCATACATTTTGGGTATAGGAATATGATACATCGTTAGATGCGCATTTTTTTTCTCTATCGAATTGTGTATTTAATTAGGTATGGTGCCATTTAAAAAAAATGAGTTTTTGCTGTTTTTGTGTGGTCGACATATGTCAACAATTTTAGAAACTTTTTAGTGGATATTTCGATAATTTTCTTACATGATGAGTAACTCCAATACCTTGTCTTACCGTCATAGAAAAATCAACATGTTATCAATTATTGTTACTGAGATATTAATTTTTATGTTATACAACTTTTCTGTCAAAATTTTAGGAAAACAATTAATATCTCCGGAAATATTAATTTTAGCTATAGGAAACCTTTAACGAAATGTTCTTTAAATTAACTGCAGAATCTAAAAAAAAATTGAAAATGGGGGCATTCTATTTAAAATAACAAAGTTGGGGTCAACTTCCGGTATAACCGGAAATGCCACCATTTTGAAAATATTTTCGTTAAATAGATCCTACCCCGTTAGGCCTATAGCCAAATTTTCAGATCGATATCATTTTTCTTTCTCGATATACTTCTAATAGACGCCCAAAAAAAATCACCCTGTATAAGCAGCAGTTTTCATAGCAGCGAAAATTTGGTTTTCATTTACAGGGCTGGCTCCAGGTATTTTGCCGCCCCGGGCACAGTTTCATTTTGCCGCCCCTCTCTTATATAAATAACATTAGGGTCAGGCGGGGTAAAAATGAGACAAAATGACATCTTTCAAACTTTAGGTTGCTTAGAATAGAGTCATATTTAACGAAAGATTGGTATCATATGTAAAAATTACAGGAAAAATTATATTTCTATGTATTTTTTTACTAAACCCGTTAATTCACAAACAAAAATAAACAGTGTCTCATTTTTACCTTCCAAGTGGGGTAAAAAAGACAGTGGAGGGCAAATGAAAGACACGAGATTTATTCACATTCTTATTGACGTCGTACAAATAGCCTGATCAAATGGTAGTTTTTCGGTAACATGAGTCCGGTAGAAGGTTTCTCAATGGAATTAAATATTTTTTGTGATGCTGAACACGAATCCGAAGTTTGCTGCCTCGTAGCAGTACCGGCTCAGGTCAAAAAACGCAAGAAACCTCGAAATTTTGGGAGTTCTTCCGGTTTTCCGCCCATATCTTGCAAACGACGCGTCGTACGGAAAATATTACTGTATTCAAAGAGCATTAAATTCTGCGAATGACCTCCCTAACTTCCAAATTAAACCGATTTATAAGGTCGCTGTCAATATAGTTAGCTGGAAAAAAGAGCAGAAAAAAGAGCAAGTTGTAGTGTGAAGATGCGATGTATAGAAAATACCTGATAGCAATGTCCATTTTATTTTACTCTACAGTAATATTTTTCGTACGACGCGTCGTTTGCAAGATATGAGCAGAAAACCGGAAAACTCCGAAAATTTCGAGGTTTTTTGCGTTTTTCGCCCTGAGCCGGTACTGCTACGAGGCAGCAAACTTTAGATTCGTTTTCAGCACCCCAAAAAAACATACAATTCCGTTGAGAAACCTTCTACAAGACTCATGTTACGAGACAGGTACTTTTGAACACCATTTGATCAAGCTAAAATGGAAGACAGAGTTGGGTTTTTCTTTTATGTATAATTTATTCATATTTTTTACTAAACAAGAAGGGGCTTGCAGAAGGGTTAGCTTCTCCTAAATTAGGAAGCGGAAATGTGCCTGCTTCAGTCTGCCCATTTGGTCTCTTTATTCTCTTTTTTTAATTTTTTTCGTTAAAATCAAATTTTTCATGATTTAAAACTAGCAGATTAATAAACTTGATCACAAAATGTGAAGTATGACACTTCTAGTTGACGTCTGCCAAATACGGACAACGCAAATAGAGAAACTATAAAACCCCAAAAAACTACTAAGGTGCGTTCAAAAATTGTTTAAAAGTTAATTAAAGAGTTTACTGAATAATATTTTTTCCCGCATTAACAGTAGGCATATGACCTGATTGGATAACATAAAACAGTTCTGAATGTACAAAACAAACTTGAATAAAAAATTAAGTTTAATTTATTTCAATCTGGGTTGGATATCACGTCTTTTATTTACCCCGCTACCTGTCTGTCTCATTTTTACCCCCATCTTTTCAGTTCGTTATTTTTTATAACATTTTAAGTGTCATCTACTGAATATTCTTGATTGTTTGTTTTCTTAGTTATAAGGTTTACAGCAATTTTTGGATTTTCAGCAATATGATTACTGTATTTAAAAGGGTAAAATAAAATAATTGAAAAAATTAACCGTATTGAAACTTAGTCGTAAGTACGGTGCGGATTTCGGTTTTGGACCCTGTATATAAGCTTATTAAATGCTCAACAAAATGTTCAGAGATCCTAAATAAAATCTGGCTAGAAACAAAAATATAATTTGAAAGAATATTGAGTACATCAAACAAAGTATAATTTGTCTTGTCATAATTAATTCATTTTTGTACGTAAGACCTCAATACTATCCAAAAAATTATATATTCCGTTTTTTTTTTCATAAAATCGCCAATATCTCATAAAATATGCGTTTTGAAGTAAAACATCAAATAGGTAAAAAGAAAAATCGAGTGCGCCCACCGCAACGCTCAATGAGAAAACTCTCGCCGACTGTATCAATGCAATCCTTTCACCTACAACTACAGTCAAACCGAAGAACCTAGTGGTTTGATTACGATGAAATACGTTCAATTTTTCACAGGCCCGCAATATAAATTGCCGGCCCTTAAGGCCCATATTCACAAGAGACAAGTTTGCTAGTTTGAACGAATACTATCATCAAACCACTTCGGTTAGTAGTTTGATAAATTTTTCACTTTTCGATACTAGCTCCTGGAATATAACTAATCATAACAAATTCTATTTAAGTAAACAGAAATATTTCAAGAATTTATTTTTTATCTTAAATCTCTCTTAGACACTTCAAGTTTATTACCTAGGCGTGGGTACATTATTCCAAATTCGAGTGCCCTCCACTGCCTAAGGATTTAACAGAAAGAAATTTGCATGAATTTAGACCCTCTTAACAACAATATAATCCTCTCTATGTTTACCTAATGCAAATTTTATTACACCTCACAACCGGAAGTAAAAGATTGCGCTGGGTAGAATTTGGACGCGAAAGTCGAGAATAATTATCACAACTTGACTAAACTTTTTTTAATGGAGCTTTGGCATTTTTCTGTGTTTTTATTATTTATAAAACATAGTTATTCAAGTATGAGTTAATTCTGGAGCATCTTGTACCGATAATTGGGTTTTAAAAGTGCATATCTCACAATTAATTACAAAATCTTCGTTCTTATTATGGTAAATACTTGTAAGTAAATATTATAATTTATTATCAGGAAAAACAAAACAGAGAAATTTGAAGATTAGTTTACTTGCGAAAAGAATTATTTATTGTAACTTGTAATGCGCCCAAGCTATCAAATTTATTAGTCCATAGAAATTTGCAAAAAAAGTGTAAAAACCCAAAGTGCAAGGGCAGCGACGAAACATGACCATTTCCCATTTTCGAGGACGGCCAACACGATGGTGATAGTCGCGCGGCCCCTACCACCTTCGAACTACCCCTAAACGCAGGGGCGGCTGGTGAAATTTCAACAATTTTTTTCTCGTCTGTGGCGCATGGGACCCATACGAAATATGGGAAATAACATTTAGAGAAACACTCCTCTAACGACCCCTAAAAAAATTTGAAAAAGCAGTTTGCGAAAAATTTTTTCAAAATTCGATTGACCCCCCCTAGGGACTCCTGTTTAAAATTAATTTTTTTTGTCATATACATTTTACTTTTCATAAAAATACAACAACAGGTTTTGAAGTTTATGAAAAGATTTTCATTATTAACTGAAACACAATGAACTGAAATTTTGTAATTTACAATTTAACAAATGATAAAATTTCAATTCGTTGTCTCAGTTAGTAATGGAAATATTTTCATAAACTTCTAAACTTGTTGTTGTATGTTTATGAAAAGTAAAATGTATATGACAAAAAAAATTAATTTTAAACAGGAGTCCCTAGACCTAGGGGGGTCAATCGAATTTTGAAACAATTTTTCGCAAACTGCTTTTTCAAAATTTTTTAGAGGTCGTTAGAGGAGTGCTTCTCTAGATGTTATTTCCCATATTTCGTATGGGTCCCATGCGCCACAGACGAGAAAAAAATTGTTGAAATTTCACCAGCCGCCCCTGCCTAAACGCAAAAACCACCCCTTTATTCCATTTTTCGTTGTCAAGCATGCGAGGACTTGTTGGATCGGTTCTTTTTTTTAGAAAACTCAATTTGTCCTGTAAAATTTCGCAACCTGACAACCTAACAACCCACGGGGGTTGAAACCACCCCCTCCCTTAACACCGAAACATGCAAAAAACCATCCAAACGGCTGAAAATTGTTTTCTACATGTTTTCAAGGCCGGGGAATACGATGCTGATATTATTCAGCCTCAATGCATAAAACCACCCCTTTTTCCCATTTTTTGTTATCAGGCCTGCGAGGACTTGTTGGAAGCCTTAAAATTTTTTTTTACTTTATCCACCCCCACTACCGATGTGGCATACCGTTTTATGGGTATGTGAGGTAGACGATTTCAAATATTATATTACTAAAGTTCCATAAACAATTATTTCCACATACAATTTCTTTTTCGTTGTGAGAGACTTGGATAAAAATCTAGATGTGGAAGTGATGATTCTTTGGTTTGACTATAGTTCAGTGCAATTACTAACGCTTAGGGACTTAAGCGAGAGACTAATTTAAGTGTTATTTACCCTCTAGGGTAATTATTTGTTGTTTTTCCTATTGTAATGATTACATCGTTTATAATTATAACCTAATAATTTGCATGGGTACAATTAATCAGGCCTACTACAATTTGGCGCCCGACGTGGGGCTCCAATAATTGTAGTAGGCCAGATTCTCCAGGGTTGATAATTGTACTCTGAACAACTATACTATAATATATTTATAAAAGAGGAGGAAAGAGAAAATAAAAGTGATAGATGTAAATGATTAGGTTATAATGGAGAATTTCGGAAATTTTTTTTCTTATTAAA
This sequence comes from Rutpela maculata, assembly GCA_936432065.2. Taxonomy (NCBI): domain Eukaryota; kingdom Metazoa; phylum Arthropoda; class Insecta; order Coleoptera; family Cerambycidae; genus Rutpela; species Rutpela maculata. Next base: position 127,197,801 of record OW386293.2, read on the forward strand.
AAATGAGTTCTTTAGATTAAAAGAAGAGACCCGTAATTTTTAAAGCAATATAAACGTGAAAAAAAAATATTAAAGTTTAGTTATATATTATTTAAGACGTATGTAAACGTAGTTAGAAAATTTTAGGCTTACTATAAAAAAGATACCTACCCTGGCCAAGGAGTTGAGAAGAAGAAGATATGCTAAAATTCTTATTTATCATCTGAATTTTAATTGCTGTCAGACTCGTCTCGGTCACTGTCGTTTCTATTATCTTTACAATTAATTCACTAACAGGTTATTTATAAGCTTTTTGACAGCGACAAGTGTCAGTCTATGGCAGAAAATAACATGAAAGTAGATACAATTACGCAGTATTTGCAGCCGTCACCGGTAAAATATTCTGCTACATTTATCTACGTTTTGAGACCAAAACTTATGCGGCTTAAAAAAATACAACGAACTGAAAATAATTGTTTAAAATATTACTGGTAAGTTCTGAATATATTATATTTTCATATTAATACTTGTTTTTAAATATTTAGACTGAACTGAAATTTCCCATTATAAACAATATACTTATTACAAATAGGCAAAACAACAAATTTTCCTTTTTCCCAATTTTTTTTCATCTATTTTTATTAGATTATGTGATCGAATTTGAGTCTACTGACTCCCGACTATTATTGAACTAAATAACTACTCACCGTACACATGTTTCCACGTGAACTCCCTGCACAAACCCTTCATCTCTGCCTTGATTCACGATATACTTCCACTCACTATTCTTATTTTTTCCAATTTTCGGAAAGATAATCCGATCGGTTGCTCGGCATACGAACATGTCTATGTCGTCATCTGCACCGATCCTTTCTTTCACATCTGGTGGTATCACATCTTCGCCGAAGAAGGCTTCCTTGTTGCCGCCTTCCCGTTGTAAAATGTCCTTTAGATGAAGGTACGGGTACGAGTCAAAGTTTTCGCAGAAGGTGTCTCCATCGGCGCATTTTGGGGCTCCGTCTATTCGAGGCACGGGCTCGAAGAGTACCTCGAATGAGTCCGGGAAGATGATGTCTTGTTCGGAGTATTGTCCAAAGGAAATGGGACCTACAGATAACGTAGTTTTTTGAAATCGGCACTATAAAGAACCTCAAAATTGTCATGAAAATGTTAGAAATAGTCAGTAAAGTAATTCAGTATTGTACGATTTCTTGTAGTTGGCGGAGATGACAGTAAACGTTAACATAAATTTTTCATTGCTTTTGACAACAGATTGAACATTAAATAATTATGGCATTTCTTAATGTCAATTCAAATTAATTTAAAAATAAAGTTGATGAATCTTAATTTCACAATTTCTGGATTTCAAAAAAAAACTTAATATGCGCTTTGGTAAGTTTCTTTTTATCACTCATGTGGTTTATTTGCCTCGGCCCTACACGGGCCTCGGCAACTAAATTCCACATAGTGATAAAACGTTGAACTTTAATGCCTAGATGCCTAGATAAATAAATAACTATTTTTTTAAATCGGCACGAAAGAACCTCAAAGTTGTCATTAAAGCGTTAAAAATAGTCAATAAAGTAATCCAGTATTGTACGATTTCTTGTAGTTGTGTTGTGTTTTCTTACAAAAAATTATTCAGATTTGACATTTAAATAATTATGAAATTTCTTAATGTCACTTAAAATTATTCAAAAAGTAGATAGTTGAGTAAAACTAAGAGTCTAAATTACATAATAAGGAATTGTTTTACAATAGCATTTTTTCTGCTTATCAGCAACATTACAGGGAGTATACAAAATGTTTTGGAATCAATATTTGTCCCGCAAGTCATTAGTTTAAACAAAAGAAAGTTGAAAATTGTGTTTTTCGCAGTTTTTCTTAAATATATATGGTGTAATGGCGCCAATCGTTCTATACAGCAAGCGGAGGCCAACTATAATAATATTTTTTATGAATCACAAAACTTCTGGCAAGGCATTGTGTATAAAAATATTCAACTTACACTTTTCAACATTCGACAGCCCGAACGGTGAACTGGTGATATGTCACGCCGCGTTTAAGGAAAGTGATACTGAACGCCTAAATTTAATCGAAGGAAATTACTATTTTTAGGAAGGGTCTTTCTTAATGGAGTACTGTCAATTATTGAAATGAACAAAAAAATATATTAAATGACCGCGATAAGGTCGCGCGAAAAATTTGCGGTAGCCTGTCGGTCTAGTCCGGTCCTGTTATTACCTTAATAATAGTATGTTCTTTAGGTTGAAGATTAGTTCTTCTCCAAAATAGAACTAGGAGTGAAATTAATTTTACAAACTATAACGTTCAACTTGATTACCTCTGTTCAAAATTCTTTCTTCTTTCGTTTTATTATTCTTTCCAAATGTAATAGGTTTCGCTGCTGACCTTCTTATAGGTTTTTTATGAACGATCGTTCCATTAGAGACGAGTGTAGATGAGGATGAAGGAGGTCGCAGCTGGGGCCTTGCGGGTATCTTATTAGTCTGAAAACAGAAACACAGCAAAATTATGTAATATAAAACTAAAAAAAATGCCTATAATAATTTTTGAATAAACAATTATTTAAAAATAAAAAAATATATTTCAAATATTGCATTTAAAAAAACAATTGCTATTATAGGTCACGTGGTGGAACAATGAAGGCTGTTTTTTAAATGGAAATGTATGTTTCTACATATTATTTTAGATCTTTTTTCCTGATTTCAAATATATAAAAAAAAAAATAAATAAATAATAAAAAATAATAATAACAATAAAATAATTAAAATATCCGGTAGACCAATTCCATGGTCACTAAACAACCCTGATTTAATATCTTTGGATGCATTTTTGTGGGGGTATTTAAAGGACAAAATGAATTATAACTATGAAATAGTTATAAAATATTGTTTATCTCAGGATCTTATTTTTATTCTTATAATATATCAAACTTTTAATGTCAGATATGTCAAGAAATATTACAGCTAAACCTATCAACCCTCAAACATTTGAAATCAGGGAAAAAAGACCTAAAAGAATATGTAAAAACATACAGGGTTTTCCATTTAAAAAACAACCTTCATTGTTATATCACGTGACCTAGGCAAGCAATTGTTTTTTTAATTGCATTTAAGAATAATACACAGTAGTGGCAGCCAAATTTCTTGGGTCGATCCCCATAATAAGATAGAGTGAAATATAAAGAGGAAAATAATGTACTCGAAAGAGACCGATATTATAACAACGATGCCAGCACTTGTGCATGTTAAGAGTTCCGCCCTCTATTCCCTCTTATTGTCCCTCCTACAGCTTGAGACGTTTATGATGAAAACAGCAGTTTCCTAAAAATTGTTTAGTACATTTCAAGATGCGTTGGTATGTACTACTCTTGTCAAAAATGATGTTACGCGTATTGGAGTTTGCTGGAGGGTAGTTATTTGATACATTTTTAATGCTCAAATAACTAAAATACTGTTTTATTTTTGCACATTTTTAGCCATGTGGCGTGAAAATTAAACTAGCATTCCGTAGGTACATAAATAAAATAAATAAAAATTCTTTAAATGAATAAGTACATAATAAATAAATAAAATAATAATACTATGAAAAATAAAAAGTAACTCTTTTAAAAATTAACGAATTATTGGTTCAAAAACATCGCCTTCTTGTGCTAGACAATATCCCAAACGATCATAGAATTCCGTCCTGACGTTTGTTAACATATCTGGTGTCACACTTTGTGCGGCAGTAACAATTTTCTCACGTAACTCATCAAGGTTACGCGCTCTTTGATGTTCGTGTCCATAAATTTTTGTTTTCATGTACCCCCATAAAAAAAAACACTGGGCGTTAGGTCAGGAGACCTTGCTGGCCACTTAATTGTGCTTGTCCCACTTATAACGCGATCGTGAAATGTAGTGTCTAGGAATCTACGTATCACTATCGCGTTATGAGCAGGACAACCATCCTGCTGGTACCAAATCTCTTCGAGGTCAATGCCCAAAGTTCGAACGGCCGGAATAATTTGTTCACGTAACAAATTTAAATATTTCTGTGCTGTAAGGTTGCCGTCGATATTGAATTACCTAAAATTCCAGCCCACACATTGACTTTCTGTGGGTACTGAGTTCGGTGTGGCATACTTAAATATTTATTTTCCCGGGACCAATATCTAGTAATGGATGAATTGTGACGACCGTGCAGCGAAAATGAACTTTCGTCAGTAAATAAAATATTTTTAATGAAAGTTTCATTTTCGTTCGCCTTTTCCATCATGGTCTCACAGAATACCATACGTCGTATAAAGTCATCGGGAAAAATTTCTTGTGTGACGGCAACTTTATAAGAATGAAATTTGTTACGTTTTAAAATTGCCCGAACCGTACGGTCAGGTACATCGAGCTCGGCAGAGATTTGCCTGCTGGAACAGGGGGCATGTGCCTCCGCAAAACTACATACATTTATTTCCCTCTGTTCCCGTTCGTCACTCATCTGTCTGCCATCGTTTTCACCACCTTCATTATTACATTTTCTGCAAGATTTTACACATCCAGACGATTCAAACTTATGAACAATGTTCAAAACTGTTTGTTCCGTCGGAACGGGTCGATCCTCAAATGTAAAAACAAATCGGGCGACAACTTCTGCAGCCGTATTATTTCCAAAATACCATTTAATAATTTGCACTCGTTCTTCCGTTGTATAAATCGTCATTTTAAAAGAGTTACCTACGACTACGATAGTACTGTTTAACGCACACGCAATGGCTCAAATAAAATAAAAATCTGAAAGCTACTTGTCTTTCTGATTTCTCCCCTTTCCAGATCACAGAGATTTTAGGTGGGGATGTCTAAGCGAATACTCTGCAATGATGGGATAAAGTGGGGTAAAAAGAAAATGCGAAATCGGATGAAATTCAATTATTGATTAATACGGCTTTATTTGCAATTGGTTTCTTGTTAAAATAATTTAATTAATAGTAGCTCATAGAAACATCATGATTTGCTAAATTTATTTAGATTTATGCTGCGTATTTTAACATGGCGTAAAATAATTTACGTTCCCCAATCTCCCTCAATGTCAAATCTAGGCAGCTTTGTCGGCAACAGGTAAGAGGCTCCTCCCACAGCCTACACGTGCGCACCTCCCGTTGGGATGTCTAAATTAAACAGGCAGGCAAATATGGGCGTGCCGTTTTTTTATCCATAGTTCTCCCATGTCCTCAAAACATAATCTTTGTCTAATTATGAAGAAATGACAGAAACAGAATGAGTTGACGCAAATGTATCACAAAGAAAATTCAGTAAAAGAGGAAGGATTATCTTGACGACTAAAAGTAGCTAGAGAGAAAAGTGGCAACAGCATAGGTTAAATCTCTTTCTTTTCAGCATATTATTTGTCCATTTCTCTTCTCTTCTACCTTACATTGGCATCGACTCAATATTTTAACATGCCACTACTGTATATACATCCCTACAACTTTTACACGATACTTTTTTTTACATATATATTGTATCATATTATAACGTTCTGCGCCGTCTTCCGATTCCTAATCTCCACCCGTCTCTGTCACTCCGCATGTCCTCGTCCAAATCTCTCTCCCGAACTGCATTGTCAATACCCTCCCTCCAACTTTTTCTTGGTCTTCCGCGTCTTCTTCTTCCTTGTGGGTTCCAATTAAAAATTTTCTTTGGTATTCTGTCGTGTGGCATTCGCTGAACAAGTCCGTACCATACGGGTTGTTTATATCATCTACAATGTTATGTGTTATTCCCATTATATTTCTTACTCTCTCATTTGTGACCCTTTCCCTTTTTGATTTTCCAGCTGTTCTTCTCCAGAAGTCCATTTCTGTTGCTCTTAACATTCTTTCTTCTTCTTTTATTGGCCATACTTCACAACTGTAGGTTACTATACTTTTTGCTATTGAATTATATATTCTTTTATTTTCTTTTTTCATGTGTTTATCCCATAAAATGCTGTTCAAAATTGAAATTGCTTGTCTTCCTTGAGGGTTTCTTTCCGAGATAGCTTCATCGTTTGATATTTTCATGCCCAGGTATTTATATTCATTGCTGTGTTTGATCTTTTGCCCGCCTGACAGAGGTAGATCTTGTTGTTGCCCTTCAATACACATGTATTCCGTTTTCTGTGTGTTAACCTCTATAAGACATAAGACAAAATCAGGAAATAACACAAATTAAACTAGATAACAATTATGTAGTAAATGACGAAAAACAAATTGCAAACGAGTTTAACAAGCATTACACAGAAATAGGAGAAAAATTAGCAAATAAAATAGTGTTACCTAATACAACTTTCCCTATTGCAATTACCAATCATTCTTTTTTTCTTACACCAGTAGACGACAAGGAAATAAACGGATACATAAAAGAACTAAAAAATAATAAGGCTCCTGGATTTGATGGCATCACATCAGAAATGTTAAAAGAAACAATAAACATAATAACACCATTATTAGTCAATCTCATAAATAAAATTTTTCAATCCGGAATATGTCCATCCAATTTTAAAGTTGCTATAATTAAACCTTTATATAAGAAGGAGGATAAAAATTTGATGGGAAAATTACCGACCTATATCCTTGACTTCTAATATTGCAAAAATTTTTGAAAAAGCGTTAAAAAAAAGATTAGTGCAATACCTCAACAAATTTAATTTATTATCAAAAAACCAATTTGGGTTCCGAGAAAATACATCAACAAGTGATGCTATAGCCTGCCTGACTAAAAAGGTTTATGATTGTTTGGATAGAAGTACACCATCCCTCTGTGTTTTTATAGATCTGGAAAAGGCCTTTGACACAATTAGTCACAATAAGATATTAAAAAAAATAGAAAATTTTGGTGTAAGAGGTCTTTGCCACGATTTATTGAAAAGTTATTTAGATAAAAGGACACAAGTTGTAAAAATAGGAAACCAAACAAGCAAAGTAAGAACCGTGCTCTATGGTCTTCCACAAGGTACGGTTCTTGCCCCAATTTTATTTATTATGTATCTAAATGACATATTTAGCCTAAATATTAGAGGGGATATAGTATCATTTGCAGATGACACCGCCATATTTTTTAAAGGAAATTCATGGGAAGAAGTGAAAAGAATCTCGGAATTTGACTTAAAGATGATTAAGGATTGGTTTGATGAAAATATCTTGACCCTGAGTATCTCAAAAACAAAATATTTGCCATTTTGCTCCTATAGAAGCAATTTACCTTTATTTAATGAAATAAATATTGTTAACACTAATTTGGTCATAACTACCTGTGAAAAAATTAACTATCTGGGAATAACTTTAGACCCTCATTTAAAATGGAATCATCATATCACCAACACCGTAAAAAAACTAAGATCTTTAATTTACAGATTTAAAATATTAAAAGATATATTAAGCAAGAAACACATTAAAATCATTTATTATGGCATGATTGAACCGATTTTAAAATATGGTATTGTAGCACGGGGAGGTGCAAACAAAACTAACATTACACCATTAATATTAATCCAAAAAATATATTTAAAGATCTTATATGGAAAACCCAACCTTTATCCTACTGAATTATTATACAAAGAGTCAGAATTATTAAATGTCCGTAAGCTATATTCGCAATGTTTATTAATGTACCAATACAAAATATACTCAGAAACAACATTCGTTGATCATAACTACTACACAAGAGGTAAAACTAAAAAACAAATAAAGGTAGTAGTTGCACAAAAGACTATAGGAACAAAATGTTTTGTCTACTTAGGTCCTAGATTATATAATAAGCTCCCAGAAGATATTAAACAAATCAGATCTGTAACAAAATATAAAAAAGAAATAAAAAAATGGCTGCTGAACATAAATTACACAGAAATAGATACATTTATTAATACTGGAAGTCTTTAAGCTTTCTTTTAGTCTTTAAGTTTTGTAATTCCTCAAATTTATGTTTTTTACTTTTTGTAAATTTTCGTTTTTAAGTTAACTTCTAATATTTTAATTTTAATATTTTTCTTAATATTAATACCTGAAAATTCACTAACAGCAAATTCTATTGCAATTAAATGAAAATACATGTTTTATAAAATCCATGAAAACTTATATTGATAATACCCAACACGGGTCTATTGCCTTTGCATTCAGGTTCTTAGGACCCTTCGCAAAATAAATAGAACTTAGTTGGGTATTTCGCATATGTACGCACACTCTTATGAAACTACCCATTGCTCACAGACTCTAACGAGTCTAAGCAATCACTCATTTATTTATTTATACCTATGCCTATACCTTTATATTAAAATTAATCATTGTATCATTTGTTAACCTATATAAATAAATAAATATTCTATTCTATTCTATTATAAGCCCCTCTTTTTATATTCCTCAATAAGTTTACGTGTCATATATTCCATATCATCGATATCATGTGCAATAACAACTTGATCATCTGCAAATGATAAGGTATAGACTATCAATGTGTCAGCTTTTTTTAATTTCCAGTAATAACAGAAATAAAGGAGGTCAATATATAATGAATAACCCTGTACATCCATCCAATGTGGCCTAAGTATGAATAAAATTATTATTATTATCAATTCCTCGCTGTAAAATAGTAAAAGCAGTAGTGCTTAGCGGTCGACTACATGTTTCATCCCCAAAACGGGGTTGAAGAGTTAAAGTTTTCATTTTTTTCACGTTTCTTGTATTGAAAAATGCATATTTAAAAAAAAACAAGCTAAAAACGTAAGTACTCTTCGTCAATTTACTGAGCTTTTTATATAATTGTTACACATTCTATAGGATACTCTTCGCAGTTTTCTTGTAAATAATGTTTTTGGACATCCCAAATGTTGTAATACCAACTTTGTTGTGAAAAAAATATATGAAAAAAATTGAAAAAAAAAACATCTAACTTGTCTGGCAAAGGCAAAACTTTGGCTACTGGACTATCACACGTTACTACAAAAATTTAATGTCTGTAATATATATCTTTCGAGAATCATATTTCAACGCATTAGATACAGGGTGTCCCGGGCAATACTTCGGGAAAGTATAGTTTGGGTCAAAATAACACTAAAAGTACCTATAATTTTTTTTCTTAGAACGGAGATATTACACTTTAAAGGTTACATATTCAAGAAGGTTTTTTGCCTATTACTTCCAAACCGTTCTATCGATTTTAATAAAATTTGGACTGTGTACATATTAAATGAGTATCTTTATTTCAGAAATATGGCGCCCTTTGTATCTTGTCTAGGAAGCCTGGGGTGTCCCTGATGCTTTTTACCTCTAAATTTTGACATAAATTAATTTTTGAAAATTAAGGTCACATTTCTAAATTCCTTAAACAATTTTCTAAAAAAAGATATTCTTGTTTGACATCGTTAAAGCGATCCATTTTTGAGAAAAAATGGTTTTACTGATAAGGGACTAAGGAATACTAGTAATATAAACTACCCCATTATACCTGTGAGAAAACAATTTAATAAATTTAAACGTCAAATTTGCGTAACAAGTAATAAGTAAGTTGTAAGTAGTTCTGTGATAGTAGTTTATTGACATGCCAAATTTTTCATCTGGTGAATATGCCGACATGCAACTTATGCACGGAATTGCCGCCGGTAATGGTTCGGAAGCCAGACGGCTTTATGGGGCACACTTTTCTAACAGAGTTATTCCAAACAGGAAAACTTTTGAACGGGTAAACCGTCGAGTACGAGAAACAGGTAGATATCCATCTTAGTAATAAAAAAACAAAATAATAAAAATTAAAGAATAAATAACTATTTAAAAAAATAATCTTATTAATTTTTAGGGAGCGTGGAACCGAAACGAGGAGGTGATGGTGGTCTTAGAACTGTTCGTACAGTTGTACTAGAAGAAGCTGTATTAGATGCTGTTGCCGGAGACTCATCAATAAGCGTTAGGAAGCTGACAGCGCAATTTAACACTTCGAAGTCGGTGGGTCACAGAATTTTGAAAGAACAGCTTCTCCATCCTTTCCACATCCAGAAAGTTCATGCAATGTCCCCGGACGACTACTGTGCTCGAGTTCAATATGCTAATTGGTTCCTGCAAAAGCAATATTTAGATCAAAAATTTCCTCACCGATGGATTGGCCGAGGAGGTCCAGTACCGTGGCCTCTTCGTTCTCCTGATCTAAACCCATTAGCTTTTTTCTTTTGGGGTCATCTCAAAAATTTAGCGTATAAAACACCGGTACAAACAAGGGAAGACATGTTACAAAAAATCACTACCCAATGTGAAGCATTTCGGAACAACCCTGAAATGCTATTTCAGGTTCAGCGATCCAACTTATCTCGCTTACGAGAATGTATTCTTGTACAGGGTGCTCACATCGAACATTTATTTTAGTTATGTAGTTATGTGTGTATTGTAGTAGTATGTAGTTATGTGTTGACGAAATGTCAGTCTTTGTCCCTTATCAGTAAAATTATTTCTTCTCAAAAACCGATCGCTTTATCGAAGTCAAACAAGGGTTCTTCCTCTAACTAACACTAACTTACTTTTCAAATTTCGATACAGTCGGACTTTTCTTTCATAAGTTATTGTGCTTACAAGAAACGTGGACAGACAGACGGACGGACATTTTGAAAGTTGTTCAGAATTCGTTCACTAACAATGATATGAAAATTTTTTCTCTACGAGCGATATTTCCGGTTTTAGGAATGTGCCGATCAAATGCTATATATTCTTCGTTTTTGCGAAGAGTATAATAATGCCATCGCGTGGAGCTAAAGAGCTAAAGTTTAAATATAAAACGCGATAAAAGTTTTGCATTTAATAACTTCAAATTTTGAAAAATTGAAAAATATCGAAAATCGATAGAAACAAAAAATCATGAATACGATTTAAAAACTTCATGATTTAAAAAAAAATGTAGGAGACTCCTTTATTCTCTTTTTTGAGGTGGCACGAAACATGGTCATTTTTACACATGCCCGCGAGCGCCTGTACTCGTCAATTATAATAGAAAAAAATACGCTTCCCTGGAGATTGTTGTAGAAAATTCGATGCTCTATAAAAAATATATAGTACATTTTTGTCGTACCTATTACCGTTCCCACTTCGTAAGCGGTGAAAGATAAAAAAAACACCATCCTCAAAATTTCAACATTTCTTTAAAGTATTGGATTGCACTGGTCTACCGTATTATCACTTTCATTCCTAGAATATTTCGTACGGTTCATGCATCGCGAGTAATCAATAAAAATACCTAAAAATGTGACTTTTATGGCAAAATTTTCAGAAAATCAACTATTTACTTCGCAGTCTGCAAGGATAAAATACTAGTTATTAATTTTTAAACTGTTATTTTCATACGTACCTATTTATTTCATTTAAAAACCCATAAACGGGGATTTCCAGGGGAAAGTAGACCACCTAGTATTACAGCTAAACGCTCGTAATAAGCAAACCAATTTGTTTTAATAACTTTTTTTTATGTTAAATTAAAATTACAAATCGATGAGAGGCGGAACTGGCGTACACTTTATTATTTATTACAGGCACTTATTGTAATATATTTTTGCAAATTTCGACACTTTTTTTGCAGACATTGTTTAACGCATGGATGTTCATCTAACAACAAACACTGAAATTTCATCGACTACTAACAATAAAAGCAAAATAAATCGATCTGTCAGAAGTTCCTTTAAACACTTCCTTTCAATTAATGAATTTATGCCATATTTTGAAGCCCACTGAATAGTCTACTTTATATAGAGTTTGGCTTTGTTATTATTAATATTATCGTAAATACTAGACACGTAGCAAACTTTTACTTCTGTTAACAAAATGGCAGATTATTTGATTGATTTGATTGATTGATTTACCAGCGTGCGGTAGGCATTGCTGCCACTCCCAGAGTTATACAGCTGGGCCTGCTACGTCCACGCTGGGTTGGACTAAGGTCATGCTTGTTGCCAGCAGCGAGGGCCACATGGCTCATGGTAAAGGAATATGGGATGGGAGGTGTAGGTATTTGTGAGATGCGTTACCGCATTGTGTCGTGAGGGAGCGTTTAAGCTCCCTTTTTGTGTTTTTGGATCTGGGTATCTGCCTCTTCTGAATCTTCATGTGAAATGTGTGTTGTGTCTTGATATGGAGAGTTTATTACTGTTTATGCTCCTCTTTTTGTGTTTCTGCTTTTTCGAATCTTCTTTTTCTGAGTTTTCTGATTCCTCGATTTCCGATGCTAGGTTGGGTTTGGGTCATGCTTTGCCAGCAGCGAGAGCCATATGACGCATGTTTTTTTTTCATTTTTCCCTTCGCTTTCCTTTCCCAGTTTGTTTATGATTCTCTCGATTGTTGTTTTCCACCTGTAACATGGTCTCCCTATTTTTAGTTTGCTGCTGTTCAGTGTTAGCGTTTTCTTCAGTAGGTTTTCTGCTGTCCTTTTTGCTTTAACCTTCTTGATCCTTTCCCTTATCTCTTTGCTTACCAGGATATGGTCTATTTGTGTGATTGAGCTTCCATTACTCTAGGTGTCAATGCGTGTTTGACTTTTGCTCCATGTATTTATTATTGTTAAGTCAAATATGTGGGCTAAGTTTTTCAGCGCGTTTTCATTTTCGTTAGGCCATATGTGGAGTATATGTGCATTGAAATCTCCAGGTATACGATTTCACTGCACTATGTATATATGTAAATAAACTATGATTTACTGCGTTAGAGGGAAGCACTGTGGAAAGTTTTGGTTTGTGTACCTAATTAAACACTAACTAATTAATATTTCTTATCAAGCTGACAATATTCCGAGGTGTAAATTATTTTACAAACACTTTCACTTATACAAACTTTATATAACTTCTATACGTTGTCACTTTGTATTTAACTTGTACAAGCTTTTATGGGTATCCATGGTGACAGAACACTATAAGTCATCTCCCTGCATACCACGATATGATCTATTTATTGAGTTGAGTTTCCGCTGCTCTAGCTATCAAGATTGCTCTTTTCTGTGTGTATTTTCTTGGAAACCATTTTCCTGAGAGAAACCTGTATCACGCATACCTACATTGAGGTGCCATAAGGATTCAGTTTGGACGCTACACACCGACTGGTCTAATCCAAATTAAACTCGTTTGAATATCTTTAGCAATTATGAGAACCTCACCTGAAAAATAGGTATACTTTAAGAGTATTGCGCCACTGATCATTACGTGTTCAATTTTCATTAAATTTGTTTGAATATTTTTAGTAATTATGAAAAACACACTTGAAGGTTCACACAGGAAATCTGTATAATCACACTTTAATAGCGATGCATTACTGATTTTTCGGGTTACTATTATCACCATTTTTATCATGCGTAATTAATTATAAATAAACAAATATATATTTTCACAAACACACTATTTATTTTATGCATATTACAGTTACAGTGTACATGCGTTTCATATATCTTAATATATAATTTCATATAATTTAGCTCTATTTGTTGGAGGCGAAGCAGTAATACATTTAATTTCTCTGTTTCCTTCAGCTTCATCAGTATCATCTAATGTTAAAGAATTAGCTGGTGCTCATTTTCATTTATAGCATCAACGATATCTGTATCGAAAATTACATAAATCTCGCTGTTTGTACAATCTGTACCCTTACACATTTTACAAAAAGTGTTACATTTTGGTCCCAACTTTCGACAACCACACCTCTTAGAGTACCCTGTCTCCCAATTGTAATTAGATTTTTTCATAAAAATATCTGGGATCAAATCACTTTTCGTTCATATTGGTTCCAAAATGTTGCTACGTTTTCTCCATCCCCAATCAGGTGGATCTAAATTGTTACCTAACCACAGTGTACGGAAAGCATGCTCACGAGTAGCTGCCTCAGTTGAAGGTAAGGCACTCAATTCAATATTTTTCATATTTTTACAAAAATCGAATAGAAAATCATTTAATTTTTCAGTGCGGTTAGTTTCTTTATTAGCATATAACTTCATAACCAAAGAACATGAGACCTCAAAAAGCGTTTCACGATCAGCTGTAGGTGAATTAAATATTTCTGAATCTTTTTTTTAATTGAGTACTGTTACATAACATTTTAAAAAATCTATTTTTTCCTTGATTGTAAAAAGCGGAAGTGGTGTCACATCCAGAAAAAGCATGAGCAAAATAATATAAGGTTTTTCAATTACTTATTTTGCAAACAATTTGGATTGTATATAATTAGGAGTTTGCAATCTCTAGATGGTTTACAGGTATAAATATTGGGGCCATCCATAAATGACGTCACGCTCCAGGGGGAGCGTGACGTAATTACGTGACTAAGTGTGATAAGAGGGAGGGAGTGTGACGTAACGAATGGTGAACGAATCAAAAAAAGAAAATATTGTAATTTTTTTTTTATTTTTAGTAGCATTGCGCGCCCATGAGGCGGTAAAAAATTTTTTGTATGTTTACTAGCACCCCCCCATGAGGCGGCAAATTTTTTGGACTTTTACTAAATTTTTTTTTTGGACTTCTACTAGCACCCCCCCCCATGAGGCGAACAATATCTTGAATAATAAATAACGGAATCGAAAAAAACATAAAGGGGGGTCTCTATAAGCGTGACGTAATATTTTGGGGGCGGGGTCTAACTCAGCGTGACAAAACGTGACAATGACGGTTTTTTTTAACTAAAATATATATATATATATATATATATATATATATATATATATATATATATACATATATATATATATATATATATATATATATATATATATATATATATATATATATATATATTTTAGTTAAAAAAAACCGCTGCCCAAGGAATCACTACTTCCACATCCAGATTCTCTATCCAAGTCACTCACAACGAAAAAACTTTGTATGTGAAAATAATTGTTTATGGAACATTAATAATATAATATTTGAAATCCTCTACCCCAAAAACCCATAAAACGATACCCCACATCGGTAGTGGGGTGGGGGGGGGGGGTGATAGGGGGTGGTAGTGGGGGGTGAATGAAGTAAAAAATATTTTGAGGTTTCTGGTTCCTGTACATACACTAAATAACAATTTTTTTTCATCCCCTTTAATAAGGGGGTGGGGGTGGTAATGGGGGTGGCTAATGCCAAAAATTTTGTTGAGACCTTAGCTTCTCTTGTATATACTAAATACCAATTTTATGGACTCTTACCTGCTTGATTGACCTATTTACCCCAAATTTACCCCAATTTACCCCCCAACCCTTCGACGGAACAAGATGAAAATATAATCTAGTTCTAGATCTCGTTAAAGTACATATGTGTGCCAAATTTCAAGTCAATATCTTAAACGGTTCCAGAGTAAACGTGCGCACAAAAAAGTTACAGACAGACCAACAGACAGACAGAAATTTTTTTTTTCGCTCAAACTTAAAATCTCGACGTTTCATGACATTTTAAGACTATTTGGACAAAAAAAATTAAAAAAAATTTTTTTGTCGTTACTATACTTCCACTGGACGTGGAAGTAATAGACAAGTAGCATTATTCTTTCGTCTGTAGCTCTTAAACGAAGCATTTTTTGGGTAAATGTCAAGAATAAGAAAATGCCTTTTGATATTTTTCAGAACAATGCTTCATTTACGAGTTATATTCCAAATGGCAAAAAAATTACGTTTTTTGAATTTTAAGGTTTGTTGCCCCACTTGTCATGTGTGCGGATAGTTGGCATATGTTTCTAGATATCTCAATCTCAAACTATACTTTAAAAAAATAAAATTGCGGATAAACGACTTTTTCCGTCTATGTCGACTGACCTATCATGAACGTAGTGCGAAACATAAGCAGGAGTACAGCTTCTAATTATATGCGAAGAGGCTTGCATGATTATATTTGACCTTGTTGAAAGACAGGTTAGTAGGTTTCTGTTTTTGGTATACACTGCGTACTGCACCAGCAACAGACTTGTATTTAGATAGGTTTGGTAGCTCACAGGCAAGGAAAGTGTACTTTAACCCACGAAGAAAGTAGACAAGATTACTCACTGAGGTTTTATTGGCTTTTGTTATATAATTAATTTGTTATATTTGTTACTTTCCTCTCTCAGCAATTATAATTGTTTACAAATAATTTTACCCAGTTAGTCGATTTGGACTTTGGAAATATTGTCAGTTGTGGATCTTCTTGCACAAAATTTCGAAATTTGCTGAAATGATGACCAATCATTACACAAATCAATTAATCAAGTCAATCTAGTTGTACTTATTCCTATTGGTATAGATATAATAATATACTAAGCATCGGGGTATCACTACACAATATTTTATTAATAACACAGCCACACAAAAGAAAGTGGTCCGGCCTGCAGACCAGACCAGTGTATTCTTATGTATTTGGACCCGCTGAAACCGAATCTGAAGTCAGAATTGTCAGATTGGCTCATTTTTCATTAGGCCAGGCTAGATAACAACATAAGTCGTTACAGCAAACTAATAGTGGAATATTGTAGAACATATCATAACTAATGAAGGAAAAATAATCCGAACCACCTGCGATTATCTGGGGGGAAATGGAGTGGGATTTTAGGGGGGGGGAAACGGTTTTTTGCGATTTTTGGCTTAACTACGCATCCTATCGAAAAAAGTTAAATATAAAAGTTGTAAGTAATAAAGAGATCTACAACTTTTGTGGAGAGCATTTTTATCCTAACCTCAAAATTTTTCGAGATACATGCAAAAAACCCTTTTTTCGGTTTTTTATTTTTTTCTTCCACAAAAATAATTCGATTTAGCTCAAACTTGGTGAAAGTATACCTTTTGATGTTTCACATAAGCACTATTTTTTTTGGAGCAAAATATTTAGCGGTTGTTGTTTAATTCAATTAAAAAAAAAAAAAGTGAAATTTTCAACTGCGATTCCTCATAAAAGTACTTGTCCGATAGAGTTCAGACAGGGCTCATTTTTTTTGTTGGGCAAAATATCGAGATCTGCTCTTCGAACCCCGCAGACTGTATCCAGACTATACTGTTAAGATGGTGGTACTGATTATAGGAGCCCTCGGTGGAACGAGACACACACTGCTTCCGGAACTTAAGATCATACCGGCATGCCGAAATTCGGCAGAGGTCTTTGCCGGCAGAATGCAGAAGGCCGTCATCCTCGGTTCATTACGTCTGCTTAGGGCACACGATTCTCGGACCTAGTAGTCACTTACCCCACGGGTGTGGGGAGTGGCTGCCGGTACTACCATCTCCCCTCTGTGAGGGTCGGAGCCACAGAGAAGGGTGACTGGTTTAAAAAATAATAATAATAATACAAAAATCTGTAATATTAGACACTTGCAGTAGTATAGTGCGAAGAGCACTTGGCCAACATGAATAGAAGCGTTTTCAACGCATACAAAAAGTGGAGCATCTTGTCTACGGACCGGTGTTAACTGCTTACCCACCAGAGCAATCTGAGAAAACAAATGAAATAATAATAATAATAATAATAATAATAATAATAATAATAATGCTCAGAGCACACGATTCGCGGACCCAGTGACCACTGACCCTACGGCGTAGGGAGTGGTCTCTGGTATTACCAGCGTACCCTCTCTGGCATCGGAGACAGAGAGAAGGGCGACTGGCTTCACAAAAAAAAAATAATAATAATAATAATAGTAATAGTAATAATGATAATAATAATAAAATGGCTTTATTTACGAATAAAATTACAGCATATTCCTAAACTAAGACCAAGTCTAGCTTAATAGCTACTCAACTTAACCTTTTACATTATAATAATTTAAGTGTGTAGAGTTTATGTCAATTAATAAATGTGTATATTATTTAAAAAAACGCCAAATAACATTTATATATTTAAATTTTAATTGTTTGGGAGACAATTTTAGAACGGCAACATCTTTCCATTATTTTCATTAGCTGTCAATATTTGCCCAATCACATCAGGTGTGCCGCAAGGATCGGTTTTAGGACCCGTTTTGTTTATACTGCCGATATTGTCCAATATATCAATTATGGTAAAGTCCAATGTTATACTGATGATCCTCAATTGTTTTATAAATTTCCTTCTGAAAATATGTGTGATTTAATTAATTCGGACTCTATTCATAATTATGCTAATCAAAATAGTCTTAAACTAAATGCTACCAAAAGTGCAGTATTGTGCTTTATTTCTAATAAAACACGGGAATACACGAAGGCAAATCTAAAGATCGCTATCATTGAGCAATACTTGCCCATTCTAAATGAAGCAAAAAATTTAGGTCTTATTTTTGAAGCGTTTCACGGAGCACGTGGCAGTTTTATTAAAAAAAGCATATTATGCATTGAAAATATTATATTCTAATATAAGTATTTTAAATTTCGCAAAACGATAAAATCTCATTTCCCCTCTCTCCAAATTTTATAAGATAGCAATTGGTTTTATATGCGCGGATGTATGTGTATGTTGATATATATATATATATATATATATATATATATATATATATATATATATATATATATATATATATATATATATATATATATATATATATATATATATATATATATATACATATTTTTGCCTTTTCTTAGTCTTTAGTTTTTATGTTTAATTCTATACTATATGTCTAGTTTTGTTTGACTTAAAGTTAGATTAGGCATAGATTAGATTTAAATTATTATAATGTAAAAGGTTAAGTTGAGTAGCTTTTAAGCTAGACTTCGCCTTAGTTTAGGAATGTGCTGTAAATTTGTTCCTTATCATGATTATTATTATTATTATTATTATTATTATTATTATTATTATTTTTCTCTCCTCGACTTTGCTGTCGGTCTGTTATGTTAGTGCGGGCTTTTTTTTAGGCAAGCATTAACATATTAGATATTTATAGTGTTGATTAGGGTGTCCGGCTTATGTGACTTGCATGAATTTCCTCACTATACTTGTTGTGTCTATTATCATATTTTTCTGTGTTTCGATATATAAGTCCGGATCTATTTGAAGACGTGCTAGGCTATCGTGGAGTGTTTTAGGGATCAGACCAGTTGCAGATATTATGATAGGAACAATGTAGACGGAGCTTTGGCTCCAGAATTTTCTTATTTCTTCTGCTAGTGGTTTATATTTCTCTATTTTCTCATGATGTTTTTTCTTTAGGTTGTTACTACTAGGGATAGCAATTTCAATAAGATACGTGATTTTTGTGTGTTTTAGCCTCAGCGTTAAGTCTGGTTTGTTGTGTGCTATCGTTCGGTCGGTGGTGATTTCTCTATTCCAGTATATTTTTCTATAACGGAAGGTGGCTCGTATTTATAGAAAGCAGTTCTATCCCCTATCAGCGCGTACTTTATGGCTATTTCCCTGTGAATGACTTTTGCAGTGTTGTTGTGGCGATGGATGTATTCAGTAGGAGCTAGCATGGTGCATCCTGTTATGATGTGATCGATGGTCTCTTGATTTTGTCCACATTTTCTGCATTATTATTATTATTATTATTATTAATTGTATATTTACTACAAAATGTAAATATATTAAAATCATGTATTAAAAAGTACATTTATTATTTTTACAAAAAATTATTTATATTATGTTTAATAATTAAAATTAAATACACTTTAAAAGTTATTAACAATCAAAATTGAAAGTATATATATTCAGATTATCAAATAAATAAAAATCCGGTCATTTATACGCCGTACCAATACGGTTACAATAGAAGACATAGAAATCAAGATCATACTTTTTTGTTTGTTTAATAATTCAAACGTGGTTGAGGAATGTAATTAATCATTAATTATTTTACTTATTTTTTGTAGCATACATTGATATTACAAAATTATATTAATTATAATAAATAATAACAAATCTTTGACAATAATTATACAACATACAACGAAAAAAGGAATTTTTCCGGAATTTTCGATTTTCCGGCAATTTTTTCCATTGCACTATATATTTTTTTTATTCATTGAAAGTAGAAGAAAAACAAAAAAATGATCCCTGTCCGAACTCTATCGGACAAGTACTTTTATGAGGAATCGCAGTTGAAAATTTCACTTTTTTTTTTTTTAAATTGAATTAAACAACAACCGCTAAATATTTTGCTCCAAAAAAAATAGTGCTTATGTGAGAACCAAAAGGTATACTTTCACCAAGTTTGAGCTAAATCGAAATATTTTTGTGGAAGAAAAAAATAAAAAACCGAAAAAAGGGTTTTTTGCGTGTATCTCAAAAAATTTTGAGGTTAGGATAAAAATGTTTTCCACAAAAGTTATAGATCTCTTTATTACCTACAACTTTTATATTTAACTTTTTTCGATAGGATGCGTAGTTAAGCCAGAAATCGCAAAAAACCGCTTCCCCCCCCTAAAACCCCACCCCATTTCCCCCCAGATAATCGCAGGTAGTTCGGATTATTTTTCCTTCATTAGTTATGATATGTTCTACAATATTCCACTATCAGTTTGCTGTAAAGACTTATGTTTTTTTTTAACACGTATTTAGCCTGGCCTACATCCCTAACTTCAAAATAATACCCCCAGAACAAAAGAAGTGGTCTGTTCGATGGACCAGACCAGTGTATCCTTACCAAATACATAAGGATACACTGGTATGGTCCGCCGGGCAGACCATTTTTTTATGGGGGGGTTAGGGGTGAAAAACGAGCCAATCTGACAATTCTGACTTTGGATTCGGTTTCAGCAGGTCCAAATACATAAGGATACATTGGTCTGGTCCGCAGGCCAGACCACTTTTTTTTGTGTGGCTGTGTTATTAATAAAATATCGTGCAGGATTTTTTTAGATTGTCCAAGAATTTCTTAAATTATAGCTTTAAATGAAAAACCGAATTTGTCCTTTTCTTTGGATCACATTCCAACTATCTGCATGTATCAAAATTCATTTGACGTGGAAGAATTTCAAAATGTTTTGAATAATAAAATGGTTGAACTGTAATTACGTTTACCTTTCATTTAATCATACGTTAATTATATGACTGGGATATGTTCAAGGTTAACTATACTAATTGTTTATTTAGTAAACAACATCTAATAAGACGATAATGTTTAAAAATGTACAATAATAAATTGTTAAGTATGTATTTTTACTTCCTCGTTAGCTACCTTGAGTATTTTGTAACTGTTATAATTTAACATGGTATTGTTTGGTTATACTATCCAGTGTAATCTGACGGTCTCCCATGTAATAACTTAATTCTCGGTACTCGAAAAACTATTTTATTTGTGTCCCTCGACTCGATATGAATGGCATTTGTGAGTACTGTTAATAGCTAGGGAGCTGATGGTAATACGGGCATATGAATGATTTCATTGTAACTAACAATAATATGGAATGAAGGTATTGATATAACAGATCGATTAGAGCAGCTACTGAGCTTGGTTGCTGCTGATTTTTTAAATAAATGAATTCCAAATCTGCAAAAAAAATCCTATACTATTTTTTTGTTTCAGTCGTTGCTATAAAATTGTCCATTTATCAAAAATATACATAAAAAAATGGTTGGCTGAAGTCCAAGTCTCTGTTTTTTTTTAAACTAATTGTGAATTTTCAAAAATAACGCGCTATTAAGTCTTCTCATTGTACTTCGCATTGGTTTTAATTTGTTAGTTTTATATCTATAAATAGATGCTGACGTGCTGATTTTCAGAAATATTCCCGATTTACTCCAAAAAATGTCAAAGTGAGAAAAATGAATTATCGTATTGAAATTTGTCGAACAAGTTGTTATTATACTCTTCGCAAATACAAAAACGAAGAGTATATTGCATTTAATCGATTTCTAAAACCGTAAATATCGCTCGCAGACAAAAAATTTTCATATCATTGTGTTAGTGAATGAATTCTGAACAACTTTCAAAATGTCCGTCTGTCTGTCCGTCCGTCACGTTTCTTGTAAGCACCATAAGTCGAGAAAGAAAAATCCGATTGTACTGAAATTTGGACAGTAAGTTAGTGTTAGCTAGGGGAAGAGATTTTTTTTTATTTTTGTTTTTGTAAAAATTTACATTTTTTACATTTTTTTACGTGTTACGTGGTTATTAGCTTTTGACTCGGAATCCAAGGGTCCCAGGTCCGAAACCCCCCACATGGGGTATGGTATAGTTTTTTTTTATTTTTACTTTATTTTACACTGAGTCTTTCACCAACTAAGTACATACTATAAAACGAAAAATGTCTAAAACTAACATTATTTACAAAAAACTGCGAAGATATATAGAATGTGTAACAATTATACTGAGTGTTATTAAAAAGTATGTCAATCACTTAACCACAAATTCAGCACCTTAAACAAAGTTGATTAAACCTAATTTACCTCCATGAAGATATAGCCCTCTAAAGTTGGAAATAAAAAACCATATTCTTTAAACATTGTACAAATGGCTCCATATATTTTTTTCAATACTGGTATGCTGTAACATATGTTAGAGGGTAACAGTTTAAAGTAAAAACATTTTAAAATAAAGTTTTATAATTGGCTGATTTAGTGTTATACAACCCTTCCCCCTACCCCCTTTTTAAGTGGTACGCCTATGACATTTTTGGTATATTGTATTTTATAGAAAATTTAATTCTACAACTTTTTTGCATCTTGTGTTTTTTTCGTTTAAGTGATCATTGTCATGTGTTTTAAAGGATGAAATGTTAAAAACTCTAGAAAAATCATTTATTTTGTCAGTCACCTCTTAATTTCAGTTCTATATGTACCTAGTATGAGTAAAAAACCAAAATAAAATCAAAAACAAACCAAATAAAAAATAAAAAAAATAAAATAAAAAATTAATTATTTTTTCCAGTTTTCAGCATTTTACCCTTTCAAACACATGACAGTGTTTTTTGTATTCTATGTTTCATTTAAAAATGATCACTTAAACGAAAAAAACACAAGATGGAAAAAAGTTGTAGAATTAAATTTTCTATAAAATACAATATACCAAAAAAGTCAAAGGCGTACCACTTAAAAAGGGGGTAGGGGGAAGGGTTGTTTAACCCTAAATCAGCCATTTCTAAAATTTTATTTTAAAATATTTTTACTTTGAACTGTTACTCTGTCATATGTTACAGCGTACCAATATTAAAAAAAATATCTGTAGCCATTTATACAATATTTAAAGAATATATTTTTTTATTTCCAACTTTAGAGGGCTGTATCTTCCTGTGCAATTTGCAATTTTGGATAGAGGTAAATTAGGTTTAATCAACTTTTTTTAAGGTGCTAAATCTGTGGTTAAGTGATTGAGATACTTTTTAATAACACCCTGTATAAAAAGTTTAGTAAACCGGCGAAGAGTGCGTTTTTAGCTTATTTATTTTTTATTATTAAAAAATGCATAATTTTGATTTTACAGTTTTTTGAATGTAAATTTCATTACTGATTGCGTTGCTGATTTTTTAAAATATTTAACATGTTTTCCAAAAAACGTGTAAGGAAAATAAGTGAAATAAGTAAATTGATCTAAAAACAGCATTTTATTACCAATATTTCTATAAAAAAAATATATTTTCGTTTATATACAGGGTGTTTTAAATGGTACGTGCATATATTCAGATCTGTGAATACTTCACATCTTCCTAATAAACGCAAAAATATTTGTTTATCAAAATGCCCAAAAATAACCGAGAAAATAAATATTGAAAATTGCAAACAATCATCACGTACGTTAATGAACTGTGCAATCGTATGTCGAGGCGTCGAGCTAGGGTTGAAGTTTATATTTTTTTTGTTGAGGTTTTTAAATGTAAAAAAATGTTTTTTTTCACTACATGAAGATTCGCTGATTAAAATATATGCATGTGTATTTAAAACAACGTGCATAATTTCCAACATCATTCCCGTTATTAAGGCACTTAGGTCATTTTAAATTTAAAAAATTCCAATTCAATAGAAACCAGTAATATAGAGTAAAAAAAACTCGCTGCCTAAGGAATCACTACTTCCACATCCAGATTTTCTATCCAAGTCACTCACAACGAAAAAATGTTGTATGTGGAAATAATTGCTTATGGAACTTTAATAATATAATATTTGAAATCCTCTACCCCAAAAACCTATAAAACGATACCCCACATCGGTAGTGGGATGGGGGTGGTAATAGGGGGGTGGTAGTGGGGGTGGATGACGTAAAAAATATTTTGAGGTTTCTTGTTCTTGTACACACATTAAATCACAATTTTTTTTCACCCTCTTTAATAATGGGGTGAGGATGGTAATGGGGGTGGCTAATGCCAAAATTTTTTTTGAGACCTTATCTTCTCTTGTATATACTAAATACCAATTTTATGAACTCTTACCTGCTTGATTTACCTATTTAGCCCAAATTTACCCCAATTTACCCCCCCCCTTCGATGGAACAAGATGAAAATATAATCTAGTTCTAGATCTCGTTAAAATACATATGTGTGTACCAAATTTCAAGTCAATATCTCGAACGGTTCCAGAATAAACGTGCGCACAAAAAAAAGTTACAGATCGACAGACCGACAGACAGAAATTTTTTTTTTCGCTCAAACTTAAAATCTCGACGTTTCATGACATTCTGAGCATATTTGAAAAATAAAAATTTTTAAAAATTTTTTTGTTGTTACTGTACTTCCACTGGATGTGAAAGTAAAAAACCGCTGCCCAAGGAATCACTACTTCCACATCCAAATTTTCTATCCAAGTCACTCACAACGAAAAAAATTTGTATGTGGAAATAATTGCTTATGGAACATTAATAATATAATATTTGAAATCCTCTACCCCAAAAACCTATAAAACGATACCCCACATCGGTAGTGGGGTGGGGGTGGTGATAGGGGGTAGTAGTGGGGGTGGATGAAGTAAAAAAATATTTTGAGGTTTCTGGTTCTTGTACACACACTAAATCACAATTTTTTTTCATCCCCTTTAATAATGGGGTGGGGGTGGTAATGGGGGTGGCTAATGTCAAAAAATTTTTTTGAGACCTTAGCTTCTCTTTAATATACTAAATACCAATTTTCTGGACTCTTACCTGCTTAATTTACCTATTTACCCCAAATTTACCCCAATTTACCCCCAACCCTTCGATGGAACAAGATGAAAATATAATCTAGTTCCAGATCACGTTAAAATACATAAGTGTATCAAATTTCAAGTCAATATCTTAAACGGTTTCAGAGTAAACGTGCGCACAAAAAAAAGTTACAGACCTACAGACAGAAATTTTTTTCTCGCTCAAAATTAAAATCTCGACGTTTCATGACATTCTAAGCCTATTTGAACAATAAAAAATTTTAAAAATTTTTTTGTTACTATACTTCCACTGGATGTGGAAGTAATTAAGAAACCAGCCAATGAAAAATCAGAATAGCAGATTTAAGCCATTTTTTTATGTTTTTTTTTACAAATAAATAAAGCTTCCTGCAAAGTGGCTGACACGGTAAAATAATATAGAAGCGTTTTTTTTTACCCCATTTTATTTTTGAAAATTCACCCATTCATTTTTTTGTATCTCGCATATTTTGTGAGTTACGACGGTTGCAAGCAAGGTACTTTCGAACATGCCGAGTGCCCCCTTCCTTTGGGAAACTCCTAGATCTGCCCTTGTCTAGCAATCATCCACTGGAATTTCGTTACTTAATTATTATCTAAGTATACAAGATTAAAGTGACCACCTATCAATGTCACCTTCAATATACATACCTATATCAGCTTTCTAGATAAATTTAATGTTATATTTACGCTGTCTGCATAAGATTTCTGTGAAGACTTTCAACGATAAGAGTAATCACATTCTACTACTAGCAAATTTCGAGAAACACGTTTTATGTTGATTCTTTTGAGCATTTGGCCTAATGTATGCAAGAAATGATAGTTGTTGCATTTTCTTCCTACACTTCGTTAAGTTATCAAATGTATCACGTGCTGTAGGATGCTATGTTAAATTTTTAGGCTAGATTACTTGGAGTGAAAGAAACATGGTTCATATAAAGAGATACTTTATATACCGAAGAAATAATTTTCGTTACAAAATTTTCTGAATATAACACAAAACAATATTTGCTCAGTTGATTTTGCAACCAATACAAAAGATTACAGTACATACGACACAAGTACATGTATATTTTTGATACAGTATATGTATGTACTAGTCTACCGGTAAAAATTTAGAAAAAAAAATAATTAACGCATTATATATCATCTTCATAGTACTCCGACCAATAGTGTTCTATTTACAAAATTGAAATTATTTTCTACTTTTTAGTGCAAAAGAAAAACCGTCCGAAAAACCGTCCGAAAAAAACTATGCAAAAAAATAGATGTTCCTTACAATTTGAAAAATTTTTATCCAAGCTTGATGTTGAGTATACGTGTTCAGGTTCTGTATAACTGCTGCTCATGGATTTTAAAAAGAAAATTTTTCCATCCTCTTCATGGATAAATTAGTCACTTAGAATCATTGCGCGTATAATTTCCAAACGGCAAAACATATTGTATTTCTCCTATTTTTCTTAATATCAGTGTACCAAAAATAACAATCTTTTAGGAGAAATGCTAGAAAATAGGAACCTATAGTAAGTTTGATTTTACTTCCACATCCAGTGGTAGTATCGACAAAAAAAATTGAATTTTCATTGTTCAAATAGTCTCAGAATGTCATGAAACGTCGAGATTTTAAATTTGAGCAAAAAAAATTTCTGTCTGTTTGTAACTTTTTTGTGCACACGATTACACTGGAACCGTTTAAGATATTGACTTGAAATTTGGTACACGTATGTATTTTGAGGAGATCTGGAATTAGATTATATTTTGATCTTATTCCGTTGAAGGGTTGGGGGTAAATGGGAGGTAAATAGGCAAATCAAGCAGGTAAGAGTCCACAAAATTGGTATTTAGTATACAGGGTGTCCCACTTAAAACTCCCGGTGACATTTTCTCGATAAATAAAAGAGATATTTGAATTCTGTAAAAGGTGTTCACTAAGATATACAAATGGTATCAGTTTTGAGTAAAACCGGTCATTTTACAAATTGAGGTATAGATGGCGCTGCGACGCAATGAAACTATTTGATCCTAGGAGCTTTGAAATCCAAGTGATGAGACGTTACATTCTGAGCAACTTACTTACGAACAATTTTTGAAAAATCACTGGTTCTTGAGATATTTGAACTTCAGTATTGTAGACATATGAAAAAAAAATGACATTTTTGTTACTTGAAAAATTACATCAAAATTCAAATATCTCAAAAACCAGTGATTTCTCGAAAATTGTTGATATTAAAAAAGTCGCTTCGAATATAATTCTCCATCTCATGCACCTCATTTCATCGTTCCTAGGATCGAACAATTTCTTTGCATTGCAACGCCATCTATACCTCAATGTGTAAAATAACCATTTTTGAAGTCACTTATATATTCTACTGGATACCTTCTACAGAATTCAAATATCGCTTTTGGTTATCGAGAAAATGGCGCCGGGAATTTTAAGTGGGACACCCTGTATACTAAAACCTCAAAATATTTATTTACTTCATCCACGCCCACAATCACCCCCATCACCACTCCCACCCCACTACCGATGTGGTATCGTTTTGTGGGTTTTTGGGGTAGACGATTTCAAATATTATATTACTGAAGTTCCCTAAACAAATATTTCCACGTACCAATTTTTTTCGTTGTGAGAAACTTGGATAGAAATTCTGAATGTGGAAGTAGTTATCCCTTGGGGGTTTTTAAGTATTTTTAGTGCATTATCTTCGGTTAAAATATAATAGGGGATTCATGAGTGTTCATAAAGTGTTAAGTAGTATTTCAGTAATTTCCATCAACGTCATAAGAAAGTTCTGTGAATTGCTTATTTAGGTACATATGTTCCATCAAACGGTTATTGACTTAGTTTTCATCCACTCAGGAATGATTTGAATTTCAACCAAAAGAAAATAACCGAATTTCATTTGTCTAAGCATGTATGTAACACGAAAAAGCTACCTTAGTGACGCTCGAAAATAAGATAGAGCGCACAAAGTCGAATTCAAAGCTGTGAATTACACAAGCAAAAACAAAAAACCACTGCCCATGGAATCACTACTTCCACATCCAGATTCTCTATCCAAGTCTCTCAAGACGAACAAATTTTGTATGTGGAAATAATTGTTTATGGAACTTCAATAATATAATATTTGAAACGATCTACCTTAAAAACCCATAAAACGATATCCCACATCGGTAGTGTGGGGTGGGGGTAGTGAGAGGGGGTGTGTGGTAGTGGGGATGGATGAAGTGAAAAAATATTTTGACGCCCTTGGTTCTTGTACACACACTAAATCACAATTTTTTTTCACCCCCTTTCATAATGGGGTGACAGACCGACAGAACGACAGACAGAAATTTTTTTCTGCTCAAACTTAAAATCTCGCCGTTTCATGACATTCTAAGCCCATTTGAACAATAAAAATTTTTAA
Source organism: Rutpela maculata (assembly GCA_936432065.2). Lineage (NCBI taxonomy): Eukaryota > Metazoa > Arthropoda > Insecta > Coleoptera > Cerambycidae > Rutpela > Rutpela maculata. Next base: position 127,226,174 of record OW386293.2, read on the forward strand.
TTATACTTTCAGTGGATGGATAGTGTGGGGTGAAAAAAAAAAAATTATTTTACAAAAGCTTAGCATACGTAAACACATCATCATTTATATGTGCTGCTGCAAGGGTCATCATTTTTTTTAACTTTCATTTTTGAACATTTTGAAAAACTGGTGGTTTTTCAAATTTAATTATCCTTGGAATTTTTTGATGCCTACGGCGCAGGCGCAGGTCAGTGGCGTAACTAGACGATCATGGGGCCCCAGGGCAAAAAATTGTTGGGGGGCTTCCTATTATATTATTTTCTTAATTTAGGTATTAATAAGTATTTTTTTTGATTCCAATATAATTTTTTTTCATCCCTACATTTTTTTGATGTGGGGGAAGAAATCCTAGAAAAAAATTTTTTTCACCTTACCTTTTTTTTTGATAGCGGGGGAAGAAATCCGAAAAAAAAATTTTTTTGATCCCAACATAAATTTTTTTCACTCCAACATTTTTTTGACGAGCGGAGGGGAGTGGGGGAAGAAATCCAAAAAAAATTTTCTCATCCCAAACTTTTTTTTTATAAGCGGAGGGGAGAAATCAGAAAAAAAACAGGCGCCAGCTGGGGCCCTTGGTCTCCCGGGGCACTGCCCCGGTTTGCCCTGCCATAGTTACGCCTTTGGCGCAGATTGCTTCCTACAACAAAGCCCAAAGGCGTTACATTAAAGGGTTAAAATGCTAAAAACTTGAATATTTAGCAGCCTTGCGACAACTCATAGCTCTTTAATACAAAACTGATTTTTTTTTTTTAGAGATTGACAAAAGTATTTGAATGGCTTTTTATACCCAAGCCAAATTTTTACACAAAAAAATAAAAAGATATGAAGATTATTTGTAAGCGGGTTTTTCCAAAACTTTAAGGTCTTTGCGGTACCTCAGAATAATATTAGATTTTAATAATATTTTATCCTGGTATTCCTTATCTGGTGTAGCAAATTCTGCAACCCCAAGCACTTCTGATATCCAAATAAAGTGAGACAGTGTATTTTTTCTAATACGTAGGCAAATGAAATTCGGTTATTTTCGTTTGGTTGAAATTCAAATCATTCAAATCATTCCTGAATGAATGAAAACTAAGTCAATAACCGTTTGATGGAAAACTATGTAAATAAGCAATCCACAAAATTTTTTAAGACGTTGATGGTAATCACTGAATTACTAACACTTTATAAACCCCTTTCATAAGGCCCGAAGATAATGCCCTAAAATACTTAAAAATCAAACTTATTATCGTTTCTTATTTACCAGCATTTCTCCTAAAAGATTTTTATTTTTGGTATATTGATATTAGGAAAAATAGGAAAATACATTATGACGTTTTGCCGTTTGGAAATTATACGCGCAAGATCATTGTAAGTGGCTAATTTATCTATGAAGGTGATGGAGAATTTTTCTTTTTAAAACACATGTGCAGAAGTTATACAGAACCTGAGCATCAAGCTTGGATAGACATTTTTCAAATTGCGAGGAACATTCATTGTGAGCATTGTAATAATTTTTGAAAATAAAATCATTGAATCATTACTTCCACAGTACGTATGAAACATGAAAAAGCTATACTAATGACGCTCGAAAATAAGATAGAGAGCGCAAAGTCGAATTCAAAGCACAAACAAAAACAAAATTAACAACTCATATTCAAAACTCAGTCAACAAAAAATATCGAGTCAACACAGGCAGAATGTTACGTAGTAATAGACTGGCGATACATGACCAGTCAGGTGCAACGTTTTTAAAATGTATGCCAATCATATATATGAATGAAATTACCATGAATATGCCAGAAACGCAAATTTTAGGCAGTCGTCGCGTGCAGAAGGGTGGGCAAATCGATTTTTTTTTGTTTTTTTTTTGTGTTTTTTTTTATTTTAAAATGGATGCCAATAGTGCCAAACGATAAGCCGTGAAAAAGAATCCAGCGAAAATTCATTGGCATGCAGTTTCCGCGCGCAAAACAACTGTTAATGCGCACATTAAATCGTGAAATTTTTTGGTGTTCTTGATTTTGGATGATTTTGATTTTGGATTTTTTTTTAAGGCTTTTCGTTTGACACTATTGGCATCCATTTTAAAATTAAAATAAAAACACAAAAAAAAAATCGATTTGCACACCCTTCTGCACGCGACGACTGCCTAAAATTTGCGTTTCTGGCATATTCATGGTAATTTCAGCAGGAAAAACAATTGTTTACTTACCACTTCTAATAAAACTAACAAAATGCAAACGCAGCTATTTAACATGTTTTGAACGGTAATTTAAAAAATGCATTTGAATCCACCGTTACAAACACTGGTTTAATTGCGTTGAACTTTAAAACTCTCCCGGCATAGGTATTGTTTACATTATATTTGCACATATCGGGGCGGTTTTAATCCAAGTTATTTTGGCCGCATATCGAACACCGTCACTGGCGAAATTTACCTCTATCAACATAACACCGACCACAAAAACTCTCACATTCAACGGAGAACTACTCTCTAATTAGGTTGCTGGTATACTAAACGAAATTGTAATCATTTCTCTAGTGTGGCTATCGCGGGTAAGCGCATTATTTGTTTTTACTAGTTTTTCATAGAAAAATAATTCAGGTGTTTGCGGAGCACCTGTGCGTATTTATAAACACGAAATAATATCATGTTTGCGTAATAAAATTAATAACTTGAAATACTAGTTTTGATGCCATGTAACCTTTGTTTTATGATGATACAGGGCGGGAGTGACAACAGTCTATTATTGGCGAAAACCAAACAAAGGACAATTATAGGGAAAGCTATCCAAATTGTCAAGTATTAGTGCAGTTGAATTGATTCCTTTAGGCGACAACATTCCACCTAAAATTTTATTGTTGATTCTTATGCATTACGACCTCCTGATTACGAAAAAAATATTTTTGCCCAAAAATTCCTTTTGCGTCAAAAGTTATTTTACTTGATTTTTGACGCGCTTTCGCGCTTTTATCTGTTTAATATATTCTGTACTAGTAATCAGATGGGAATTTTAAAAGTACTGGCTTATTTGGAATAGAATTCTTAAAAAATATAGACCTGTCCGATATGTATTGGTCAATTTGCCATCTTGGAGAAAAATAGAAAACACAAAATTGGGCATTGTACGTCTTTTTTTTTTATTGTACGTCATTTTATGTACTTTCAGGGGATAGAGTTTTTTTTAATCTTCAAAAATGCATTTTTTTTACCCTCCATTTTTAACCCGATTTTCATCAAAATAAAATGAAATATACCATAGACAGTCTCTTATAACTTCAAAAATTTAATACAAAATGAAACTTCATTAATTTGAAATGGAAATTTACTAAGCAAACGGATGGTAATAATAATAATATATGAATATATAATCAATAACCAGAATCAAGCAGTCATGAATAGAGTAGTAGTAGTAGTAGTAGTAGTATGCTAATTCTACGTACATTGAAATAAAATTACAAATTAATTTTGAACAATCGTATTATGTAATAATTTCAAAAATTTAATAACACAAATTCTTATTAGATTTAGGCTGATAATATTAAATATATCAAATAACTAGCTATAACTTATGCCTCCCTTTGGGTAACTTCTAGATAATTCAAAGTCATTAACTTCTATTAAGATTGGCCATTCTAACTCAAGCAAAACATTAGATAGATTTCGTTGAAATTGAAATGTTATTTATGAAATCTTCCTGAATAAAAGTCTCCATGGGACCAAGGCCGAAAATTAATAGTTTTTAAGTTATGGAGCTTTGAAGTTGTCTATGCGTGGTATATCAAATTCGGAACGAAGTATGATGGTGCGGGAGCCAAGTGGCTTTTTCGGACACTCATCGTTACAAGCATTTTCTATGCGCTGATTAATTCTATCGAACTTAAATAACGACAAAATAGACTTCTGGCATATGTCAGCCCGTCGAGTTGACCATGGTTCAAGATATAAAAATCAGTGAAATTGTATCATCGTTACAAAGCCAATTTTTTTTATATGTACACATTTTATGTTTAGAATGAATAAAATAAGATCGCCAGAAAGTGTGGGCCATCAGGGGCGCAACCAGAAAGGTCAAAGAGGTAAAAAAACGGAGTTATATAACATCATCGTTACAAACTTTTTTAAGGTTGAGCATGTTTATTTAAATGTTTTGAACACAGAAAAAAATTCCCAGAAAGAAACTCCCGTCAGTAAGGCTAGCCAGAAAGAACATGTTTAGGATTTTTTAAGAAAACTGGATTTTTTTTTTCGCATATTTCATCTCAGAACTCTAAACTCATCGTTACAAGTTCTGGCTCCTTTTTAAAACGTAAATATAAGCTCCTTGAACAATAGAATAGCTTCCCCGAAAGTTCTTAGTGTCAACAAAAGTACCATAGGCTCTTAAATATACAGGAATTTAACACTTTCGGCTAACTTGACTCCGTACCGTGCCTCAGATGTATTGTATCATTATTACCTTTCTGGCTGCGCCTCCTGACGGCCCACACTTTCTGGCGATTTTATTTTATTCATTCTAAACATAAAATGTGTTCATACAAAAAAAAAATGAGCCTTGTAACGATGACATGATTTCACTGATTTTTAAACGCTCCTGACAAGAGCTGCCCCGCCAGAAGTCGATTTTATGAATCGTTATCATCCATTGAACTATAAAAATATCTCAAAGTTCATAAAACGATGAGCTGTCGAAAAAGCCACCTAGCTCCCACTCTATGATATGGCTGAAGAACAGCTTGAGTTTGACACGAATTTTCAAAATTAGAAATCCAACAAACTAATTAGCCTCCTCCCTAGATATGGACCACAATACGAACCGGAAGTTGCATGATTAAGTCCATTTTTTAGAGTGAAAACTTTGTCAGTCTCAGTATAGACCTGCGTGTGATACTCCATGCAACCTTACCTTATGTTTTTTGGGTCGCTGATTCCGAATTTTTCACTTCCCACCAAAAATTCCCTCCAGAACCCCCTCCAATTTAGAAAAATAAACAAAAAAATTGCTTTTTTGTTTTTTTTATTTTTTTTTCGTTTTAGATAAAAAATATCTAGATATTTAGAAAGCAAACAAAATTTCCAACAAAAAAGGTCCTTTGACATTTTGAAGTACGACGAACGGGAGGGGAGCGAGTGGGTCCCGAACATGCGCCGGGGCTCATGTTTCGAGGCATGCTAGCACTTCCCCGTTCGTTCAACGTTAAAATGTCAAAGGATCTTTTTTGTTGTAAATTTTGTTTGCTTTCCGAATTTTTTCTAGAAGAAAAAAAAGATTTAAAAAAAACGATTTTTTTTTTTGCTTTTTCTATCAATTTGAGGGGGTTCCGGTGGGAATTTTTGGTGGGAAGTTAAAAATTTGGATTGAGCGCTCCAAAAAACGTAAAGTAAGCCTATCTCCAGGACTACCATGAATTTTTCCAGGTAAGGGGGCCTATATGATCTCTAATGCCTGGAGTACTCCAGGCATTATAGAATTTTAGGAAAAAGGAAAAATAATCGTTTTTTTTTAATCTTTTTTTTCTTCGTTTTAGAAAAAATTCGGAAAGCAAACAAAATTTACAACAAAAAAGATCCTTCGACATTTTAACGTTGAACGAATCGGGAAGCGCTAGCACGCCTCGGAACGTGAGCCTCGGCGCATGTTTCGGGACCCACTCGCTCCCCTCCCGTTCGTCGTACGTCAAAATGTCAAAGGACCTTTTTTGTTGTAAATTTTGTTTGCTTTCTGAATATCTGGGTATTTTTTATCTAAAATGAAAAAAATATATAAAAAAAGGAAAACCAATATTTTTGTTTTTTTTTTAATTTGAGGAGGTTCCGGAGGGAATTTTTGGCGTGAAGTGAAAAATTCGGAATCAGCAACCCAAAAAACGTAAGGTAAGCTTATAAAACTAAATCCTCCTATTTTTTTCCAGGTGAGCCTTTTATTTAGTCTATATTGCCTGGAGTATTAAGTACGTATAAAGGGTAAATAAATGAATTTCAGGCCTCCTCGCTAGATATGGACCACAATAACACAGGGCTGAAGTCCGAACCGGAAGTTGCATAATTAAGTCCATTTTTAAGGGTGAATACTTTTTCAGCTTATGGTAATAATTACATCTTCGAGTTTCAGGCCTCCACGTTAGATATGGACCACAATAACAGCGTAGAAGTGCGAACCGGAAGTTGCATAATTAAGTCCATTTTTAAGGGTGAAAACTTTTTTAGTCTCAGTATGGACCTGCGCATTAAGTTGGTATAAAGGGTAAATAAATGGATTTCAGGCCCCCTCACTAGATATGGACCACAATAACACGGGACTGAAGTCGTAACCGGAAGTAGCATAATTAAGTCCATTTTGAAGGGTGAAAAGTATTTCAGCGTATATATCCATTTATTTACCCTTTATATGTACATAACACGCAGGTCTATACTGAGACTGAAAAAGTTTTCACTGTAAAAAATGGACTTAATCATGGAACTTCCGGTTCGTATTGTGTCCATATCTAGGGAGGAGGCTAATTAGTTTGTTGGATTTCTAATTTTGAAAATTCCTGTCAAACTCGAGCTGTTTGTTCTTCAGCCACATCATAGTTTGTTCCGAATTTGATGTGCTCCATAACTTAAAAATTATTAATTTTTTGGTCTTGGTCCCATGGGGACTTTTATTCAGGAAGATTTCATAAATAACATATTTCAATTTCAACCAAATCTACAGGGCATTATTTTATATAAGAAACGTGCGGGGTCCTTTATAGTCTGCCTTCCTAAAATTATACGTTCTCTTTTTCAAGTTATTTGAAAAGGTTTTCTAATTTACATTATGAAGTCTTATATAATATTAAAGATGATGATACCATATTCTTTAACTGAAGGTGAATTGATTTACATTACTTTTCAGTTAAATACTATTAATATAATAATCAATTACATTATTTTAAAAAATAAAAAAAGTAGTAAATTTATGATCAAATAAGTTTTCCTCTTATCCAAATTTAAAAAATTGTGAAAGTTAGAGTAAAGGTAAAAAATGAAAGTTAACTTAAAATTAAAGTAAATATCCCTGCTTATTTGAGGTCGAGAGACAAACTCCCGGCCGAGGCATTGGAGTTTATTTTGAAGAAGGAATTAATCCCAGTATATTCAGATATTGTCTCTAAATATGTAGACCCTCCCGCACAAGGCTCCAGGGCCTTCAAGGATAAAGGGAGGCGTATTACTTTAGATGCGTACTTTTATTAAATGTTACATGTAATGAAAGCTAGGGACTTCTATTTCAACATGGCTTTTACCGAAATCGATAATGTGAATAGTGTTATTACAATTCGGCCATTCTTTGACCAAAGGTAAAATATATTTTTTAAAATGACAAATTTTGAAAAGTTTTTTCATGATATCTATATTTAATTTTATTTTAATTAAAATTAGTTTAAAAATAGGATAAATGCATTTTTGAAAATTAAAAAAAAAATCTATCGCCTAAAAGTACATAAAATGACATACAATCGAAAAAAAAATGACCTACAGTGCCCCCTTGATAACTGACGAAGAAATAAAAATTTTATTTCGTCCGCCATCTTTGACCGTTCTATTTGACATGCGGTATCCGGGATTAGTGCATTATATTTGGCCAAAAATGAGTTCTATTTTTACCAACTTTGGTGAAATTATTCCGTATAGAAAAGATATCCAATTTTGATTCTTTCGGCCATTTTTGGTGTTTTCTATTTTTTTTTTCAAGATGGCGGATTGACCAATACATATTGGACAGAATTTTATTCCAAATAAGCCAGTATTTTTAAAATTCCCATACAATTACTAGTACAAGATATATTAAGCAGATAAGTTGAAAATCCGTGAAAGCGTGCCAAAAAGTGCATATAACTTTTGACGCAAAAGGAATTTTTGGGCACAAATATTTTGTTTGTAATCAGGTCATAATACGTAATAAGAATCAATAATAAAATTTCAGGTGGAATGTTGTCGTCGAAAAAAATTAAATTAAATCAATTCAAATGTACAATATGTGAAACTGATTACAGAGAAAATCATTGGTAATCCCCACTAATTTCATTTCTTTGATTTGGCGAGTAAATGTTTCAATTGAAACACCGTAAGTTAATTTTTGTTCATATTGAGTACTTAAATGTCAAAGGCCTATAATATCAAAACCATACAAACAATTTTAAAATGCAATCAGTAATATTATCTACTGGTCGGCAAATTTTAACTTTTATTCTGTATCCAGAACCAAAACCATTTCTTCGTACTGTTTTGATTTGATTTGATTTGATTTATCAGCATACTGTAGGCATTGCTACCACTATCGGAAACATACCGTCAGCTCCTAGTTGGCTATGTCTACGCTGAGTTGGGTTAGGGTTATACTTGTTGTCAGCAGCGACAGCCACATGACACATAGTACAGGAGTATGGAATGGGCAGTGTATGTTTGTAAGATGTGTTGCTGCATTGCGTTGCAATATGAAGTGTTTATGCTCCTCCTTTTGTTTTTTGCTTTTAACGTTCTTATAATAATAATGATAATGACAATGATGATGACGATGACGATTATAATTATAACTGTAACTGTAACTGTACCTGTACCTGTACCTGTACCTGTGACTGTGACTGTGACTGTTACTATGACTGTGACTGTAACTGTGACTGGACTTGTAGCTGTAACTATACCTGTGACTGTGACTGTGACTGTAACTGTAACTGGACCTGTAGCTGTACCTCTAACTCTAATTAGAACTAGAACTACAACTACAACTACAACTACAACTCCAACTCCAACTGTAACTGTAACTCCAACTCTAACTGTAACTGTAACTGTAACTGTAACTGTAACTGTAACTGCAACTGCAACTGCAACTGTAACTGTAACTATAACTATAACTAGCACTATAACTAGCACTATAACTATAACTAGCACTATAACTATAACTATAGTTATAACTATAACGATAATGATAACGATAAAATTTAAATTTCAAATTACAATGACAATAACAATTACAATTATATTTATAATTGTAACAAAAAAAACAACAACAACAATAATAATAATAATAATAATAATAATAAACTGCACCAGAGTCTTGAATCAATCCAACTAAACAAAAATTTATATTTCAACTCCAGAAAACAGCTTTATTAGCCACCTGTAGAATAGCCCGTAGGGTCCTAAATGAAAACCTAGAAATATAAAATATAAGAGCCTGACAAACTGGCCTAACCGAGCTCAGCCCCTCTGGCATTAGATTGCCTGGGGCGGGTGGAAATTCTACTCCAGAGGGAGTGTATAAAGTCGATAATAATAATAATAATAATAATAATAATAATAATATGCCTTTATTTTATCCTCTGCGGAGTTTAGCTAATATCTATTCAGACTCAACCAAGCTTAACAAATACATGATATTGATAACAAGAAAAAAATCTGACTGTCTAGAGCTAACTGAAAACACGAAATATATTTAATAAATTGCAAAAATTACATCTAGATTAATTGAACAGTTTTTATTAAATAAAGCTAATCTAATTAAAATAAAAAAAGCTAAATACTAATTCTTGTAATGTATGTACACACAAAATCAGAAAGAAGTACGTAACTACTGTATTTCACGATTTTTGAAAATTCGTCAGCAACCCAACTGTCTTACTCCAGATGAAGTTTTATCGCCAAAACTATTTCAACTTTTATTAATTAACCCGTATAAACATTTTTTTTGCCGTAAATACAATTTTTTCGTACCAGAAATTATAAATAAGTGATTATTAAGTATCTTTCTTTTTTAACAACGGAATGGCCCGAAGTAACACAAAGAGTCCGTCTCTGAAGTGTGCGTTCATGAAGCAGTATATAATGGGGTTGTAGCAAGCGTGGGACATCGCCAGGATGTGCAGGGGAAAATATAGAAACATCAAGACTTTGTTGCTGATAGTCTCACTCATGATCTGAAAATCAATGGAAATAAATCAATAGAATGTTATTATTACTTAGGTATTTATACAGGGTGATTCATAAGGAATGGGTAATATTTTTACCTACAGATTCGATAGCGGAAAACATGAATTTTTTGATGAATAACTGGGGTCAAATATTAATACTTACTGAGATACAGGATGTTAAAGATAGAAATAATTCAGTAATGTTGTTCTATTTCATTATTTTTACACATAAACATAAATGTCTAGCTGTAAGCTATCTTGGTTTAACAGAATCCGTCATAACTTTTTTGTACTTCGTTCATTTATAATCTCATTGCATTTTTTTTGTTTAACCATTATTTTTAAATAAAAAGGGATACTTGTTTCATGAAGAAAATGCACCCTTATCGAGATATTTACATTTTAGAAAATCCTGCACATTCATATCTTTTTATAACTTTCCTCCTAAAACTGCATATTATGTAATATTCTGTTCTTCATTTTAACAAAAATAACTTTTAATACCAACTTAAGTTAAATGCTTAAATAAAAAATTTGCATCGCAATTATAAATGAACGAAGTTAAACCAAGATAGCTTACATAGCGCCCTCTATGTGATACACCAAAAATGACAGCTTATTCGATTTTCTCACGTCAAAAAACCTAATTCTGCCGACCTTTATGTTTACGCGTGAAAACTGTAATATAACAACATTACTGAATTATTTTTATAACTTTAACATTCGGTATCTCAGTAAGTATTAATATTTGACCCCCAGTTATTATGCAAAAAAATTAGTATTTTCCTCTCTAGAATCTGCAGGTAATATATTACCTATTCCTTATGAATCACCCTGTACATTTATTTATTTGAGGTCCAACCACCCAACAGATGGTATCATGGTGGGGAAGACATACAGTTTCACCAAAATTTAAATATATAGCGTGTGTAAAAAGTAAGGAAAAACTCAATATTTTTTTGAATCCGCTATTTTTTTCAAAAAACCCTTGGACAGGTCGATTTTAATTCTTAATAGCACATCTCCTATTAAATTGCACTACACTATCTATTTTAGGTGTCTATCCTGTTGGAGTGATTAAATGCAACTAAAAACTGAAATTAAGTACTGCCTGTCTACTTTCAACTTTGTTGGAATGTTGATTGTTTATGTTTATGTTACATAAAAACATTTGTCTTTTACATACATTGAAGTACTCTGACGATGCCTGAATAAATTGAAAAGTAAGAAAATTAGTCATTTTTATTATAGAGGCCGAAAATCCCAGGATATACATCAAGTTAATATAGTAATATTTTTATAATTATATTTATTTTAGTGTAAATTTCGGAAGATCATTGGTAAACATATATTATAACTGGTTGTAATACTCACAATGAGGACGTTGTAGGGAAGCCAACATATTGTATATATCAAGACGACGGTCACCATCATCTTGATCACCTGCAATAGAAAACAAACTTATTAAAAACCGCTGCCCAAGGAATCACTACTTCCACATCCAGATTTTCTATCCAAGTCACTCACAACGAAAAATTTTGTATGTGGAAATAATTGTTTATGGAACTTTAATAATATAATATTTGAAATCCTCTACCCCAAAAACCCATAAAACGATACCCTACATCGGTAGTGGGGTGGGGGTGGTGATAGGGGGTGGTAGTGGGGGTGAATAAAATAAAAAATATTTTGAGGTTTCTGGTTCTTGTACACACACTAAATTACAATTTTTTTTCATCCCCTTTAATAATGGGGTAGGGGCTCAGGTGGGGGTGGCAATGGGGGTGGCTACTGCCAATTTTTTTTGAGACCTTAGCTTCTCTTGTATATACTAAATACCAATTTTATGAACTCTTACCTGCTTGATTTACCAATTTACCCCAAACTTACCCCAATTTACCCCCAACCCTTCGACGGAACAAGATGAAAATATAATCTAGTTCTAGATCTCATTAAATTACATATGTTTACCAAATTTCAAGTCAATATCTCAAACGGTTCCAGAGTAAACGTGCGCACAAAAAAAAGTTACAGACAGACCGATAGACAGACAGAAATTTTTTTCGCTCAAACTTAAAATCTCGACGTTTCATGACATTCTAAGCCTATCTGAACAATAAAAATTTTTAGAAATTTTTTTGTCGTTACTATGCTTCCACTGGAAGTGGAAGTAAAATGTCGCTTTCGTTAAGAAAAGTCGAAATTCTTTAGGATCCCAGTAACTACTTGATTATTAATTACAACACTATCAACTATATTTTTGACATATTATTCAGTCCCAACTAATAATAAAAAAAAAATAATAGGAGCATATTTACGAAAAAAAAAAATATATATATAAACACAAATATATTACAAAATAATACTAATATAAATACAAATATAGACACAAATAGATCAATAAACTATTTATGGAAAAATATATAACTACAAATACTAATAAATCCAAGAACTATTCTGATTTCCTATTCGTAATCTTCAATAATGACATTTATATAATACATGTAATAATACACAATTGTAAATATACTGAAATACTCACGGAAGTATTTAAAACACTTGTTCGGGAGGATGTACAAAGTACAAAACAAAACCGACTCGGTGGCGCAGTGCTTAAGGTGTTAGGCTTGCGACCACGAGGTCCCGGGTTCGAATCCCGGCTAGGGTATGGATGTGTAGTGGCGTTTTTCTCGTGTTGCCGAGTCGGTAGCAGTGGGCTAGACTGCGGTTGTGTGAGAGAGAACACGGTCTAATCGCTCTCCTCTCCTGAGTTCGAGTCTCAGCGGCGGCAGATGGCAATGTCGCAGGGAATGGGTGTTGTGATGTTGTCTGTGTGTGTCTGTCCTGGTTGAGTGGTAGAATAGCCATCGGCTAAACTCCGCCAGGACATTAAAATAAATAAGGCGATTAAAAAAAAAAGTCTAAAATAAAAGTGATAATAGTAACATTGGAGTAGGTAAATAAATGCATGTTAATTTTTATTATTACTAATACTGACTTGTATTAAACAAGACATAAGTAACCATTAGGAAATTTCTCTAGAAAAGAAAAGAAAACGGGTTATCGGTTAGCGATTTAAATTTAGTTTATAGTAATAACCTAATCAAAATCAACGGTACACCGTTGATCTTCTATAATTAAAAATTGATTTCTACGGAAATCAATTTTTAATTATACTTTCTATTACACTACTTTGCATCGAGAACAACCACATTTTTATTTTTTTTTTAATATTTTTATATTGTTTATGTTTTAGATTATTTCTCTGTTGTTTTTGTAATTTTGTTTCACATTTTTGTTTTGTGTTTGTTTTTTTATAATTATGCTATGTGTAAATATATTCATAAACCATTATATTAAAAATATAAGCCGCAAATAAACTACCATATTTAACCACTTCAAGTCAGTCTGCTCATGAAATATGTATTGCCGATAATAGAAAATGAAGTGGTGGAAAAAATGTGAAAAAAAATTTTCAGTCCTTTTTGAGAAAATAGAAGCACAAAATAAATATTGTTTGAAGTCTGCAAAATAATATACAGAAAACTTTCATCTACGTTCGTTCTTTTTGGTGACTATCTGTAGGTATATTTTTGCACTATAAATATATCAGGTTTTCATCCTTGGCAATATTCGAAGAAACATTAAAAAATTATGACTAGGAATTAAACAAATCAAACAGGTATGATAATATGCTACTAAAATGTATAAGGTAAACTGGTGTACCAACTGCCATGATGCTAGCTTAGAGTAAGCTGCAGGAATATTTTTAACCTAGGCCGCATCTAGCATATTGGAGGGAAGGACGTGGCGGAAGGAAGCAGATACGCCGATTAAAATTTAATCATAGGATATATTTTGTTTTGAATACATCTTCTTACAATCCATTAGAAATGCTAGGAAAATTATCTGAACTTTACCGTGCGAATAAAATAATGAGCTCTCTTGCAAATTGAATTCTGAATATCATGAAAAGGAATAAAATTTGGAAATTCTTGTTATGGGGTATTCAGGGGAGGAAGATCTTTCAAATGAGTTATCACTTGCCATTTAAAATTTCAAGGGCTGAAGTTGCAGCGAGAAGGGATAAAGCGATTTTTAGGTAAATTACATTGCAAAGGATGTCTCCTTCGAAAATTAAGTGTACACCGTTTGCAGGTCTTAAAAAATAATTTAAAAAATCAATAAGAACTATATGAAAACCCGTCAGCGTCTGTTTTGGTTTCAATGGACCAACCTAGTTATTACACATAAATAAACAACTAAACCACTACCGCAAGCAATTAAATTAAATTGATTTGAGATGTACTTTTTTTGAATCCACGTTACTACAATTTAATAAACCATAATAATCATGAAGTGTACATATTTTTAACAGTTCTCAATGAAGAAAGAATTTTTTTGAAGAGCTTTTATTTTTTCCATATTTTTTATTGCGACGATTGAGTTGGGGCGTTTTAATATATATATATATATATATATATATATATATATATATATATATATATATATATATATATATATATGTATATATATATATATATATATATATGTATATATATATATATATATATATATATATATATATATATATATATATATATGTATATATATATATATATATATATATATATATATATATATATATATATATATATATATATATATATAATTTAATTCTCCCCAACACTGTCTATGTCCATTTTTTTCATAACTTTAACGGTAGTGGCAGCGTTTCGAGTCAAAAGTTCCGGCGTCCAATTTTACTCGTTGTTTTTTTATTTGGCACGGTAGCCGGTAATTTAGATCATAATTTTTTAATAATTGTATTCACTTCAAAAGTGTAGTATTTTGTTTGCAAGTAAGTGTACATGCCGGTTGTCTAATAAGATTTAACTAACAAAAAGTATTCAGTAAGACTTCAGCCAATCCAATTTAATCAGTGAGAGAATTTACTTATGTGTCCCAAATTATTATTTGTAGCAAAAGCAAAATTCTAATATTTCAAGTTCTCGTCGAGCAGAGGAACGTCATGTCTTTAATTAGATCGAGCGCTTCTCTGTCTTACGACTTAGGTTGCTATAACTTTAAGACGAACTGTAAACATGTGTAGTAACTTGAGGAAAAATTTCTGTTGACACTATATCTATGTTAAATATCAATAAAAATTGGGTAGACATGTAAAATTACTCACCTTTCCCTTGGATTTGGTGATACGTGTGTCCTTGGAGGTTTCCGCCTCCCCCGGTATTCGATGGCACCAGACAACTGCTGCTATACTGGTGTAGGTGAAAAGGAGCACTATGGAGGGTATGACGTACTGCAGCACCATCAGAATTTGGGAATAGAGAATTCCATATTCCGAACCTACATCTGAATAGTCCTCTCTGCATGTATACCTGAAATCAAATGATTTATTTAAAATAATGTGGAGTCTAAAAGTAGCTGAGGATTGACTCTAAGTACCTGAATCCATTTTATTACATTCATCTATTACAAATAATTATTTTATTCTAGTATTTAATACTTGATTTTTGATGGAGCTATCCATGAAGGTATGGTAGTCTCCAGTAGCGGAAATACTCAATATGGGGGATTCTGTCCATGGAAACTTTTATTCAAGATGGCAAGATTGGCAAGGGCTACAACATATAAAAAATCCAGACAATTTCGCTGAAATCCAATTTCCGTAATATTATGGCGGGGTTCTTCCCAGCAAAAATCAAAAGTTTAAAACTGTAGATACTCTATAGTCAACATGTTGAAATCGATGTCATCCAAGAATAAAAGTGTTGATACTAATAAGTGCAATTATAGTCCAGCCGGGTGGTAAATAATCATGCACTTCAAGCAAAAAAAATTGAACTTTGCACACTTGTAGATAATAGCGTATACTTCAATTTTAAGATTAGAGCCCACTCAAAAATCCAAAATGGCGGCCGTAATTGCAAAGAGTTTGATATCTTCGTCAGTTTTAGCTGTAGTCATGCAGGATTTTCACAGAATCCTACTAAATTAACATGAGGAACGCCGACTTTTCAATAAAATGTGGAATTTTCTTTAAGGAAATATCACTTAGTCAGTATGTTGTCTATTTATGGGGATAACTGCATTTTTAAATCAAATCACAATTCAGGTGTAAAATCAAGCTATATTTCAAACACTGCATTGCAGTTGTATACTTGGTCTAATTAATTTATGAACTGTTCGGATCCCATCCACCACAAAAGCAAAGTTCACTGCAGGAAAAATTAGCTTTTCTACATCTGCATCTACATCTTGATGAGCAGACTTTCTTGCACCCGCACTTCAACACTTCTCTGCATGCCTCTGATGCTGGAGGCAGTGTCGTCCATTTGATCTGATAAAAGACGAGACATATAAGGTAAATTAAATGTCAAGGGAATAAATTTTAAAATTGTAATGTACATTAGATTAAAACTGGATGCGCCTATACGAATAACGTATACTCACTTCCCAGGTTCCGTCCGATGACTTTTCCCATCCAAAGTCCGCTGGTAAGTGTAAAACGGGACATTGCAGTAAAGCTTGCCCCCATATATGCCCAGCCTAATATGCCACACGTAGGGTATGTTGGCGCAATACGTCCTGAGTAGGAGGTATGTTTTCAGTCGGCCGGTTTTTGCGCACGAACTTGGTGTGCCGTGCGACGTTCACTGAATCTTCTGAACTTGTTCTGTCATACATGAGTACCACAAATCGTTCTATAGTTGAGAAACAGGAACTTACTGTTGTCAGTTCTGGGGTCTGGGAAAGTGCCTTCAAAGCCGTTGTTACTGCGGGAAAGCTAGACCACGTCATCCAGGCTGTTTGTTTTCCTTTTTCCCAGAAAAGAGGACGTTGTGTCACAGCTTGTTGATAGAGCATGAAATGCCATCAAGGCTTCACATTTCTCAACTCCTAAATTATCAGCAATAACTGTTGCATTAATATATCTGGAGAATAAAAGTACCAAAATTATAAAGACATATTATTACTTTACAGATAAAAACGACTGCACTCACCTGAATGATTTACCTACAGAGAAAGCGATGTCAAGGTGATCGCAATTCAGTTTTTTCGCGAGACTGGCTGCCAGAACCACAACATCTGAGTCTACGGACCTGATCAGCAAATTGCGGGCTCCGAGACTGACTCCATGATGGACGTGCAGGAAGATGCGCGTGTTAGCTTCCTCTTGGTTACATGGTGATAGTCCTGAAATGTCTATTTCATTGCAGTTGCTTGTGATGCCTTGTCCATTTGTGACTATTACTATTCCGGGAAATCTAATTTTTGGGAGATGTGTAGCCAAGAGTTGAAACAGTTCTTCTTTGTTTTGATTCATTCTAAGAAAACCTTTCCAATCCTTCGGGACACGTTTGGTGAGTTCCACACGCCCTCTTCTTCCGCGTACCTGCCTTTAAGCTGTCCGTGTAATATGAATCAAAAACGACATCAAGTCGTCAGACTGTAAAGCGGAACTACTTGAGGACGTATTCTGAAAATTTTTTTACGTAATTTTGGAATGTGTCGTCTCCGGTAGGGCTGATCATGTTCACAATGGCCGCTATATCCAGCAAAACAAAATCGTAGCCATGGACAAAATCATCATCATTTTGCATTTCCTCCTGTTCTGTGGTGCGTTGTAATATTGCAAAGCAATCCAGTATATCTGAATTTTGGCCTAATCTAATCCGAAAGTGGCACTGGATATGAATGATTCTCATGCCCAAAGAAGTCTTCAAGATCGCCTCCACGGACTTGACATCCACTGTACAGTCGTAAGAAAAGGCTTCTGTCTTCTTTAAGAGAGTCGATTTCAAGTTTCTCCCGTTTCTTTAGACGAAGGCGTTTTAAACAGGGGAAGTTTATTTTTTTAATTGCAACATCTATATTCACAGACTGTGATATGATTCTTTCCTCCTCCTTAATAGAGTATGAATAAGGGTAGTCTTTACCTATTTGTTACCTATACGAATATTGATCAATCCCTAATAGTTATCATAAAATAAATATAATTTTGACATTCAGTATAAGCTATTATTCAAAGCAATTTTAAGGGCTGTTTTTATGTTTTTAGGGGTGATATAGAACTTTCCCCAGCATCGTTCCGCGATGGGGGCCAAAAATCAGCTATTTTTAACATTGTCCTTTAGAGTACCGAATATTCTTCCATTTTTTGGAATTCTTCAGAATTAAGACGTTTTTTGTGTACCTGAACTGTTTCGACTGCCAAAAATGACATTTGAATTAATATTAAAGCCAGAATTTCGATTATTAATTGATATTGGGCTACACAATGATCCTACAACTTTTTTAAATCAATTTTAATCATAAACGGTTGGTCTTACAGCGTAAAATAAAGGGGACCTTTTTTTGTAAAAAAATTGACCAGAGAATCATATTTCGATACCGAAATTTAAAAAAAGGATCAAAAACATTTTGTATTACAAAGGAAGATGTCCTCCTCTTCGCTATGCCCCTAGTTGAATTTCATTTGTGCCAATACCGTAAAATAATAGCCGTTATTGATACTTAATAATATACCTAATCTCGTCGCTGTGGCATAAAGAGTTCCTAAAATAATAAATAAAAACCTATTATAGGACCCCACCTTTAAATGGTCCTAGCTTCTTTAGAAAGCTTTTCCGAAAACATGCATACAGTATTTTTCTACAAAAACTATCGGCAGGAGTCTCTGATCACCCTGTATATCTTGTATAACTGATCTATAAATAAATGTTGTACTTTGTCTGGGAAACTGCTTTGTAATTATACGTTAAGTAATAAGAAAAAAGATTTACAGCAATAGTAATAAAGGGCAAAAAAATTGCAGCGTTACAGATATTTCAGTTTTTTTTTTTAACATTACTATACTTACTCTTAGTCTTTACCAAATAGAGTATAATATCATATATAATTATGAACATAACGTCCTTCTCCTACAAGTTTTCGATCAGTGTCGAACTGGACAGGGGGACTAGGAGTCCAGAGACTCCGGGACCAAACCAGACTCCGGGGCCAAACCTCGAAATAAATTTAAAAACAATCCTTTGTTAATTTTAAAACATCAAAATTATAATCTTATTTTTTTATATATATAAAAGCCTGCCATTTATTGGGTCCCCGGTGTTAAAGAGTTTACTTGTTCCTGGGCTTCTTGGTTTTTTCTGTGGACTGTTGTAGTGGTTCAAGCACAATACTTGGTTTAAATAGGCATGGTTAAGTACATCACTATGCTATAAATGTACTTCAAACCATCCTGTAGGACTGCCGCTATTTATTTGCGATTCCCATTGTTTTTAATAATTAAATTACCATTACCCAATATAGCTTACATAAAATAATATCGACAGTGCTGTGTAATGTCGGGTCAATTTGATTTTATTTTTAGTTATTTAAAAATGGTAAAACGAAATACAGCAAAAACGAATTTTATTTTACTTTTTTTTAAAGTTATTTACGCCTAGTCTTCAAGTTTCAAGTACCTGTTACCTATCTCTTTTTGTATGTTAAACCACTAGCAAGGTATGTAAATCACTAATGGAATATTTATTATTTTATTTTGTTTTAAAATTGAAAATATGATTTGAACGAAAAGTTAAAATTCAATGGTTTCCTTCACTGTTAAAATATGAAGGTTTTGCTTAAAGGCTTTTATTTACCTTTTACCGAATTAACGTTTGCAACATATATTTTGTTTCTGTTTATCTTACCTTTTTTTTGTCGTTTCATGTAAATATAAGATAATATTTTTTGCTGTATTCTAATCAATTTTAAATAAGGACTCCTAATAAACAGATACGTTATAAGTATTTTTATCGCGTTTGTCGTAGCTAAAATAGCTTTTCTGTGTGGCGGGGCCAAAAAAGTTTTCTTGGGGCTAGGGCCAAATCGAGCCAGGCCGACTCTGTTGTCGATTCTTTTAATGGCAGGATCAGCCTATCATAACTAGTTCAATTAGTGCCACCACAAACTTTATCTTAAATTCACATAACGCACACCCTTTACTTCCCTATCTTCTACTATCTAAAAGAACGTACCTATCACAATACTCGTAATAGATATCGTCTGGCAGGTAAATCTTCGAGAAGATCCCGGTGGGTAACACTGTGATCCCGGCTATCAACCACACCAGAGCTATGATGAACTTGGCAAAATTCTTCGACATCCTCGGCTTGAGCGGCCACATAATCGCCATGTACCTGTCTATACTTATAGCTACCAGGGTGTAAGCACTCACAAACACTGATAAGGATTGAGAATAGTTCAAAACGGGACACAGAAAACTGTAAAACGGCCAGTACTGTTTTAAATACGAGATGGCCGTGAAAGGTACGCAAAGTATAGTAATCAGTACGTCGCCCATTGCCAAGTTCAGGATGAAATAGTTGGTGACGGTCCACATCCTCGGAGAAGATAGGACTGTGTAAAAGACGAAACCGTTTCCTATGAGAGATACTAAGAATATCGCGGTGTACATGGTGTAGATAGCACCTTGGAAATAAGGATTGAACAAGATGACATCCGGATTAAGGAAATACTCGTCGCAATCTAGCTGGAAGGTTTCGTTATCCGTCGAGTTGGGATCCATATTTGTTGCACTTGCCACCTTGTTTATTTCCTAAATCGTTGACTTATTTTCTTGCGTTAGATGGGACGGTGGTGTTACTGATCCATTGTATGTTACCCTGAAACAAGAATAGTTTGTTTAATCACCTCCAGATGATGTCAACATTGTTAGCGAAATGCACGTCTAGTAGAGGTATAGGTAAAGGAAACTTTCCATTTGCAAGTTCCCGGAACGAAATTTTTCTGAAATCTATCGGCAATGTCTACATTTTGGCGCGATTTTAGATCGAAAAATGCACAATTCCAGTATTTTAGTCCGTTGCTATTAAACTATCAGAAAACAGACCGGAAAAGATACGTTGCCAAGCAACGATCAACAAAACCATACGGGAATGTTACTTTCCCGGCCTAGGCCGGGAAAGTAACATTCCTGTACGGTTTTTTATGTATATTTTAGACAGTAAATAAATACACGCAGACAAACCAACTCACATTAAAATTGCATTTATTAGTAAGCATTTAGATTGTAATGAAGAAATGTTATGCATTAATACAAATTCCTTAATTTATAACAATATTGATTGTGATTTCAGAAAAAAATAGTATGTGCACTTCGGTGTGAAAGCACATTCCCGGACTTCGATGCTTGTTGGCCTCGACTAGCACCTCGGAAAACAATTTACATCGTCGTTTGGGAATGCATTGCTTTCACACCTAAATACACAATATACTATTTGATATAAATTAAAGTTTTCAATGAAATGTTGGAATATTTGAAAGTTTCCAAAATTCCGGGAAAGTTTCCTTTGGGAACTTTCAGAATATTCAAATATTTTACTGAAAACTTTCATTTTTATCAAATTTTAGTTCCGGAAACTCCCGAAAATTTCCTGGAAACGTTTGTTGGAAATTGCGGAGCAAAAGCAATAAAATATTTTATGGTCGAAAAAGGGTATAGGCAAAATGCTGAGAGACCGCTTTCCAGTGATGGAGAAGTTTAATATTTATTTAAGAGGCGTTTTATTTTATTTAATAAAATCATTGTTTAAATCAGGCAAAACTTTTATTCAAGCAATATATCGCTCTGAAAATCACCTGTTGTTTTTATTTTGGCACTGTTGCACATTTTCTTCCTGCTGGTTGTTTCGTTGCTATATTTTTCATGGTCGTGTTGCGTGTCTTTCCGACTAATGACGGAATTTTCACAAATTGTATATAACTTTGCATTACATTTCTTGTTTGTACAACTCCAAAAAGTTTCACCAGAACTTTTTAAAACACTTTTTTAGAGAAAGTATTAAAACACAACCGCGTTCACTCGTTCATTCGAAATTGTCCATCTCTGGCTGATAGTATTCAAGTGTATTACTTCCACATCCAGTGGAAGTGTATAGCAACAACAACAAAAATTTGAAAATTTTTATTCATTCTGGTCAATATATAATAATAATAATAATAATAATAATAATAACTGGGACACGCCTATTATAACGGACAGAGAGGTACGTCATAACAGACCTGATATTTTGATAATGCACAAGAAGGATAAATGGGCCCAAATTATAGATGTAACAATACCACTCGACAGTAACATCAGAACAGCAAGGAATGGAAAACTATTAAAGTATCAGGACCTAGCGCATGAACTAAAACATATATACCACCTAAATAATGTTAACATCTTTCCTCTCATTATAACAAGCAACGGACTAGTGGATAAATATCTGCCTACCAATTTGGAAAAAATGGGGGTACTGGACTGGGAAAGGATAATCACTTTATCACAGAAATCTGTCATACTATCGACATGTCGCACAATTCGTCGTGTGTTAGCCACTGATGGAAACGCTGGCCTGTAAAGGCCCCGTCCCCATCCCCGTCAGAAGTCACATCACCAACGAAAGTTGTGGAGGAAAAAAAAAAAAAAAAAAAAAAAAAAAAAAAAAAAAAAAAAAAAAAAAAAAAATAATAATAATAACGTTTATTGTGAACATTGAGACGTACACAAATGAGAGATAGTTCGGCATAGCCGCTCTTCCACTTTCCCATAAAGAATAATAATATTCGTTAATTAATTACACTTAACTATGCATTTATAAAATGCACTAGATTAATATTAAAACGTACAAAATATTAATTAGTTTATATAAATACTTACACTAAATACAATAATTTTATCCAATAATGAAAAACAATGCTTGTTACTTAGTTAATTACTTACTGACTTAATTACACTAGAAAAAAAAATATTTATAAAAAAAATAGTATTAAATTGTACAAAACAAATAGTTTATCAATGTGCACCAAATTTAATAAATGTTATATTTATGTAGTTTATACACTTATATCATTCTCTAAGAATAACAGTTTCGAATCTTTCTTAAATGTACCTATCGACTTATCTAAAAATTGTAGGACATAATTTAATATTGTTGGTGCGGTGTATGCAAAGCTCCCCTCTTTCGCAGTTCTATGTCTAGGTGTGGTATAACTATCCACTCTAACATTCACATCGTGTATATCTGATCTTAATATTAACAAATCTGAGAGATATTGTGGTTGTTTATTTTTAACAAGTTTGTACAAAAATATACTATAAAGGTAATTAGTACGCTGCTTAACATTCAATTCACCTAAATTTTGCAAGTATGGTGTTACATGCTCACCATATGATATTTTACAAACAAATCTTAAGCAAGCGTTTTGTATTTTCTGTATTTTATATTTATTGTACTCTGTTAGCTGAAAGTAATATACTGAACTGCAATATTCGATTTTTGGATAAATAATTGATTTTACTAGTTTTAGTTTTGTTTTTTCATCTATTTCATGTTTCAACTTGTAAATTGATTTTAATGTAGCATATGAGCTTCTGAATATATTAGTAGTGTGGTGATCAAATCTAAAATTCTCGTCTATTGTTACTCCTAAACTTTTAGCTTTATTTACCCACTGTATTTTAGTATTATTTGCTGTGATATCAAAATTATCTAGATGGAGATTAGACCTTATCCTTTCATTTCCGATGCAAAGGGCTTGTGATTTTTTTGGATTAAGTTTAAGTCCATTTTTTTTGCACCATGTACAAATACGATTTAAATTTTTATTACATCTTTCACTAAATTCGGAAATTCATCGAGTTTTGACGACTTATATATAATTGGATATCATCTGCATACAAGTGCAAGTGGTAACCTGAGGCAACATCTGGAAGATCAAACGTAAATACTGAAAACAAAATAGGCCCCAGTACACTGCCTTGAGGTACACCACTTAACACCTGCTGGCTGGACGAGAAATTATCTGTACCTATTTTAACAAATTGTTTTCTATTTCTCAAATAATCTCCAAACCATTGCAAAGCAATATTCTCCACTCCAATATATTTTAATTTCGCAATCAGTAATATGGTACATGTAAGTATTTTAATGTGATCTGGAACTAGATTATATTTTCAGCTGATTCCGTTGAAGTTTGGGAGGTAAATTGGGGTAAATGGGGACAGAAAGATAAATCAAGCACGTAAGAGTCCATAAAATTGGTATATAGTATATACAAAAGAAGCTATAAGGTCTCAAAAAAATGTTTGGCATTAGCCACTCCCATTACCACCCCCTCTCCATTATTAAAGGGGGTGAAAAAAAATTGTGATTTAGTGTGTGTACAAGAACCAAAAACCTCAAAATAATTTTTTTCTTCCCACTACCACCCCCTATCACCACCCCCATCCCACTACCGATGTGGGATATCGGGTTTTTGGGGTAGACGATTTCAAATATTGCATTATTAAAGTTACATAAACAATTATTTCCACATGCAAAATTTTTTCGTTGTGAGAGACATTGATGGAAAATCTGGATGTGGAAGTAGTGATTCCTTGGGCAGAGGTTTTGGTATTTGTGCTGTTACTTCAGAGGCAAACATAAATGATTGGGTTGATTTTATTATTATCAGATTTTTTGCATAGAATTCTTGTTTGACGTTTACACAAAGAGGAAGTCATAACGCGGATACTTAAGAGGTGGGGTAACATATATTTATACGCACTTTTATACAAAAGAAGTGCATTTTTCGTGATTTTTGCTCATTTTCGTTATTTTCAAATGTATACGTGTTTCAAAAAAGTTTAATTTTATAATTTACTCTTATTTAAACTTTCATTAATATATGATATCATTTAGAGGCGTTTAGAAACCCCCTAGGGCCCAAAATTTCATGCATAAATGCATAATGTGCTTGCATAGGCAACAAACAGTTGAGTATACGGTTGAATATATATAATTTCGTGGAAAAAATTTTTAGTCGGGGGTTTTCAAGGTGGCTGATTACAAATTTGTTGTGAAAATTGAAAATTCAAAATGGCTGACTCTAAATAGCGCGAATTTCAAATATGGAAATGCGATTTCTGACGTTATTTTCGATTTTAACTAGGGATTGCAATTTACCGGAAGTTTTAATAACCGGTAAATCGGTAAATAAAAATGTAAATAACCGCTTAAACGGTATTTACCGGTAATTTTTAGAAGGGTGGCGAAAATGGCAATTGTCTTTTTCCATGTACAAAATTATCTAAATTTAACAAAAAACATTTTTATATACGTATATTTAATAAAATGAACAAACAAAAGGCTTTTTATCAAAAGGAAAAAATATAAATGCAATAAATTTAAATAAATAATTATACTGTAAATAACAAAAATATCCACTTAAATAACAAAAATTATAAACACAAACTCAAATAGGGCATTTACTGAATACCTAATCTAACAATACAATAATTTTTAAAAACAGCCTGTTAAAAGGATTAGTTTTTCAAAGCTATATCTGTTAGTCGTCTGATATTTGTGCATAGAATACCACCAGCTGAAGATGCCCTTCCTCAATCGATACTGGTGGGTCGATATGTTAATAAGAATTGGAATAATATACTTCTAAATGTATTCCACGGATATTTGCGGCAGTGAAATATTCAATTTTATGCCGTAAGATATTGTCAATGCCTATCTTGTATTTCTTAGGGATTGGTGTTTGGAGTTTACTTTTTATAATATTATTTATTTATTGCTGTAATAAGGCTAAAGAACAATGTTAAAAAAGGGCTTTTTTGGCCCATCCGTGGTAAAGTGTGGAAGCCATCTTTTTTTTACTAATTTTGATGTGCTGAAAACGAATCCGTCTCCCGTTTTAGCGAAGAATTTCGGGAACACATTAAAAAACAACCATAACATTGGAATTGATATTAGTCTAAAATACTAAGTTTCGATAAATAAGTAGAAAAAGAAGTAAAAAAAAAAACAAATTCACCACTTCAACCCTCTTCACCATTCCCCCACCACCTCCAAGAAGGTTGTAAGCTACTATAACTATTATATAATTATTTACATATTTTTTAAAAAACCAGAACACCTCATTAAGTGGTTGCTATCAGAATATAATAATCTAATTACTTTTGAGTACACTCATACGCCTTCTCACCCCAAAAAGGGTGAGTCTCACCTTCTCAAGGATATTGATCGGTTTTAATTACAAAAAAAAATCCCAATACCCAGTTGGATGTTTTTTTATCATATTAAGGTGACTTGGCCAATTTAGATCACTCCTGAATATCCCTTTAAAAAATGTCCCTTTAAAAAATGTTGCTTGATTTTAATAGTAAAAAATTACTTACTTATTTAAATAAATTTCGTTTGTTACAATGGGAATATTTTTTCGTTTTATAGCCCCCTCAAATTCCTAATCTACCCACGAAAGGGGTAACTGTAGGGAGTAACTATTTTGGGACTTTCGATTAGTTTTTTTACAACAGAAATCCTTCATTGCCTCTTACATGGATTTCTATCATATTAGAGTAACTTATTGGCTTCAAAAATTATCCCTAAATACTTATTGAAAATATATATAATATGTGGCATAGAGATTACTATCTCAGAAATATCTGGGGGTTTTGCCCCCGACTAAGGTACTTTTTGAAGTCACTCAGTTACTCTATTATAATAGAAATCCGTGTAAGAGGTAATGAAGGAATTTTGCTGTAATAAAAACTAATCGAAAGTCCCAACAGTTACTACCACCCTTTCGTGGGTAGATTTGGAATCTGAGGGGGCCATAAAATGAAAAGATCCCTATTCTAAACAAAGAAAAATAATTTAAATAACTAAATACTTCCTTACTACACAAATCAAGCAACATCTTTTAAAGGGGATATTGACACCCTACACCCCCTCCTTAGAGAGGTAAGAAATATTCCGGAGTTATCTGAATTGGCCAAGTAAATATAATCAAAAAACATCCAACTGAGTATTAGGATCTTTTTGTAATTAAAACCGATCAATATCCCTGAAAAGGTGAGACCCACCCCTTCGTGAGGAGACGTGTAAGTGTACTGAGAAGTAATCAGATTATTATATTCTGATAGCAACCACTCAATGAGGTGGTCTGGTTTTTTTTTTTTTAATATCTAAATAACTATCTAGTAGTTATGGCAGCTTACAACCTTCTTAGGAGTGGTGAGGGAATGACGAGGAGGGTTGAAAGGGAGAATTTGATTTTTTACTTCTTTTTCTGCTTAGTAATCGAAACTTACTATTTAGACTAACATCAATTCCAATGTCACTTTCAAATAAGGGTTGTTTTTTAATGTGTTCCGGAGATTTTTCGCCAAAACCGGCGATGGATTCATTTTCAGCACCCCAACATTAGTAAAAAAATAGAGTTTACCATGAATGGGCCAAATATTGTTCTTTATCACGAATAAAAAGTGTCATGCTAGAAACACAAGACAAAAATAAGAATTACATGTTCCTTTTTATAAATATAATATATCTATAAATGCACCCAACTGTCCAGGTCTCAAATTATTAAATTGTTTATCTGACGATCAAACAGGCAAAAAATGTAAATAGTTTTAAACTAAAATTAAGACTATATCTATTAAACAATTGTTTTTATAAATTAGACGAATTTTGGTAGCATAATTGTATGCCAAAATGTGACGATTGCTATACATATCTGTACTGTCTGAAAGTAAAATAAAGATATTATAATATATGTTACCCCACCTACTAAGTGTCCGCGTTATAATTTCCTCTTTGTGTAGAACTCAAACAAGAATTCTATGCAAAAAAATCTAATCGAGAAAAGATTTCAACTTACTAGTTTGTTTTCCTATTTCGTCCGGATTAATAGGCCATTTTTATTTTGCATATTTCAAGGATCTCGCTCCTTTCGTGTATAATTTCCAAGCGGCGCAACATTATAATTTATTTCTCCTATTTTTCCTAATATCAATGAACTAAAATTAACATAATTTTTAGGGAGAAAAGATAGCAAATCGTAAGGACCTGTAGTATGTACCTTTGAGTTTGATTTTTAAGTGATTTAGTACATTGTTTTCAGTTACAATATAATAGGAGATTCGTGAAAGGGATTTACAAAGTGTTAGTATTTCAATGGTTACCATCAACGTCATAAGAGAAAGTTCCATGAACTTATTTACATAGTTTTCCATCAAACACGGTTATTGACTCAGTTTTCATCCACTCAGGAATGATTTGAATTTCAACCATAAAATAACCGAATTTCATTTGCCAAAGCACGTATGTAACATAGAAAAGCTACAATAGTGAGGCTTGAAAATAAGATAGAGCGTGTAATGTCGCATACAAAGCGTTAAATTATAAAAGAAAATTAACAACTGATATTCGAAACTGTCAATCAACAAAGGCAGAATGATACGCATCAAAATTATTCTAGTTTCGCCATCAGGAAAAACAATTCTTTACTTACCACTTCTAATAAAACTAACAAAACGCAAACGCAGCTATTTAACGTGTTTTGAACGGTAATTTAAGAAATGCATTTCAATCCACCGTTACAAACACTAATTTAGTTGGCCTGGACTGTAAAACTCTCCGGCGCAGTTATTGTTTACAGAACTACTCTCTGATCAAGTTGCTGGTATACTAAACGAAATTGTAATCATTTCCATAATGACTATCGCGGATAAGCGCTTTATGTATTTTGACTACTTTTTCCAGAGAAAAATAATTCAGGTATTTGTATATTTATAATTACAAATTAATATCCTGTTTGCGTAATTATAATTAATAACTTGAAATACTAGTTTTGATGCTGTTTTTGATGATACAAGGCGAGAGTGAAAACAGTCTATTATTGGCGAAAATGAAACGAACGATAACTATAGGGAAGCTGAACATATTGACAAGTATGTGAAAGTGATTACAGAGAAAATCATTGGTAAATCTCTACCATTGTCATTTCCTTGATTTTCGCGAATAAGAGTTTAGATTGAAATACCATAAGTTATTTTTTGTTTATATTGAGTAAATAGTCAAAGGCCTATATCAAAATCATAAAAAATAATTTAAGGTACTTGTATACTAAAATGAACTTTTACAGATTTAAATATAATTTGGTATGCTAATAAATAAAGTGATTTTACACTTGAATTTTCAATAAAAATAAAATCGTCCGTTTAGTTTCGGAGTAATCACTTCGGAAAGTTTGACTTTTATAGGCAACTAGCTGACCCAGCAAACGTTGTTTTGCCATAAAAATTATAAATTTTTCTCCAAAAAATAAAAAGAAAATTTCTGGATAGGGCCACTCTTATCACCTAGGGGTATAAAAAATAGCCTACGACCTATTCTCAGACCTACCAAATATACACCAAAAATTTCATAAAAATCGGTCAAGCCGTTTCGGAGGAGTTCGATAACAAACACAAACATTTTCACTCTTAATACCACAATTTTTTGCAAATATGTTTCAAAAACTAATATAACATTAAGTAGTTTCTTATTAACACTCTGTTTTTTTTATCTATTTATTTAACGTCGGCCTATTTCCGCTACCAGGGCCTATCACCGACGCCAGGAGAAGAGCTACCCCCCAACCTGGAAATTTTGCCGAACCTCTTCCCTTAAGAAGAGTAGGGATCTTTTACTTGCCTAACATTTAATAGACAAGGGACCGCCTGCTTTACATCCCCTCCGAAGGATGGTATATCCACTACGTAGAAATCCTCGTCTGAAATTACGTAGCTTCCGCGTATACACTGATATACAAGCCGCTAGAAGGTGGGACGAGAACGCTGGTCACCCATCCAAGTACTAACCGCGCTCGAAGTTGCTTCAACGGAATATCGACTGATATTCACATTGAAGTCGCCTCTACGCTCGCCCCAACACTCTGTTAAAATCCTAAAAAAACCGTCCGTCTAGTATAAAAGTTATTAGAACTTTAATCAGTTTTAAGACCTACATTTGTGTAAATAAAACAGCCGTTGAAATTGATTGGCAACGCATATTAAGAAGACGGCGCAAATATTTCAATTTTTAAAAAGTATAAAATAAAAAATTACCATAAATGCTCTTTACATTTGTTGCCTACAAATTTTTCGGAAAAACCGATAAATATCGAGATATTCGAGTAAATGGAGAAAATTTCACATTTTCATAGAAAATGCATGAAAATCTTAAAAAAATAATTTTATCAGAAACCTTTGTTTTGAAGAGCCGAGATTAATAAAGCATCTAGGTAATACATGATATTAAGTGGACATCGTATATGAGATCGATTTTAATTAATTACCGATTAATTACGGTAATAAAATGGCGACATTTTGCCGAAAAAAGTCCCAATTTCCGCCCTAATTTTTGTCGGAATCCAAAAGATAAAAAAGAGAATTTTGGCAAATTTAATTCTATTTAAATTAGCTAGAGTAGTCTATTGGCGTAAAAGTCAAGATTAAGAAGTTGTCAACTTTTGAAGCAAAAAATTTGCAATTTTTTGCCCTACATTGTCGACATTTCAGTAAATATCTCCGTAACGAAAAGAAAAATCAAAATTCTGAGTGTAGCAAAAAATTCGCAGTGAAAAATACTTCTTTGACTTAATTCTTTATTTCGAGCTAGCTCTTACCGCTTCAGAAATATCTGCGAAAAATAGTGAGACACCTGGCATTTCGGAGATGAAACAATTACAAAAACATGCGATCTTGACCCGTTCATATTTTTCGAAAAACACCAGCACGATGTCGCGACGTAAATAGGAAGACTTTCAGTTAAACCTCATCGTAAATTGCATATCGAAATTGGAAAATTCGGCTTGGCATGAACGAAATATAGCCAGATTAAATGTAGCAGATTAGTATATGACAGTTATGACCATGAATTATAAAGACAAGTATTACGGGAATTCCGATGAAAACCGATCCGCAAAATGTGAAGAAAGAAGATGGCGCTAGTAACACTAGCAAAAATGTCATTAGCCAATGAGCAGCTCGTGCTCCAGTGAGCTCGTGAGCGCTGCGCCATCTATAACGCCTCTTTCTTTCTTCCAGTTTCACGGAAATGTTGAAAGCACGGCGTGCGTTATCCTTGTCTATAGAATTCATGGTTATGACAATCGTATTTAATACAGTGTTGCCAAATCCGTCTACTCTATCTCTCTCGAGCTTTCATTTATTAAATCCACCGCTAGATTCGCTCTTATCAGTATGCAAGTACCTTAATATGCAATCAGTAATATTACCTGCTGGTCATTGCTGCCACCACCAAGAAATATACTGCTAGCTCCTGGCTACGTCTACGCTGAGTTGGATTAGGGTTATGCTTGTTGTCAACAGCGACAGCCACATGACACATAGTACAGAAGTATGGAATTGAAAGTGTATGTGTTTGTGAGATGTCTTGCTGCATTGTGTTGTAATATGAAGTGTTTATGCTCCTCCTTTTGTTTTTTGCTTTTAGGGTTCTTATAATAATGATAATGATAATGACGATGACGATTATAATTTTAACTATAATGATAATGATAATAGTAAAAAAACAACGACGACGACGACGACGATAACAACAACAACAACAACAACAACAATCGTCCATTCCACGGCTATACCTTCCGCGACATCGGGGAGGCCGTGAGCTCTTGAGCTTTGAGAGTCTCCATAATAAGATGGTTCTGGATGGAGCCTGCCAGTCATCAAGAGTTCGGATCCCCTCCTCTGCATGGTCCGGGACTATGAAAATGCAGGTGTAGGAGCCTTTTTATTTAAGGCAGCACAACGAGCAGCCGATGAACTTGGTCTCTCCTTCAACGTCGAGCGGGTAAATCGCGACTCTGTCACCTAGTTGGAACCTGCTCGGCGAAAAGCCCAAATTAAAGCTGCAGAACACAACGTCTTTCTACAGCTTCACACGGATAAGCCAATTCATGGAGTTTTCTATAAAACTATAGAAAAACTTGGCTTATCCGAAAGGCTGACCTTTGCCTTCTTAAGGTCAGCCGGGTTGAAGTCTTAGACCGAGGGATTCATAACGGCTTGCCAGGATGATGTATTCAACACCCTCGTCTATCGTAGTCGTGTCATGAGTGTGGAAGATGATGTCAGCTGCAGGGCCTGCCGTAGGACGCCGGAGACTCTAATGCACTTGCTGTCGGCTTGTCCACATATGCAGTCTTGGCCTATATCCAAAGGCCCGACGGAGCATTACGAGTTCTTTATTACCATTTAAGGCACTCATATGGGATAGACGAGACACCAGTGCTGCCTTACGCTCCGGGAGATATTGAGTCCGTTGTGGGAAATGAGTCTAA
This sequence comes from Rutpela maculata, assembly GCA_936432065.2. NCBI lineage: Eukaryota > Metazoa > Arthropoda > Insecta > Coleoptera > Cerambycidae > Rutpela > Rutpela maculata. The sequence continues at coordinate 127,258,310 of OW386293.2, forward strand.
TTTATTGGAACTACTCGTTTCCCACCGTCAGGCAAATACAAGCCAACAAGCCTGACGTAGTCCTCCTCGACTACCAACTCAAGACAATGTTTGTCGTGGAGTTCTCGGCTCCTGCGGAGAACAACATTGTCTTGAAGGAGGAGGAAAAACGGACAAAATATCGAGATTTGCTCTTCGAACTCCGCAGAATCTATCCAGGCCATACTGTTAAGATAGTGGTACTGATCATAGTGGAGCGAGACACACACTACTTTCGGAACTGAAACTCATACCGGCATGCAGAAACTCGGCAGATATCTTGGCCGGCAGAATGCAGAAGGCCGTCATCCTCGGTGTATGACTTGCTCGAAATTTTGAATATTTCTAGAGTTATAACGAAATTATTAACTTTTTTCTACATTATTTTCAATTGTTTCAAATATCTAAACTGCAGCTTTTGGAAAGAAAAAAGAGTTATAGTTCATACTTCTAGCTTTCGAAAAAATTATACACATCTTATTTTAAAGCAATCCTTGGTCGAGAAATCACGGAACATGTTAGCTGGTGTATCTCGTGGAGTCAATAGAAATTTTCACTTCGGAAAAATTCCGGGAAGTGGTAACTTTTGAGAATGCATCTCTGAACATGTCAGGAACAACATACCAAAAGTTACCAATAGTCCTTGAGCGTAATTTGTTATTAAACAAATTAGTTGCAGAATAACAGTATTTGTTAAATACATCTTAAAATATTTTATTTAATTCAAAAAGTAATTACGCCATTCGAAAGTACGGGAAATTTCACATCAAAAATGTAGGCTCCAGATTTTTTTGTTTAACTCACGAATATGGAACGCGGAGACACGTAAGTACGGCAAGCGAAGCACGCGCGGCCTCGGGCGCGCTACACTAAATTTGTTGTAGCTTTTGACCTAATTAATGAAATTGACCTAACAAAAGCGCAAATGAAAGAAGAAACATGTAGCTATTGGATTATTATATTTTCAAATATGATGATGAATGTATGTAGGGACAGTACATGTATGAAGTCGGAACATACCTAAAGAGATTTGCGATTCTAAAAATTTAAAGATAAAAATTTGGGTCTTTCACATTCTACTCTTAAAGTAATGTATAAAAAGATCCGATAAGTGAAAAAATCTCAAAAATTTATTTTTGAAGATGTATGTACAATTGATTATGTTTTATTTATTTGCTTTTATCATGATTAGAGAATATTATTTAGGTATTGAAACTATTCAGTTCCCCAGGTTCTTTAATATAAAGTTTGATAATACCTGCCTACCTTAATTTAATACGATACTTCCTTGTTCGGGATGGTTTGCTAGTTACACCCTGTATATTGAATTGAACGAGAGATTGACTCAGATATTTATTTACTCCTCCTCCAGTGCTAAATTGGTTTATTTCGAACATAAAGTCAAGGAGCTAGGTTGACTTAGGTTGTTATTTCATTTAAACTATTTCCAGGAATTTGTAAAGAGAAAAAAAAACAGACCATTTTAATACATTTATTCGAACAATTGTTCGTATAAAAATTTTATGTTTGGATGTGACAATTGTCGGGTAATCCCAAATTCAATATAAATGTGTATATGATCTGGGTCTCAATCGAGACGTACATATTTTGATTATTACTGACAATCGTCAGCCAATAAAATTGTGTTAAATAAATGACAATCGTCAAAAACACCTTTTTCTGAGTCTCAATCGAGACGTATATATTTTGATTATTACTGACAATCGTCAGCCAATGAAAATGTGTTAAATAAATGACAATCGTCAAAAACACACAACAGAAATCTCGACACTGTGCAATTGCTGTGTCTGTGACACTGAAATATAGCGACAAATAGGTAACTGAAAATCAAGATTAAAATGACAGGGGGTTCCGTCTTATTTGCCTGCCGGAGGCAGTTATAGTGGAAATTCTTACATCACTGTGAGAAATATCTCGAACAAAAAGAAGAATCAAGTTGCGGAAATTTCCAGATATATTAATTTTGGTCGTTCAAACATATTCGATGCGATGCACAGTGGTTTAAAACGCGAAAAACACGGCCAAAAGTAAAAATATTAAGTTTTCTTTTCAGGAATGTTTTGTCTCTGTACTGTTAAAGTAGTATCTGTAGCATGTTATAGAGTAAGGGGGGGTCAGGAATGCGTTCCTTGAATATTAAAACGATTAGAGAATAGACTGTTGTATGAGACGCTCAAAACGGCAATTCTTAACCAAAAGTGAACGTGCTAGTTAAACGTGAATAAAAAGTTTGCCTTTGTGCCGATTTCAATTCTGCAAAATGGATTCATCTCCTGAAAGTAAATGCAATAAATTATTGTTTATAATTATATAATTTTTTTTGTCTATTTATAGTAATATGTTAAGAAAATTAGTAAATTTTATGCCTATCAAGATGTTAAGATTTTTTTATAAATAGGGCAACAAAAACAGTTCCACGAGATCGCAGTTTCTTCTTATTTTTATTTTTTTTGTCCACTTGGTATGTAAAACATATCCCAAAACCAGCTGCATGGCTTTGCCCACTTTTTTTCTAGGACACTTTTTAAGTACAATTTAATGTTTTTAAAGACTATATTGAATTAATGTGTCGCTATGTTTATTTACAAACGTTTTTTCTCGATAATTGCAGTAAAAATATATAAACATTATGTATTTTTAAACATAAATAAATTTTTAATATTTTTCTAATAAATAAATAAAATATATGGGACTTTTAATAAAAAACTAACATATTTCGAGTTCTCGGTTTTTTAAGTGATTAAAATAAAAAAAAAAAACATGTTTTAGATATAGGTATGAAGGTTTTATAGTAAATTTGGATGCAAAGAATGTGTCACTAGTCACACCTTGTTACAAGTTTTTATTTAACTTGCCGTGTTAGTTAGTAGGTGTGTATGTGTGTGTGTGTGTGTGTGGGTCAAATCTTGCAAGCCAAATTTGAACCACTTCCTCTAAACTTACGACTTTGAAATTTTGCACACAGACGTAGTTCTGGAGACAATGCATTTTAACACTTTTATGTAACAAAAATTCAAGATGGCGGACAAATATTATCATTTATGGTCCGATTCGACTCAAACTCGATATATGGATGTTTTAGGTGTCGCGAATTACAAATCTTTTGTCAAAATTCAGAAATCAAAATGGCGGCGCCAAGATGGCGGACAAACTATCATTTATAGTCTGATTCGACTCAAAGTCGATATGTGGGTGCTTTAGGGGTCGCGAAGTACTTTATATGTATGTTTGCTTGTATGTTTAGTTCAAATCTTGCAAGCCAAATTTGAACCACTTCCTCTAAACTTACGACTTTGAAATTTTGCACACAGATGTGGTTCTGGAGACAATGCATTTTAACACTTTTATGTAACAAAAATTCAAGATGGCGGACAAATATTATCATTTATGGTCCGATTTGGCTCAAACTCGATATATGGATGCTTTAGGGGTCGCGAATTACAAATCTTTTGTCAAAATTCAGAAATCAAAATGTCGGCGCCAAGATGGCGGACAAATTATCATTTATAGTCTGATTTTAAAGCTGACATTTTGTTTTTTTTTAACAATTGTGGAATTCGAAATCAGCGACCACGAAAACCACACCATACCAAGTTTTATGTTGAAAAAATAATTTTCAAACACTATTGGCAGCCAGTTTGAAGCCGCCATTTTGTTTTTTTTTAAGCAATTGTTATATTCAAAATCAGCGACCTAGAAAACGCCACTATATCACGTTTCATGTAGAAAAAATAATTTTAAAACATTATTGGCAGCCATTTTATAGCCGCCATTTTGTTTTTCTTTAAGCAATTGTTGAATTCAAAAATAGAGACCTTTAAAACCCCACTATATCGTTTCATGTAGAAAAAAATAAATTTCAAACATTATTGGCAGCCATTTTCAAGCCGCCATTTTGTTTTTAAAAAAAATTTTGTCAAATTCAAAATCAGCGACCTCGAAAACCCCAACATACCAAGTTTCATAAAATAAAAATAATTTTTTCCACTTTTGACCAGCTTTTTAACGTTTTGAACCACTGTGCGATGTGTAGATGCGTAGATGGGGACAAATCGTAATTACGAAGTTGAACCCCTGGCAATGGCCAGTTAATTAATGAATGAGCAAACAATTTTAACAAATCTGGAAAAGTTGTTTTACCCGGTATCTCTACTGCTTATTTAACAGCTGATGACAAAAGTTCCACTGAAGTGATAAAACAGGGTCACTGCACCCCAGATGTCCTACTCGAGTACGGTAGTTTTAACCACCTGTCGTGCAGACTTCAAAAGTTACAGTGCCGACGGATTTTCGAATTTAAATATTGCCCAAACGGCGGTGTATTTGAAAATTACAGACGCCGGCGCCTGCTTATTGTTATATTGAATCGTGTCAGTTCTAACGCAACAATCACACTGGGGCGGTCCTCCGTATATGTATTATTGGCGATTCTCATTATTGACATAAAAATCAATTTCACCTACAAAGTCACTGGCTCACCTTGTCGCGCATTATCTCAGCTGCATAAGGCAATAGTGAATTAAAATGGAAAAGTCTAAATTTCATAAACAAACAAATAACAAATAACTACCCTTGAAAATTAAAATAAAATTAACCTAATAGCTCTAGGTACCACAAAACCATAATTTTGTACACCCCATATAACATCCCCGAGTGCCCATACCAGGATATAAAATACAATGAACTATCAATAAATTCGCGACGGGATGATGCTAAACCGTAAAATTAAACCAATGAAATAAACGTTCATTCTGATACGCAATTTTACCTGTTCCTACGACGAGGCTTAAATCCCCCATCTCGGTTCCCTCGGCGCCGTCGTTCGTCATTATTTTTGTGTCCAGGTCCGCAAACCGACACTTCATTTAGCTCCCATGACGTCGCGGTCACTAGCGTCGTAATAACCGTCGTCCGTCTTCTTTGTGGTTGACTAAAACCGTGGACGAATTATTTCTTAGGACTTGTACTGTTTTCCTCAATTATTGGTGCTAGGCGGTTTCCTCGAAGTTCGTGCCTTTGCAGTTTACTTGGAAGTGAGTCTACAAAGTCACGAGGGAAGTACTTCTTGAATTCGCGCTCTAAGTACTTGTGCTGGGAGCGGTGCACTTTTCCAGGAGTTTACTTGCAAGCGAGTCTCCGAAGAAAAGGACCTCTCTCTAAGAAGTTAACTCAAACCGTGACGAATTGTTTCTTCTTACTTGTATTTGTTTTTCCTTAATTATGTGCGCTGGGCAGTTGTCGCGAAGTTCATGCCTTTGCAGTTTACTTGCAAAGCGAGTCTCCAAAGGACACGAGGGAAGTATTCCTTGAATTTGTGCTCTCAGTACTTGTACTGGGAGAGGTGCACTTTTCCAGGAGTTTACTTGCAAAGCGAGTCTCCAAGGGAAGTGCCTCGAGGTTCGTGTGAGCTCGGTATTTATGTTCCCTACCCCGTGACGTAGTTTCTACGTATACGCATTTAAAATTATTTTCTCACCGCGGAGTCACGTAGGCTTATTTCTAAAGGTTAGAGCGCATCCCCGTTTGTATGCAATTTCTCGTCGTTCCCTGCATTAAGTTTCGTTATCTAAATTTTATAACGCAAACGAACATCGTTTTGAAATTCTTACGTTGACTAAATGTAAACAACGCGTTCTGAAGATGTGAGAAAGTTTATTTGAAGCGAAAACTAGGTACAGTTTGTTAAAAATTCATATTGCGTTTTTCTTGAAATTTAAAATGAAATAAGAATATATTGACAAAATACTGGAAATCGAAAAAAAAATGAATATACTACAGGGTGGTCCGTTTCAGTATTATGCATAATACCTAAGTAATATTCTCTAATCATGTATGTACACTTCCACAATTTCAAAATTTTGAGAAAATAATAAAATTTGATATAAATAACTAACTTTAACCACTCATTTATCTGGTTTCAATTTAAAATTTTTTTTTTCTAAAATTCGTGAAATCATGGGTAAAATAAAAGTTACTAACTTTTATTAAAAATTTATTTAGCCTACCTATGCAGCATACGTTTATAGTCTGGCCTCAAAATAAGTAAATCTGAAGATGAAAAAATTTCGGAATATATATATATATAAACTATACTTTTCACGAAATATTGAAAAAATAATATAACATGGGTGCCATGCTTTAATCATTAATTTCTTACGAACCCCCTATTTGTCGCCCTATGCGGTTCCACTATATAACAATATTTTGTAAATTTTGTTGAAGGAAACGACCCTACTAGGGAATAAAATAAGAAATTGAAATTAAAGTAAGTAAGAAACTATATATCTGCAAGTTTCTTAAAGGTGTAATCAGAGCTGGGCGAATACCGGGCGTTAAAGGACTCACGAGTAATTCACAAAGAGTACCTTTAAAAAGGACTCATAACTACTCGAGTATGAGTACTTATGAGATACTCAAAGAGATGAGTACTTTTTAAAACTTAGAAAGCACTCGTCGAAAAATGAGTAATGAGTACGAGTAGCTTATAAAGTACTAATAGTCCAGTCGACAGGTACTTTCTGCCTGTACACAATTCCGAAGTTAATGAAATTTTGGGATATTATTTGGGGGTGGTGTGGGGTATGTCATAAGTTTTCGACTTCGAGGAGCCTGTGGAAACTTGCAGGGGGGCAAAGAACCTCGAGATGTTCGGACTTTTCTCAGTTTTTCGCTTATATCTTCTAAACCATGCGTTTTTTCGAGAAAGTATTAAATTTCCTTTAATTTTCATTAAAAATACCAATACTTACCGAGATACAGCAGTTCAAAGATGAAACACATTTCTCAAAATGTAAAAAAAACGAGTAAAATTCAGATTTTTGCTTCATAACTTTTATTTTTCAACATATATCTATGTATACTATGTACATCCCTGAACCCTCCGTACCCCCACCACTGATCCCTCCCACTCTTCCTTCCTATTTATAATTATTTTCTTCGTTGTTTCAGAGTTGATATGTCGTCTCCCGCAGCGTATCTGTGTTTCATTTGCGAGGAAAGTTTAACAGAACATGAAGTAATTGTTGTTAAAAAGAGAGGGATTGCTAAGCTCATTACTTCCAGTATTAAACCCAACAGGCCTCAAAATCGACAGTTACTTGAAGGATTGGAGGAAATAACAGTTCACACGGCTTACCAGAAAAAGTACAACAATGAAAAGATCAACTTCCCAAAATTAATTTCGCCTCTATACGTCATGAACAGGACAACTGCCCCCAAACCAACGCGCTTAGGGAGACCATCATTTGATTTCAAGAACAGATGCTTCCTATGCGAGGAAGAAGTTACTGAAAAACAGGACAGGTTAAATGTTGAAAGACATCCTATGGTAAAAGTGAAGCTCCCAGATGGAGCCAACTCGATTTTGATTAATGCAAAAGAGCGAGGTGATGAATGGGGGCGAAAATTGAAGCACGTTTAACCATGTTGGATAGTTTCAAAACAGATTTAGTTGCAGTTATCGCTGAATACCACTACAAGTGTATTACAAATTTTTACAAATAATAAAAGTTATGAAGCAAAAACCTAAATTTTACTTGTTTTTTTTTACATTTTGAGAAATTTGTTCTATCTTTGAACTGCTGTATCTCGGTAAGTATTGGGTCAAAAATTATTTTTTCCAAAGGAAATTTAATGCTCTACAACTTTTATTTGGACGACCTTCTCGAAAAACGCATGGTATAGAAGATATAAGCGAACAACCGAAAAAAGTCGAACATTTCGAGGTTCTTTGCCCCCCTCCAAGTTTCCACAAACTCCTCGAGGTCGAAAACTCAGATTACACCCCCCAAACCATCCCCAAACAATATCCCAAAATGTCATTAACTTCGGAATTGCGTTCAAGTAACTCCCCTCATATTTACTTGCCGAATGAACTACAATTAGAGATACCTACCAGTAATATGTAGTTACATTTATTAAAAATGTATATAAAAATATCACACCTCATAATCTGAAGCAGGACCAAGGGCGGATCTGGACCTTGAGCTTGGGGGGTTACTCTGAACCCAAAATTTTTAACAAAAATCATACAATTCTAAAACAAAAATTGATGATTTACAGAATCTTGGGGGGGGGGGGGCAATTACCCCGTACCCCCCCATAAATCCGCGCCTGAGCAGGACCGTTTGACTGATTGCACTGCACACAATGTACCTATGGCAAACAATATTTCCAGCAAACATTTAGGTATTATTTGACGTCAAAACTTCCCGAATTATGTATAATAAATTTAGTCGCAAAATTAAAATTAACCATGTTTTGGTAAAATTTACGATGACGCTACGTGGAATCGACATAAGTGGAGAATAAAACGATGTCGAAATTAAGTTATATCGACTAAAATTACACATAAACTTGTAGTCCCGCAATATATAGTCCGGTAAACTCTAAGGTGGCGTATGTATGAGTTGGTAACACAACGTACGATTTGATATGCGATGCGCATAAAGCTATCGCAGTGACATAGAAATGAACTAGTTGCGTATGTCTTATTCTCCTAGCTTATATGATGAAGCGACCTTTGGACGCGCCAGCTTAGAGTTTACTCTACAATATTTGGTTACTAATACCTGTTTCTATTAATAATTTAGCTTCAGAATTACTATTTTATAGTCAAGTTCAATTTGAGGTTGATTTGCTAGGTTACTGCTAAATAACATTTATTTCTTCAGAGTAATTTTAAGATCAGTTTAAAGATAATTGACTTAACGGTTGAAATCAGGTAGATAAGCTAGTGTAATAAAAGTGACCAAATAGGTGGCTATTTAGGTATACATTACGTAGGATTTCTAACAAAATCTACCTTGTAAGGTATTCGAATATTAGGAATATTTTTAGTCGATAAAAAGGTAAACAGTACCTAATTACCTAATTACATTACCTATCTCGGCTTTATTGGAAATTTATCAATTTTTGATAGATTTTTTTTAGTAGTTTTTCTCTCTCTGCTTTAGTTAAATTTACTTTCAAATACAATTGTGTTTGAGGTAGATTAATTGGTATCATTTACGCAAATTGAAATCTAAATTCAGACCAACTGGTCAATTTTTATCGAAAGTGTATTTTTTCAGTCAACTTAGACTTAGATATAGACCTCCAAATACTAACTTGGAGGCATGTCTTGAAGAGTTAGAAAATTATATAACGTCTTATTTAACTGAATATGATTATGTAATTTTCGGAGGAGATTTTAATGTAGATCTTTTGAATCCCAATAGCTCGAACTCCAAACAAATTATATCATTTCTAAGTAAATATAATCTTAATCAAATAATCTCTAGTCCTACGCGCGTGACCAATAATTCCAGCACCCTTATAGACTATATCGTCACATCTAATAATGACATAATACTTGAAGAAAACTTGAAAATATTGATGAGAATTAGAGACAAGGCCTATCTTAAATATAAAAAATGTAAAACTAATCAACTTTGGAGTGAATATAAAGATATTAGGAATTTAGTGAATCGTTCTGTAAAACTTGAAAAAAAAAACATATTTTAACCATATATTAAAAACTAACCCTCGCTACCTTTGGCAGTCTTTACGCCGGTTAAATATTAGCAACTCCAAGCGTCAAGTAACCTCTGATCTGACAAATGTTGATGCGGTTAACGATTTTTTTATTAATCAAGCAACTCAACTAACGGCAAATCTGAACACCAATCCTGATATTCTCAAGAAATATGAAAATAGCAAACATCCGTATATTGACGAAGAGTTTGTATTCGGTGAAGTTTCTACGGAGGAAATAGATCGTATTGTCCGCCAATTGAAGTCGAATGCTATTGGTTCTGACAACATTAATTTAAAAATGCTAAATTTGGTTTTTCCTCATCTAACTATCTACTTTACTCACATTATAAATAAATGTCTAATAAATGGTATTTTTCCAGAAGTTTGGAAAAAGGCCAATGTTTTGCCTATTCCTAAAAACGATAGCCCTACTGAACTTTCTCAGTTCAGACCCATTAGCATTTTGCCTACCTTGTCTAAGGTGCTTGAAAGAATAGTGGCCGACCAACTAAACAAATATTTAATAAATAATAGTTTACTACCATCTATCCAATCAGGTTTTAGAGCTAATGCTTAAATATTTTGGTATAAGTGGCAGTGCTTTACTATTTTTTCAAAACTACTTAAGTCATAGATACCAGCGAATTGTAAATAATGGCCTGTTTTCCAGTTTTAAATCGGTCGATGCTGGTGTTCCGCAAGGCAGTATTTTAGGCCCTCTTTTATTTTCAATCTATACCTCCGACTTCAGCAATTTTCTCCAATGTAATGTTCATCAATATGCTGATGTTACTCAAATATATTTTTCATTCGACTTTACTGAAATAGGCACTGCAGTAAATAATATTAATTCCGATCTAAATACTATTACCGATGTTTCAAGTGCTCATAGTTTAGTTTTGAACGAAAAAAAAAAACCGAGTTACTAGTCTTTGGTACTCAAAATGTTTTAATAGAAAATAATCCATTGTTTAATATTACCCTAAATGGACAAAAGTTAACTCCCAAACAAGAATGCAAAAACAGGTATTTATTTTGATGTGCAGTTCAGATTTACAAAGCATGTAAACTACTTAATTAAAAAATCATATGGTAAGCTTAAATCTTTTTATATGCATAAAGATGTACTAGACCCTGGTGTAAAACTCAAGCTCTATGACTCCTTGATCTTGTCGACTATTTCCTACTGCGACGTACTCTATTGGCCAGCATTAACTAAGCGAGACCGCCTAAGCCTACAAAAAATTCAAAATTCCTGTATTCGTTACTGTTATAGTCTTAGGAAGTTTGATCATATCTCCGCGAAAATTGCAGAATCAGGTTGGCTCCTATTACAAGAAAGGTTCTTACTTCATCTATCATGTTTAACATTCAAAATAAACTTACATCGGGAACCAACATATCTCTACAATAAACTACTGAAAGGCTCAAATGCGCATAGTCGCAATGCAATCTATACACTGTTCCTAAGCACAGAACCTCGCAATTCCAAAAATCTTTTTCTTATAATGCTACGAAAGTTTATAATAAACTCCCCCCTGACATCAAAATATGCTCCAGCGTAGTTTCATTTCGAAAAAATGTAAAAAAATATCTACTACAACAAAGACCGTAATTCTTATTTCTTCTTCTTTTTTTTTTCTGTACCCCTGTAAACTTTCTGTATGAAAAGACATCATTGTGTCGTTTTATTTATTTGCAAATAATGTGAATAATATCTTATTGATGGTTGCGTGGAAGAACGAGAAATCGAACGTCGCCATCACAATAAATAATAACTTATATTGTATTATAACAAAAAGAAATAAAGACGTTATTTATTTATTATTATTTATTTTATTTATTTATTCATTTATTTATTTTATTTATTTATTTATTATAACTTACGTCATAATCAGGTTAATAAGTAAATTCCTCATTTACCAAGTCGAGTTGGAGCTAATTTTATCAAAAATATTTCCTGGGTTGCGACAGAAAACAAGCTCAGACTTGTCTGTGTCGTGCGTCGGTACTCGTACTCGCTACTGGTCACTATGAGCATCAGAAGTACTGTGCACTCAATAATGTAAAGTACTGGAAATGTTCTAGTACTGAGTAAGTACCGTTAAAATAAAAGTATTCATGAGTACCTGGTACTGAGTACCTTGGGTACTCAGTACAATTATGAGCACAATTTACTCCGTTCTGCCCAACTCTGGGTGTAATGCGCCGAGATAAATATTTCTTCGTGAGCGTGTTTTTGTTACATTTCCACATTTTCTGCGGTAAAATAAGTAGCAGGCCCTTGAATAGGGAACCAACTTGAAAATCTTGAAAACGTGGCTCACAAACTACAATTTTACACTGTAAACAAAAAAAACCGCTGCCCAAGGAATCACTACTTCCACATCCAGATTCTCTATCCAAGTCTCTCACAACGAAAAAAAATTGAATGTGGAAATAATTGTTTATGGAACTTTAATAATAAAATATTTGAAATCGTCAACCCCAAAAACCTATAAAACGATATGCCGCATCGATAGTGGGGCTGAGGGTGGTGGAAGGGGGGTGGTAGTAGTGGTGGATAATGTAAAAAAAAATTGAGACCTTTGGTTCTTGTACACACACTAAATGACAATTTTATTTTTTTCGCCCCCTTGAATAATGGGGGTGGGAGTTGGTAATGGGGGTGGTTAATGCCAAAAAAATTTTGAAAAATTAGCTTCTCTTATATATACTAAATACCAATTTTATGGACTCTTGCTTGATTTGCCTATTTACCCCCCAACCCTTTAACGAAATAATCTAGTTCCAGATGTCATTAAAATAGGTACGTGTACCAAATTTCAAGTCAATATCTTAAACGGTTCCGGAGTAATCGTGCGCACAAAAAAAGTTACAGACAGACCGACAGACAGATTTTTTTTTTTGCTCAAACTTAAAAACTCGACGTTTTATGAAATTCTAAGTCTATTTGGACAATAAAAATTTTCAAAAATATTTTTACACTGGATGTGGAAGTAAAACGTGTAACGATATTCTTTCCCTTATTACCACTTGTATTATATTGTAGAACATTGTGCGAATTGTGCGTGGATTATCTGCTAAAAAAATATTTAAGATAAAAAAGCAATCTAAGTTTCATTGTAAAATGGAGTGGATTTTATGTGGCGTAGTAATATGGGAGAACGATAAACTTGTGCACAAGCCATGGAAACGGGGTTTCTATAATTGGGGCTGCGGAAATTAAAAGAGACTTAATTTAGGATATTTTTTTCCTTCTTATTTCCTAATTTAGGCGAAAATAACACGTTTACTCAATTATTGTGTGGATCTAGGGTAAAAATGCAATGCATGGGAGTTTCGGATAGGGACTCTGACACAGTAAATGTCAGATACAAATATTAAGATTGCCACGTTAAAAAAAAAGTGCTTTAAGAAACTGTCTTTTCTATTTAGCTCCAATAATAACGCAAAAAAAGGAAAACTGGATAGTTTACTTTATATCAAAACACTCCAAAATTATTGCCTTTCCTAAACTTCTGTTTATGGAATTTTATTAGCCCCCTAGTTGCGCAACTTTTTTTTCCATTTACTATAATATCATTTTTTACGGTTTCCGAGATCCCAATGCAATGCATTTTTATCCCAGATACTCTATTTAAGATTTTTAATTCCTTTTTGCCTTCAACCTTAGTCCTTAATGCGCCACTGGAAAAAATAAGTTATCCTTTCAGATCCTAAAACGTGATAAAACAGTCCAAAACATAAAAAAAATAATAATGAAAAGTTCCGTTACACACAATACATAATCATTTATTATTCTTGCGCCGCGCGCGTACGCTTCGGCAATTCCTCCATACTAAAAAATTCGTAACTAGCAAACTATTGCTAATAATGAAAATATTTTTTTTCTAAAAACTTTTTTAGTCTATTGACTTCATGTTCTTCATAGCATGTTACACATAATTTTCAGAATCAAAAAAGTTCCTCGCTTAGTGAAAATTTGATGGCGTATTCTCTAAACTTTCAGGGTCATCTACGTTTTTGGCATGTTCACATTTTTTTTATAAGCAATCCTATGTATAGAAAGAAGCGCTTAAGTGTGTGTTTTATAACAAAAGAAAAGTTCACATCGATAGCTCAATTCGTTTTTGAGATATGGCAATAGATGTACAAAAAAACATGATTTAAAAAAAAATTAAATTTTACACTTTTTCTTAAATAAGAATATCTGTGACCACTAACAAATGTCGTATTTCGTGTTTTTATGTGTAAAATGATGTTGTCGGTAATACCCACTGTGTCTGATCTTGTTCCAAGCTGATAAAAAAAACGACACAATTTTACCTCTTTTTAGTAGTTTCCTTTTTAAACAGCCCTTTACGTGAACTACCAGTTAAGTTAAATAGTATTTTTAAAGACTTCACTCAATTTCAACCCAAGTATAGTATCAAAAAATCGGTAGAACTGGCCAACAAGCTAAAAGATACCTCAATACCCGAGAATGCGTTTCTTGTATTTGGCGTCACTAACATGACTTCTAATATTCCTAACAAAGAATGTCTCGATATCATTGCCAACCCCATAATACAGAATGAAATCACAACTTTTTGAGTTATGTTGTAACGGTCTACTCTTTAGCCATTAATAAATTTCTACTAAAATCCGTTAAATTTTATTATTTTATATCTTTGTTAAAAAAAAAACTGCTACCCAAGGAATCACTACTTGCACATCCAGATTTTTTATCGAAGTCACTCACAACGATAAAATTTTGTATGTGGAAATAATTGTTCATGGAACTTTAATAATGTAATATTTGAAATCCTATACCCCAAAAACCCATAAAACGATACCTCACATCTGTAGCGGGGTGGTGGTGGTTATAGGGGGTGATAGTGGGGGTGGATGAAGTAAAAAAATATTTTGAGGTTTCTGGTTCTTGTACACACACTAAATCACAATTTTTTTCATCCCCTTTAATAATCGGGTGGGGGTGGTAATGGGGGTGGCTAATGCCTTAGCTTCTCTTGTATATATTAAATACCAATTTTCTGGACTCTTACCTGCTTGATTTACCTATTTACCCCAAACTTACCCCAATTTACCCCCAACCCTTCGGCGGAACAAGATGAAAATATAATCTAGTTCTAGATCTCGTTAAACTACATATGTGTACCAAATTTCAAGTCAATATCTCAAACGGTTCCAGAGTAAACGTGCGCACAAGAAAAGTTACAGACAGACCGACAGACCGACAGACAGAAAATTTTTTTCACTCAGATTTAAAATCTCGACGTTTCGTGACCTTCTAAGCCTATTTGAACAATAAAAATTTTTTTAAAATTTTTTTGTCGTTACTATACTTCCACTGGATGTGGAAGTAATAAAGAATAGTTATAAAATTAATTTCAGTCACAAATATAACGGAATTTCTAGGGGGTACATTGTTAACTGTGTGCAAAACTCTTTTTAAAATCGTCTTACCTTAATGAATAAAATAATTCTTAAATATAAGCACAGCACATATGAAATTAAATTTACTAGCTGTTATTTGGTTAAGCTCGAAAAAAGCAAGCGTTCCAGATGATAACTTATTTAATTTAATATTACATTTATATATTTAAAATTCATGTGTTGCACAAGTCAATATTTTAGTAAAATCTGTGTGATACAATAACATGTTAGACTATTACAAGATCAATTAATAAAATACACGAATTTCAAGCATTGATGACATCACAATGGCAGTCTGCAGAAAAGTTAATCATAAAACCATAAAGAATAGAGAAAAGGGGTATGCTCGCCGTACTTTATCTGTCCGTTCAAGTAGAAGTGGGTGCTTCTATCACTTTGCGGAAATAGTTAAATACATCTTCATTACTCCTTTTCTATTCTCTATGCACTAAACATTGTTAGCTAAACGTCAACTTTTTGACAGATGAGGTCACCTTGTTCATTGTCAGCTTGCTTTTCTTCTTCTGCTTTGCATATAAGTTCACAGATAATGGGGTCATTTAGTCAAATTTCATATTTCACTTTTTAGTACGTTTCAGAAATATGCTGCTTTAAACATGAACCGACGCGCTCAAAGTGCTGACGTCACTGAATCCGAAAGTGTGTCCCGAAGTTGCGTTTACAGCTATTTAAAAGCAGATTTGTGTAATCTGCCAGATATACTTGATTATGGTGATTTGGAGGCTATTGGAGTATTTTAACACAAGAGTATGCAGCATTAAAATGCCGAAAAGAGAGAAATGAAAATGCAACTAGGATTGAACGACATCACGCAGCGTCGATGTTCTTGATTAATTTTAAAGCCTATAAAGATCTTAGAATATTCTAGTTTCTTGCATTTCGTTCTAATATCAAGAGATCTTTCGGAAAATGTAATTAAAGAACCGTCGCCCAAGGAATCGGTAGTGAGAGTGAGGTTAGGAGTAGGAGGTGGATGAAGTAACACCTTTTTTAAGGCTTATGGTTCTTGTACACACACCAAATCATAATTTTATTTTTTTCACTCCTTTAATAACGGGGTGGGGGTGGGTAATGCCAAATTTTTTTTTGAGACTTTAGCTTCTCTTATATATACTAAACACCAATTCTATGTAGTCTTACTTGCTTGATTTACCTATTTACCCATTTACCTCCATTTACTCCAATTTACCCCAACCGTTCATCGGAATAAGATAAAAAAATAATCTAGTTCCAGATCTCACTAAAATACTTAATTGGATAAAATTGGATAACCTAGTTCCAGACTAATCGTGAGCACAAAAAAGTTAGAAAAACAGACTGACAGACGACATGCCATTCTAAGCTTATTTGAACAATAAAAATTTTCAATTTTTTTTGCGTTACTATACTTCCACTGGATGTGGAAGTAAAAATATGCTAAATGAGCCCATTAATCGTATGACGTCACTGCCGTTTTCGCGGCACATCTGTATAGTTGAAGTTTGATCATTTTTTTGGTTTCGTTTCGAATTAAAAACATGACCACTGTATTTCACCATTTTTGAAAATTCGTCGGCAGATGAAGTTTTATCGTCAAAACTAATTGAACTTTTATTAATTAACCCGCATAAATATTGTTTGCTGTGAATACAGTTTTTTCGTAGCAGAAATTAGTAATAAGTGATTTTTAAGTATCTTTCTTTTTTAAAAATGGAATGGCCCGAAGTAACGAGAAGAGTCCGTCTCTAAAGTTGGTGTTCATGAAGCAGTATATGATGGGGTTGTAGCAAGCGTGGGACATCGCCAGGATGTGCAGGGGAAAATACAGGAACAACTTGACTTCCTCGCTGATAATCTCTTTCGCGACCTGAAAGTCAACGGAAATAAATCAATAGAATGTTATTATGACTTAGCTATTTATATATTTATTTATTTATTTAGTTTCAAGCATCCAAACAGATGGTATCATGGTGGGGAAAATATACAGTTTCACCAAAATTTAAATATATAACGTGTGCAAAAACTCAATATTTCTTGAATCCTCTATTTTTTCAAAACACTCTTGTACAGGTCGATTTTAATTCTTAATTGCACACCTCAAGGGTGGATTTAGTTTACTGTCATGGGGGGGGGGTAAACTTCCGGATGATTCGATTTATTAATAAACGCAGCATTAAAATTAAATAAATAAAATTTAAAACATTTTCTTTTTATTAAGCGTTTATTTCATTATTTTTTAAAGTAGTAGGAGTATAGGAGTAGATATATTTTTTACTAGTTTGTTTTCTGTAAACGTATAGTGGAGCGCCTGGGGGTTTTGACCTCGGACTTCTGTTACAGTGAATGAATTTATATGGTCGAGGTGGGATTTTGTTTTTTATACTATAAATTTCAAAGTTTACCAAACATTTTTTTGTGCTTTTGATTTTATCATTATTTGAACAAAAAACTATAAAAAATTAATATTTTAGCATATAATTATATTTTAAATAATATATTTTTTTATGTATACGTTGAATTTCACATAAATATACATAGAAGACTATCTTTCAAAGATACCTGAGTATAATAAGGGTCGTAGGGACCTCAAACAGGTAGTAAAACGTGGAGGGGGGAACGACAGCGACAGCTGCAATGTACAACTTTAGGGACGTAGTTCTAGATTTTTAATTGCAAAAATCAAGTGAGTTGTCCGTTATAGCCAAGATATTATTGAAGGCATATAACATTTTTGTGATATATCGTTCAAGAAAAGTTATCAACATAGTGATTCGACAGATGCTAGAATAGAAAGGGATGATGTCGATGTAAAAAGATTGGTGGACTTCTTCAACCAACACAGCCCTTCTCCTGATACAGATACTGTTATGTCCATTGCTACCGGAATTACTGGAGATAAAGATACAAATTGTTACGATGTTTTTGAAAAAGATTTAAATGTAATGAAGAAAACAGAGGGAAAAAATTTTCGCGAATTGAAATTATCAAGGAAAGATATAATAAATCCTTTATTGGCGAAAAATAACAAAATTAAAATTCATGACGATGTGATTCCTGTTGATTCATTGCTGCTGTTTCAACGTATTTGTATTTAAAAAAAAACGATGAAGAGCTTAAAAATTATATGAATTATGAACTCGCACCATATCCGCTTGCTCTATTTGAAAATGGCGAACTGCGAAAGACAAAAAAATAAACTTTCTACGAGTTATTCCCGGAAATTTCCAATAATTTAAAAAGTCTAGACAATGTTAATTACGTCATTGATGGAGGCATGTTATTACATCGTTGCAAATGGCCAATAACAATCCTGCAAAAATTAAAGATTTGAATATGTTGAGGTTCAATTCTCTCATAAAAGCAACGGCCAAAAATACAAGTGTTCTTTTGTCGTTATTACCTCCTACAACTGATGCAGCATTTGAACACCTAAAGAGAGTGTACCTGCAAATCCAGATATGACTAGGAAATGACGTAGATATTGAAAATAGGGGATGGAAGTATTTCAATAACATGTTCATCCCAATAACAACGAATCAACTGTCGGCTCCCGATAATCTATTGCAAATGATATTTTGTAATTGCAAAAAGGGATGTGAAGCTGCTTGTGGATGTCGGAAGATATTGTAGTGTAGCATGTCTACAGTGCAGCGAAAATAGTTGTTTTAATACTCCACATATCATTCAAATAAATGAAGTCGACGAAAATATTTGATATGGACAAAAATGTAATAGTACAGTAACTAGAGGTTTTAACTTCGGAATAATGTCATATTGAACGGATTTCGTTCATTTTTGGCAGTATAATAGTAAATGCTTCACAGAAAAGTTTCTATATTGTGCGGGGCTTGCTAATTTATATGCTACCCCCTCTCAGGGGGTGGCACTTAAAATATATATATATATATTTATTGGAGCTGAACATTTTAAGAAGAAAAGGTTCTATGCAATTTTTCATATAAATTGATAGTTTTTAAGTTATAACGACTTCAAAATTGCGATTTTAGCTTAAAAAAATCGGCAGATACTGGAAGCGGCTGGAACCTCCCCACCCGTGAATCTTTGAAGCCGAAAAGAGCACTAAACAATATGAACGATCTCATTTAATTATATTTATTAAGTTGAATTATTTTTTTCGTATTAAATCAGAAAAAAAGTCTTTCGTTCGGTGGGATTTGGACCTAAGAACTTGAGTGTTAAATTTATAGTCTGCACAACATTAACGTTTTATTCAATGTTTTTAATACAAATATACGCTTCATCGGATCCTAGCCCGGGGCCAGCCAGACAACCACGGTGAACACCGCCGTGGCGAGTGTGAGGCTGGACGGGGTAGGTCTGATTTGGCTTGGAGAAAAATAGAAAAGTAACTCCTGTCTTCTGTAGGCAGGCTTAAAGACTAGGTTAAAATTATAATGTGTCCACATGGACCTAAAAGGAATATAAAAATAAACACAATTCTATAAAAACGTTCGTAGGCAAGAGCACTTAATAATTTTGATTATTGATACGGGAAACAACTAAACGAAAAAACCTGTTCGTTGGTAATGGGATGGATGGCAGGGATGGCCATCTTTGGAAAAAACCATATAACTCTTGGTGGACAGCTTCCCTGCCAGATGTAGCCAGGGTAGTGTTCATGGTGGATCGTTTAAGTTTGAGTTGGTATATTTTGTTTTATCTTTTGGCCTCGACCAATTTTTCACTAAATCGGTCGGGGAAGTGATAGCTGTCAAATTTTTGGTTCCAATGTTTCTCTGGGGACTTTGGTTTTTGAAAAATGTTTAGGATGGTACCAATGTCTTAAATTGTTTTTGGGTTATGTAGTACTATTTTTAGGTTATGTTGCCGGAAGAATTTCCGGCGGGATACCGGAAGTAGCAGAAATAGTTTTTAAAATATAATGTCACTGTCACTTTTAAAGCTTTATTGGAAAAAACACACCGAAAGCGTTCCGGTGGGGTTGCTTACACTTGTAGGGCTTGTAAGCGGTTCAGGATGGCCTCTCACACCATCCGTGGGCTTTATAAACGTCGAAAACAACTTGTAATCTCTCGATACACTTGACACGTCAAAAATACTCAGCATACAATCTGCACGCTTTAACACACTAGCAGAGAACTTATACCACAAATGGACCCGTAGTATTTTTTGGAAATTTTCTTTTGAGTCCATTTAATAAAATTTGACATTTTTCTGAAAAGTAATATTTTTCCGAAAATTTGACATTTTTCTGAAGTGACATTTCTCCGAAACTTTGACATTTTTTCGAAAATTTGACATTTCTCTGAAGTGACATTACTCCGAAAATTTGACAATTTTCAAACATTTGACATTTTTCTGAAAGGTGACATTTCTTCGAAAATTTGACGTTTTTTCGAAAATTTGACATTTTTCTGAAAAGTGACATTTTTCCGAAAATTTGACATTTTCCTAAATTTTTGACATTTTTCTGAAAAGTGACATTCCTCTGAAAATTTGACATTTTTTTGAAAATTTCACATTTTTCTGAAGTGACATTACTCCGAAAATTTGACAATTTTCAAACATTTGACAATTTTCTGAAAGGTGACATTTCTTCGAAAATTTGACGTTTTTTCGAAAATTTGACATTTTTCTGAAAAGTGACATTTTTCCGAAAATTTGACATGTTCCTAAATTTTTGACATTTTTCTGAAAAGTGACATTTCTCTGAAAATTTGACATTTTTCTGAAGTGACATTACTCCGAAAATTTGACAATTTTCAAACATTTGGCATTTTTCTGAAAGGTGAAATTTCTTCGAAAATTTGACATTTTTCTGAAAATTTGACATATTTCTGAAAAGTGACATTTCCCTGAAAATTTAACATTTTTTCGAAAATTTGACATCTCTCTGTAAAGTGACATTTCTCCGAAAATTTGACGTTTTCCTGAATATTTGACATTTTTTAAAAATCTGACATTTTTCTGAAAAGTGACATTTCTCCGAAAATTTGATATTTCTTGGAAATTAAAAAAAAAAAATTTCGTGACTCGTCTTGTAGAAATATTTTTTTGATATCATCAGGTCGCCTGCTATAAGAATTTTATGCTTTTACGACATCATCAGAACGTAGGTGTATTTTTAATTCACTCGTATTCCATCCATCTACAATATTTACACCTACGTTTCAAACTTTAATTGGATGTTTCCAATAGTTAAGTCGATATCTGCACCAGTTTCTAAGAATTTTTCTTATTTGTGACGTCATGTGACGTAGATGTATTATTAATTCACTCGTAATCCGCCCGTCTACAATATTTATACCTACGTTTCAAATTTCAGTTCGATATCTTCAACCGTTCCCGAGTTATCAGCCGAAATCACTGAACACCTCCGTCATTATTAGAATATCACCCTGTACATTGCACTGCTTTGAGGACAAAACAAGTGAAATTTTTGTTTTTTAATTTTTTTCACGGAAACCAAATCGAAAAAGTGCAAGTGTGATATATCGTTGAAATCGGAATTTTTACTGCTTTTCAATGGTTCAATTACAAATTGTAAGTAATCATAAAATAAACAACTTGTTGTGCCAAAACGGCACTAAACGTAATCCGATCTCAACCAAAACCTTTTCAGATCTTCTGGAGCACTAAAGAAACCCTCATGCAAAGTTTCATCCAAATCCGTTTAGTAGCTTCGCCGCTATCGTGCTAACATACATACACACACACACACACACACACACACAGACATTTTTCAAAAACAACTTTTTTGGGTTCCTGGGACCTCAAAACGTAAAGATTTGATGTTATCTCAATTTTCGATTTTGGACTAATTGTAGTAACCTCCCACAATTTTATTGTGGAGAGGTTAAAAAAAGGTATTTCCAAACGGCTTTCGTCAATTATCACGAAAAGTATTACTTTATCGAAAAAATATTACAGACCAATTACAGAAAGTACAAACTGGTAATTAGTTATATTTTTTATTTATTGATATAGGATTAATAATTTCGGAGATATTTAAGTTTATATTTGGTATCTAAGTGTTTCGAAATTACCTTTAAAGTTAAAAATGCATTTTTTTCTAAAGCAAGTGCGTTAAATGAACAAAAAAATTTGAGCATCTAGGTAATGCTACATCTTAACGAAAAACTGTATTTGAGATAATTTTTTAAATTACTGGCTAATTAGAGTAACAAAATGGCGACCTTTTTATATAAAAAAATATAAATACGCACATTTTTCCGTCATAACTTCTTTATTTCTTATGCTACAGGAACGAGTAAAGAATAATTTGAAAGCGCAATTAATTGTCTTTAATTTCATTTCTTAGCATGCGTGACGTAGGTGTCACAATTTCTGAGATATTTCACATTTAAACTGCATTTTTCGTCTTATAAACGTTTGGACGCCATTTGTAAACTTTCATATCTCCGAAACTATTAAATCTATGTAAATAAATAAACAAGCGAAATCATTCTCATTATCAGTTTATGAGTTTTATTTTTGGTCTCCACCCATTTTTCAATAAAACTAATATTTATTGAGATATTTGGAAAAGAAAAAAAAATTACGTTTTATCGGAAATGCCTTTATAGTTTTAACTTTATTTTTTCTAAAGCAAGTGCTGTATACAAACCAAAAAATTTGAGCATCTACGTCATGCTATATATTAATGAGAAGCAGTGTTTGAAATTCCTTTTTTTTTAATTACTGGCTAATTACAGAAACAAAATGGCGACGTTGTTATTAAAAAAATGTGTAGACGCACATTTCTTCGGTCATAACTTCTTTGTTTTTTATGCTACAGAAACAAATAGAAAAACAGTTGAAAGCTTAGTTAATAACCTATTATTCTACCTATTAGCATCCTTGACGTAAGTGTCACAGTTTCTGAGATATTTAACTCTTACTCTAAATAATTATCTTATGAACACTTGTAAATGTAAACTTAAATATCTCCGAAATTATTAATCATAGATCAATAAACAAAAAATATAATTAATTCTCAGTTTGTACTTTCTGTAATTGGTCTGTAACATTTTTACGATAAAGTAATACTTTTCGAGATACTTGAGGAAAGCCGTTTGGAAATAACTTTTTTTTTAAACTAAAATCGTAATTTTGAAGTCGTTATTACTTAAAAACTATCAATTTATGTGAAAAATTGCCTAGAACCTTTTCTTCTTAAAATTTGATTCTACTTCAGCTCCAATAAATATATATATTTTTTAAGTGCCACCCCCTGAGAGGGGGGCCACCCCCTATAAATTAGCAAACCCCCGCACAATATAGAAACTTTTCTGTGAAGCATTTGCTATTATACTGCCAAAAATGAACGAAATCCGTTCAATATGACATTATTCCGAAGTTTTGCATATTTTTTACCTCTAGGTACTGTACTATAAATTGTTTAAATAAACAAATATTTTATTAATAATTTTTTTTTTATTTAATTTTCCTTAATTTACTTCTTTTCCCCGATTACTGTCTCTATATAAATTAACGTTAACTTAATTTCGTTATAAAAAAATATTCTACAGCCTAATATGTATACTATTTGAATTGTTGCAATTATTTTCAATTTTTTTTTATTCAATTAAGATCACAATTTTTCAATAGGTAAACTTTTTGATATATATTATTAGCTAAACATTCCATTTTGAATTTTTAAATTTCATTCACTGTAACTGAAATCCGAGGTTTTCATATTTTTAATGCTCCAGGCACTCCACTAGTAGGCATTTCAGGCATTTCTAAGTTGCGAGATGTTGGGAAAATAGTTTTCAATGCATTATTTAAAATGAGAAAAACTACAAATTTATTGAGGAAAGTTAATACAGTTTATATACATAAAATATAAAAGCAATCATATTTGGAAAACAACTAATTAAAAACAGTAAAAATTTTAATTTATACTTCTTAGTAAAATACATTAATTACATAACAAAATCCGTTACACTTCGTCTGTTATTAGCAAAACATACTTTCTTATATCTTTGTAATTCATTACCCCCCCCCCCCCCCCTAAAACCGCCACTGGCACATCTTCTATTAAATTGCACTACACTATCTACATTTTAGGTGTCTATTCTATTGGAGTGTTTAAATGCAACTAAAAACTAAATTTAAGTACTGCCTGTCTACTTTCAACTTGATGTTAACATAAAAATTCTCTGGCGATGGTTGAATAAATTGAAAAGTGGAGTCAATAGAGATTTTCACTTCGGAAAAATTCTGGGAAGCGGTAACTTTTGAGGATACATCTCTGAACATGTCAGGAACAACATATCGAAAGTTACCAACAATAGTCCTTGAGCGTAATTTGTTATTAAACAAATTAGTTGCAAAATACCAGTTTTTCTCAAATATACCTTAATTTTTTTTCTTTCAAAAAGTGACTGAGCCATTCGAAAGTACGGGAAATTTCATATAAAAATGTATATGAAGTTTTTTTGTACGATCAAAAATGTAGGCTCCAGATTTAAAGAAAAATATTTTTTTTCCTCTAAAATTCGTGAAAAAATTTATTTATTTATTTATTTTATAATGCACTCAACAGGCGAAGCCCTATTACAGAGTGATACAATACTTACATAAGTTGATTAATAATCGTAAAATAAACGTTAAAAACTTTTATAAAAAAATTATTTAGCCTACCTATGCCACAGATTAAAACAAATCAGATGTTTCACTTATGACGTATCATGGTTCAGATAATAAATCTACTCCAGGCAGGTACCAATTTATGGAGTGATTTGCGCATTATAACAACCAGTCTTAACCGGCGAGTATAGTCACAGGAAGGAGCTCATGATATGTAACAATAATTAAAAGTCACCTAATAAATACTCAAAAAACAACTCTAACCTTCAATACCATACACCACAATACAAAATAATTAATATCACCGGTGTAGCTGATAACGACTTCCGTCTCAGATTTCAGGACTAAACTAAACACTCTCTCCTGTGATATTATATTCGCTGGTCTTAACTTTCATGTCAACCGCAAGGTTTCTTTGTCTGCGCAGAATCCTGGCAGGTATACGTCACATGACAAAAAATGAAACTGATTACATAGGGAATACAGCAAACATAAATATATAGCATATACGTAAATGCTACGTAAACTAAGTTTCGCAGAAGTAACGTGCTATGTAAAATGTGACGCATAATCATATGTGCATACTCTGCGAAATGTCAGCAACATGTGCATATGATTTTTACATAGTGAAGAGGTAACACTGTGACCTCACGGTATGGAACAAATGACGTAGCGTATATGTATATTCAACCACTTGCTATGTAAAGCATACGTAACTAATTTTATCTCTTTATGATGTAGCATATATGTATATTCAACCACTTGATAGTGACCTTATGCTACGTAACTTATATACTTTTTATCTCTTTATGATGTAGCATGTATATATTTTATCTACCTACCGTATGTTCAAAATAGCATATCTCAGCACTTTTTAAATATTGATACTACACAATTGGATTTTTAAAGTTAGATATATGAATAGTTATACAGAAAAATATATTTCTTTAGAAAATTACCGAAATTGACACCAAGTTTTATTTTTAAGTCGGATACCTTATTTAGAGAGCCGAGTAGTTTTATATTTTGAATGAAATTTTTTTTTTTGTAAAAAATGGTTATATTTAAAATATAAAACTATCTGACTTTCTAAAAATGTTCAGAGATATTCTACTTAAAAATAAAAGTTGATGTCTCCTCCAGTTATTTCCTAAAGAATATCAATATTTTTCTGGACAATTCATAAGGAATTTATATTCATATATTGAACTCCAAGAATCCAGTTCTCTAGTATCAATATTTAAAAAGTACTATAAGGTGCTATTTTGAACATTATGGTAGGTAAATAAAACAAATACATGCTACATCAAAAAGAGAAAAAGTATATAATGCACCATATGGTTGTCTGATTTGTCAACATATATTAGCTTAGGAAAGATTCTCGAACTGAATGACAGTTTAAACTAAGTTAATTAGTATCAATAAAGTTTCAATTCCATATTAATCTCCGCATATCCCAGTAGGTAAACCAGGCATTAGGCGTTGTCCTCGACGTTGTCATCTATATGTTCTTTAGAAAGCAGCTATACGATATTTTTTCTTCTCCAATGATGTATATACGTATACCCACCTACCTACCTTGCCTTGCATTTCTAGTAAAGCTCAAATTTCATTTAATTTATTTTATTAAGTGTTGATTTAGGAGAGATTAATACTAGTGTCTTTTGTGTAACTAATCTATATTCAAGTTAACTAAGTATCTACAATAAGTGTTAAGCATTTCTCGGGTCGTTTCTGATTGTACTCGTTCTTTGGTCAGCCTTCGTCACTCTGACATTTGCTACTTGAACATCAGTTACACAACCTGTGAAAATAATTGAAATATTAGTCTATTTCATATACGGGGTGCACCATTTAAAACTCCCCAGGCTTGTAATTTTCTTATTTTTTAAGGCACATCAAATTGTAGATATTTTTAAAGTATTTAAAAAAATTTTTTTTTTTAAATTGTTAAGAAAGAAATCTTAATTTCCTTGAATATTTTTTTACGTCACTCTGTACATGAACTGCGTTAATGTTTTCTTATACTTAAAGGTTTTAATTAGCTTCAATTTATATTATTACGTCATATTCGAAATTCTTTTTGGTTTTAGAGAAAGGAATTAAAAACACTCCAAACTGATTTTTTTTTAAATTACTTTGAAAGGAATGTAAATAATAATTTTATGCTTTATCTGTAAAAGACATATCACAAACAATATTCAGCGTAATAAAACAGTAACAAAAAATAAAAAAAAATATTTTTAAAAACTAACTTGTATTAAAATGTAGGTACTAAGTAGGAAATTGCAAATTTTTTATTTTTTAAGTTTTTTTATTTTAATAACATAAATTGGAGCTAATTAAAACCTTTATAAGAAAATAATAACACAGTCCATGTATAAGGTGAGGTAAAAAAATATTCAAAGAAATTAAGTTTCCTTTCTTAACCATTCAAAAAAAAAAAATAATCACTCTGTATGGATATTTAAAGGCTTTAAAAATGTCAAGTTGATGTGCTCAACATGGTCATCGCTACGAAAATAAGAAAGTTACAAGTCTGGGGAGTTTTAAGTGGCGCACCTTGTATAGTGTAGTAAATCTGGTTATAGAGCTTTATCCCTTTACTAAATTGTGAAGAAAACTAGATGCAAACTATTTTGATCAATTTGTTAAATTATTAAACAATTTATGATAGTTTAAATAATAATGTATATATTTTAACAAAACTTTACGAAAACACGCTTCCAATGGAATGGAAAATTTGAGGTCGATCCGATGAGTTTCAGAAGTATACTGCTTTAAACATGAACCGATGTGCTCAAAGTGCTGTCATTCAATCCGAAAGTCTGCCTCAAAGTTGAGTTTACACTGTTAAAGCCCAGCTAAGTATTTAAAATCAGATTTGTCTAATCTGCCAGAGATGGTGATTTGGGGACTATTGGAGTATTTCAACATAAGAGCATGCAGCATATAACTGCCGAAAAAAGGGGAATGAAAATACAACTAGGAGTGAATGACTTCACGCAGCGTCGATATTCTTGATTAATTTTAAAGCCTCTAGAGATCTTAGAATATCCTGGATTTTTGAATTTCGCTCTAAAATTAAGAGATTTTTTTGCAAAATGTAGTAAAAAAAATATGCTAAATAAGTCCATTAAATCATCACACCAAATTTCAAGTGGAAATGTTTATAACAACGCCAAAAAAACAATAACAAAGTCGAAAATTGAACCGTTGACTGTTTAAGTGCATCAAGTCATAGAACAATTTGTTTTAGAATGTAGATTTTTCTCCTACTCTTCAGTGGTGTTAACACAATTTTTTTAAACTATTTAAAATCATTTTAAATTTTTTATAAAGAATTTTTTTCTCAGAATTAAACAATTAAAAATTATTAGAATGCTTCAAAAGATCACAAAAAAAACAATTTCAAAAAACGTGGCTTTCTACGCCAATTGGGAGCCGTGAAGCATGAAAAAAATGCATTTGTTAAATAATTGCCAAAAAATTGTTTTAAATAATTTTAAAATACCTACTTATTTATGCAACAAGTGTGTAAAGCAGTACTTTTTTCATGCATAAGTTGTAGACGAGTGCATCAATCTTATGAGAATCCCATGATAAAAGTAGTTTCTTTAACAGCCATATAAACAAATTGTTAATTAACGCCACTGAAAAGTAAACAATCAACGATTCAATTTTCGAACTTGTTACTGTTTCTTAAGCTTTTTTTGTATAAATATTAAATTATATTATACTATTACATTCACCGAGAGCCATTTGATATAAGAAAATGTGCGGGGTCCTTTACCAAGATGATTTAATTCTACCAGAAGCATATTTTTAATAATGACAAATCTTAATTGTCTTAATTTCTTGCAACAAAATTAACCATAAAGGTTCAGACAATTCCAGTTTTCTTCGTAGTTTTATAATGATCAAATTAATTTTTTTAATGGCGATACAAGCAATATCATTAATCACAAGACAACAAAAAAAAAGGGCTGCGCTTTTGATCAGAACCATCTAATCCTGTTTTTTAACATGTTGAAACCGATTCTGATATTAAAAAAAAATTTATCAGTTTTTGGTTACCACCCCTTTTATCCCCTAAAAAGGGGCAATGGTTTTGTTCTAAGGTTCTGATCTAATTTTTCTGAAATATTTTAACGTGCTGAAGCCAATTTTGGACAAAAGAAAAATTGCAGGAAAATACTAGCCTACTTTACACATACAAAACCTTGAAATATATGTACAATACAATAACGAACACAAAGTAGGTGCTATAAGATGTCGGTAAACAATAACCATACCTATGCATAGTACTTCGCAAAAGCTTTTGGTCACTATTAAGATCTGGGTTTCCTTGAATTACAACTTCTTACGCTGGATTCAGTTGAACTTAATAATGTGGGGACAGCACCAACATACAGCTTTTGGGTAACAAAATCCATGTAATGATATAATTGTCTGTCGAGAATAACGATTGCCCGTGAAATAATTCTAACCTATAAAAAGATTACGTTTCATTTAAATAAATATCTTTATAAAAACGGTACAACACAAACTTACTTTTGGGTGATTCACTGGAAAATGGTGCACCTCCAAAGGTATGTACACCAAATTCGCAAACAAGAGGGCATGTTTATGTTTGCACCTAACCTCTACACTAATAAAACGTCCAAATAAAATAATATTTAAAAAAGTCACAACGCTTTATGGTTCACAGTTCTGCATCAAAGTTATTAAAAGACATCATCCACAATTTTTCACAAAAATGATCAAAAAACACAAATGTTAGATTTTACATCATTTTACACTGGCGTGCTGCGTGAGCGTGTGACGCGTTCCATGATTTCGATGTCGTAAAATGAAGTAGGTAAACATTTTTAAGTAAAATTATGTAGCAAATATGTAAACTTGTGTATAAGTAATTAAGTTAATATGTTGACTTAAATATGATATTATTTTACGTATATGCTATGTAAAATTATGTAAAATATTTTATATAAAGATGTTCTATTAATCTTACCTCTCAGAGAGGTAAAGTTACATTAATGTTTACTGGGAAGTGAAACATTTGATTTGTTTTAGTCTGTGCCTGTGCAGCATACGTTTATAGTAGTACCTCAAAATAAGTAAATCTGATGATGAAAATATTTTGGAATATATATAACCTATACTTTTTACGAAATATTGAAAAAATCAAGTTTTTTCGGTAAGTCGACTCAATTTTTATCCTGTTTAAAATATCAAAAACATATTCACGTGGTACAGGGCCATGAGTCAAATTATAATGCTTGAATAATAGAAAGAGATTGACAGTAAAACTACATCTTCGTGGCAAGCAGTACGCATCACTTGTCCCGCACGCTGCGCTGTGTGTATCCGCAGAGCATTGTAAAAGTAGTTTGAGCACTTTTTCACAGATCATCTATAATAATGTTTCAACTTATAATAATTTTGTTAAAAAAAAAGTTTCTTTTTGTTTAAATAATTAATAAATAATTTCCTCACGATTATATGTTTATAACTTTTTATTTTAAGCTATGTAAAAGTGATATCAAGAGGTTTTAGGAAAATCGAAGCTTCCCGTAATTATTCCGAAATAATGCATATTTTCAGCATCTATTGACTCCACTATTATTAGAAAATTATTTTTATTATAAACACCGAAAATCCCATGAGTATATCCTGGGATCAAGTTAGTATAATAATATTCTGATAATTGAAGACCTAAGTGGATAAAGGTGTTATGTCGCATTTTAAAAAAAAATTACTTTATGCAATTTTTGAACACCCCTGATATAGATTTAACACCCAATAAATGGTGCATTCTAAATTTGTAATATTTTATAGAAACTTTTTAATCAGAAAGGCGCCATTACAACCAGTAATTTTAGTAGATGTACACAGTTTTTGACATAAAAATCTAGTTTCATAACAGCTTGATATTGTTCTTTAATATTAGTGTAAACAAAAGAACATAACCCAAAATTATCTGTTTTATGAGGTATTATTCATTTGAATCGAAGACAAAATAAGTAAGTTCCAACTCAAAACCGTTTTGTTTAATTTACTCAAAACTTTAAAAGTGTGACATAACACCTTTATCCACTTAGGTCTTCAATTATATTTCTCATAGTGTAAATTTCGGAAGATCATTGCTAATATATTATAATTAATTTTAATACTCACAATGAGGACGTTGAAGGGAAGCCAACATATTGTATATATAGAGACGACGGTCACCATCATCTTGATCATCTGCAATAGAAAACAAACTTATTAAAAATGTCATTTTCGGTAAGAAAATTCGAAATTCTTTGTAATCCCAGTAACTACTTGCTCACAGAAGACAGGAACTATACAGAAGCGAAAGCTTGCCGCGGCACCTTTGATATCGGGTGTCCGATTTATGTGACCTCGAAGTGACAGTAATATGCCTTACTACACTCAGAGAAATGATGTACACACAAAATATATCAATATTTCGGTCCAATACACTGTACACTGGGAAAAATGTCTTGTTTTATATTTAGTAGATATGGTAGACTAGTATTACTATGAGAAGATGCCAGGGCGGAGCCAAAATGCGCGAATATTTTTACCAGTGGCATAGCTTTATCTGGGGTATAGGAATGTGTAATTGCAATAAAAGTTTCGCGGTCAAGGAACTGTGAAAATGGAGTAGATTAAAACTTGCCAACTGTTACGAGTAACCTTTGATCAGGAGAAGTGTAAGAATAGTAAGTTCTACTAAACTTTGCCTAATAAAGTTGTTTTATTATTATTATTACCGTCGCCGCCGCTCTACTGCAGGCACCGCCGCCACTGGTGTTGACATTGAATGTCACGTAATTCTTTCTCATTGGTTTAGAATGATGGAGCGCACAAACTCGTTTCTGCGCATATTTTTTGCTGGCATCTTCTCATAGTAATACTACTTTACATGAATAGGAATTCGTATATACGGTATTAATGAAGTTGGTGGCCCAAGTCATAATGTATTGCAGAATGTTCAAAAAAAGAAGTACACTTTTATATTTATATCCCGTATTTCAATCATAATAATGCGCTTTTAAGCCAATGCATTTTTTTTCATACTGCTAGCAGAATATGAAAATGCTATCATGGAAAGTAGTACGATGTATAGATATACAATGAAATAGACATATATTATGTATATAACTATATTGGCTATATTGTTAAATAGAATATTACAAATCAAATAGTACAGTGAAAAAAATGTTTACGTAAAATAACAATATACATGAATAGGGCATGTGCACAGCTAACCTCAAAAATATATATTTCTTAAGATTTATGAGTATTTCGTTGCTGTTGTTAAAATTTCAGCTTGGTTTCCATACTTTCAAATAAAATCTAATTCAGTGTAATGTTTTTGAAGTTCTAAATACTTTGTCCTAATAAAATAGGACTCTTTTTGTAGGTTGGAAATCTAACCTGTAATTAGCAGTCTATTTTTATTAACCAACATTATTGAAAAATTATTAGCCTCAATTTTTAAATATTTGCTTGCAGCCAGTATTGCTCCAAACTGAATTGAGTATACAAACATTAAAAATGAGAATAAACCTAAAAAACTTAAAATTTGAGGTTATGTTAGTTATATGATGCACATTATTGCACATGCCCAATTATTGATTTTTTTTAATTGATACAATGAAAAGTTCTTTAGTATGGTACGAGTTGAGAGTCATTACTTAATTACAGTACAATTCTGTTCATTAAAAACTGATGAACATATTCTGTAACTTATTGCATTTCTGATAAGAAAATATTTCCTTTCATATTACTTCTTTTCAACTGCTAATTGTTTAGTATATCTAACATTACTTTCTAGTTGTTTCAGTAATATAAATTTGTACATATCTTTCAGGATCTTTGGGAAATAGAAAGAAGCTTATTTGTTTCACCTTCGAAGGGCATGGATGCTAAGCACAACCCCTATACCATTTAGAACCCATTATAAACAAAAATCAAATAAATAAATAAACTTAGAATAAAAAATTGTCGAAAATTGGAAGAAAAAATAACAAAGCACCGTATAAGAGTTTCAAAGACTGTCAATCGCACAACGTCAAAAATTATCATATGGCTTTTGACAAATATATGCCTTATCGTCATGGCGACTATGAACAAATTTGGTCCCGTCAGAAAGGCTTGCTTGCGCTTCTGTATAGTTCCTGTCTTCTGTGACTTGATTATTATTTAAAACACTGTTAACTATACTTTTGACATGTTACTTAGTCCCAACTCACATTGTCTGTTGTCTTTGTAATTTTGCTTCACATTTTTGTTTTGTGTTTGTTTATATATCATTTGTGAATATATTCATAAACCACTATATTAACCTGCTCCCAACGCAGCCACCAGAAGGACGACCCCCGGGCTTAGCTACGCCAGGGCAGCCCAGGGATCCGCAGGGAAGTCCACCAACCCTGCCCAACCACTACAGACATCCCCAGAGGCCGGCCAACTCGCTGCTGTAATGGCCCAAATGCAGCAGATGTGCACCATGATGGGGGCCCTGTTCGCAAACCTCCTCACCCCCCAGTGACGCCACCCGGACCACCACGGAGATGGAGAAGCTACCCGAAGAGACATGACGACACCCCACCCACGACCCTGCGGGTACCGGACAACACACCGTCCAGTACCTGTAGTCCCCTTGGCTCCGGGCAGACTAAAAATGCTACCAATAGCATTTAGGCCTGCCCTTCCTCGAGCTGCACAGCTCATCCTTACCCAACCGACGATCCGGATGACAGGATATCTCTTATTATCTCTGTGTACCGGCAGTCTCTCCTGCCAAAACTTCCAACACACCAAACAGACCGATGACTACCCCCCGGGGGGAAACAAGCTGGCGAAGAAAAGAAAACGAAGACAGAAGAACGCCAGAAGAGGCCTTAGCCAGCAAGGTCCAACGAGCCAGGACCCAGGGAGGTGGGCCGAAATCGTCTGCACCGCTCACATTTGTGAGTGGGGCCGACGAAGTAAGTTCGCCTGCCCTGCACGAGGCTGGTCCCCGGTCTACAGCGATGTACTGGGGTAAAGGGCAATAGTCCTGCCCGCCCCCAGACATCCGAGACCGACATCTTTAGCCAAGAATATTGGCGCGCTATATTAAAAATATAAACCGCAAATAAACTACCATATTTAACCACTTCAAGTCAGTTTGTTTATAAAATATGTATTGCCGATAATAGAAAAATGGTCGAAAAAAAATGTGTTGTCTATATTTTTCAATCCTTTTTGAGAAACTAGGAGCTCAAAATAAATATTGTCTGAAGAAGTCTGTAAAATTATATATAGAAAACTTTCCTCTAACTACGTTTCTTTTTTTAGGTGACTATCTGTAGTTATATTTTTGCACTATAAATATATCAGGTTTTCATCCTTGGCAATATTCGACGAAATATTTAAAAATTATGACTAAGAATTAAACAAATCAAACTGGTATGATAATATGCTACTAAGGCCCGGTACTTTCATCTCCAGTTAAGTCTAATTTTTTAGGACTTAAAATCAACAAGTAACAAGCTAAAAATGTACTCTTCGCCTGTTCACTGAACTTTTTATATAACTGTTACACATTCTATAGGATACTCTTCGCAGTTTTTTGTAAATAATGTTAGTTTTAGACATTTTTAATTTTATAGTACGAACTTAATTGGTAAAATACTCAGTGTAAAATAAAGTAAAAATAAAAAAAAACTATCCCATACTACATTTGGGATTCGAACCCGGGACTCTTGGATTCCGAGTCAAAAGCGTAAGAACTACACCACCACCTTACACGTAAAAAAATGTAAATTTTTACATTATAAAATGTATATTTGTAAAATATATAAATATTTAGATATTAAAATGAAATATTATATCACCAGATTTCTATCCAATAACAAAAACATAAAAATCAAAAAAATTTTTTTTTCAAATTTAAATCATTAATAACATTTTTATTTACCGATCGATTTTTTTAAAAAACAATAGGGTTCTTCCTCTATCTAACACTAATTTACTGTCCAAATTTCAGTACAATCGGATTTTTCTTTCTTGAGTTATCGTGCTTACAAGAAACGTGACGGACGGACGGACATTTTGAAAGTTGTTCAGAATTCGTTCACTAACAAAATTATATGAAAATTTTTTCTCTACGAGCGATATTTACGATTTTAGAAATGTGCCGATCAAATACAATATACTCTTCGTTTTTGCGAAGAGTATAATAAAGGGTCCCGCACTTACCTTACGGAAAAGTGGTTCCGGTCAAATTGGCTGCATTTTTAATATGTTATTGATTTCGACTTTCTGATCAAAAACTCTCATGGGGCTCAACTCGATCCTAATTTTCGAAATACAGCTCAAGAAATGTACAGAATGTCCTCTCGTACAATTAAAAAATTTTCGAATTCATGATTTTCTTCACACATTTTATATTGTGATACTTTCTAATAGCCCTTTATAATATTATGCACTAAATAGATTTGTTCTTTTAATCATAAAATAGCAAGTTTCAAAAAATGTTTAAAATGTGTTTTAACCGCCTTCCATGTCACCTCAATGACCCTCTTAAGTCTAGAAGATCTAGATTTGTCTGAGTAAAGGAGACGGGGCCCTACAGTTTATGGTAGAATCCGAACCGCTTCTTGGGGAAAATTATTTTCGCTGTGTGGGGCTCGAACCCACTTCGCTAGGTACGCTCAGAGTGCAAGCTAGACGCGCTAACCCACTGAGCCACCGACCCCCAAGTGAAAAAATTATTCGGTCAAATCGGCTAAAATATTTAAGTAAAGTATGTATCTTCTACAATTAATTATTTTTTAATTATTTGGTTTCATCTTGATTAGGGAATATTATTTAAGTATTAAGCAAATCACAACTTACACATTTCTTTATTTATTGAAATTACCTGCTTTCTCTAAATTATTGCCCAAATCTGGGCACGCTAATATCAGTGGCGGCTGGTGAAATTTTAATAATTTTTTTCTCGTCTCTGGCGCATGGGACCCATACGAAATATGGGAACTAACATCTAGAGAAGCACTCCTCTAACGACCCGTAAAAAATTTTGAAAAAGCAATTTGCGAAAAATTTTTTGAAAATTCGGTTGACCCCCTAGGTCTAGGGACTCCTGTTGAAAATTATTTTTTTTTGTCATATACATTTTACTTTTCATAAAAATACAATAATAGGTTTTGGAGTTTATAAAAATATTTTCATTACTAACTGAAATACAACGAATTGAAATTTTATAATTTGTTAAATTGTAAATTACAAAATTTCAGTTCATTGTATTTCAGTTAATAATGAAAATATTTTCATAAACTCCAAAACCTATTGTTGTACTTTTATGAAAAGTAAAATGTGTATGACAAAAATAAAAAGTTCAACAGGAGTCCCCAGACCCTGGGGGGGGTCAACCGAATTTTGAAAAAATTTTTCGCAAATAAAAAAATTATTGAAATTTCACCAGCCGCCACTGGCTAATATAGTATCATGTAATTCAATACTTCATCAGTACTAGCTAGAAGAGTAGTTGTTTTGATTGGTTTTCCGATAATGAGTGTTTTAAAGAATTTACCTTACTACTAGTACATTAGCGTGCCCAGATTAGGGCAATAATATACAGAAAGTAGGTAATTTAATAATAAATAAAAAGTGTGTAAGTTGTGATTTGCATAATACCTAAATAATATTCTCACAAAAAAAAAATAATATTCATTAATATTAGTTAAAACCATACATTAGAGTCCCTAGTACCAAAATCAGATTTTTTTTATTAGTGAATATTTTAATTTTGTCAATTATTCGTAACAAAAATCACCCCAATGCAGCGAGGCTAAAAAACGTTCCCAGGCAGAGGCTAGTAACATGACGTCACTTACCTTGTAAGCACACAGGCCTGTATGTGTAATGCGGGTCCGTTGTTTTTTATCGAAAGACTAATATAATATTATTGATCAGCATGTTTTAGAACCCCTATATCCAAAATTTAAAGACATTTTGATTTATGATTTTCGAATTACAGCTTCCTAAAATTATAATTTTCAAATATTAAATAATTAATAACTTTTAAACGAATTGTATTTCGAAAAAAAGTCATTCAAACACGGCTTACACTAAGGCCCTTACGGGGTAGACAAATAGAACAGGTACGATGGTTATTTTTTGCTTGTTAATGCAGTATTTATAAAGCATGTTGTTTTAGTTTTTAAACTATTAATTTTTCTTAATTCTTTTTTGTCCATGTAAAGTTTTAAAATTCCATTTTTGTTAAAAATTTTGTATGATTGGGTATTTAGAACTTTTATCTTACTAAATGCAATATTCTATATTATTACATATTTTCAAAATTGCTAATTTCAAGTTTTACCTACAAATATAGATGAATTTGAAAAATTTTGAAAATTATAAAAATGTTCAAGTTATATTTAATAAGAAAGAAGTTCTAAATAATCTAATAAAGAAGAAACAGGAATTTTTGAAATTAATATAGACCCAAACATAAAGAAAAGAAATCATATAGCTCAAAACAGCTGGTTTTTACAAAATTTTCTATATAATCAAAATTATTCATAATTACTTCATATGAATCATGTTTCAATATTCCAGCCATCGAAAAATAATTTAGCATCCCACTGCCATCTCTGTGCACTGCGAAAAAAAATGTAACTGCAATTATTTTCTGTCCCTTTTAGTAGCAATCATACGCTATTTACTAATTTCAAACATCTTTACTATTTTTCGAGATAATAGCCCGGGGAGTTTTAACTGTAACCCCCTGTATATTGCTTACAAACAGTTTCTACTGTTTTATGTGTTTGTTGTTTGTAAGGCTAATATGTTGCATTCAATATTCAGTGTGAATTATCCAGAGTTATTTTTTTATTTTATGAGCAGTAGATTGCGAATGATTAGCTATGTTTAAATTATAATTTGCAATTTATAAATAACATTAACAAATTAATATGCGTCAAAACTAGAGTCGTAATCCTCTTACTTTATTTAATGAAATTAAATAAAGTAGCCATTAATAGATAACTACTACACTTGATATTGCAATATACCTTTTGCTATATAAATTATTTTTATGCAACCAAATGGGTGATGTGGTGCGATTAGGGGATTTCAGAGGGACTAATTTTAAAAATATCGTGTGATAATAAGCAGTAATATACCGCCTTTAGGGTTATTAAGGCTAGGCTTTAATTTTGATATTTAATTTATACATTTTTTATAATAACAGTGGCACCAACAGTGTAATCATTGAGGGTAATCATTGAGAAAAGAATTTTGTAGTAAGATTGTGGCCCATCAGGACACCAGCCTCAACACAATTTTAAAATGTAATTTTCATCCTGTGACATCATCCAAATTTTAATAATTATTTTAACTTGTATTATAGAGTGAGATCCCAGAGCCGCCAGACCTACGTCATTTTAGCAAAGCTAATATTTTGACAACAAATAGTGTAATATCTAGTTAAGAACGTATGCGTATTTGCTAGTTTGAAAGTGGGGCCCTTTTGCAGAAAACTGGTACAAAAGGTACATAAGAATTTTACTCAGTACGTTAAATTATGATAGCTGGATTATTTTACAAGTGACACGCTAACTACATGGTGTAAGCGTCAGCCTCTAAATCCGAAGGAACACAAATTTATGGGCCTCATTTCAGGCTCTGATAGGTAGACTAGTATTACTATGAGAAGATGCCAGGGCGGAGCCAAAATGCGCGAATATTTTTACCAGTGGCATAGCTTTATCTGGGGTATAGGGATGTGTAATTTCAATAAAAGTTTCGCGGACAAGGAACTGTGAAAATGGAGTAGATTAAAACTTGCCAACTGTTACGAGTAACCTTTGTTCAGGAGAAGTGTAAGAATAGAAGTTCTACTAAACTTTGCCTAATAAAGTTGTTTTATTATTATTATTACCGTCGCCGCCGCTCTACTGTAGGGCACCGCCGCCACTGGTGTTGACATTGAATGTCACGTAATTCTTTCTCATTGGCTTAGAATGATGGAGTGCACAAACTCGTTTCTGCGCATATTTTTTGCTGGCATCTTCTCATAGTAATACTACTTTACACCTCCCTCAGAAATCTCTATGCACGTTGCCACGACATAACCCCACTAGCGGACTACGTCCAAGAAACTTCGCAAAAATTCTACCAGTTTAAACTGGACGGTAGCCCCCTACACCCTACACCCCCTACCGTACCAGGCGTTGCCTATCTTCCGGCAGCTCCCCTAGCCACACTTCCTTCTACGATAACTTTCTCCTACCCTTACTCTTATCTTTCCTCAACCTTACATCTTTCCAATCCCTCTTTCTCCCCATTTATGTTTGTACAAATTTGTTCTTTTATCCTTTTTGTTATTTTCATTCCTTTTTTTGTCTCTCTAAATCCCCTCTAGGCCGAAAACTTACCTAAATCCTAATTTTTTAAACCACAATTTTATTTCCACCCTACCTTCCTTGTCGGCGATCAGACCACAAGGTCGTCATTTGTTCGAACGGGTTTTTTCGTTTAGTTGTGTTCCCGTATCAACAATCAAAATTACGAAGTGCGCACGCCTACGTTGTGTTTATTTTTAAGTTACTTTTAGGTCCATGTGGACACATCAAAAATTTTAATCTAGTTTTTAAGTCTGCCCGTGGCAGACAAGAGCTTCTAGCACCCCCCCCCCTCGAATTTATTTCCAAGCCTAACCGGACCTACCCCACGCAGCCTCACACCCACCTCGGCGATGTTCGCCGTGGTTGTCTGGCTGGCTCCGGGCTAGAATCCGGTGAGGCACATATATTGTATCTGAACTTAAAATAAAATATTATTGTTGTTGTTGTTGTTTGTAAATCGGAAGGTCCGAGGTTCGATCCCTGAGCGTTCTCAGTTTTTTTTTCAAATATACGTACTAAGAAAAAAAGTTATGGCCAAAAATAATAAATATTTCCCTTTCGGTTGTCTCTTTCTTGGTAATCGCCACCTTAAGTTAATATTTGTTGAAAAAAAAAAAAGCTGAGAACGCTCAGGATCGAACCTCGGATCTTCGGATTTGGAGGCTGACGCTTACACCATGTAGTTAGCATGTCACTTGTATATACCAACCAAAAGCTCTAAACCTGTGCGCGTGTGTAGTGCGCGCGCTCTAAACCAACGTTTTTAAACCTAGTTTTAAGTAGTTGTAAGTGTTTTTAAACTATCTTTAGTTATTTTTATTCAAATTGTTAGGCTTAAGTTTTCCACCCATTAAATAGGAGGCCTAACCAACCCATGTCAGTTATATCGTTATAGCCAAAGCCGAGCCCTTTTCTAGTTATGCAACGGACAGTGTTTTGGCCAGATACCGAATACCGGATATCCGGCGTATTTCTTGTGCCGGATACCGAATATCTGGCCAAATATCCGGCTTACATTGAAAGTTGGATTGAAAACACGTTTTGGCAACCTCAACGACAAAAAATACTTACTGGCAAGTCTTCTAGACCCCAGATTTAAAACGAAGTTTTTTCGATAAAAATCGGGCTGAAAAATTCCATCAAATTATTGTGCTGGAGGCTTAAAAAATAGTTGTGATGATTCATATTCAAGCAGTGATATTGAAAGTGGTTCTTCTCCTTCCAAT
Source organism: Rutpela maculata (assembly GCA_936432065.2). Taxonomy (NCBI): domain Eukaryota; kingdom Metazoa; phylum Arthropoda; class Insecta; order Coleoptera; family Cerambycidae; genus Rutpela; species Rutpela maculata. The sequence continues at coordinate 127,298,523 of OW386293.2, forward strand.
AAACAAAGTAAGAGAAACCCACTAGATATTGTTACTGCTGATATTCACAACACTTTTTGGGACTGTGGCGAAAAAAATAGTAGCGTTAATGAAAACGTTTCGGAGAAAAGTTCAATGGCCGAGAAGATTGATTATTATTTGAAAGGAGCACGGATTCAAAGAAATAGTGACCCTTACGCATGGTGGTATACTAACTCCCATCAGTATACACTTTTGTCAAAGTTTGTAAACATATATCTTTCAGCCCCTTGCAGCAGTGCATACAGTGAGACTCATTTCAGAAGCTAGCAACGTATACGAAAAGAAACGCAATCTTTATTCACCATAATTTACCATTAGTAAACTTTAAGTATTAATTTAGTAACTAATCTATAAATATTGCCAGTTTGTAGTAATAATTGTAACGCAGAATAAGTGAAAAATAATAAAACTGCTTCGTTTTTTATACCACTTTTTATTTTTTAACTATCCGGTTTTGGCCGGATATTAAGTCACTATCCGGTGCCCAGCCGAATAGTAATAAAGTGGCCGGATAGGACGGATACCGGATAGTAACCGGATATCCGTTGCGTCTCTACTTTTTACCCGACCACTCATCTACCACGGCGTTGCGCGCCGTGGTGGTGTGGTCGGTTCTAAATCGGACCTCGACCGAGGCGCAATGTTGTAAACAATAATTGTTAATAAATTTGTTTTGAATTGAATTGAATTTGTAAGATAATCCAGCTATCATAATTTAACGTACTGAGTAAAATTCTTATGTACCTTTTGTACCTGTTTTCTGCAAAAGGGCCCCACTTTCAAACTAGCAAATACGCATACGTTCTTAACTAGATATTACACTATTTGTTGTCAAAATATTAGCTTTGCTAAAATGACGTAGGTCTGGCAGCTTCGGGATCTTGGACTATTAAGTTTGTTGTCCTATAATGACATAGTGGTCGGTATTCCAATGTTCTGCATCTACCTGTTAAGCACATGTGCTATTTTTTTATTATAACCTTACTTTTTCGTAAGTACTAACATCAACTTTTTATATAAATTTTGTTAATTGATGTCATAATTGTAGCGTTCCTGATGAAGAGACGATAAAGACTCGAAAGCTAGAACAGAAACAGAGTTTTTCTTTAATTTTGTGCCTTACGAGCTGCCTACTGCTGCTCCTCGTTGCTCGAACTGGAGTCCAGTTCGAGCAACGAGGAGCAGCAGTAGGCAGCTTTCAGCGAGAACCTGAAAATGGCAGATGGGATTCTGCCAAACCGTTGTTTAGACAACAACTACGTGGGAAAACACCAGAAAGTACATCAACACTTCATATATATATTACTATAGATACCAACATCAGTACTATACTTGTTAGGTAAGTCTTCTCTCGACATAGATTGGAATTGGGCAGACATGTAAAATTACTTACCTTTCTCTTGGATTTGGCGATACGTGTGTCCCTGGAAGTTTCCGCCTCCCCCGGTATTCGATGGCACCAGATAACTGCTGCTATTCTGGTGTAGGTGAAAAGGAGTACTATGGACGGTATGACGTACTGCGTCACCACCAAAATTTTGTAATAGAGAATTCCATATTCCAAACCTATAGCTGAATAGTTCTCTCTGCATGAATACCTGAAATTAAACGGTTTATTTTAATTGAGAACTGAGTCAAAGTACCCGAATCAGTTTTATTACATTCATCTATTACAAATAATTATTTTATTCTAGTATTGCAATGTTAAAGCACTACTTGATTTTTGATCAGGGACCGAAACCGTAATAACGTCTACCATTTTCAATTTTCATAGCAGCAACAATTCGGTTATCGGTTATGGTTTCGGTTTACAGATCCGCGGCAATTCGGTCTCTATTAGAAAAAATTAGTAATTACGGTGCGGTTTTCAGTTACGGCTTCGGTTCCTGGCTTTTTACTTGCCTTTTACCTTATATAATCTTTATAATGAACGAATCGATTTATATATGGTTTTCACCATATACAATTTGGTATTTCTACATCATGGTTGAAAGATTTAAATGTTTGATTTCAACCATATTTTTTGAACTTTAAAGTCGTAAGTACGGTGTTTTCGATGAAGGTATGGTAGTCTCTAGTAGCCGAAATACTCAATATGGAAGATTATGTCCATGAAGACTTTTGTTCAAGATGACAAGGGCTACCACATATAAAAAAATCCAGACAATTTCACTGAAATCGAATTTCTGTAAGATTATCAGCAAAAATCAAAGGTTCAAAACTATAGTTACTCTATAGTCAATAAGTTGAGATCGATATTATCCAAGAATAAAAATGTTAATACTAATAGGTACAATTATCATCTGAGGATTATAAAGCCAAGAAATTTAGAGTATTGAATAAATGTCTTCCATTTTTTGGAATCCTTCAGAATTAAGACCTTTGTGCAGTTGATAGACTAGGCACGTTTTCAAAAAAGAACAATGCAAGAAGCATTTCATGTAACAATTATTGGGAAAATAACGTTTTTAGGGTATTTCGACTCCGCTGAATACGAATCTGCCTGTTGCCAAAGCGAAATTTGGACCGGAAGTCCGGTATCCAAGATGGCGACCAAAACTCTGTTGCCCTATATCTCCCTGGTCCGTTGGTTTAAAATAATGATCTAAACGTCTGCTTAAGGGTTTTCTCAGATGCCAAACACATTGCAATGTTCAAAATTTACTTACCTTAAGTTTGGAGTGCATGGGTTCCAAGATGGCGCCTAAGAGGGCCGTTGAAACTTTGTTGCTCGGAAGTAAGCAAGGAAGCAAGGAAGATAAGAAAACGACCATTTCAAAGTTCAAACATTGTCTATTGCACCCAAGCAGCATTCAAAGTGACGGAAACTGGCATCTGAGGCATCGGAACTTTAATATAGTAGGAATGACATAACTGTTACTAATTTTGCGACTTCAGGATAATATTCACTTTGTGGTATGCATTTGTAGTGACAATTATGTAGATTCTACTGAACTTAGGTATTGTATAGTTATAACACTTTCAAGTAACTGCTGGAGAATCTGCAACGTCGCGGATACTACTCTGCATTAGTTTGAAGCATCCTCAACTGCAAAGTGGAAATTGGTAGTAATGCCGACTGCACAGCTTTACTAAAGGACCACTTCAAAGTAACGATAACTTCAAGTGTGCAATTTTAAGTCCCCGGTACGTTGTTGGGAAATTTTTTGGAACTTCAAAGTTGTCTAAATTATTAGTGACATCTCGAGTAAAAATGAGGTTATTTCTACGAACACAGGGGCTTTGAAGTCATTTTTACTACTCCCCACCAATTTAAAAAGGACTTAAAAGTTACATATACCTTGAAAATCTACTATAAAGTAATATTAACTTTTAAGACAATTTATATAATTATTGGCATTGAATAAAATGGCGGTATCTGAAATGCTCAGTCAAAGCGAAATAAAGTTTATCGGCACTCATCCACGTTTTATAGAAAACTGAAGAAACAGTTAAATAGTAGTAGAAATAGTGATTCTTCAGAATATGATGCAAACATGAAAGATTATTTCGCCATAGCAAAACCATCATCTTTGGCAACAAGAAGTGCAAAAGTGTTCCCATCAACACAAGGAGAAGAGTAATCGAAAACTATAACAGTTTGTAGTGATATTAGTGATACTGTGTACTGCACGAAAGTTACAATTTGTCTTTAAAACACATAGTTCAGTTAGTGATCCACTGAGCATATTAAATGAATTTGCCGATCCATTGAAAAAAACTAAACTTAAAAACAAAGGTAACAAATCTTGGGTGACTCCAGAAATTATAAAAGAATCAGAAAGGCTAAAAGAAATTCATTGGCTTTATTCTTTAACACGTAATGAAGAAATAAAACAAATGTACTCTACACTAAAAAAAGAACATAAAAAAAATATTATAGAAGCAAAAAAATCGCATAACCAGAATATACTAGCAAACTCGCAAAATATTAGTAAAACTACTTGGGATCTTATAAAAAAGGAAACAGTCAACAACAATAAAAATGATTTTATAATAAATATGAATGGTGTAGAAGTCAGCGATCTCAAAATAATTAGTGAGCAATTTAACCAGCACTTTATTAAATCGGTTAAAGAATCAGTACCAGCAATAGTTCCATATGAAAATAGATCAGCAAAAATCACTAGCCATAACTTCTTCCTGATGCCAACAGATGCAACTGAACTTGTGAATCTGATTAAAAGTTGTACCAAGAAACAATCAGAGGGCCCTGACGGAATACCGTGTACAGTAATAGGCTACGTTGCCGATTTAATAGCTGAACCACTTGCACACATCATCAACCAGTCATTCGTGGAAGGTGTGTTTCCAGATAAACTAAAAGAGGGAAAATGTGTTCCACTGCATAAAAAAGGTTCCAAAGACAATTTAAACAACTATCGCCCCCTATGCCTTCAGTCTGTGTTCGCTAAAATATTTGAAAGGGCTATGTTCAGTAGACTAACTTCCTACGTCAACAAGTTTAATCTTATTTCCAACACACAGCATGGTTTTAGACAGGGAAAATCTACCACCTCTGCACTTTTTGATTCATTATCTTCAATAATGAATGCTATTGATAAACAATCACAGACCATTGGCATTTACTTCGACCTATCAAAAGCCTTTGATATTATAAGTCACGATGTTCTGCTAAAAAAACTTCAGAACTATGGGATCAGAGGCGTGGCACTTCAGTGGATAGAATCATATCTAACAGGTCGTTATCAATTTGTTCAACTTAAGGGTAAAGTAGGAAATGTGTATAATAGCAAAGTTAAATCTGATGTCCTAGAAAACAAATATGGAGTACCACAGGGAGGCATACTCTCACCCCTTCTCTTCCTTTTATTTAGTAATGACCTCAATAACAATTTCCAATCTATAACAGGAGTTGATGTATGTCAATTCGCTGATGACACTTCCTTTATTGTCAGAGGCGGCAATGAAAATACCTTAGCGACTCTGTCCAACAAGGTAGCAAATAAGATGTCAGACTGGTGTGTGCAAAATGGACTACTATTAAATCCATCAAAAACTGTAATAGTACAATTTTCAAATATACATAGCAGGGCAGATCCATCAAGTCCCTTAGTTAGATTGCAAAGTAGGAGTATTGGTGTTGCCGAGCATACAAGATTTCTTGGTGTGGAAGTTGATAACCATCTTACCTGGAAGCATCACATAAACAATGTAGCAGGTAAACTTAAGAGTGCTCACTATGCAATATCCATGTTGAAGAACTCGTTAAACCTACACTCTATTCTTCTTTTCTATTATGCAAGTGTACAGAGTTATCTAAATTATGCCATAATTATATGGGGTTCCTCGAGTGAAACAAACAGATTATTCATCCTTCAAAAAAGAATAATAAGATTAATATCTAACACCAAATATCTAGATCATTGTTCACCACTATTCAAAAAGCTGGGAATAATGACAGTATACTCTCTGTACCTATACAATCTTGCACTCTTTGTAAAAGAGAATAATCAATATTTTGTAACCAATGGAATGTTAAATGACAACACAAGAACAAGATATTTCAATCGTATGAGTGTGCCTAATCACCGAACCACCCTATTCGAAAAAGGGCCTCACTATATGGCAATAAAAGCATATAACCACCTTTCTACATACCTGCATACCATCCAAAACAAAGTAAAGTTTAAAAAAGAGTTGAAGTTGTATTTCACCCATAATGCCTACTATTCTACTGACGAATATTTCAATAATAGAATTTAAAATTTGTTATTTGTTGTGTAATTTGTTATATTAATTATATTTATGTTTGTTTGTGTTAAACGTACTATGTGATATACCTTCTTTACAGAATGTAATTATACATGTAAAATTATATTGACAATACCTATACTCTATAAAGAGTCCAAAAGGAAATAAAGAATATTGTATTGTATTGATTAAAAACTCCAAATTTAATAAATATTGTGTCGATGGGGAACGGACAATTTCGGTATAAACGGCATAAGACATTGTTTGTGTACAATAAATTGAACTGAATATATATATACAAAAAAAAAAATAGCAAAAAAACTATGTTTCTTTTCTAGAATATCTCAAAAGTTATCAGTGATGACAAAAATGACAGTTTACAACACCATTATCCAACCTCATTTCGATTACTGTGCCAGTCTATTATATTCCTTTGATTTAAATAAAATAACTTTCCTTCAAAAACTACAAAATAGAGGAATGAGAGTGATTTTGAAATGCAGCCGATATACCTCAATCCAACATATGCTTTCTTCTCTTCAGTGGCTGTCTGTAAAAGATTGCTTTCCATGGCTATGGTATTTATTTTCAAAATTTTAAATAACTTAATACCCAAGTATATTTAAATAAGTTTATATTTTATGCAAACCAAATACATCAACACCACACAAGAAATAACAACAAATTTTATATACCAAAGCAAAATCTAAGTCAAACTAGGAAAATTATGTTATATAAAGGCCGCGATCAATATAACAAGTTGCCAGAGGATGAAAGGAATCTCTCTCTACCTGTATTCAAACGTAAAATTGTAAGCTAGATAAAGTCGATTGATTAACTCCACTTGTTTTATATAGGTATTTTTTCCTCGTTATTTTTTAATTTATTTGTATATGTATTAGTCTGAGTGTGTAAGTGCGTGTATTATTTATTTATGTATAAATTATGATTCTTTATAATTACATTAGAAAAGTGAATTTGTATATTAGGATTTTCCTATTCAAATAAATACTTACTATTTTTTTAATGAAATTAAATGTAAACTGATCACTAAAATATGAAAACTCATGTATTTTTTCCATTATACATCGTACATTGTACATCGTTTTCAGTAAAAAAACAAATATTTTATTTGCACAAATTTATTAACTGTATTAATATCAGATAATAAAAAGTACTTGGTAAAAATATAATAATTGTTATTTTTAATCCACATTCGTGTCCTTGTCCACATCACACAGTGACACTTTAACAGTTATTACCGTGTTGCCAATTTAAAAAAAAAAAATTACCTATCTCGTATTTGCCAATTGTACCAATATGAAAATAAGTTGATAGCAATAGTTACCAAGATCTTATACCGTCATTGGTCCCATTTGCTACATCTAGGTAAATATAACTACACAGTGAAATTGTAGTTCCCGTCACCACTTTTAAAGTAGCAACAACTATAACGTTGGTGGCATTTGCTACTTTATGGGAAATGCAACTTGTAGGGAAATAATTTTGGTTTTTGCAACCTCTAAATTACTGCAATTAAAATCGCCATTTTTCTGTTGTTGAATGAAGACGCCATATTGACACAGATAAAAATATAATTCAATAAAAAATTTCTTTTTATTATGGTCATTTACAAATATGTTTTCTAAATAGATTATTACTTTATAATATATGAAATTAAAAAAAAAACGTTTTCCATAAAAAAATTTTGCAGTTTTGCTTGTACACATAATTTTTGCAAAAAATTTTTTTCCGAAAAAAACATTTTCTCGAGGGGGCGTCTTTTTTATCGAAGCATCATGATAACATTTTACAGAAAACAAGTGGTGGTTTTAATATCCACACCCAGGGTAAATGCAAAACATCATGATTTATAATATATGCTTAGGCATGTTGTATATAATCACCTAACTTGGACCTTGGACATATCATGTGCTCAAACTCAGTAAGTCATTAATTTGCTATTCGAATAACAGAGAGCCAAATATATAGTTTGCGCTCTCATTTCGGTCAGCTGAGCTGTTCCAAAAGTTAGTCATTTCTACTACTTGGTTACATCCCGTTTACGTAATAACCTAGTCCTCGACACGGTAACGGTAGAAGTACCGGAATAGTAATTTTCCACGTAATTATTATTCCCCATTTTGGTGAATACTGGGTAGAAGGATGGTTCCCATTACGTAACAGTCCTTAGTTGCGGAGACCTTTAAAGTTCCCCTAATGGCAACTATTACGTAGAAACTACTAAAATTGCTGCTTGGGGCAAGATTGATAAGATGATAAAACAATCATTCAAGTGTTTTTAATGGCAAGGTTGCAAGGAGGATAAGAAATCAACCATTTAAAGAGTACAAACATTGTCGAGAGCGGTGGCACAACTTGATGCAAATCAGTCTATTCTTTCTGCACGTGCACATTGTACTCAGGGACTGGGATGTACAATTACAGGCTAGGATATCCGTACAGGCTTTGCGGACGGGCTCAAGGGTCATAAGGATGGGAATGTACTGGTCTTGGTGAAGCTTCCACCCATATGACTCAGGATCCATCATCACCGGTCGAGTATGATGAGCATTTTCCCACACGTTCACCCGATACGTTTTTTAAATTGTCAGTGCCGAAAAGCAACTGATTTTACTCACAGCATGCCGCCGCTTGCCATCATGTCTTTACCTGGTAATGGCATCTTAGGAGGTGTAGTCGCAACGCATCGCTTGTTGGAGGTAAGGCTTCCGACTTTTTTACACCGAAAAGCTGATGTCTAGCTTCATCCCCGCTGGATACGTCTTTGCCCACCTGTTTAGACAAGCATAAACTATTTATATAAATAAATTCACTTACCGCCTTAACGCCGCTTGTAAATGAAAGGTTAAAGTATGACTCACACCATAAAACAGCTTCTTAGCGCCAAATTTGAAATTCTTGCAAGGTTCGTCTACTATTCCCCCCTTTCACTATTACTCGCGCCTCCCCTAGCTTCAGTAACACAATTTTGTTACGAAATTGTATTTCAAAAGGTGTAAATTATTACTTAAAAACACGTAACACACACACAGTAGTACACATTCAACCACTAAAAACTATATATCTGACAGATTTTACACTCCAAATACAACAAGACGCACGAAGCGCACGTAAACACAACAAAGTTTCGGCGGCCATCTTGGGCGCCATCTTGGAACCCATGCACTCCAAACTTAAGGTAAGTAAATTTTGAGCAATGCAATGTGTTCGGCATCCGAGAAAATCCCTAAATCATTATTTTAAGCCAACGGGCAAGGGAGATATAGGGCAACAGAGTTTTGGTCGCCATCTTGGATACCGGACTTCCGGTCCATATTTCGCTTTGGCAACATCGTATTCAGGGGGGTCGAAATACCCCAAAAATGTTGTTTCCCCAATTGTTATATGAAATGCTTCTGCACTTTATAGAGATGGATTTTCTTCTTATGGGCCTAGTTTATGAATTGTTTCGATTGCCAAATATGACATTTGAATTAATATTAATGCCAGAATTTAGATTATTAATTGATATCGAGCCACAGAATGATCCTGCAACAACTTTTTAAAATCAATTTTAATAATAAACGGTTGGTCTTACGGCGTTAAATAAAGAGGACCTTTTTTGTGAAAATTTGGCTAGAGTACCATATTTCGATACCAAAATGAAAAAAAAAAGGATAAAAAAACATTTTGGATTACAAAAGAAGATGTCCTTCCCTTCACTACGCCCCTGGTTGAATTTCATTTGCGCCAGTGCCGTGAAATATTTGATAAATTATTGATTCTTAATAACATATCTCATCGCTGTAGCATAAAGAGTTCCTGAAATACTAAATAAAAACCTGTTATAGGACCACACCTTTAAAGGGTCATTTAGGAAGCTTCTCGTACAAAAACTATCACCACCTAAAGTTAATGGTAGGAATCCCTGGACTCCCTGTATGTCTTGTATAACTGATCTGTAAATAAATGTTGTACTTTGTCTGGAAAATTGCTTTGTAATTATATGCTAAGAAATAAGAACATACATTTTCAGCAGTAATAATAAAGGGCAACAAAAATTGCTGCATTACAGACAGACTGACGAACGACCAACAGTCATATTTTTTTGTATACACTTAAAATATCGACGTTTCATGACATTCTATGCGTTTGCTGTCTCGGTGATTCTTCAAGACACTCCCGTCTTCGTACATGCGGAATGGGGTTTGTGCCAGCTTAAGGCGCGGAAATAAATATGTTAATATCAAATAAACTAACATTATTTATTTATTTATTTATAGAGGTTGTCTCAATTTGGATTGCTAATAGGCATGGTTAAGTACGTCACTATGCTATCAGTGTACTCCAAGCCTTCTTATAAAAGTAGGTATTTACCAATTATTGTCTTTCGACAGTTTCGACATTCAGTAATCGTCGACGAAAGGGTCAACGTACTTCGTCCAGTCTTTATCTACCGCTATTTATTCACGATTTCTATTGTTTTATGATAAAACCCCTGTTTAACATTACCCAGCACAGCTTACAAAAAATAATATCGCTAGTGCAGTGTAATATCAGGTCAATTTGATTTTATTTTTAGTCATTTCAAAATGATAAAAAGAAATATTTTCAGCAAGAACGAATTTAATTTTTTTTTCTTTTTTTTGAATTATTTACGTCTAGTCTTCAAGTTTCAAGTACCTGTTACCTACCTTTTTTTTGTATGTTAAACCACTAGCAATGTAAAAGTTAAATTTGAATTGTGTCTTTTACTATTAAAACATGTAGGTACAATTGGCGTCACCTTAAACTCACCACCCTTTGAGATGTTCCTTTTCTAATACGCCCCACTACAAATAAATTATACATTCCCACATTCCATATTTTAGGTCAGAGGGAGATTGATGTCATACTTTTATTAGTTTTATTAGAATGTGACCAGCTGTTAGCTTAGGGTTCTACATTTCAGAGATTTTGAATAATATTAATTTAATTTATAACTTCTCTCCACTATTCATTTATCTGATTTAAGGATTTTGGACGCTAATATATTTTCATAAACTATTGTCTGCAATAAACAACAATAAACAACAACTGCAACATTGTCTGCAATAAAAACTGGCAATGTTAATACATTAAGTAAACAAAACAATTCGAAAAGTTAATGCAACCGGTTACCTCAAAAAAGATTCGAAGCCAGAAATGAAGGTATTAAATTTAATATACCTAATAATTCACCAAAAACAAAGAAGACAAAAATATTCATATCACTTATAATGAAATTAATTGTGGTTAATTATATCATGCTAGTTTTGCAGTCTTGTGATTTTTCATTAAAATGAAGCGGTTAATAATTCCGTGATTTTGTCATCCTATTGGCGAAGTGCAAGAAAATGTAATGTTTTCGACAAACAAATCGTTTTTAAAATGTACAGGGTTATTCATTATATTTAAGCCACCCTTTATTATCGTTATTACTAGAGATAGAAAAAAAGTTTCGAACGAAAGTTGTAGGGCTGTAACTAATTAATGAAAGCACAGTGGCGTGCAGAAATTAAGGGGTACAAGAAGCAATAATAAATTTTTAAATGGAACACCCTGTGTATTTTTGAATTTTTGAATTATTATTTTTTTTTCTGATTTCAAAAATATGATATATCTTTAACCGTTTTCGAGTTATTGAACATTGAAAATCGTATTTAAGCTATTTATTATAGGAACGGAAATTACAATTATTAATGTAGTCTAGTATTCTATTATTAAATCTGTCAGCGTTTCATATAATAACCTTTCGTGGGTAGATTTGGAATTTGACCATAAAATGAAAATATATTCCTCTTCTAACAAACAAAAATTATTTAAATAACTAAATAATTTTTTACTATAAAAATCAAGCAACATTTTTTAAAGGGGATTATTGACACCCTACACCTCCTCCTTAGAGAGGTAAGAAATATTCAGGAGCGATTTGAATGGGCCAAGTCACCTTAATATGATAAAAAAACATCTGAGTATTAGGTTTTTTTTTGTAATTAAAACCGATCAATATCGGTGAGACCCATCCCTTTTGGGGGTGAGGAGTGTACTCAGAAGTAATCAGATTATTATACTCTGGTAGCAACCACCCAATGAGGTGTTCTGGTTTTTAAAAAAAATATGTAAATAATAGTAGTTATACTAACCTTCTTAGGCGAGGGAATGGCGAGGAGGGTTGAAGGGGTAAATTTGGTTTTTTTACTTCTTTTTCTACTTAGTTATTGAATTTCCCCTCTTGTACTAATTCTAGCGGCAAGTTATAATATCAATTCCAATGTCACTCCCAAATAAGCGTTGTTTTTTAATGTGTTCCCGAGATTCTTCGCCAAAACGGGTGACGGATTCGTTTTCAGCACCCAAAAATTAGTAAAAAAAAGTTGGCTTCCACACTTTACCATGGATGGGTCAAAATAGCCTTTTTTTAACATTGTTTTCTACTCACGAAAGTGGTGGGAGTAACTATTTTGGGACTTACCTACGAAACTAAGTATTTTTAAAGAATTTCCTGCACTAAAGAATAACTTTTTGTTGCAAGTTCTCATATCAATTTCAATGTTACCCCCAAATCAGGGTTATTTTTTACCGTCTTCCCGATGTTTTTAGCCAATTATGATGACAGATTCGTATTCAGCACGCCAAAATTAGTAAAAAAAAAATGGTTTCCACACTTTACTACGGATGGGCCAAAAAATACCTTTTTTTAACATTGATCTTTGTTATTTTAAATAGAATGCTCCCATTTTTTCTAGATTCTACAGAAAATTTAAAGGACATTCCATTAAAGGTTTCTTATACCTAAAATTAATATTTTCTGAGATATTAATTTTTTTCCTAAATTTTGACAGAAAAGTTGTATTATATAAAAATTATTACCTTAGTAATAATAATTGATAGCTCCTTGATTTTTTTAATGCGGATAAGACAAGGCATCAAATATAAAAAAAAAGTATTTTAAATTAATGGCAGTCGACCATATAAAAACAGCAAAATGTCATTTTTTAACGTGACCTCAATTATTGTTACTGAGATAGTTAGAGGAACTTTTATAATCCACAATATTGATAGTAACTAATTACTACGTAGGAGCAACAGGAGCAAAGAGAATTGCAAAAACTTGCAGTAAAGCAGAAATATTCGCTTTTCTGGCGGCTGTAATTCGTAAAATATTAACAATAATAGTATATTGTGTATTTAGGTGTGAAAGCAATACATTCCCAGACGACGCACAGTGGGGCCAATTACATCAAAAGTTGGCAGAAATTATTTTTATTCATTTTTATTTACATTTGATTAATTAAACCATAAACATTAATTTATTGAATCGATTCTGTAATTGGCTGATTGTAAAAAACTATTCAGTATTTTAAATGTATAGAAAAATGTGCATTTAAAATTTCGAAATTACCTTTTTCAATTTCAAAACAATTTTGTTAAGACTTTTACATATGTTTTAGCGTATTAGGCCCTTCTCAAGGGTACAAAAATACTAAATTAGTTTATGTTAGTTATATCCTATTACAATTGGGAAAATGAATCGGCTATTATATATAAATTATGTTAATTATCTACTTAAGAATTTAAACAATATACTTTTATAACACTCTTGTACTAATTCTAACAACTAGTAGTATATTAGCTAAGAGTGTTATAAAAGTATATTGTTGAAATTCTTAAGTAGATAGGGATTATCTACCTTTTTTTGTAAAAAAATTTTCCCGATTTTTTTTAACAAACACTAAATCCTAAGTTTATGTACTACTCTTACTAGCTTGATTTACTTATTTACACCTATTTACCCCCCTGTACCACCCCAACCCGCCAATGAAATGACATCAAAATATAATCCAGTTCCAGTTCACGTTATACCACATACGTGTACCAAATTTCAAGTCAATATGTCTAACCGTTTCCGAGTAATCGTGCCAACAAAAAAGTTACAGACAGACATAAATACTTTTTTTATTGCTTAAATTTATTTTCTCGACGTTTCACGGCATTTTAAACCTACATAAGCAAAAAAAAAATTGAAATTTTTTTACTTCGTGAATGTGGAAGTAAAAAATTTAAATAATATTTAAATATTCGTAACGTGCGTATGCCACGTGAATATGCAGTGATATTTTAAAATGCCGCAAATATAAGCAAGTTTTTATTTACTACCCTTAAAGTACACACTATTCCGAATAACTTTATGTATATATTACAGTTCAGGCAGATTCAGGCACATTTTAAAACAATAAGGATTTACAGAAATGTCATAAAATTGTATCGTACGAAACAGGTCGGTTTATATAAATTCGTATAAATTAAATATTACTAGTATAGTAACAAATATAGCAATTACTTGTCACCTTACCTATAGGTAAAGCAGCCATGCTGAGAAAAAATTAATTTGTAGAAACCTCACTGAGAAATTAATAAAACGAAATAACACTCGCACGCACTGATTGATTTTTATAATTTCTAATCTCCACTAAGCACAAGTTTAAACTGTCATGGCGTGCACCGCTTACAATAAATAGCGTCAAATAAACCGTTTTTTGTATGTTCGACTTATGGGCTATTAGTTCCTCGAAAAATTAGTCCGCTCTGATGACTTTTGTTTTATCGAATTTCTGCCAACTTTTGATGTAATTGGCCCCACTGTGCGACGATGCAACAAACATCGAAGTCCGGGAATGTGCTTTCACACCTAAATACACACACTTTCAAATTATTTTGATTATTTCTATACAACAAAAAACGAAAAAGTTATAACAGAAACAATGTACTTCTTCACATTTTTTTAAACAAAAGACGTCGTTTCTTTGTAAATATCTCAATAAATATTAGTTTTAGCGAAGAAATAGTGGACCTCAAAAATTGAGCTTATAAATTGAGAATGAATTTGATTTTGTTATATATTTGTGTAGGATTGACAATTTCAAAGATATTTAAGTTTATAAAAGGCATTCGACCACTTATAGGATGAAGTATTTAGTTTAAATGTTGAATATCTTAGAAACTGACACTTTTATCAAAAATTCTATGGGATAAACTTAAAGATGTGATGTGTCATCTAATTTTAAAACAATTTTTTGCTTTTTACTACATCATAAAAAATAAAGAAGTTATGGCCGATACATTGAGGGTTGTCACATTTTCTGTTAACTAAATGTTGCCATTTTGTTATTGTAATTGCCCAGTAATTATTTTTTTTTTCTTCAAAACACCTGTTTTAGAACAAAATTCCATCCGTCATATTGGAGCCGCCATTTTCTTTTCTTAAATTTTGGCCTCAGATTCGTAATCAGCGATCCCAGAAACATAACAATGCTATGTTTCAAAAATTAACCAGTAATACTTTTTCAAATATTGAATATTTAAATTTAGGGGTATTTTCACCCTTGGTAAGATCAATTTTCTGAAATTTTACATATTTTTTTTTATTACCTCTAGGTACTATACAGGGTGAACCAAATTAGATGGGATTTGGGGGTTTCTCTAAAACTACGGCAGATAAACAAAAACTAATGTAGGTGTCCTGAGTTCAATTTTCAACTATCGAGCTACAGAGCGTTTTGGGAAAATTAGCATTTTTGTAACACATTTTTGAGGCACATTTTTGAGTAGAATCCGCTGCTGATATGAAGAAAATTATACATGCCTCAGTTTTCGAGATATAGACATAACTTGGATTTTTTTAAATGAAACACCAAAATTTAACGGGCTTTAAAACGATGTAATACTTGACCGTCCTCATTTAAAGATTTAAGGGCCCACCCATCCTACCACCGCTTAAGGATTGAAGGGGCGAGATCAACAATACCCAATAAAGTACCCTTGATAATAAAATTGACGGATCCGAGCGTTTGTCGAAAAAATGATCATACAAAGAGAAAACACGCCAGTTTCGTTTTCGGTGGGCCACCGTGTATAATAGGTATGGTGAATTAATGAATTTTACTGATGTTTGCTAGTGTATCCTTAGAGTATTTCAGTTTTCGAAAGTTGACCATTTGCATTAATTTTCTGAATCACCCTGTATTACTTACTTATAGCGTCAGTTATTTTATATGCATTGCCTTTTATACTGCAAGCATAATCAGATCAATTTTATTTATTCTACTGAATATCCGATACGTCCCACAATCAGATAATTGAAGAATGAAAAGGGAAATGAAATGAAATAAAAAATGTTTACTTATCCATATTGCACAATTCCAGGCCATCGTGTATCCTACAATGTTAATCGCCACTCAGACCTAAAATACCTACCGAATTTAATTATTTGTAGTGGGGCGTGTTAGAAAAGGAGCATCTCAAAGGGTGGAGAGTTTAAGGTGACGCCAATTGTACGTTGATACGTAGCGCAGAACTTAATGTTGGTGTATTTTTTTTTACTGATTTCTAGTTACTTTGCTCCTTATAAGGATATTGTATTTTTTAAGGACAAAGTTTTTGTTTAAAGCTTTTATTTGCCTAATTAACGTTTGTAATATATATTTTGTTTATGTTTATCTTACCTTTTTTGTCGTTTCATGTACATATCAAAGCTGGGTAATTCCTTTTGAAAAAGTAATTAGCAATTACAATTCCTTTTTTTTTTCGTGTAATTGTAATTGTATTTAAGTAATTGTATTAAATGAATATAATTCCTTTTTTAAAGACGTACTTTGTAATTGTAAGTAATTCCTTTTTGAAAAAAGTAATTTGTAATTGTAATTAATTCATTTTTTAAAAAGTAATTTGTAATTGTAGGCACGGATTTAGATAATTCCTGAGGAGGGGGCGCACATTTAAACTAAATATATAGCATTTTGAACTTTTTATTAAAAAAACCTAAATCTACAGAACTTGGCCTTATAAATTACTGGGCGCGCGCCCCCTGCGTCCCCCCTATAAATCCGCGCCTTGTAATTGTAATTATTTTCCAATTACAAGTAATTACCCAGCTCTAGTACATATATGATAATATTTTTGAATGTCTAATAAAAATATATTGATATTATTTTCATTCAATTTTTTATTGTATTCTAATCAATTTTAAATAAAAACTCCTAATAAACGGACATGTTATAAGTAAGTTTTATCGCGTTTGGTGTAGCTAAAATAGCTTTTCTGTGTGGCGGGGCCAAAAAGGTTTCCTTGGAGCCAGGGCCTAATCGACCGAATCCGACTCTGTTGTCGATTCTTTTAATGGCAGAATCAGCATATCATAACTAGTTCAATCAATGCCACCACAAACTTTATCTTAAATCCACATAACACTTTACTTTCATATCTTCTACTATCTAAAAGAACTTACCTATCACAATACACGTAATACGCGTGCGGCTGGTAGACCTCCGCGAAGATCCCAGTGGGTAACACGGTGATCCCGGCTATCAACCACACCAAAGCTATGATGGACATGGCAAAACTCTTCGACATCCTCGGCTTCAGCGGCCACATAATCGCCACGTACTTGTCTATACTTATAGCTACCAGGGTGTAAGCACTCACAAACACGGATAAGGTTTGGAAAAAGATAAAAACGGGACACAGAAAGTTGTAAAGGGGCCAGTACAGTGTTAAAGCCGAGACGGGCGAGAAAGGTACAGTCAGTATAGTATTCAGCACGTCGCCCACTGCCAAGTTCACGATGAAATAGTTGGTAACGGTCCTCATTCTCGGAGAAGATAGGACTATGTAAAAGACGAAACCGTTTCCTATGAGGGATACTACGAATATCACGGCGTACACGGTGTAGACACCACCTTGGAAATAAGGGTTGGAAACGATGAAATCTGGATTAAGGAAATACTCGTCGCAGTCCAGCTGGAAGGTAATGTTATCTGTCGAGTTGAGATCCATATTTGTTGCACTTGCCTTTGCTCTAACTTGTTTATTTCTTAAAACGTCGACTTATTTTGTTGCAGTAGATGGGACAGTGGTGCTCTTGATCCGTTGTATGTTACCCTGAGACAAAAATAATTTGTGTAATCATCTGCAGATGGTGTCGACATAGTTGGCGATACGCACGTCGAGTGAGAGTATTAGGTGTATTTTTTAAGTGTTTTGATGTTTGAGCACTCCAGGGGCAAAAATAAATTATTGGATTGATTATACTGAAATATTGTATTGTATTGAAATGTTTTTGGTGCAGTTTTAAAATAAGGTACATTAGGTATCCATTTTGTGTAGTAAGTAGTCCATAAAAACAAATCAACGATTAAAATTTTCGGTATGTGAAGTATATAGAAGAGTAATAAAAAAAATGCTAAGGACATCTCAATGAGGTGTATCTCAGGGGTCTACATTAGGTCTCCTTTTGTTTATCTTTTTTATAAAATATTTTGCAGCTGACTTCCTCACGATGCCGCGCAGTTAGATGTCGATTTATTGTAGTATTCGATTAGTTTCAGCGGGTACGATTATTTCAGAAAAATGCTGTGGTCTACTCTGACCTCCAGCAGTTAGGTATTCAGCGGAAACGAAGTAATACACACCAAATTGCTGGTTGTAGAACAATTGCACATCAGCCTATGTTGATTAAGATTTAACATAATTAAAGATAATGCAGTTATATTATGCTTCAAACAATTTATTAAATTTGCATAATATTACTAGAGTTCTAATTTTCAATAGTAGTTCTATTCGTTTTTTTTTTTTGTTAATACTGGACAGATTCTAGAGATCTTCCAGATTTCTGCAAAAGTGCCAGCCTTAACAGATAAGCCAATAATAGCAGGCAAAGTCTTTAAATAAATAATCCATTGATATTAGACCTAAAATCAGTGAATAGAGGAAATAAATTATAATATTTTGCTCTTTGGGCATTATACGCACCACAGGGCTACTTTTAAGAAATGAGAGAGTTCCCAGTGCGCAAGGGATAGCTTCACCCTCACAAACCACCCCTAATACTCTCTGTCGTGGTTTTTCACATTTTTCCCCAGAAAACGCTATACTTATTGATATCATTCTAAAGATAACGGCAGCTAAGTACATACACGTATTTTCGATTTTAACTGATAATGACGTGAAAAAAAATGTGTTTTGTGTATAATTTTTCATGAATTTTCATTTGTCTCCTTGTAACGTTACTAATTTCCCTGGAGTGTGTAATTTTAAATTAACCCTTGTAAATGTAGTTCGACGATTAAGATACGTTTAATTTTATGGATTTTATCCTGCCTAAGAATATACCACCAGAAATACATATCGGTTTATTTAATATTTGAGCTAAAATAATTCAGTTTTATGTCCATCTTAAAATAAAAAGTATCTTTAAAAAAAAAGAAAGAATAAATTATAATGCCTATACTTAATCATTTATATTCTAGCTATTATCACTATAGTTTTTCGAATTTTATATCGCCGAGTTTTTATCGGCCGATTATAAAAAAGAAGTAAAAACGGGAGACGTGCGAGTCAGTTATCACGTAGTTCTTGAAGTTAACAGGTGATCATCTAAATTTTTCTATAAGTTTAACACTTTGAGGTGTTCGCCGGATCTGAGTGCATCTGTATACCTAACACGTGGTAATTTGTTATAACCAAGCTCTTGTCTATAGCTTAGGTCACTACAAGCCACCTTCCATCTACGTAAGTTATTAAAATTTTCTTTTAAAATTATTGGTTAATGGTAATTTCGAAAATCCTTGTTGTAGGGCTTTTAGTTCGCTGTGCGATACTTTGCAAATTTTCCGTACAGAAGTCTTAGTTGCTGTACCGAAATTTTTGATAATTAAATTTAGATATTTCAAATTAAATTTGGATATTAGCTGATAGCAGTTTGCAGTCAGTGGTTCTAGTGGAATTCCTGCATGGTAATTTAGTCAACTGAAAAATTATTGAGGTAACCGCAGTATACCGGGTGTCCCAAACGATCGACCACTGGAATCGCCATTTTGTAGCAATCCTATGCGAGGACAACATCAAAAACAGATAAACTGTGTTACTGTGATTGTATTTACATTTATTAGCACTATTTTTTCTTCCCTGGTTCATTAATTAGTTGGCCAGATCTTAGGTATTTTAGGTATAATTTCATTAGGTAACAAGTTCAAGTTTCTAACTATTATTTATACTGTATAAATCGGGTGCGCCACACGTGATCACGAGCGGACATTCCCATTAAGGCTTAACCTTATTACTACTTTTTCTTGTATTTAATTAAAATAAATTAAATTAATTACATTAATTAAATTGATTCCCTTGAAGGCTCTAAGCCTTCCTATCATATTTTCGTAGTTTTAATCTTGCGGCCATACTTTGTTTTAACAATATTTATGTATATAATTTTTCTCCTTTGTGATATACAGGGTGATACAAATTAAAGTAGCTTTTAAATACGTTTGAGCTTCATTTCTTGTAGAGTAACTATAATCAGCCAGTCTTGCCCTTGATATTTGCATATTGGTCCAGTATTATTTTGTTTGTGCTTAGAGTTTTGTAACCGGACGTTAAGCGTCTACTAGGAAACGTAAGGCATTTATTCAGGTTACTGGCGCCCTGAACTGCTCAACTATAAGTGTAGTGAGTGGTTCTAAATAACCGCACGACCAGCTCCGGCTGTATGCTAGCCAACGTTTCGTCTTTAACAACATTGGACATATCACCACCTAGGAGTTAAGCTACGGTTCAATACCTCCCTTAGAATTTTAGTAAGGTGGCATCCTTTAACTGCAGCAACCTCTTTACTTTGAATTAAAAAAAATCGGCAGCTACTGGAAGCGGCTGGAACCTCCCCACACGGTGGATCCTTATCAGCTGTATTTGGATATTACATCGGAAATCAGAGCACTGAGCAAACAGATAAATTACATGTGACTTTGGAGCCATTTATTTCATGAACAAATATCGAACGAACTGAAGTGGACTACAAGCAATCTGTTAAAACATAACCTCTCATGTTTGTTTATGTTGCATGTTAATCAATTGCCGGATATTATAAGGGTATTAACAGATAACGTTTCGAAGATTTTGTAAAATATTGGATAAAGAAAAAAATAATAACACAGAATTTAGCCCAAACGACACTCTAACTTCAACAAGTCAATAACATTATGGACTGTTCAAGCAGACTACGCATGCGTCAAATTAAAATCTTCCTGCTCGATCAAAAAGGTCGAGCAAGTCGAGCTTCGTCCGAGGCCTTTATTTTGTAATATTCGAACGTTTAAGATTTAGCTCAGTTAGCTCGATTTGCAATGAACGATTGTGACGTGTCCCATCAATCAGACGTAATATCAATATATTTTTCACTAAATCGGTCGGGGAAGTAAGCTGTCAAATTTTTGGTTCCAATGTTTTTCTGGGGGAATTTGGTTTTTGACAGTTTTCGAAAAAATATTTTAGGTTGGTACCAATGTTATATAGCACTATTTTTAGGTCATGTTGCCGGAAGAATTTCCGGCGGGATGCCGGAAGTAGCGGAAATAGTTTTTAAAATATAATGCAACTGTCACTTTTAAAGTTTTATTGGAAAAAACTCACCGAAAACGTTCCGGTGAGATTGCTTATACTTGTAGGGCTTGTGAGCGGTTCACGAAGGCCTCTCACACCTTCCGTGGGCTTTATGAACGTCGAAAAAACTTGTATGTCTCGATGCATTTGACACTCAAATTTACTCATCATACAGTCTGCACGCTTTAACACACTAGTCTATTGAACGAGTACAGTAACTATACAGAGGCGAAGGTTAGCCTTCCCACCAAAATCAAATTTATATACTCATCCCTATTTTTTAATCGTTTAACAATCAACCTCACTTTTATCTTGACACTGTTGACATTTATCGTGTTAAGTTTGGATTTGTGAATTTTATTTCCACTCATTTTGGGATATTGAAAACATTAACTGAGAATTAAAATTCTCATAAATAAGACTTAGTGTACAACTCAATTGAAAATAGGCACTGATTATAAGCAATTCAAATGGTAATATTTTTCAATCCAACTCGAAATACACTGTTTTTTCAGTGTATCCTTAAATGGGGATCTGCACGTGACGTCATAGCTAACCTCAAATATATATATTTCTTAAAATTTAAAAGTATTACGTAGCTATAATTTCTGCCTGGTTCCCATATTTTCGACCAAAATCTAGTTCAATGTAATGTTTATAAAGTTCTAACTAGTTTGTCACAATAAAATAAAACGTATTTTGCAGGTTAGAAATCTAACCTATTAGGCGATCCAAACCACGTGACTTCCAACATGGCGCTGAGGGCAAACATCCGGCAATCCTTTATTTTCATTCGTTAAATGAGTTTTTTTTCGGTTGCCTTGGCTACGTTTCCGCGAGTTAATTAAAATAAACCCCATGTTTGCCCTCAGCGCCATATTGAAAAATAATTTTGTCAGGTCGTTGGATTGCCTAATAGGGTGTTTTCCATATATAACAATTCACTTCAAACGATGCATTAATATGAAGTAATACATAAATATGAAAGCCTAAACGCATTCATATTAATTATATCATCAGATTAAAATAAATATTTAATAAACAAATCGACTTAAAATTCAAATATTTGAATAATTTCGAGAACGTCACCTTATTGGGTAATGATCCTGGTGACGTCGCTTCATATATCTGTCAGAAGACAAAATAGCTTTGTTCGTTTTTTGTTCAAACATTCTCCACTATCTGCACCAGTGCAAATCTGTCTCTCTTCAACTTATGTAGAGTCATAATCTATCTCCTTCTAATATTTGCACTAGTGCAGCTAATGTAGAGTCCGAACGGACCTATTATTGTTTACATGTTTACCATATTTGGCTTCGATATTTGAAACCTGTTCCTAGTGTTTCTCACAAATTAAAGAAAGTGCAAAATGGTTACTGTCAATTTTGTGAAAGCTTCTACAAACAATTTACCTAGTTTAAATATTTTCATGTATTAAAAATGATGATCGATTTTATTCAACAGAGTTGAAGGGCGTAAAAACAGCAGCGTAAGTATTTAATAGTTATTAAGGTACCAAGGGTGTTATAAGGATAATAACGCACCGAGGCCGGCAGTGTACAATCCCGAGGGCCTCTGGCCCGAGGGAGTGTACGTCGACCGAGGGCGTCATTATCCTAAAACACCCGTGGTGCCTTCAACGTTTAATGTCCTGCAAGTCTGTTATTTAATTCGAATTTTTTTTTTTTTGACATTTACGATTTATTAATTTGACATCTATTATGTTCAGAACGATTTGATTTAAAAGAGGGTAAAAATCAAAATTGTTTGTAAACGCCGCCGTTGTATAGCAACGCATTTTGTTTGTCAATAACGCTTATCATAATTTGCTTGTTTTGGGTTGTATTATAATTTTATAATGCCCTAGGGCGTTATAGATATTCATAACGCCCTAGGGCGTTATTTTTCATTTAATGTATCTCAAAATAGGGTGGTTATTGTAAAATAACAGACTTGTAGGACATTAAATAAATTAATGAATTAGTTGCTTGCAACTTGAGCCTAATAGTTATTAAATTTATGATTTAGTTTTTGTATTATTACACATTATTACATATTAATTTGGTTTATTTACGATTATTTGTATCAACAACATAACCTTAAAAGAAAGTAGAATTAATAGTCTGTGCTAGAGATATAATTAAATGTTTATTTGCAGCTCATCTCGAGAACAACGTGAATAGTGCTTTTGGGTATGTGGAGTTGAAACCAGAAGACTCATTATGCACTGTAGAAGGAAGAATTTGCCCAGAGCACTGTTAGACAAGAATTATTAAATATTGGGATAGAAAATCTTCTCGGTGTACAAATAATGAAATATAATTCAGATGTATGGTTCAAGACAAATTTGTCAGTTTATAAACTTTTGTTGAAATTTGCTTCTGATAGTAGTAAAAAGTGGTGATTTTTATAATTTGTTAAAAATAAAATGTCAGAGAAATTGTGTGAGGAAACTGAGAAGGTAATCGTTCGCTAGCTGTCGAGTCTATAGTAGGTGCATACAAAATAAGGGATAATAAATATATGGAAAGGGGCCGCAATTTAGAGAAGGTGGTGGCCGTTGTGGAGGAAAAATTGAAACTTAAAAAGTGAAAGATTGTGGACTTTTCTTGTCGCCATTATATCTCGTTTTTGCAGCTTTACCTGACGGTACCTATTATTTCAGAGTATGTGGAGAACTATATAAAAAATGATCAAATTACAGACATTAAAGCTCAAGTATATTTACAAATGTTATGTGCAAATCAACAAAAAGGACTTTTCTGTGTTGCGAACAAAAATTTTGAAAAAATCAAAATTGTGAACATTTTAAACATGGATTATGATAACTATGAATAACTGTTGTTGACAATTAAAATTATATATATTGAAAATATGTCTATCTGAATAATAAAAACCAACATTTGTATTTTTAGTATATTGATTTTTTTCTTTATAGGGGAAAACTACAGTTTCATATTTACTACACAAACTACTTTATTTAATGATGGAAGGTTGTAAGTTAATAACATCACATGCAATAACACTATCTGTGTGGGCAATCAAATTATGATCTATTACAGAGTGAGATTCTAAATATTTAAGAGATCGTTTTGATGCAGACGCTGCTCCTTTTCTGTCTGGTTGGCAGTTAAATATGTGTGGAACTACATCTTCCTTCAGAATCATTTTTCCTCTCAAAATTTTGTATCGGATGTACCCTAATTTTCCATGACTTCCTCAAGCTGAAAATAATAAACAAGTATTTTTATATATTTGTGACGTCGAATATCACTAGCCATGACATGTATCGCTTGATATTTTGGCCATTTTAATTAATAATCATAACCTAGCAAAATTTCATTACAAATGTTCAGTAATACTAGAAGCTATAATATATTACTTTCAATTCAAAATAAATCTCATACCATTACAAGCATAATTTTACGGTAAGTATATATGATCAATTTATAATATTGAAGGTAATAATCCATCCATCTAGCTGTCGTCGGTTAACTTTTACCATGATGAGAAAAGATAAATTATACTTACATTAAAATAATCTTCACAACAATAATATGTCGATTTCGATTTGGGAAAATCGCGCCTCGTTGTTTTAAACCATTTCACTTTCCGTGAATAATTCGCTATAGAAACACATGGGAACTTTTTATTTGGAGCATTTACTGAAGTATTTCTGCACCTTGGCACAAAACACCACTTATTTGGTGCACTACTCATGTTTTTGACTTATAATTTACAATGACAACAAAAGTCATTAAGTAAGGTTAGATTTTATAATCATTGACATATATAGGCAGTGACGTCACAGATGACCAGTAATACTAGATTTGTCTTTTTTGGCGGGAAATATTTATAAAAAAACATTTTTTTGCCGAAAAATTGTTTCAGCTGTAATATTTACCAAAAGTATTTTGTATTTTTCGACTTAAAAAAAAAAGTGAAAACACCCTATTGTAGGACCTTATTGCTCGCGCCATCTATTAAAGTAAATAGAAACCATGCACTTACGAAGCCATTATTATAATAGGAAAGTGTCGGACCACCTATTTAATACACCGTGGTGTAGACGCAACTGGTACGCAATGTCACAGAAAACGAGCCATCAAAACTGAAAGGAACCGCCAAAGACTTCGCCTCTGTGCAGTTACTGTACTCTGTGGTTCCACTATAAAATACATACCGTGTGTGTAGCCGAACGCTAGGCATAGGGAGTAAAATTACAACATCGCGCGTGCCAGCTGGCTGAAATGAAATAACAGACTGGAATGCTCCGCTCGACGGAGGAATTTACTGCAGCCATGATACTATGAACACTAAAGTAGTAGTATCATGACTGCAGCTATGTTGTCAAATCTATCGCGCTACGTGGATGTACATGCCTAACGGGAAATTACACGCACTGTATATCTTACACAAGAAGCGTGTTATTTGGTTTTTAATTTTTTTCACGGAAACCAAATCTAAAGAGTGCAAGTGTGATATATCGTTGAAATCGGAATTTTTACTGCTTTTCAATAGTTCGATTACA
Source organism: Rutpela maculata (assembly GCA_936432065.2). NCBI lineage: Eukaryota > Metazoa > Arthropoda > Insecta > Coleoptera > Cerambycidae > Rutpela > Rutpela maculata. The sequence continues at coordinate 127,324,243 of OW386293.2, forward strand.
AATTGTAAGTAATCATAAAATAAACAACTTGTTGTGCCAAAACGGCAACAAACGTAATCCGATCTCATCCAAAACCTTTTCAGATCTTCTGGAGCACTAAAGAAACCCTCATGCAAAGTTTCATCCAAATCCGTTTAGTAGCTTCGCCGCTATCGTGCTAACATACATACACACACACACACACACACACACATACATACACACAGACATTTTTCAAAAACAACTTTTTTGGGTTCCTGGGACCTCAAAATGTAAAAATTTGATGTTATCTCAATTTTCGATTTTGGACTAATTGTAGTAACCTCCCACAATTTTATTGTGGGGAGGTTAAAATATTAAATTTTATCAGATTGTTAACATAATTCACTTTTATCTCAACCCCTCTCTCCACTTATTTCTCTCTTACCTTGTACCTTAAACTGTAGCTAACTTTTTCCTGCGAATTAAAAAGATATTAAATTGTATCAGTTGATTTAAATAGTTTAAATTTACTTAAAAAACCGATGCCATGGAATCACTACTTCCACATCCAGATTTTCTATCCAAGTCCCTCACAACGAAAAAATTTTGTACGTGGAAATAAAAATCCTCTACCCCAAAAACCCATAAAACGATATCCCTCATCGGTAGTGGGGTGGGAATGGTGACAGGGGAGTGAAGTAAAAAATATTTTGAGGTTTTTGGTTCTTGTACACACACTAAATCACAATTATTTTCGTCCCCTTTAATAATGGGGTAGGGGTGGTAATGGAGGTGGCTGATGCCAAAAAATTTTTTGACACCTTAGCATCTCTTGTATATACCGAATGCCAATTTTATGGACTGTTGCTTGATTTACCTATTTACCCCCCATTTGCCCTAATTTATCCCCCAACCCTTTAATGGAATAAGATGAAAATATAATCTAGTTCCAGATCTCGTTAAAGTAGATATGTGTTCCAAATTTCAAGTCAATATCTTAAACGGTTCCAGAGTAATCGTGCGCACAAAAAAGTTAAGACAGACAGACAGAAATCTTTTTTTCGCTCAAACTTAAAATCTCGACGTTTCGTGACATTCTAATCCTATTTGAACAATAAAAATTTTCAAAAATTTTTTGTCGTTACTATACTTCCACTGGATGTGAAGTAAAATAATTATAATTATTATTACTTATTATTATTAAACAATTATGACTAAAAGTGAATATAATAATTTTTATTAAATTTAATTATGCAATATAAAATAAAGAATAGAAATGATGCTATAAAATGTTTCGTTTTTTCTTACCTTTAAGTAAGGCTTGATATTTTTATTCGGCAAAAGAAAATATTGAAAAGCAATTCACAATAGCTTTTAGACTAATTTAACTTCTGAATATTCAATAAGTTTTTAAAATCATTTAATGAATTTTTCACTGCTGGATTTTCACGTGTGCTCTTTTCCAAAACCAACGTTCAATAACAACATCAACTATAAGTGAAAGAAATGCTTCTGTATTCTACTGTTTACTGCGCATGATACTATAAATATATGTTCCCCTACCTACCAAGTGTCCGCGTGTGTTTGTGTTGACCCCAAACAAGAATTCTATGCAAAAAAATCTGATCGAGAAAAGATTCCGACTTACTACCGTTTTTTCTTCCAATGAGCAAGATGCATGAATTTTAAAAATGCGTTAATTTATTATTTTTTCATTATACATATTATGTAAGTATATAATAAAAAGATACTATAAAAAATAGTATATTTATTATATTACTAGGAGTAGAACGCACTCTTTTTTTGTGTTGAGTTCAGGATTTGCAGCTGAGGCGAAGCCGAAGCTGAAAACTGGGCGAAATACAAAAAAGGCGTTCTACTCTGTGTAATATATACTATTTTTTCTTCAAGCGTATTAAAATGCAAAAACTTATTTATTTATCATAAATGCACAATTATTCAAACTACAGTCTTATATGTTGAAACAATATGACAGGTGGCTAGTGGATTACGCGCCACCGGTGGCTTTCGGTATTAACATTAAGTTATTAATACAACAATACCCACTACGGAACTAACATTATAAGTACATTTTTGCGACATACCGGGTTAAATAAGAGTGGTATGTAGTGGTTAAACCCCCACCATATTATTATACATTTGCAAACCGGTGTCGCGAAAATATAGATAGTTACTTTAAATAATTTCTTACAAATTCAAAAATATGTCAGTTTACGGGCTTGACAGTAAACAAGGACAGTGATACATACCGCTTCTAACCTACGTCGAGAGCTGAGTAAGCTGCGGTTAGTGTTTTGACATATCAAGAGTCACGTGAAACCGTACTCCCCTATTAAACCACTTCTCGCGAAAATAAAACGGTAAGCTAATAATACATACCACAACTTACCCGGTATGTCGCAAAAATGTACTTTATGTTACTAGTTAAACAATGTCCACTACGGAGGCGTTCGGTACTAACATTTTGTTACTAGTAAAACAATGTCCTACTTCTACTTCTGTTTTTGATGGCATAATTTAAACATTTTAATACCCTTGAAGAAAAAAGTGATTTTGTAAAAAAAATCATTTTAAAATTTAAATTTTATTGGGACAAAATCACGTGACTATAAACGGTACGCCATTGCTCTGACGTCATCTGGCATAACGTATTGGTTTGATCCATGGATCGTAGATTTCTAAATTCACCGGTGGAGCGCACCGGTAAGTAATAACATTATATGATTGGCTAATTTGAAAAACATAGCCAATCAGCTTCGTATTTTATCCGCCCAGCGGTGAATTTAGAAAAGTGCGCAGACAAGTTTGACAGCTTTGGCAGTTTACATATGCTAGTGCTGAAATATTGAATTGTGTATTAATTAAATGTTAAATTATAGTCTGCTAACCTTTAAATCTCGATTTGTTTTTTTTTTTTTGTAAAAATCATTAGTGTTTTAATTTATTTAAGTGGTAAAAATAACGGATAGTGACTTTGTGTAAGCTCAAAGTGACAATTTGCCGAAAATCGACGTGTTTATGATGAGCACATTTTTTTGTCAATAATACCGATTAAATCAGTGCAGAAATTAAAGGTGGAAAGCGACAAGGATGCATCATTCACTGTTTATTATCCATTTATTTAACGTCGGCCTATTTCCGCTACTAGGACCTATCACCGACGCCAGGAGACGAGCTACCCCCAACCTGGAAATTTTGCCGAACCTCTTCCCTTAAGAAGAGTAGAGATCTTTTACTTGCCTAACATTTAATAGACAAGGGGCCGCCTGCTTTACATCCCCTCCGAAGGATGGTATATCCACTACGTAATCCTCGTCTGAAATTACGTAACTTCCGCGTATACACTGATATACAAGCCGCTAGAAGGTAGGACGAGAACGCTGTATTTCCCAAGATGGGTCACCCATCCAAGTACTAACCGCGCTCGACGTTGCTTCAATGGAATATCGACTGACATTCACATTGAAGTCGCCTCTACGCTCGCCCCCATAATTCACTGTTCTTAACAATAAATTTGTTTACATTCACTTTTAACCTTTTACTGCAGTTAGATTTAGATACCTAACCTCGAAATATGTAATATTTTAATATTTTTATCAATATTAACTATTGTTTTTCGTCTTAGAATATATAATTTTTTTTTGTATTAAATACTTTGCCACCACTAAGTACATAGATTAAATATCAGTTGAAAATAGTACTAATACACATTGCCAATGCTTAATGCCCGATGACGTCACACGCAAATGGCGGGGAACTTGCTTCGTTTGAACGCGTCTAAATTCTCAGCGAAACTAAATAATTTTTCTATCCTTTAATTCGGATAAAAAAAAATAAAAAATGCTGAGAAAATAACGTTTTTAGTGATCCATTATTCTGTGATGTCAAAAAAATTTATGCATTTTGCTTATTCGTCCGGACTAATAGGCAGGGCTGGCTCCAGGTATTTTGCCGCCCCGGGCACAGTTTCATTTTGCCGCCTCTCTCTTAAATAAATAACATTAGGATCAGGCAGAGTCAAAATGAGACAAAATGACATCTTTCAATTTTTAGGTTGCTTAGAATCGAGTCATATTTAATGAAAGATTGGTATCATATGTAAAAATTATATTTCTATGTATTTTTTTACTAAAAATTACCGTTAATTGATAAACAAAAATAAACAGTGTCTCATTTTTATCCTCCAAGTGGGGTAAAAAAAAGACAGTGGAGGGCAAATGAAAGACACGTAATTTATTCCCATTCTTATTGACGTCGTACAAATAGCCTGATCAAATGGTAGTTTTTCGGTAATATGAGTCCGGTACAGAGGCGCACTGAAGGCTATGGGGGGCTTAAGCCCCCCCCCCCCCTGGAGGCCAGGATTGCATGTTTTAAAGTAAAAATGAAATACAAATAAACAAAAAACAATATATAAAAGCAAAATACATTGTACGAAATATACGATTATTATTATTATTATTATTTGTAGTAGCCCCCCTCAGCAATTTTCTGGGTGCGTCCCTGGTCCGGTAGAAGGTTTCTCAACGGAATTAATGCTCTTCAACTTTGAATACAGTAATATTTTCCGTACAACGCGTCGTTTGCAAGATATGAGCGGAAAACCGGAAAAACTCCGAAAATTTCGAAGCTTTTTGCGCTTTTCGGCCTGAGCCGGTACTGCTACTAGGCAGCAAACTCGTGTTCAGCACCCCAAATAACATATAATTCTGTTCAAAAACCTTCTACCGGACTCATGTTACGAGACAGGCACTTTTGAACACCATTTGATCAGGCTAAAATGAAAGTGCAAAAATAAGACAGAGGAGGGTTTTTTCTTTTATGTATAATTTATTTAGATTTTTTACTAAACAAGAAGGGGCTTGCAGAAGGGCTAGCTTCTCTTAAATTAGGAAGCTGAAATGTGCCTGCTTCAGTCTGTCCATTTGGTCTCTTTATTCTCTTTTTTACCCCGTTTTTAATTTTTTCGTTAAAATCAAATTTTTCATGATTTAAAACTAGCAGATTAATAAACTTGATCACAAAATGGGAAGTATGGATGAAATAAAAAAATATTTTGAGGTTTCTGGTTCTTGTACACACACTAAATCACAATTTTTTTTCATCCCCTTTAATAATGGGGTGGGGGTGGTAATGGGGGTGGCTAATGCCAAAAATTTTTTCGAGACCTTTGCTTCTCTTGAATATACTAAATACCAATTTTCTGGACTCTTACCTGCTTCATTTACCTAATTACCCCAAATTTACCCCAATTTACCCCCAACCCTTCGATAGAACAAGATGAAAATATAATCTAGTTCCAGATCACGTTAAAATACATACGTGTACCAAATTTCAAGTCAATATCTTAAACGGTTCCAGAGTAAACGTGCGCACAAAAAAAGTTACAGACCGACAGACAGACCGACAGACCGACAGACCGACAGATCGACAGACCGACAGACAGAAATTTTTTTTTCGCTCAAACTTAAAATCTCGACGTTTCATGACATTCTAAGCCTATTTGAACAATAAAAATTTTTAAAAATTTTTTTGTCGTTACTATACTTCCACTGGATGTGGAAGTAAAATTAAGTTTAATTTATTTCAATCTGGGTTGGATATCATTATTTACCTGTCTGTCTCATTTTTACCCCCATCTTTTCTGTCCGTTATTTTTTATAACATTTTAAGAATCACCTACTGAATATTCTTGATGGTTTGTTTTTTAGTTATAAGGTTTACAGCAATTTTTGGATTTTCAGCAATATGATTACTATTTAAAATAATTAAAAAAATTAACCGTATTGAAACTTAAAAAAAATACCACACCACAGAAATTAGACAAAAAATAAAATCACATATAAGAAACAGAATGTATGTGTGTAACCTACTTTATACACAAAAAAAACTAACAATAACAAATTATTTATATAAAGTTAACATTATTATTACTATATTAGTGAAACAATTGTTTCCTAGCTTTTTATATTTTTTGGTAACTGTGGATTTGAAGAATTTGCCGCCCAGGGCAGCCGCACGCTTCGCCCCCCCCCCCCCTAGAGCCAGCCCTGCTAATAGGCCAATTTTATTTTGCATATTTCAATGATCGCGCGTATAATGTCCAAGCGGCAGGGTATTTTTTAAGGATATTTATCGCGCCACCTAGACCGCCGCAATGTGGGGAAATTCCGGATTCTACTGTTCAAAAATCTCTAGAGACCCTAATATCCATCGAATCGGGATAATTTTTTTTTAAATTAAAGGTAATTAAATTCCCCACACATTTGTCGAGGCAAATTTTTAAATGACTTGGTCAACTTTCATTAATGACATAATAAACTGTCAAAAAATTGTAAAAAAAATATTAAAAATTTAAATAATGAACCAATATCGATATATATTCATATGAAAATTAAATTTTTTCCCACTGCAACAACATTAATACTGCTCACAGAATGTGTTCTTAGATGTGTGTAAGATTTGTATTTGGAGTGAAATTTTTTTTTCTTTTATATTTTATTTGTTCTCGTTCTTGTTTGTTGCATTATAAAAGTTAGAAATTTAAATAAATTTTAAGCCTAGCTTACGTTGATTAGATTGATTTTCTTTGCTATTATTTTAGGCTTACTAATCCATTTTGGTTTTACACCGTATCCAGTTTAAAATTACACAACATTATAATTTATTTCTCCTATTTTTCTTAATATCAATGGACTAGAAAAACATAATTTTTAAGGAGAAAAGCTAGCAAATCGTAAGGACCTGTAGCCAATAATGAGTTTGATTTTTAAGTGTTTTAGTACATTGTCTTCAGTTAAAATATAATAGGGGATTCGTGAAAGGGATTTATGAAGCGTTAGTATTTCAATGATTAAAATCAACGTCATAAGAAAATGTTCTGTGAACTTACATAGTTTTCCATCAAACACTGTTATTGACTCAGTTTTCATCCACTCAGGAATGATTTGAATTTCAACCAAAAGAAAATAGCCAAACTTCATTTGCCTAAGCACGTATGTAACATAGGCTTGAAAATAAGATAGAGCGCTTAATGTCGAATTCAAAGCGTTAAATTATACAAACAAAAAAACAAGCTGCCCAAGGAATCACTACTTCCACATCCAGATTCTCTATCCAAGTCACTCACAACAAAAAAACTTTGTATGTGGAAATAATTGTTTATGGCACTTTAATAATATAATATTTGAAATCCTCTACCCCAAAAACCCATAAAACGATACCCCACATCGGTAGTGGGGTGGGGGTGGTGATAGGGGGTGGTAGTGGAGGTGGATGAAGAAAAAAATATTTTGAGGTTTCTGGTTCTTGTACATACACTAAATCACAATTTTTTTTCATCCCCTTTAATAAGAGGGTGGGGGTGGTAATGGGGGTGGCTAATGCCAAAAATTATTTTGAGATCCTAGCTTCTCTTGTATATACTAAATACCAATTTTATCGACTCTTACCTGCTTGATTTACCCATTTACCCCAAATTTATTCCAATTTACCCCCCAACCCTTCGTCGGAACAACATGAAAATATAATCTAGTTCCAGACCTCGTTAAAGTACATACGTGTGTACTAAGTACATATGTGTACCAAATTTCAAGTCAATATCTTAAACGGTTCCAGAGTAAACGTACGCACAAAAAAAAGTTACAGACGGACCGACAGACAGACAGACAGGCCGACAGACAGACATTTTTTTTCGCTCAAACTTAAAAGCTCGACGTTTCATGACATTTTAAGCCTATTTGAACAATAAAAATTTTTTTGTCGTTACTATACTTCCACTGGATGTAATTAACGACTCATATTCGAAACTGTCAGTCAACAAAGGCAGAATGATACGCATCAAAATTATTCTAGTTTCGCCAGCAGGAAAAACAATTGTTTACTTACCATTTCTAATAAAACTAGCAAAATGCAAACGCAGCTATTTAAAATGTTTTGAACGGCAAGTTAAAAAATGAATTTGATTCCATCGTTACAAACACTGGTTTAATTGCGTTGAACTTCAAAACTCTCTCGGCGCATTATTTAGGGAACTACTCTCTAATTAAGTTGCTGGTATACTAAATTAAATTATAATAATTTCTCTAATATGAAACAAACTAGATAAAGTAAATGAAATCAAATATTTAGGAATAATTATTGATGAACATCTTAATTTCAAAAATCATTTTAATTATATAATGAATAAAATGTCAAAAAAAGTATATTTTCTGAGAAGAATCAGCAGCTGTTTAAACATGTCTACAAAAATTTTACTCTATAAAAGCTTAATTGGTCCACATATTGAATTTTGTTCCACATTACTATTTAACTTAAACCAAAATGAAATACACAAACTCCAACTGATACAGAACAAAGCTATGAGAATAATTCTGAAATGTAATAAATACACACCGATAAGTACAATGCTTGAAATACTTCATTTTATGAATGTTAAACAGCGAATTCTTTTCAGAACAATAGATATGATTTTCAAAATAAAAAACAAATTGACTCCAGATTATTTAAGTAATAAAATTAAATATGTGAGAGATGTACACTCTTATAATACTAGAAATGTAAATGACTTTTTCATAGACACTCCTCAGTCAAATAGATTAGCCAAAACGTTATTTTATAAAGGTTTTTCTATATTTAATGTACTTCCAAACAATATCAAACAATGTAATAATTACTTAAAATTTAAAAAACTATTAACTGCATATATTTTCGAAAATGGACATAATTAAAACTACTCAATACTTTATCGTCTAACACAATTCGAATAAATATATCTATTATGTAATATGTAGCTTTCATATATTTATCATTTGTAAGAAAATTACCTAGTAATGTAAAATGTAAGTTGTATTATTTAATTTACTAAATTTATACTCAACCTTTCTATGTTAATAGCTTATATGCTAAATAAAGAGATTATTATTATTATGACTATCGCGGGTAAGCGCTTTATTTGTTTTGACTACTTTTTCATAGAAAAATAATTCAGGTATTTACAAGAGCACCTGTGCGTATTTATAATTACAAAAGAATATCATATTTGTGTAAAATAATTAATAGCTTGAAATAATTTGATGCCGTGTAACTTTTGTTTTATGATGATGCAGGGGAGAGTGACAACAGTCTTATAATTATTGGCAAAAAGCAAACAAACGGTAACTATAGGGAAGCTGTACAATTTGACAAGTATGTGAAAGTGATTACAGAGAAAATTATTGGTAAATCCCTACCATTTTCATTTCATATGCTAAATTTTTCCATGTTGAGTAAAAGGTCAAAAAGCTTATAAAACCAAAACCGGAAAAAAATTGTAAAACACAGTCAATAATATTACCTACCGGCAAATTTTAACTTTTATTTTGTATTTAGAACCAAAACCATTTCCTTATACTGTTTTGATTTGACTAGATTTACCACCGCACTGTAGGTATTGCTACCACTCCCAGGAACATACCGCCGCAGTCGAGCCGAATACATCTACGCTCAGTTGGTAGGGTAGTGCTTGTTATCAGCAGCGAGAACAACATAACGCATAGTACAGGAGTATTTGTTATTTGTATTTGTTAGTTATTATACTCTTCGCAAATACGAAAACGAAGAGTATATTACATTTGATCAGCACATTTCTAAAATCGGAAATATCGCTCGTAGACAAAAAATTTTCATATCATTGTGTTAGTGAACGAACTCTGAACAACTTTCAAAATATCCGTCTGTCCGTCCGTCTGTTCGTCCGTCCGTCCGTCCGTCCGTCTATTCGTCCGTCCGTCCGTGACGTTTCTTGTAAGCACGATAACTCAAGGAAGAAAAATCCGATTGTACTGAAATTTGGAGAGTAAGTTAATGTTAGCTAGAGGAAGAACCCTATTGTTTTTGAACAAAATCGATCGGTAAATAAAAATGTTATTAATGATTTAAATTTGAAAAAAATATTTTTGATTTTTATGTTTTTGTAATTGAAGAGAAATCTGGTGGAATGATATTTCATTTAAATATCTAAATATTTATATATTTTACAAATATCCACCGTGAAAATATGATTTTAGCTCGTGTCTTATAATGTAAAAATTTACATTTTTTTACGTGTAAGGTGGCGGTGTAGTTCTTACGCTTTTGACTCGGAATCCAAGGGTCCTGGGTTCGAAACCCAAATGGGGTTTGGTATGTTTTTTATTTTTACTTTATTTTGCACTGAGTCTTTTACCAAGTTCGTACTATAAATTTTAAAATGTCTAAAACTGACATTATTTACAAAAAACTGCGAAGAGTATCCTATAGAATACGTAACAATTATATAAAAAGTTCAGTGAACAGGCGAAGAGTACGTTTTTAGCTTGTTTTCTTTTTAATCGCCTTATTTATATTAATGTCCTGGCGGAGTTTACCCGTAGGCTATTCTACTACTCAGCCAGGACGGACGGACACACATAGACAACATCATAACACCCATTCCTTGCGACATTGCCGTCTGCCGCAGCTGAGACTCGAACTCAGGAGAGGAGAGCGACTAGACCGTGTTGTCTCTCACACAACCGTAGTCTAGTCCACTGCTACCGTCTCGGCAACACCTGAAAAACGCCACTACACATCCATATTCTAGCCAGGATTCGAACCTGGGACCCCGTGGTCGCAAGCCTAACACTTTAAGCGCTACTCCACCGAGCCGGTATTGTATATGTTATTATTTGTATTTGTTATTCGTATTTGTTATTTGTATTTGTTATTTGTATTTGTTATTTGTATTTGTTATTTGTATTTGTTATTTGTATTTGTTATTTGTATTTGTTATTTGTATTTGTTATTTGTATTTGTTATTTGTATTTGTTATTTGTATTTGTTATTTGTATTTGTTATTTGTATTTGTTATTTGTATTTGTTATTTGTATTTGTTATTTGTATTTGTTATTTGTATTTGTTATTTGTATTTGTTATTTGTATTTGTTATTTGTATTTGTTATTTGTATTTGTTATTTGTATTTGTTATTTGTATTTGTTATTTGTATTTGTTATTTGTATTTGTTATTTGTATTTGTTATTTGTATTTGTTATTTGTATTTGTTATTTGTATTTGTTATTTGTATTTGTTATTTGTATTTGTTATTTGTATTTGTTATTTGTATTTGTTATTTGTATTTGTTATTTGTATTTGTTATTTGTATTTGTTATTTGTATTTGTTATTTGTATTTGTTATTTGTATTTGTTATTTGTATTTGTTATTTGTATTTGTTATTTGTATTTGTTATTTGTATTTGTTATTTGTATTTGTTATTTGTATTTGTTATTTGTATTTGTTATTTGTATTTGTTATTTGTATTTGTTATTTGTATTTGTTATTTGTATTTGTTATTTGTATTTGTTATTTGTATTTGTTATTTGTATTTGTTATTTGTATTTGTTATTTATTTGTATTTGTTATTTGTATTTGTTATTTGTATTTGTTAAACAATAGCTTTGCTTTTGTTGAAAGAACGCGCAAATTTAATTTTTGATTAAATGAAAAATTATTGCCGATTGATAGTCTTATGTCTATTTTTAATGACTGGTAAAACTTGATGGTATGTATGATATTGCCACTTAAAGAGGATACAATACAGAAGTTTTTAAAGTACCTAATTGTAATATCTAGATGACGTTTTAAAAAAATTTGTAAGACTTCAAAAATCGACACTTTTAATTACCATTCCAATTTTCTTCTAATAAATGTCATTTTTTTATATAGGCGACAGATTTTTTTATTTTTATTTATTTTTTGTTGGAAGTTTATGTATTTCGGATAAAGAAAAAACATATTTCAGAATATCAAAAGTTAAATTTAGTACGTAATACTTAAATAAATGATGAAATATGGCGATTTTTTTAAAAAGTACAAAATCGGAAATATAAAAAAAAAACCGTAATATTTTTCATATAGGTATGTTTGGTCATATAGATGCCAAATGACTCCCTCCACCTCCCTGTTCAGGGTCGGCATCGCCTTACCAAACACCCTGTATATTCAAAAATTAAAAAATAAAATAGAAGTTATATAGATTCTGCTTCTGCTACACTTCATTTTGCACTAGGAATTTTTAGAATAAAAATCATACCTACCAATTTTTAAGGGTAGTCCTGATGTTGAGAGGATGCGGAGGTGATTCCCCCGGGCCCCGGCTCGATTTGAAGGGCCCGGGCTTCTTTGTGGGGGGGGGGGCGGTATTGTATTATATTTTAAACAAATTTTTTTTCGCTCTTTCGGACTTTCCCCCTTGATTTCTAGCTCCGCTCATCAAAACTTTTTTTGGAATTCCCTCCCCCCATTTCTCAATTTTCCAAAAAAGAGGTTAAAAAAATTTGGTACATTTCTTATAAGGATGACCCCCCCCAGAAACAAGGCGTAGGACCGACCTTGGCTGAGACACTGCATCACTGTTTATTTTAATAATTCGAAAAAATTTGAAAATTTTTTCCCAATCTCTTTCAAAATATTAAAAAAAAACAGTTAAAATTGGCCCCATTACGATCACCGTAGGTCGGGCGAAACTTATTCCAGGATGGGCGCCGCCCGTCCTGGCCCCCCCCTAGCTACAGGCCTGTAAACAATTCGGTCTCAATCAAAGGCAATTTTTTTTGTAAACACACACAGATCTTCCAGATGGAAAGTGTCAAAGGAAGATGAGAGCAAACACCTAACAGGTTATTTGTTATAGAGCATGTCACTGTCAATGTTACAAGTTTAGGGTTCTGATTCCTAACGAACTTTGAAGGCAAAAAGTTTATGATTAATATTTTCAGAACGCTTTACCATAACAAAATAAAATTTGTTATTATACTTTTCGCAAAAACGATGATTTGATCGGCACATTTCTAAAACAGTAAATATCGCTCGTAGAGAAAAAATTTCATATCCTTATGTTAGTGAACAAATTCTGAACAACTTTCAAAATGTCCGTTTGTCCGTCCGTCACGTTTCTTGTAAGCACGATAACTTAAGTAGTGTCCGGTTGTATTGAAACTTGGAAAGTAAGTTAGCGTTAGCTGGAGGAATATCCCTATTGTTTTGGAAAAAAATCAATCACTAAATCAAAAAGTTATTAATCATTTAAATTAAAAAATATATATTTTCTTAATTTTTGTCACTTGTACTTAAATAGAAATGCCATACCAGGTGTTGCCTATTTTCCGGCAACCTTTTTAACCACACTTTCCCCTACAATAACTTACTCTAGCCCTACATTTTATCTTTCCTCAACTTTAGTTTTCCAATCCTCCCTTTTCTACTTTCTGTTTGCTGCCTTTGTTCGTGTTTTGATTTGTCTATAAATTCCTTTTAGACCGATAAATTCTTTAAAAATTCAAACATTTTAATCTTAACTTTTATCCACCACATTTTCCTGGCGGCAGGGAGACTACCAAGGGCGGCAGTTCAGCCTTTTCCCGTGTCAATTGCTCAAATTTCTAAGTGTTTTGCCAAGTGTTGTTCAGTGTTACTTTTAATTATTATTTAAGTCTCTTTGTAGATTGTTTTTAAATCGCATTGTTAATTTTCAACCTGCCATAGGCAGGTAGGAGTTTTTAACTATGTCTATTATATGTCTGGGCCAGGATCCGGCGAGGCACTGTACATGCAATTTTAAATAAATGCACATTTGCTTTGCTTTTGCCTTGCAATCCGAAGGTCTTGTGTTCGAATCCCCGACAGGGTGGTATTGTTTTTTTTCATTTTTTTTTTCATATTTTTTTCCACAACAAAGTTGGTATCACATTATATACAAGAAAAATGCGAAGAGTATCCTATAGAATGTGTAACAATCATATAAAAGCTCAGTAAATCGGTGAAGAATGTAATACAGTACCTGATGTTTACGGTTTGGCAGGCGAATGATAAAATCTGAATTTTGTAAACTCATACAGACTTATAGTACAGTCGAATTGGTTTAATTCAATTTCTTTCAGCGACAACATTCCACTAGAAATTTTATTGTTGATTTTTATGTTTTACGACCTCCTGATTACGAAAAAAATATTTGCGTCCAAAATCTCTTGGTACCTCAAAAGTTATTTGCACTTTTTAACGTACTTTCACAGATCTCCTACTCATCTGCTTAATATATCTTGTACTAGTAATCGGATGAGAATTTTAAAAATACTTATTTGAAAGACAATTTTTAAAAAATATAGACCTGCCCGATATGTATCCGCCATTTTTGAAAAAAATAGAAAACACAAAATATGGCCGAAAAAATCGAAGAACAATGTTAAGGGCTTTTTTGGCCCATCTGTGGTAAGTGTGGAAATCATTTTTTTTTTACTAATATTGGGATGCTGAATACGAATCTGTCATCTGAATTAGCTAAAAACATCGGGAATACAGTAAAAAACAACCCTTTTTGGTTTTGGGCATTGAAATTGATATTAGAACTCGCAACAAAAAGTTATTCTTTAGTGCAGCAATTTTTTTCAAAATAAGCAGTTGCATTAGGTAAGCAGAAAAAGAAGCAAAAATTCTAAATTCACCCCCCCCCCCCCCCCCCCTCCTTCGTAAGTTACAATATCTAAAATGTCCGACATCTGTTATTTTGAGATACATTAAATGAAAAATAACGCCCTATAGGCTATTGTCTATGTACAAAAAAAGAGGGTTGAAAGGAACTAAAACGTTAAAGGGTTTTTATTGTTTATTATGTTCAATTGACCCCAAGATATGAAAAAACCGCGGAGTGCTACCATTTAAAGTGGTGCGTTTTTGAGATCGAAGTAAAAAGGTCCACTTTTCATATTTTTTTTTGCTCGAAAAATGGCACCTTCAGAAGTCAATAATTTTTTTTTTACAAAAATACGGCCAAAAAACAAAACAAAAAAAGACGAAAAAATGCAATTTTTTATCTATTTTTTTATTTTAGCCTGTAACTATTTTTCGGGTACATTTAGGCATAGATATTGCTGCATAACAAAAAAAGCTGGCGTTTTACCCGTTAAAATGAGATTTTGTAAACAGTTTTACGATTAATAGTGACCGAGATATAGCGTTTCAAAGTTTGCAACTTTTAACTTATTTTGCTAATTTTTACTATTTTTTTTTCAAATT
Organism: Rutpela maculata; assembly: GCA_936432065.2. Classification (NCBI taxonomy): domain Eukaryota; kingdom Metazoa; phylum Arthropoda; class Insecta; order Coleoptera; family Cerambycidae; genus Rutpela; species Rutpela maculata. The sequence continues at coordinate 127,339,290 of OW386293.2, forward strand.
TCGTCCTGTAACTTTTTTCTGAGTGAATTTAGGTGTAGACATTATTATATTAAAGTGAAAGCTGACTTTACGCCCGTTGAAATGGTGGCTGGTAAAAGTCTCTACGACAAATAGAAACCTAGATACAGCGTTTCGAAGAGTGTTACTTTTATTAATTTTCTTCCAATTTTTACGTTCTTTTTTAAATTTCGGCCTATAACTTATTTGTCAAATGCTTTAAGTACAGATATTGCTAAATGTTGTTATAGTTGGTCAAGATGTCGATCTTCTTATTATCCTATCATTATTACCAGAAGAAAATGAAAATATATATTTTATTAAACCTAGTATAGGAAATGTAACTGCTAAATTATATAACCATAATAGTTTCAAATTTAATCATCTACAAAAATACCTTGGCTTCGTCCATGCATTCAGTGGCTGTGATACAACCTCTTCCTTTTTTGGTATTGGTAAAAAGAAATTCTTGAATTTCATTAATAAGAATATTTCGCTTTTGGAAAAGTATTTAAATGAATTTTTGTGTGAAAATGCAAGTCCAGCAGCCATCGGTTCTGCTTCTGAATGTATTGTAACATTACTAGGTATACGGTATGAAAATTGATGGCCTGTCGCTATAAGTTATTTCAGAAGTACTCAACAGGTGCGAAATTCTCATCGTCCCGATTGCCTCCAACAACTGATACTTCTAAATATCATGGTTTAAGAACTTACTTGCAAATGCAACATTGGAAAGGAAATATTGTAAATCCTCTCATCTGGGTGAATTTAGGTGTAGACAAAAGTTCAGAAAATGGACATGTACCAATTTTGACAAATAAACCTCCCGCACCACAAGTTTTGCTGGAAAAAATAGCCTGTAAATGCACCAAAAGATGCAGAGGAAACTGTGATTGCAGGAAATTGGGAAAGAATTACTCCAGGTTTTGCAAAGAATCTATGGGAATGAACTGTGAAAACGCTGATGTACCTCAAATAACGGAAGACGATGTTTACATAGATGCCGATGAAGAAATCGACTTTGATTTTGACAATATGTTAAATCCATTTGAATAATTTCATAATGTAAGTTATTAATCTAAGTTATTTGAACAAAAAAAAACACGTGATATAATAAAGGAAAAATGTAAAAAGTTATTTTTTAAGTACAATAATCTAATATATCTAGACTGTATCTTGGTTACTATTGATCACATAAACTTCTATTGCAGACCATTTAAACAAAAATGCTGCGAGTACATTCCATGTAGCAATATCTGTATTTGACAAATAAGTTATAGGCCAAAATTTAAAAAAGAACGTAAAAATTGGAAGAAAGTTAATAAAAGTAACACTCTTCGAAACGCTGTATCTAGGTTTCTATTTGTCGTAAAGACTTTTACCAGCCACCATTTCAACGGGCGTAAAGTCAGATTTCACTTTAATATCACTTTAATATAATAATGTCACCTAAATTCACTCAGAAAAAAGTTACAGGACGAAATTTGAAAAAAAATAGTAAAAATTAGCAAAAAAAGTTAAAATTTGCAAACTTTGAAACGCTATATCTCGGTCACTATTAATCGTAAAACTGTTTACAAAATCTCATTTTAACGGGTAAAACGCCAGCTTTTTTTGTTATGCAGCAATGTCTATGCCTAAATGTACCCGAAAAATAGTTACAGACTAAAATAAAAAAATAAATAAAAAATTGCATTTTTTCGCTTTTTTTTGTTTTGTTTTTTGGACGTATTTTTGACTTCTGAAGGTGCCATTTCGATTGGAAATTTAATTCTCTACACACTTTTCTATTGACGGGTTTATAGAAAAAATTCATAGTTTTCGAGCAAAAAAAAAATGAAAAGTGGACCTTTTTACTTCGATCTCAAAAACGCACCACTTTAAATGGTAGCACTCCGCGGTTTCTTCATATCTTGTGGTCAATTGAACATAAGAAACAATAAAAACCCTTTAACGTTTTAGTTCCTTTCTACAGTACATGGACAATAGACTACTAGGGCAATATAAAATTATAACACAACCCAAAACAAGTAAATTATGATAGCGTTATTGACAAACAAAATGCGTTGCTATGCAACAGCGGCGTTTACAAACAATTTTGATTTTTACTCTCTTTTAAATCAAATCGTTCTGAACATGTGTCAGATGTCAAATTAATAAATCGTAAATGTCAAAAAAAAAATTCGAATTCAATAGACATTAAACGTTGAAGGCACCACGGGTGTTATAGGATAATGACGCCCTCGATCGACGTACATTCCCTCGGGCCGGAGGCCCTCGGGAAGTACACTCGGTACGTTATTATCCTTATAGCACCCTCGATACCTTAATAACTATTATCTAGGTTATATACTAATTAATGAACTGCTTTTGAACAATTAATAGTGTCCATAAACAAATAGCGTGAGTTATAATGATTGAGTTATTATAAATCACTAGGCACAGAGCCAATCACCTTTATCTTCATGCCTAGCCTGTCCAATCGCCGTAACGCCCGACACAAAGATGGCTGTCCGAGAGAAATTCTTTTCCGATACGGTGAAATAGACGGTCCATTATTATTGAGGGGAGGAAGGTGATTTATCATGTTTGAATAGTTTCGACGTTTTTAAATCAAGTTAAATAATAATTGTGCCAAAATGATGAAATCGGTTAGTGAAGATGAACTAATATATGTACACCATCAGAATGAAGACAAATAAGTAAGAAAAATCGCAGAACAAATATAAAAGTGTGTACAAAAATTAAATTTTACAGTTAATTTTATTAACCCTTTCGCTGCGCACGGCCTAAATGCCGTGGCTGTTGCAGTGCGCAATTAATTTGCTGCTAGCGAGTATAGTCGTCTGCAGCAGTTTGGTTCAAAGGAGTATTTTTTTTATTTCTTTTTTTCAGTTAAAAAAAAATTTGTCATAATAAAGCATGTAATTTTGAATAAAATCATAAATCATAACGTATACAAACTAAAAAAAGAATAATTTTGATATGGTACTATGGTAAAAAAAAAACAAAAAAAAAATTTGCAGCGCGATTGCAATCGGCCGATTCTCACCCATAAACCTGAACACCGCGAGAAAATCCGGCTAGGGCAGTCAGATCCTATTTAATTTTGAACCGCGAGTTATCTCGTCTGGAGCAGTTAACCCGTTGGCGAGTATACTCGTCTTGAGCAGTGAAAGGGTTAATAAAGAAACTGAGTAATTTAAACAAAATTTTCTCAGTTTAATATTTATTGTTATAATCGTAGATAGCAGTGGCGCAACCAGAAAATTCATCTAGGGGGGGGGGGCGGCAATAGAACCGGCCTCCCCAAAGGTTGAGGAAAACTTTTCAGAAAATGGTTGGAAACGGATGTATAGATTCCTCTACTAGATAATATTGGCATTAATTACAAAATATTAATTTCAAGAGATATGTGGATACTGCTTTTAGTCCCTTCAAATTAGTCAAAAATTTGCTGTTTTATGGAAAATCTTCCCACAGTTATGAGACTTGTAAGAAGTGAAGTATTTGGGTTGTCTAATCATGATGTTCACCCCCCCCCCGCAGTTCTAAAAAAGGGTGGTTTTTGAGAAATATATACATATGTATGAATTTTAGCGTTTTTTCGTATTTTTCCCTATTTTGAGGAAAAATATCAAGAGAGCAAAGTTGTAGAGCATAAAATTTCCTGTAAGTTCCGCCTCTGTCATTTTTTTTTCGAATTCTCAGTTTGAATCTATAAGTTCTTCATAAGTTATGACTATTTTCGGAGGCATTCGGCGTTGCCCGCTCTACGTCATCATTTCAACTTTGATGCTAATTTACACCCTTAAAATGCCTATCAACAAAAAAAAAACAAAAAACGGTCTAATATTTTTCATTATATTTTCAGACTATGCAATAAAAAAAACCGCTGCCCAAGGAATCACTACTTCCACATCCAGATTCTCTATCCAAGTCACTCACAACGAAAAAACTTTGTATGTGAAAATAATTGTTTATGGAACTTTAATAATATAATATTTGAAATCCTCTACCCCAAAAACCCATAAAACGATACCCCACATCGGTAGTGGGGTGGGGGTAGTGATAGGGGGGTGGTAGTGGGGGGTGGATGAAGTAAAAAAATATTTTGAGGTTTCTGGTTCCTGTACATACACTAAATCACAATTTTTTTTCATCCCCTTTAATCAGGAGGTGGGGGTGGTAATGGGGGTGGCTAATGCCAAAAATTTTTTTGAGACCTTAGCTTCTCTTGTATATACTAAATACCAATTTCATGGACTCTTACCTGCTTGATTTACCCATTTACCCCAAATTTACCCCAATTTACCCCCCAACCCTTCGACGGAACAAGATGAAAATAAAGTACATATGTGTACCAAATTTCAAGTCAATATCTTAAACGGTTCCAGAGTAAACGTGCGCACAAAAAAAGTTACAGACAGACCGACAAACCGACAGACAGACAGACCGACAGGCAGACAGACCGACAGACAGACAGAAATTTTTTTCGCTCAAACTTAAAATCTCGACGTTTCATGACATTTTAAGCCTATTCGGACAATAAAAATTTTTAAAAAAATTTTTGTCGTTATTATACTTGCAACGACCCCATTGACAAATCAGGGGTGGGCAAATAAAATATGTACTTGGATTTCGGTTACAAAGATCAAACTGAATGAAAGATGTACAGAGAGACAGACAGATTTATCATATACTAAAAAAAAAAGGTAAATATATACGGTAGCTTACAAAGATAAATCCATAATTATTGGCAGAAGGCCACAATACATAAAAACGACTGTAAATACTTCAAAGAGATAGATAACTATAGCTATTTGTATGACAAGGGAGAAAAGTGCATAATTTGCTCCCGCGGATAGTTTGATGCCCGACGCGAAGCATGTATAGAAAATATCTGGACTGTAGGTCCCCTAAAACATGTCATTCTAGATTTTTTGTAACTTATGCTAAAGGGAAATGTACAAACCAGGTAATTGGCAAAAACACAATTGCCAAAATTCCATACAGAATAGCAATATTTTTAAATTTGGATGATTCGAAAGGCTATACTGGACAAAGTTTTCGCCGTACTTCAGCTACGTTATTAGTCAATGCTGGAAGTGACATTCTCACTCTAAAAAGATGGCGAACAAACGTAGTAGCAGAAGGGTACTTAGATGATTGTATTTCTAAAAAATGTGAGGTAGCCAGCCAAATAATTACGGGAGAAAGTACTACTTCCAGTACCAAAAAACGCTGTCTTGTTTTTGAAAATTTTGTTTCTTCAAGTACTTCATCAGCGACCAAGACTTTGGAAAACAACAAACAGGAACTGATCTCCACCAGCAGAGCCAATATTTCTTCAGGGGGAATCTCCATTAGTAATATAACTAATTGTACCATAAATTTTAACAATATTTAGTTACTGATGTTAATTTAAACCTTGATTTAAACTGTTTTCAATTTTTATAAATACAAATAAGTAATAAAAAATTTGTTTCAAAGAAAAGCATAATTATACATTTTCAGGAAGTTTGTGTATCAATAAGAGAAGTCTATACACTACTATTACAGCTAAGTTTTTACTTGTTTGCTTCCAGAGGGAGCCAAAGTATTTTCCTCCCGAGGGAGTAAAAGTACTACTTTGCTCCTTGAAATGAGGGAGCAAAATAGTATTTTCTATGTAGGGAGTAGAAAAAATTATTAGTTGGCCAACGTAGTATTACTAACTGAAAAGGTTAAATGACATTAACTAATAAACGAATTTTGATATTTTATATCATAAACAGATTTCTAAATGTAAATGAAGGTAATAAAATAGGCAATGAAATACATAGTTTTATTTTCAGCTACAAAATACATACAAAAAACGTAATACGCTCTGCACAGAAAATTATTTGCAGGTATTAAATAAGAAATTTTATTAACAGTCTTTAAGAGACAGGACGAGCACTTACGAAAAGGATGTACGTTGTTTGTTTAATTAAACAACGAAATGCCCGCACATAACACTGAAAGTCGCACCGAATTGATGTCTTTGGCCACAATGTAGAACGAAAGTTAATGGAATGTAGTCCGGAGCTATCAGTTTAGTTGCCGGTATACACAAAGTAGAAAAGTAAATGTACTTACAAAAACTGCAGCAAAAGGGACGAAGGCACTGTTAAGGGTTACAAGCTCAAATTATAACTATAACAAACTGCATAACTATACCATTCTAGGTATGTTAAACATTGACTTTAAACTTAACTGTCTTATTAACTCACTTAAAGTAGCTAGTATTACACCAACAAATGCTACTTTCATTCTGAAATGTCTATACCAGATATATTTTGGTATTAACTTCTCAATTATTCGGTACAATTTACCAAAAAAGTTAAATCTCAAAACTGATAAACCATTGAACTATTGAATGGCTCAACTTTCAGCCATAATGAGCAAGATGCATGAATTTTAAAAATGCATTAATTTATTATTTTTTCATTATACATATTATATAAGCCGAGTATATAATAAAAGGAAACTATAAAAAAAGTTATTTTGTAAAAAAAATCATTTTAAAATTCAAATTTTATCGGAACAAAACCACGTGACTATAAACGGTACTGATGTCATCTGGCATAACGTTTTAGTTTCATCCATAGACCGCAGATTTCTAAATTCACCGGTGGAGTGCATCAGTAAGAAATAACATTATATGATTGGCTAATTTGAAAAACACAGCCAATCAGCTTTGTATTTTATCCACCCATCGGTAAATTTAGAAAAGTACGGAGACAAGTGACAAGTTTGATAGCTTTGACAGTTTACATCTGTTAGTGCTGAAATATTAAATTATGTGTTAATTAAATGTTAAATTTTAGTCTGCTGACCTTTAAATATCGATTTGTTTATTTTTGTAAAAATTATTAGTGTATTAATTTATCTAAGTGGTAAAAATGACGAACAGCGACTTTGTGCAAGCTCAAAGTGACAATTTGCCGAAAATCGACGTGTTTATGATGAGCAATTTTTTGGTAATAATACCGATTATATCAGTGCAGAAATTGGAGGTGGAAAAGCGACAAGGATGCATCATTCATTGTTCGTAACAATAAATTTGTTTACGCTCACTTTTATCCTTTTACTGCAGTTAGATTTAGATACCTAACCTCAGAATATGTAAACATAATGCATTATTTTAATATTTTTATCAACATTAACTATTGTTTTTCGTCTCAGATTATATAACTTTTTTATATTAAATAGTTTGCCACCACTAAGTACATAGATTAAATATCTGTTGAAAATAATACTAATAAACATTGCCAATGCTAAATGCCGGATGACGTCACACGCAAATGGCGGGAAACTTGCTTCGTTTAAACGTGTCTAAATTCTCAGCGAAACTAAATTATTTTTTTATCCTTTAATTCCGATAAAAAAAAAATAAAAAATACATAGAAAATAACGCTTTTTAGTGATCTATTATTCGGTGATGTCAAAAAAATTTATGCATTTTGCTCATTTTAACGACCTTCCGGCCTGCGGCCGATATGGAAAGTGTCTACATGCCATTCATTTGTGGATTTATATTCGCGCCTAAACAAACAATTTTCTGGGGCTGTAACCAAGGCAACTACATTATGACATAATTGTGCTCGCCTATTGGAGGAAAATTTCCAGTGTTGGTCATAAAACCCCGCATTTAATGGAATTGGTGGAATGCTGACTCGTAAACAATTAACCGCCCGACAGGGCTGGCCGGCGTGAAATCTTGTTTAACAAAACTAACAAAATAGGTAATTTTTTAAATAAAGATATACAATAATAATATTTAACGGATTTTAATAGAAATTTATTAATGGCTAAAGAGTAGACCGTTACAACATAACTCAAAAAGTTATTATTTCATTCTGTATTATTATGGGGTTGGCTATGATATCGAGACATTCTTTGTTAGGAATATTAGAAGTCCTGTTAGTGACGCCAAATACAAGAAACGCATTCTCGGGTATTGAGGTATCTTTTAGCTTGTTGGCCAGTTCTACCGATTTTTTTATACTATACTTGAGTTGAAATTGAGTAAAGTCTTTAAAAATACTATTTAACTTAACTGGCAGTTCACGTAAAGGGCTGTTTAAAAAGGAAACTACTAGTCTTACGGGAGCACCTTCTTTATGAATTTTTATATAGTTTTGGTGCGGTAGGGTTCATGTTAATTAATTTGAGTTTTTCTTTATCCGCAAATATGGCGTCGAAGATTTGAATGTGTATTCAGGTTTCTGTTGGTTCCTGCTTGTAGGGTCTGACTCAAGTTTCATTAGATTGTCTTTCTCCAAATTTCAATTTTTTCCAAGTATTGATATTTCTTTGAAACCACTATTTAGTTTCCTTTATCCGCTCGTGACATCACTAATTCGTTATGTTTAATTCTTGTTTGAATGGATTTGATAGCATTACTGTTTAACTTGTTGGAATTGTTCAGTTTGGACTTTTGTAGTGTTATTTAATTTTTTCTTTGGTAAAGTTTCATTCGGGAATATTATTTAAAGGGAATTCTAGTTCTGATACTAAGGTTTCAATTTGGTTTTTAACGTTGATATTTCGATCGTATTTGGACCGCATTTAAGCATATTTTTATCTTTCTTCTTTATAAATGGAATGGCCCTAAGTAACACAAAGAGACCATCTCTGAAGTTGGTGTTCATGAAGCAGTATATAATGGGGTTGTAGCAAGCGTGGGACATCGCCAGGATGTGCAGGGGAAAATACAGGAACATCACGACTTGATTGCTGATACTCTCGCTCACGATCTGAAAGTCAATGGAAATAAATCAAGAGAATGTTATACTTAGGTATTATAAAATGGGAGTGGATACGATTCCGCAAGTAACGGAAACGTATATTGTTTTGTTACGAGTCCGCAAATCTCCCAGCATGAGTAGGAGCTTGAGGATTCCTATGACTATTTATTACGGTTCCTCAAGTTGCAGGCCAGAACCAAAACATTTAGAAATAACAAACTATAATAAGTTATGCATACAATAAATTTAAACAAAATGTGCGAACTCTCCAATGTTAGGTTAGGTTAAAGTTGTGTTATGTTAGGTACTATATTGATTTGTTATTACTGAAAAACATTGTAGGCGCAATTGACCAATTTTGAGGTTATGCACCTATTTCTGCAACTTGCGGAACCGTAACATACCGGGTGCCACAGACTAGTGGCTCCTCCCTATATTTCCTTTATTTTTTAACTGATCTATATGAAAGTTGAGGTGCATCAACTATCTGTAAAAATGGATTTTTGGACATAGAAAACGTTATGAAACCATTTCCGGTTTACCCGGAAATTACCGCAACTTTCGATTTTTAAATAGAACACCCTGTATATTTTTACATATTTGGATTAAAGACAACATTCTGAGTATACCATGAGATTTTAGAGAATGTTTGAGTCGATGTTCAGTTTTTTTAATCATTTTAAGACATTCATCTAGAGTAGGACTGCCATACGTCCCGGTACACCGGGACATGTCCCGGTTTGCAAATCCGTGTTCCGATGCCCCGGTCATCGTATTAAATGTCCTGCTTTCAAAATCAAATTATTTTTCATGAATAATTATATGAATATGACTTGCCACTCCCAATGAATATGGCTTGCCACGCCGACCCACCCACCGCCAAAATAAAATTTCCATACGAATTATGGCACTTTAAAAATCACGATGACCTTGAACTTAAACAAAAAATCTGCGGAGCGCTAGGGGGGGGGGGGGCTACCGCCTCTCTCTACTCCCCGCAGCGCGTGCCCCATGTACACATATTTTTCAAAATGTCCCGGTCAACATAACGATATTTATGGCAGCCCTAGTCTAGAGTGCTTTGGAATACCAAAATTTGTTCTATGGCAGGTAAGGTCCAAGGGAAAAATATATTTTTTCGTTTAACTTCATTAATAACGATTAATAATTAATAATTTACGAAGCCTCCAAAACTGAACAAATCACTTTTTTATCGAAAACTTTTTTTTTTTTCAAATGGGAAGATGGTGGCTCCTACGGTTCAGTAAATTATAGATATTTTTCTGAATTTATTGATATCCATTTCAATCTATGCTATTTGTTTTTCTATTGTCTTAAATTTATTTAAAAATCAAAAATCACTTTCAAAATAATTTTTATTGATCCTTATAGTTTGCACTAGTACTTATACCTATTAAGAGACAAAAGAGAGAATCAAAAGGCTATTATTCACAAAAAAGGTAGTTATTCACATTTCATTATTAGACATATGATATTATTTTTGCAAAGGCAACTACGTTAAAGTTCAATAAAAATTATATGATTTTTTATTTCTAAATAAATTCAATAAAATAGAAAAGCAAATAACATAGATTTGAAATGGATATTAATGAATTCAGAAAGAAATCTATAATTTATCGAACAGTAGGAGCCACCACCTTCCCATTTGAAAAAAAGAAGTTTAAAAAAAAGTGATTTGTTCAATTTTAGAGGCTTCGTAAATTTATTAATGAAATTAAACGAGAAAATATATTTTTGCTTAATGCTTTAAGAAACTGAACGTCGATTCAAAAATTTGCGAAAATCTCATGGTACACTCAGAATGTTGTCTTGAATCCAAATACGTAAAAATATACAGGATGTTCCATTTAAAAATCAAAAGTTGCGGTCATTTCTGGGGAAACCGGAAATGGTCTCATACCGTTTTTTATGTTGAAAAATACATTATAACAGGTAGTTTATGCACCCCAAATTTCAAATGGATAAGTTAAAAAATAAAGGGTGCCACTAGCCTGTGGCACCCGGTATAATCATAGAAATCCTTAAGCTCCTACTATACGCATGTGGGGAGCTTTGCGGAATCGTAACAATAGTATATTATATTACTAGGAGTAGAACGCACTCTTTTTTTGTGTTGAGCCCAGGATTTGCGGCTGAGGCGAAGCCGAAGCCGCAAACTGGGCGAAACACAAAAAAAGGCGTTCTACTCCGTGTAATATATACTATTTTTTCTTCAAGCGTATTAAAATGCAAAAATTCATTTATTTATCATAAATGTACAAATATTCAAACTACAGTCGTACATGTTGACACAATATGACAAGTGGCTAGTGGATAGCGCGCCACCGATGGCTTTCGGTATTAACATTATGTTACTAGTAAAACAATACCCGCTGCGCTGCGGTGGCGCTTTCGGAACTAACATTATGTTACTAGTAAAACAATGTCCACTACGGTGGTGTTCGGTACTAACATTTTGTTACTAGTAAAACAATGTCCTACTTCTACTTCTGTTTTTGGTGACATAATTTAAACATTTTAATACGCTTGAAGAAAAAATAATATGCGTTTCCGTCACTTGCGGAATCGTATCCTCTTGCCTTTATATCTTTATTTATTTAATGTCCAATCACCCAACAGATGGTATCATGGTGGGAAAAATATACAGTTTCACTAAAATTTAAATATATAACGTATGTATGTAAAAAGAGAAGAAATAAACTCAATATTTCTTGAATCCGCTATTTTTTCAAAAAACACTTGTACAAAAGTCGATTTTAATTCTTAATTGCACATCTTCTCCTATTAAATTGCACTACACTATCTACATTTTAGGTGCCTATCCTCTTGGAGTGTTTAAATGCAACTAAAAACTGAAATTAAGTACTGTCCGTCTACTTTCAACTTATAGTGGATTGTGTGAATCGGACGAGAACCCGACTATTGTCTGATTTAATGAGATTAGTTTCCCCCCTCCCCCCCCCCCCCGTTTTCGAGGATTCTGAACACCGTGGTGGTGGCAGAATCTCTCGTTGGGGTGACCCACCCCCGCAAACGGCCAAAAACCACCTTCAACCGGGGGTCAAACGCGTATTATAATTGTTTGAGGGGCTCTTGCTTGATTCGAAGATGCTGAACACCGTGGTGATGGTGGAATTGCTCCCCGGGGTGACCCACCCCCGTAAATGTCCATAACAACCCTCCAAGGGGCGAGAGTGCATTCTCCCCTCCCCATTTTTGAGGATGCTACATAAGAAAAAAACATTAAGATGTCACCTCGATCTCGTTAACAAAGTAGTTATCTTGCTGAAAAAACATGAATGTATATTTTTTTACATATTTTTTGGAAAAAATAGGTTTATATAATACTTGAAACATCTGATTTATTTAATTATAATATATTATATAAAATATTTTTCATTGATGCAAACAATTACTGCGTACACTGTTACGCTGGCTTTTCGTACATTATAAAATACTCAAAACTCAAAAAAAAAAATTTAAACAATAAATTTATTTATTTATATTTTTATTCTAAATTTCTTTTTTACTTTTTTGGATCCGTGCAGTTACACTTATTTTGAAAATGCGAAGGGGTATTTTTTGCCACTGAAGGATAAGGGGGTGTCAAGCAATCGATTCCGTGCTCGAAAATGGGAGGGAAAGCTTTTTGTTCAGTGGTATGATGAGAGCGCTCTCTCATCCTTTGGAGGGTGGTTATTGGCCGTTGAGGGGATGGGCGGGTATCAGGCACGTGTCCCAGGGTCCTCCCCATAATTGGCATGCTTGAAAACGGGGGATCAATAAGTTAGATTCTGTGAAACATGATCAAGACGCGTTTGGGTTTGGTTTTTGGCCCTTTGCGAGAAATTCTGCCACCACCACGGTATTCAGCATCCTTGAAAAGGGGGATCACCCAGTAAGAGTTCCTCAAACTACTGTAATACACGTTAACCACCGTTTGGGGATGATTTTTGGCCGTTTGCGGGGGTGGGTTACCCCAAAGCAATCGATTCCGTGCTCGAAAATGAGAAATTCTGCCACCACCACGGTGTTCAGCATCTTCGAAAACGGGGGATTACCAAGTAGGAGTCCCTCAAACCATTGTAATATGCGTTTGACCCCGTTTGGTGGTGATTTTTGGCCGTTTGCGGGGGTAGGTCACCCCAACGAGGAATTCTGCCACACCACGGTGTTCAGCATTCTCAAAAACGGGGGGGGGTGTGCTAATCTCATTAAATCAGACACAATCCACTATCAGTGGGTTGTTTATGTTTATGTTACATCAAAATATTTGTGTTTTACATACATTGAAGTTCTCTGACGATGGTTGAATAAATTGAAAAGTAAGAAAATTAGTCATTTTTATAGTAAAGACCGAAAATCCCAGGATATACATAAAGTTATGTTAATATAATAATATTTTTAATTTAATTATATTTATCTTAGTGTAAACGGAAGATCATTGGTAAACATAGATTATAATTAATTTTAATACTCACCATGAGGACGTTGTAGGGAAGCCAACATATTGTGTATATAAAGACGACGGTCACCATCATCTTGATCATCTGCAATAGAAAACAGACCTATTTAAAAATGTCGCTTTCGCTAAGAAAAGTCGAAATTCTTTATAATCCCAGTAACTACTTGATTATTATTTAAAACACTGTTAACTATACTTTTGACATATTACTCAGTCCCAACTCACAATAAGTGCTATTGCCAGTCTCCATTGCTAAAAATATCGACCATCGATAACTTCAATGTAGATAAAAAAATTTTATCGAGTTTATCCTAAAAATCAATTACAGAACCAGCATCGATAAATTCCACCGAGAGCGATTAATTTATATTCTGCTCGATAATAATGTGTGAACTTAGCTCAAAATAATATGTAAAAAGAATTATTTTTACCGATGCCATAAACTCGTAATAGGGTTTCTACAGACGAGTAGATATGATGGGTTAAACAGGGTCGATAATTTTATCGACTGAACTGGTAATAGCACCGATTGTCTGTTGTAATTTTGTTTCACATTTTTGTTTGGTGTTTGTTTATATTTGTCAAGTGTCATTATATAGAAAATATAAGCCGCTAATAAACTACCATATTTAACCACTTGAAGTCAGTCTGTTTATGAAATATGTATTGCCGAAAATAGAAAAATGAAGTGGTCGAAAAAAATATGTTGTCGATATTTTCCAGTCCTGTTTGAGAAAATAGAAACACAAAATAAATATTGTCTGAAGAAGTCTGCAAAATTTTATACAGAAAACTTTCCTGTAAGTTTCCTCTTTTAGGTGACTATTAATCCAGTCAACGAAGCTTAAAAAAGGCCGAATAGGGGAAATAATTCGTGTAGTGGCCAATTTTTGTACAGTTGTCGGGAGGGGGGGCTGAACAACATACTAAAAGTCCTGACCGTAGGGGGTGAGCGGGGGGTGGGGGGTGGTTTAAAGTTCTCCTTTTCACGTCTCTCTTGAATAACTCGAAAACTACGACCTCTAGCGAAAAATTGTTCTTATACAAAATTAGATGAAATTTTCTTCAAATAAGTTCCTATTCATTTTTTATGTAGGATCAATACTTTACGAGATATCGAGGTAGTCCAGTCAACGAAGCGCTAAAATGACCAAAATCTCTAATTTGAGTGCTAATGAATGGATTTTGATAAAACCTTATGCAATGTGTTGTAATGACGTTAGTAAAAGAGCTGAAAAAAGATCAGAGCAGGAAATGATCGGAAGGGGTAGAAAACACCTCTATTATCGTGGATTCCGTAACTTGTAGAATTGGATCAAAAATGAAAGAGAAACAATAAATTTACAATTTCTCAAAAATTGTTCTTTTCTTTTTATCGCAGTAGGCCGGCGTTTGAGATCTAGGCGGCATTTAATGTTGAATAAAGTCGTCTTATGGAATTGTATGGCTGATAAAAATTTGAAATTAATTCTTCACGAAAAGTGAAACACACTGTAGACCAAACAATAAAGAAAAGAAATCATATAGCTCTAAAACAGTTGATTTTTACAAAATTTTCTATATAATCAAAATTATTCATAATTAATTCCTTAATCATATAAATCATGTTTCAAGATTCCTGCATCGAAAAATAATTTAGCATCTCAGCGCCACCTATGAGCACTGCGAAGGAAAAATTATAACTGCAGTTATTTTCTATCAGTTTTAATATACGCCATTTACAAAATTCAAATATCTTTATTATTTTTCGAGGTAATAGCCCGGGAACTTTAAACTATAACGCCCTATATATTGCATATAAGCAGTTTATACTGTTTTATGTGTTTGTGTTTGTTATTTGTAAGGGTAAATATTGTTGTATTCAATATTCAGTGTTAATTATCCTGAGTTTTTTTTATTTTATGAGCAGTAGTTTGCGAATGGTTGGCTATATAAATTATAATTTACAATTTAGAAATAACATTAACAGATTAATATGCATCAAAAATAGACTGACGCAATTCTCTCACTTTATTTAATGAAATTAAATAAAGTAGCCATTAATAGATAAGTACTACTTGATATTGCAATATACCTTCGACTATAAAAATTATTTTTATGCAACTAAATGGGTGCGGGTGATGTGGCGCGATTAGGGGATTTCAAAATATCGTGTGATAATAAGTAGTAATTTATGCCTTTAGGGCAGTAACCCTAAGGGTAGGGTTTAATTTTGATATTTAATTTATACATTTTTTATAATAACAGATGGCACGTAATGAATTAAGGATAACTAGACATTCTAATTCACGGGTGCGAAGCAGATTGAATGCGCAGCGATACAAAGGAATTTAAATTTTGGGGGCTCGATCGAGACGGTTGCCCATTTATTTTGCATGTAAACCCGGCCCGATGTATGTACTTGCCTGCCGTTATCATAACGGTAACTAATAAAGACAGGACTGAGCAATAAACAGGTCCAGCAACTAGAAAAAAAAATTCTGTTGACACTATATCTAGGTTAAATTCAAATAAGATCATTTTGTGTCGACCCCTGGTAGACAATTGTCATGTTGCCTAGAAAGAAGCTAGAGAGCCTGATGTGACGCCGACCGAAGGGAGGGCGAGTCACTAGTACTGAGCATATAAATGTATTCATAGCTAGGCTAGCTTATATATATGTAACATATTATAGATGCCAACATCAGTACGGATAAGCCTTATCTCAAAATACATTGGAATTGGGTAGACATGTAAAATTACTCACTTTTCTCTTGGATTTGGCGATACGTGTGTCCCTGGAAGTTTCCGCCTCCCCCGGTATTCGATGGCACCAGATAACTACTGCTATACTGGTGTAGGTGAAAAGGAGCACTATGGAGGGTATGACGTACTGCATCACCATCAGAATTTGGGAATAGAGAATTCCATATTCCGAACCTACAGCTGAATAGTCCTCTTTGCATAAAAACCTGAAATTAAACGGTTTATTTTGAGCACTGACTTAAAGTAGCTGAATTCATTTTATTACATTCATCTATTACAAATAATTATTTTATTTTAGTATTGTAAAGTTAAATCACTACTTGATTTTTGATGGAGCTATCGATGAAGGTATGGTAGTCTCTAATAGCCGAAATACTCAATATAGAGGATTCTGTCCATGGAGACTTTTGTTCGAGATGACAAGGGCTACGATATATAAAAAAATCCAACTTCTGTAAGATTATGGTTCTTCCCAGAAAAAATCAAGTTCAAAACTATAGTTACTTTATGTTACATAGTTACAATATGTTGAGATTGATGTTATCCAAGAATAATAATTATTGTTGATACTAATGTAGGTACAATTACCCAATTACATTAGAAAGGCAATCGTCTGAGGTTTATAAAGCCAAAAAATTTAGAGTATTGAATAAATGTCTTCCATGTTTTAGAATCCTTCGGAATTAAGACTTTTGTGCAGTTGAACTGTTTCGATTGCCAAATAATTGAATTAATGTTAGTGCCAGAATTTAGATTATTAATTGATATTGAGCCACAGAATGTTCCTGCAACAACTTTTTTAAATCAATTTTAATAATAAACTGTTAGTCTTACGGCGTTAAATAAAGAGGACCTTTTTTTGTGAAAATTTGACCAGAGAACTATGTTTCGATACCAAAATTTAAAAAAAGGATCAAAAACATTTTCGATTACAAAGGAAGATGTCCTCTCCTTCCTTAGGCACTTAGTTGAATTTCATTTCCGCCAATGTCGTGAAATAATAGCCGTTATTGATTCTTAATAACATACCTAATCTCGTCGCTGTAGCATAAAGAGTTTCTGAAATATTAAATAAAAACCTATTACAGGACCCACTTTTAAAGGCCCTAGCTTCTTTAGGAAGCTATTCCTATAAAAACGATCACCACCTAAAGTTAACGGCAGGAATCTCTGGACACTCTGTATGTCTTGTATAACTGATCTGTAAATAAATGTTGTACTTTGTCTGGAAAATTGTTTTCTAATTATATGCTAAGAAATAAGAAAGTACATTTACAGCAATAATAATAAAAGGCAAAAAAAATGCTGCGTTACAGACTGACAGAACGACCGACAGACATATTTTTTTGTATACACTCATGACATACTATGCCTATTTAGGCAAAAAAAATATTTCAATCTTTTTAAAGATTGCTATACTTACTCTTCGTCTTTACCAAATAGAGTATGTATCGTATATAAATTATGAACGTAACGTTCTTCTCCTACAAGTTGTCGATTAGTGTCGGACTGCACAGGGGGACTAGGAGTCCAGAGACTCCGGTACCAAACCAGACTCCGGGGTCAAACCTCGAAATAAATTTTAAAACAATTCTTTATGAATTCTACATTTTTTTTTATAAAAGCCTGCCATTCCCTGGTAACCCAGGTTTTAAAGGATTTACTTGTTCTTGGGCTTCTTGGTTTTTTCTCTGGACTGTATTGGTTCAAGTTTAGTGACCTTGGTTTAAGTTTTTATTTAATTAATGTTCGAGAATTTAATTTAATGTATATTACTTCCACGTCCAGTGAAGTATAGTAACGACAAAAAAATTTTTAAAAATTTTTATTGTCCAAATAGGCTTAAAATGTCATGAAACGTCGAGATTTTAAGTTTGAGCGAAAAAAAAATTTCTGTCTGTCGGTCTGTCTGTCTGTAACTTTTTTTTTGTGCGCACATTTACTCAGGAACCGTTTACGATATTGACTTGAAATTTGGTACACATATGTACTTTAACGAGATCTAGAACTAGATTATATTTTCATCTTGTTCCGTCGAAGGGTTGGGGGGTAAATTGGGGTAAATTTGGGGTAAATAGGTCAATCAAGCAGGTAAGAGTCCATAAAATTGGTATTTAGTATATACAAGATTATAATATGTCTGAATAAACTTTAAAAATAGTATAAAAATGTATAGAAAATATTATGTTGATTAATGATATATTAATTAATTATAAAGGATATGATTAGCAATGTGTTTTTCTTTACAAAAATTTTGCTGTTTAAAAAAATTATGTAAATATATGAATATTTTTCAAAACTGTTTTTAAAAATATGTAATGGTAAATTTAGCAATTTTAATCAAATAAAAAGAATAATAAAATAATTGCTTAGCTGGGATATCCTATGGTGGCATAAGAAATTTGCTCCTAGGAATGTTCTGGATTGCATCTGGACATTACTCGTCGATACCAACAATTTTCCAGGGGATGTTACCATGATCAGTATATCCAACGACCATTTCATGAATTTTTACCAACAGTGAAAAAGAAAACATCCAAAAAACATGTAGAGTAAAGTTTTTTCTTAAACAGGAACAGGTACAGGAACAAAAAAATCATCGTAACGGGACAAAAACCATATAACAAATCCTTACATATATTTTACTATAGATGTAAAAAACCGCTGCCCAAGGAATCACTACTTCCACATCCAGATTCTTTTCCAAGTCACTCACAACGAAAAAATTTTTGTATGTGGAAATAATTGTTTATGGAACTTTAATAATATAATATTTGAAATCCTATACCCCAAAAACCCATAAAACGATACCCCACATCGGTAGCGGAGTGGGGGTGGTGATAAGGGTTGGTAGTGGGGGTGGATGAAGTAAAAAAACATTTTGAGGTTTCTGATTCTTGTACACACACTAAATCACAATTTTTTTTTCATTCCCTTTAATAATGGGGTGGGGGTGGTAAGGGGGGTGGCTAATGTCAACAATTTTTTTGAGACCTTAGCTTCTCTTGTATATACTAAATACCAATTTTATGGACTCTTACCTGCTTGATTTACCTATTTTCCCCAAATTTACCCCAATTTACCCCCCAACCCTTCGACGGAACAAGATGAAAATAATCTAGTTCTAGATCTCGTTAAAGTACATATGTGTACCAAATTTCAAGTCAATATCTCAAACGGTTCCAGAGTAAACGTGCGCACAAAAAAAGTTACAGACAGACAGACCGACACACCGACAGACCGACAGACAGAAATTTTTTTTCGCTCAAACTTAAAATTTCGACGTTTCGTGACATTCTAAGCCTATTTGAACAATAAATATTTTTAAAATTTTTTTTGTCGTTACTATACTTCCACTGGATGTGGAAGTAATTAAATGAATAAAGGGAGAATTAAAAAAGGCCTAAAAGAGAAGCAGAAAAATCGAAATTAAAATTAGCAAACACTTACAAAAGTGGAAAAAACTCACCAGATGTTTTGTGGCCTTATTAAAAAAGGTTGCTCATTTACTATTTTAAATTTGGGAATTGCAAAAATGCCTCGTGGTTTTATTTGCAAAACTGATAAGATATAATATTTAACCATAAGTACAAACTATTTTTGTATATTCACATTAACATTCACAGAATAGCACCTTATCACATATCAGTTCTTTCACCTAATGTTCGTTTTGCTCAATTTCAAATTCTTAGTCCTTCAGGATTAAGAGGGCAGCACAATGCAGAGACATTGGGAACGTTGAAAACACCGCGTACTATATATACCGTATGGACTTCCAACTCAACATGTCTTAAAAATAATTCCTTGATAATTCTGATCACTATAGAAATTCGGTATATTTTAGATGTAATAAATAATGTGGCATTTTTAAATGCTACAAAGGGTCAATATACTTCGTCCAGTATTTCTCTGCCGCTATTTATTTTCGATAAAACTCCTAATTAACATTACCCAACACAGCTTACATAAAACAATATCGGCAATGCTGTGTAATATCGGGTCAATTTGATTTTATTTTTAGCCATTTAAAAAGGATAAAACGAAATATAGCAAAAACGAATTTTATTTTATTTTTTTTAAGTTATTTACGCCTAGACTTCAAGTTTCAAGTACCTGTTACCTATCTTTTTTTGTATGTTACCCCACTAGCAATGTATGCAAATTGCTAATGGAATATTTTTTAAATTTTTATTTACCTATGTTTTAAAAGTTAAAATTTATGGTTTCTTTCACTGTTAAAACATGCAGGTACGTTGGTACGTAGCGCAGAACTTAATGTTAGTGTTTTTTTTTACTGATTTCTAGTTCCTTTATTCGTTAAGTTCATGTGTTTTTTTACGGACAAAGGTTTTGTTTAAAGCTTTTATTTACCTTTTACCCAATTAACGTTTGCAGCATATATTTGTTTCTGTTTATCTTACCTTTTTTCTGTTGTTTCATATAGATGTATGATGATATTTTTTAGTGCCTAATAAAAATATATTCATATTATTTTCAATCTTTTATTGTATTCTAACCAATTTTAAATAAAGACTCCTAATAAACAAATACGTTATAAGCTTTCTGTGTGACGGGGTCAAAAAGCTTTCTTGGAGCCAGGGCCAAATCGAGCCAGTCCGACTCTGTTGTCGATTCTATTAATGGCAGAATCGGCATATCAAGTAGTTCAATGAATGCCATCACAAACTTTATCTTAAATCCACATAACACACCCTTTACTTCCCTATCTTAAACTATCTAAAAGAACTTACCTATCACAATACTCGTAATAGGTTCCGTTTGGCTGGAAAAGCTTCGCGAAGGTCCCAGCGGGTAAGGCTGTGATCCCGGCTATCAACCACACCAGAGCTATGATGGATATGGCAAAATTCTTCGATATCCTCGGCTTCAGCGGCCACATAATCGCCATGTACTTGTCTATACTTATAGCTACCATGGTGTAAGCACTCACAAACACTGATAAGGGTAGGGAAAAGTTCAAAACGGGACACAGAAAGCTGTAAAAGGGCCAGTACTGTTTTAAATCCACGACGGGTGTGATAGGTACGCAAAGTATAGTAATCAGCACGTCGCCCACTGACAAGTTCATGATGAAATAATTGGTGACGGTCCTCATCCTCGGAGAAGATAGGACTATGTAACAGACGAAACCATTTCCTATGAGAGATACTACGAATATCACGGCGTACACGGTATATACAGCACCTTGGAAATGAGGGTTGAATACGATGAAATTCGGATCAAGGAAATACTCGTCGCAGTCCAGCTGGAAGGTTTCGTTATCCGTCGAGTTGGGATCCATATTTGCTGCACTTGTCGTTGCTCTAACCTTGTTTATTTCTTAAATCGTAGACTTATTTTCTTTCGGTACATGGGACGATGGTGCTCTTGATTTATTGTATGTTACCCTGAAATAAGAATAATTTGTTTAATCATCTCCAGATGATGTCAACATAGTTAGCGAAATGCGCATCGAGTAGAGGTAAAGGTAAAGGAACTTTCAATTTCAAAGTTGCCGGAACGAAATTAAAGTTTTCAATAAAATATTGGAATATATGAAAGTTTCCAAAATTCCGGGAAAGTTTCCTTTGGGGTCTTTCGGAAAATTCAAATATTTTACTGAAAACTTTCATTTTTATCAAAACTTCGTTCCGGAAACTCCCGAAAATTTCCTGGAAACGTTTATTAGAAAGTTTCTTTTACCCATCTCTGAATACTAATTCAACTATATTTTTAAGTGTTCTGGTGTTTGTGCTGTTACTCCAGAGGCAAAAATAAATGACAGGGTTGATTATATTATTATGATCAGATTTTTGCATAGAATTATTGTTTGAGATTTACACAAAAAGTAAATTAAAACTCATACAATTAGTAGGTGGGGGAACATATAGCTACGTGCACTTTTATGCAAAAGAAATGCATTTTTCGTTGTTTTCAAATTTATACGTTTCAAAGAAGTTTAATTTTATTAAAATTTTATTATTTTACTATTATTTAAACTTTTTTTTACTATATGGTGTCATTTATAAGCATTTAGGAGCCCTCTAGGACCCAAAACTGCATGCATAGGCAGCAAACAGTAGAGTTGAATATTTATAATTTTGTGGAAAAAATTTTTAGACGGGGGTTTTCAAGGTTGCTAATTACAAATTTGTTGTGAAAATTGAAAAATTCAAAATGGCTGGTTCTAAATGGCGCGAATTTCAAATATAGAAATGCGATTTTTGACATTATTTTCGATTTTAACTGACAATGACGTGAAAGAAAATGCGTCTTGTGTATAATGTTTCATGGATTTTCATTTTCTATTTTTTTTATGTTTACCCTTTTTTTACCCCCCTCCTTTAACTGCAGTAACCTCTTTACTTTGAATTAAAAAAATATTAAATTTTATCAGGTTGTTAAAGTAATTCACTTTTATCTCAACTCCTACCTCTCCCCACTTATTTCTCTCTTACCTTGTAGCTAACTTTTTCCTGCGAATTAAAAAAATATTAAATTGTGTCAGTTGATTTAGTTAGTTTATAAACAATTATAACTAAAAGTGAATATAACAATTTTTATTAAATTTAATTATGCAATATAAAATAAAGAATAGAAATTATGCTATAAAATGTTTTGTTTTTCTTACCGCCCGGCTCAGCTTAGAGATAGTTCGAGTGGGGGACTAGAAGCTCCTGTCCACGTAGGTGGACTTAAAAACTAATATTTTATTGTCCACATGGACCTAAAAGTAAATTAAAATAAACACAACACTAAAAACATTGGCGAACGCGCACTACACAATTTTGGTTATTGACACTGGAAAACTGAACGAAAAAACCCGTTCCAACAAATGACGGCCTTGCGGTCTGATCGCCGACAAGGAAGGTAAGATGGAAAGATAAAAGCTGTGGTTTAAAAAAATTAGGATTTGGATAAGTTTCGGCCTGAAGGGGATTTAGGGACAAAAAATTACAAAAAACAACAAAAAAGGATAAAAGAAAGGCAAATGCTTTAGCCATTGGGCTATCTCATCTTACCACAAAACTTGAGTGAATACCGTTCAAGGATTATATTTCAACGGATTAGATACATTATTATGAAATATATATATTGGTAAAATATAAAAACAAAAAAAATTATAGGGAATAACATTTGGCAAGATTTCTATTTAAATACAAATGACAGAAATTATGAAAAAAATTTTTTTTTAATTTAAATGATTAATAACTTTTTTATTTACTGATTGATTTTTTTCAGAAACAATAGGGTTCTTCCTCTAGCTAACGCTAACTTACTTTCCAAATTTCAATACAATCGGACTTTTCTTTCTTAAGTTATCGTGCTTACAAGAAACGTGACGGACAGACGGACAGACGGACAGACGGACGGACGGACAGACAGACGGACGGACGGACAGACGGTCAGACAGACATTTTGAAAGTTGTTCAGAATTCGTTCACTAACATAATGATATGAAATTTTTGTCTCTACGAGCGATATTTACTGATTTAGAAATGTGCCGATCAAATACAATATACTCTTCGTTTTTGCGAAGAGTATAACAATGCTTCTACATTCTACTGTTTACTGCGCATGATACTATATTAATAAAACTTTATGCCTATGGTATTCGTGGTGTGGCTTGGGATTGGGTAGCCTCTTTCCTGAAAAATAGACAACTGCATGTACCTGTGACATACCCTCCAATGGAAATACCGGAAGTGTCAGTTCGGGGTACAAGGTGAATAATTTGGGAGTCCCTCAGGGCTCAGTTTTGGGGCTGATTCTGTTTTTGCTTTAGACCAACGAACTTGATACTTTGACATCTGAGGCTGACTTGATAATGCATGCAGATGACCAGTCCCTGCTGATATCAGATAGATTTGATAATTTATTGCAGCATAAATGCAACGTTTCTTTAAATGAATTTTATAACTGGTACGGTTTTTATAAACAATTTTTAAATGCTGATAAGACCCAACATATAAGATTTCACAACCAACAAAAAAGTTGCGTGGATCTAGACATTAAAATTAATTAACAGTCTCTCAAATAGTAAAAATGTGAAATTCCTAGGAATAACATAGATAAGTGTCTCAACTGGAAAGCACACTGTGAGCAATTAATATCAAAACTAAATTCGATATCTTATTTGATATGAAGTTTAAAAGCAATTCTATTAAAAGATCAACTATTAAATTTATATCATGCATAAGTAGGGTTTAGACTAAGGTATGGCATCGCGTTTTGGGAAAACTCCACCTTATCAGCGATGTTTTTATTGTACAGAAACGGATTTTAGAAACATGGCAGGGAATTCCAGTACCTGTTCCTGTAGAGATGTTTTTAGAGATTATAAAGTTTTAACTGTTAGTATTTTAATCTATGATTTGTGTATAAATGTTTATAGTAATAAGGCTAAATTTATCACGAATAAAACGTTCCATGCTAGAAACACAAGACAAAAAGAAGAATTTCATGTTCCTTATTATAAATATAATATATCTATAAATGCACTCAACTGTCTAGGTCTCAAATTGTTTAATTGTTTATCTGACGACATCAAACAGGCAAAAAATGTAAATAGTTTTAAACTAAAATTAAGACTATATCTATTAAAAAATTGTTTTTATACATTAGACGAATTTTTTGTAACATAATTTTATGCCAAAATGTGACAATTCATACATGTCTGTACTGTCTGAAAGAAAACTAAAGGCATTATTATAATATATGTTCCCCCACCTACAAAGTGTCCGCGTTATGATTTCCTGTTCGCGTAGACCTCAAGAATTCTATGCAAAAAAATCTGATCTAGAAAAGATTTCGACTTACTAGTTTTTTTTCCTATTTGGACCGGACCAATAAGCCATTTTTATTTTGCATATTATTTCAAGGATCTCTCTCCATGCGCGTATAATTTCCAAGCGCCACAACTATAATTTATTTCTCCTATTTTTCCTAATATCAATGAACTAAAATTAACACAAATCTTAAGGAAAAAAGATAGCAAATCGTAAGGACCTGTAGAATGTATCTTCGAGTTTGATTTTTAAGTGTTTTAGTACATTGCCTTCAGTTACAATATAATACTGGATTCGTGAAAGGGATTTATAAAGTGTTAATATTCCAATGATTACCATCAACGTCATAAGAAAAAGTTCTGTGAACTTATTTACATAGTTTTCCATCAAACACGGTTATTGACTCAGTTTTCATCCACTCAGGAATGATTTGAATTTCAACCAAAAGAAAATAACCGAATTTCATTTGCCTAAGCACGTATGTAACACAGAAAATCTAAAATAGTGACACTTGAAAATAAGATCGAGCGCGTAATGTCGAATTCCAGGCGTTAAATTGTACAAAAAAAAATTTACAACTTATATTCGAAACTGTCAGTCAATAAAGGAAGAATGATACACATCAAAATTATTCTAGTTTCGCCAGCAGGAAAAATTATTGTTTACTTACCACTTCTAACAAAACTAGCAAAACGCGCACGCAGCTATTTAACATGTTTTGTACGGTAATATAAAAATGCATTTGATTCCATCGTTACAAACACTAATTTAGTTGCGTTGGACTTTAAAACTCTCCCGGCGCAGTTATTGTTTAGAGAACTACTCTCTAATTAAGTTGCTGGTATACTAAACCAAATTGTGATCATTTCCATAATATGGCTATCGCGGGTAAGCGCTTTATTTGTCTTGACTATTTTTCACAGAAAAATAATTCAAGTATTTGTGGAGCACTTAAATTGCAAGAGAATATCATGTTTGCGTAATATAATTAACAACTTGAAATACTAGTTTTGATGCCGTGTAACTTTTGTTTTTTGATGATACAGGGGAAAGTGACAACAGTCTTTTATAATTATTGTCAAAAAGCAAACAAACGATAACTATAGGGAAGCTGTACAAATTGACAAGTATGTGAAAGTGATTACAGAGAAAATCATTGGTAAATCCCTACCATTTTCATTTCTTGGATTGTAACGAATAAGTGTTTAGATTGAAACACCACAAATTAATTTTTGTTCATATTGAGTAAATAGTCAAAGGTCTATAATATCAAAATCATAACAAATAATTTAAAATGCAATCAATAATATTACCTGCTGGTCATTGCTGCCACTACCGGAAAATATACTGCCAGCTCCTGGCTACGTCTTCGATGAGTTAGATTCGATGCTTGTTGTCAGTAGCGAGAGCCACATGACGCATAGTACATGGAGTATAGAATGGGAAGTATACAGGGTCATTCACGGAAAGCGGGTATTAGACGTTTCTTGGGATCTGTCGAGTTTAGAAATTTGAAAATTGGTATGAGGGGGTTTTTGGATATGGTGGATCCAACGAAAATATTTTCATGCTTGTGCTACTTCCGCTTGTACCGGATGTAGCACCTAACTTTGTTATTTTAAATGGAACACCCTGTTTTTTATTACATATTTCGATTCCTCATAAAATTTTAGCTTAGGTTTATGTACCATAACATACTCTTAAACATACCGGTTTTCGAGATAATTAATATTTTTGGAGATTTTTGACGGTTCCCCCCCTTCGGAAAAAAAATCGATATCTTCTATCATGTAGCCAATTAGGAAATTTTCTTTTCAAACTCTTACACATCCTATGACGTAACTAAAAGTTCTCTTATGTTTTCACAATATCATACAGAGTATTTTATTTTCACAGTCGAACATTGTTTTAGTTCAAACGTCAAAAAGTCATTTTTTTCAAATGGAACCCCCTGTATATTTTCACAGAATCTAATAGAGGATTGAATTCTGCATCGATTGATATTACCATTCTCTATACCTATCTCTCTTCGTTTTCTTATTATGGACGAATATTTGTAAAACGTACAAACAAAATCAGCACTGTTTGTTAGTAGGCAATACAAGTCATAACTTGGTTCCTTTTTTATCAAGATGACAACTTCAAAAACGAGAGATTAGATTTATAACAAATACTTTGGGACAAAAATTTACAAAATTAATGAACACTTTGAATATAAATATTTAATGCAGCAACTGTTCAAAATGCTCTCCACTTGCACTTACAGTGGCTTGGCTAATTCATGGGGATTTGTTAAAATGTAGCCCGTTCTCTGTTCTTTGGATCTTCTTTGGTAGTAGCAGGGGTGGCATAAACAAATTTTTAATACTCCAAAGGTCCAAAATCTAAGGGGGTCAAATCAGGGGACCTTGCTGGCCATCTCCAAGGTCCTCAGTAGCCAAACCACCTATCTTCGAACGACTAATTCGTCATAAACTTCTCGTGGACCGCAACCATTCATTTGAAAATACATAGAATTATAAATATTTAGTTACTTTAGTTAAAAAGTTACTGTTCGCAAAATCTTCGCATATTTATTACTATTTAAATTCTCCTCGTAGATATGATACTATCAAAAATATTGTTTATGCCACCCTGGCTACTACCAAAGAAGATCCAAAGAAGAGAATACGGACTGCATTTCAGTAAATAAATCCCCACAAAATTCGCCGAGCCATTGTAAGTGCCGTAAATTCCAGGATATTGGCTTGTTTGGAGCAAAATGGAGAGCATTTTGATCAGTTGCTGCATTAAATATTTATATTCGTGTTTATTAATTTTGTAAATTTTTGTGCCAAAGTATTTGTTATAAATCTAATCTCTCGTTTTTGAAGCTGTCAAAACAAATGATTATCGATTATCTATATGATTATTCTCGTTTATGATAAAAAACCGCTGCCCAAGGAATCACTACTTCCACATCCAGATTCTCTATCCAAGTCACTCACAACGAAAAAACTTTGTATGTGAAAATAATTGTTTATGGAACTTTAATAATATAATATTTGAAATCTTCTACCCCAAAAACCCATAAAACGATACCCCACATCGGTAGTGGGGTGGGGGTGGTGATAGGGGGGTGGTAGGGGGGGTGGATGAAGTAAAAAAATATTTTGAGGTTTCTGGTTCCTGTGCATACACTAAATCACATTTTTTTTCATCGCCTTTAATAAGGGGGTGGGGGTGGTAATGGGGGTGGCTAATGCCAAAATTTTTTTTTGAGACCTTAGCTTATCTTGTATATACTAAATACCAATTTCGTGGACTCTTACCTGCTTGATTTACCCATTTATCCCAAATTTACCCCAATTTCGACGGAACAAGATGAAAATATAATCTAGTTCTAGATCTCATTGAAGTACATATGTGTACCAAATTTCAAGTCAATATCTTAAACGGTTCCAGAGTAAACGTGCGCACAAAAAAAAGTCACAGACAGACAGACCGACAGACAGACAGACAGACCGACAGACAGACAGAAAATTTTTTTCGCTCAAACTTAAAATCTCGACGTTTCATGACATTTTAAGCCTATTTGGACAATAAAAATTTTTAAAAATTTTTTTGTCGTTACTATACTTCCACTGGACGTGGAAGTAAAAGGAGCCAAGTTATGACTTGTATTGCCTATTAACAAACAGTGCTGATTTTGTTTGTACGTTTTACAAATATTCGTCCATAATAAGAAAACGAAGAGAGATAGGTATAGGGAATGGTAATATCAATCGATGCAGAATTCAATCCTCTATTAGATTCTGGGAAAATATACAGAGGGTTCCATTTGAAAAAAATTTTGACGTTTGAACTAAAACAATGTTCGACTGTGAAAATAAAATACTCTGTATGATATTGTGAAAACATAAGAGAACTTTTAGTTAGGTCATAGGATACTTGTAAGAGTTTGAAAAGAAAATTTCCTAATTGGCTACATGATAGAAGATATCGATTTTTTTTTCGAAGGGTGGGAACCGTCAAAAATCTCCAAAAATATTAATTATCTCGAAAACCGGTATGTTTAAGAGTATGTTATGGTACATAAACCTAAGCTAAAATTTTATGAGGAATCGAAATATGCAATAAAATACAGGGTGTTCCATTTAAAATAACAAAGTTAGGTGCTACATCAGGTATAAGCGGAAGTAGCACAAGCATGAAAATATTTTCGTTGGATCCGCCATATCCAAAAACCCCCTCATACCAATTTTCAAATTTCTAAACTCGACAGATCCCAAGAAATGTCTAATACCCGCTTTCCGTGAATGACCCTGTATGTGCTTGTGGGATGCGTTACTGCATTGCTTTGTGTTATGAAGTGTTTATGCTCCTCCTTTTGCGTTCTTGCTTTTAGGGTTCTTCTTCTTCTGAGTCTCCTGTTTTCTAAGGTTCTGATTAATTTTTTTCTTGCTGTTCTTTCCCAATGTTCTTGGTCTTTTCCCAATTTGTTCATGATCCTCCTAACTGTTCTTATTCACACGTAGCACTGTCTCCTTATTTTTAGTTTCTTGCAGTTCAGTATCCATGTGCTGGTGATAATTTCTAAGGTTTGCTCCTTTAGCTATTCCGTTTCATAGAACATTAACTTGCTGTTTGTATTGTCTACTCCAGGTGTAGTATTTCTTCTAGCTCTCCTAGCAATTGATTCCTTGATAGTGGTTTGTCCAAGGGCTAGCGATTCGTTTCTTGTATTCATTTTGTTCATTCTCTCTTTGCGTTATTTTCTTCTTCCAGTTTCTTGGTCCAATATTGCAGAAGTAATTATCATCTCGTATGCGCATTTCTTCCACATTTTCTAGATGTAGGTTAGGTTTAATCATTGTCCTGCTGGAACGTTTTCTGTTCTATTTCTTTTTCTTTCAATGCCTCTTTTATTTTTTCCGGTGTTGCTTGTCTGTGACCATCATCTTTTGGTTGTTCATATGTTATTATTTTCCTTTTTTGTTTTATTCATAGGTATAGCTTCTCCTTTTTAATATTTTTTGCCGCAATTTTTATTCTTGAACTAATTGATGTCCAGTCTAGCTCTTCTACTGCCCTTCTCCTGTATTTCTATTTCCTTTTAATTATCATGCAAAAAACTTTGGGCTTATTATAGATTTTAAATTACGATTCAAAGAACACGCTACACAAGTATTTAAAAAATGTTACACATCACTGAAAATTCTCACAGATCTTATTTAACTTATGAATTATGATATGAAAACAGTGCAGTGCGATTCCTTGATATTATTACAATTTAACTATTGTGGTAGTGTATATGGTCCATGTTTAGACAGTGTTGATGTAAGGCGTGTACAAAAATTGCCAAATTCTTTGTTTAAGGCTTATTTATAGTACAAAAAGAAGAAAAGATTTCACATAAATTATTGATTATTTGTTTTAATATGTATGACAGACATAGGTTGTATATATGCCATGTTTCATTTATAGAATTTTAAGAAAAAAAAACATATATAACAATAAAATAAAATTCAGAAGTAATGTTCCTAACGTTCGTTTTCCTACTGCATTGTCACTTGCACAAACAAATGTAACAATAACAAGCTAAAAACGTACTCTTCGCCAATTTACTGAGCTTTTTATATAATTGTTGCACATTCTATAGGGTACTCTTCGCAG
The DNA here is from genome assembly GCA_936432065.2 of Rutpela maculata. NCBI lineage: Eukaryota > Metazoa > Arthropoda > Insecta > Coleoptera > Cerambycidae > Rutpela > Rutpela maculata. The sequence goes on from OW386293.2 coordinate 127,369,739, forward strand.
TTTTCTTGTAAATAATGTTAGTTTTTGCACATCCTAAATTTTGTGATACCATCTTTGTTGTGAAAAAAAATTATATGAAAAAAAAATGAAAAAAATAATATCCAACCTGTGTGGGATTCGAACACAGGACCTTTGGATTGAAACGCAAAACTTTAGCCGCTGCACCGCCACATTTTGCTAGGAAAATTGATTATCTGTGATATATATTTTTCGACAATCATACGTATTTCAACCCGTACATTTCTATGATATTAGTAAAATTCATAAACAAAAAAAAATATATTAAGGAAATAACATTTTGCAAGATTTCTATTTAAGTACAAGCGACAAAAATTAAGAGAATATATTTTTTTTAAATTAAATAATTAATAACTTTTTTATTTACTGATCGATTTGCTTCAAAAACAATAGGGTTCTTCCTCTAGCTAACACTAACTTACTTTCCAAATTTCAATACGATCGGACCATTCTTTCTTAAGTTATCGTGCTTACAAGAAACGTGACGGACGGACGGACGGACATTTTGAAAGTTGTTCAGAATTCGTTCACTAACACAATGATATGAACATTTTTTCTCTACAAGCGATATTTACGATTTTAGAAATGTGCCGATCAAATACGATATACTCTTCGTTTTTGCGAAGAGTATAATAATTTCCAACAAGGCTGTAATTCATTTAAACGTAGTATAAGAAACAACGTATTACATTCAATAAATGCATAATCAAAATATATTTCAACATATGTTTTTCCCATTTTGTACCCTTCATTCCCTCCTATTTCTGGCTCTTATTTCATACTTTCATCCTCGAGGTGTGTCTTATGGATTTCTTCTTGCTGTAATTGGGAGATATTTCAGGTTTTGTGCTTTGTTTTGTTATTCCCTTTACGTCTTTTCTCTTTTCGTATTTTCTATACCGACTTTTGCTTTAATATTTCTTATCCGTTCGTATCTACCTACCTACCAAGATATGACCTATTTCTGAAATTCCTTAATGTTGAGTCAAACTATGTGCTAGGTTCCCAGAATTTTGAGTTCCGTTGGACCATATGTGGAATAAGGTTTTCCCGATGATGCTCTTATCTTCCTCCTTTTGGTGGTCTATTCTTATCCGTGCAATAAAGACTCCTAACATTATAATGAGTCTTTTTTTCTCGTTTCTTCTGGTTTCTTGAGTTAGCCTGTCTGAAGGTACATATACTTCTATCATGGAGATGTTGTCTTTTCTATTTTGTACGATTGTGGGCGGCTATATTTTCATTACGAATAAGATAGCTTAATCTTCATCTCAACTAGTCACCCATGCATCTCCTGTATTGGTTTTTTCCTTCTGCTCCCACCAGTTGCCATTTGTAGTTTTGTATGATTGCTGTTCTATCATATACGCTTCTTGTATACGTGCAACGTCGATGTTTTTGCCTGTGGGATCTCGTCGATTTTCTCCTCTTTTCACTCTCTGCATGCATCTTCTGACATTATATGTCACCAGAGTTATCGAATCAGTTCAGGCTTCCTGTCTATGTAATTTTTTGCTCGCTGTGATATTTGATACCAATCAATATTCCTCCTATTCTAGGGGAGACGTTATTGCCCTGCGTGAAAAATTTGTGTCTTGTAATTGTTATGGTTTGTCCATTCCTTGTGTAGTGATTACGCTTCGTAGTGGTTTTTGTTGTTTCTCTGCTTTCTATACACGATGTCAATTGGTGAGTTCTGGCCCTCCTGTTGGTTGTCGGGGTGGAAGGTTATAGACTCTCCTTCCTCTTGGTGTATTATTGGTGTATTATTATTATTATGTTGCTTTAAAAAAAGAAATGAACAAAATACCCTGTTTCACAAATATATTATCTCTTAAATCTCTTTCTAAAAAAATGTGGGCGGTTTCGTGACCGTAATTCGAGAATTTCTCCTGCATCCTAGGATGGTTCTTAAAGGTGACAAGAAAACTAAAATCGTTAAATTATTCGGGCCACCCCGTGTATTTGTAAGAAATGACAAAAAAATAGTATTAAAAAAAAACAAATAAATCGAATAACATTTAGAGGTCGCTACCAAGTTTTAAATTCCACAAATTATATGCCTTAGTGTGGTATTGAATTAATGACTTAATCTGTCTAAAATAATATTTTTATCGACTTTTGGGAATTTTTCACGATGCTCCTCGACTACCAGTAGGAGGTATTGCTTCTGTGTTTCATCTTTGGTGTGCAATTTATTGAATTCTTATATGAGAGCCACACCTCGTTCTGCAGTATCGTTAACAACCTGTAAATATTTGCAGGTTTCTTTGCCTTTTAAGAAGTCTTGGTCTTATTCCCAGTGCTCTGGATCTTTGAAAAAAAAAACGATTCATTCAGTTGTAAAATTTGAAAGAAAGGACGAGAATTGACAGAAACAAAGGACCCCGGAACAAAACCCATGAAAATGTTGATTCGGTGGAATCGGCTGAAATTTTGGTATTTTGTAGTTCAAGTCATGCTGATCAAAAATTCTTATCACATCAAGTCAATCCTATGGACAGTTTTTGAGATACAGCTTGTCAAAGTTAGGTAATTTGCGTCATTTTAGACATTCAGGAACTTTTTACTCCTAAACTATTAACTTTAGCAAAAAATTGCAAGGGTCGAAATATTTTTGTTCTAGTCCAATAAAGCTCAAGAATTTTTTTTAGAATTTTTTTATCAATTTTTAGGTTAGGTGAAATATATATATGACATATTTCGGCATGCTTCGGTGGGATTGTCTGAAATTTTGCTATTTTGTAGTTAAAGTCATGCTGAGCAAAAATTCCTATTGCACTGAACCTATCCTATGAGTGGTTTTCGCTCCAGGAGTGCCTGAAGGTCTAACAACGAGGTAACGGGTAATCTATATGTACGTGTTTATGAATGGCTTCCAGCGTGTTTGTGTACGTGCGTGCATGTGTGTGTGATAATTTTTATCAAAGAACCTGCTCATACCGGCACTATGTTTCTTATGAGAGCGTTCTCATTGCCAACCAGGGTGATCCCATTTTTTTGGTTTTACTTTCTATCTGTTTATTTTTACTTTTTGTTGTTTTAAAATATTTTCTTTTTAGTTTCTAAATATTGAGAACATCCATAGGATTTTCAGGAGCAAGTGCTCCGTTTTCAGCATCATGTATCGTTCGAAGAAGAATCATTGATGGATATTTTATGTGATTTTCATGCCGTGCGTACCCCAAAAACCATAATACGCTTGTGTTTTCAGCGGTTCCGCATCAAACTCGTTAGAACGATTTTTCTCACACTAGTCCTACGACTAAAATGAAAGAGGACATTTTTTGTGTATTTTTAATTAGTGAATGAAATTCTTGTACCAAAGTGAAAAAAAATAATAAAAGACAAGAAATTAATGCAAAATATCGACAGCCCCCCTCAATATCACCCACGGTAAAAAATATTTTTAAAAAATACTATAAAAATAAGCTTGTGTTATTGTTCAATATGCGTATAAAGTCGCGTCCCTGTAAATCAAAAGGTTTCTGAAATATAATAATAATAATAAATATAATAATCAATTTTTGGGTGCCATTTTCAAAGGGCCGTAGCTCAAGGTATTTGCAAACATATTTTTGCATGTAGAATCTGCACCAGAAGTTTGTCATCGATATTTCCGGAGCACTCTGTATACACTGGCACATACATACACACAAACGCATACGCACAGTACACAAACACGCTGGAAGCCATTCATAAACACGTACATATAGATTACCCGTTACCTCGTTGTTAAGACCTTCAGGCATTCCTGGAGCGAAAACCACTCATAGGATAGACTCAGTGCAATGGGAATTTTTGATCAGAATGACTTTAACTATAAAATAGCAAAGCTTCAGCCAATCCCACCGAAGCATGCCGGAATATGACATATATATATATTTTACCTAACCTAAAAATTGATTAAAAAATTCTGAAAAAAATTCTTGAGCTCCATTGAAGTTGAACAAGAATATTTCGACCCTTGCAACTTTTTGCTAAAGTTAATAGTTTAAGAGTAAAAAGCTCTTGAATATATAAAATGACGCAAATTACCTAACTTTGACAAGCTGTATCTCAAGAACTGTCCATAGGATTGGCTTGAAGTGATAAGAACTTTTGATCAGCATGACTTGAACTACAAAATATCAAAATTTCAGCCGATTCCACCGAATCAACATTTTCATGGGTTTTGTTCCGGGGTCCTTTGTCAAGGCTTAAGGACATAATGCTCACATCTGTCTTAATGGTACCTTTTATCTGGCGATTATCAGAAATAATTTTATCATTTAGATCTAGAGCTTTAACCATACTACGCTTGGTTTACTCAGGGACTTTATTGTCGAAAAACGCGAGAGGCACTAGCTCTTCGGACAAATACCACAGATTTATTTATTTATTTATTTATTTATTTATTTACGTATAAATACATTTACATATTGTGATACTAATCCTAAAAACTTAACAACTAAAATAGACATGAAGAGAAAAAGCGAAATACAAAGATAAGATTAAAAGTAAATAACAACAATAACAAAAATTATTGCAGTATAGCGCGTTTAGCCTGGTTTTTAAAACCACCAAGAGATTTACTAAATAAGTCAAGTTCAGTGAAGTATTTGTTGACTGTTGAACTTATTCTATTCACCAGACTGAACATAGCGTAAGTTGTTCGACAATAAGGTACTGACAGAATGGATATATGTCTAGTATTAAAAGATGGTACATTAAAACGCATAAACTCCCAAGCAATCAGGAGAACTGATGTAGTTATTAATAACTTTGAAGGCGAAACAAACATCGTAATATTGGCGCCTGCTATGTAAGGAACTAATTCCCAGATATGATTTTGCTTCCTCACAGGTTAAGCTTTCTCAGTTTATAGCACATAAATCTGACAAATTTGTTTTGTACAAATTCAAGTCTGTTGATATATATGTTATAGTACGGTGACCAAACAATGTTGCAAAATTCCATAATAGATCTAACTAGAGATATATATAAAATAGTTAATGCTCGAGGATCTGAAAAATCTTGAGCCATTCTCTTAAGAAATCTTAACATTTTATTTGCCTTCCCAATCATGTGTTCGAAATGCTCAGAGAAAGAAAGTTTAGAGTCAAATATAACACCTAAATCTTTCACCGTGGTTACGTTATGCAAGCTCACGGTATTAATACTGTAGTCAGGACTAATGGGTAACAACCTGCGACTGAATGTCATGGAATTCGCACCATGAATAAATTGAATCAAGTTTTTTTTTAATCTGGGCACAGTTATTCAGAGAATAAATATCACTAAATATTTTCAGGTCGTCCGCAAACAGTAAAAATTCACAATCAATATTTTTAGCAATATCATTGATGAATAAATTAAATAATAGGGGACCAGTGTGGGAGCCCTGGGGTACTCCAGATGTTGCGGAGAATGTTTCCGAAGTATATCCGTCAACAAGAACCTGCTGGGTTCACTCAGAGAGATACGACTGAATCCAAGATAATAAAGGAGGACCGACTCCGATTTTATGGAGTTTCTTTATAAGGAGAGAGTGATTTACCTTATCGAAGGCTTTGCTAAAGTCCATGTATACCGCATGACAGATGCCGCGAAAATTTTGTAATCGCTGCACTTGCAATTTCTGGATCTGATTTCTCGTAAGTCTCAAGCTGTTGTAGTAGTTCTAGGTCGATTCTTGGCGCAGAAACTGCCAAAGAAGCTCTATACCATACTTTGATATAAATGGTTGATAAAAATATACAAACCCCACGTAGGGCAAATTTCTCTTTCGACTTAAGTTTGAACTAATCGCGAAACATGTATATTTTCATTGAATATATGGCCCTTGCCATTCATCTAGCTCGATGCATTGCGCCTGGAGCCAGAAATCGTATGCCTCGATGTCGTGTGCCTCCGAGAAAAATTATCACCAACTCTAATAATTCCCTGTAGTCATCTCTCGGTTGTTTCTTCATTAAAAGCATGTCCGCTTCAAACTTGAGTATTTCCCCACAAACTTCAGGGGAAATCTTTGAAGTCTCTTCCTTCATGATGGTCAGGTATTGATGTTGATTAATTGTTCCCCACACTTTTTAGAATCTCTCAAAAATTTGTATGTCTGGTCCAGATGAAACATCCAAATTCCCAAAACTGACTGAGAAAGCTGCTTCTAGTATCAGCTCAAAAACATGGTGCCTGCATGCAAATGCATATACAAGAAAGAAAACTAGTAACCAACTTACACCACTTGTAAGAACACAGAATTATCAGTTATCACTACGCCTATGCTATAAACTAATATTCTAGATTAAATTTGATAGTTTAGATAGGTTTGAGCATGCGCAGTAGCTATTTTATGAGCTGTTTTGTGTGCCAGAAATCACTTCTAGGAACTGTTTTGCAATTAATCATATACATCCGCTACTAGCTGATAAAAAATATATATATCAAATTTGTATCGGTGGTAGCGACCTCTAAATATTGAGATATCTTGCTAGGATTTTGCAAGGCTTTATATTTTGTCATTTCTGCACGATGACCCATTTAAAATTTGAAAGTTGAAAAATAACCTACTAACCCTACTGCATCCCTGAACCGATTGAAAAAATGTTTTTATATTCTTTTAGAGACAGCTTTACAGAATGGTACTAGGCTATTTAAAACTAAAAAAAGAAAAAAAAATTTTACTTGTGCGAAAATAAAAAAATTTCTCAATAGTCTGCTACCATTCTACAATGTTGTTTCTAAAGGCCTATCAAAAATTTTTTTGAATCGGTTCTGTGATGTAAGAGAAATTCTCGAACTACGAAATCATTCTCTTAAGCACGGCACCGGCACCCTTAAATTCAACCCAAAAATTCACTTGGCCAGCAGTTTAGTTTGCTAATATTGTTAATTTTTGTTGTTAGGTAACTATCCTTATTTCCCCCTTACTTTATGCTGAGACACTGCCTCACTGTTTATTTTAATGAGGCGCCACTACTCCAGATGTGTATTTGTATCGAATTACAATAATTAAAAGTTCTTGTATGTTAATATGTTCACATAACGTTTTATTTTTATTGTAGGCGTTTAAATAATTTTGCAGTTGTGTGAACGTTTACTTGTTTGCTATAATTGATGTTATTAATATTAATATAGTTTTAGTGGTTCCCCGATTACAGTTTATTTAATGAATTCATCATTATGTGTAAACAAATTTGTTATTTGTTTAATGCACGTTTCCTTTTAGTCTTATTTCATGTAGATACAATACGACCTGATTGCATTGCATTTGCATACAAAGTTTTATAATGTTTAAGGAGTTATTTTTGATATTGTTACACTTTTTTACCTTTTCCTCTGTTGCGTACATAGCTACTGTTTTACAAAAATTTAACAGACTAAACTCAAGAAAAAATAAATCCATTGATGTTCTTTTGATCATCTGTAAACAAATATAACTGTAAAAAACAGCGTAAATTATTACGTCTGAGAAGTAAACAATTCGATCCTAATCAAAGGCAATTTTTGTAAACACACACAGATCTTTCAGATGGAAAATGTCAAAGGGAGATGAGAGAAAATACCTAACAGGTTATTTGTTACACTGCATGTCATTGTTACTAATGTTACAAGTTTAGGGTTCTGATTCCTAACGAATTTTGAAGGCAAAAAGTTTATTATTAATATCTCCAGAACGCTTTACCATTATTAAATAAAATTTGTTATTTGTACTTATCTCAGTAACAGAGTCATTATATGATAAGATCGTATTACGGTGGGCGGTACCAGGAAGGTAATTCGACAATTTCTCCTACATCCCTGAACCGATTCAAAAAATTTTTTGACAGGCATTTAAAGACAACTTTATAGAATGGCTATTGAAAACTAACGAAAGAAAAAATATTTTTCTTGTGTGAAAATCAAAAAAAAAAAAATTTTTGTTGACTTCAATAGTCTGGTATCATTCTATCACATTTTCTCTAAAAGCCTATCAGATATTTTCTCACTCGGTTCAGGGATGTAAGAGTAATTGTCGAATTACGAAATCATTTTTTAAGCGCACCGCCACCTTTAAACATCATAGGCGCAGGCCCGGCCTTTGGGGGAGGGTGGCGCCACAAGCTTAATACAAGTGTTTTTTTTCGTACTGAATTCTCCCCCGCCTCCCGCTCATGAATTTTGAGATGAGGACGAAAATAATTTTTTTCTGACTTGACCAGAAAAATTTCAAAAAATCGAAAGGGAATTTTAAAAATACTGGCTTATTTCAAATAAAATTCTTAAAAATATAGTCATGTCCGATATGTATAGGTCAATCCGCCATCTTGGAAAAAATTGAATACACAAAATATGGCCGAAAAAAAAATGGAATATTTTTTCGGTAAGAAGGAGTAATTTTACCAACGTTGGCAAAAATAAAACTCATCTATAGTCAAATATAATGCATGAAACTCGGACACTGTAATAGTCCGGTGATATTAGGAAAATGTCTCGGAAAGTTTTGGGACAAGCCAAAAATTAGTCTACCCCCTACAGAATTTCCTCAGGAATCGGAAAAAAATAGTGTTGACCACTCAAAATGGCGGCTTTAATTGTTATTCAACTTTTTGTAAACATAATGAATTTTGCAACTTACTTGTTTGCTTATATCTTCGCTTCTAAAGGTCATAGAAAAACGTTAGACCTTTCAATTTCTTCGCCATGCGTTCCCCTATAAGGTAGGTATATGCAAAGAACTAATTTTTGATTGTTAATAACATTTTATGGCAAAAAACTGAAAAAATTGGATTTCTCGATCCTCGAAATTTGAAGTATTGTAGAAACAAATATAAAATCTGCATGTTAACGATATTATGAGAAATAGTACATACTTTTACCCTTAATGAAATGCACTTTGTTCCGTTGCAAAATATTAATTATTTTTTTTGCAATTAATTTATAAAAAAAAAAATTCAAACTGTTATACTAAAAGATCATATTAATATTTTACAGTTCTGCTTCGGTAAAAACATTGTATTTAACGTACATTTACATAATCAAAAAGAATATTGCAAAAAAATTTTAATTTGCAACTTTTTTACGCAAAAAATCAATTTTGCAACTTAAACGAATGTAAATATCTCAGTGGATTTTGCATAAAATTTATTGCAACTAACGGCATTTTAATTGTCATAAAAAAACACGAATTTAAGAAAAAAATTGTTTTGCTCCGATGCTTTGGAGCCGAGATATGAAGATTTCACGTTTTTTGTGATTACGGCGAAATTTGAAAATATTTTTACTTGAAAATTTAACTGAATATACCTCGGAGTGTGTGTTTTCACTTGGACAGTTTTACCGCGGCGGCAGCTTCGTTTCTCTTTTTCTCGGCTTCAGGAGTGGCTAGATGGACGTTTTTTTTTAATTCAACTTATTTTACTTCTACGTCCAGTGGAAGTATAGTAACGACAAAAAAAATTTTAAAAATTTCTATTGTCCAAATAGGCTTAAAATGTCATGAAACGTCGAGATTTTAAGTTTGAGCGAAAAAAAAATTTCTGTCTGTCTGTCGGTCTGTCTGTCGGTCTGTCTGTAACTTTTTTTTGTGCGCACGTTTACTCTGGAACCGTCTAAGATATTGACTTGAAATTTGGTACACATATGTGCTTTAACGAGATCTAGAACTAGATTATATTTTCATCTTGTTCCGTCGAAGGGTTGGGGGGTAAATTGGGGTAAATTTGGGGTAAATGGGTAAATCAAGCAGATAAGAGTCCATGAAATTGGCATTTAGTATATACAAGAGAAGCCGAGGTCTCAAAAAAATTTTTGGCATTAGCCACCCCCATTACCACCCCCACCTCCTTATTAAAGGGGATGAAAAAAAAATGTTATTTAGTGCATGTACAGGAACCAGAAACCTCAAAATATTTTTTTACTTCATCTACCCCCCCACTACCACACCCTATCACCACCCCCACCCCACTACCGATGTGGGGTATCGTTTTATGGGTTTTTGGGGTAGAGGATTTCAAATATTATATTATTAAAGTTCCATAAACAATTATTTTCACATATAAAGTTTTTTCGTTGTGAGTGACTTGGATAGAGAATCTGGATGTGGAAGTAATGATTCCTTGGGCAGCGGATTTTTTCTCAGCTTTCCGATTATTCGATTATTTTTCAATCATTCAATTACGTTGCTTCATAAAATAAATATGTAAAGATTACATACAATTTATTTGATAAGACATTGATGAGTGATTAGTTTTTACTCTTATTGTGGATAAAAAAGGTATACATTTTGTATTTAAAAATTAATTTATTGAATGTACAAACTAAAGCTTATTTTTCTGTCCTCGTTTTTTTTTTAGGGTGATTTTTTGTGTCGGACTCGCTGTCCGTTTCGTCTCGCATTTCTGTGTACAGACAATCATTGTCATCATCGTCATTATTTATATCAACATTTCCAATAACTTAATAATTTTCTTGCATTTCATTTAATTTAAACTGACAGACATCAATATTGATTTACTTTGTTTTAAACAGCGAAATAAACATCTAATTCATAACATAACAATAATGCGTGATTGCTTAAATTTTAGAATATTTTTAAAATTATAAAAAAACGCTGCCCAAGGAATCACTACTTCCACATCCAGATTTTCTATCCAAGTCTCTCACAACGAAAAAAAAACCAATAAAACGATATGTCACATCGATAGTGGGGGTAGGAACGGTGGTAGTGGGGGTGGATGAATTAAAAAACAAAATTGAGGCCATTGCTTCCTGTATACACACTAAATCACAATTTTATTTTTATCACCCCCTTTAATAATGAGGTGGGGTGGTAACGGGGGTGGCTAATACCAAAACTTTTTTTGGGCCGTTAGCTTCTCTTATTTATACTAAATATCAATTTTATGGACTCTTACTTGCTTAATTTACCTATTTACACCCATTGCCCCCAACTCTTCAACGGAATAAGATCAAAATATATTATTCCAGATCTCGTTAAAATACATACATGTAGCAAATTTCAAGTCAATATATTAAACGGTTCCAGAGTAATCATGCGCACAAAAAAGTTACGGACGGACCGACCGACAGAACGACAGACTTTTTTGCTCAAACTTAAAATCTCAACATTTCATAACATTCTAAGGCTATTTAAAAAATAAAAATTTTTACAATTTTGTTTTTGCGTTACTATACTTCCACTGGATGTGGAAATAATTATAAGATGTTTGATTATAAACTACTGAAATTATTTTATCTATAATAATAAAATAATAAAGCCGCTGTATTACAAATTCTTTTTGCGGAGCAACGTATTGAATAATTGAAAAATAATCGAATAATCGGAAAACTGAGAAAAAAATAAGTTGAATTAAAAAAAAACGTCCATCTAGCCACTCTTGAAGCCGAGAAAAAGAGAAATAAAGCTGCCGCCGGGGTAAAACTGTCCAAGTACGCCATTAGCAGTGAAGAGGGAGGGGAATCTGGCGTCTAGCGTGAACGCGAACGTCAAGGATGCAATATTCTCGATTTTTTTTCCATGGCCCATCTAGATATATAGACATGGCACTTTATGTAAGTGATAACACACACTCTGAGGTATATTCAGTTAAATTTTCAAGTAAGGATATTTTCAAATTTCGCCGTAATCACAAAAATCGTGAAATCTTCATATCTCGGCTCCAATGCATCGGTGCAAAAATTTTTTTTTCTTAAATTCGTGTTTTTTTATGACAATTAAAATGCCGTTAGTTGCAATAAATTTTATTCAAAATCGACTGAGATATTTACATTCGTTTAAGTTGCAAAATTGATTTTTTGCGTAAAAAAGTCGCAAATTAAAATTTGTTTGCAATATTCTTTTTTATTATGTAAATGTACGTCAAATACAATGTTTTTACCGAAACAGAACTGTAGAATATTAGTATGATCTTTTAGTATAACAGTTTGATTTTTTTTTTTATAAATTAATTGCAAAGAAAATAATTAATATTTTGCAACGGGACAAAGTGCATTTCATGAAGGGTAAAAATATGTACTACTTCTCATAATATCGTTAACATGCAGATTTTATATTTGTTTCTACAGTACTTCAAAGTTCGAGGATCGAGAAATTCAATTTTTTTAGTTTCTTGTCATAAAATGTTATTAACAATCAAAAATTCGTTCTTTGCATATACGTTCCTTATAGGGGAACCCGTAACGAAGAAATTGACGAGTCGAACGTTTTTCTACGACCTTTAGATGCGAAGATATAAGCAAACAAGTAAGTTGCAAAATTCATTTTATTTACAAAAAGTTGAATAACAATTAAAGCCGCCATTTTGAGTGGTCAACACTATTTTTTTCGGATTCCTGAGGAAATTCTGTAGGGTGTAGGCTATTTTTTGGCTTGTCCCACAACTTTCCGAGAAATCGTTATTTTTGAATCTAAAATCACCGGACTATAAGTTAAATAGAACGAAATAGACGAAAGAAAATTAATTCTTCGTCCAGTATCAAGCATTGTGTCACTTTTTTTCTTCTCGATTATAGGTTCTTTTAGGTACTTTAAGGAGATAGTTAATTTTTTTTATTTCCAAAAAGCGCATTTTTTACAATTTTCAAAAATACATTTTCTTTGACCCTCCTTTTTTTCACTCAATATTGATCGAAACAAAATGAAATACACTAGTGGCAGCCAAAGTTCTTGGGTCGATCCCCATAATAAGATAGAGTGAAATATAAAGAGCAAAATAATGTACGCGAAAGAGAGCGATATAATAACACCGATGCCAGCACTTGTGTATGTTGAGAGTTCCGCCCTCTATCCCCTCTTATTGTCTCTCCTACAGCTCGAGACGTTTATGATGAAAACAGCAGTTGTACTTGTCTTTCTGATTTCTCCACTTTCCAGATCACAGTCATTTTAGGTGGGGATGTCGAAACGAATACTCTGCAGTGATGGGAGGAAGTGGGGTAAAAAGAAAATGCGAAATCGGATGAAATCCAATTAATGATTAATACGGCTTTATTTGCAATTGGTTTCTTGTTAAAATAATTTAATTAACAGTATTATAGAAACATCATGATTTGTTAAATTTATTTAGATTTATGCTGAGTATTTTAACATGGAGTAAAATAATTTACGTTCCCCAATCTCCCCCAATGTCAAATCTCGGCATGCTTTGCCGGCAACAGGTCAGAAGCTCCTCCCACAGTCTGCACGTGCGCGCATCCCGTTAGGATGTTTAAATTAAACAGACAGGCAAATATGGGCGTAGTTCATCCATGTCCTCAAAACATAGTCTTTGTCTAATTATGAAGAAATGACAGAAACAGAATGAGTTGACGCAAATGTATCACAAAGAAAATTCAGTAAAAGAGGAAGGATTATCTTGACGAACAAAAGTAGCTAGAGAGAAAAGTGGCAACAATGTAGGTTAAACTCTTTCTTTTCAGCATATTATTTGCCCATTTCTCTTCTCTTCTACCTTACATTGGCATCGACTCAATATTTCAACATGCCACTACTGTATACATATCACGAAAGAACTTTTGAAAACCATTCATTTTGTATTATAATAATCTAGGTGGTTGCCACGATCATTAATTAATGTTTTCCACGAGAATATCGTTGCCACACAAGTCAATATTTTAGTAGAACCTGTGTTAAATAATAACATTTTAAAATATTATAATATCAATTAATAAAATACACGAATTTCAAACACCAATGACATCAGGCCCGCGCCTAACGGGTGTGCGATGCGTGCACCGCGCGCAGGCTCCTGCTTCTGGGGGCGCAAAATTTATATAGCGGAGTGAAAATATTCAGTTGCATGAATGCCAACATTCACAATATAGTTCGTGGAGTAAGGGGCGCCGAATGAAGACTTGCACACGGGCGCGCATATCCTTAGGCGCGGGCCTGAATGACATCACAAAGATAATCTGCAGATAAGTTAATCATAAAACCATAAAAAATAGAGAAAAGAGGTAAGCTCGCCGTACTTTATCTGTCCGTTCAAGTAGAAGTGGGTGCTTCTATCACTTTGCGGACATAGTTAAATGCATCGTCATTACTCCTTCTCTATTCTGAAGGACTGTCATAAACGTCAACTTAACTTTTGTCAGCTTGTTTCTCTTCGTCTGCTTTGCATATAACTTCTCAGCTAATGGGGTCATTAGTCGAATTTCATATTTTATTTTTTAGTACGTTTATGTGAAACGATCGTCGAATAATTATAACACTGAAAATATGAGGTCGATCCGATAAGTAGTTTAAGAAATATACTGCTTTAAACATGAACCGACGCGCTTAAAATGCTGACGTCATTGAATCCGAAAGTTTGTCTCGAAGTTGAATTTGCGACTGTTTAATCTAATCTGCCTAATCTGCGAGATGTACTTGATTATAGTGATTTGGAGACTATTGGAGTATTTTAACACAAGAGTATGCTGCATATAAGTGCCAAATAGAGGGGAATGAAAATGCAACTAGGATTGGATGACGTCACGCAGCGTTGATGTTCTTGATTCATTTTAAAGCCTACACTGAAAAAAGTACATGTGTAATTTTACGTATTTCTTCATGTAATCTGTGACCAGTGATAATAACTAGAATTTCACAGACTGGATATAAAATTGCATCACTGTTGTCTATAAATTTACACCAGGGCTAGTAAATTTGCAGTCAGTGTGGATAATTACATTGTGATTTAACAAGACAGTTGACGTAACATCACATTAGGACAGGAATAATTTCTCAAGTTATGTATATTTCCATGTGACATGTATTTTTACATGTGTTTGTAGCTATTTCATATTACATTATTCTAACAGTAAAGTTCCATGAATTCTAATGTAATGAGGCTGTAATTTTACGTGCAATTTTTTCAGTGTATAGAGCTAGGGTGGCCCATCTCTATAGGGGGTGAATTTTTTTTGCGTATTTTTTAAGTCTCACCCCACGAAAATATACTATTATACTAGGAATAATTTATGTCAAAGTTTCAGATAATTCGGTGAACGGTAACCCGTGCCGCATTCAGGTAGAAATTTGTAGATAAGATTTTATTACGGTAATACACTTAAATTTTACTTAAAATACAAATATCTACCTCTTTTCTCATAATGTTTTATTGGTGTAATTATTTCCTAGAAATTATTTGTTTTGGAAGTTTGGAAATATAATGCACCTACGGTAGGTTTTTATGTCAGTTTGCAATTGTGTTTTACAGTGGTGACATTATAAGTTCTAGCATACGTTCCTTTTTGAAAAAACATTTAACGATGGCTGATGTTAGATCCTTACGAAAGGATACTTTCATTTACTTAGTTGGACACTATTCGTCACAAATCATTGGCAATAAATTGCAGTCTAATAGACAAGTATTACAAGTGCTCTTTTATAACATTCGTGAAGTGAAGCTAAGTGTACATGAAAGTGCTAAATTAACAATAAAAGAGGTGTCAGTTTTTTGGGATAAAGCTCGCATTCCGACACGTCAGGATTTTCATTGTGTTAAACAACTAGATAAACTTTATGCAGAGTGGAGGAACTTACAATAATCGGCTAAAAGGGCCAGTGCGGGAGGTAAAGAAAAAAATTTCGTTGAAAAATTGGACGATCTCTTTGACATTTCTCATGCAAATGCATTGGAGTTGATGAAAATAGATGAAGATAAGCAGTTTTTAATTAACCAAAGAAAAAAAGGACGTCCTGGATTTATGCATGGTATTGATTACCAACTTGCTTCTCAAGAAAAATCAGCTGAGGAGAAATTACAGAAATTATCCGAACAAATGCAACGAAGTCAACAAGAAAAAGCTAGATTAGAGGAAACAGTCACCTGTCCATCATCAAGTAGTAATTCAGCCGACTCCAACGAAAATGAAGATGAAATAATCGAAGCCCAAGAAGAGTTGTTACAAGACCAGCCTGGCCCGTCATAGCCAAAAAAGAGGAGATTGTATGGAACATGTAACATCATCACAACAAAAATAGCCGCTGCATTTGATGCTTGCAAAATAAGCGACAGGTATGGAGTCCATATTTTGACGGCAGTAGCAGAAGCACTAGGACATGACACCACATCTTTGTCCATCAGCAGAACCAGACTTCAGCGCTCTAGACAACGCATCCGCGAAGAAAAAGCTGAAATATAAAAACTGCCTTCGGTAATTCTGAATTGCCGGCCCCAGTCATCCATTGGGATGGAAAACTTTTACCTTCTCTCACTGGAATGGGAAATATCGATAGACTTGCTATCTTAGTTACTAGTGGAGATATTGAACAACTACTTGGAGTACCAGCTTTGCCAAATTCAACTGGAAGAGAACAGACTGAAGCAGTTTATGATATGCTTTGTGAATGGAATTTGGACGAAAAGGTAATAGCTTTGTGTTGTGATACAACAGCATCAAATATGGGTTATATAAATGGGGCAGCCGCACTATTGCAACAAAAATTGGAAAGAGATATTCTATATTTTCCTTGTAGACATCATATTTTTGAAGTGGTTTTGAGAAGTGTGTTTGACACAAAAATGCCTTCCTCATCTGGTCCAAATGTGCCACTATTTAAACGTTTTAGGGAATTTTGGCCTAAAATAGATCAAAATAAACTAAAAACTGGATTTCAGGTATCAAAATTAAACACATTTTACAACCAGTTAAAGCCGAAATTGTAAAGTTTCTAAATGCAGCATTAACTTTGCAACAGCCTCGTGATGATTATAAAGAATTTTTAATACTTTCTAAACTTTTTGTTGAAGAAGAGCCTACTCACACGACATTCTATCAACCAGGGGCATTTCATCATGCACGTTGGATGGCCAAAGCCATTTACTGTCTAAAAATATTTTTTTTCCAAGATCAGTTCCAACTAACTAAAAAAGAAAAAATAGGTATTGAAGATATATGTCTCTTTATTGTAAAGGTTTATGTAAAGGCCTGGTTTACAGCGTCATTTACTAGTAAAGCACCGCTTCATGACTTAAACTTTTGTAAAGAACTCATTAATTATCAAAATATTGACAAAGAAATATCTCAAGCCGCAAGTAGGAAAATAGTGAACCATTTGTGGTACCTTAATTCAGTAAATGTTGGCTTATCTTTCTTTGATGACGATATTTCAGTTACCACTAAAAGAGAAATGGTTAAAGCTTTGAATAGGAAAGCACCAAATCAAGAGGGTATTAAACGACTTATGATTAGTAACATTACTGACGTTGAAAACAAGGAAATTCAGGACTTCATATGCGAGAACACTAAACAGTTTTTTCAAAAATTAGGTTTGTCTTTAGAATTTTTGGAAAATGATCCAACAACATGGATGGAAAATGAAAGTTATACCCGATGTTTCAATATTGTAAACAAAATTAAAGTTGTAAATGATGCCGCTGAGAGAGGAATCAAACTTATTACTGACTATAATGACATTTTAACAAAAAATGAAGACCAAAAACAGTTTTTACTCCAAGTTGTAAATGATTATAAATCACAGTTTCCAAATATAAAAAAAGAAACCCTGTCGCATGCTTTGGCCTAGTGCAAAAAATATTGTTTTTATTACTATATGTCTTGTAGATTTAGGATAATATTTGGTACTATGTATGAAAAAAACGTTTCATAATAAAATACACAAAGATAAAACGAGAGTTTTATTTCAAAAACTTCTAGTCTAGTTTTCTTAGACTACGAATTTACAGTAGTATGACCACATGTCATAGTCACAACAGATAATGTCTTTGATATTTGTATGACTTGATTAGTCATTCTAAAGATAAATGTTGCTGATTAAAAAAAAAAACAATGCATCAACCAAAGAATGTAAATAATTCCATTTATTTTTATTATTGCATAATAATGCATTCTGCGGCACCCCTTGCCTTCAATTTGCCTCAATAATATTTTGAGGGGACTGTTTTTTCTTCAAATGGAACCATTTGCAGGTGGTGGGCCACCCTAATAGAAATGAGCCAATTACATGTATGACGTCACTGCCGTTTTTGCGGTACATCCATGTAGTCGAATCGGAGCAGACCAGTGTGTCCTCATGTATTTGGACCCGCTGAAACCGAATCTAAAGTCAGAATTGTCAGATCGCTTCTTTTTTCACCCCCAATCCCCAAAAAAACACCCCCCCAAAGAAGGCCTGCGGATCATACCAGTGTGTCCTTATGTATTTTGATCCTCTGAAACCGAATCCGAAATGGGCTCATTTAGCACTTTTTTTTATTTGATTAGCGGAAAGATCTTATAATTTTAAGACCCTCTGCAAAAAACTAGAATTTTGTGAGACCAATAAATCGTCTAAAAAAAAAATCATAAAAATGGACCGCACCGCCTTGCGAGAATCGGCCGTGACGTCACTTGATAGGAACCGCTAGCCGAAGCGGCTAGCTGCAGCGCGTTATTATAATTTCACAATATTACAAATCGTTAACTCAAGCAGTGTGTTTTGAAACTTATGCGTGTTTGTGAAGAATTTCAGTTTATCAACTATTTTCACCGATTTATATTCTTCTTCTTCTTTTAGCGGGGCGACGAAGGGTCGCCGCACTCAGACCTTGTGGCCCATTGTGCAACCGCTACGAATTTATTGAATTCCCCCATTCAGGCCGGATTCTAACCCAAAGGCCAGAATCCTTCCTATAGGAGCATTCCTTATTTCCTCCAGCACCGGAAAACCAATGCCGAAGTGTTTGTTCCTCAAGTTCATAAGACTTGGGCAGGAAGTAAGGACGTGGATGGAAGTCTCCTCCTCGTCCCCGCAGAACCTGCAGTCGGGGTTGTCAACCACCGATTTATATTACTATAGGGTCATATAGTGATATGGCAGTTTCCTACTTTCTCTTCCTTATTTTAAAGTATAACAAACCAATAGCCTCAGAAAAAAATTTCAGCTCAATTGAATCAATAGCCACAGAGATATTCGCATTTGAATAGAAACACGCTTGGCCGGCCAACAGTCCGTAGAGTGACGTCACTTGGCGTGCGCCGATACCTATATTAAAGCAGCGATTTCGTAAGTCTATCGTGTCATTTTTTTTTTTTTTTGGCGTAGAACCAGGTCAAACATGTTAGGTTCCTTTGAGGATGTCACCGGGCATATGAAATCATATTTTACGACATTTTTTTGTGGTCTCGAACTTTTTAAATCAATAAAAAGTGAAAAAAATGTATTTTTAAATAAAATTGTTTTTTTTTTGTTTCTTTAAAACTATTAAAGGTACCGAAGTTGGTTTTGTGTCAAATTAAAGCACACACTGTAGCGCTTTTACCAATATAAACGGTTTGGGCACTTTCATTTTTCTAAAAATCAGATAAACTAAAAATTATATTTTATGTATTGAAATCTTCACCAATCGATAAACTTTTTTATTTTTGAAAATATTTACATACATGCAGCGAAGAAAATTAAGCCTAATAATCACAAACGTTTTTAAAACAATATATTTCTTCCTAAAATGTACCGTGTGGCAACAGCGATTTTTTTATCAGCGCTAAATGCGACATTGGGACGCAATTAATGCACCTCGCATGCAGATTAGTCGCCTAGAAGTGGCGGTTGTCGAAAATCATTAAGTATTCATTGTTCGGATAAAAATCGTGACAATCGAAAATATGCTTGTTTTAAGGAAGGCCTAAAATGTTGCAACGAGTCCAAATGTCGTTCTTGTAACATTATTAAAGATTTCGAGGCAGATATGAACGAATTAGAATGCTATTAATGTAGGGTCTACATAAACTACATACTACATATTTATCTATCCAAATAGAAAATTTATTTCAACAATAGAACTCATTTTATGCGTACGTTTTTACTTTCACTCATTTAAAAATGTCTAATATACTTACTAATTAGGTGGGCAGTTAGTAACACTGATTGATATTTATAGATTAGGTATTTATCTTTTTATTATTAAAAGGAGACTATTTTATATTTATTGTACAATTTCTTAATATTAACAACATATGATCAATACTACTGTACAATATATGAAATATTGAACAATAATATTGATCCCCTAGATGCTTTTGATCACTACTGGTTTTGTATCTATTGATATAAGTTAAACTACTACATACACCCCGACCGGGACCGTCAGATCGTTGCAGTCGGCAGGCTTGCTACAGCCGAGCGCGCAAGAATATGACTTTGGCCCGTTAAAAAAAATCGCTGACTCAATACTATGAACGGAACATGAAACATTTTTATCCTAAAAACTTTTTTCAACTATTGGCTTCAATTTATACGCAGCATGTATATACAAATTTTCATAAATAAATTTTTTTCTCGATTGTCTAATATTACGCTACTGAAAATAACAAGTTTGAGTTTCCTATTATTTTACCAACTTAAAAAAAAAATAAATCGGGTTCACGTGGGACATTGTTCGAAGCGCTATTGTGTCTACTTTAATCTAAAAAAAAAAATAGCTTGACAGCACAAATATTTTCAGAGATATAGCGGTGGAGACGTTAAAAAACATATTTCATTAAAAATCTACTTTTTTGAGTTTTTCCGAAATAAAAAAGTTCTCGACCACCAAAAAATGTCGTAAAAAATGATTTCGTGTACACGATTATCTTACTAAAGAATCCCACTAAGTCTGGTTTGGTTCTACGCCGGTTTTTTTTTTTTCTCGAAAACTAAGCGACTTTACTTCCAGATTTTACTCTACTAGAGGGCTTTGTGTTGAGTTGTAATTTGCCGCGCCGCCAACTTGTCTAAGCCTGGCTCTTTGGATTTTAGAATAATAGATTTGATTTTTATGTAACCTTATGCACAATATAATTTAGAAATAAAGGGTGAAAATATTCGTTGTTTTGGTAAACGGTGACTGTGAATAGTGTGAATGGTTTCATCCTATAAAAACTTTTACTCTATAGTTTCTATTTATGTTAAATATTCTTATTTTGTTATTTTAAAATTAACCTTTACGGTATAATTTTACAATTTTTGTTTTATTTTACACATTTATAAATTTTACTAGTGTCATTTTTGTACCTACACCGTCCCTCAATATTTTAAAAGTATTTAAATACTCGAAAAAGAGAAAATCAATTTAAAAAAAAAATTTGAAAAAAATTGAACTGCCTTCAA
Source organism: Rutpela maculata (assembly GCA_936432065.2). Lineage (NCBI taxonomy): Eukaryota > Metazoa > Arthropoda > Insecta > Coleoptera > Cerambycidae > Rutpela > Rutpela maculata. The sequence continues at coordinate 127,390,812 of OW386293.2, forward strand.
AAAATTTCGCTAAAAATTACGAAATAAAATTTCACCCTCGCGTCACCCAGTTAATAGAATCTTATTACCTAATATCGATATTGAAGTCGATTAAACATACCTACGTTTGCATTCGTTATCTGTTCATTTTTACATTGACCTCAATTGATATTAGGTAATAAGATTTAGTTAACTGGGTGACGCAACGGTGAAATTTTATTTCATAATTTTTAGTGAAATTTTTTGAAGGCGGTTCAGTTTTTTTTTTTTTCAAAAATTTTTTTTTTTTTTTTCACCCTTTTTTGTGGCCTCTATATCCTAGCTTCTACACATTAAAATATCCGTAGTTAAGTTCTTTAATATTTTTTAAGCTTTAGCATTAAGCTTTTCATCAGAGAATCCTGAAATCACTATGTATCAAATTTTATATAAATCTGCAAAAATATTAGAATTAACGCAGCCATACTGGATCTTGAATTTTTAACTTTTGACTTCAGATTCGCTTTCAGCTACTTCTAAAACACCTAACTATCAATTTTAATGCAATTTTAGCGACTTCTCTCGAATAATCTCTCCTAAAAAAAAATTGTTTCCAATTTTTGCTCACCTTATTACTAGACGTAGCTTGATGAAATTAATAGGGGACCACCGCCAAGTCATACCTCACAATTACTGATGATTTCATAGATATCTCTTAAGCGAATCCATAAGTAATGATTGAACAGATATAAAAAAAACATACATATGGGTCGAATTTTCTAAATTTTATGAAAATTAAATTAAATTTTATTAAATTTCAGTGATTTAAATCTTTTTCAAATCATTTAGATCATACTCTATTGGTTTAAATCAGCAAAAATAGTAAAAAATCTTTTGTAAAAGGATTTTAAGCATTATAAAAGATTTAAATCGTAAAAAGATTTATAATTCAAATACTTCTTAGGGCCAGTTGTATAGGTTTAGTTTAAACTACAAGCTACAGTTAAATTTAGGTTAAGCCTCTAATGTCCATTGTATAAGTGACTGTAACGGCCACCTAGAGTTTAACTATTAACTGGTGGATGGAGTACTGGTTAAACTCCAAGCTGCGGTTAAATACATGCGCAAATTGATAAACATGTGTGGAGTGATGTTTTTATAACCTCAATACTGTGCAGTCCTTCTTTTCACTAGATCCATTTCTAAGGAGTAATTTTCCCAACCCACAGAAAACATGTATATTATTATTTTATATATTTTTTCTATGTTCTAACCAACAAAACACAGCATGCTACAAAATACAGGTCGTAATATAACCTAATTAGCAAATTAGCACACAATTTGGTTGTCAACTGGTAATAATAAAGAGAAGTATTGATATTTTACGCAAGTTTACGTAAAAACGGAAGTATTCATATTTTAATAAAGTTCGCTTAAATTAACTATAAGATATACAAGGAGCATACTGCAACTAATCTAGTTTAAACTTTTGGTTAAACCTTTGTTTAAACTTGGGTTTAAACTTAAGTTTAAACATATCCTATACAACTGGCCCTTAATAGACAAAAGTATTTTTGATTTAAATCATTTGATAAAAAGTAAAGTATCTTTGATTTTTTATTTAAATCGTTTTTCAAATGATTCGTTGCAGCTCTGGTTAGGGGTGAAAAAAGAGGCAATCTGACAATTCTGACTTCGGATTCGCTTTCAGCAGCTCCAAATACATGGCTACAGGATACACTGGTCGGGTCCGCAGGTGCGACTATTTTTTTTTGTGTGGCTGTGTTATTTTTGTTTCGTCTCGAATTTTTCTTCCCAATTAAATACATAACGAAATCTGTATTTCACCATTTTTGAAAATTCGTCAGCAACCCAACTATCTTACCCCAGATGAAGTTTTGATTGTCAAAGCTAATTGAACTTTTATTAATTAACCCGTATAAACATTTTTTTGCTGTGAATACAATTTTTTCGTACCAGAAATTAGTAATAAGTGATTATTAAGTATCTCTCTTTCTCAAAAATGGAATGGTCCGAAGTAACACGAAGAGTCTGTCTCTGAAGTTGGTGTTCATGAAACAGTATATAATGGGGTTGTAGCAAGCGTGGGACATCGCCAGGCCGTGCAGGGGAAAATATAGGAATATCATGACTTGCCTTCTGATAGTCTCGCTCACGATCTGAAAGTCAATAGAAATAAATCAATAGAATGTTATTATTATATTAATTAAGTATTTATATATATATATATATATATATATATATATATATATATATATATATATATATATATTTACATATATATGTATTTATGTATTTATTATTTATGTATGTATCTATGTATCTATGTATCTATGTATCTATGTATCTATGTATCTATGCATCTATGCATCTATGCATCTATGCATCTATGCATCTATGCATCTATGCATCTATGTATCTATGTATTTTTTTTTTTTTTTTTTTTTTATGGGGCGTAGGGATAGCAAGCTATCCACAAGTGGACCCCTCGACTCCGAACAACCACCCTGGGACCGCTTTCGCATTACTTCGGGGTGGTGTCCATTTCTAGCCCTTTCCTTACGTCCCCCATCCTCTTGCGAGATTAGGGGTTCGGGGGGGCTCTTCGTGCTCTATTTGCTTTCTCCTGTTGTTCTGCTTCTCTCTTTCCCTCCATGATGTCCTTGATATAGACAGACACTGCTGTCCAAGCCTTCTCGTCTTTTAGCATGGCTGGTACCATGGTTTCCACCATCAACTCGTCTCCTAATGTCTCGCTCAGTCTGAGCCTCTCTGTTGCTGTTTTGGGGCACTCGAAGATCGCATGGTTAGCGTCGTCTAGATCATGACTACACAGCAGGCAGGTGGCGCTCTCAGTCTTTTTGAACCTCTTCAGGTATTGATTAAAACATCCATGGCCGCTAAGCGCCTGGGTGAGATAGTAATCCATCTGGCCGTGGGCTCGATCGCACCACTGTCGCACGCTAGGGATCAAGCGATGTGTCCAACGTCCTGTTGTGTCTGTGTCCCACCTTATCTGCCATCTTTCCATAAGACGTTGCCGAGCAAGCTTTTTTTCCTCTTTTTTCCTTTCTTTGTTTTCGTGGCACGCTTCGTAAATCTCCCTTCTTTCTCTAATCATCAGATCGATCGGTGGCCTGCTGGCCAATACTAGTACCGCTCCTTCCGAAACAGTCCTGAAGGCGGACGTAACTCTAATAACACTACGTCTTTGGACGGACGCCAGCCTACGCCTTATGGTTTCCCTTTCTACAGCACCTGCCCAAACCTCCGCTCCGTAGAGCATTTTTGCATGGACGACACTATCCAGTAGCCTCCTCTTGTGTTCCCTGGGGCCTCCGATATTGGGCATTATTCGTGCGAGGCTAGCTGCTGTGGCTGCCGCGTTCTCTGAGGTTCTCAGGACGTGTTCCGTGTATCGTAACCCTTGATCTATCCGCACACCTAGGTACTTCACAAATTTGTTAAACGGTACAATGTCGCTCTCCAAGGCTATCGTCGTTGGTATGTCCACTCGCTTGTTCGTAATAAGTACGGCCTCCGTTTTATGCACCGCCAAGTCTAGTCCGTTGGCCTTCAGCCAGATGTTGGCCCTACGGATGGTTTCACCGGTTAATAACTGGAAGGTGTTTGTTGTCCTTGCCGTGACCACCACCGCTACGTCATCTGCGAATCCTACGATTTTTGCTCCCGCCGGCATGTGAAGGTTGAGAAGCCCATCGTACATGATGTTCCATAGGAATGGTCCGAGTACCGATCCCTGTGGGACCCCCGCCGTTACCTCGTACTCCTTGTCACCGTTCTCTGTGTTATAGATAAGCGTTCTGTCTGTCAGGTAGCTATCTATTATCCTCATTAAATACTCAGGCGTGTCTCGTTCTGACAGAGCTCCTATAATTGCTTCCCATCTGGCCGAATTGAAGGCATTCCGGATGTCTAAGGTGACTAGAGCGCAGTAACCTCTAGTGGCCCATGGCCCAATCATCACCGTGTTCGCTGTGTTCACTACGTTTGTAATGGCATCCACTGTGGATCTCCCTTTGCGAAAGCCATACTGCCTCTGCGAAAGTCCTCCGTTTGCCTCGATGTTTTCTTCTAGCCTCTGCAGAATCATTCGTTCTAGAAGCTTCCCCATCGTGTCTAATAGGCAGATTGGTCGATACGACGACGGATCTGCCAGTGGTTTGTCGCCTTTTCTTAGGAGAACCAGGATCTGACGCTTCCATCTTTGTGGAAAGACTCCGGCTTGGAGACTGGCGTTGAAGGCCTCCAGTAGGAGCTCCGGCCACACCTCCACCACTACCGTGATTACTTCGTTGGGGACATAGTCCGGGCCGGGTGCTTTCCCCGGTCGAAGCTTCTTTGACGCTGTACGTAGCTCCTCTATAGTAAAAAGTGTGGTCTGCGCGTTGCTAGGAAGGGTGGGACGCGCATTCCTCTTTACGTCGCTCGGAAACAGAGTCTTTACAATGGTCTCTATTCGTTCTGGCTTCTTTATGCCGGGGATCTCTTGTCTTCCCAGCAGTTTCTTGGTGACTAATCTATATGGTAAACCCCACGGATCTTCGTCTACTGAGCGACATAGCTCGGACCAGCACTTTCTCTTGCTGCTCTTGATTGCGGTTCTTAGCTCCTTCCGTGCCTCTCTATATTCCTCACTAAGGGGGACTTCTTCCTCCGTATTTCTTCCGCGCATCATCTTACGGCGGGCCGCAAGGCACTTCTTTCGCAATTCCGCTATTTCGGGAGTCCACCAATAGACTGGCCTTCTCTGCTGTGGAAAACTTCTTCGTCTCGGCATGGCCCTGCTACAAGCTGCTTCGATCGTTTTAACTACATAGTCTACCACCATCGTCGGCTCTCCATTTTGTGCGATGCGCTGCAGGTCTCCCCTCTGTTTTGCGGTTTCTAGGAACTCTGTGAGCTCTCGCCTATCTAGCTTCCGCAGCACCCACCCACCTTGAGTTGCTGTGGTATTTGCCTTCTTTTGGTGTTCTTCTTTGATCTCGTACTGAATGTACTGATGGTCACTTAACGTTATATCCTCCAGCACTGTCCAACCCGACGCCCTGGCCGCAAGGTCGCTCGTTGCAAACGTGATGTCCACTACTGACCCCGTAGAGCCTCGCCTAAAGGTGTAAGCTTCACCCTCGTTCAGAATGGTGAGATCAAGTCTTCCAATCATCTCTGAGAGCGCCTCTCCTCTGTGATCCAATCGCTTGGAGCCCCATTCTGGCGACTTGCAGTTAAAATCGCCAGCTACTAGGATATTTCCGTTCGCCAACCGGAGACTGTCTTCGAGATTGCCGAGTTGTTCGACGAAATCTTCATAGGTATCGTTGGGGGAGAAGTAGCAGCTAAAGATTCTTGTTCCTTCTATATCCACCCATACAAAATTTGCCGCCGAGCCATCAACCTCTTGGATGGTTAGGTCTTTGTTGAGTATGACAATGGCCGCCCTAGCAGTTGTGTCCTGAAACCACACTCCTGTTTCCGGTTTCTTATACTGTTCACTAATTAGCAGCAAGTCCACTTTCTTTTCCACAGCGGTTTGCATGAGCAGGTCTTGCGCCTCGCGGCCTCTGCCAAGATTTATCTGTAAACACTTAATTACCATTTTCGAAGTTTGTCCCTCTCCCTCCGAAAGGTCTCGCACCGTGCGCTTCCAAGGATATGTCTTGCCCCTCCAGGTCCTCTGTTTTCGCTACATAGTACACAAAGGGGGTCATGCTTGCAATCTTTAGCAAGATGACCTACTGCACCACATAGACGACACATATTTCTTCGATCCACTCCTTTGCAGTCGTAAGCGACATGGCCAAAGCCAAGGCATCGGAAACATCTTACAACCTCTGTTCTCTCTCTAACCCGGCACATGACCCATCCGATCCTAAGTCGTCCTACTTTAAGCACGGCTGTTGCGGCTTCCGGTGGCATTGTCACCACTGCGGACTGTGTTTCCCCGAAACCTTTTCTGAGCGCCCTCACTTTTATAGCGCCAGCTTCCACGTCTCCTGCGATAGCCTTAATTGCTTCCGCCACGTCTGCCTCATCCGTGGCTCCGTCCAAATCCCTAATTACCAGACTGACCGTTCTATCTAGTGTTCGAACAGTCGCGTCCTCTCCTAGGGCTTCTTCCACTCTCCACTTTACCACTCCCCTTTTTTATTTCGATAAGGATTTCCCCTGCTCGGGTTTTCCTTATCCCCGACACTTTTAGACCAATTTTGTCCGGATCTACCTTCGTCTTCAGTGTTCTGAGCGCGTTCGCATAAGATGTCTTATCGCTTATCTTGACCGCCACTGCTTCCGGTACTCTCCGTTTAGTTTGCTTTTTTCTTAGCCCTCCTTCTTTCGCCTCTTTTCCGTCTCTGTTTTCACCTAGACATTCCTCTGCCTTACGTTCAGTCTCTGATTCGTCCCCTTCTGGTTGTTCGGTTTCCCCCTTTTTCCTCCTCTTTTTCCGGTGCTCCACTCTTTGCCAGTCAGGATGATTTCCTTTTCCTTCCGCTTCCGGTGTTTCTTCCGTTTCTGTTGGAACTCTTTGTTTAGGCTCCGCTAGGGGGGACGTAGCGGCCCGTTTCTTGGTTTCCTTTTCCCCAGTAGCATTGGTTTGTGTTCCTCGATTCACTTTAATCACTAGTGTCTCTTTGCCTACATTTTTTATTTCCGCTTGATTCTTGGTCGATGCCGTAGATTGCATGTCTCTCGCCTTTTTTAACGCCTCTCGGGTTTCCTGCATTCTTTGATAGTATACGCTAGCCGCGGTAGTTGCTTCCCGAATCTGTTTGTGAATGTTCCTGGCATCCTTGACTATTCCTTCTACGATTGCGATATTCTTTCCCAAAGCCTCAAAGGCGAGCTTTTCCTCTCTCTCTAACCGTTGAATCTCCATCTCTGGTTTCTCGGAGCTGGAATTGCTCTTGTTCCCCAAAGCAAGAATGCTTGGACAGGAGTACACTCTTTCTCTATATGGAGGAGTAGTCCTGGCGACTTTCGGTTTTCGCTTGAATGGGTTCTCGTCTTCTATGGGTTTCGAGCTCCCTCCTTCGTTGATTCCAGTAGTAAAAATACTCCCCTCGGCCTGGGATGCCACCAAGGAGGAGCCGCAGTCGTTGGCTAACGGTCCAGTGGGGCCTGCTTCACCACCCGCGCTCTGGACCGGTACTGGGGATCCGACCCCCTGCACCGTAATCAGATTATCCTTGTTCTTGTCCATGTCCATTTCCGTCCGTTTTTTGTTGGTTTTGGTCCGCGCCGGGTATATTATTTCCCCGGTACCCGCCGGCCGGGACCGGTGAGGGCATTCCCCTATCCGCCACCCGGGGACGCGCCCGATGGGAGACCAACAACTCCATACGGGTGTATCTATGTATCTATGTATCTATGTATCTATGTATCTATGTATCTATGTATCTATGTATCTATGTATCTATGTATCTATGTATCTATGTATCTATGTATCTATGTATCTATGTATCTATGTATCTATGTATCTATGTATCTATGTATCTATGTATCTATGTATCTATGTATCTATGTATCTATGTATCTATGTATCTATGTATCTATGTATTTATGTATTTATGTATTTATGTATTTATGTATTTATGTATTTATGTATTTATGTATTTATGTATTTATGTATTTATGTATTTTCAGAGTTAAGGGCTTATGGAATATTGAGGTTATGGGATCATAAGGTTGTGGATGTATGACACTCAAGCACAAGGATCCGAGGTCACAATCTTATTAACTCCCCAATCAAGATTCCTCACTATTTTCATTGGATTCTCAGAGTTATGGGGTTGAGAAGTTTTACGGTTTCCCGTGAGTTATGAGGTCAATACTGAGGCACCACAATGTTATTAGGGTGAAGTTTTAAAGTTGAATTACTTCTGGAGTCTGATTTAAATGAGCTGCGATCCACTTTTTTGGTGTTAAAAAAAAACCTGACGTGCGGGGGAAAAACTAAGGTCAGATTCGTGTTCAGCGGCATAAAATACAAGGGATAGGTATGGTCAGTACCTCAGCTAGACCTTTTTTTTTTTTGTGGGACTGTGTAATTAATTTTAATACTCACAATGAGGACGTGATAGGGAAGCCAACATATTGTATACATAAAGACGACGATCATCATCATCTTGATCACCTGCAATAGAAAATAAACTTATTAAATATGTCGCTTTCATTAAGAAAAGTCGCAGAAATTCTTTACAATCCCAGTAACTACTTGATTATTAATTAAAACACTGTTAGATATTACGGACTTTTGACATATTACTCAGTCCCAAATCACATTGTCTGTTGTCTTTGTAATTTTGATTCAAATATATTTATGTCATGGTTAATATATTCATAAACTATTATATAAAAAATATATAAACCGCAAATAAAGTAATCAATTCAAGTCAGTCTGTTTATGAAATATGTACTACCGATAATAGAAAAATGAAGTGGTCGAAAAAAATGTTGTCCATATATTCCAGTCCTTTTTGAGAAAATAAAACACAAAATAAATACTGTCTGAAGAAATCTGCAAATTTTATACAGAAAACTTTCCTCTACGTTTCTTTTTTTAGATATCCGTAGGTATAATTTTGCTCTATAAATATATCAGATTTTCATCCTTGGCAATATTCGAAGAAATATTTAAAAATTAAGACTAAAAAATTAAACAAATCAAACGGGTATGATAATATGCTACTAAAGTGTATAAGGTAAACTGATGTACCAGCTGCCATGATGCTTACTGAGAAGTGCAGCGGAAATATTTTTAACCCAGCTCGCATCTAGCATATGGGAGGGAAGGACGTGGGGAAGGAAGCAGACACGCCGATTAAAATTTTATCATAATATATTTTGTTTTGAATACATCTTCTAAAAATCCATTAGAAATGCTATACTGGAGCGGAGCTGGCGAGAAAAAGAGGAGTTTTGAAAACAACTTTTTTTAAATATTTTTTTTTGACAATTCGGTTACGCGCGTTCTCTTTTATCATATTATCAACTTAGTTCGGCTTAATCACACGGGGTGGCGGAGGAATTCGCATTTAAAATTCGCAAAAACACGTTTTTCCACGATAACATTGTTATTATTGACCTGACGAAAAAAAAAGTAAAGTTAAAAATGGAAGATCTCGCGAAAAAGCATAATCTTTTTCAAATCGGGCGGTAACTTTTCGTGCAAATTTTTTTTGAAAATACCCGTTTTTTTGCCCTAACACTAATACACAAAAAAGTAATTCCTTAATTTTTTTTACGAAAAAAAGAAGTTAGGGGGGTGAGATTTTTTTGAGGTACGTGAAATAGATAAGATTGATGGAGCCGGAGGATTGGGGTGGTGGGCAAATTAGGGGAGGGGAAAGAGGTAGAGAAAGGAGAATTATTCAACCCACTTGAACTTTTTTCCCTGTCTTGCGATTTTCAAAAACCAAAATGGAATTTGTTCGTTATGACGTCTAATATTTGACTGAATAATTTGTTTTATTTTTTTCAAATAGACAAATTTGTGGGAGGGGAAAAAACCTTTTTTTTTAATGCGTTTTTGATTACGAAGGAAAGGGCTCAGAAGATAACTTTTTTTACAGGTAAGTGAGATTTTATTTATCTTTAATTTAAGGAAAAAAATATCGCAATCCAAGTAATAGGAAGGGAGGGAGGGGGCATAATGCGTTTGCGGGAATAAAGGGTTAAGGAAAAGGGATAAGGACTTCGGATCTTAATATTCGGATATATAAATCTTTTCTCCATCTTAATGTTTTATCAGTCTACCCTCCATCAAATATTAAACTTATTATAAATAATTATTATTTAACACCGTCACGAGTTTTCACGGCGCATTTCTCTTAGTGTAAAATCTGGAAGTAAAGTCGCTTAGTTTTCGAGAAAAAAAAACCGGCGTAGAACCAAACCAGACTTAGTGGGATTCTTTAGTAAGATAATCGTGTATACGAAATCGTTTTTTACGACATTTTTCGGTGGTCGAGAACTTTTTTATTTCGGAAAAACTCAAAAAAATAGATTTTTAATGAAATATGTTTTTTAACGTCTCCAACATCTCTGAAAATATTTGTGCTATCAAGCTATTTTTTTTTTAGATTAAAGTAGACACAATAGCGCTTCGAAAAACGTCCCACGTGAACCCGATTTATTTTTTTTTATGTTGGTAAAATAATAGGAAACTCAAACTTGCTATTTTCAGTAGTGTAATTTAGACAATCGAGAAAAAAGTTTATTTATGAAAATTTGTATATACATGCTGCGTACAAATTGAAGCCAATAGTTGAAAAAAGTTTTTAGGATAAAAATTTTTCATGTTCCGTTCATAGTATTGAGTCAGCGATTTTTTTTAACGGGCCAAAGTCATATTCTTGCGCGCTCGGCTGTAGCAAGCCTGCCGACTGCAACGATCTGACGATCCCGGTCGGGGTGTATATAATAAATAGTTTAACTTATATCAATAGGTACAAAACCAGTAGTGATCAAAAGCATCTAGGGGATCAATATTATTGTTCGATATTTCATATATTGTACAGCAGTATTGATCATATGTTGTTAATATTAAGAAATTGTATAATAAATATTAAATAGACTCCTTTTAATAATAAAAAGACAGGTGGTAGTAGCACAGTACCTAGAGGTAAAAAATATGCAAAACTTCGAAGTAATGTCATATTGAACGGATTTCGTTCATTTTTGGCAGTATAATAGTAAATGTTTCACAGAAAAGTTTCTATATTGAGCGGGGGCCTCTTAATTTATAGGGGGTGGATGCCACCCCCTTTGAGGGGGTGGCACTTAAAAAATATATGAAGTACAATCATATTTTAAGAAGAAAAGGTTCTATGCAATTTTTCATATAAATTAATAGTTTTTACGTTATAACGACTTGCGATTTTAGCTTAAAAAAAGGTATTTCTAAACGGCTTTCGTCAAGTATCTCAAAAAGTATTACTTTAAAAAATATTATAGACCAATTACAGAAAGTACAAACTGGGAATTAATTATATTTTTTGTTTATTGATGTAGGATTAACAATTTCGGAGATATTTAAGTTTACATTTGGCATCCAAGTGTTCATAAGATAACTATTTAGAGTGAGAGTTAAATATCCCAGAAACTGTGAGACCTACGCCAAGGATACTAATAGATACAACAATAGGTTATTAATTAAGCTCTTAACTATTTTTTATTTGTTTATGTAGCATAAAAAACAAAGAAGTTATGACCGAAGCAATGTCCGTCTACACATTATTTTAATAACAACGTCGCCATTTTGCTACTGCAATTAGCCAGTAATTAAAAAAAAAATTAATTTCAAACACGGTTTCTCATTAATATGCAGCATGACGCAGTTGCTCAAATTTTTTGGTTCGTATACAGCACTTGCTTTAGAAAAAATACAGTTTAAACTATAAAGGTATTTTCGATAAAACGCATTTTTTTTCCTATTCCAAATATCTCAATAAATATTAGTTTTGTTCAAAAATGTGTAGAGACCAAAAATAAAGCTCATAAACTAATAATGAATTTCGCTTGTTTATTTATTTACATAGATTTAATAGTTTTGGAGATATGAGTTTACAAATGGCATCCGCGAACGTTCATAAGACGAAAAATGCAGTTTAAATGTTAAATATTTCAGAAATTGTGACGCATGCTAAGAAAGGAAATTAAAGACAATTAATTGCGCTTTCAAATTATTTTTTACTCGTTTTGTTACTCTAATTAGCCAATAATTTAAAAAAATTATCTCAAATACAGTTTTTCGTTAAAATGTAGCATTACCTAAATGCTCACATTCTTTTTTGGTCATTTAAAGCACTTGCTTTAGAAAAAAATGCATTTTAAACTTTAAAGGTAATTTCGAAACCCTTGGATACCAAATATAAACTTATATATTTCCGAAATTATTAATCCTACATCAATAAACAAAAAATATAATTAATTCCCAGTTTGTAGAGTGCTTTCTGTAATTGGTCTATAACATTTTTTCGTTAAAGTAATACTTTTCGAGATACTTGACGAAAGCCGTTTGAAAATACCTTTTTTAAAAGCTTTTATTTTAAGCTAAAATCGCAATTTTGTAGTCGTTATAACTTAAAAACTATCAATTTATGTGAAAAATTGCATAGAACCTTTCCTTCTTAAAATTTGATTCTATTTCAGCTCCAATAAATATATATATATTTTAAGTGCCACCCCCTGAGAGGGGGTGGCACATTTTTTCTGAATGATATCTAATTTTTTAGATGACAGTAAGCAACTCCACCGCAACCTAGAATGCCATATATTAATCTATATTCAACTAACGCTACTTCTACGCGACTAATCTGACCAACCCTGCATGCGAGGTGTATTAATTGCGTCCCAATGTCGCGTTTAGCGCTGATAAAAAAAATCGCTATTGCCAAACGGTACACTTTAGGAAAAAACATATTGTTTCAAAAACTTTTGTGATTATTAGGCTTTATTTTCTTCGCTGCATGTATGCAAATATTTTCAAAAATAAAAAAGTTTATCGATTGGTGAAGATTTCAATACACAAAATATGTATTTTTAGTTTATTTGATTTTTAAAGAAATGAAAGTGCGAATTGTGCCCAAACCGTTTATATTGGTAAAAGCGCTACAGTGTGTGCTTTAATTTGATACAAAACAAATTTCGGTACCTTTAATAGTTTTAAAGATATGGCGGTGGAAACAAAAAAAAACAATTTTCTTTAAAAATACATTTTTTTCACTTTTTATTGATTTAAAAAGTTCGAGATCACAAAAAAATGTCGTAAAATATGATTTCATATGCCCGGTGACATACTCAAAGGAACCTAATATGTTTGACCTGGTTCTACGCCAAAAAAAAAAACCAACACGGTAGACTTACGAAATCGCTGCTCTATCTAGTTTTAGGTGTGTATTGGATATATAATACAATTGTTTTTCCGCTTAACTCGCTCTAACTCAAAAACGGCACAATGGATTACTCTCAAATTTTTATCGTGTTATCACTATATTTGTTAACATAATGTGTTAATATGTAGGTCAAATAATAAGTGTAGAAAGTATTATTTTTTTTCTAAGGCTATGTCGAAAATTTGCATTCTCAAATGTAACATGCGGGAAACTTTTTTTATCTTTCGAAATAGATACCATGTGTATCGAGAAGTAACGAAGATAAAAGATGGACGTAACTTTTTTATTTGAAACTTTTTTTCTAGAATTTCTAGTTTTCGAGAAAATTGCAAATGAGTGATTGTTGGCCAAGTACTGCAATTAACTGCTATAAGATTCCACGTTCTTTATGACCTCTTTATCATTAAATAGGTTTTGCATGTATACTTCAATATCTAAAAGTGTCACTCCTTCACGGTTGGCAAATTAAAAGTTTTTAAAAACTCTTCGCCGATTTGTTTAACTTTTTATATAATTGTTGTGCATTCTTTAGAAATCTCTTCTCAGTTTTTTGTGAATGTTAATTTTTGGACATTGTAAATCTTATATTGACGACCTATTTGATAAAACATTTGTCAGTATAAAAAAAAAGTAAAAAGAACCAACTACATCTATAATAACCTACCTGTGTTTCAAACTTGCAATCCTTGGATATCAAGCTAAAATTCTACCTATTGCACGACCATACCTTTTGAAAAAAAAAGAGATCATAAAGAACGTGTGGAAATCTAATAGCAATTAACTGCAGTACCTGGCCAATTATCACTCATTTGCAGTTTTCTCGAAAACTGCTAATTCTAGAAAAAAAAAGTTTCAAATAAAAAGTTTCCCGCTTGTTACATTTGAGAATACACATTTTCGACATAGCCAAAAAAAATAATGCTTTCTACACTTATCAAAATTTGACCTACATATTAACACATTATGTTAACAAATATATAGTAATAAAACAATAAAAATTTGAGAATAATCCACTGTGCAGTTTTTGAGTTAGAGCGAGTTAAGCGGAAAAATAATTGTTTTATATCAATACACACCTAAAACTAGAGAAATGCGCCGCGAAAACTCGTGACGGTGTTAAATAATTATTTATAATAAGTTTAATATTTGATGGAGGGTAGACTGATAAAATATTAAGATGGAAAAAGGATTTATATATCCGAATATTAAGCTCCGAAGTCCCTATCCCTTTCCCTTAACCCTTTATTCCCGCAAACGCATTATACCACCTCCCTCCCTCCCTATTGCTTGGATTGCGATAATTTTTTTTTAAATTAAAGATAAAAAAATCTCACTTATCTGTAAAAAAATTCTCTCCTGAGCCCTTTCCTTCGTACTCAAAAACGCATTTAAAAAAAATGCAAAAGGTTTCTCCCCTCCCACAAGTTTGTTTATTTGAAAAAAATAAAAAATATATAAACAGTCAAATATTAGACGTAATAACGAACAAATTCCATTTTGGTTTTCGAAAATCGCACGAGAGGGAAAAAAAGTTCGTGGGGGTTGAATAATTTTCCTTTCCCTATCTCCCTCCCCTCCCCTAATTGGCCCACCACCCCAATCCTCGTGCTCCGTCAATTCTTATCTATTTCACCTACTTCAAAAAAATCTCATCCTCCTAATTTCTTTTTTTCGTAAAAAAATTAAGGAATTACTTTTTTGTGTATTAGTGTTAGGGCAAAAAATGAGTATTTTCAAAAAAATTTTTACGAAAAGTTACCGTCCGATTTGAAAAAAATTACCAGATTATGCGCTTCCGCGAGATCTTCAATTTTTAGTTTTACTTTTTTTTTGTCAGGTCAATAATAACAAAGTTATCGTGGAAAAACGTGTTTTTGCGAATTTTAAATGCGAATTCCTCCGCCACCCCGTGTGATTAAGCTGAACTAAGTTAATAACATGATGAAAGAGAATGCGTGTAACCGTATTGTCAAAAAAAATTTTTTTAAAAAGTTGGTTTCGTTTCAAAACCAGATCCACTCCGCTATAGGAAAATTATCTGAACTTTGTTATCTGAATAAAACGAGTAGAAGTTGCAGTTGGACGTGACCGACTGCAAATACCTGTTTGATTCGTAATTTGCACGGACACGATACGATTCACCTTCAAAGGGTGCCCCTAAGATTGAGCACATACTCTATATGCATTTTATTTTCATTTTTGATAGATATCCGATGTCGGTAAGGCCTGACTGATCATGCTATTGTACATATAAAATTTGCCTGTCAGAACTCATGTGTTTATTAGGTATTCGTCAACGCCCGACTGCAAATTCTATTTGTATTGGTAAGAGTCTTATCAAAAATACCGTAATAACATTTTCAGATAAAATTGTCATATCATCTAACCTACATGAAGTTCGCTCGAACCTGAAAGACGCCCTGTATATTACAGTTTAGATATCTTGTAAGTCTTTGTACTTTTATGTTCTTCTAACTCAAAGTTTATATAAAATAATGATCTGATGATCACCCTGTATGACGGAGATGACTCAATTTCACTAGGAAGTGTTCTACCATGCCATTTTATAAATGTATCAAATTTGAAACGAAGATTTTATGCCCAACAAAAATTATGGTTTTTAATAGCTAGGAATTTGAAATTTGTAAATAGCGCAGGACTGATATCAAAGAAGGTCTTAAATAACAGCACTTACAATTTTTCTTCGCAGTGAACAGAGATGGCGCTGTGGTGCTAAAGTATTTGGCTGGAACCCTGAAATATGATTCATATAATTAAGGAATTAATTGTGAATAATTTTGGTTATACTGAAAATTTTGTAAAAAACGGCCGTTTTGGAGCTATCTTTTTCTTAATTTTTTTTTGTCCATGTAAATTATTAAAACATTTTTGTTAAAATTTTTATATCATTGGTTATTTAGAACTTTTATCTTACTAAATGCTATATTTTAGATTATTACATATTTTGAAAATTACTAATTTCAAGTTTTACAAATATAGATGAATTTGAAAAATTTTTGAAAATTATAAAAATGTTCAAAATAAGTGATAATATAGAAAAAAAAGAAAGAAAATTTATTTAACCAAGTTACAAAAAGCTTTTTAGAGGAGCGAAAAAGAGGTAAAATTGTGTCGTTTTTTTTTTTATCTAAAAAATGAATTGAGCTATCGATGTGAACTTTTTTTTGTTATAAAACACACACTTACGCACTTCTTTCTATACATAGGATTGCCAATAAAAAAAAATGTGAACATGCCAAAAACGTAGATGGCCCTGAGAGTTTAGAGAATACGCCATCAAATTTTCACTAAGCGAGGAACTTTTTTGTTTTTGAAAATTTTGTGTAACATGCTATGAAGAAAATGAAGTCAATAGACTAAAAAAGTTTTTAGAAAAAAAATATTTTCATTATTAGCAACAGTTGCTAGTTACGAATTTTTTAGTATGGAGGAATTGTCGTAGCGTACGCGCGCGGCACTTAAGAATAATAATGATTATGTATTGTGTGTAACGGAACTTTTCATTATTATTTTTTTATGTTTAGGACTGTTTTATCACGTTTTAGGATCTGAAAGGATAACTTATTTTTTCCAGTGGCGCATTAAGGTTGAAGGCAAAAACGAATTAAAAATCCCAAATAGAGTATCTGAGATAAAAATGCATTGCATTGGGATCTCGAAAACGGTAAAAAATAATATTATAGTAAATGGAAAAAAAGTTGCGCAACAAGGGGGCTAATAAAATTCCATAAATAAAAGTTTAGGAAAAGTAATAATTTTGGAGTGTTTTGATAAAAAGTAAACTATCAAGTTTTCCTTTTTTTTGCGTTATTATTGGAGCTAAATAGAAAAGACAGTTCCTTAAAGCAGTTCTTTTTGAACGTGACAATCTTAATATTTGTATCCGACATTTCCTGTGTCAGAGTCTCTACCCGAAACTCCCATGCATTGCATTTTTACCCTAGATCCACACAATAATTGAGTAAACGTGTTATTTTCGCCTAAATTAGGTAACAAAAAAGAAAAAAATATCCTAAATTAAGTCTCTTTTAATTTCCGCAGCCCCAATTATAAAAACCCTGTTTCCATGGCTTGTGCACAAGTTTATCGTTCTCCTCTATTACTACGCCACATAAAATCTACTCCATTTTACAATGAAACTTAGATTGCTTTTTTATCTTAAATATTTTTTTAGCAGATAATCCACGCACAATTCGCACAATGGCCATACGTTCTACAATATAATACAAGTGGTAATAAGGGAGAGAATATCGTTACACATTTTACTTCCACATCCAGTGTAAGTATAGTATCGACAAAAATATTTTTGAAAATTTTTATTGTCCAAATAGGCTTAGAATGTCATAAAACGTCGAGATTTTAAGTTTGAGCAAAAAAAAATTCTGTCTGTCGGTCTGTGCGCAGAATTACTCCGGAACCGTTTAAGATATTGACTTGAAATTTGGTACACGTACCTATGTATTTTAACGAGATCAGGAACTAGATTATTCCGTTAAAGGGTTGGAGGGTAAATGGGGGTAAATAGGCAAATCAAGCAAGTAAGAGTCCATACAATTGGTATTTAGTATATAAAAGAAGCTAAGTCTCAAAATTTTTTTGGCATTAACCATCCCCATTACCGATTCCCTCCACATTATTCAAAGGGGCGAAAAAAATAAAATTGTCATTCAGTGTGTGTACAAAAACCAAAGGCCTCAATTTTTTTTTTACTTTATCCACCACTACTACCATCTCCCTTCCACCACCCTCAGCCCCACTACCGATGTGGCATATCGTTTTATAGGTTTTTGGGGTAGACGATTTCAAATATTTTATTAGTAAAGTTACATAAACAATTATTTCCACATTCAAATTTTTTTCGTTGTGAGAGACTTGGATAGAAGATTTGGATGTGGAAGTAGTGATTCCTTGGGCAACGGTTTTATAATTTGACCTTCGACGAAAACGAATAACGTTGATCGTACACCGCCCTTAGACTAGTTAGTTTTAGTGGACGCGGGCGTATTAATACTCAATTTCTGCAATTCGCGCTCTCCAAAAAAATCACTGTACCTAAACTATCAAAGACACAATAAGAATTATGCTATCAAGAACTTTTTTGGTCTTTTGGCTTCTTTATTTTCTTCGCAGCATGTTATACAAAATTTCCAAAAATAAAAAAGTTTGTAGCTTAGTGAAAATTTGACTGCGTATTTTCTGAACTTTCAAGGTTATCTAAGTTTTTAACATGCTTAAAAATGTTTTAATTAAGAATACTATACACAGGCAGAAGCGCTTAAGTGTGTGTTTTATAACAAAAAAAAGTTCATGTGGATATCTCCATTCGTTTTTGAGATATGGCATTAGATGTTCAAAAAAACATGATTTAAAAAAAACAAAATTTCACACCTTTTTAAAAATAACAATGTCCATGACCACTAAAAAATGTCGTATTTCATGATTTCTAATGAACATCGACCTATTTAACGAAATGGTATATGTCTCAGTTTGTTCTAAGATTTAAAAAAAAACTCGAGAAGGAAGCGACTTTTCCCCTGTTTTTTACTCCACTATTTGGCAAGTCAAAAATTATAACAAAAAATATGGAAATATAAACATACAAATACAATAAACAATAAAATTATCATATTATAAACAACAAACAAGAGAAAAAAAAACATTATGCATTAAAAGAGTAAAAGAACATAAAAATAGGGTAGACGACATTTTATAAAAAGGGAAATTCAGTGTTAAAATATTCTACCACTGAGTAAAAACAGAAATTCAAGAAATGCATTTTTAACTTGCGTTTGAATATATTAAGGATCTTTATGGAATTTGGTAAATGATTATATAGCTGAAGGTTTAATGAATTTCTTGAAGATTTAACAAATCTATTTCGAGGTTGTCTAAGCAGTGGGCGGATCTGGTTGAATAATTATGAAAATCAGAATTGGTGACAAAATTGCCCTTATTTTTGTGAATTTCCAATAACGAAATATACATAAATAAAGAAGGTACAGGCAGTATCCCCACTTTTTTAAAAATTGGCTGGCAGTGATCCCTCCACCCAGCATTGCTGATTAACCTGAGAGCTCTCTTTTGTAATTTAAAAATTTTAGTAGCATGGCATGAGCCACCCCAGAGAAGTATTGCATAGGTAATGTAAGAGTGAAATAAGGAGAAATAGCAAGACTTTAAAGTGTTGGAACATAGAACATTTTTTAGTCTGCGTAGTAAAAAAATTATACTGGATAATTTGCTTGAAAGTACCTCGACGTGTTTACACCAGCTTAGTTTGTTGTCTACAAAAACTCCAAGTATCTTGACACTGTCACCATTTACCAGTGCATTTCTAGTGGAAAATAAAAGTTTTTGAGTTTTGTCTTCATTTAGCATTAAACTGTTAGCAGAGAACCATACCTTAGCTTGCTGAATAGACGCAGCGGAGGTGATGTTTACATTGTTAATGTCATAATCAAAATTGAGCATGGAAGTGTCATCGGCATAGGCAATGCATTTAACAGGAGACAAATAGTGAAAAAGATCATTTACATATAAGATAAAAAGTAGAGGCCCCAGTACAGAACCCTGGGGCACTCCGTATTTGACTGGTAGAAACTCCGAATTAATGTTATTAATAGAGACACATTGTTGTCTGTTGTTCAGATAAGATGAAAACAGATTCAAAGGTTAAACTCAATTTTTCCACAAGTATGTCATGCGAGACGCAGTCGAAAGCCTTGGATAAATCACATAAGCTAATAACTACATGCTTACCGTCTTCAAGGCCTTCCACAATGTCAGATACTATTTTAAAAACAGCATTGGTGGTAGAGCATTTGTTACGAAAACCAAATTGGCAACAATTTAAAATATTATTAGTGTCTAGATACTTGACAAACCTTTTAAGAATAATTTCAGTAATTTTACCAAATATGGGTATGATAGATATGGGACGATAGTTATCGATTACATTAATGACTCCTTTCTTGAAGAGTGGTAAAACTTTAGCAACCTTAAGCACATCAGTGAAGTGACCTTCACTAAAACATTTATTAATAAGGAGTTAAGCGGTTCCAAAATTATGTCAATGGTTTCTTTGATAATTATTCCATAAATATCGATGCAATTGGAATTACTTAGACTATAAACCGCCTCTGAAACTTCCTACAAAGTAACTGGCCCAAGAAAGAAAGAAGAACTAAAGCTAGGTAAATTTTTTAAAAGATCTGTTGCCTGGACATTCGATATGGGTATAACAAATTTCTTGGCCATAGTGGAGAAAAATGAATTAAAGGAAGTATTGTATTCAACAAGAAAGAAGTTCTAGAAGACCAATGTTCTAAAGTTATTAACAAAGAAGGTACAGGAGTTTTCAAGATGTATATAGACCAAAAAAATAAAGAAAAGGATCATCATATAGCTCCAAAACAGCTGGTTTTTACAAAATTTTCTATATAAACAAAATTATTCATAACTAATTCATATAACAGAGCGAGCGCTAGGTGGCTTTTTCAGCACGTCATCGTCGAGATATTTTTATGGTTTAATGGATGTTAACGATTCATAAAATCGACTTCTGGAGGGGCACCTCTTGTCCTGTCAGGTACGTCACGAATACTGTCTAAAAATCTGTGAAACTATGTCATCGTTACAAGGCTCATTTCTTTTGTGTGTACACATTTTATGTTTAAAATGAATAAAATAAAATCGCCAGAATGTGTGGGCGGTCAGGTTGCACAGCCAAAGGTCAAAGTTGTATCAGTTTTAGGCTGAGCATATGCATTTAAATGTTTAGAAGACAGAAAAAAAATTCCAGAGAGAAACTCCTGTCAGTAAAGCTAGACAGAAAGAAAATGTTGAGAAAAAAATCAAATTTTCTTCAATTATTCTAAACATTTCCTTTCTGGCTAGCCTTACTGACAGGAGTTTCATTGTGGGATTTTTTTTCTGTGTTCAAAACATTTAAATAAATTTGCTCAGCCTAAAAAAAAAAAAGCTTGTAACGATCACGTGATATAACTCCGTTTTTTTACTTGAAAATAATTTAGTATCTCAGCGCCATTTATGTGCATTGCGAAGGAAAAAACTGCAGTTATTTTCTGTCTTTTTAGTATCAATCATATGCCATTTACAAATTTCAAATATCTTTGTTATTTTTCGAGATAATAGCCCGGGGACTTTCAACAGTAACGCCCTGTATATTACATACAAGCAGTTTATACTGTTTTATGTGTTTGTTGTTTGTAAGGGTAAATATGTTGTATTCAATATTCAGTATGAATTATCCAGAGTTTTTTTTATTTTATGAGCAGTAGTTTGCAAATGGTTAGCTCTATAAATTATAATTCGCAATTTACAAATAACGTTAACAGATTAATATACGTCAAAAATAGACAGTCGTAGTCCTCTCACTTTATTTAATGAAATTAAATAAAGTAACCATTAATAGATAAGTACAAGATATTGTAATATACCTTTGACTATAAAAAATATTTTTTTGCAACCAAATGGTTGATATGGAGCGATGAGGGGATTTCATAGGGAGGAATTTTAAAAATATCGTGTGATAATAAGTAGTAATATATCGCCTTTAGGGTTATTAAGGGTAGGGTTTAATTTTGATATTTAATTTGTACATAACAACATATGGCACGTAATGATGTGTAATGTGTATTGACTTCACTGAGAGCGTTTTTCTTTTGCAGAAGGGGCAGAAGTGTGCAAAAATTATTTAATATGTAAATAATGTACAGATAACGGCAGCCAAGCACGTAGACGTACGAATTTATGGATAGCTAGAGTTTTCATGTTCACGGGTGCGAAGCAGATTGAATGCGCAACGATACAAAGGCATTTAAATGGTGAGATGGTTGCCCATTTATTTCGATGTAAACCCGGCCCGATGTACGCACTTGCCTACCGTTATCATAACGGCAAATGATAAAGACAGATTTTTATGATTTTATTTTTTTTAAATAAAAATTGCAGCAAGAAAAATGTTTAAAAGGGGAGAAATCACCTATTAGCCAGACAAAAAAGGAAGGAAAAACAACAAGTGTGAAAAAATGTGTGGACTGAGTAATAAACATGTGTAATATCTCGAAGAAAAATTTCTGTTGAGGCTATCTTTAGGTTAAATTCAAATAAAATCATTTTGTGTTGGTCCCTAGTAGACAATTGTCATATTGCCTAGAAAGAAGCTCTGTAGGCTAGTTAGAGAACCTGAAGTGACGCCGACCGAAGGGAGGGCGAGTCACTAGTACCGAGCATATAAATGTATTCATATATATATGAGGCTAGCTTATATAAATGTAACATACTATAGATACCAACATCAGTACGATACTTGTTAGGTAAGTCTTCTCTCAACATACATTGGAATTGGGCAGGCATGTAAAATTACTCACCTTTATCTTGGATTTGGTGATACGTGTGTCCCTGGAGGTTTCCGCCTCCCCCGGTATTCGATGACACCAGATAACTGCTGCTATACTGGTGTAGGTGAAAAGAAGAACTATAGCGGGTATGACGTACTGCATCACCATCACAATTCGGGAATAGAGAATTCCATATTCCGAACCTACAGCTGAATAGTCATCTTTGCAAATAGACCTGAAATTAAAAGGTTTATTAAAGTGAGGTGGTCTAAAAGTAGTTGAGAACTAACTCTAAGTACCTGAATCCATTTTATTACATTCATCTATTACAAATAATTATTTTATTCAAGGTTAAAGCACTAATTGATTTTTGATGGAGCAATCTATGAAGGTATGGTAGTCTCTAGTAGCCAAAATACTCAATATGGAGGATTCTGTCCATGGAGACTTTTGTTCAGAATGGGAAGGGCTACAACTTATAGAAAATCCAGACAATTTCGTTAATCGAAAATCCAATTTCCGTAAGATTAGAGCGGGGGTTCTTCCTAGCAAAAATCAAAAGATCAAAACTATAGTTACTTTATAGCCAATATGTTGAGATCAATGTTATCCAAGAATAAAAATGTTGATACTAGTAGTAGTCCTGTCAATGAATGGTTTCTAGAGGGAAATGCCCAGATTACAATTTTTTACTTGAGGGCTGTGTTTGGACTATTTTGTAAACATACCAAAAGTCCCCGAACATAGGAGGTGCAGGGGGGCACGAAGGAAGTCCCGGTTTTTGGTTTTTCGCTCATATCTCGAAAACGGTTAGCCCTAATCAAAAAGTGGCTATTTGCAAAATTAAAGCTAAAGCTAAATTTTCTGCAATAATGTTTCTATTAATTTTTTTCGTATCTGTTATGGTTCAGTAATGAATTGTATATCTTTTGACTGTATCTTAACTTTATTATAAATTGAAAATTTTTTAATAATCATCGTAGAAAAAAATGTTTGTACAGGTATCCGTGTCACACGAGGTGTCACAGTAGACTGAACTCAAATATCGAACAAAAAATGTCTTTGTGTCTGTAAGTGTCTGTGTGCGTGTATATGTATGTGTGTGTATACACCTTTTCTTGTAAACACGGTAACTGCTGTTAGACTTAAAATATTTAATTACAATTTGGAACAAATATAAAACAGCATAGTACAATAATCCCTATTGAAATTGGGCCATATCTGTAATACATGGTGATAACCAGAGGCCTACAATCTCTTTTACGTAAAATAGGTTTTATTTTAAATTCAGAGCAAAACATTATAAGGTTTTTGATTAAGCATACAAAAATATGAAGATGTATAAGATTTATCCACATCTTTCTGCGCTTTCATGTTTCCCACCCATCGAGGATGTTCTTTACCTGCTTTAAAGGTTGGTCTTGCTGTGCAAACTCAATACCGTTGGCTTTCTCTTCTCTCAAATTGAAAAACTCCACAGTGCATCTTTCCGGTCTTAAAAGTTTTTCGAATACTTCTTTTGAACTTAGGGTGGTTTCCACACTGAGACGGGTTTTGGAAAAGCAGTTGGGTGCTCTGCACAGTGCACTGCGACCATTGCGCAGTAAAAACAAGAAAAATTTGCTCTCCCACATCTTCCTCCGCCCCCGTCCAGCAAGGGGTAGTTTTCATCTCTCTAGTAGGTTGGTTCTTTGGCTGCGTTCACCCTCCACCATGTCTCCCTCGCATTCTCAAGAGCTTGTAAGTTAGAAGCTTCCATGACTCAGATCTATGTCCGGAAGGGTATAGAAGGGGTCCAGAAGGCGCACCAACAACTTGGGGGGGGGGATGTTATTACGCCCTTTGCAATAATAAATGAGAGCACGAGGGCTGCAAAGTGCCCATTCATGCTACTTTCGGTAATGATACTGATATTCATAACTTTACCCCCATTTTTGTGGGGTTGTGTAATTTTATGTACCCGACACGAATAGTGAATATCGCACATTTAATGAAGAAGGAGGTAATATGTTCTTTACACCTAACATTCGCAGCAAATCGCATACACGCATTTTGTACAACCTATGCACATCGTAAGCTGCAAGGCAAGGACCATAAACAGTGTCATAGTATTTAAATAGAGATAATACTGATAAATCTGCAAGTTTTAGTTTGACATTTGTGGTGAGTACATATTTATATTTGTATAAATATATCAACCTACCATAAGCTCTTCTGATAACATCATTAATGTGTGGTGAGAATGACAAATTATTATCAATTGTAGATTGTTAAGGGGTCGCTTGGCCCTGGGTTGGCCTTTCTTCACCTCGACCAAAAAGGTCTTTTGTGAATTACCCTGCATCTAGTTATTGCCCAGGATTCCAAGACTTTTTGCAAAGCTTGCGATTTTCCTAGGAGCTAATTTCCCTATGTCTTCAGGCGTTAATTCCGCCTGTTCTAGGTACTTTAGCCTAATGCGGATTAGCACCTTGCATTCACAAAGTATATGTTCCACAGTTTCAGTTGCAGCTTCACAGTATCTGCATTTGTCATCTTCTGCCATGCACATGTTCTTGAGATGATATCTTAAGTGGCACTGGCCAGTTAGAAGGCCTGTGATCAGCCTTGGGTCGGACTTTTCAAGTTAGAGAAGCCTTGTGGCATTCTTTGTTGAATAGGTTATACACCTTTTCGCTTGTCTTCGGCCTGGAGTGTTCCTCCAGTGGGGCTCTTTTGTTCCTTTCCCATTTTAGGACCTCCTCCGTTATGTGTCCCTTGGATAAACCACAGAAGGGTTCAGGTCCAAAAAACGGGGCTTCAGCCCGTTTTCTTGCGAGGCTATCAGCCAATTCGTTGCCTTCTATCCCCTCATACCCTGGCACCCACATCAAGGTAACCTTGTTGTTTTTGCCAGTTGCTTCAGGGATTGTCTGCATTCCCAGGCAATTTTTGCTGCATGGCTAATCGGAAAATATATAGATCTTTACCCTTCGAGTGCCACTATTTAGGCATTCCTGGGCACACAGATCTATAGCATGGATTTCTGCTTGGAAGATGGTTGGGGTATTACCAAGGGCCTTAGATAGCCTGCATTTAGGCCCTGCTACGCCCACACCAACTCCTTCGTCCATCTTGGATCCATCTGTGTACTAGATGATCATGGGGATGGCTAATGTCAAAATTTTTGAGACCTTAAGCAGCGTTCTCCTACAAATTCGTTGGTTGCTGGTAGCCGCGAATGGGTCGCTGCTACCGAGTCGCCAAGGCATGTACATTAGAAAATGAGAGACGCAGGAAGAAAGAATTGCCTTTGTTTAAAAACAGACAGACACAAGGATTTCAATCAGTTTTAATAAAAAATCATCTAAAAGATAATGAAACGAAATTTAAAGAATTTTTTCGCATTTCACGATATCAGTTTAATTATGTACTGAATCTTATAAAGAATGATGTTCTAATGACACCTTGCAATAGGGATGTTCACAAAAAAAATATTCATTAATATTAGTTAAAACCATACATTAGAGTCCTTAGTACTAAAATCAGATTTTTTTTTTATTAATAAATATTTTAATTTTGTCAATTATTTGCAACAAAAATCACCCCAATGCAGTGAGGCTAAGAAACGTTCCCAGGCAGAGGCTAATAACATGACGTCACTTACCTTGCAGGCACGCGGGCCTGTATGTGTAATGCGGGTTCGTTATTTTTTATCGAAAGACTAATTTAACATTATTCATCAGCATGTGTTCCAAAATTTAAAGACATTTTGATTTATGATTTTCGAATTACAGCCTCCTAAAATTATAGTTTTAAAATATTAAATAATCAATAACTTTTAAACGAATTGTATTTCGAAAAAAAGTAATTCTTCATTTTCTATTTAAATTCACTTTTTCTACAACCAAGCGTCGTCTATAGTTTCAAATCTCATAGACCAAGAATTTTTATTGAAAAATTACCAAAATTGAATTTTGAATTTTTTTTTTTCAAAAAAAATCATTCCTCCTTTTCTATTTAAAATCGCTTTTTCTATCACCCACTGTCGTCCATGCTCTCAAATTCGGCAATGTTTAATGCTCGTATAGTTTTTTGCGTTACTATACTTTCACTGGACGTGGAAGTAACTATCACCACCTAAAGTTAACGGCAGAAATCTCTGGACACCTTGTATATCTTGTATAATTGATCTATAAATGAATGTTGTACTTTGTCTGGAAAATTAATTTGTAATTATATGCTAAGAAATAAAAGAAAAAAACATTTACAGCAATAGTAATAAAGGACAAAAAAATTGCAGCGTTACAGGCAGACTGACTGACAGAACGATCGACAGACATATTCTTTTGTATACACTTAAAATATCGACGTTTCATGACATTCTATGCCTATTTAGGCAAACAAATATTTCAATTTTTTTTTACTACACTTCCATAATGTGGAAGTAAAATGCAGATAAGCAACGTAAAATATATGAATGTTTAAAATGTTTGAAATTTCTTATAGCACCCTGACCACGTTTTTACAGAATCTACTTCCATAATGAGATTATTATTCTCCGTCTTTACTGAATAGAGTATACATCATGTATAATTATAAAAATAACGCTTCTCCTACAAGTTGTCGATTCTTTTAATGGGAAAATCAGTATATCATAACTAGTTCAATTAATGTCACCACAAACTTTACCTTAAATTGACATAACACACACCTTTTACTTCCCTATCATATCCCATTTCTCTGGTACTATCTAAAAGAACTTACCTATCACAATACTCGTAATACGTTCCCTTTGGCTGGTAAACCTTCACGAAGGTCCCGGAGGGCAACACTGTGATTCCGGCTATCAACCACACCAAAGCTATGATGGACATGGCAAAACTCTTCGATATCCTCGGCTTCATCGGCCACATAATCGCCATGTACTTATCTATACTTATAGCTACCAGGGTGTAAGCACTCACAAACACTGATAAGGCTTGGGAATAGCTCAAAAGGGGGCACAGAAAGCTGTAAAAGGGCCAGTACTGTTTTAAAACCGCGACGGCCGTGAAAGGTACGCAAAATATAGTAATTAGCAAGTCGCCCACTGCCAAGTTCATGATGAAATAGTTGGTGACGGTCCACATCCTCGGAGAAGATAGGACTGTGTAAAAGACGAAACTGTTTCCTATGAGAGATACTAAGAATATCGCGGCGTACACGGTGTAGACAGCACCTTGGAAATAAGGGTTGAACAGGATGAAATCCGGATCAAGGAAATACTTGTCGCAGTCTAGCTGGAAGGTTATGTTATCTGTTGAGTTGGGATCCATCTTTGTTGCACTTGTTTATTTCTTAAAACGCCGACTAATTTTGTTGCGGTAGATGGAACGGTGGTGCTCTTGATCCATTGTATGTTACCCTGAAACAAAAATAATTTGTTTAATTATTTCCAGATGGTGTCAACATAGTTGGCGAAACGCATTCAATGATAGAAAACGGTAATTGACTCAGTTTTCATCCACTCAGGAATTATTTGAATTTCAACCAAAAGAAAATAACCGAATTTCATTTGCCTAAGCACGTATGTAACATAGAAAAGCTATACAATAGTTGCGCTTGAAAACAAGATAGAGCGCGTAATGTCGAATTGAAAGCGTTAAATTATCCAAAAAAAAAAAAATTAACGACTCATATTCGAAACTGTCAGCGAACAAAGGCAGAATGACACGCATCAAAATTATTTTAATTTTGCCAGCAGGAAAAACAATTGTTTACTTACCACTTCTAATAAAACTAACAAAACGCAAACGCAGCAATTTAACATGTTTTGAACGGTAATTTAAAAAATGCATTAGATTCCATCGTTACAAACACTAATTTAATTTCGTTGAACTTCAAAACTCTTCTCGCGCAGTTATTGTTTAGGGAACTAAGCTCTAATTAAGTTGCTGGTATACTAAACGAAATTATAATCATTTCTCTAGTGTGGTTAGGGCGGGTATAGGGTTGCCAGGCCAAAAATTCGAAAAGCCTGACTTTAATTACAAATTTGCCTAGGCATTCGGTACAAAAAAACAAACAGCATTCGCTCGCCATAAAAAAATAACTAAAATACAAAATCAGTCTTTTAATAGTTTTGTTAAACTTGATTAATTTAAAAACAAACATTTGTTACATAGGAACGGAAAGTCATCGCAAAACAATAAAATGTATCTATAGAAAAGCGACTAAAAACGAAAAAAATCACGTTTTAGAGCCTTAGGCAAAAAGCCAAACAAAATCCCGACATGCCGGACGTTAATTTTTAGCAGGACGAAACCGTAAAAAGCCAAACATGTCCGACTAAAGTCGGACGCCTGGCAACCCTGGGCGGGTAAGCGTTTTATTTGTTTTGGCTCCTTTTTCATAGAAAAATATTTATTATATTTTATATTTCAGGTACTTTCGGAGCAGTTGCGCATATTTATAATCATATCATGTTTGCGTAATAAAATAATAACTTGAAATAGTTTTGATTCCGTGTAACCTTTGCTTTATGACGATACAGGGCGAGAGTGACAACAGTCTATATTATTGACGAAAACCAAACAAACTACAATCAAAGATTAGAGAATTTAACAAGTCAATACAGCCGGCGGAATTCCTTTGATATTTTAGTAATGGCGCGATTGACCTCGAGCTATTATTTCGGAGTTATCCCATTGTTGCCCCGTTTAACTGAATTTCACAGATCAAATGTTTTGCGGGTTTGCCATAATCTGATATGTGGTAAATTTTATTAGGCAATAGAAGCCTGTACACTATAACGACTAAAAGCATAAAATTTCATTAAAATATAATTTATTTTATTAAAGGAATAATAATTATTAAACCAAAATCAACAGAGCTGCCAAATCCTTTCAAATTAAATGTTTACAACTCAGTGCGCATGCTCACGTGTGATGTGTTTTTTGTTTACATTATTTGAAGGTGAAGGTAATCAGCTGGTAACATTCTCTTGGTTTTAATTTACAAATTTGCTTTTAATATTTTGTGTTCAAATTAATGAAAGTTCGTATTTAAGCCACCATCAAGTGTAATTTGTTGCAGATTACATATACAAAAACTGTAAAAATACTGTAAAATTTTGAAAAAAATGTTACTCTGTTACCTACATGTTTTTTTTTACATTATATTTGAGATAACAATAATTATTTTCTGTTGTTTAGGTGCCGTAAATGAATTCAGGCTATTGGAAGACAGGACTCACGAGCAGTTTTAGGTTCTCATCTGAAGAAAAATTTCTGTTTTTACAGTTTCTATACACGCAATACATTCCACTCTTTCGGTTTTTAGCAATAGTTTCCATTTTATTAGTACAATTCAACACAAAAACAATATTTAGCACAATGTGTATAGACCAGGCAAATCTCAGTGTAAAATGGGTTTGGCGTGAACTGTTTGGGGACAGTTATTTGTTTATCGCAATGGATAACTCTATTAATGTAGGATAAGTACATAAAGTCGCAAAAAATCCCAACGTGAGCTAAAGCAGCCATTTAAAAAAAATGACCGCCAGAGACATTTTCTTTAAAATCATATATCTCAGTAACCGTTGCTCCGATTTTAGATTTCTTTTTTTTTGTTCCATTCCTCACTTCACATTTTACAGAAAGTATGATTACATATTTTACGATAAATTAAACGATAAACTTAGGAAATTAAAAAATAATTTAAATATTACGGAAGTTTAAACTTTTGTAAACTCGAGACGTTTGTACTGAAATTTCTAGTCAATTTTTGAAAAAATAATTTTAATAAAAGTTCTAGAGCACACAATTAGCTTTCATTTGTTTTTTGGCCGATGTTACTAACTCAAATATTAACGGAGTAATAGTTATTTATATATAAAATTATAATCATTTTTAATAATATACATTAAGGTATAAAGGGTGCCCAGTCAGTGTTCTCTCGGAAGAGCAAAACGGCTAACTTTATAAAAAAACTTTCTTAACAAAACTTTCAATGTTTCGTCTCTACTACAACTTAAAATTATTTTCAATTATACAAGGTGTCACAAAAACGAGTCACACAAGAAAGTATAATTTTTTTTAATAGAACAGCCTCTATTTCCTTAACGCCAGTTAAGCCTCCAAGGCTCCTGTATTACACCCTAAAATATTTTGCCAAGTTATTTTTTTCTGTTTTTTTTTTTGGGCAGTTTACAAACAATTTTGACTGGCATATCTCCGCGATTTATTAATCATTATTTCTAAAAATGTGGGATGTTGTTTGATAATGATGTATTTACTGAAAAACATTTTTGAAATAAATCTTTAGTATATCGGGTGTCCAAAATATTTGCGTACATTTCTTGATATTTAATTATCATTTTTCTTATTTTTTTTAAATGGAATACCTAGGTATACTTTTTTTACATTAATTAATAAAACATACAATTCCTCACATTTTAATATCTCTTTATTTCTATTTCAAACGTTTTTTGAGACATGATTATATCAAATAATTTTTGCGTAAATTAAGGTGCTCTTTATTTTAGCATTAAAATCTATATTTTGTTTTGCATTTTTTTCAATTTTTTTAAATGGAATGCCTATAATTTTTTAAATGGATGAGTAGCGCTTACGATTTCTCACATTTTGATATCGTACACTTTCTTTTATGAACGGTTCTTGAGCAATAATTTTTTTTCACGATGTTGAAACTAACCTAACAACTGCTCAAAGTGTCCACCATTTTGATTCAGGTAACACTGAGGTCTCTTGATAAATGAGCGCCTTGCACAGTGTAACATATCAACATTTATACGATTGAAACACCGACGAATCCTTTCCATCATATCTTCTCGAGTCGTTGGTTCTACTTTATAAACGTCTGACTTCACAAATCACCAAAGAAAAAACCCACTAAAGTCAGGTCGGGTGAGTTAGGCGGCCATGTAATGAGACCTAACATAATTTAATAAAACAATAAATTAGATATTATTTAACAGTTTATTAAAATATTGGACCTCCTCTTCCTATCCACCTTTCAGAAAACCGATTACTAATGGCCTGACGAACATTTCTACTAAAATGTGGTGGTGCACCTTCAAGTTGTAATCACATATTATTTGTAATGTAATCAGGAATATGCTCGATTATTTGTGGAAACGTATTTTGCGTAAAATCTAAGAAGACTGCTCCATTCACATTTCCCTTAAAAAAGCGGGGATGAATAACATAATCATGTACAATTCCTCCCCTTACATTTAATCTCTTGTTTTGATTTTTCCGTGCAACATGACAGTTTTCTCTGGCATAGTAATGGAAATTGTGCCTATTCACAAATCCCTTACGATGAAACGTTGATTCATCCGTGAACAATACAAATTTGAAAAATTCTTCATTTTCTTCAATTTGGTTTTGAGCCCACTGGCAAAAAATTAATCTACGATTTAAATCCACATCCCAAAACTCTTGATGTATCTGAGCTCGATAGGGGTGAAACTTATTTTTACGAAGACATACGGAAACACTAGATTCGCTGACCTCTAAATCTCTACTTAACTCCCGAACACTTGCCATAGGATTTTCGATTACCGCTAAAGTTATAGCCAGCTCATTTTCTTCATTACAATACCTTTCGTCGTCTCGCCTTCTTTTCATATGCAAAATTTCCAGTACGTTCAAAACGTTCTTTCAAATTTTCTAGAGACCTCACATCAGGACATCTTCTATAGGGATATTTTTGACCATACATTCTTGATGCCAATAAACAATTTCCATCACATTCACCAATAACGTAATATTTACCATAGATATTAAATCTTATTGACAATAATTATAATTCATATTTTTAAATATTAACAATATTAATTTAACTTAATCACGATAATCTTAAACACATTAGAGAAATGTCATAGAGTGAAAAACAAACGCAAAATAAAAGACCAAAGCCATACTAGATTTTAATGCTAAAATAAAAAGCACCTCAATTTACGCAAAACTTATTTGAAATAATCGTATCTCAAAAACGGTTTGAAATAAAAATTAAGTGTATAATATTAGAATGTGGGGAATTTTATGCTTTATTCATCCATGTAAAAAAAATATAGGCATTCCATTTAAAAAATTTGAGAAAAACAATAATTAAATAACAAGAAATGTAAACAAATATTTTGGACCCCGGTATAATAATAATTTATTTCAAAAATGTTTTTCAGAAGATGCATCATTATCGAATGACACTCTACATTTTTAGAAAAAACAATTAATAAATCGCGGAGATATGCCCGTCAAAAAAATGTTTGTAATTTGCCAAAAAAACAGCAAAAAAATTATAACTTGGCAACGCTGCATCCGATTGGCAAAAAATTTTAGAGTATACTTCAGGACCCTTAGAGGCTTAATTGGCGCCAAAAAATTAGAGGGTATTCCATTAAAAAAATTATACATTCTTGTGTAACTTCTTTTTGTGACACCTTGTATAATTTCACGTTATAGTAGAGATGAAACATTGAAAGTTTTGTTAAAAAAGTTTTTTTATAAAGTTGCCCGTTTTTGCACAATCTTCCGAGGAATCACTAACTGGACACCTTGTATATTTCCAAGAACTCAAGTCTTATTTTCTTCAGTTATCTTCTATTTTATGCCCAAAGATGTAATAACACTTTCGATTGCACATAAAAAGGGGAAGAGAACAAGAAAAAGAAATCTAAAATCGGAGCAATGGTTCCTGAGATATGTCCTTCTAAAAGAAACGGTTCTGGCGGCCATTTTTTCTAAATGGTGGCTTTAGCTCACATTGGAATTTTTCGGGACTTTTATATCCTCATTCTAGATGAATAAAGCTATCCATTTCGATAAAGAAATAGCTGTCCCCAGATAGTTCATACTCAAAACTGGATTTGCCTGCACTAGTACACTTTGAACGGCACGGCACGTATTTAAACAAAACAAACGTCATCTGATGCGTCAAGGTCGGGCATCAGCTGGCCATTGTCGGCCATTGATTCGGAGTTACTCAACTATCTTTCTCTTGAAAGGTTGTTTTCTTTCTAACTGTCCGATCTTGTTAATTCTCTAATCTTTGCTACAGTTATAGGGAAGCTATCCAAATTGTCAAGAATGTGAAAGTGATTGCAGAGAAAATCACTGGTAAATCCCTACCATTTTCATTTCTTTGATTTACGCGAATTATAGTGTTTGAATGGACACACCATAATATGCTCAATTTTTTTCGTGTTGAGTAAAAGGCGAAAAGCTTATAAAACCAAAACCGTGAAAAATTTATAAAATGCAGTCAAAATATTACCTACCGGCAAATTTTAATCTCTATTTTATCCAAAACCAAAACCATCTCCTCATATTGTTTTGATTTGATTAGATTTACCAACGCACTGTAGGTATTGCTACCGCTCTCAAGAGCATACCGCCACAGTCGGGCCGAATACATCTACGCCGAGTTGGATTAGGATTATGCTTGTTATCAGCAACGAGAACAACAAGACGCCTAGTACAGGAGTATTTGTGATTTGTATTTATTATTTTTTTCCTTGTTGTACTCATTGGTAACTTTTTAACGTTTCTCTTGCCACAATTTTTATTTTTAACTCATTGATGTTCAGTCTAGCTCTTCTACTGTCCTCCTGTATTTCTTTTTCGTTTTAATTATAATGCATAAAACTGTGGGCTTATAGAATATAAGTTACGATTCAAAGAATATATTACACAACTATTTAAAAACCGCTGCCCAAAGAATCACTTCCACATTTTTTATCCAAGTATATGTAACTTTAATAATATAATATTTAAAATCCTCTACCCCAAAAACCCATGAAACGCTACCCCATATCGGTAGCGGGGTGGGGGTGGTGATAGGGGGTGAATGAGGTAAAAAAACATTTTGAGGTTTCTGGTTCTTGTACACACACTAAATCACAATTTTTTTTCATCGCCTTTAATAATGAAGTGGGGGTAATGGAGGTGACTAATGCCAAAATTTTTTTCGAGACCTTAGATTCTCTTGTACCTATATACTAAATACCAATTTTATGGGCTGTTACCTGCTTGATTTACCTATTTTCCCAAAATTTACCCCAATTTACCCCCCAACCCTTCGACGGAACAAGATGAAAATATAACCTAGTTCTAGATCTCGTTAAAGTACATATGTGTACCAAATTTCAAGTCAATATCTCAAACGGTTCCAGAGTAAACGTGCGCACAAAAAGAGTTACAGACAGACCGACAGACAGAAATTTTTTTTGCTCAAACTTAAAATCTCGACGTTTCGTGACATTCTAAGCCCATTTGAACAATAAGAATTTTTTGTCGTTACTATACTTCTACTGGATGTGGAAGTAAAAATGGTACACATCACTGAAAATTCTCACAGATCTTATTTAACTTATGAATTATGATATGAAAACATTACAGTGCGATTTTTTGATATTATCACAATTTAACTATTGTGGTAGTGTATGTGGTCCATGTTTAGACACTGTTGATGTAAGGCGTATACAAAAATTGTCAATTTCCGGTTTAAGACTTATTTATGGTACAAAAAGAAGATAAAGATTCACATAACTTATTGGATACTGGATGTCTTAATATGTATGACAGATATAGATTCTGTATGTAATGTTTCATCTATAAAAAATAAAATACTAACATATTTACACAATAAAATAAAATTAGAAGAGATGCTCATAATAAGAATATTCGCGATAAAACTATATTATATATACCTTGTCACTGACAGGAAATCTTTAAAACATCGTTTTCCTACTACATTGTCATTTACATAAGCAAATGTAATAGTAATTTCCAACTTTCATCCACGTGGTATTTCTTATGGAAGTCTTCTTACTCTAGTTGAGAAATATTTCAGGTTTTGTGCTTTTTTTGTTATTTCCTTTACGTCTTTTCTCTTTTCGTATTTTCTATATCGACTTTTGCTGCCCTCTTTGCTTTAATGTTTCTTATCCGTTCTTTTATCTCCCTGCCTACCGAGATATGACATATTTCTAAAACTGAGCTTCTATTACTCCAAGACAGGTTTGGCTCTTGTTCCACGTGTTCCTTAATGTTGACTCAAACATATGCTAGGTTTTCAACGAATTTTTATTTTAGTTAGACCATGTGTGAAGTAAGGTTTCCCCGATGATAATCTTATCTTCCTCCGTCTGGTCGCTTTTTCCTATATGTACCTACGTTAAAGTCTCCTAATATTACAATGGACATTTCTCTTTTTTCATTTCTTCTGGTTTCTTGAGATAGCTCCCTCTTCTCTGAAGGTACGTATACTCCTATTAAGTAGATGTCTTTTCCATTTTTTATTTCATTTCAATTTTAAAAAACCTCCAGAACACGAAAGTACTGCTCTGATATAACAAATTTTTTGAGGTTGGCATTCTGAAAAATTGTTGTAAAAAAAAATATGGCAGATCAAAGATGGCGGCGCATGACTTCTTTAAACAAATTCTATCTCCGTTATTTCTTAACGGATTTTAAAGAACAAAAAAAGAAAGTACTCATTTTAAGTACACCTTTTATAAAAAAAAATAGTGCTGTCATATAAAGTCATGATATTTTGTAAATTTTTTAGATAAATGAAAATATCAGAATTAATTTATTGACTTATTTACTTTTAGCGGAAAATCCATTGTAGTACATGAAAAACTCTTCAAATATAAGTTGTAAAGAATTTAATGCTGACTTTAAATATGTCTTCACTTTTGCGTTTACT
Source organism: Rutpela maculata (assembly GCA_936432065.2). Classification (NCBI taxonomy): domain Eukaryota; kingdom Metazoa; phylum Arthropoda; class Insecta; order Coleoptera; family Cerambycidae; genus Rutpela; species Rutpela maculata. The sequence continues at coordinate 127,426,786 of OW386293.2, forward strand.
TTAAATAATAATTGTTTTAAACGTCAAAAACCTTGCGCGTGTCGTTTTCCAAAACGAAATAATCTGACGGTGTAATAGCGGTTATGGATATATTTAATAGCAACAGTTCTAAACGTTTCAAAACAAATTACTTCTAACAGATGAATTATTATCTATTATAGTCGATATGCATAATGTAGTATTATCAACTATATATTTAAACAAAAACATAAATAATAAATGTTTTTACAATGTTTCAAATTAAATATTTATAATTCAGTAATAATAATAATAATAAAATGTTCTGCTTATAACAATATTTTTATTGTGTTCGATGTTTTCAAAGAAAATTCATTAAAAAACCAAATGAGAGAAAGAAGATCTAGAGGAAAAAACACATATTACAGAATAACTGATAATACATTGATCAAAAACGTAAGTCTCAAAGATTTTTTTTCGAGTATTAAAATAAAAGATAAGTTAACAAAATATCTTGATCAAAAAATTATGGAACATAATTTCAATTCAAACAAAAATATTGAAAATGTAGTCATTTCATACGGAAATAAAACATATTCGAAGTCTTCTGATATTCCCCCTGAAATTCTAGCAGACAATAACCATGAGAAAGCTGCTACTTTTCTTGTTCATCATGCAATAATTATTGGAGAAAAATACGGTAACAGCATCAGTTTAACTGTAGACAGTTCCGATACAGACGTTCTTATTATTTTATTAAATTATTATAAAGTGTTGCCTCAAGAAACAAATATATTAACAGGACGTGGAAAAACAAGAAGAATGATTTGGCTGAAACATATCACCGCTACTTTAGGTCCGCGTATTACAAAAGCTATCATCCTTGGATTCCATGCATTTACTGGAACCGATATAACCGGAAAATTTTTCAGAAAAAGCAAAGAAATGTGTTTAGGATATATTTAGGCTTAAATGAAGATGACAGTATGTTAAAATCGTTTTCTTTACTGGGTTCGGAGGAAACACCAAATGATCAAATTAATAGGGACTTTGGAAAGATTCGTTTGTATGCTTTACAAATCTACAACAATTACTTCTGTCAAGGAATTACGATGGAAATTATATTCTATAAAAGGACAGCAAAGAGAGAATTTGCCGCCTAGGCTTAATGCTCTTGAACAGCATAATCTTAGGTAAATATATTAATTTAATCGAATACTGCGCTATTTAGTAATGTTGGGTTTCTTATATAGGGCAAATTTTATAGCGTGGGTATGGAAGTTAAGTCATATTCAGAAACTTGCCAATCCAGACCTATATCGATGGAAAAAAATGGAAGGAAGTTTATATGCGGCAGTTCCAATTACAAAGTCACCTGCTCCTGGAAGCCTATTGTTTTTAATAAAATGTGGCTGTAAAAAGGGATGCGTCAGCAAAAATTGCAGTTGCAAAAAAAAATTTTATGTTCTACCGAAGCTTGTGCATGTACAGAATTCGAATGTTCCAATATTGAACCAACTGACATAAATGATGACGACGATACGGAACTTGATATATCTGAGGGTGAATCGGGTAAGATCAATATAATATTTTAGGTAAAAACAAAATAGCTTAAGTAAGAATACAATTCTTTCAGAAGACTAGCAAAACATTTCGGTCTGGCTGACAGCTGCAAGAACTTTTATATACGACATTGCTGAAAATTTTATATTCATAAAGTATTGTTTTTATCTATATTTAATATCTAATAAATAATGTTTATTTTTTTCTCATACTTTTTTTTTAAGAAATGATTCGTCACCAAACTAAGGAAAACATGTTCAAACTTAGCATATTTAATAAGCACCTCTCTTGAAACGTTGAGAACTTCTGTTTTTAAATTGCTAGTGCCCATAACAGCTACTGAACTGTGGTAGATTCTTTCGATCGCAAAGTGACACGCGCAAGGCTTTTGACGTTTAAAACTATTATTATTTAAAGTAAAAGCAACAGTGAGGACATATTTAAAATCAGCATTAAATTCTTTACAACTTATATTTGAAGAGTTTTTCATGTACTATAATGGATTTTCCGCTAAAAGTAAATAACTTAATAAATTAATTCCGATATTTTCATTTATCTAAGAAATCTACAAAATATCATGACTTTATATGACAGTACTACTTTTTTTTATAAAAGGTGTACTTAAAATGAGTACTTGCTTTTTTTGTTTTTTAAAATCCGTTAAGAAATAACGGAGATAGTATTTATTTAAAAAAGTCGTGCGCCGCCATCTTTGATCCGCCATATTTTTCTTTGTAACAATTTTCCAGAATGCCAACCTCGAAAAAATTGTTATATTAGGGCAGTACTTTCGTACCCTGGAGGTTTTTTAAAATTGGCAGAGCATCCAAGCGAATGTCAATATGAGAATGGACTATTTAGTCTTATTTCATGTAAATACAATACGACTTGATTGCATTGCATACAAACCTTTATAATGTTTAGGGAGGTTATTTTTCATATTGTTACTTTCTTATCTTTTATCTTGTTGCGTATATAGCCTACTGTTTTACAATAATTTAACAGGCTAAACCCAGGAATAAATAAAACCATTGATGTTCTTTTGATCATCTGTAAACAAATATAACTGTAAAAACAGCGTAAATTATTATGTCTATAAGAAGTAAATAATTCGGTCCTAATCAAATGCAATTTTGGTTGTAAACACTCACAGATCTTTCACATGGAAAATGTCAAAGGAAGATGAGAGAAAATACCTAATAGGTTATTTGTTACACTGCATGTCATTGTTAATAAGTTACAAGTCTAGGGTTCTGATTCGTAACGAACATTGAAAACAAAAAGTTTATGATTAATATCTCCAGAACGCTTTACCATAATAAAATTTGTTATTTGTACTTATCTCAGTTACAGAGTCATTATATGATAAGATCGTATTACGGTGGGCGGTACCAGGCAGGTAATTCGACAATTTCTCCTACATCCCTGAACCGATTCAAAAACTTTATAGAATGGTACTAGGCTATTGAAAACTAAAGAAAGAAAAAAAATTTCTTGTGTGAAAATCAAAAAATTGTTTTTTGTTGACATCAATAGTCTGGTATCATTCTATCAGGTGTGATAGACACCTACGCCTATGGCAGCCTATGTCATCTCCCGGCACCCCTGCCGTGATCAGCAAGTATTATGTATCTTAGTTTATAAACAATATAAAAATAAGGAACGATTATAATGAGTACGCAGAACTGTGGAATAGCATTTTAGCTAGCGAGGGGCAGTTACTTACTGTATTTAATAATGTGAACATGTATTCATAATTCAATATATTTAGTTCAGTTTATATTTTAATTAATTTATCCTTTCATAGCAGCGGTGGGATATACACCTCTAAACTACCCTGTGGAGTGAGTGAGTGGCACTAAAGAGAGTTTTTAGTTTGATAGTTAAGTGATACTAGTTAGAATGGGAAAAGCACGCTCAAAGAATGCCAGTACCAGAAGACCGTCGGTGTCATCGAACACGTCTTCGGTGGACGAAAGGCAGTCTTCAGTGGATGAAAAGCTACATAAGAAAATTAGCCAGGAGACCGTTGGTGTCATTCGGTGGACGAAAGGCAGTCTTCAGTGGATGAAAGGCTACGTAAGAAAATTAGCCAGGAGACCGTTGGTGTCATCGAACACGTCTTCGATGGATGAAAGGCAGTCTTCAGTGGATGAAAGGCTACGTAAGAAAATTAGCCAGCTGGAGCGTAAGATCAGTAAACGCACTCAATAAACATTGTACTAATAGTAGACAAACGCCGTCCGTAAATTCAGTTGTTATTGAAACTGTTAGATCAATACCAGTATTTGATCCAAGTGCTGAAAATTTTAGTTTAGTTTATTTAGTGTTGTACCCTTTATATTTTAATTAATTTATCTTTACACAGGTTTTCTCTAAAAGCCTATCAAATATTTTTTCAGTCGGTTCAGGGATGTAGGAGTAATTGTCGAATTACAAAATCATTTTTTAAGCGCATCACCGCCACCCTTAAACATCATAGGCACAGACCCGGTCTTTGGGGGAGGGTGGTGCCACGAGCTTAATACAAGTGTTTTTTTTTTCGTACTGGACTCTCCTCCCCTCCCGCTCATGAATTTTGAGATGAGGACGAAAACAATTTTTTTTCTGACTTGACAAGAAAAATTGCAAAAAATCGAATGGGAATTTTAAAAATACTGACTTATTTGAAATAAAATTCTTATAGTCCTGTCCGATATGTTTAGGTAAATCCGCCATCTTCGAAAAAAAGTGAAAACACAAAATATGGCCGAAAAAATCAAAATTGAATATTTTTTCGATAAGGAGTAATTTCGCCAAAATAAATCTTATCTATAGTCAAATATAATGCACCAAACCCGGACACTGTAAGTTAAATAGAACGATCAAAGATGGCGGACGAAAAAATTCGTGTGTCAATTTTTTTTCTTTTCGATTGTAGGTTCTTTTAGGCACTTTAAGGAGATAGAGTTAATTTTTTTTATTTTCAAAAAAAGTGCATTTTTTACAATTTTCAAAAATGCATTTTCTTTGATCCTCCTTTTTTTCACCCAATTTTCATCGAAACAAAATAAAATATACATATCACGAAAGAACTTTTCAAAATCATCCATTCTGTATTTTTTTGAAGTATCCGAGACTTTCTATTGTAATAATCGAGGAGGGTTGCCACGATCTTTAATTAATATTTAGCACAAGACTCTCGTTGCCGCTACGGCCGCCATGTTAAAAAAATGGTGGTCAAAATAGGTTTTTCTTAATTATCTCATTTTCTGTTAATTCTATCCTAAAATTAGATATTACCGATATTGTAGAAAATAAAAGAAGTTACAACTTTTATTAAAACTATTTTACTCTATTATTAACATCATACTCGTCTGAGAATTCTGAAATATCAAAAAAAAATTGCTAAGATTTCGCAATTATCGCACCCATATTCAATTCCCCATTTTTAATTATTAACATAATGCTAATATCAGCAACTTCGGAAATAACTAACCAGCAATTTTAACGCTTTTCCGAAGAATGTTGAATTTTGTCTAGTTTCTGAGAGTCCGGGCACTGTGCACTGATAAAATATACATCGTAGAATCGAACGTTGCCGAATTATCTTGGAAAAAATAATTTTTTGCACCTTTCAATCACGATCAATCCACATTTGTTTGTAAGGCAGACAGTTTACAAATAAATAAATAATAATAATAATAATAATAATAATAATAAATTTCATATAAATCGTTTAAATCAACATACATACGAGTCCAATTGAGAATTTATTCTACTCCTTTTTCTTTCTTTCTAGTCAGTTTAAAATGTATAATATGGAACTTTCATGGAATTAAAAGCGAAAGAACTAAATATTTAATCAAGCAATTATTCATAGTCGAGAAAGTCCCAGAAAAGCATGTTTCATGCAGACACAACCTTATGGCAGTAATAATTACACCCTTTATGTGGCTTGAGGGGACATGACAGATGAAAATCACAATTCTATGTGGTGCTGACAGTTGAGAAATGGTACAAGTAGATCTGGAGCGGCTACGCGTGAAACATACATCAGAAAAATGAGTTAGTGCGAATATGGTAATTTATTTTAACGTTAATTAATAAAACAAATTGTGCACATTTTTAGGTCTTCTACATATATTCGCTAATTAGATATCGATTAAATGAGAGGTGAATTAAGTGATTATTTAAAATTTCACGTGAGCATCCTTCACGTTCAATTACACGTCGCAATGTCCACATGATTATTAATTATGAAAGTTTTTACAGTATCCGTGAAGTTGGCTGATGTTGAGTTATCCACGCGTGCTTCATAATAAAATGTTTCGGCGAAAACAGTTTTGTTTTTGTAACATAAAATTTTAATATAGCAGGATGTTGGCCCCTAAATTCATTTAAATTTTAGAAGATAAAGTACAGACAATCATATAGAGTGGAGTGAATGAAAGTTTCGTAACTCTTTAAACGTATTTACACAAAAACTACCCTCTCTATTGAGCAACTTATTAACTATTTTTTCATTTGGGTGAACACACTGTATATTTTTTTACTACAATAGAAATAGGAATAGGTTATTGATGTTACAAACTTATAGAAGTTTTACACAAATTAAGTTCTAATAACAGAAAAATATTGATAATAATCGAAGATATTCAATTAATGAACACAAATAAATGACGCACATAGTTTTGACAAACAGGAATTAAGACAAGCTAAAGTCGTAGGTACTCTTCGCCAATTTACTGAGCTTTTTATATAATTGTTACACACTCTATAGGATACTCTTCGCAGTTTTCTTGTAAATAATGTTAGTTTTTGGACAGCTTGAATTTTGTGATACCAACTTTGTTGTGAAAAAAATATATGAAAAAAAAAATTGGAATAAAACATCCAACCTGTCGGGGATTGAACAAAAGACCTTTGGATTGCCACAACAACAACAACAAAGCGAATTTATTTGGTATTCAACGGTACAAGAATGCGCCCGGAGCCAGCCCGACAATCACGGTGTGCAGAGTCGTGGTAAATGTGAGGCTGGCGGGATGGGTCCGGTTCGGCTTAACGGTAATTAAATTGTTGCCAGAAACTCCTGTCTGCCGCAGGCAAACTTAAGAACTAATTAAAAACGTGCCCACATGGGCCTAGAACTAATTAAAATACACTATAAATAACTAAAAACTCACTAGGCAAACGCACTTTTGGAAAATTTTGATTGTTGATGCGGGAAACAGAGTTAAACGAAAAAACCCGTTCGAACAAATGACGACCTCGTGGTCTGACCGCCGTCGAGAAAGGTAGAGTAGGTTTTTGGATGCCAGATAAAACTTTAGTCACTGCACCATCGCAGATTACTACAAGAATTGAATTTCTGTAATATACACTTAAAACTCCCGGCGCCATTTTCTCGATAACCAAAAGCGATATTTGAATTCTGTAAAAGGTATCTACTAAAATATATAAATGACTTCAGTTCTGAGTAAAAATGGTTATTTTACACATTAAGGTATAGATGGCGTTGCGATGCAAAGAAATTTTTCTATCCTAGGAACAATGAAATGAGTTGCATGAGATGGAGAATTATATTCTGAGCAACTTTTATGATACGAACAATTTCCGAAAAATCACTGGTTTTTGAGATATTTGAAATTCAATGTAATTTTTCAAGTAACAAAAATTCCATTTCTTTTTTCATATGTCTACAATTTATAATGTAAAATTTAGTAGAACATACAACATAAACATGAAGCAAAAATTTGATAATACACAAGAAAAAAAAATGTCAAAATCTTTAATTTCCAAATAGCAGTTGCAGCCCCACCTTTGTTTTACTTGAAAAAAAAAATTATTTTGTGTTTTGAAATAAACGTTTCATTGCCATCTAAACGAGCCTGATTCACTATGAAAAATGTCCCAAAGGACTTATTGTCTAAAATGTATTTTAAAAAAAGTTATGACGATTTTTATATTCAAAAAAATTACATTGAAGTTCAAATATCTCGAGAACCAGTGATTTTTCGAAAATTGTTCGTATCATAAAAGTTGCTCAGAATATAATTCTCCATCTCATGCAACTCATTCCATCGTTCCTAGGATTAAAACATTTCTTTCGCAACGCCATCTATACCTCAATGTGTAAAATAACGATTTTTACTTAAAACTGTCATTTATATATTATAGTAGATACCTTTTACAGAATTCAAATATCGCTTTTGGTTATTGAGAAAATGGCGCCGGGAGTTTTAAGTGGGACACCCTGTATATCTTTCAAGAATCATAGTTCATTATAAAATATATATTAGTAAAATGTATAAACAAAAAAAAATATATATTATTATATTGCATAAAGACAAACCTACAATCTTATCAACAGATTGGAAACTTTCATGATTATCCAACTCGAAAAGGCAATGATTTGAGATCTACTGTTCATTCTACAACTTTGTATGAAAATTCACCCAATCATTCTGGTATAATCTTATGTAATAAATTACCAGACGCAATAAAAAATATTGGATCAGTAGAGAAGTTTAAAGGGAAATTAAAGGAGTTTTTAATCTCAAAAACATATTATTCAGTGAGAGAATATATGGAGGATAACTGTTAGGCAGTAACGGTTACCTCAGACTAAATATATTATATCTTATTTTCATATTGCAATAATATGTATATAAATATGTCCTTAACTCTGTCTTCTTTAAGGTAGACTGTTTTTATTATTTTTTTATCTGTTTAGACTTTGTAAATACTATTGTATTTACTGTTTTTATTTGTTAAATGTACTATAATGTCGTTATTTAATTCAGTATTTGCCTATTTACTTATTACTTTATATATTTACTTTATTTATATTTATTCTACCTGACTTACCAAATGTACTTAAATGTATCTAAATTGGTTAATAAACTTATTATTATTATTATTATTATTATTATAGAGATAACATTTCGCAAGATTTCTATTTTAGTGCAAGCGACAAAAATTAAGAAAATATATATTTTTTAATTAAATGATTAATAACTTTCTTATTTACTGATTGATTTTCTTCAAAAACAATAGGGTTCTTCCTCTAGCTAACACTAACTTACTTCCAAATTTCAATACAATCGGATTTTTCTTTCTTAAGTTATCGTGCTTACAAGAAACGTGACGGACGGACAGACAGACGGACGGACAGACGGACATGTTCACTAACACAATGATATGATTTTTTTCTCTATGAGCGATATTACCGGTTTAATTAGAAATGTGCCGATCAAATTCAATATACTCTTCGTTTTTGCGAAGAGTATAATAACAGTTAAGTTTTACACTTTAAAATATTTTTTATTAATTAGTAATAAAAATTTCATACAATTTAATTTACAAAATCAGTCGAAAATTATAAAAAGCCCCGTTTATAAGTAAACTTTTAACCTGTGCACAAAACTGTTTGTTTGGTAAAGTAATATGAAACGGGAGTTTGTTAAAAAACGAGGGACCAAAGTAGTTAACCCCATTTTTACTTTTTTCCGATTGTAGATACCTCAATATTTATTTGTTTAACAATAATATCATTTATTCATTTAATTGTAATTTTTTTTGTGTATCGAAAACTCAAGTGAGATGGGTGTACTTGCCGAACAGGGCCGAAAGCGCCCGAATGCGGGAGGATAGATTACCAGACATTACTTCTAAAGCCATCGCATGTGCCTATCTCAATTAAGTTAAAGCTCAAAACAAGTTATTTTACTCTTGCTGATTATTAATTTGGTTACTATTACGTATTGAAATAACTGTGAGTGTATTGTACATTGCATATGGATTTCCCCGTAACTGGAAAGTGAAGAAAAGGATGTGTTCCTGTCTGCACAGCGATACCAACTCCTGCGAGGATCACGGTAAGGCACCAATCTCTTACTAGTCGCGTGTATAATGTGGTTTTTATTTCGTAATCATACATATTTTATTATTGAACCTTGTATCATGGCCATGTATATTCCTATGAACGACGTAATCGTTTATGTTTTCTTTAACATATATCGAGCACCTATTGATATAAAAAGAAGGAACTGTTAATATTCCATGTTCAATGAATTTATATTTTACGTCGTCTCTATATCCAAGACTTAAGAGTGTGCAATGCCTATGCTTTTACATGGGAAACTTTGTGATTTTTTTCAAAGCTCCCTGTCCCGCAAAAAATTTTTTTAAAAAGGAATAAACATTTAGAAGTATGCGATACACAAAATAAGATTTTTGTTGTTTTAAATAAACCACACATTTGCCTAAAAATCTGGGAAAACGAAACACGTGTAAAAGTTCATTCATAGTTTCATAGATGGCGACACATTGACAATTCAGACTCGGAATGGATTACAAGTGTTTATTTAATTTAGACCACAACAGTAAATATATCAAATATCTAACTTCATAACGACAAGCACAATATTTTTCTACATCATAAAATATGTTTTCTGTATTTTTTATGCAATGAATTTAGTAATAAAAGTGATAAAACGAAATATATAAATAACTCTCTAGCCACGCCTACTTCCTTGCCGTTTGCGATTCAGCCAGCATATACTGGCCAACATTTTCAAGGGACGCTTTATGTTTAAAAATGCAGCGGTTTAGAGAATATTATAGCGGAGCGGATCGATCTGATTTTGAAATGAAACCAACTTTTTTTAATTTTTTTTTTTTTGACAATTCGGTCATTTATCATGTTATCAAGTTAGTTCAATTTAATCACACAGGGTGGGGGATGAATTCGCATTTAAAGTTCACAAAAACACGTTTTTCCTCGACGAGAAAAAAGTTAAATTAAAATTTGAAGATCTCGCGGAAGCTCGTAATGACTTAAAATTTGGTACACGTCTGTATTTTAACGAAATCTGGAACTAGATTATATTTTGATCTTACTTCGTTGAAGGGTTTGAGGGATAAATTGGAGTAAATAGAGGTAAATATGTAAATCAAGCAGTGAGACCCCGTAAAATTGGTATTTGGTATATAAAAACGAAGTTAAGGTCTCAAAAAAATTTTTGGTATTACCACCCCCCATAACTAAAGGGGGTGAAAGAAATAAAATTGTAATTTAGCGTGTATACAAGAACCTAAGGCCTCAATTTTTTTTTTTACTTCATCCACCCCCACCTCTACTATCGATATGGCATATCGTTCTATAGTTTTTTGGGGTAGACGATTTCAAACATTATGTTATTAAAGTTCCATAAATAATAATTTTCACATAGTGAAGTGCAAATATAGTATCAAAATTTTTTTCGCTGTGAGAGACTTGGATAGAAAATCTAGGTGTGGAATTTTAAGATCTATAAACACCCTACAGGATGCATTGTAATCGAGTCCTATGAACAAACCAACAACAGCGTACCTGCCTTTCAAGATTATTTTAGCAGGTTGCTAAATTGACACCAATGTTTCAAGGATACATGAGGAGGATAGCGTCAGAAACGTGTCATCGCGTGTGTGTCTAGCTTCTACGATTCAAAATTAGAATACCATGCAACCTGTACGGTGTTTATAGATCTTCTATACTAAGTGGGTTACCTCGAGTAGTATAGATGCGCAGTAGGTTTCCCTGAGTATTATGGATGCGCCGTGGCTTTCCTCGAATACTATTGATGCGCAGTAGATTACCCCGAGTAGTATGGATGCGCAGTGGCTTTTTCGAGTACTATTGATGCGCAGTAGGTTACTTCAAGTAGTATGAATGTGCAGTGGCTTTTCTCGCGTACTATAGATGTATGAATGCGTAGTGAGTTTCCTCAAGTCAAATGGATGAGCAGTGGATTTTCTCGAGTAAATTGCATGCACAGTGGATTCCTTCGAGTAGTATGGATGCCTAGTAGGTTTCCTCGAAGAAAATACTTGAACGGGTGGAGTGCAAATATAGTATTTTCGTTGTAAGAGACTTGCATAGGAAATCTGGATGTGGAAATAGTGATTTTTAGACAAAGGTTATCTTCAAATCAGACGGTTCGTGAATTTTTTTTTTTAATATTTACGCGTTTCTTTGCCGTAACACTAATATACAATAAAGTAATTTCTTTTAAATTTTTTCGCAAAAAAGGAGTTAGGGAGATGAGATTTTTTTGAGGTAGGTGAAAACGATAAGAATTGATGGAGCCAGAGGATGGGGGTGGTGGGCCAATTGTGAGCGGGGAGGAGGTATGAAAAAGAAAATCATTAGACCTATAACTACTACCTGTAACTTTTTCCTCGTCGTGCGATTTTGAAAAGCCAAACTGGAGTTTGTTCGTTATTACCTCTAGTATTTGAGTGATTAATTTTTTTCAATTAAACAAACTTGTAAGAGGGGAAAAATCTTTTGCATTTTTTTTCAAATTCGTTTTCGAGTACGAAGGAAAGGGTTCAGAAGACAATTTTTTTTATGTTAGGATTTTAAAGAATATATCGCAATTCAAGCAATAGGAGGGGAGGGAAGGGACACAATGCGTTTGTGGGAATAAAGGGTTAAGCAAAAGAGATAGGGATCTTGGACTTTGATATTCTTTTTTCCATCTTAATGGAATTAATCTACCCTTTATTAATATTAAACTTATAAATAACTATATAACGGCACGGCACAATGGATTACTCTCAAACTCTTATCGTATTATCACTATATATTTGTTAACAAAATGCGTTAATATGTAGGGGTCAAATTTGAATAAGTGTAGCAACAACTTTTTATATAATTGTTGCAGATTCCTTTAGAATACTTTTCTCAGTTTTTGTAGAAATGTAAATTTTTGAACATTTTACATCTCATATTGACGCCTTATTTGATAAAGCACTTGTCATTATAAAAAAAAAGTAAAAAGGAGCAATCTATAATAACCTGCCGTTTTTCAAACTTGCTGTCTTTGGATTTCAAGCTCAAATTCTTTATTACACGACCATATCCTGTTTCCGAAATCGATAATATTGCTAATATAATGCTACTAGTTCAAATTCATGTCTACGTTTTAATATTATATTGTTATGAAATATATATATTAGTTAAATACATATATAAATATAGGAAATAGCATTTAACAAAAGTTCTATTCAATTACAGATCTAAAAAAATTGGAAAACAATTTTTTAGATTTTAAAGGATTAATAAGTTTTTATTTGCCTATCGATTTTGTTAAAAAACAAATTGTTTGTTTTAAACATTTTTAAAGTTATAATGCCAACTTAGTTGTTAAAGTACTCGTTTGTGCAATGTGTACGCTATAGTAATAGCGCAACTTATTTATAAACTGCCACTTCGACAGTTTAGTATTTGATAATGGGTAGATTGATAAAATATTAATATGGAAAAAAAGATTTATATTGCCTCATTTCAAAGTCCGAAGTCCCTATCCTTTTTCTTTAACCCTTATTCCCGCAAACGGATTATGCTATGCTATCCTATTGGTTGCGATATTTTTTGTTTTAAATAAAAAATTTAAAACTCCTCACTTATCTATAAAAAAAAAATCTCCTCTGAACCCTTTCATTCGTACTCAAAAACGCATTTGAAAAAAAGTTTTTCCCCTCCCACAAGTTTGTTTATTTGAAAAAAAATTAAAAAATTAATCAGTCAAATACTAGAGGTAATAGAGAATAAATTCCACTTTGGTTTTTCAAAATCGAACGACAGAGAAAAAAGTTATAGAGGGTTGAATAATTTTCCTTCCCCTATCCAAGACTGTCTTAACGAAAAATATTTGTGTGTGGAAATAATTGCTTATAGAACTTTAATAATATAACATTTGAAATTGTCTACCCCAAATACCTATAAAACGATGTCCCACATCGGTAGTAGGGTGGGAGTGGCGATAGAGGGGTGGTAGTAGGTGTGGATGGAGTAGAAAAATATTTTGAGGTTTTTGGTTCCTGTAAATCATATTTTTTTCACTCCCCTTTAATAATAGGGTGGGGGTGGTAATGGGGGTGGCTAATGCCAATTTTTTTTTTAGACCTTATAGCTTCTTTTCTATATACTAAATACCAATTTCAATGACTCTGCTTGATTTATCTATTTACATCCCATTTACCTCAACGGAATAAGATGAAAATATAATATAGTTCCAGATCACGTTAAAATATATACGTGTACTAAATTTCAAGTCAATATCTTAAACGGTTTCAGAGTAATCGTGAGTACAGAAAAAAGGTTACAGACAGACCGTCAGACAGACCGTCAGACAGACCGAACATTTTTTTCACTCAAACTTAAAATCTCGACGTTTCATGACATTCCAAGCCTATTTGAACAATAAAAATTTTCAATTTTTTTTTTCTTTTCGTTACTATACTTACACTGGATGTGGAAGTACCTATTTAACTTTAAGGATAGAATTTTGCAGAGTGAGAGGGAAATGCGTTTATTTTCGGTTTATTATAAATAATTAAAATATTGAACATAGTATAATCTTTAAAACTGTTTTAAATAATTGCTATTACTCTAACAAATACAACCATATATATTTTTTACTACAAATTTCTGTTGTACTTGAATATCGTAGTTTGTCAATGAAAATAGTTCCTTATTTCATTATTAGAGTATGGCATTTAACTATATACAAAATTTATGATAAAAACTGTATAAGGTTGTATTTCTTAGAACAATGGAAAGTACCTGAAACTATTTTAAAGATTATACTGTTCATGATTTTTTAAATATTTATAAAAAACCGGAAAAAAAAACCGCATATTTCCCTCACACTGCAAAATCCTATCCTTAATACATATTTTTTTTAATTTTCGACTTTTTACTGCATTAAAAAGTAAGTTTGTCTTATTTTTTATTTTACAGTTTCTATTTTAAGTTAATTTTTCTTTTTTATCAAGTGCTTCACAATTAGTTACATATTATTTAAATATATCGTTCGTAATATACAAATATTTATAAACAGTTAGATTTGTTAAAACAAAGTAATTATGAATTATTACGAAAATATAAATATAAATAAGTAACATTTCATATCATGGCGAGCAGTGTATTATGCAGTTGCTTGGCTAATAATTCGTTTTATGGTCGACAAACACTACAAATTTGTTGAGATAGTCTGAAAGGCCACGCCCATCATCCGTATTTCCCTTTACGCCACTTCCTCACAGGTGAAACTGTTTGATTGGCATTGTCTACTCTTAAAATCGATCTTACAATACGCCTCTGTAAACTAAATATTCTGTATAAATGCGCTGTATGCCCTCAAGTTAGAATTGCATAAGAAAAGGTGCCTTGAAATAATGAAAAATAGGCTATCCTAATGACATTTAAGGATACTTCCCCTATGAGATTGTTTATCATACAAATACACCTTGCCAGTTTTTTGAAATATAGTCCACATGTTGGTCCCAATACAGTTTTGAATCAAGAACTACTTCCAGATATTTTACATCATCTGGGTTTTCATACTTTTCAATATAATGAGTAGAAAATACCACATTTGCTGTTTTGGTATCATTTAAACATAAGACATTGGCTTGGAACCAGTCGGAATTAGTCGACTGTGTTTGCGGCATGATATTTTCCTCTGGTTTAATCTGGTTCTCATTAAAATTTACTTTAGTAGCATCCATACAGCATACAACACAAATTTAGTGTTTAAAATATATTGTGGCATATGTTAAGGACGGATCCCTGAGGTACTCCATGATCTATGCCCGCTATTGTTGATGTCATACCGTTATAAGCGGTGATTCGGTTTCTATTTTCGAAATAACTTTTAAGCAGTTTTAAAGACCTTGGCTTCACCATATTTGTTCAATTTTCATGTCCAATTTTTATTTTCTTTCAAAGTTTCTTAATATAATAATTTCTTATTTTGATCGCCCTGTGTATTTTTCATTAAAAGTACAGCAGGCCTTCCTTGGCAATTGTATTAACTACATGCTAATATTATTGCCCTTCGTCATATTTTTCATTATTTTTTAGGCTGTTCACGTATATTTTACACTAAAAGCATAACAGGTTTCTCCCTGTGCAGTTGGATTAATTACATGCTAATATCATTATCGTCCGCCACATGTTTTCATTATTTTTTTATGCTTGTATATTTTTCGCTAACAATATGTCAGGTTTCCTCTGTGCCAACTACCTAGCTAATATTAGTTTTCTTTGTTACATAATTTTACAGATATAGCGTCAACAGACAGACAGACTGGAGGAATTGAAATACTATAAAGTTAATATTAGTTTTCTTTGTTACATAATTTTACAGATATAGCGTCAACAGACAGACAGACTGGAGGAATTGAAAGACTATAAAGTTAATGAAATGATTGAAAATAGTCGTGGGCTAATATGCAAAAGCAATTATTATTAAAAAAAAATACATGCCAGTTATAATATTAAATATGCTGATAAGCATAAAAATATATGCTAATGTTAAAATGATAAGAATAGTTTACAAATATATGCGAATATAAGTCTGTTCTATTCGTTCGATCGAAACGGCTGTATTTAATAATATTGTGTATTTGAAAACTTAGTTTTACTTAGTAGACATAAAACTGGCGCAGTCGATCGGATCTCGCGAAGTTATTAAAAAACAATAAATTGAAATTCGGTCAATGCCCAAGAACCAGAGCATATTTATCATATAATTCTTGAGCTTAACCAAATTTCAATATTTTGTTTTTACACTTTGTCGCAAAAAGTGAATTTAGTATAAAAACAACAAAATGAATGATTAGTACTTGGATATAGAGTATATGCAGAAGCTAGGCAATATTAGCGAAGATTATTTAATGGAGGGGATATAAAGCAGGCGTTTCATTGTCTGTTAGATATTAGGCACGTTCCAAATTTTAGATTAAACATCAATATAATGATTTTATTTTGATCGACAAATATTCGATTCGCATTGACGGAATAGCCTTATAACGAATATTATACCTACTGTGTCTATATCTTAGAGCGTAGTAAATATTGATAATGTAATTTATTTCAAAGCATATTTTTAAATGGAAGATGTCGAAATAGCAGTTATTTAATTTTTTTTGCTAAATTTTTATTGTCTGCCTGTAATGTTTTTGTAAGCACGATAACTTAAGAAAGAAAAGTCCGATTGTATTGAAATTTAAATAGTGAATTAGTGTTAGCTAGAGAAGAACTTTATTGTTTCTGAACAAAATCGATCAGTAAATGAAAAATTTATTAATCTTTTAAAATAAAAAAAATGCTTTCTTAATTATTATGGTTTGGAATTAAACAGAAAATATTGTGAAAATTTATTTCCTGTCATTGTTTATTTATAAATTTTACTAACATACGATTCGTAATAATATAATATTCATTTATCGAAACATGACTTTTGGCTAGCTATATATTATGAACATTCACACATTGAGTAAGAACAGATGGTGGTGTAGTGATTACACTTTTGGCTCGCAACCGACAAAATAAAAAACTGTTGTACACGTGGTGATCGGGCCGGCCATCACATAGGCGGCGCCACACAGTGGGTCCAAATGACGTTGGTAAAAAACCTTTCAATGGTTCGTAGCAAAGGTAATGGTGAAAAAAAAGTACATTTTATTAGAAAATATTAATTTGCATGGAATATATAATACAAAAAGTGTAATATTAATTATTATTTAATATTTCTTGAAAAATGTTCTCGGAATCTGTTAAAAACTTTATTACTAACCTCTTGGATTTCTTTGCCAATAGACAATAAAGCACTAGCGATTACATCAGGACCGAGAATTAGATTCTTGTGCACGGTTGGTGGTATTGGATGCCAGGGATATTTAATCTATATTTTCAATTGGCGCACATATGCACCAAGTTTTACTGAAAATTTTCAAAAATGATCCGATTTATTACCAAAATACATTAAAATATTAGCCCGGAAGCGCCCGGAACCTAACTTCCACCTTACGTATGTATAACGATGAGTGAAACGTTAAAAAAAAAACTTGCAATAATAGTAAAAACGTAATGTGCTAACCTGTGAGTAAAGCCTCCATAACAAAAATAATTTGGCGATAGAACACAGTATGAATTATAATCTTTTGAGGCCACTACTTCCTTTGCTTGCAAAGCGTACTGCGACGAATAGCCTATAAAACATAAAGTTTCCACGGGTCTGACGGAGAGTGACGCCTTCCCCCGCGCATTACTTAACGGCATATAATGCAGGAGACTTTAAACTATAGTCTTCAAGAAACATTACATTTATCGTCATTCTTGATTTTTGACTTTTTGCCAACTTTACCTGCTTTTGGTACCACTATGCGCTGACGGCCAAGACAATGTGAAAGCTTGATTCTCGAACACTTTATGTGCCTCATCCCTGGTTCGGACAGATACACCTCCCTCAGAGATTGATACGCACGATATCACGCCATAACCCCATTAGCGGACCACGTCCAAGAAATTTCACAAAAATTCTACGAATTCAAACCGGGCCATAGTCCGCTAACCCGCAACATAACCCGAATGAGACAGCATAATGCAATACTTTTTGATATAAGATCTCTTTCCATACCACAATCTCCAGTACCACAACCTATACGAGTTGATTTTTTCTATCTTTTCCTATATACTCAATAAGGAGCTAATACTAACCATTATTAATAGGGAACTTGCCCAAAAAATAAAATTGAATTAAAATACTCAAAATCGTAAACTAACATTAAAAACTCCATAGATAACAAAAATTTTTTAAAGAATTTTCTGGAAATATAAGCGATTAAAATGATTTTACCCAGTCCTGAAACGTGACGTCAGAGAGAGAAAATCAGACAACGGCGTCAAGCGACACCGATTCTTTGACGGCTTTGACAATTCCACATGCGCATGCGCATGTGGAATGCGCCGTATGCGCCACCCAGTCTGAGGGACACCACGCGAGACTAATTTTCACGTAGTGACGTCACAATGCTTTTCGCGAGGATTTAATTATTTATTGCAAAGTAAATACTGCAATTTAAGAGCTAATATTCGCTGTGGCGTGTTTTTATACATAAACACACACTTTAATGAAAAAAATGGGCAAGTTCCCCATTACCTCGTAGAAATATTAAAAAAATGACTGCTCAGCTTCACAGGCATTTTGCAACGATTTTCATTTACCTTATTTATTTTCTCGGCCCCGAAAATAGACATTTCCGAGTAATATCATTCGCTAATCTGCCGTAAATTAATGAACCACTGTTATATTAATACTTCTAAATAAGGCTGAGACATGCCCCAAAGAAGGCCAGATTAATCTACAAAATCAACAGCCCGGAACGTCACGATGGGCTCGATATTTCACTTAAATTATGCAATGCAAAGCAAAATAAGATTAATTCGTGGAAATGGGGTAGAAAGGGGACGCGACAACAACTGTTGAATATTCTCATAATGCCATCCCCAGCGGTACAAGTTAAGGAGTGTGAAAAATGGCTTTGGAAGTATATCCGTGGCAAACGGCCAAGAAAGGGAAATATAAAAAGATGTATTTTGAAAGAAGTAAAAAACTGACTTTTACATTCAATATAACAAACTGTGTAAGATTTATTCGTTTGTTTTGATATAGTTATGAAGAAAATTTGGATGAATAGCGAAGGAAATTTACTAAAATAAATAACGTTGCTACTTAAAGACTAAAAACTGATAAAAAAAAAATGAATCTTAAAGTACTTCTTGCGAAATCGATGATTCTTGACACTTGAGTAATAATATTAGTCTAATGCAGGTGTGAAAACGCTTACATTAATTTCCCAGTGCCCAAAAAAAATATTACTTGGTGCCATTCGATTGAATTTGTTAGCGATGTCTGAATTCCTCGCGCTTCAAGACACGAGCAATTTTGGTAGTTGAGTGTATTATGTATAGTTAGTATGTCTGAATACTACCTAGTGTGACATAAAAAAAAAATAATAATTCTGATTGATGTAATCTATCACTAAGTGTTTCTTATTATAAAATAAAACACTTAGATAATTATAAATATCGTGTCTTCCAGTATATTCTAACAGGTTATGTGGCCCAAAACGATTATAATACTGAGTTGTGAATTTTGCGGTTATAATCTGAAAATCAATAGAGACTTGTAAAATGGCATCAAGTTCATCAAATTCTGCTAGAATTGAATCTCTGTCCAAGGACAATTATGAAACTTGGAAAATGCAAGTGGAAGCACTGTTGGCCGAGAATGATCTCTGGGAATATGTTAGTGGAGAGAAACCGCTTCCGAAGGAAGAAACTGGAACTGTTGCTACGGCAGCCGCAAGTGTTCGAACAAAGACAGAATGGGCTAAGGCGGATAAGAAGGCAAAATCAGATTTGATCATATCTACACATCCAAAAGAGGTGGAGCATGTACGAGGATGTACGATGTCTCGTAAGGTTTGGCTGAAACTTGAATCTATTTATGCATCAAAAGGACCTGCTAGAAAAGCAACGCTACTCAAGCTGATGCTTCAAAAGTTAAGTGAAGGTGGTGATATTAGAGACCACGTGAGTAAATTCTTCGACACAGTAGACCGACTGGCCGCCATGGATGTACAGGTACATAAAGATTTATTGGCAATAATGCTGCTTTATAGTCTTCCAGCTAGTTATGAGAATTTCAGATGTGCAATCGAGTCTCGAGATGAGCTACCATCTGTAGATGCTCTGAAAGTAAAAATACTAGAAGAGTGTGATGTAAGAAAGCAGTCTAATGTAGTTGAGATAACCGGAGCTCTTGCAGCTGGTAGTAATGGAAATCGACAACATCAATGGCAGGGTAAACAGAGTAAAAATAATGAGAAAAGTACGCCTGTTGGTATCTTCAAGGGAAAATGCTACAAGTGCGATATGCAAGGTCACAAATCGCAGGACTGTCTAGCTAGGAATGATAAAAGAATACTTGAAAAAGGCAAGCAGTGTGCAAAGGCCACAGATGATACGTTTGCAGCGTATTATAGTAAACGTCAAGTGTCGACCATGGATCCTTGATAGCGGTTGTTAAGCGCATCTGAGTGGAGATAAGCAGTCATTTAACTGTCTAGATGTGTCCACGTATGGAAAAATTAACCTGGCTAGTCAAGCATCCAGTGAGATCAAAGGAAAAGGTACTGTAGGTTTATCAGTAGTCGATGGAAAAGATTCTAGGTGGATACAATTCCTTGATACTTTATTTTTACCAGAACTTCGATCAAATTTAATTTCAGTTGATAAAATCACTGACAAGGATCATGACGTGTTGTTCAGACGTGATTCCGCTATTGTTTTCGATCAACAAGGACAAGTAAAATTAACAGCTGAACGTCAAGGTGATCTATATTATATTAAGGAGGAAAATAGCATGGCTGGTATGATAGAGACGAGAGAACAAGTTGAAGTGAAAAGATGGCACCAACGTTTGGGACATCTGAATTCAAGAGATCTTGTGAAGGTCATTAGTCAAGTAACCAAAAGGAAAATTACCATAAAAGATGTGGAATGTTTACCGCAGTGAGTATGCTTAAGAGGTAAAATGACGGCACTACCGTTTCTTACAAGCGAACGTCAAAGTAATGAAGTTCTGCAGATAGTCCATTCAGATGTTGTAGGACCATTCAGAACACAAGCTGCAAATGGAGCTAAATATTTTGTTACGTTTGTTGATGATTATTCCAGATGGTGTGAAATATATTTCTTAAAGCATAAAGGAGTATTGGAGGCGTTCAAATTGTATCAAGCACACATTGAAAGGCAGACTGGGAAGAAGATCAAGTGTGTTCAATCCGACAACGGGAAAGAATACTGTAATAATGAACTCAATTCACTCCTAGATAGTCAAGGTATTGAACGTCGACTGACTGTTGTGAGGACGCCACAACAAAATGGTGTCACTGATCACATGAATAGACTATTAGATATGGCGCGGTGTCTGTTAATCCAATCAAGATTATCACTGATTTTTTGGGCTGAAGCAAGTCACATCGGAAATGGATGTCCGTCTAGTAGCCTTATCAGAAGTGGACAGGTAGGAAGACGATATGGAACTATTTGAGGACATTTGGATCAACTGTGTTTGTCTTAGATAAAGATCCATCGAAAGGAAAGCTCGCTGAGCGATCTATTAAAGGAGTGTTTGTTGGATACCCACATGAGACAAAAGGCTGTAGGCTATAGTTACCAGAAGCCAGAAAGTTTATTGTCGCAAGGGATGTCAAATTTCAAGAGGAAAACACTGACGGATCTCAAGACAACCAAGAGGAAATTATGTTGATCGACGATGACATTGAGAGACCTGAAAATGTTAATAATCAAATCGAAATAATGACAAATAATCCTAATGTGAGTAGTACACCTTTAATAGAGTCATTGGGACAAGATAAATCTCCACAGACTACACCAGCGTCGCATCATGAATTTTTACAAGAGAATCGAAGAGGACGTGGAAGACCAAAGATACTTCGTACTGGATCCAGAGGTCGTCCTAGGAAATTATTTGTTTCAGTTCGAGGAAGTGTTCGAGAAGAAGAAAATTCAACGATTCAAGTTAATGATGACGACAACGATGAGATGTTTGCTGGAGTTGTAGAAGTAAAGAATGCAATGATGTCTCCTGAAAGTGACAAATGGAAAGGAGCTATTCAGTCAGAAAAGTGGTAAAAAAATAATATTTGGGAAATTGTTGAAAAACCTCAAGATCAAAATGTGGTTGGTAGTCGCATTGTGTTGACCAACAAGCATGAACCAGATGGAGAAAAAAAGCTCGAATAGTAGCAAAAAGACACAATCAGCAATATGGGGTTAACTATAACCAAACCTTCGCCCCGGTAGGAAGATTGGAGTCAATACGACTCATGTTGGCTCTTGCAGTAGAATTTGGCATGATAATTCGACAGTTTGATGTGGTAACGGCATATCTTAATGGATATTTTGAAGAAAAAGTATTCATGGAAATTCCAGATATGTTACCAGAAATGCTCGAGAGGATAGCCAAAGACAAACGAGCAGTTCAAGAAGTGAAGAAATGAGCTGCAGAAATGCTGAAAAGATTAGAGCAAGGAGCAAATGCTTGTCGATTGCAAAAAGCCCTTTATGGATTACGCCAAGCAGGTCGGCAGTGGCATACTCGTCTTTCAGATAAATGAACTAATATTGGATTAGTACCACAGGACTTTTCACATTTTATATACTAGCTCATGCGCATTCATAAAAATCGCCGTTTTTCAGTAAATTCTCCAAGCAGTTTAGTCGCACTTAAGTAAAAACAGAAAAAACAAGAGTTTTCGGAAAATTAAAAAAAAAATCCATAGAGTTTCAAAATCCATGCATGATTTTTGGCGATGTTTGGAATGATTTGAGACATTTTTCGAATTTTGACGGTACTAATCGCAAAATGTTCATCGCCCATTATTTTAAACTTTGTATCTAGTTAAATGTCTTAATGGAAGTGTAAAGACTGCCGATTTGTTTACTTATATATCTTTAGACGCTCTATGGAATGATATCTTCTCTTTTTCTTAAATATGTATTTTTCGATTGATTTTTAAAATACACTGCTTTTAGTATTTAGCTGCGAGGATTCCGATTCTTTTTTATTTCTTTAAATAAATTTTTTGTAAATTGTTATAAAAATTTTATAACAAATGTATTTTTCAAAAATATTTTTCAGCACTCGATAGGACTTAAAATACAAGATGAAGCTCCCCAATTTTATTGCTTAATTAATATTAGGGAAGGAAAGTAGCTGGTTTTTTATAATTTTACATGCTCCTTCTAACTTAAAAAAAAACCGCTGCCCAAAGAATCACTACTTCCACATACAGATTTCCTATCCAAGTCACTCACAACGAGAAAATTTTGTATGTGGAAATAATTGTTTATGGAACTTTAATAATATAATATTTGAAATCCTCTACCCCAAAAACCCATAAAACGATACCCCACATCGGTAGAGGGTTGGATGAAGTAAAAAAAATATTTTGAGATTTCTGGTTCTTGTACACACCCTTTAATAATGGGGTGGAGGTGGTAATGCCAAAATTTTTTTTGAGCTTCTCTTGTATATACTAAATACCAATTTTATGGACTCTTACCTGCTTGATTTACCTATTTACCTCAAATTTACTCCAACTTACCCCCCCAACCCTTCGACGGAACAATATGAAAATATTATTAAATATCTAGTTCCAGATCTCGTTATATCCCAAGTAACACACATGGTACCAAATCCTTTCGGTTTCGATTTTGCTACGAAGCCTTAGTTCCTGGAATACACCCTGGTACTAATATTGCTACTTTATTGAGTAAGGCTACTTTATATGGTTCTTTTAAAGTAACTGTTACCACACCGATACCGTTTATTGGAAGTGTAAACACTCAAAGTCAAAGTAACATTTAGGTAGTTACTGGAACTAAGCAGTATCATTTTATTGTTGTATCATTTTATTGTTACTCTATAGTGGCAAAAACTATATAGTACCAGTGAATCAGTTACTGCCACCCACCTGTGCCACTAAGATGCCTAAATAAAGTAACTGGGTACATAGAGAAGCACTCTAGGTTCCAGAATAGTTCCATAGATCATCACTTGGAACTTTAAAGTATCGTGGCATTTTAGTGGCAACATGGGTAGCGAAATAGTTCCTGTTGGTACTTTACAGTTCCAAAATAGAATCTGACACTATAGAGTCACATCAGGATAGTTGCTATTGAGTCACCAAAGTCACAAATACTTTATGGTGGAGAGCCTAACTTTATAGTACCTCTGTTAAAATCGGCCATTATTAGTTGTTAAAATTTAAAAAAAAAAATGGGTTTAATTAAAAATAGACAATGGCTATGTTAACATTTTATTATAAACTTTTACGAAAA
This sequence comes from Rutpela maculata, assembly GCA_936432065.2. Taxonomy (NCBI): domain Eukaryota; kingdom Metazoa; phylum Arthropoda; class Insecta; order Coleoptera; family Cerambycidae; genus Rutpela; species Rutpela maculata. The sequence continues at coordinate 127,451,063 of OW386293.2, forward strand.
ATGATTTTGAAAGTATTCCAAATGTTTCCCTAATAAATATTTAAATTTTTTAATCTTGGCTTTTGAAATTATTTTGTCAAAAACTTACAAGAAAAGATTATTTTGAGGGCGCCTTGAAATTTTATCATTTAATATGTCAACTTATATCAAAAAAGTAACTTTCGTTTGAAAAAATAGCTAAAGAAGCACTTTAAACACGCGCCTAAAGTACATATCTTTTTGGTATAATATTATTTCACTACGCCATTATTATAAAAGAAAAAAAACAAAGAGGTCGCTAAAAGATAAACATCATTTTAAAAAGTGATAGTGGTAGTTACTATGCAGCCACGTAGCGGTTACTAGGCCGCCGAGTCGCGGAGTAGTACCCGCTACTACTCCGATCCTTTATAGTAACTAAACATAGTCACATCTATAGAGGCCGGGACTACCCGAAACACTACCCGGCGACTACAAATTTTTCCCTATTTTAGTGGCGGCTACGTAGCTGCCACGTAGCAGGGACGTGGCTGCCTATGGTAGCGGTCCACTTTATCGTGGCATTTATAGTCGCCGATACGTTCCCGCGACTTTATGTGTTACTTGGGATGTGTACCAAATTTCAAGTCAATATTTTAAACGGTTCCAGAGTAAACGTGCGCACAAAAAAATTACAGACCGACAAACAGAATTTTTTTTCGCTCAAACTTAAAATCTCGCCGTTTCATTACATTCTAAGACTATTTGAACAATAAAAGTTTTTAAAAATTTTTTTGTCCTTACTATACTTTCACTGGTTGTGGAAGTAATATACATATTTCTTTCTCATCATTTTTTAGATTAACAGATTATTATAAACATTTTGTAGAACTGTCATATTTTATTTAAATAGTGTCTTTTTTCCTGAAAATGGTACTATCCATTTAAGTGAGACAAAAAAAAATGTTTACCTATTTTTTTTTTTCAACAAAAGTGTATATCTATTATTTTTTCGATTTTCGTATATTTTACAATTCATGACTGTTATAAGCATTTTCTACATTACTTATGAGCGTTATAGAAAAATTTGGAGCATACAAGAACACTATTCTTTTTCTAGTTGTTTAAACAACTTGAAAGACCTTAAGAATAGGATTTTGCAAGTGAGAGGGAAATATGCATTTATTTTCGGTTTATTATAAATATTTAAAAAAATCATCATTCCCATCGACCTCAGTCAAATACCTCTTTTGCATTCAAGAATTATTTTTTTTCAGAATGCAAAAGTATTTCGCATCGATTTATCAAACAACTTTATTCAAAAACTGTGTACCAAAATTATTAAAAAATTGAAGAATTGATTGACAGAATGTAAAACATTTTTTTCTACGCCTTCGAAAACAACAAATAACGCATGCACAGTAACCATGACTCGAAACTGTGTTTTTTCACATGATATGTTCAAAAATCCAAAAAAATACCGTACTGTCATATTTTTCACATAGTCCTGTGGAAAACAGAACTGAAACCTTTTATTTGTATTTTTTTGAAGTAGGCTAGCCTATTCAGGTTCATAGCAACCGATTTATTTAACAACTAAATATCAGTTTTGAAGTCTTCAAATCACATCACTTTTAAAGACTTTATTAAAATTGGTTGATCTCTTTACTTATGAAATTGTTTGTTTTCCTTGCAGTTTCTTGCACGTTTGAAAACATCTTTTCACACTCATTCGACACTCGTGTGGAAAGATTCATTTTCGACTCTTGTTGTTTAAATAGTTATTTACATTACTAGATGCGAAAACTTACTTTTAGGTGTGAGGTGATTTTTGAATGGTCGAGTCGAAGCCGAGGCCTTTCAAAAACACAGAACACCTCTAAAAGGGTTTTCGCATCATGTAATGATTTATATTTTTTCTTCTACCGAAAGATATTATGGGATTTAATAATGTAAAACTAAGTATTTCATAAAGTTATTTGACTTTTTAATAAGTTTAGGAGGCTCTCTGTGAAAATTGTTTCCATGCCAACTAAACAATTACTATCTGTCATCGAGATTATGTTAAACATTTTAATTTCTGGTGGTTTCACACAATAAACAAATATGTTTGGTGGCGATAAAAATGGGATACAAGGAGCTAGTTCTTCCATCTGATTATTATTAGCATACGACTTGTTATTTTTATTCTCTGTGCACCTTAATTGTAAATGTATTAAACAACTCCTTTTAAAACCTGCTTAGCATATCTTACAATGGTGAAAGTCAACGAGACCTGCATAATACATTCAAATAAATATACAATTTAATATAAAAAAGTAATCACGTTTGCGCATCTATTAAGGTATTTTTTATTTTCCAAATTCATATTATTTGTGTTTTTACCATTTGTTATTTAACACGGGGATTATTTATCAAATTTATTTAAATATCAGTACGTTATTGAATGTTGAACATTTCCAGTTTAAGAATAACAAAAAACTGAAATATAAATGATATTTTTAAAAAGATTTATCATAAATCCAGGACGAAATTAGTTGTAAGGATTATAATTTGAGGTATGTTGGACAATCCAAACATCCAGTTATAACGAGACTCAAGGAACATATGGCCCGTCCCAAAAGTGGAAGAACTGAAATGTCTACTGTTAGCCAACATGCGTTCATGACAATCATAGAATAGACATTTACAAATAAATAAATAAATACTGTCTTTATTCAACGAAATTGATTGGTACAGCAATTATACTCTTAGGGTGGCATCGTTCGATTATTCATCGCTCTTCCACGCAACCATCATAGAACAAAAATAGTTTAAGTATAATAACAAGAAAAAAGAAGGAAAAGAATAGAGTAAACATTTTGTTTATAATATTAAACATCATTAAAATATGTAATGTAGCAACATGCTTTTTTGGTAAGAAAACTGACAAAAAAGAAAAAAGATGAAAAACAGAAAATATAAAAAACTACAAAGCAAACAAAGCAACACAACAAAACCACAAAAAACAACAAGTACTTCTCCAAGCTCTTTTAGCAAATGTTTTGGCATGCTTTCTGAAAGATGAAATGCTAGTTTGAAGTTTGATATTCTGCGGTAAGCTGTTGAATATTTTCACGGCACTATACAGGATCTCTGGAATTGTGCACCTTTATGCTTGGGAATATTGTACACAATTGTGTGTAGAACAGCTGTGAATATTTTGTCTCTCAACTTTTTTTGAGCAGATAATCTGGTGTTTCTAATTTATTAATCTTATATATTAAACAAGCAAAGTGTAGTTCAAAACGTTCATTTAAGTTCAGCCATTTAGATTCGAGGAATTTTGATGATTATGGTCAAATTTTCTTAAATTATAGGAGTATCTTATGCAGGCATTCTAAATTTTTTGTAGCCTAACCTTATCCCTTTGTATCAATGCAGGTCAATAAAGTACATCGCAATACCCTGACAGAGATGGTATTAAAGAATCACACAATTTAAGCTTGATGGTAAAGTATTTTTAGTTTAACATATGATTTTACTGGTTCACATGTTACTTAGTTTGATGTTCATATGTATACCCAGATTTTTACACTACACTTTAGGTTCATTTTTTTATTATTTATTTTAATTTCAACTCGAGGTTTTCAATAATTACTTTGCTATCTTTGTCAAAAACGAATAGCTCCGTTTTTCCTTCATTTAATACCAAATTGTGTGTTTAGAAATTAGTGATATGGTGTCCAAGTCAAAGTTAATCCTATTGAGTGAGTTGTGGAGGTCGTCAGGTCTAAATGAATAATAAATTTGTTATCATCTGCATACTGATGGATGCTGCAATTATTGAGATAATCATTAAATTTAGGTGTATAAATAGAGAATAGTAGTGGGTCTAATATACTTCCCTATGGTACTTCTCTGTTAGTTATGACATAATTAGAAAATTGACCGTTAATAACAACCCTCTGTCGCCTGTTGGAGAGATAGTTTCTAAAAAATTCAAGAGTATTTTCGCCAAGGCCAAAGAAAGAGTGTCTTATAGAGAATTGCGTGGTCTAGGGTATGAAAGGCCTCGTAAAAGTCTAGGAGAATTGAACATGTATTTTTATCATCATCATTTGCTCTAAAAATATCATCAGTGACATATAGAAGCGCAGTACTCGTGCTGTGATTACTTCTAAAGCTTGATTGTATGGGAGGTATAATTCCTTTTTCAGATAAATATGAATTTAGTTGCTACGAGGCAATTTTTTCTAAGACTTTTGAAATAGTAGGTAATATACCAATTGGCCTAAAGTGAGAGAAGTCAGATGGGCTGGAATTTTTTGGGAATGGTATGACATTGGCGTCTTTCCAAGCCTCTGAAATGCTACCTCTTACCAAGCATGCGTTAATGATAAATGTGAAGTGGAAAAATTATAATATGACTTAAGGTTACATTAAAAATGTAATAAATAATATACAGCTGGATGTTTTTGAAAGCTTCAAAATTGCAAAATGTAAAAACAGTATGAACAGTGACGAAGGGTCTATTTGAAATAGTCTTCTTCATTGGTTATTTGGTCACAGTCCATCTAACCAAGACACTTCATGTAGGGACGGCAGGATTGGATGAAATAAAGGAACATTTTAGTTATACTTTAGTTTTAATCATCTTTAGATGATACCCACATAGTGGGCGAAATGCGCGTTGGGTGAATGGTATTCATGTGTGGTGGTCAAGTATTTTGGCGTTTGTGGGAGAAAAATGTTTTTAGTATATCAATAAATAGTAAAAAAATCGTCTTTATATGAATGGTAGTACCATTTATATAATGACTTTTCCCCCGCTTGGCATAACTAAGTTCCACCCCAATAAACGTATATTTATATATTCAAACATTTTTTAGTAAAAACACTGGTTGATATATTGCGAAATGTTTACTCTCTGGCAAACGGAATATTTAAAATCTGTTTACACAAATTAAAATATCGATAAAGTATCTGACAATGAAACGGTTCACTAGCTTTATCATTAGCCCATTTATATTTAAAATAATTTAAATTCAATTCAATGTGAAACAATTTTTTTTATTTGGAAATTTTCAGATGGATTCATAATCTGAAATAACTGTAACTTTCACTGAACTAATGGCAGTAGCTTATTCTGCCAGTATTATCTATGTAGATACATTGTATCAAATTATAGTGCAAGGCACTATGCGGTGGTTTCATGCTGCAACATTTTGATAGTTAAAACAATTTAAAAAAAGGTTAGTCTTTGTGATAAAAACAAAATTTGTAGACTCGAAACTAAATTGCTGGATCAAATAAAATCATTATACGGAGGCAGATTATAGATTGTTTAAGAGGTCGCTCACCTTTTTCAGCCCTTCTTCACATCGACGTAAAGACGTAAAAGATACCTTACAATTAGTTGTTGCCTAGGATTCCCAAGCCTTTTACAAAACTTGTTATTTTCCTGGGGGCTAATTTCCCTGTGTCTTCAGGAGTTAATTCCACCTTAGTCTAGTGCGAACTGGCTTCTTACATTTGCAAAGAATATGTTCCGCAGTTTACATTGCAATTTCACAGTATCAACATGTATGCCTTTCCTACATTCTTAAGATAATATGTCAAAGAGCAATGGCCTGTTAAAAGGTCTGTCATAAGCCTTAAGTCGGACTTTTCCGGTTCGAGAAGCCTTGTGGCATTCTTTGCCAAATAAGTGATGAACTCTTTCGCGTCTTTGGCCTGGAGTATTCCTTCAGTAGGACTCTTTCCGTTCCTTCTCCCATTTTTGGATCTCATCCGTTATGTACCCCTTGGATAAGCCACAAAGCGGTTCTGGCCCAGAAAATGAGGCTTCAGCACTTTTTTTTTTTTTTTTTTTTTTTTTTGAAAGGGCGTCAGCTAATTCATTTCCTTCTATTTCCTCATGCCCTCGCACCCACATCAAGCCAACCTTGTTGTTTTTTGCCAGTTTCTTCAGGTATTGTTTGCATTTTCAGGCAATTTTAGACTCAAATGTGTAGGACTAGGAGCTTTTAACGCTCCCTGGCTGTTTGAAAGTATATAGCATGGATTTCTGCTTGGAAGATGGTTGGGGTTTTGCCTAGGGTTCTGGACAACGTGCAATTTGGCCCAGCTACACCCACGCCCATCCTTTCAGCCATCTTCGATCCATCCGTGTACTAGCTGCACGACTCTGCTCGTCTGACGACTCTCGATTAGCACATCAGACGGACAGTCAAAGTCCTGCTTGATTGGCACTGAATCCGTGGGTTTGGGCATGGATTCCAATTCAATTGACCTCAGAATCCTTAAGTGACCAACCAGATCATCTGGTTTGAAAGAGAGTACATGCTGAGTGCTGCCTTCTTCCTTACATGCAGATGTAGAGGAAGTCGGTCTAGCATTGCCTCCATAGCACACAGCACATCCAGGAGCACATTGCTCTTGTAATCCCTAACCAGGCAAGGCGTTGCAACTTCTGCCTTGTGTCAATTTTTCTTCAGTTTTTGGCCACCACACACATGATGCATAGTTGACCATGTGTCTCACAACCGAGAGGTAAAACCAGTAGATCATTTTCGATTTTAGACCCTAAGTCTTACCAAATAGCCTGCGACAGGTTACTGTATAGGATAGAAAGAATTTCGAGAATTTTTCAGCCTTAATACAATAATTGTATGAGATAGTGACAATGACTTCAGACAGTCAATTACCAGGAACCTTTAATTTTGTCCACGTTACTGAATTCCTGCGTTCTATCCAATATTCTATGTTCACATTGTTTCACTAATCAAATTGGTTTTAATGCCTACGGGAGAGCTTGAAACGAACTAGATACTCCACATAGGAGCCCATCAACGTTGATTTCCAAAAGAAACCGAAATGATGACGTATCAGAGTGGAGTGATTTGTACGTAATAAGATGGGCGGTTTCGTGAACGTAATTCGAGGATTTCTCCTGCATCCCTGAACCGATTGAAACAATTTTTTGATATTCTTTTAGAGACAGCTTTAGAGAATGGTACTAGGCTATTTAAAATTAAAAAAAAGAAAAAAAATTTTTACTTGCGCGAAAATCAAAAGAAATTTTTTTTTGACTTTTCAATAGTCTGGTACCATTCTATAATGTTGTATCTAAAGGCCTATCAAAAAATTTTTTGAATCGGTTCAGAAATGTAAGAGAAGTCCTCGAACTACGAAATCATTTTCTTAAGCACGGCACCGGCACCTTTAAGTCGGTAATAGTGTTTGGGAACTACACTGAGATGATTTAAATAAATTTATGTTCTTTGTACGTGAGACGATAGGTTCAAAAACCTTACGACTGAATCTGAGCAGGTCTGTTGTTGGAGCCACTTTTCCAAAAACTTTAATAAACATTCTTTACTGTTTGCTTTCTTGACCCTTAACAATAAACGACAAGAGTTACGATTATACCTTATACCCTTACGTCATATGCCGCAATATAATATTGTCCATCTATCTTATCCATTCACAGTTTGAACAAGCTTTCGTGGTGAAGGCTTCGTCTACCAGTTCTATGTATTACTGATATCGTTATCCAAATTTTGTTTTCATATAATTGGTATAGACGCAATTAAAACAATTCTACTAGATCTTCTTTAAGATAGTGAAAAAGAAAACTTTCCACATTATTCATTATTCATGTAATTTGATTTAAACTTTTCATTATTTGTCAAAGTTAATTTTGTCTAAATACAGTGCCAGGTCCAGGCCCCAAAAGGTTAACTAGACGCATAAAGTGGTTCGACCACGGCAAAGTATTAGCGATAAAAACAATGAGTGGTTTTATTGTCCATATTGTTTGACAACATGGGAATGAATTTAACTTAATGTATTTAAAGTCAGTAGTCAAATATCACTCCATTCTCTATTCTACAGGCTATTGTGTGTTGAATGCCTACAACAGAAATATAACTGGTCCCAGAACGTAACCTTAGTGCACCCCTTTAAAAAGTCTCCGTCATCGCTAGTTGAAAGTTTCATTTTAACCTATGTTCAGGAAAAACGATTCGATTTGCACTAGCAGGCAACCACAAGTGTTGAATTTTGAAGTAATAATTATCTTTCGTTCTGGTTATTATTGATTTGCTCTATGAACTGTATACAAAACTTTAGACCAGCGATAACGTATAAATGTAGCAACTCTTGAAACATTTTGTTTATCAGATGTCATGTTTATAGCAATTTTAATACCCTTAATGAGGAATATGTCCAATTTTCAGGACGACAGCTACGATGAACTTTTTTTGCCATCAGATAAGAAATAACTGACAAGGTATCAATTCATGTTTTATGCTCTGAACGTTTATATATTGTGAAATATATATATTTTCTGATATTGTATTGGTAAAGTGGAATAAATATAATATGCTTTTCCACCGAGGGTGTTATTGATTTACCAAATAAAAAATTATATGATTCGCATAGACGTGTGGCCTACGGCCACAAAAAGCATTAATAAAAAACTATTGGACAAAGTATTATTTTACATTTAGTTTTCTATTTATTCTAAATACCAAATACTCTGTTTGACCACTTTTGTATTTGCGCTAAGCACATAAAACATTGATTTTCGGAAAATCTACAGGATGTAAACAAATCTAAATTTTAACTTTATTTCAACGTAACTTAACAAATTATCTCCATGGTAAGATCACAGTGACGTACTTGGTCTTAGTTGCTGGCTAACTTGCTTTGTTTAACATTCCTTATACGATTCATCGACACTTATTTTCAGATTTATCATAATATAGTTTTTACGTGAAGGTATACCATTATTTTTTGGATGGCGTATCCTAATTACTGGATTAGTCGAGAATGACTAGCATTATGGCCACCTCGCTCACCAGATTTTAATCCTCTTGGTTTTTTAGAGGCAATTAGCTAATTAGATTATCCTAAAATATATCCAAAATTTAATGAATATACCACACATTGACTCATTATCTTCATCTGAGGGGCCAATATATCATTCAATTTCGTGGTTTCAGTAATCCGTATCTCGACCGATCAATGGTGTATTTCTGGAGAGATGTTCATACGAATTTATTTCCATAAAAGGCATTTCACAATGCATAGTTAGGGAACAGCTTGTATATACAGTGTGTCCACGGATGGACTTAACTATACTTGTAAAAAAATTTATTTTCAGTTTTTCGAAAAAAAGTCATTCTTCATAATTTCTTTTGTTTATTATACTCTTCGCAAAAACGAAGAGTATATTGCATTTGATCGGCACATTTCTAAAACTGTAAATATCGCTCGTAGAGCAAAAAATTTTCATATCATTGTGTTAGCGAACGAATTCCGAACAACTTTCAAAATGTCCGTCTGTCTGTCCATCCGTCTGTCCGTCCGTCTGTCCATCTGTCCGTCTGTCCGTCTGTCCGTCTGTCCGTCTGTCCGTCTGTCCGTCTGTCCGTCTGTCCGTCTGTCCGTCTGTCCGTCCGTCACGGTTTTTGTAAGCACGATAACTTAAGAAAGAAAAGTCCGATTGTATTGAAGTCAGTGTTAGCTAGAGGAAGATCCCTATTGTTTTTGAAGAAAATCAATCAGTAAATAAGAAAGTTATTAATTATTTAATTTTAAAAAATAATTTTCTCAATTTTTGTCGCTTGTACTTAAATAGAAATCTTGCAAAATATTATCTCTATAATATATTTTTTTGTTTTATACATTTTACTAATATATATTTCATAATAATATATCTAATGCGTTGAAATATGATTCTCGAAAGATATATACTACAGACATTGAATTCTTGCAATAATCTGTGGTGGTGCAGTGACTAAAGTTTTGGCTTGCAATCAGTGGCGGCTCGTGATATTTTGTGCAGAGGAGACTTGATATTTAAAACAATTAACTTGCAATATGATTACAATTTGTACATGTCTTCACCACCCCTGGATATGCTGCTAGAGGAGGCTCAGCCTCCCCTGCCTCCTCTGACGAGCCGCCACTGCTTGCAATCCTTTTACCACGACGGTGCACGCCGTGATTGTCGGGCTGACTCCGGGCCGAGATCTGGCAAGGTGCATTTATGTCCGTTAAACACCTAATAAATTTGTTTTGTTGTTGTTGTTGTTGTTGTTGTTGTTGTTGTTGTTGTTGTTGTTGGCTTGCAATTCAAAGATCGTGTGTTCAAATCCCAGACAGATTGGGTATTTTTTTTTCATATATTTTTTTTCGCAACAAAGTTGTTATCACAAAATTCAGTATGTGCAAAAACTAACATTATTTACAAGAAAACTGCGAAGAGTGTCCTATAGAATGTGTAACAATTATATAAAAAGCTCAGTAAATTGGCGAAGAGTAAGTTTTTGGCTTGTTATATAAATACTATTCACAAAAAACTTTGGTATACAGGATGCTCAAGAAATATAACAATGTAGATTTTCAAAATTAAAAATTTTTAAATCAAACTTTTTAAAGCAATAACATTAAAGAGCTTAAAAGAAATAATTGAAAAGCCAAATAATTTTTTTTCATGCGAGTTATTGTTACTAAGATATTTGATATTAAAAACAGACTTAAAGCAGATTTGGTAGTGGGGGAGTGGATGAAGTAAAAATATAATTTGTGGCCTTTGGTTCTTGTATACACACTGAATCACGATTTTATTTTTTTCACCTACATTAATAATGGGGTGAGGGTGGTAATTGGGGTGGCTAATGCCAAATTTTTTGTTAAGACCTTAACTTCTCTTATATATAATAAACATCAATTTTATGGACTCTCACTTGCTTGATTTACCTATTTACCCACATTTACCTCAATTTATCCCCCAACCCTTCAACGGAATAAGATCAAAATATTATTTATTCTCAGAGCTCGTTAAAATACATGCGTGTACCAAATTTCAAGTCAATATCTTGTCGGAACGACAGACAGAAATATTTTTTTTTGCTCAAACTTAAAATCTCGACATTTCATAACATTCTAAGCCTATTTGAACAATAAAGATTTTTTTTTGCATTGCTATACTTCCACTGGATGCGGAAGTAATAACACGAAGTTAATTCAACCTGAATCGGAAAACTTTATACTTAAACTTACTAATAATAGTTACAAACAACGTTTTATTACAAGTAATACCATAGTCTTTAAAAAATAATAATCGACAATAAGGTTGGAAAAAAAAAACAATTTAATTTTTAATATAAAATATCTTAGTACTTAAGATATAAAAAAGATATTTGGCTTTTCGATTACTCCTTTTAAGCTGCTTAATTTTAATTATGCAAAAAGTTTGATTTAAAAATTTTTAATTTTGAGAATCAACATTTTTATATTTCTTGCACACCCTGTACAAAATAATCGAAGTTTCTCAACGTGACTCATATTTATATATATCTATATAATAAGCAAAAGAAATGATGAAGAATAATTTTTTTAAAAGTATAGTTAAGTCCATCCGTGGACACACTGTATATTAGCAAGTTAGTTATATCGCCAAGAATGTCAAGTCTGTGGATGTGTGTTAAAGATACCCTTGCCTGAATTTCTGACACGGAAATGATGCTTTGATGTGCCCTGGATTTAGAGGGTTAAAGGATATAAAAGGTCACGATAATACACGTAGTGAGTCGTTCTGACGCGGAATGAATAGGTTAAGCTGCTGAAAGTGTTGGTTGGCAAATTATAAGATATCAATTAGAACTTCAATATTTACAAATGGAACATTCCATCTCAAGTGGAACACTCTGACACCCAAAAATAAGAGCGTCGGAAATTAAATATTTCTTGTTCGACATTTTTATTAAAAATGGTAGTTTAGGAACACAATCGCTAAAGACCCGACTTTTGGACCTCTATGCACTATTTTTAATAATGCACACTCGAACTTGACATTTAATGCATATGTTCATAAGGCGACATTTTCGAGGATAGAAACATGGCGCAGAATTTTATTTTATTTCTCCCGTGGAAGAAATATTTAAGAACTTTCAGTTACCATTTATCATGCACAAGGTATCAGAAAATACATGCAAGTATAAAGAATTACAAAAACTGTATTATGAAACTAAAATGAAGTTTTTATAAATCAAACATTTTAACGTATTTCTTAAATGTGAAATAGGTATTAGAAGTCCTTAAATATTTATTCCACGGAGGAAATAAAATATAATATGTTTCTATCCTCGAAAATGTCGCCTTATAAACATATGCAAGTTCCAGTGTACTTGGCAGGCAACCCGTATGTCACGACAGTAGTATAATTTGTAACGTCACAACTAATTGAGTCCATTGTGCTTCTGGATCAAGGGCGGATCTGGACCTTGAGCGAGGGGGGGGGGGGGGTAGAAAATCTCAAAAAAAATTTATAAACACAACTAAATAGAATATATATTCAAAAATATAAAATAAAATAATAAAAATTATGAAATTTTAAAACGAAAGATGGTGGTTTACATAATCTTGGGGGGGGGGGGGGGGTAATTACCGCGTTACCCCGTTGAAAAAAAATGTAGTATAGGTTTTGCATTTTTCCGGTGGACCATCGAAATCCGAAAAAAACGTCGGATCGAAATGAAAGTCGTATCTATCGACACGAGAGCGAATTTAGAAAATTCCGTCCGTCGGTCAGTCGGTCTGTCGGTCTGTCGGTCTGTCGGTCTGTCTGTCTGTCACGCTCAGCCCCCCTAATCCGTTTTCGGATTTCGATGAAACTTGGATGGTTAGTAGGAGGCCTTTAAAAAACCTTAACGCTGGAAGCTCGGCTCCGTTCGGAAACCGGAATTACCCGATAGAGACGTTTCAAGTTTTTCGGGAAAAATTGAATAACTCGGTAACGAGCAGTCGGATCGAGATATTTCAAAAGAGAGATGGTGCCGCTAGCAACGATCTACAGATAAGTATACGGGAGACAATGTCGAAAAACAAATGAAAATTGAATTTTTTTGCAAAAAACTGGTTTTCTCGAAATCGAGCTATGAAGCACGATAACTGTCCAGGATATCGATCGATTGCGATGAGACTTGGTGGGATCGAAGGTACACGGCCACAAATGAAGCCTATTGCAGGCGGCCCGAATCCGTTGACCGCAAGTATTTTTTCCAAGGCCGAGTATGATTTTCCAAAGATACTGATAACTCCCGAACCGAAAGTCCGATTTTGATTTTCAAAAATGGCGATTGTAGGGTTCGATTAAGTCTATTAGGTGACGTTTGTGGGAATTTGAAAAAACAAAAGCGAATCTACAAATCCTGGAAAACTTAATTTTTTTGATAGATTCTAAAAATACCCAGCAGTTTCCTAATAAAAATCGAAAATTAAGTATTCCGTCGATCAATATCTATAACCGGTATAAGGCACGGACCTTTTCTGAAATAGAGTTTTTCGAAAAATTAAAAATAAACGAGTTATTTACAAAGATGCATGACCACAATATAACCGATGCCCTTTCTGTATTTCAAAATGTAGTTAGCCTTTACTTTAGTCAATGCAAAAAGAAAAAAAAAAGGTACTGAATCAGCCCAACAGGGATAAAAAGCATATCAAAATGTAGTTTTTAACTTGTTACTACATTTTGAAAAAAAATGTAGTATAGGTTTTGCATTTTTCCGGTGGACCATCGAAACCCGAAAAAAACGTCGCATCGAAATGAAAGTCATATCTATCGACTCAAGAGCGAATTTAAAAAATTCCGTCCGTCGGTCAGTCGGTCTGTCTGTCGGTCTGTCACGCTCAGCCCCCCTGATCCGTTTTCGGATTTCGATGAAACTTGGGTGGTTAATAGGAGGCTTTTAGAAAACCTTAACGCTGGAAGCTCGGCTCCGTTCGGAAACCGGAAGTACCGGAAGTTTTTCGGGAAAAAACTCGGTAACGGTCAGTCGGATCGAGATATTTCAAAAAAGAGATGGTGCCGCTGGCAACGATCTACAGATAAGTATACCGGAGACAATGTCGAAAAACAAATAGAAATTGAATTTTTTTGCAACAAACTGGTTTTCTCGAAATCGGGCTAGGAAGCACGATAACTGTCCAGGATATTGATCGATTTCGATAAGACTTGGTGGGATTGAAGGTACACGGCCACAAATGAAGCCTATTACTGGCGGCCCGAATCCGTTGACTGCAAGTATTTTTTCCAAGGCCGAGTATGATTTTCCAAAGATATTGATAACTCCCGAACGAAGGTCCGATTTTGATTTTCAAAAATGGCGATTGTAGGGCTCGATTAATTCTATTAGGTGACTTTTGTGAGAAATTTGACAAAACAAAAAAAGCGAATCTACAAATCCTGGAAAATTTCATTTTTTTGATAAATTCTACAAATACCGAACAGTTTCCTAATAAAAATCGAAAATTAAGTATTCCGTCGATCAATCTCTATAACCGGTATAAGGCACGGACCTTTTCGGACAAAAAATCTGAAATAGAGTTTTTCGAAAAATTAAAAATAAACGAGTTATTTACAAAGATGCATGACCACAATATAACCGATGACATTTCTGTATATCAAAATGTAGTTAGCCTTTACTTTAGTCAATGCAAAAAGAAAAAAAGGTACTGAATCAGCCCAACAGGGATAAAAAGCATATCAAAATGTAGTTTTTAGCTTGTTATTATACCTACAACAAATTAAAATAATAAAGTTGCTGCAGCCACCTATTTTGATACTTAATATGACTCCACTAGAACATTCCTTTTTGTTTGTTGTTTTTTAGGTGTAAAAGTTAATATTAACCTTACTTTAGTTAACCCTGGAGCAAAGTTTTCCTTTTGTAGGATTCTTGTTTATTTACCATAAACAGAACTACATGCTGCTAGCTGTTTAAATAAATGCTATTTTTACTTCAGCAATTGCGGCAAGTACAGGTTGGCAGTGTCATGCTAGCTAGGACTCTGAAAGAAGGACAATACCGTTTTAAATTATAGGTAGGATGTAGGATTTACGTATACAACAGTCCTCAATTACTTGCTTCTTCATAATTTCCAAGAACAAGGGTTAATCTTGGGTGCACGATTAAATTCTAATTATTATTTAAATTAATGTTAAAGGTTAGTTATTGTTAGGGCCCCTACACAAGAGACATTATAGGCCGGGAGCCCGTGTATAATATGACTGACTATCCGGCGAACTTTGACAATATGTAAAGTGGATTGTTCTTATATAAATTAGCAATGAATGGACCGTCAGCTGGTTGGGCAGCGATGGAGGTGACTGTCAAAGGGTTGAAAACACGTAAAAAAAATGAGAAAAAAATAATCCGGCGAATGGTGAAACCTATAGGAGGAAAAGATTATGCTCTATAATGAAAGTAGAACATAGTCAGCTGAACTGGAGGCGGTAGGTTTAGCGTCAGCTGATCGAGCAAACAGGTCCAAAAACATGAAAAGTTTAAATTATTCGGCGAACTTTAAAATTCGGGTATAATACTAACATTTATACTGAGATCCACGAAAAACATAGTCAGCTGCAAGTATATGGGTGAAAACGTCGTCAGCTGGTACAGTAAAAGTGCTGAGTGTTGACTCTCCTGAGGGGCAGCGCGCATCACCTTTCTTGGGTCAGCTGACGACTTTTCCACCCACATACTTGCAGCAGGCTGTGTTTATCGTCAATCTTAGTATGAATGTTATCATATACCCCAATTTCAGTTTGGCATAAATATTTAATTAGTAATATCTATATCGATAACTTAATGTTAGAAAGCGTGTGTGCGTGCGAGTTTTTTTAAATTTATGATGGTTTCTTTATACTAAACACAATAAAAGAAATTCCAAATAATTTTGGTAAGATAGGACAAAAATTGTTGCAAATATTGATAGCGAATTCAGCAACCACTGTTGTAGTTGCATTTGACACATACCCAAATCCATCCATAAAAGATCTTGAACTTAAGTTTCGAGGAACAAGTAGATATCCGAGCAAGTGCGTCCATCCGATTTCGCCAAAGAGTTAAAAAACCTCAATTTTTTTTAAGAAACTCTAATCAAGTTTCTTTCAATGAAATGTCTCCCTTCTTAGGTAATAAGACCTTATACCTAAATGCAGAAAACTGCTATAGTTATTGCGTTCGAAACGACGATATCCAGTCTAGTGTCACTCGAGAAACCGTGGAAAGCTTATCGTGTCCTAAAGGCGGACACTAAAATGATTTTTCGTATATGCCAGCTTAATGAGAACACCAATTGACTACATTGATAAGACGTTCAGATACTGACATTCCTATCATCATGTTGGGAAACATGAAAAATGTACATAATAATGTGAATTTGTATAAAAATGGGCGTAAGAAATAAAGAACAATTTTTATATATAAACGATTTGTATTCACCAAAGGACTTGTGTAACGCATTGCCCGCTTTCAAGTTTCACGGGATGTGACTATAATCCCACGTTTTTCAAGAAAGGAAAAAAAAGCCTTTTACTATATTAAGAAAAAATCAAGAGTTTATTTAAGCCTTTAAAAGTTTGAATAATTTACCAGAGGAGTACCTAAATAATGTCGTTAACATAATAGAAACGTTTGTTTGCACGATGTTTTGGTTTAAAGCTACGAATTATGCTCGTCTAGGTACCTACCTTCATGAAGGTGTATGAATTTAGCGAAAATGATAAGAATTCCGGTTACCAGACAAAAATTTTGATGCATCTCTCTTTCCACCGTCGAAATCAGAACTTGTACAGGAGTACAGTACCTAGAGGTAAAAAATATGCAAAACTTCGGAATAATGTCATATTGAACGGATTTCGTTCATTTTACTTCCACGTCCAGTGGAAGTATAGTAACGACAAAAAAATTTTTAAAAATTTTTATTGCCCAAATAGGCTTAAAATATCATGAAACGTCGAGATTTTAAGTTTGAGCGAAAAAAAAAATTTCTGTCTGTCGGTCTGTCGGTCTGTCTGTCTGTCTGTCGGTCTGTCTGTCTGTCTGTAACTTTTTTTTGTGCGCACGTTTACTCTGGAACTGTTTGAGATATTGACTTGAAATTTGGTACACATATGTACTTTAACGAGATCTAGAACTAGATTATATTTTTATCTTGTTCTGTCGAAGGGTTGGGGGGTAAATTGGGGTAAATTTGGGGTAAATGGGTAAATCAAGCAGGTAAGAGTCAATAAAATTGGTATTTAGTATATACAAGAGAAGCTGAGGTCTCAAAAAAATTTTTGGCATTAGCCACCCCCTTTACCACCCCGACTTCCTTATTAAAGGGGATGAAAAAAAAATGTGATTTAGTGCATGTACAGGAACCAGAAATCTCAAAATATTTTTTTACTTCATCCACCCCCCACTACCACCCGCCTATCACCACCCCCACCCCACTACCGATGTGGGGTATCGTTTTATGGGTTTTTGGGGTAGAAGATTTCAAATATAATATTATTAAAGTTCCATAAACAATTATTTTCACATACAAAGTTTTTTCGTTGTGAGTGACTTGGATAGAGAATCTGGATGTGGAAGTAGTGATTCCTTGGGCAGCGGTTTTTGACAGTATAATAGTAAATGCTTCACAGAAAAGTTTCTATATTGTGCGGGGGCTTGCTAATTTATAGGGGGTGGATGCCACCCCTTCTTAGGGGGTGGCACTTAAAAAATGTATATATTTATTGGAGCTGAAAAATAATCAAATTTTAAAAAGAACAGATTCTATGCAATTTTTCACATAAATTGATAGTTTTTTAGATATAACGTCTTCGAAATTGCGATTTTAGCTTAAAAAAAAAGGTATTTCCAAACGGCTTTCGTCAAGTATCTCGAAAGTATTGCTTTATCGAAAAAATGTTACAGACCAATTACAAAAAGTACAAACTGGGAATTAATTATATTTTTTGTTCATTGATGTAAGATTAATAATTTCGGAGATATTTGGCATCCAAGTGTTCATAAGATAATTATTTAGAGTGAGAGTTAAATATCTCAGAAACTGTGTTACCTACGTCAAGAAAGTTAATAGGTAGAATAATAGGTTATTAATTAAGCTTTCAACTGCTTTTTAATTTGTTTCTGTAGCATAAAAAATATAGAAGTTATGACCGAAGCAATGTGCGTCTTCACATTTTTTTAATAACAAAGTCGTCATTTTGTTACTGTAATTAGCCATTAAGTAAAAAAAAGAATTTCAAACACTGTTTCTCATTAATATATAGCATGCTCAAATTTTTTCGTTTGTATACAGCACTTGCTTTAGAAAAAATTACAGTTTAAACTATAAAGGTATTTTCGATAAAACGTTTTTTTTTCCTTCTCCAAATATCTCCATAAATATTAGTTTTATTGAAAAATGGGTAAGGACCAAAAATAAAGCTCATAAACTGATAATGAATTTCGGTTTTGAATTTATTTACATAGATTTAATAGTTTCGGAGATATGAGACGAAAATGCAGTTTAAATGTTAAATATCTCAGAAATTGTGACTCCTACATCACGCATGCTAAGAGATGAAATTAAAGACAATTAATTGCGCTTTCAAATTATTTTTTATTCGTTCCTGTAGTAGAAGAGATAAAGAAGTTATGACGGAAAAATGTGCGTATTTATATTTTTTTATATAAAAAGGTCACCATTTTCTTACTCTAATTAGCTAGTAATTAAAAAAAAATAATCTCAGTTTTTCGTTAAAATGTAGCATTACCTAGATGCTCAAATTTTTTTGCTCATTTAAAGAACTTGCTTTAAAAAAAATGCATTTTAAACTTTAAAGGTTATTTCGAAACACTTGGATGCAAAATATAAACTCAAATATACCTTTTTTTTTTTAAGCTAAAATCGCAGTTTTGAGGTCGCATCTACTCCCTATAAATTAGCAAGCCCCCGTACAATATAGAAACTTTTCTGTGAAGCATTTACTATAATACTGCCAAAAGTGAACGAAATCTGTCCTATATGACGTTATTCAGAAGTTAAAACCTCTAGTTACTGTACTACAGCACGTTTTAAGAACTGTAAGTATCCACGATTTGGAAAAATGCACACAAACAAGTGCCATCTACATTAGATGCCCTTGGTGGCAGCTCGAAGAAAGCAAATTTATTTGCAAGTAGTTTGAACGAGATCAATTACCTCCATCAATGGAAATTATTATCTGAGATCATTTGTGCCTTTCATCCTATTATAATCTTAATCAATTTTTTATAAATAATAATGCGAGTGACATAGAGGAAAATGATTTTTCACCCACTGAGCATCAGAGAGTGATAAGTCGGATGAAGATGAGAATGAGGAAGATCTGTTTATCCGAAGCCGAATAAATTCTTTTCTTTTTTTCACTAATCTGCTCAGAAAATTTATTATTTTCTGAGCAGATTATTCTGTATAATTTTAAAATGTAGGAATGTATTAATTTGTATTTTCATAAAATAATGTATATTAATAATAAATTGAATATATAATAATCAAACTAAAAAAAGAAATTGGGAATGCCGCACAACATTAATAGCAGGTTTATACGTGCATGGATTTAGTGGCGCCAGTAGATATTGGCACGTCAGTAAAAAAATATTGCACGTATAAACAGTTACTGGCGAGAACTGGCGAGCAAGTCTTGACCTTGCATGCATTGATGCATGCTCGCCAGTAACTGTTTATACGTGCAATATTTTTTTACTGGCCTGCCAATATCTACTGGCGCCACTAAATCCATGCATATATAAACCCGCTATTAGTTATCAATATTGATATTACTAATTAAATTTTTATGGCGAACTTTTCAATTCGGGTATATGATAATATGCAAACTAAGGTTAACGATAAACACAGTCAGCTGCAAATATGTTGGTGGAAAAGTCGTCAGCTGACACAAGAAAGGTGGAGCTCGCTGCCTTTCAGGCGAGTCAACACTCAGCACTTTTACTGTACCAGCTGACGACTTTTCCACCCACATACTGGCGGCTGACTATGTTTTTCTTAAATCTCAGTGTAAATATTATCTTATACCCGAATTTTAAAGTTCGCCGGATAATTTTAATTTTTTATGTTTTTGGATCCATTTGATCGATCAGCTGACGCTAAATCCGCCCCCGTCCAGCTGACTATGTTCTACTTTCATTATATAGCATAATCTTCCCCTCATATAAGTTTCAGCATTCGCCGGATAATTTTTTTTCTCAATTTTTTAACTTGTTTTAAACCTTTTGACAGCCACCCCCACCGCTACCCAACCAGCTGACGGCCCATTCATTGCTAACTTATATAAGAACAATCCATTTTACATATTGTGAAAGTTCGCCGGATAATCAGTCATAATATACACGGGCTCCCGGCCTGTTATAAAATACGTTATATATACGGCGATTTACATAAAGGTCCCAGTTATTTCAACTAAGATTAATGCAATCATAGTTTACGTGTTATGTAGCTGAAAGGATATCAACCCACCTATGTCTATTGTATGAAGGAGATTATTTTTGAATTACATGAAGGAAAATAGAATAAAATAAGCTTTAAGCATGTTTCTGTGTAATTTTTCGCAGGTCTAATGAATTACGTCAGTAAGAATGTTAGCAGGTACCAGTTGTTGATGATAAATCCACTTTCTGAGATCCAAACTAGGTATTTAATTTTCAACGCAATAATAAGACTCGTAGTAGAGTAAAACTAAAGGCATTAACTTCGGAATTATGTCATATGAATCAGATTTCGTTCATTTTTGTCAACTAATAGTAAATACATCAAAGGATAGTTTCTATATTATGCGGGGAACTTGCTAATTTATAAGAAGCGGATGCTATCCGTTTTCATTGCATTGCATTGCACTGTTGAGGCATTGCTGGGCACACAGACCTATAGCATATTTTTCTGCCTGGAAGATGGGCCCAAGGGCTTTATATAGAATGCATTTAGCCCCGCTACAACCCATTCGTCCATCTTGGATCCATCTTTATACCAGATGAATAACTCTTTCTCCAACCGCAGTTCTTCGACCCTGCTCGCCCGACGGCGTGCAATCAACACATCAACCGGGCAGTCAAAATCGTGCTTGATTGGCATTGAGTCAGTGGGTTTGGTCATGGATTCAAATTGGATTCGTTCCAAAATCCTTAAATGACCAACCAGGTCACCTGGTCTCGATTTAAGTACCTGATGCAGCCTTAGTGCTGCCTCCTTCCTCACATACAAACGCAGATTAAGTAAGTCCAGCACTGCCTCCATAGCTGCTGTGGGCAGGAGCGCATTGCTTCTGTAGTCCCTAGACAGGCAAGGCGTTGCAGTTTCTGCAACTTTTCTTGTGTTAGTTTCTCTTCTGTTTTTGACCACCATAACATGACGCGTAGGTCACCATGGATCTGACAACCGAAAGGTAGGACTAATGTATCATTTTTGGCTTCGGACCCCAAATCTCACCAGACAGCCTACGGCACGTCCAAATAACAGTGGTTGCTTTTTAAGTGTCCTTTCCAAATGCGAGTTCCAGGTAAGTTTTTGGTCCAGGATTACTCCTAGATACTTGACTTCACTTCACTGGAAAAATTCAGTACTGTTCCATTTAACATAGGGTTTCTCAAATCTAGTTTCCTCTTTTTTTGGTAAATGGAACAATAACTGTTTTGCTCGGATTGACACTAAGGCCGTCTGACGAGCACCATTTAGATATTATGTTTAAGGCAATTTGCTTGTGGTTTGAGATCATAACCTCACGCCTGCCTCTCACAGTAAAGACCAGGTCATCAGCATAGCCCTGAACGTTGAAGCCATAATTACTCAGCTTAAGGAGGAGATCGTCGACCACCATTGACCACAGGCGATAAGACTCCACCCTAACTGCAGACATGGTGGCCGGTTCGTTCCCCATTTTTATGGTAATTATTCTGCTTCTTAGCATGGATTGTATCCATTTGATTATTGGGGAGTGTATTCTCCTTTTTTTCGTGGCTTTTTGTAGGGATTCATAGGAGGTATTGTCAAAAGCACTCTCTATATCTATGAAAGCACACAACGCCAATTCCTTTGCTGTAAATATCTTTTCGATGCCTTTAACCAGGCCATGTAGAGCATTTATTGTTGATATGTTAAGTTGATAGGTAAACTGTTTTGAGTAAAGCGGTTTCCCTGTAATGACTTCGCCTCTAATGTGTTGATCTAATATTTTCTTTATTGTTTTTAGGAGAAATGAGGTTAAGCAGATGGGGCGATAAGATTTAGGCTCGTCTGGTGGACGCCTGCCTATTTTTGGGATAAACGCAACCTTAACTTCCCTCCAAGCTTGGGGAATATACTCAAGAGTATAGCTTGCTGTGAATATGCTTCTCAGGCATGGTATAAGTTCCTCAATTTCATGTTGAAGCAGGACAGGAAAAATATGGTTCCTGCCAGGTGATTTAAAAGGCTTGAAGGTCGATACCGCTCATTTAATTCTACTAGAGGTGAATATTTTTCCAGCTAGCCAAAAGCTTAGTTGAGAGTCTGAGTTAACATAATTAAGATTGAGTAACTCCAAAAACAATATTTTGACTTTTGCAAGCATTTAGTACAAGAACATTGATAAAACTCTGCTATCTGGAATTCCGAATGAGAAAGATCTATATATTAGCCAAATATCATCAGCGTGCATGTATAGGCTCCAGGTATCTGTAACAAGTTTATCAAAAATAAGTGATCCGAGGATAGATTCTTGGGGAACACCGGATACATGTGATAACTTGAGAATTCAAGTGAAGACCATTAATGTTATGTGATTATATTGATTATGATTATATTATATTGACCACCAGGTAGCGCAAGAGACATCTTAGTGACAAGGCATTAGCATGCAACTAACCAAAAAGGATTAGATTCTCTTCACAACTAGCCTAGCAAAGGAGCGCGAAAAAGATCGCGTTGTACGTAGTAGAGCAGCACACGAGTACTGCAAAGACTCTCTCCTCACGAGTTTTACATATTTCTTTTTCTACATTTTATGTTGAATGCACTTAAGAGTTATTTTCTAAAAAGTGCAATCCTGCGAAACTGGCTCTAAAAACGATAGTACATTGTTGGTTTTCTAGTTTCGAGCAAAAAAATCTATCATATTTTATCCAATGTTAAAATATCATAAACGGATATCATGTGAATCTAACCATACGTGTGATGACGAAAATTTGCCTTGACATGAGCTTAAGTAAAAATACGGACACCCTTAAGGTGCATCTAACCTTTTGTACAAATCAAGGTTTTATTTATTAATGAAAAGTTACATGGTACCTAGTCATATAATTGGAAAGAATGTATGTCCGCATAACATATGCTTGTTCAATCTCATAACAATTGCTTTATAATTACTAATTGTTTTTTATCAAAAATTAATAATGTTCTAAAAATGTTGTTTCATTCTCAGTAAAGAGTATGATAATGTCTAGATTCAAAACAGAGTGGTGTTGGCAAATACTGATTAGTGAAGGAAAAGTACATATCCTTCGTTATCTTCAGTGAGAAGAATGTAACTACTTAAATTTGATTAAACGTTTTCATTAGTTAGACATATTAGCTGACTACTTATTGCACCAAATCATAGTTACAAGAATTATAATAGGTGTTTTATTTTAAATCATTGAGATAATCATATAAAATTATATCAAAGTATCGAAATTCGATAATATGTGTCTAACAGATATCAATTCATTGAATATAATGGTGATATGAGAAAAACACTTTACTTTGTTTTCTATCACTAGTTTATTGAACATACACGTTACTGCAGTTTCGGCAAATTAACGTGCCATTTTCAAACGTTGATTACAAATGAATTAATTAACAAAGGGCTGCGCATATATGTTAATTCATTGATTTGTAATTCATTTGTAATCAACGTTTGAAAATGACACGTTAATGTGCCGAAACTGCAGTAACGTGTATGTTACAATAAACTAGTGATAGAAAACAAAGTAAAGTGTTTTTCTCATATCATTATGATAAACTATCACAAAGTAACGGCTTCCACAATTGATTTTTTGAATATAATGGTTGCAAGTCCGTTGAATAAGTTATGAAGTTCCGCAAGGGTCAATACTTGGTCCGTTATTTTTTATTACATTTGTAAATGGTACTGCAAATGATTTAGATAAAGTCAGATATTTAATGTATGCTGAGGATCTAACTCTTTTTTGCATGATTAATGACGTAGAAGGTTGTATCCACTTACAAGGAAACATACGAAAATTTTATAATTGGTGCAAGTACAAACTTCCACTAGACTGCTATGTCTTACGCGCAAATCATCTTCAATATCATACGATTATGAAATTAATAATTATTGTTGTGATGGATAGGCCCGACAAGTCCCTTTAATTTAATTCTCATATTAACACCGTTGTGGGAAGCTAGCAGATCGTTTGGATTTATAATTAGAAATTAGTGTGATTTTTCAAATATTGACTCCCTTAAGATGCTCTATTATCGTTATGTCAGATCGAAGTTCGAATATGTCTCAGTTGTTTGATCTCCTCATTGTAATGTATATATATTAAAAATCTAGAATCAGTTCAACCCTCGGTTCTAAAATCATGATTTTAGAACCGAAGGTAGTTATCTTGAGGTCGGCTTTCCTCAGCAAGACTTACTTGATAAGTACCCTTTCCTGGAAAAGATAAATGGGAACCGACCTACAAAGAGCAGACATCTATTGGTTTACAGACGGCTCCAAAACCCCTGAGGGAGTTGGAGCTGGAGCATACAGTGGCAACCCAAAGGTAAGAATTACTTCGAGCCTGGGTAATTATGCGACTGTACTTCAGGCAGAAGTTAATGCCATTGAACTGTGTACAAGGAGGCTTGAACAAATGCATCCTAGACACAGATCAATAAGAATCTTTTCAGACAGCCATGCAGCTTTCAAAGCTCTTAGCTCACATCGCTGCAATTCTAAATTGGTCTGGAACTACCAAAAAGCTCTAACCCGATTGGGCAGATACAACAAATTAATTTTGGCCTGGATATTGGGCCACTCTGGCATGGAGGGCAACGAAATAGCTGACTCTTTAGCCAGGGAAGGTGCGGTATCAAAATTTATCGGACCAGAACCAGTGCTTGGCATATCGGTAAGCATTACGAAAACAAACATCATGGCCTGAGCCGAGAGGAAAATCCTCTAATAGTTCATTAAAAGGAGTCTATTACGTACCCTCTGAAATCAAGAACTAAAAAAATTATTAGAGTTAAATAGGTTACACCTAAGAACTCTAGTTGGCCTATACACTCAGGGACGCTGCAAGCGGGCGTGCAAGGCGTGCAGGGCACGCAGGCGCCCTTTATCAGGGGCGCTGGAATTACCAAATACATAATATGATATTTATACCAGAAAGTTTTTCGTCGATTACCTATAAACGAACCACTCTGGCAACAGCACCAACAGCAGCACAAACCATAATATATGTACGTATTTTAAAATGGTTGTTTTTGTTTTAATTGAAGACCTAAGTGGATAAAGATGTTACGTGACATTTTTGAAAATTTTGAGATTTCTACACAGACAACTATTTTAACTTATAATCTATCATTTCAATAAGTTTTTGGGATAATAAACCTTTCCAAAATGCGTTTTAATATTTGATAAAGGTGTTATGTACATAAGGTTTTTATATAATTTAATGGATAAAGGTGTCATGATCACATACCACCTTTATCCATTACTGTGCGATATTAAATTGTTTTAATCCAAAACACTTTGCTTTTAAAGTTATGTTATATTGACATTAATGTAACAAGTTGTGTTAAGTGTTTCTCACTATTATAGTGAAAATGGCCAGTCGTAGTAAACTGATATTACAAATGGCAATGAATAAACGATTTCATGAATCATGTAAGATGTTTATAAATTGGCTGATATTTGGAAATAGTGCTTATAGTGTTTTAATCCATATATTCATTTCGTTCAATTTCGAAATGGTATGAGATGGTACAAGAGTCGAGATGGTACTTGAGTATCTAATTGCTGTAAACACATTTATACCTTTTGGCAATTCAGCAGAAATCAGTCACATAGTGGCAATTTCTTCCCAGGCAAGTTTTAATAATGTTTTAAAAACAAAACATTATCAATATAAAATGCAATAATAAAATACGAATTTACCAAAGTATTCTAGCAAATTAGTCTGTAAATCAGAAATACTGGAAAGTGACGCTTTGCGGTGTTGATTTTTGTACAAACATTTTTATGCCTACAAGTAGAAGAGGGCTGGACCGTAGAAATTTTTATGACAAGAGCAAAACTGATATCTGGTATGGCTTCTGCCCATTTTGAAAGAGCATTAAATTGTTTAAGGCAAATCTGGCGAATTCCGAAATTCTTGCGGAAAAAATAATAAGTATGATAATTACGCCAATCAAGTCAAGGTCATTTGGGTTTGTAAGGTTATCGTTTAAGAATTACAGGGTTCGCTATGCTTACATCTATTGGGTGAAAAAAAAAAAAATAATAATAAATAATACTAAAGAATACGGAGAAAATTACAAACTAGCTTTCGAACAACAAAAACGTGACGGAGCAAAAGTTACAGTAGATAGAACGATTTGCTTTCTTACTTTAGATCTTCAGCAAACCATGCCGCTGCCAAAATTAAGTACATCGAAAGCATTTTACCTTCGTCAAATGTGGTTTTACAACCTTGGCATACATACATTGAGAAATACTGAAAAAAAAAACGTTCTTTTTCACATGGACTGAAGATATGGCCAGCCGTGAAAGCCTAGAAATTGCTAGTTGCTTACATATCTTTTCACAAATTTACAATGAATATTTCCAAGAAAAGATCGATCACATTATAATATGGCCCGACTCCTGTAGTGGACAAAATAAAAACTTCAATATCATTACACTTTACCAGTTGTTGATTTTATAGAGAGAATTTAAAGTTATCGACCATAAATTTTCGGAGGTGGGACATTCATATTTAAATTCAGACAGAGAGTTTGGCAGAGTCGAGAAAATTTTGAGGAAACATCAAAACATCTACGTTCCGGACCAGTATCGAGAAATTTTAAGAACTACCAAAGACGCCGTTGTCATAGATATGAAGAATCATTTCAAGGATATTGATGGAATTGCCTCAAAACTCAATTTGTACAACAGGAAGAAAAACTTGAACAATGAAAAGGTTTATTTTCACGACGGTATAAAATGGCACCTATGGGTGCTACTATTACATCACTAGATGAAATGACTCCATTTTACAAAGTCGATATTTTAAAGAAAAGGAATATGCATAAGATAAATTCCGACTGTATTGCTCTAACGGTGTTTAATGAAAACAAGGGCAGCCTAAGTGTAGGAAAACTGGCCAATCTTAAAGAACAATTACCATTCATAAATGAATGGTAAGGTCCTATTATCACAACATACTTGGAAATGACCAAACTGTGGCTCATAACCGTAGAACTGACCGACTACCTAAAAATTGTACAATGTTTTAATAATAATAAAATATGTTTAATTTCTTAACACTTTTATTCACTAATTCCTTATTCATTTCAGAGAAACTTATGAACGGATAAAGGTGTTATGTACATTAATTTTTTTAAATTTTCGAAAATAATGACAACTGACAACTTTAGTTATTTGTCTCTGAAAAGTACATCAAATGTCAATATCATCGCAAAATGCAAGCTATATAGTCGTTATAATAAAAAAGTTATCGCCTAAAAACTTTCGAGTTAAACACCTTTATCCACTTAGCTCTTCAATTATATTTTACGTTATTAATTTCATTCGAAATTAGGAAATAGGGCGCCAAAAATTTGGTTGCACGCGGGCGCACTAAGCTCAAGCAGCGTCCCTATATACACTGGGCACTGCAGACTAAATCACCACCTACACAGACTCGGAATAGTAGACAACGCTGAATGCCAACTGTGTTTGGAGGAGGATGAAACGGCAGCACACGTTCTAAGTACCTGTCCTGCTGCAGAAAGAACCAGGTTCTCACTTTTTGGCAAAGGGAAACTACTGCCAGAGGACCTGGACAATCTCACCCAATAAGGTGAAGTCGGCTTTATCAAAAAGCTGAACCTACTGGGTGAATTATAATTAGAAGTGAGCCACAATAGACCAGATGGTCTCAGTGGAGGGTCTGTTACTAGCCCACTCACATATCAACCTAACCTGACCTAACCTAACCCTTTTAATAGCCTACCTCGTAGATGTGAGTGCATTTCTCAAATGTTTTTGTACAAGCTCCTTAATAATAATATTGATGCACAAGAATTGGTTTCTAAAATAAATTTCTACATTCCCAAAACAACTTCTTGGGACAATAATATACTTTACCTTCCTATACCATGTACAAATGCATTAAAATTCTCTCCCATTCATAAAGTTCTATTCGCAAAAATCACAACTCTATCTGTAGCAACATTGACAGATTTAATTGCAGACTTGGTACTCTAGAAACTTATTATAAAAGTGGCTACCTCCATTGCTTTTCTCAATGGTCACTAGATAGTTATAAAATATATGCCTTGTTTTATATTGTTGCATTGTTTTTGTTTGCTTTTGTATTTATGTGCATGTGTTCTTAATTTTTAAGTTTAGTTACTAACTATCTTGATTTAATTTCTTCTGAATATCGGATTTCTCTTTGTATTTATTAAGTTAAAAAAACCTCCCGCCCTATAGTTGAGTGCAACACCTTTTGGATAGTATATGAAATAAATAAATAAAAGTTATTTACATTTTTAAGACAATTTTTGGACATATCATTGACATGAATTTACAAAAAATAGGTTACTCACTAGATATATATAAGAAAATAATTGTCGATTTCCGTGCGTCTCATAGTAAATCCCAAATTCGACCTGCATCACCTCTAACTAATTTTACATAACAAAAAAAGTCCATTACGGTAATGCAGTGTCCCCCAAGGTCGCGAACTCTGTTTATATTTAGACAATTTGCTTGTTTTACAACCGAAATTACCAAATTTTATTAACATACTGGCCGGAAGTCAAAGCATTATTGTTATAAGTCCTACGTTTTTGTAAAAAAAATTGTATTGTTTATTGCAGCATCTTGAAACATTACTGATAATATTCTATTTTTAGGCTTCTCAATGGGTGCTTCAACTGTTCAGTTAATTAAAGAAAAAATGAGATACTTACATTTGTTGAGTGGAATAAACAGTTGTCATAATACTGGCAAGAACGACCTAGGGTTTGCGACGTTCTCCAGACACGAGACTGAGAGATGCGACAGCGACACCACCGCACAGTGGTGCTTTTACTGAAAACATGCGTCAAAAATCAGTAATCTAGCCAATTTTTGATAAAGATTTACGAAATTCGGTAGAGTTAAGTATTTGGGTATGCTAAATTCAGTTTTGATGTAGAATTTTTTTTTTTCAATATGGCAGCTTCAAAATTTGGGAAAGAAGAAGCAAAAAAGATGAAAAATTCAATAAAATAACCCAGCCACAAAAAAAGTCCTGATCCTGGCACTTAACCCGAGTAGTCCAATGTATTTTTCGACGCTGAATTCGAATCCGACTCCAGAAAAGCCCAAACACTATACTGTTTGGGAATCAAGCTTCTCAAAAGACGCTCTTAAAATGTCAGGGTGGGCACTCGAAGATATAGTATTGAAAAAATATGTACATTATCTGGAATGACCTTGCGCATCTAAATCCAGAGGGCGCCATTCTGTCCGCGATTGCAAAAAAGCGTAAAAAAATATTTTCCGAAAATTTTTGTATCACTAAAAATTGATTAATTTTATATTCCCACCTCATTTACAGGGTTATTTTTTAATATTTCTTAATAATTTTCAAACTAATGGAAAGCTTATTCTTTCTAGATTCTGATGCTGTCAAATAATTTTCGAAATTTTTTTTAACAAATGCTACATAAATTGTTTAAACAAAGGATACCTGAAGAGTACACGGTAAATTTCAGCATCGAGACATTTTAAAAACTATTATAGATAGATGCATAATCCTATGATATGAAATCTGCGGAATAGAATGGAGGAGTTTTTAGTGAAAGAATCATCTGCATTTTATCGTTCTAAAAGATAGGATTATTTTTGTACAGCGCTCCGTTATTTCCGCTATCGTTTTGGCTTACACGTCCGCGTGCTGTGGCCCATCGGTAACTTGGCGACAATATACCGTGATTGCAAAAAATTTATAATGCGTATTACTTATACGTAAATATTATCATTTGTCATTATGAAAAAAAACGAAGGTATTTAAAGATTAGTTTACTAGAGAACCAAAAATTATTATATTTTAACTTAAAATATTGATTAGAGACAAAAAACCGTACAGCTAATTAAATGAACTTAAATTTACTTCTTGTACTTGAGAAATAACAATATAAAAATAATAATAATAAAATATACATACATTATACTTAAACTAAATTGACAGCTAATACATTTACCCTCACAGTAGCAATCTATTATGTATTCTAACCCAGCTTTGCTACAACTGCAGTTTCTGGTACATTTTTTAAATTTACATTTAAAATATACATTTTGAGGACGAAAATTTATAGTCATTAATTTAGGAATAAGTACATTATTTTTCAAATCCCAACCACAAGTAAAATTGAAAATTTTTAAAAACCCCCGATCAATGTATCTAATCGTACCAGTTTCATATGACCGAATCAAAATGAGGTCTAAATCATGTTCGGCTACCATAATTGTCTGCATATTTTCAATTTTACTTCAATCGGACAATTTCTAGAGAAGTCAAGATGGCGACCAAACATCAAAATCTAATATCGTCTATAACCTTCTCGACAAAATACTCTTTCAAATAAAAAAAAAAACTGCATCAAAATCGGATCACCCGTTGAAGAGATATGAAGCCACAGACAGACAGACAGACAGACAGACAGACAGACAAACAAACATACAAACATACGCGTCAAACTTATAACACCTCTCTTTTGAGGGTCGGGGGTTTAAAATCAATTGGATTGGGAATTTCTGAGTTTATCGCAGTTGAACTTTTCCACAGAATAATTTGATACGCAGCTTTCAAAATATGTTGGCAATAATACAAGTAAAATTGAAAATTTTTAAAAACTCCCGATCAATGTATCTAATCGTACCAGTTTCATATGACCGAATCAAAATGAGGCCTAAATCATGTTCGGCTACCATAATTGTCTGCACATTTTCAAGTTTACTTCAATCGGACAATTTCTAGAGAAGTTCAACAGGGCGAATTCAAGATGGCGACCAAACACCAAAATCTAGTAGGCCTATAACCTTCTCGATTAAATACTCTTTCAAATAAAAAAAACTATATCAAAATCGGATCACCCGTTGAAGAGATATGAAGCCACAGACAGACAGACAAACATACAAACATACGCGTCAAACTTATAATACCCTCTTTTGGGGTGAAGGTTTGGGGAGGTAAATTGGGATAAATGGGGGTAAAAAGATAAATTAAGCAGGTAAGAGTTCATAAAATTGTTATTTAGTATTTACAAGAGAAGCTATAACATAATTAGCATTAGCCACCCCCACTCCATTAAACGTGAAAAATGTGATTTAGTGTGTGTACAAAAATCAAAAACCTCAGAATATTTTTTTACTTCATTCTTTGCTCGGTGTTTGTCGAATATTTTACATGAATTTATAAACAACACAGTTACTGTATACGCTACTCATGAGATTTTTGTTATTTTATTACACTACACCTCAGTGTCTAAGCAGGTAGTCAACAAGCCTAAAGAGAGCGAGGCAATGCGAGACATACATATGTACACTGTATATCTATGAAAAGACGCCGCGGATCACAACGCGTCCTGCACAAAGAAAATCGTATCTTTTACAACAGTAAAGCAATGCAGATAATTCTTTCACTAAAAACTGCTCCATTCTGTTCTACAGATTTCATGTCATAGAAGCATGCACCTATCTATAATAGTTTTAAAAATGTCTCGATGCTGAAATTTACCGTGCATTCTTTGGGCTCGCTTTGTTTAAACAATTTCTGTAGCATTTGTTACCAACAATTTTGAGAATTATTTAGCAGCACCTGAATCTAGAAAGAATAAGCTTTCCGTTGGTTTGAGAATCATTAAGAAATGTTAAAAAATAATCCTGTAAATGCGATGGGAACATAAAATTAATCAATTTTTAGTGACACAAAAATTTTCAGAAAAAAAATTTTTACGCTTTTTTGCAATCGCGGACAGAATGGCGCCCTCTGGATTCAGATCCGCAAGGTCATTTCGGATAATGTATTATTTTTTTTTAAACTATATCTTCGAGTGCACACCCTATGATCGAATTAGTGGCTCCTGATTCCTGACCAGAATGGATGGGTGTTTTTGAAATGGGATTAAGTAGGAAAAAAAATTATTACGAAAAATGAAAGCTTACATATTGCCATTAAACAACCAAAAAATGGAAATCATGAAAAATTATCACTTTTTAAAAATTAAAAAATTAAAAAATATAAAAAAAATTCTGAACCCATCTGATGATGGGTTCAGAATTTCGGGACCAGACTGCGAACGCACGATATTTTCTCGTTCAGATAACCATTGTGACTAACAGAGAGCGTATCTCTCCGAGTTGAACGACCATATACACAACCCTTTACAAACGCCTTGCTCAACAATTACAGACTAGCCCGATTTCAGCCCTCTACTGCGAACGCATGATGTTCTCTCGTCCAGATAACCATTGTGATTAACAACAACAACCATTGTGACTAACAAATGTATAAGTACATACAAAAAGTACTCCTAATGTACAATCCCAGGGTTTTTGAGGTTGCTGATTTCAAATTTCATTCTTAGGGTGAAAATCGAGTAAACTAGGGGGTGAAAGGGGTGTAAAAATGAAAATTTGACAAAATGCGTGATTTTTACTCTAAAAGTTTATTTCTAAAGATTTTTGAGGTTGCTGATTTTAAATTTCAACATGCTAAAAGCCAAAAATTGATTCTTAGGGTGAAAGTCGCATAAAATAAAGGTCGAAAGGGGTGTAAATATGAAAATTAGACAAAATAGGTAATTTTCATTCTAAACTTATATTTCTAGGGGTTTTTAATGATTTCAAATTTTAACATGCCAGAAGTCAAAAATTTATTCTTAGGGTGAAAATCGAGTAAAATATAGGTTGAAAGAGGTGGAAAATGAAAATTTAACAAAATACGTAATTTTCATTCCAAAAGTATATTTCAGAGGTTTTTGAGTTTGCTGATTTCAAATTTTAGCATGCCAGAAGCCTAGAATTTATTCTTAGGTTGAAAATAGAGTAAATTAGTGGTTGAAGGGTGTAGAAATAAAAAGTTGAAAACATACGTAATTTAGATTCTGTAATTATATTTTTCGCTCTACCTCAAAATTTTTTGGGCTTTTCTGAGGTCGAATTTGAGTTCAGCGTTGAAAAATACATTGGACTACTCGGGTCGAGTTCCAGGATCGGGACTTTTTTGTTTGCTTCATCTGACCCAAATTTTGAAGCCGCCATATTGAAAAAAACATTTTTCTGAAATCAATCGGCAATGTCTACATTTTCGGCGCGATTTCAGATCGAAAAATGCACAATTCCAGTAGTTTAGTCCGTTGCTAAGAAACTATCAGAAAACAGACCGGAAAAGATTCGTTGCCAAGCAACGATCAACAAAACCGTACGGGAATGTTACTTTCCCGGCCTAGGCCGGGAAAGTAACATTCCCGTACGGTTTTTTATGTATATTTTAGACAGTAAATAAATACACGCAGACAAACCAACTCACATTAAATTTGCATTTATTAGTAAGCAGTTAGATTATAATGAAGAAATGTTATGCATTAATACAAATTCCTTAATTTATAATAATATTGATTGTGATTTCAGAAAAAATAGTATGTGTACTTCGGTGTGAAAGCACATTCCCGGACTTCGATGCTTGTTGGCCTCGACTAGCGCCTCGGCCAACAATTTGCATCGTCGTCCGGGAATGTATTGCTTTCACACCTAAATACACAATATACTATTCTGCAGCAAAACTGAATTTAGCATATCCAAATACTTAACTCTACCAAGTTTCGTAAATTTCTATTGAAAACTGGCTAGGTTACAGATTGTTTACGTCTGTTTTTTATAAAAGCACCACTGTGCACCGGTACAATGGAATTCAAGGCGGCTCCGTTCGAAGCGTGCGACACTGGGCTGTGTGTCGCTGTCCCTCTCTTCGAAAGAAGCGGCTGAATATCACAGCGCAATCCGACGTTGCCATATATGTTTACCGCTTGATGTCAGAAACACCCGTGAAAATGTTTGCATTTTAAGGTTAGAAAACGTGTTCATCCGTTAATTTTATCGTTTTATCGAAAGTTTAAAAAAATGCCCGTGTGTTGTTTTATGCAGGGGGAATGTCAATTGTAGAGCTTTTATGAGCGACATTGCTCCTGCATTTTATAATGCTTGGAGGAATATTATGAGCCCTGCCGAGCTTCAACTATACTGTTCGTGGCATGTTGACAGGTGTTGGCAAAAAAATTTAAATAAAGTGATTGAGAAAGAAAAGAGGAAGCTGTTATATAAACATTTAAAGTGTGTACAGTATATATTAAATGAGGAAGAATTTAAAAAAGAGATCCAAACTCTTTTAATATGTTTAAGAAAAGATATGTTACTTTCAAGGAATTTGAAAAATATTTTTTAGAAAATTATGTTTCTATTCTTATAAAATATATTATATATTGTATTATATTATTAGTAAATCGTATTACTAGACATACACAAGTAGTTTTAATTATTTCTTAATATTGTTGGCATTTACGATTACTTCTGTGTCAATCAGTTAATAATTTGCTAACTCAAATACTGTTTTTAGAAATCCCTTAAACGAACTTTGCTGCCTCTCACGTAGTACTGTATTCGAGAAAAATTTGAAAAATTACATTGTTTCAACAGAGCGAAATTTGATAAAGGTATAGATGAGGCACTTCCTAAAAAATGGCATAGAAGCTATCTACAAAGTCAACCCAACTCAACCTATTAATTTTTTTTATTATATTTTAATATTGTATAATATTTATTTCGGTTTTTGTAGAAAATTAAAATAAATGATTTAGGATTATTGTCATAAAGAGTCGTGTAATATATTTGTATATTAAAGTTTAAAAGACCAGCTCTATATTAACTATCAGTAATGAAATAAAATAAAAGCATTTGAAACATTTTCATTACTTTATGTTGCTGTTTCGGATACTTCTAATTTGCGCACCTAACCACAGACTAAAACATTAGTCTGTGACCTAACTGACATACAAGGTAGTTTTTCAAATTGTTTCACGAAAACAGCGATCTATTTGTGATAGACCTCGTTAACCATATAATCACTAATAACATTTGCGTTTGCCAATTACTACTTGATCACGATCATTTTGAATAGCATTCCTAGAAAAATTAGTTTCGTCTGAGAACATAACTTGTGGTGACTCAAACTGACTATATAGAGCGGGAGCTAGGTGGCTTTTTCGGCAGCTCATTGTTTTGAGATAATTTTGTGGTTTAATGGTTGATAACGATTCATAAAATCGACTTCTGCCGGGGTACCTCCTTTCAGGAGCGCTACGAACACTGTTTAAAAATCAGTGAAATCATGTCATCGTTACAAGGCTCATTTTTTTTGTGTGTACACCTTTTATGTTTAGAATGAATAAACTAAGATCGCCAGAAAGTGTGGGCCGTCAAGAGGCGCAGCCAGAAAGGTAATAATGATACAATACATCTGAGGCACGGTACGGAGTCAAGTTAGCCGAAAGTGTTAAATTCCTGTATATTTAAGAGCCTATGGTACTTTTGTTGACACTAAGAACTTTACGGGGAGGCTATTCTATTGTTGAAGGAGCTTATACTTACGTTTTAAAAAGCAGCTAGAACTTGTAACGATGAGTTTAGAGTTCTGAGATGAAATATGCGAAAAAAAATCCTAAACATTTTCTTTCTGGCTAGCCTTACTGACGAAAGTTTCTTTCTGGGATTTTTTTCTGTGTTCAAAACATTTAAATAAACATGGTCAGCCTAAAAAAACGCTTGTAACGATCACTTGATATAACTCCGTTTTTTTACCTCTTTGACCTTTCTGGTTGCGCCCCTGATGGCCCACACTTTCTGGCGATCTTATTTTATTCATTCTAAACATAAAATGTGTACACACAAAAAAAAATGGCTTCGTAACGATGGTATAATTTCACTGATTTTTATATCTTGAACCATGGCCAACTCGACGGGCTGACATATGCCAGAAGTCTAATTTGTCGTTATTTTAGTTCGATAGAATTAATCAGCGCATAGAAAATGCTTGTAACGATGAGTGTCCGAAAAAGCCACTTAGCTCTCGCACCAATAGTCTAGGTGCCCGCGTACATAAATGCAATTTATACATATCTTCGTATAATTTCTTGTACCGTATAATTGCGCTTAGTCTATCGCTTTTTTCCTCTACGAAAATTTTCGTAAACGCGGCGTTCCTCCTCTGCATGAAAAAGACGATTTCCACACGTCGGACTGGAAAATCGGCAAATATATTTTGTCCGACAATTCGAAAATTGGATTCTACATATTTTTATTAAGCAATTTTGAAATAATCAGCTGGTTATCAATAAATGTTTTAAAGTTATGTTATGTTATGTTTAGGGTGGTAGACACCCTTAATGTTTCAAAATTTTTGTCGGACAGTTTATAGAAATATATAGAATATATATGTATAATCCAATTATCAAATTGTCCGACAAAATATATTTGCCGATTTTCCAGTCCGACGCGTGGAAATCGTCTTTTTCATGCCGAGGAGGAACGCCGCGTTTACGAAAATTTTCGCAGAGGAAAAAAGTGATAGACTAGGCGCAATTATGCCGTACAAGAAGTTATACGAGGATATGTATAAATTGCATTTATGTACTCGGGCACCTAGACTACTAGTGTAACTATAGTAGTTGCACTATAGTTATCATATCATTAAATAAAATCCTTAATACAGATTTTAGAAGTATAAATTGAATATATAAGTAATTTTAATTCATTTTATAAAACATAAAACATTTGATATTTTTAATATAATAATAATCTTGTTCTTCTATTTTTCCTATATCCCTGGTTACTTGAGAATGAACAACTTAAAAGGATCTTCACTTAGAGGCGAGTGAATTGCCACAGTAACATTCTGAAGGTACCACTGACAGAAGTTTACACGCTGTGGAAAATCCTTGGGAAGTAATGCTTGTACTCTTAGAATAAGGTACGAAAACAACAAAAATTAATCAAAATTCGCCCAAACAATTTGATGACAAATATTCAAAGCTCTCCTCTTACTCGTCTCAGAATGTTCGTCGATTTCCTTCAGCGCCGCTTCCTCAATTTCGGGTGTTCTGGCAGTTCGAGTTCTACCTATCGAAATACCTTTTTGGAAACTACCAGTTTCATAAAGATGGCGATGAATAATCGAAAAAAACGATTAGAATATCTTTGCTGATACATACTTCTGGCTTTTGTTGCATTATCATCTGCGATACCATACACCTAATGCACTGTCGCCATTTTCGCATTCGTATATAATTCACCATATTTATTGATATATTTGAATAAAAACAGCAAGAAAATAAAATAAAATCAATGAAGCACTAAAAGTAGAAGAAATAATACGATTAAATGGTTTCGATCACCAACAACTTACTTTATGTCAACAAATATTGTTCTGAAAATGATGTTTGTAAAAACGTCATTTATTCCATGATATCAAGATTTATGTGTTCAAAAATGTAACAAACTCAATAGGGATTTACCTTCGATACAAAGGAATTCACGTATAAGGAAAAGTTTATATAGTAAAGAAACAGCGGAAATTTGTCATGATATATAAATCGCTGTCACATATTGGTGAATTTGTGTGTATCGAAGGTAAATCCCTATTGGGTTCATTTGTTTTATTTTCGCGAATACTGCTAATGAAGCAATTTGAATTTAACTGTTTTAATCAAGAACTGTGCGTCTGACGAGAAAAACGTAAGGGACCGTTTTCATGTAGAATTGATCAGGCTAATCAGAAAAAATATCCACATGGAAAAATATTAGCGGCGTACCACTTTTTGGCTAAAAAATATCAGAGGGCATGTTTGCAGTGATGCCACTGGTGGAGCGATAAAATAACTAAAATATAACTTAACCTAACCTAACTAAAATATGTGGTTTTATATCTTATTAACACACACCAAAATTGAAAATTAATATTTAAAGTACTTTCTGAGATATATATAAAAAAAAATTCATAGCAAAAAAATTTAACTCTTTGCGGACATATGTTCATATGAACTTTTCTTCATAAAATGACCTAAGAAATCACACCCTGAAATATTAGCACATCATTAAGGAATACCCTGTATATGCATACACACAAACGGCACGCTGTTGTGCATATTTTTAATATTTTCTGACCTTTAAACGTTATTTTAATGATTATTCGTAATTTGAATTTTTGCACAATTTTATCCACAGATGAGAAAGTAAACAAAGAAAAAAAAACGAAAACGTTTTATATTAATTTAAAGTACCTACTTCATTTTGTTTTGGAAAGAATTACCGAAATTCCCATTGTAATCGGTACCTACCGCAGTTTGAAAAACCACGAAATGACCTCACTTCAATTCAACTATGTAGACTCATATTCCTGCAACGGAAGTAGCTCTTATCAAATCGAGCTGGTTATGTGGTTCACCTTGTACTGAGTAAAAAAAATAATGTGTTGAGCTCTCTTTATTTGCATATTTTTTACGTAAATCTGAAATTTTTATGCGTATGATATAGAAGGTATTCATCATGTTTCCGACTGTGTATCTTTCAGTGTTATATGCAAATGAATTAGAAAGTTGTTTATTACTTGTTTCAACAAATTAGCTAGACAATTGAAACTACATACAAAAAAAACGTTGATAAATTATATTTAATATTTATCTAAGATTACAGCAAATCTTAGTTATTGACAAACCAGTTTTCACAAGCTTATCTCCGTTAGTTAAAAAGATAGAGATTTAAGCAAATTATTGCGTTAAATGGAATTACGGGAAATTTTGAATGACCTATTCAAAAACATACCCTATTCAAATAGCACTCCCTTATTGTCATTGAGGACAATGAAAGTACTATTAACCGGTTGTTTGTATGGTTACATTGACCCTTATTTTATATTTCTTTAATAGTTAATATTATACAATTAATTTAAAAATTTTTGAAAAACCAATATTGAGCCTCCTTCAAAAAAAGCATTTAGATCATTATGCATAATATGGGATAAGTTAATTGTGCAATAGTTATTTACGTAACCAGTTTTAAAAAAACTAATTTTATTTGACGAATGTAATATTTGCCAAAACGAGCAAGCGAAGCAAGAGAGTTTTGCAAATTAGATGAGTCAAATAAAATTAGTATTTTCATAAGTGACAATTTATTTGTTTTTGAATACTTTTTTGTGGTTCCAAACATAACTACGCTTGCAATCGTACAAATAAATTCTGTGTTTATCGCTTTACCAGAGCATTACTATTGTATTATATTATATTGTATTGTATATTATTATTATTGTATATTATATTACATTACGTTATATTACATTGTATTATTAATACACTGTGCATTTACTGTGCAGGTACACTGTGCAGGTTACATTTAAATATATTAATTTGTACGGTTAGAATAAATGAGAGAAATAATGAAGTTAGCCTGCTATGCAACCACCTAGACATGACCTGCCTGTTTGTGCGTTACACAGCTGACCTAATACCTAATTTAGTTTGACTTAAAGTTAACCAAACTAGAAGTAGCAAGACTATTATTATCATTATTATTTATACCAGAAGAATTGTGCAAATTTTGTTGGGTTATTTTGTATATATTTTTTCAGCTCTTTTTTATACCTGTTTTTGTTTTTTATGTTTTTTATTTCCTGTGGAATTATATTATACAGTTTCGGTGAAAATTAGAAAATAAATCTTTGAAGGTTAGTTAGGTTAGTTTTTTTGATTAACGGTACTACAATATGTCGATTTACCATTACCCTGGTATTATAGGCATTTTATAATTATTATTCTTATGTATCCATAATAGGCAATTGTATGAATATAGATTCCTTACATCCAGTAGTCTACCTTCTGTGTACAATGCATTAGTTGAGTGTAATCTAGATTTTTTAAATATTACTTTTAACACTGTATCTTGGGTGATTTGTAAATTTTTTAATGTAGCATCAGAGTCCACCCCAAATAATTATACAATATCTTATAACTGATTCTACCAACGCATTATACACAGCAAGCAAACACTTTCTTGTAAGAATATATCTCAGTTGATAAAATTACTTTTTTTGTGATAGAATTAACGTGTTCAGTCCATCTCAGGTCAATCGTCATCTATGGATTGACATTTGTATAAACAAACTTTACTGGTCAATCTGCTGAATTTTTTTAAGCAAATTAAGTCGTTTATTCAGATATGGATATTCCATCTGATACAGAACAATCGGCTAAATTAGCAGTAGATTCAATTATGCCTGGTAAATTAAAATGCAGGTATGAAGATGTATATAATAAATTTGAAAATTGATGTCAACAAATGGGTTTAATGATCAGTAAAAATTTATTACGTTACTAGTCCCAGATGTCCACCATCACTTTTCACATTCTGTGCAGCATATGGAACAAGATGACACCAACCACAATACTCTCTCACAAACTTACGCACGGACCCCCGAAAAAATGAAGTTCGAGAATCCACTAATATACATTTTTTTATTTAAAAATTTCCTTACATAATAATATACATTCATATTATATATCTTATACGATGTAAACAATATTTATGTCCTTGTTGCTTGGCAAAAAAAATTCAAAATCTTGCAATTATCTCGAAATTGTATATGTTTATACATTTGTCACGTAAATATTAGGGTAGGTACTTAAAAGTTTTATAACTCACATTGTAGCAAATTTGTTTAGTTTTTGATATAAAACATTTACTTCAAACGACAAGTCTAAATTGGCATCAATTTGCACACCTAGTTTGATGTAATTTTTTATATCTATCGATTCATGAATCATTTTTATATATTTAGGTAATTTAACTTTTAACTGTTTTGTTCTTCTATAATGTAATAGTCCAAGAGCTACTGTGAGGCCATCAGTACATTTATACCATTTGGTCAACTGATGTCTTAGGTCCTGACATTGATATGAGGTGATATAGCAATTTTCCTTTATCCGAAAAAATGCAAGATATTGAAGAAAAACTAAAGAGTTTTTTAAATTGTTACATCGATTATTATTGATATTGTATTAAGTAATCACGCAAATTGGTATATGAATTGCAGAAAGCAAACCTAGGCAAAATAAATCTATAACTACTAAGTACTAAATTTTGCAATAATCCCAAAATTTTCTTTCGATTTTTTCACAAAATTTGAAAAACGCGTTAATATGTATTTTAAATGTTAGGAATAGTATAGATAGAGACATTTGGGTGTTATTAACCAGACACTAGGGT
Organism: Rutpela maculata; assembly: GCA_936432065.2. Classification (NCBI taxonomy): domain Eukaryota; kingdom Metazoa; phylum Arthropoda; class Insecta; order Coleoptera; family Cerambycidae; genus Rutpela; species Rutpela maculata. The sequence goes on from OW386293.2 coordinate 127,492,431, forward strand.
GGAATAGAATCTGATCCCCCACAACCCCACACAAGCGAATTATGCATGAGGAATGGGAGTTAAAAATCACCCTCTTAAGAAGCTCCTTGTACAAGTCTTTGACATTGTCATAATTCTATTTTTGCTATCTTGTCTCATCGATCATAAGTTTTTAACGTAGTTTTGCTTTCAGCAGTTTTCTGGCTTCTATTTCCGCGGCTTTCTTTTCCGTTCGCAGTGTTGATATACATATTTGATAGTTTCTTGTGTTCATGTGCTTTGTGTAAAGTGGCTTTTTTCAGCGGTATTTTTCAGCTTTTTTTTCCCCTAGATTCTTACTTTATTTAACTCAAGTGTACGCTCGTGTTAAGAATTACCCACCGTTAGCAGAAACATATACACTTAAGCACAAAGCATAAGAAATGTGTTGAAAATTCAACCTTGTGGAAACATTTGTACTCGGTACATTTAAAGCAGAAAAAGGAAAATCTGTACCTAAAATTTGGACATTTGAAAAATGAGTCTTTTCCGGACTCAGTGCCAAAAGTTGCCACTTCCATCCTTCTAGTAATTTCAAGTAATTTCAAGTAATTTCAAGTAATTTCAAGTAATTTCAAGTAATTTCAAGTAATTTCAACGAGATTAAATCGACGTCAGCATGGAAGCAATGCCCTGTATACTCTGTCGGGTTCGGTAGTTTAAGAAATTCAGCAACGATAGAGGGCATTTTCTCAAAAGAATGGATTAATCGTGTTTAACATTCGCTGGAGGTAGTCGAACATATTTCTAGTACACTTCCATGGGATTAACAGCTTCACCTTCAGCTACCACGGGAAACACTCTCTTAATGTTGGTCTTCGTATCGGGAATTGTTATAAGAAGGCATCGTGTGTCGTTTTGGACAATAACTTGTATTTTTAGTGAATGTAGCTCTTCGCGCCTGCATGCATCGCACACGCCAATGAGAAAAGCAACCTACGAAATTAAATATGAAACTGGAAACTGATGCATGTCATTAAAGTATGATTTTAAACTTACTTTTTGATTAATCGTCTGCATTTATCAAAAATATATTAATTTCTTGGCGCGTCAAAACTTTTGACTGAATTTCGTTTAAGAAAAGCCATGACTCTAATGAATTTATTTATTCCTATATTTTCTTTGACAGACAAAACAGCTTTTATCATCGAATATTTGGACCAGAGAGTAGATGGTTTTACTTTTTGCGACTGTAATAGGAAAATACGAAATAGTCACAATAATAATTTACATATGTTATTAACATTGAATGCAAAGAATAGCGGCACTTACCTTTTCATGTAAATAGTTCAACATTACATCTTCGTCTACAATTACAATGTTGTTCATTTTTTTCCATCGAATGTATGCTTCATATTCTTTTTCATAAATTTGACCAGATTTCACTGGAAGTAAATCTAACACAATTTTCTTCGCTTCCTCAGATATAATTTGTGGATTATGCATTTTACACCGTATAAAAAGAACGCATCAAAATTTTTTTGTTTACATTAAACAATTTGGTACTATGCTCGCATGATAATTCGAAGCTCACTATTTTCGAGAAATATTTGCTCTGATCAAAAATTTAAATAGGGACCTTTAAAAAAAATGTTGTTTTTAACCGTATCTAAAATCAGTTTTTGGAACTCATCGGCTATTCTCGGCTTCGCTTCGTCCGGAAACAGCTACGATTCATCCCAAAAACATATTTTAGGTACTTGTTACAAAAACAACTATTTTCGCCTGCACCAAAAAGTATCCATAACTTTAGACTGAGCCTTCATAAGCTCATGAAAAAACGATACTATCCACTGTGCGGATAACAGCTGATTTGGCCTATTCTCAACCATATCTGCTACACGTAAAATAATTCGGCCGTTTGCCTCTTCTCTGTCTGTGCGTGACTTGCTGCTTAAAGATGATACTGTGCCATCATTGCAGAAAAACACAGTAGACGAGATGAACTTTATTCTAATAGATTTTTTCAGCGAGGCGTCACGGTCTCGTAGTCAAATACTTTTTTGAAATCAGTGTAGATGACATTTGGATTTGTACAAATATTGATACTTTGCATTTTGATTGATTTTTTTTAGTTAGAGAAAATAATTGAACAGTGTCTGTGAACCTAGCAATGTTATTGTAATTTATAGTATGACTGTGGCGGAGAAGCTCGACATCTGATGGTTTTTTTGGTAAAATTGTAAGACTATATTGCAATAATTGATGATATTCCTTGTCATAATATGCCGGTCGAGCTCCATACCTTGGCAATGCGATTAGTTAAATTCCACACAAAATTCCCACGGGCAAAGTCTTCTACAAAAATTAAGGGAAACATTTTTAAAATTAGCCTCTCTTGGCGAGTTGCACCCCCCTCAAAGAGATGTACTGAAAGCTAGCTGATTTATATTACTTTCTATAAAATGACGTAACTTCAAGATAAAATTTGATAAAATAAAAAGTAAATTTCTCTCTTCTAGGTAAATATATCTTGTGTTGCGCAAGAGAAAATAATATGAGGGCCCACAGAAATACTCGAACCAATATAACCAGAGGGGGTTGGAGGAGATAAAGGGGCTGAAAAAATATTTCTTTCATCGGCACAGACGTAGGCAATGCTTTCATTATAAAGAAAAAAATCCAAAACCCGTAAAATTTTAACCAGTGGATATGTAGTGATTGAAAAAACCTTTCTTTCTCGGGAAAAGACCGAGTTCGTCAGACTAGTGACTAGTGAGATAGAAGGACGATGGCTAAGTGGGTAGAGACTGTGAGTATTAGGCTGTGGGTGGAGGAAAATGTAAGCTCAATAGGCAAAAAACCGAGAAGAGTACCTTCAACCTCTTGGCTTGTGTCGGTATTCAACGTAGCCATTCATAATATTTTTTGCTTCACTTCACACCTAATTATCGGAAATTGTTCATACCGTATTAGACCTAATAAACTTGTAAAAATCGATGGTTTTGGTAAGTTGACTCTTTCATCATGAAAAAACATATAAAACACTGATTAGTAGAAATTCCCAATAAATAAATGAAATTCAAATTACTTAGCAAACGCGTTCAACCACAACTTCCTCTGTTTATAGCAGTTTCCAGTGACAAATTATAATATAAATTGTGTTATGTAACAAAGAAACTAGGCGAATATTATGTTTCATTAATTCTATGAACTTTGGATTTTATTATTGTTATTAAAGGTATTCTGTTGAAAATAAATAATGCTGGAATTTGACTAAATTTCCAAAAATTGTACTGATATTTCTACTGAAACCGTAATTTTAATAGAAATAAGTTTATAGAAGTTACTTTGCTGAGAAATAGTGGCCGAGCACCTCAACAAACATCTCATTTCCATACTTAACACAATGCATTACGAGGAACGATATGGAAAAAAGTAAACCAGAGTGGCCATTTCGCTGTATATGTTTGGGCATGGATTAGTGCCAGAAGTCCGTGTATTTGTTTACTCGTATTCTCGTCTACCACTGGAGTCATGCTGCCAGCTGCAGTTATGATATCTTTAGGAATAGTTTTCGGTGTTACTGCATAATTCAAATCTTTAGTTAAATCAAGTTTTTCGGATACATTGAGTTCGCGATTTGACAGATTAATGACAGTTTTGTCATTTAAAGGGTTATTATGAAAATTTTTTAGTTCTATGGCGTTTTTTCACTATATAAATTTCTAAATTTGTTTAAATGTGTATTATTTTGTGAATTAAAAACTGTATTGTACGTACGTAGAACACTGTTGTGCATGTGGTTGTGGTCATCCTCTTCAGAGTAGTAGTGGTAGATAAAACATTAATAATAATTAAAAATAAATTGCAACATGATGGGGATTTGGCGAATAGAACTAAATTAAGCATAGAAACTGTAATGAAATTACTTACCCTTCGCATTAAAAAGACATACTTTCAAATAAATAATGACAAATTCTATCAACTGTTGTATCTATCAATTCTATCAAAATTCTATCAACAAACGTTGGTATGGCCATGGGTTCTTCTTCATCTCCAATATTAAGTAATATTTTTATGGAAAATTTTGAGGAAATTATTAATAACTTAATTTATAAACCTATAGTGTGGTATAATATGTTTAATAATTTTTTAAATCATATTAACGAAAAGGAACCTTCAATTAATTTTACGGTAGAACTAGAGAATAATAATGAATTGCCTTTCTTAGACGTTTGAATTAAAAAGTTAGATAATAAATATGAAACCAGTGTTTATCGAAAACAAACACACAAACAGATATTTGAATTTCAATTCAAATCAACATAGCATTAAGAAAGGTGTTGTAAAATGTTTGTATGATGGGGCTAAAATAATTTCTTCAAATGATGAAAGTTTAAATAACGAGAAACAGTTTATAAAAACTGTTCTATTGAATAATCAATACCCCGAGAGTTTTGTTGATAGCCAACTGGCAAACATTGAAAGTAAAGTAACCACTCAACGTTTACAACCTGAATTTAGATCTTTAGCAGTAATTCCATACATACAGGGTTTATCGGATAAATTACGAAAAATCGGAAATAGATTTTCTGTACGAACGGTTTTTCAAACGGGAGCCACATTAAGATTTGTTTTATCAAAGACTAAGTAAGCCGGTGAATATTGTTCAAAAATTCCAAGGATTATATTTATAGTGTTCTGTGAGAGTGTGGTAAGCATTATGTAGGTGAGTCATCTAGACCTTTCAACGTAAGGCTTGGTGAACACAGAGATTATGCTAGAAAGGAAAAATTCAGAAATCAAAAATTTGTGAACACGCGTGGAATAACAATCATAGGATTCAGTGGGACTCCGCGAAAATTTTGGAAAAAAAGCGACTCAACTGAAAGAAAACATAAGGAATCTGCTATTATTTTGTTAAATAGGGATAAATGTATTTCTAATTATTCTATAGATTTCTGTACCAGCTGGTTGCCGACCCTCAGGTGTGGATATACATAAGCAACAAACTCATATTTGACATGCTTAAAAGTGAAAGTTTTGATAACGGAAAAAGAAATAGTTTCCTAACCTTTAACTGCCTTTGAATTAAATTTTGTAATTTTCATTTAACATTATTGTTTCAGTTTATAATTTTTAGGGGTGAGACATTTTGTAATAAAATTATTAAAACCAGCCTCTATCTGATCCTTTTGGCGCAGAGGTTTATTTCATCAAAATTTTTAAATATTTTTAGCAAAGTACCCAACAAACATAAGAAAGCTTTATATCTAGAAACACAATACTGGAAAATCTGCTGATACTGAGTTGTTCATTTTTTAATTATGATTTTTTCATTTGGTACTTATTATTTAATGCAGGTATGCTCAATTTACACGAAAATTTGGAAGTGTTTTTTTTTAGAATGTTAATGTGAGTATCTTGTATGTTTTTTTTTTCATCGCGATGGTTCTTAGTTTTAAAATAGCATTCAAAAATCTGAGACGAACACATTCCTATAATTAAGCAGAACATGCTTTACTTTAAAATCCTACATCATTTTCGAAAATATGTCTATAAAAATTTGTTCCCCATCTTCAGTCGTCTTAAAGTCTGTCATTAAATATTTCAACAACTTTTATTAACACTATGTACATGTCGTATACCGACAATATGCAAACTAAAAAGATACAGACTACAAACAAAATAAAATAATTTTGTTTGGCTGCATTCAGGTGAATCCGAAGCAAACTAAATGAGTAAGGTTCAGAGGCATTTAAAAGATATTAAAATACCGCAGGTGCAGAACCCATTAACAAATATCATCAGCTTGTAATGTAATTAACAAACTGTAACTAAGTAAATGCTCCGAAATGCTATTAAAAATTATTACGGGTCGAAGAAGCGGAATTTGTGGTGTTCTGGTTCATTTCTTTCTTTAATTCCGGTCTAGAATTTTATTTTGTTGTTCATTATTTTAGAACCTTTACAAAATATACGCTAGGCAAGTATTGTTGAAGTGAACAAATTCTAAAAACTTCCTGGTGACATTTAAAAATATGTATCTCTAGGTGAGAAATATAAGAAAACTGCCAAAAATGAATATTTACAATGTGATCATAAATCATGCCAATGTGACAAATTAAATCCAATTTTTTTATATTTTCGGATTTAATGTTATTTCGCACAATTGTATACTACGCCCTGTGTCATAGTTCGATGTCATGGTTAAACTAGTTTATTTCAGATGAAATTTGCACATCGAAATCCGCATCTTAATATCCTCTTTCGTTTTGAAGATATTCTACTTTAAAATTTTCCTAGAAATTTACATGATTAATTTCAAGTGGGTTGTCCCGTTATTTTTTAAATTTTGGTTCCCTGATCAAGTTTACATAAAAAAAGTCTTCTTTGTTAAACATCGTAAACTCAACCGCTTTTTATAAAAAGTGGTTTAAAATATCGTTGCAGGATCCTTTTGTTTTTTATCTTTTTTTTTGGTAACTGTGTTAACTAGGTACATGCCAGACATTATCCTTCAACATATTTTATTATACAATTATTTTTTAAGAATGTCCAGTGTTCACCCCCCTAAGAGTACATTATCAGGTGTGTTCCTTGGCAATATCGTCAAATATTATTTTTCTACATCAAAGAGTTCTTTAGATTTAACGTCAACAGACAGGCAGGCAAGTTGAACTAAAATACTTTAATTTTCTTAATCTGTAAGGAGATAAAGTTTCCATTTAGTATATCCAATATATGGGAAGACAATGTGTATATAGAGAAAGAGATACCCAAATCGATCTATTACGCAGAGATTAAGTACCATAGGAACAAAATTTAGAGATCATGGTGATTGAGGAGTGGTTATTCAAGAAGTGATCCTACATTTAAAGGAAGACGGGTTAAATGTGTTAATTGTGTGATTCACTTTACTTCTATTTTCTCTTTTTGAGATTATCTACTATATCTGTATTCTTTTCTAGAATATTTTATTTTTTCGAAAAATACTACATGCTCCCAAAATTCGTCTTGTAATTTAAATATCGAACTTGTTTTCTAATGATGATCCCAATTTCTGCTATTTTTTTGCAAAACTAAACTTTTACTGACTCCCAATTCATTGGAAATAGCCCGTACGGTAACGCCGTCACTTAAATGCATCGTTATGATGGCCTTTTGTTAAACATAAATTTACTTGACTGTAGAAACGGCAAAACTGACTTACCAAAAACGTCATATATTTAAGAATAGGACGGATTATCAAAAATCTGAATTTCTTTTTTGCTCATGAAGGTACATAAAGCGAGTTACTTTTTCACCTCAATACATATTTTGAAATACTTTGGCAAATTATTATGAATAAAAACTAGGCATCAAATTTTCCAATACACATGGTAAAAGAAATAAAATTATGTAGCAGACATTAATTTCAGTTATAATTATTCGCTATAGAGTATATTTGTGTGATTATGCTAATAAATTTTATTTAAAAATTCCACTGGTTTTGTTTCTTTCCTGGGTTTGGCGCCTACTGGGATTTCCATCTATTTACGGCTCGCTTTCTCCTCCAATCCGATGATTTACGAATATCAAAAACTGAATGACTAGTTTTTGTTTTAAAATAACAATAAACAAGTCAATCACCCAAAAAGTTGAACTTAGACGATTGTAATGTTTCTTTTACAGTCACAATTTTTCCGTTCATTTCATAGTGTATAAAAAATATATATTTTTGACGATAGGTGTATTTGCAATACACACATTATTTGAATGAGCGACAAGTATTACTGAAATATTTTTGATGGCATGTACCAACAGACTATAATTTTTCTCTTAGAAGTACATATATGAGAGTTACATATTTCTTTTAAGGAGAATTAAAAGATATGACTGAAATATTTAAAATAATAACTAGCTGACCCAGCAAACGTTGTTTTGCCATATAAATTATAAATTTTTGTCCAAAAAATTAAAAAAAAAAATTCTGGATAGGGCCACCCTTATCACCTAGGGGTATAAAAAATAGCCTACGACCTATTCTCAGACCTACCAAATATACACAAAAAATTTCATAAAAATCGGTCAAGCCGTTTCGGAGGAGATCGATATTATTATTAAATACTGTGACACGAGATTTTTATATATTAGATATTTCAGGAAAAGTTTTTTCATGATTAATAGCATATATGTAAATATTAATAATCTTTGCCAATGATATTTTGCCTAAGATTTTAAAAGAGGAAGTTGTAAACCCAACCCAAAAAGAATATGATAAGGATCAATTTAATTATCTCAAAAACATATATGAATATGCCATCGAAAATATTTTGGTAAATTCTGCGGATAATATGATTGTAAGTTTGTACTTCAAGTACATAATAATTGCCCACAATGTGACATATATAAAGTACTTGGTAAAGTGTATCAATGAACAGATATTTAAATTTTCCTGGGCCATACCAAATCATTCGATGGTAAAGTTATCAATGAACAGATATTTAAATTTTCCTGGACAACACCAAATCATTCGATAAAAAAGAAATATTAAGTAAACTTTGACAAAACAAAGATACTGGCAAACGAAACTCACATTAAGAAAGGAAGATCATGGAAATAATTATGTGGAGCGCCTGGGGGTCTTGACCTCGGACTGCTGTTACAGTGAATGAATTTATATGGTCGAGGTGGGATTTTGTTTTTTATATATATAAATTTCAAAGTTTACCAAACATTTTTTTGTGCTTTTGATTTTATCATTATTTGAACAAAAAACTATAAAAAATTAATATTTTAGCATATAATTTTATTTTAAATATTTTTTTTTATGTATACGTTGAATTTCACCTAAATATATATAGAAGAACATCTTTCAAAGATACCTGAGTGTAATAAGGGTCGTAGGGACCTTAAATAGGTAGTAAAACGTGGAGGGGAGAACGACAGCGACAGCTGTAATGTACAACTTTACGAACGTAGTTCTAGATTTTTAATTGCAAAAATCAAGTTAATTACATTAGCTGACAACAATATTTTTACATGCTGTTGATACAGCAATTAATTTAGAAACAAAAAATGTTGTTTTAGTTTCAGAAGATATTGACGTCTTGGTTATATTAACGGCGTTAGTGGAGGAGGATCGTGAAATATATTTTCTAAAACCATCCCGAGGCAAAGTCCAACAAAAGATATTTTCTTTGAAAAGTTTAGAAAGATCGCTTCCGAAATGTAAACACATATTCTTTTTTTACATGTTGTGATACCACATCTGCGTTTTTAATAAAGGCAAAAATAAGTTTACTAAAAATTTTGAGAAACGTCATGATTTACACGAATCAGCAAAAGTATTTAAAAATGTCAACGAAGACTCTAATAATATATTTCAAGCGGGTGTAGCATGTATTTTGGGTTTATATGGAGCTCCTGCAAAAATTAAAGATTTGAATATGTTGAGGTTCAATTCTTTCATGAAAGCAACGGCCAAAAATACAAGTGTTCTTTTGTCGTCATTACCTCCTACAACTGATGCAGCATTTGAACACCTAAAGAGAGTGTACCTGCAAATCCAGATATGGCTAGGAAATGACGTTGATATTGAAAATTGGGGATGGAAGTATTCCAATCACATGTTCATCCCAATAACAATGAATCAATTGCCGGCTCCGGATAATCTATTGCAAATGTTATTTTGTAATTGCAAAAAGAGATGTGGAGCAGCTTGTTGATGTCGGAAGAGTGGCTTTTATTGTAGTGTAGCATGTCTACGTGCAGCGAAAATAGTTGTTTTAATACTCCACCTATCATTCAAGTAAATGAAGTCGAAGAAAATATTTGATATGGACAAAAATGTAAATTGTTTAAATAAACAAATATTTTATTAATAATTTTCTTTTTTATTTAATTTTCCTTAATTTACTTCTTTTCCCCGATTACTGTCTCTATATAAATAGATACGTTAACTTAATTCCGTTATACAATTCCCATATATTCCCATACGTGATTTCAGTCCTACGCTAGATTTCATCGAGTTAAGACGTTCCTAAAAGTGTTTATAACTGTGGAATTTAACTTAAATTAAAGTGATTTTATTAAACATACGTATCTACAAATAAGTGCGGACAAATAGGTGCTTCGTTAATATGAGTGCTAACAGGGGGGTGGAACCCCCTGACAAATTAGGTTCAAATATCGAAAAGGATAGAAACCATTCAGATGTAAACATGGAATATAGTGAAGTAGATGAAAACAGAGCTAAACCAATAACCAATCTAAACAACAAATTTACTGTAAGTGATAATAATATAAAACAAACAGACGCAGAAATTCAACAAAAAGATCGAACTTACTATGTTTATGACAATACCAACACTGGACCCTACCCTGTATATGTCGAAAATCGAGATCCCGAGTTTAAAGGTAAATTAAATCCAATGAAAATTGGAGAAATTATTTACAATTCTCATCCAAATATTGACAACAAAATAAAACAAATTGAGTCGATAGGTAGAAATAGGGTACGTGTAATATTTAAAGATTATAACAGCGCAAATACCCTGATTAAATCGGTAATTATTCAAAGCTATAAGTTAGTGGCATATATTCCCAAGTTTATTTTATTTAGAACAGGCGTTATTAAAAAAATCGACACTGACTTTTCGGAAGAATATCTAAAACATAAAATTACTCCGTATGATTTTCATTGTAAGTTCCAAGTAGATACAGTAAAGCGAATGAAGCGAAAAGTGACAAATAGTGATAATACAGTTCAATATTTGCCCATACAAACAATTGTAGTCTCATTTAAATCTCAAGCGCTCCCCAAATATGTATCAATAGGTCATGTTATTTGTGAGGTAGAACCTTACATTCAAAAAGTCATATTATGCGACAACTGCTTTAGATATGGCCACCTTGGCAAGCAATGTAAAAGCAAACCCCGTTGTTTAAAATGCAAGGAAAATCACACTAGTAGCGAATGTCAGTCTACAGAACCTGAACTAGTAAAATGTCTCTCATGCGACGGAGACCATCTTACAACTCATTTTACCAAATGCCCAGAATTCAACCGTCAAAAGCAAATTAAACAGGCAATGAGCGAGATTAATATATCGTATAGAGATGCATCCTTGAGCATACCCAAACATAGTTATGCATCGGTAGTGTCCTCTAGTAATGAGGCTTCTATCCCTATTACCTCTCCTAGTGTAAAGAACCCATTATCTCAAACAATATCCCAGAGTCAAACCTCAAATAATACGGTAGTTGCACAAAATCAAAATAGACAAACAGTTAAGCGACAAAGAATATCAAACCAGAACTCGATTACAAATTTAAGTCATAAACAAATCTTGAATAAGCCCACCTTACAAAACAACCCTGGAGGAATTATTAGTAACCCAAGATATCAAGCAAACATAAGTACCACACCAGCTAGCCAATCAAATAGGACCAGTCAAGTCCTATCCAATGACAGTAATGATATGACCAACACAATTTTAGAAGTAGTTATATTAGTTATTAATTTATTAAAAGAGAAAAACTCGTTTGATGTGCAGAATTCAGATTTATTAAGTGTAATTAAAAACCATTTAGGAAATAATAATTATGGTGAGTCCGACTCCGATACCTACTGATTTAGAAGAAGTTATAATAAATCAATGGAATTGCAGGTCAGCTATTGCTAACAAAGAAAATTTAGAGTATCTTTTAGAAACAAATAGAGTACATATTTCTTTACTAAGTGAAACTTGGTTCAAAGCACAAATTAATGTAAAATTCACAGGATACAATATTATAAGACAAGATAGGCAAGATGGCAGAGGCGGAGTAGCAATTCTTATTAAATCAAATATTATATTTAAAGAATATAATATTAACGGATCGCTGGCGGACTCAAATTATACAGCTATAAGTATCAAGTTAAGTAATAATATTAATCTTACTATTGTATCAATATATGTTAGACCTAAGTCAAATATTTCATTGCAACAGTGGAACAATTTCTTCTCGGCAATTCCAAAACCTTTTTTAGTGTGCGGTGATTTTAATGCCCATAACCTTGCTTGGGGTTGTGAATATACAAATGGACAAGGAAAAAATATATTAGATGCCTTAGACGAAAATAACCTGATATTTCTAAATAATGGAAACCCCACCTATGTAGGTAATTTTAATAATAAGAATAGTGCAATAGATCTGTCTATCTGTACTCCAGATATTGCTCACCTATTTGAATGGGACACTTTACCTGACCCACATGGATCAGACCACCTACCGATTTTAATAAGAAGCAGAATAAACAGTCAATGCTTCTCAAATAAATATAAGAAAAAATGGAATTTAAGAAAGGCTAACTGGGAGACATACAACTTGGAAATCGATCATTACATGGCTCAGAATAGTTCAGAAAAATACCAAGATTTTATTGCTAACGTTAATTCTAGCGCACAAATCTCTATCCCAGAATATAAAAATACAGGGCAATCAAAAGGAAAACCGTGGTGGAATGATAGATGCCAAACTGCAGTAGAAGCAAGAAAGAGATATTTCAACATATATAAAAGTAACCCAAATTTAACAAATCTAAATAATTATAAAAGACAAGACGCCCTTACGAAAAGAATTATTAAGGAATCTAAAAGAGAAGGTTGGCGAACATACTGTGGTTCACTAAATAAATCCACCCCATTAAAGCAAATCTGGAACAAAGTAAACGCCTATAAAAACAGAAAACAGTCCAATGATATTCCTATTGATGTGAACGACGCACCATGGATAGAACAACTTCACTCAAATTTGGCACCCTTGTCGGCAAATCCACCACCACTCCAGGATATAGACTTACCAGTTCCAAATTCTCATGCATACCTACTGAATCCTTTTACAATAGAAGAACTTAATAAAGCTCTTAAACAAAATAATAATTCTGCTCCAGGACTGGATAATATTCACTATTCAATGTTATCAAAACTGCAACCCCACGCAAAAAATAACCTTTTGAAAGTAATTAACAACATCTGGCTTAACAATGAACCTATTCCTCAAGACTGGTATAATTATATTGTAATTCCTATACTGAAACCAGGGAAGCCGATTGATCAATGGGATTCTTATCGACCAATATCTTTAGCTTCGTGTGTATTAAAAACCTATGAGAGACTAATTAAAATTCGCCTGGAGCACTTCTTAGAATACAATAAACTTTTACCAAGGACCCAATTCGGATTCCGCCGAGGCAAATCCACTCATGAAAATGTTGCAAATCTTATAATGGATGTACAAATAGCCTTCTCAAAAAATAATTCAGTAACAGCAATTTTCCTGGACCTAAAAGGGGCCTACGATAATGTAAATCTACATATCCTAGCAGGTAAAATGTTACAATTAGGGATACCAGAGGGACTAGTACAAAATGTTTACAAGCTTTATCAAAATAGAAAAATATATCTAAGAATTAATGAACACTTGATCGGACCTCGACAAACGTCAAATGGACTACCTCAGGGAAGTATACTTAGCCCTCTACTGTACATAATTTATATGCATGAACTCCAATATATATGCGACCCTAATATTAAATTACTAGAGTTTGCGGATGATGTGTGCATTTATTCAGAGGCTAAAACCATCGAAAAATGCAATTCTCAGTTACATCACACTATGCGGAAATTAGATAGATATGTGTCAAATATGGGTTCTACTATCTCGGAGTCAAAATCTGTGGTGGTAACATTCACTAGAAGAAGATTTCAACCGCCGAGCTATATTAATCTGCATAGTTATTCATTTCCGTACAAATCTTCCACAAAATTCCTAGGAATTATATTGGACAAAAAGCTAAATTGGAAAGAACATATCTATTATACTATTAAAAAATCAGAAAATGCCATTAATCTATTAAAAACATTCTGTCGACACAAATGGGGAGCAGATCCAAATATCGCCTTGCTATTTTACAAAAGTTTAGTCAAATCGATTTTGGACTATGGGTGCATGTTCTATGGATCAGCCGCTGACGTTCATTTAAAGAAGATTGAGCAGGTTAAAAACAAATGTTTGAGGATATGTATAGGATATTTACCCAGTACCCCGATCGTAACTATGGAAGCCGAAACAGGTGAATCCCCTTTGGATCTAAGAAGAAAATTCCTGTCAGACAAAAATCTTGTAAAATGGCACGCTACAGATAGTGACATCTTACCTAAAATCAGTCAGCTCACTACATTGTGTCTTACAAATAAATATTGGCAGGTTAAAAAAATACCCCTACTGGTGGAGAGTTTTATGGACGTTTCGGAGTATTTAGACGAATTACATCAAACAGACAGACTTCCAAATTTCACCGTTGGATACGAGGTATATAATCAACCAATGTCTATACAAGTTATGCCAGACTACAAGAACGTTCCAGAGAAACTAAGAAACAAACTTTTTGAAGAAGAAATAACTAAAACATGGGAAAATTTCGAATATATTTATACAGATGGCTCCAAAATCAGCAACAGAACAGGATGTGCCGTATTCTACCGAAATGGAAATTGTAGCCTTAGCTATAAATTACCAGATAATTCTAGTGTGTTTAGTGCGGAATTGTTTGCAATTAAAAAAGCATATGAAATATGTTTAAGATCAGAAAAGGAGAATTTTGTAATATTCACAGACTGCAAAAGCGCCTTAGAGAAATTAACAGGGGCCACTTCCTCAACATATCTGAATCATTTGATTGTGAATATACTACAATTAAATCTTGAAGCGAAATTCAAATTAAAATCTGTTGTTCTAGTGTGGATAAGAGCACATATAGGGCTAAAAAATAATGAAGTCGTAGATAAACTAGCGAAAGAAGCAACAGAAGTAGGAGATATGGCAGTTACTTACAAAACCCCACGTAACGACTTTTTCTCAGCGCTGAAGATGAAGATGAACAACCTGTGGCAAACTCGATATGAAAACTCGGAAAAAGGCAAATTTTATCGTAATATTCAACCTGAAATTCCAGCTTCCCCGTGGTTTAAGAATATCAATAGATACTTTATACAAACAATGTGTAGAATAAGAAGTAATCACGCCTTATTTCCGCAGTATAAATACAGACTTGGATTGTCAGATAATCCCAACTGCATCTGCGATGAAATAGCAGACCTACAACACATTTTATTGGAATGTGTATTATCTGACCTGGATATACAAAGGTTATATGAACAGTTGGTCGAGGAGAAAATTCAACTACCTATAAATATCTTTACCTTATTGTCAGGAAAAAGTAATAGAGTACTTTTTATGCTCTACAAATTTATTATAAGGAATTATCCAAAAATTTAATAAGCATTGTATTATTTCGCTTTTGTATTGTAGGCATATGTGGTAGATAAGTAATAGATGCTTGCAAGTAGGCACAGTTAGACTAAGTTACTAACACTAAATGTTGTAAGGATTATTATCCATAGCATCCATATTTTGGATGCTTTTTATTTGTATTAAATAAGGGAAATAATATAATTTAAAAAAAAAAAAAATCAAAAAAAAAAAAATGACAAAAAAAAAATCACAACAAAAATAATATACCCATATTTTGGATGCTGTATACTTGTATTAAATAAGGAAAATAATATAAAAAAAAAAATCACAACAAAAATAATGCAAAATAAATAAATAAATAAAAAAAAAAGATATATAAAATATGTATATACAAAAAAAAATATATATTTATTAGAATGGTATACTAACAATATTTAAATCGTATCATTGCATGTCATTTGATAAATTAAATAAAGATTGAATATTAAATTCGAATATAATAGGGAATGGATAAATAAATAAAAACGACAAAAACCAAATTCATATATTTCTGGTTTCTACAAAAATGACTGGCTAGTTGGTATGATACCAGTGCCATTGAAACTTATGCACACACACATACGTGATTTCAAATACTTTTGCAGAACATTTCGCATTCTCTGTAAAACAACAAGCAGATTTATTATTCCGTCACAGTTATAGAACTTGTAGTGTATCGGAGTCTACACCTGTCACAATGTTTTTTATGCCGTACACAGAAATCGAGGTGCAAAATATAATTCTACAACTAAAAAATAAAAAATCGGTTGGATTAGATGAAATTCCTGTTAGGCTTATCAAATAGTGTTATATAGAAATAAGCCACTATTTAGCAACAATTATTAACACATCTGTAATAGAGGGAAACTTTCCGAAGCAATTAAAAATCTCGAAGACCATGCCCATGTTAAAAAAGGGAGACCCAACCCCAATTGAAAATTATCGAGCAATTGTCATCCTAAGCCCTATATCTAAAATAATAGAAAAGGCTGTTTATAATAGATTAATTTCTTTTTTAAATCAAAATAACTTAATAACGAACAGTCAACACGGTTTCCGGGAAGGGTACTCTACAGAAACAGCAACAACAGAAATTACCCAGTACATTACTGACAAATTAGACAAGGGCGATTATGTTGTTGGAGTATTTTTTGATTTATCAAGGGCGTTTGAGACTCTTGATCCGAGCTTCCTATCCAAAAAGTTAGAGAAATTAGGCTTTAGGGGAAATGTAAACCAGTGGATCATTTCATTCATTACTAACCGTCAACTAGTCGTAAATATTGAAAATATGTTTTCGGAAGAAATTGAAGTGGGGCTAGGTACTCCACAAGGCAGTATTCTAGGGCCTCTACTCTTTTTGTTGTATATAAATGATTTGCCAAATTACATACAAGATGCAAAAGTTCTTATGTATGCGGATGATACAACAATAATCATTTCAGATAAATGTAAAGAAACTTTAAATTCCACTGTGAACAGAGTGATGGAACAGTTTCTTAACTGGTGTGTTTCAAATCATTTAATTATTAACATTAGCAAAACGGTATGTGTGGAATTTACAGGAAAATATAAATATTCTAATAAAGAGTGGAGATTTAACCTAAACAGCACAGCTCTTGAAATATCACTCAATACCAGATTTCTTGGTACTTATTTAGACTACAGGATTAGTTGGAACAATCACATACATAATGTTTGCACTAAGTTAAGTAAGTCGTATTTTTTCATTGCCACATTAAAGCAAACATTAAACGAAGAGGCACTTTTAAGTATCTATTATGCTAATGTACACTCTGCTATCGCCTACAATATAATATCATGGGGACAAGCAACTGAGATCGATCGCGTCTTCATAATTCAAAAAAGAATAATTAGACTTATGCAGTGGCGCAGCCAGGGGGGGGGGGGGGGCATGGGGCCCGGCCCCCCCCCAAGCCTTCTTCCATGAACCAAAAAATGAAGCAACATAATATTTTTCAACCATTTTCTGAAAATTTTTCTCGTCCTTTGGGGAGATCGGTTCTATTGGCCCCCCCCAGATGAATTTTCTGGCTGCGCCACTGGACTTATGTGTAATTTGACTTATAAAGAATCGTGCAGACATAGCTTCAAAAACAAAAAGATATTAACAGTAACTGGAATTTACTTGTTAAAGCTATTGTGTTACATGCACCAACATAAAAATCAATTTGTAACTAATAATAACATACATACACACCTCACTAGGACTAGAAATCACATAGATATCAATCGTTTTAACCACAGCTACTTAAAAAAATCACCCATATATATTGGGTGCACATACTACAACTTATTACCATCAAACTACAAACATTTAACGATCATAAGATTTAAAATTAAAATAAAGAAGTTCCTCATAGATAACTGTTTCTATAATTTAAGAGAGTTTGAAAACTTCCTCAATAATAGCTGAACGCTCAATATATACAAAAAATTAATTTTTTCTTAATCCATTTTTATGAATAGAACGTCGATAAGTAAATCAACAAATTAAAAAAAAAAAACAAATAAACAAATTAAGATTCTAAAATCTAAAAATGTATCTCGAGATGATTTTTTTTTGCTTACATTCTGTAATATTATATATCATATGTATTGTCTCTTTTTATCTGTTTGTATTTTACAAATTTTATGTGAATTTTTGACTTGCCTTATCCACTTTATTGTGGCAACCAGAGGTAAATAAAATTATTATTATTATTATATTATTATTATTATACAAAAATATTCTACAGCCTAATATGTATTATACTATTTGATTTGTTGCAATTATCAATTTTTTTTTATTCAAATCAAGATCACAATTTTTTAATAGGTAAACTTTTTTATATATATTATTGGCTAAACATTCCATTATTCTGAATTTTTAAATTTCATTGACTAAATGAAATCCGAGGTTTTCTTGTTTTTAACGCCCCAGGCGCTCCACTAAATATAATACTGTTGATCAACATGCTATATCCAAAATTTAAAAACATTTTGATTTATTGTTTTCGAATTACGGCCCCCTAAAATTATATTTTTCAAATATTAAATAATTAACTTTTAAACGAATTGTATTTTGAAAAAAAAGTCATAGTTTATTTTCTTTTTAAATTCACATTTTCTACAACTCAGCGTCATCTATAAGGACCCCCGCACTTTTCTTATGAAAAAGTGGTTTTAGTTAAATTGGCTAAATTTTACTTCCACGTCCAGTGGAAGTATAGTAACGACAAAAAAATTTTTAAAAATTTTTATTGTCCAAATAGGCTTAAAATGTCATGAAACGTCGAGATTTTAAGTTTGAGCGAAAAAAAAATTTCTGTCTGTCTGTCGGTCTGTCTGTCGGTCTGTCTGTCTTTCTGTAACTTTTTTTTGTGCGCACGTTTACTCTGGAACCGTTTAAGATATTGACTTGAAATTTGGTACACATATGTACTTTAACGAGATCTAGAACTAGATTATATTTTCATCTTGTTCCGTCGAAGGGTTGGGGGGTAAATTGGGGTAAATTTGGAGTAAATAGGTCAATCAAGCAGGTAAGAGTCCATAAAATTGGTATTTAGTATATACAAGAGAAGCTAAGGTCTCAAAAAATTTTTTGGCATTAGCCACCCCCATTACCACCCCCACCCCCTCATTAAAGGAGACAAAAAAAATTTGTGATTTAGTGTATGTACAGGAACCAGAAACCTCAAAATATTTTTTTTACTTCATCCACACCCCCCCCCCACTATCACCCCCCTATCACCACCCCACTACCGATGTGGGGTATCGTTTTATGGTTTTTGGGGTAGAGGATTTCAAATATTATATTATTAAAGTTCCATAAACAATTATTTTCATATACAAAATTTTTTCGTTGTGAGTGACTTGGATAGAGAATCTGGATGTGGAAGTAGTGATTCCTTGGGCAGCGGTTTTTAATATGTTGTAGATTTTGACTTTTTGATCAAAAGTTCTCATGGGCCCAACTCGATCCTACATCTAGTTTCCGAGATACAGCTCAAGAAATGTACAAGAATGGC
This sequence comes from Rutpela maculata, assembly GCA_936432065.2. Classification (NCBI taxonomy): domain Eukaryota; kingdom Metazoa; phylum Arthropoda; class Insecta; order Coleoptera; family Cerambycidae; genus Rutpela; species Rutpela maculata. The sequence goes on from OW386293.2 coordinate 127,511,747, forward strand.
CCTTGTACATTTAAAAAATTACCGAATTCAAGATTTCTTTTCTTTTATATTGTGATATACAGTGTGTGCGATTTAAGACCGTTATTTTGGAACGCGTTGGTTGATTTTAATTTTTTTGAGATATAGTGCTCGATGAGCTTTATTTGACTGTTTTGAAAATTTTGTGATTTTTATATTTTCAAGGCCTACTAGGCTCCTCTAAATGGGTCGAAATTTCGAGATCGACTATTAGGCAATTTTTTATCGGCAAATTAGATAGCGTATTCGATTCGCAGTTATCTCAAATAGCTCTATACAAAATTTTAGCTCGATACCTCATATAGAGTGTTTGTTATTCAATAGCCAAATTTAAAATTTCTCACTTTTTGACCGGCCCTGTATAAAAGGTTTACTAAAAAGATAAAGTAGTCATTCGACTTAAGAAACATCAGACACTAAATGAGGAAGAAAAAAGAAAAGTTATTCTTTAAATAAATAGTGCTATTTATTTTTTTTTATATTAAAAGGTTGCCATTTTGTTACTCTAACTAGCCAGTAATTTAAAAAAATTATCTCAAATACAGTTTTTCGTTAAGATGTAGCATTACTTAGATGTTCAAATTTTTTGCTCATTTAAAACACTTGCTTTAGAAAAAAATGCATTTTAAACTTTAAAGGTAATTTCGAAACACTTGGATACCAAATATAAATTTAAATATCTCCAAAATTATTAATCCTACATCAATAAACAAAAAATATAATTAATTCCCAGTTTGTACTTTCTGTAATTGGTCTGTAACATTTTTTCAGTAAAGTAATACTTTTCGAGATACTTGACGAAAGTCGTTTGGAAGTACCTTTTTTTTAAGCATAAATCGCAATTTGGAAGTCGTTATAACTTAAAAACTATCAATTTATGTGAAAAATTGCTTTTCTTCTTAAAATTTGATTCTACTTCAGCTCCAATAAATATATATATATTTTTTAAGGGCCACCCCCAGAGAGGGGGTGGCATCCACCCCCTATAAATTAGCAAGCCCCGCACAATATAGAAACTTTTCTGTGAAGCATTTACTATTATACTGCCAAAAATCAACGGAATCCGTTCTATATGACATTATTCCGAAGTTTTGCATATTTTTTACCTCTAGATACTGTACTAATAGTGGTGTGAAAAATTACGGTTTAAACATTTTATTTTATGGATTTTGGTAAAAAATGTTTAAGTTATAATAATATATCAATGTCCTTTTATGGTTAATTTAAGTTCAAAGTGAAATAAAAAAACATTTGACTGCACAATGCGAATCTCAAATCATTTGAGCCATATATTTGTTGCTTGGGTGGATTTTATATAATCGTACTTATTCTCGATTGTAGGCAAAGTGGTTGTTTTAACCCCTTACCGCATACCGTTCCATATATGGCACAATGAATTATTTCAGAAATAATGCATGTAAGGAAATTTTATGGGCATGTACGAGGGCATGTAGTAGATATATCGAATGAAAATGTTAATAAAGAAGATGATCTGTCCGACGGTCATCCGACAACTTAAAATAGTGTTATGATGAAAGAGAGGACGAAGAAAACAACCCGGATAGTGAGGATGACATTCCTCTAAGTCGTTTTGTAAAGCCAAAGCAGAACCAGAACCTCCGATTTGGATATAACCGGACCTTTTAGTGTCCGAGAAAGATATAAAATTCCTTGTAAATGAGAAACTGCCTCAAGAAACTGAAGACCTTGTATCACCTTACCAGTTTTTCAAATATTTCTTCACCAATGAAATACTATGTGAAATTGTCTAAGGAAGTTAGCAGTAGAGAAAGCCGGCAACGGTTGCAAATATCACAATTGTCCTGGAAAATCTTTTGTGTTCTGTAGAATTGCCAAAATTATGTTTATGTGCCATACAGAATGAACATTGTATAATGTCCTTGTTGCTTGTGTACCATATATGTCACAAACCATTTTTTTGTAATATATGTGTGAAATATCAATATCGATTTTTTTTAAATATTTTTCCCCTAAATAATATGTCTAAATGCACTGAATTTAAATTTTTCATCAAAATTGCAAAAATCATGCGCTAGGGGGTTTTAAAGGAATTTTTAACCGAGTTAAAAATTTAACAAAGAGAATGTTCTCAATTCGTATGATCTGACTAAAATAACAACGAAATTATTTACTTTATTAATAACTATATAACTATACATAACTTAAATTGCTTGATTGTTTATAATTCAGTGTATTCAGCATTGACTTCATAAAGAAACCCGATATCATTATCAGAGGTTACAACTTAAAGCAGACTTTCTGTAGTCGATTCATCTAATTGGTCTACTCTATAATCCAAACGACAAACTTTTCACATGGTACCTACTGAAAATGACACCTATCTTATTAACATCTATCTTATTAACAACTTCCGCACATTTCAGGAAATGATGAGTTCATCTAACATTGGGATTTCAACTGTCGCTATTTTACCCATCTGTGTAATTTCGACATGTGAGACTTGTATATCATGTCGCAACGTCATGCGTCACCGGAAAACCGAGCGGGTTATCGTTCTTTGTTCATTTTTTGTCCAGAGCTACGGAGAAAACCAAATGGCCCACAATATTGTAATAAAAATTACCTTTTTTTACCGAGAGCACCCTCATCTTGTAAATATATTTTTTTAAATCATACAATAATATTAGTTTTATGGTAACTAAAACATAAACAATATACATTTTTACTAAGGCTATAGTAGTAAAATATTCGAGTAACAATTTCTCTCTCTGGCACACTGGGAGAAAAATAAAACATGTCCAATGTTATGAAATTCACAGATTGAACTGGTAACAGGTTAATATTAATGGGAAAAATATTGAAAAAAAAATTAAATCAGATAATGGGGTAAGTTATAAAATTGCTGAAAATGCATGAAAAAAATCTGACTTTCAACTATTGTCAATTGTATGAAGGTAAGCACATAAAAAATGTTATAAAAAAAATCTAGTCAGTTGAGAATGTGAGTTAGAGGAGGTGGAAAAAATTATATTTGCGTATAATTCTGAACCGAAACGGATTCTTGTCAAATTTGTAAACGGTTAGCAAAGAATAAAATGTAAAAAAAAAAATTAGTCAGTTCAGATGAGGGATATTTGAGAAGGGCTGAACTTAGTACAAGTACATAAAATAATATTCAGAATTCGTGATTTTTGTCGAATTTTTAATGGCTAACGTAGAACAAATGTTTAAAAATTCCAACACTTCGTTTTTTTTAAGTTGTGACGCTAATGAAATTTAAAGAATAGTTATTGGAATAATAATAATAGTTCTGTTACAGCGTTGAGTGAAAAGTTTACCAAGAGGCGCAACCTAGTTCGCGTCGCGTAAATCGTCGCTTTTGATAAACAAGGAGATTTGTCTCTGCGCCAGAGACGGCTCTCATATGGACATAATATTTAAATGCAAACACCTACTGAAACATTCAGAAAAACCACGAAATGGTGAAATATTCATCATTGCCAGCCAGAGCTGGGAGTAATTAATTACTAAAGTAATTAAATTACTAATTTAACTACTTTTTTAAAAAACGTAATTGTAATTGAATTACATTTTTCAAAGCAGTAATTGTACTTAAAAAGTATTAATTCCTCAAGCGATACTCTGAAAATACCTCTGCAGAGTAATTAATTACTGATAGAAATTACTTCATGTAATTTAAATTATTTCAAGTAATTTAAATTACTTCAAGTAATTTAAATTACTTCTCAATCATTTCAAATCTCTAGAATAATTTGAATACTGTAGAGTTTAATTGTTTTACCGTAATTAAATTATTTTAGAGTATTTATATTACTTTACATTCCTATTAAAAGGAAACATAAACAAATAATATTATTCATATTTCATAGTTTGTGTCATTTTACTTCCACATCCAGTGGAAGTATAGTAACGCAAAAAAAAAACAATTAAAATTTTTTATTGTTCAAAAATGCTTAAAATGTCATGAAACGTCGAGATTTTCAGTTTGAGCAAAAGAAAATGTCTGTCTGTCGGTCTGTTTGTCTATCTGTAACTTTTTTGTGAGCACGATTACTCTGGAACCGTTTAAGATATTGACTTGAAATTTGGTACACGCATGTATTTAAGGTAGAGGTGCAACGGATATCCGGTTACTATCCGGTGTCCGGCCTATCCTACCACTTTATTACTATTCGGTTGGGCACCGGATAGTGACCTGATATCCGGCCAAAACCGGATAGTTAAGAAATAAAAATTGGTATAAAATATGAATCGAGTATTATTATACTGATTGGAGTTAGTATACCACCATGTGTAAGGGTCACTATTGCTTTGAATCCGTGCTCCTTTCAAATAATAGTCAATCTCCTTGGCCATTGAAGTTTTCTCCGAAACGTTCTCATTAAGGATGGGATTTTGCAAAATGAGAGGGAAATATGCGTTTATTTTAGATTTATTATAAATATTTAAAAAACCAAACAGTATAATCTTAAAACCTATTTTAGATTCTTGCTATTGTTCTAATGCATACAACTATATATTTTTTATTATTATAAATATCTGTTGTATTTGAATATGTCAATGAAAATAGTTCCTAATTCCATTATTAGAGCATGGCATTATACTATATACAAAATTTATGATAAAAACTGTATATGGTTGTATTCCTTAGAGCAATGGGAAGTATCTGAAACTATTTTAAAGATTATACCATTTATGACTTTTTAAATATTTATTATAATCCGAAAATAAACGCATATTTCCCTCTCACTCTACAAAATCTTGTGCTTAACGGTACCATTTTCTTCACCCACTTCGTCAAAACTCTTCCAAAAAGTGTTGTAAATATCAGCAGTAACATTATCTTGTGGGTTTCTCTTACGTTGTTTACTGAAAGGAGAAGAACCACTTTCACTATCACTGCCTGAGCATGAATCATCACAACTATTTTTTAAAACCTCCAGCAGAATAATTTGGCAGGATTATTCAGCCTGATTTTTATTGAAAAAACTTGTTTTAAATCTGAGGTCTAGAAAAGTTGCCAGTAAATATTTTTTGTCGTCGAGGTTGTCAAAATTTGTTTTCAGTCCAACTTTCAATGTAAGCCGGATCAAGAAGTTCGCCGGATATCCGGTATTCGGTATCCGGCCAAAACACTATCCGTTGCATCCTTAATTTAAGGTGGGCGGGTGCGGTGAACATAATTCGACAATTTCTTCTACATCCCTGAACCGATTAACAAAATGTTTGTTGGGCTTTTAGAGACAACTTTATAGAATGGTACTAGGCTATTGAAAACTAAAGAAGGAAATTTTTTTTCTCGTGCGAAAATAAAAAAAAGTTTTTGTTGATTTTAATAGTCTGGTATCATTCTATCAAGTTTTCTCTAAAGGCCTATCAAAGAATTTTTTCAAGTCGTTCAGGTATATAGAAGAAATTGTCGAATTACGAAATCGTTTTCTTAAGCACGGCACCGCCACCTTTAACGAGATCTGGAATTAGATTATATTTTGATCTTATTCTGTTGAAGGGTTGGGGGATAAATTAGGGTAAATAGGTAAATCAAGCAAGTAAGAGTCCATAAAATTGGTATTTAGTATATATAAGAGAAGCTATTAGCCACCCCCATTACCACCCCCATCGCATTATTAAAGGGAGTGAAAAAATAAAATTGTGATTTAGTGTGTATACAACAACTAAATGCCTCATTTTTTTTCTTCATCCACCCCCACTACCACCCTACTACCACCACTTCCACCCCCACTACTAATGTGGCATATTGTTTTATGGGTTTTTGGGGTATGCAATTTCAAATATTACATTACTAAAGTTCCATAAACAAGTATTTCCACATACAAAATTTTTTTCGTTGTGAGAGAATTAGATAGAAAATCAGTATGTGAAAGTAGTGATTCCTTGGGCAGCGGCTTTTGTATTTGCTTTTAGTTATAGATTTTCATTCCTTTGCGATTACTGTCTTTACTGATTACTAAAAAATTTGTGTTATTCAGTATTTGTATATATTTATAATTATTTGTACACCAACAAATGATCTTATAATTTACTAAACATCTCCCATTTCCAATATAACAAATTTAGAAGCTCTAAAGTAATTATAAAAGTAATTTATTTATTCAATTACCATTACCAAATAATTAGTAATTTAATTACATTTTTTTAATAGTAATTTAATTACATGGTAATCAAATTACTTTTTAACATTAGTAATTTGTAATTTGTAATTAATTACTTTTTCAAAGTAATTTGCCCAGCTCTGTTGCCAGCTATATTGTATTTTTAAAATTAACCTAAAAACGGTAATGATTCTTACAAAAACATGTAATGCATACCTAGCAAATAAAAAACAATTTTGAATCAAACACATACCTTCCTGTTCTGTTTAGTGTGTGGCGTGTTTATTATGTTTATTTTCATAACAATTAAATATAAAAACCCAATGAGCTGCTGGCAACATAAAACATTTTTTTCCCAGTAAAATAAACCATTTTGATATAATATTAAATAATACATAACAAAGAAAATTAAGTAAAAGTTCCATGTACCATGTGCATCACAAATGCGCACAACGTGATAAAGTGAATTTTATTGCTTTTACATCCAGTGGAAGTATAGTAACGGCAAAAAATTTTTAAAAAACTGTCATTGTTCAAATAGGCTTAGAATGTCATGAGACGTCGAGATTTTAAATTTGAGCAAAAAAAATTTCTGTTTGCCCGTAACTTTTTTGTGCGCATGTTTACTCTGGAACCGTTAAAGATATTGACTTGAAATTTGATACACGTATGTATTTTAACGAGAACTGGAACTAGATTATATTTTCATCTTATTCCGTTGAAGGGTAAATTGGGATAAAGGGGGGGTAAATAAGTAAATCAAGCATGTAAGAGTCCATAAAATTGGTATTTAGGATATATAAGCAAAAGGTAAGGGCTCAAAAAATTACTCCCATTACCACCCCCACCTCACTATTAAAGGGGGATGGAAAAGCCTCAACATATTTTTTACTTCATTTACCCCCTCTACCACCCCCTTCCACCACCCCCCACTACCGATGTGACATATCGTTTTATAGGTTTTTGGAGTAGGCGATTTCAAATATTATGTTATTAAAGTTTCATATTCAATTTTCACATGGTGGAGTGCAATTTTTTTCTTCTTTGTGAGAGACTTGGATAGAAAACGTGGATGTGGAATTTTAAGGTTTATAAACAGGTTGCTACATTGATACCAATGTTTCAAGGATAGATGAGGATATAGCAACGCGTCCTTGCGTGTGTATCTAGCTTCTACGATTTTCAATTAAAATACCATGCAACCTGTTCGGTGTTTCTATTATTTTCTTTATTCTTTAATAAGTGGGTTATCTCGAGTAGTATATAGATGCGCAGTGGATTTCCTCGAGTACTATGGATGCGCGGTGGCTTTCCTCGAGTACTATAGATGCGCAGTAGGTTACTCCAAGTAGTATGGATGCGCAGTAGATTTCCTCGAATAAAATGGATTCGCAATGGGTTACCTTGAGTAAACACCATCCTCGACATTTGCATATTCTTTTTTCTAATTATTTTAAAAAATTGGGAGGTCTTAAACGTACTCATAAATACTATGTCATGAAGGTGAACCGAATAGCAAAATAAACTATTTTTAATTTATCACATTTTTATAAATTTCAGAAATTCAAAATTGAACAAAAATCTCAAAAAAAAAACATTTTTTGAACCCCAAATGGGTCGAGGACAAGGAACAATTGCAATTTCGAACAAAACACGATTGTTACAGCGCACAACGTGGCGACTTAAAAGATGAAATGCGACAATAATTGATAGTTAAAGGTTTCTCTTGTTTTTGAATTTTAAGTGAAGCTAGTGAAAGAATTATTTATCTGAGATTTTTGTTTGTAAGTTTTTATTAATAAATTTGTCCTAACAATAGTAACTTGTATATGTTTTTTATCAGGGCGGCAAGCAACTGTTTGCTACAGGTGCCAAATGCCCTGACGCCGGCACTGATTGCGCCGGTCTACAACCTGCGTGGAGAATTATAATTTTAATAAATATATTATGTACCCTCTTCGCTGGATATCAACGTCCAGTATTTCTATTCGCGGTTCGCGCAAAATAACACCGCGCGGTGGCACCACAAGTCAACGAACAATATGTGATTAGGGACGTGGGGGAAGCGTGATGAGCGAGATGAACATATAGGAATAAACTGTTATAATCACATTATTTTTGTGCACATTTTAATAATTACTCTCATAATAAATAGCTGTTTTCCTTCAGTGTCGCTTTCTGAAGTTTTCAATTGTTAAACTGCCTCAGAAGTTTCTGCAGCTTTAAAAGTAGCTTTGGACTGGCAAATACTAGCAGCTTCAGATATTTTCCTATCTATATATCTGGAGTTTCAATCTGCACGATGACTGAGAAGAATTTTTTTCTTCAAGCGTATTAAAATGTTTAAATTATGTCACCAAAAACAGAAGTAGAAGTAGGACATTGTTTTACTAGTAACAAAATGTTAGTACCGAACGCCACCGTAGTGGACATTGTTTTACTAGTAACATAATGTTAGTTCCGAAAGCGCCGCCGTGTGGGTATTGTTTTACTAGTAACATAATGTTAATACCGAAAGCCACCGGTGGCGCGCTATCCACTAGCCACTTGTCATATTGTGTCAACATGTAAGACTGTAGTTTGAATATTTGTACATTTATGATAAATAAATGAATTTTTGCATTTTAATACGCTTGAAGAAAAAATAGTATAAATTACACGGAGTAGAACGCCTTTTTTTGTGTTTCGCCCAGTTTGCAAATCCTGGGCTCAACACAAAAAAAGAGTGCGTTCTACTCCTAGTAATATAATATACTATTTTCTCCTCAGTCTATTTATAATCATATCTTTTCCATGTTTACATCTTATACTATTATCTACATTTCTTCTTTCTCGCCAAAGTACAAGAAATCAATTTGTTCGGATTTATAACCAGTTTTAACGTCTACAAGAATAGTTATTTACATTACTAGATGCGAAAGTTTACTTTTAGGTGTGAGGTGAATTTTGAATGGTCGAGGCGAAGCCGAAACCTTTCAAGAAACACCGAACACCTAAAAGAGCTTTCGCATAGTGTAATGTATTATATTTTTTCTCCTGCAGAAAGATATTATGGGATTTAATAATTTAAAACTAATTACTTCCTAAAATTATTTGATGTTTTTAATAATTATTATAGTTACGAGGCTGTCTGTGAAAATTTTTTCCATGCCAACGAAACATTTATCTGTTATCGGGGTTTATGTTAAAACATTTTAATTTCTGGTGGTTTCAAACTAAAATAAACAAATATGTTTGGTGGCGATGAAAATGGGATACAAGAAGCAGCCAATATTGCTTTTGCCTCACTTTACCCCAAGAAGTCCAAGGCAAGGTGTGTGCAAAATTATGAAGCGTTTTTATTTTTCTGTCCTGGCCCAGAAAGTTCTACTTTCGTAGCTAGCAACGCCTTAACGACCAGGTAACTCGAATTTTTACTTTCATTTATATAGAAGGTAGTAGAAAAATAATAGTTCGAATTATTATTAGTATTTCTAATATAATTATTTGTTATATTCTTACATTAGTTTTATTACAGTTAATGTTTGCAACCGTAGAACAAAATAATCCTATACAACTGTGGAGCTGCTTAGTATAGGGTCCGTAAAACATAAAAATTTGAATTTGCAAATGATATAGTTTATAATTTGTTGCTATGTACCTAAAACTAATTCGGCTAAATTTTTAGCAAAATCGGTTAATATCTAGCCGCCTCCCCCCCACGACTTTGCAAATGAAGAAAAAAGCCGATTTTTAAAATTTTTCAAATTGACGTTTGAAATTTTTTTGGTTCGATAATTAATACGTTAAAGACATCATTTTGTAATAAAAATGATAATCCGCCATCTTGAGGCGGCGGCCATTTTGAACATATTATAATATTGAGTATACTATTAATGCAGTCAATTTGTGCTCAAAAGGGCCCCTAGCGGGAAAGTTGTGGGGTACTTTTGATTTCTTCGATTCTATCTGTTTTTTGGGGTCCTGATTCCGAATCTGAGGTTTGCTAATAAAATTTCGTGTTGCAACATTGAAAAAAATGCAAAAAAGGTAGAGAATCTCATTTTTTTGCGTTTTTTTTGCTTATAACTCGAAAACTACCAACTTTTCCACCCCCTATTCAAAATGGAAGTACATACAATTTCCTACAAATTTTACTATTTGGGTTTTTTTCTCTGACGAACCGTTCGAGCTCAAGCACTAGTTGTTCTGTCGTCAGCGTCGGGGCTTGTTCATCTGGAAAATGAAAGAGGTGGTGAGAAAACAACAACTTGTGATCATATCTCAAGGAGAGATGAATGATTACGAAATAGATTGTGAAATTAGACATACCTTCCGTATCGTGTAAGCGTCATTCTTCGTTTTTTTTCTTCGGTCTCTTCTTCATCTATGTGAATGCTGTCTTCCGGGGGGCTCGACGTTTTCACACAGCCCTTCGTACGATGTGCAGATCGGGGAGCAATGGAAGCCTGCCTTCCTGCATCCACAATTGCGTTGGCAGCCTTTTTACATTCACGAGAAATGTGCCGAAGTATCGAGTCCGGTGCAGTGTTCAAAGTGGTTGGCACTTGCACGAGACCACTTCTTGTTTTTTCCACCCCCACTCGCTCGGGTCTCTTTGCCTGTATATCAAATCGTTCCGGCTAATCTTATGTCCTTTCCCATACAGAACCATGAGAAACACGTTTCCTGCTTCGGCAATCTCGTCCTGGTGTGCATGTGGGTCTTTGAAAGCATCAATGGCTGGTTGCAAGTCATTGTTCTTCTGCGGGACTTTGAGAAATTTCAGTTTTCTCTGATTAAACAAAGCAGAAGTGGTGTCACAACCACTCATCGCGTGCAGGAACAATATATTGTCTGATAGGGTTTTGTCAGCGACAAGATGAGGATTGTAGAGGGTTTGAGACACCTTTCCTTTTCTTGGTTTCAAAAAAAAGACATTCTTTATATCAAGGCTACACAGGCCAATCAAAATCACTAAAGGTCGATATCTTACCCCACCCCTGTCACATATTAATTTGACGGGGCCAACATAAGAGCTGTTGTGATAAATAGGATATCAGCGTCCTCCACAGCTTGCTATGAATCAATTTTTGCATCATCAAATTTTTCCTATTAGTATAGATAGGGGGCTTTTAAACCAGACGGGGCAGTTATAAAATCATTTTGGAAGGCCGGAAGAGAATCTAATAATAAATCAGAGTTTCGAAGTGGAAAAATTGGGTTTTTGCGGAGACAGCCGAAATAAGCCAATTTTCAAGTAGCGCTTGAGCTCGAACGGTTCGTCGCAGAAAAAAACTTGAATAATAAAATTTGTAGGAAATTTTATGTAATTTTATTTCGAATAGAAAGGTTATTTACGAAAAGTTGATAGTTTTCGAGTTATAAGCAAAAAACCGCAAAAAATGAAATTTTTTACGTTTTTTCTTTTGCATTTTTTCAATGTTGTGTCACGAAATTTTATTAGCAAACCTCAGATTCGGATTCAGTACCCCAAAAACATAGAATGGAAGAAATCAAAACTACCCCACAACTTTCCTGGTAAAAACACAATTTGACTGGAGTATATATTGTAATGTTATCAGAGCTACATACAATTGCCAAAGGACCCCGGAACAAAACCCATGAAAATGTTGATTCGGTAGAATCGGCTGAAATTTTGGTATTTTGTAGTTCAAGTCATGCTGATCAAAAGTTCTTATCACATCGAGTCAATCCTATGGACGGTTTTTGAGATACAGCTTGTCAAAGTTAGGTGATTTGCGTCATTTTAGACATTCAAGAACTTTTTACTCTTAAACTATTAACTTTAGCAAAAAATTGTAAGGATTGAAATATTTTTGTACAAGTCCAAAAAAGTTCAAGAATTTTTTACAGAATTTTTTATCAATTTTTAGGTTAGGTAAAATATATATATGTCATATTTTGGCATGCTTCGGTGGGACTGGCTGAAACTTTGCTATTTTGTAGTTAAACTCATGCTGATCAAAAATTCCCATTGCACTGAGTCGATCCTATGAGTGGTTTTCGCTCCAGCAGGAGTGCTTGAAAGTCCTAACAAGGAGGTAACGGGTAATCTATATGTACGTGTTTATGAATGGCTTCCAGCATGTTTGCATACTGCGTGCATGCGTTTGTGTGTATGTGTGTATCAGTATCTACAAGCTTTTCTGGAAATGTCGATGACAAACTTCTGGTGCAGATTCTACATGCAAAAATATGTCCGCAAATACCTTGAGCTACGGCCCTTTGAAAATTGCTCCCAAAAACTGATTATTATTTTATATTTCAGAAACCTTTTGATTTACAGGGACGTGACATTATAAGCATATTGACAATAATACAAGCTTATTTTAACATTACATTACATTACGTTTTTTGTGCACGTACACAAACACACTGGAAGCCATTCTTAAACACGTACATATAGATTACCCGTTACCTCGTTATTAGGACCTTCAAGCACTCCTGGAGCAAAAACCACTCATAGGATCGACTCGGTGCAATAGGAATTTTTTATCAGCGTGACTTTAACTACAAAATAGCAAAATTTCAGCCAAACCCACCGAAGCATGCCAAAATATGACATATATATATATATATATATATATATATTTTACCTAAACTAAAAATTGAAAAAAAATTCTGAAAAAATTCTTGAGCTTTACTAGACTTGAACAATAATATTTCGACCCTTGCAGTTTTTTTGCTAAAGTTAATAGTTTAAGAGTAAAAAGTTCTTGAATGTCTAAAATAACGCAAATTACCTAACTTTGACAAGCTGTATCTCAAAAACTTCCATAGGATTGGCTCGATGTGATAAGAACTTTTGATCAGCATAATTTGAACTACAAAATACCAAAATTTTAGTCGATTCCACCGAATCAACATTTTGGGGTCCTTTCATTATACAACAGTGGGTGAAATTCAGTACCTTAAACCTTTTTACTTACATACATAGATAGTTATTTACAGGTCGATCTAATAAAAGCATGTTAAAAAATCGAATTGTCAATGAAAAAAGTCTTTGTTTACATAATCGAATACAGCGGAAAATTAATCATTAACGTGACAAATCAAGAATCGGTATACAATGACACTAACTCTAATTACAAAATTTAACTGTAAAATGACGTGCTGAGGAAATTGATATATCTTTCTTGTATTGTAATTTACCGGAAATCATATTACCCTTATATTTGTTCTGGTAATTTTTTTTAATGAGGAATAATAGCAATCTCAAGGCGACTGCCAAATTCGTTAATACAGTCAAGTGATTTAGGTTCGCCTTGCTGGTTTATCATTATCCAATGAATTGATTGTTAATTAAGTCTATTCATAAATTATATCCAAAGTTGTGAATTTTGAACAGTAACCTATGAATTTTTCTACAGTTATGCTTAGAAAATGCTTTTATTCTGAATTATTATGTGAAGAACGTTTTACTTTGAAGCAAAATTGTGTAAAAATATTGCTACTAATAATTTACGTAATAAGATTCATGGCTTGAGGAGTATATAAATAAAATAAAAATAAAAAATGCATCGCTCTAATTTTTTGTATCGACGAATCTATTGATGTTAAACACAAATGTACTTACGTAAGGTAATCCATCACAAAGTAACAACACGTTAATAATTCGGGAAATCAAAATTATATGCCCTACATTACAATAATTCATAACTAGGGACCGTAACCGAACCGAAACCGTAACCGAAAACCCGCACCGTAATTACGATTTTTTTCTAACCGTAACCAACAGAAAATCGAAATGAGAGATTCTAGAAAATCGAAACCGTAACCGAAAACCGGATTGGCATTGCTTTGAAAACGAAAACCAAATGTACTAAAATTATTTTATAGAAATAAATCAAGTGCTCAGTGGCGAGGAAACCGTGACTTGTAGAGTACCACAAGGAACGGTCCTAGGACCCATTCTATTTAGCATATATTTAAACCAGTTACTTACCTTGGACTCATCCGGAACCGCTGATGACTCGGTTATTCTCTATACAGGGTCCTCTTGGACCGATGTAAGAACAAAAGCCGAAAATGGCCTAGAAAAAATAAAGACCTGGTTCAATGCTAATTTGTTAACAGTAAATGTCAACAAAACAAAAGTTATACAGTTTGCGTCGTTGGAAAAATACTTACCGGATTACAGCACTGTACCTTTTGGTGACCAACGTATTTCAACCGTATCCTCTGTCAAATACCTTGGCATATATATTGATTCCTTTTTAAAATGGGATGTTCATATACAAAGCGTCATTAGAAAGCTGTGAGGTATAATTCCTAAAATGTATCAACTTCGCTGCATTCTTTCATTGAACCAACTCAAGGTATTATGGTTTGGTAGAATTAATTGTACAATACGGAATAATTGGGTGGGGAGGTATAAGAAGAGCTAACTTATTACCTTTAGACATAATTCAAAAAAGAATATTAAAAGTCATGTATAACAAACCCTTGAGATATCCTTCCGACCAGTTATATAAAGAATTAGGTATATTGGATGTTAGGCAGTTGTTTGCAAAAACCACATATTTATTTTTATTTAATAACAATCAATACATCACTTCAATAAACCATTTATACAATACTAGACTTAACACGGGAGCTCACTTATTTTTACCCAGAGCACAGAAAACAATCGGACAAAGATGTTTTTCTTATATCGGACGTAGATTGCATAATATTTTGCCCGAATTCCTTAAACTTATGAATACAAGACATCTCTATAAGAAACACTTGAAACGCTGGCTTACTTTATCCGACCGAAATACGGTGCATAATATTATAGGTCTTTAAAAGAGAAGAAAAAAAAAGAAGAATGTGTATTGGCCCTTTAAAAAATGAAATCACAGCTTATGTTCGTTTGTACGCTTATGTTGTTGCGTATTTCTGTTTGTACGTATATGTAATTTATTTTGGTTATTTGGTTAAGTAAAGTATTTATTTGGTGTATTTATCACCCAATTGTTTAAACTGTTTGTTTATATTGCTGTCTATATTGTTTATATTTATTGTATTGTTTATACTTTAATATTGTTTATACTGTCATCATTCCATCCAGCCACAGTGTTGTGATGGAATGATTAACCCATAGACAGGTCCTTATGTGGACCTAAATGGGCTTACACTTCTTTGTATACCTTTATTATCGTTATATTTTATTCTTATCAATAAACATTATTAAATTAACGCTGCTCTGAAAACCGAAACCGTAACCGAAAACCGAAAATGGTGTATGTTAGGTAACCGTAATCGAAACCGAGCCGAAATAAATTTCGTTTTTGGTCCCTGTAAGCATTAATTTAATTTTAATCGAAATCCTAACCGAAAACTGCATAGTAATTACGAATTTTTCCTAACCGTAACTGAAACCGAAAACCGGAATGTGAGATTCTAGAAAACCGAAACCGTAATCGAAAACCGAATTGACGCTGCTTTGAAAACCTAACCGTAACCGAAAATGGTGTACGTCAGTTAACCGTAACCGAAACCGAACGGAAATAAATTTCGGTATCGGTCCCTGTTCATAACACTTATTCCAACTCAACTTCCAGAGTATAATTACCCTCTGCTTAACTAAACAACCGTAACTTAATGTTTACACTCTTTAAAATGAAAATAAGAATTAAATAGTAAATATATATATATATATATATATATATATATATATATATATATATATATATATATATATATATATATATATATATATATATATATATATATATATATATATATATATATATATATATATATATATATATATATATATATATATATATATATATATATATCAATAAACACATTATATAATATATAATAATTCTTGTATATTACACTGTCTGGCGATTCTTTGTATGTAGCGTTTAGCGTTACTGTTACTAGATGGCGGTACCAGAACCCCATTTCATTTCTCTTTGATCAACTTAAAATAGAACATAAGGGTGCAACATTGGTAGTGCTCTCTCTGTCTTTATGCATAATGTGATTGGTCGAAGCATGCTTAAAATCTGTTTACAGTGAAGACTCTCGGAAGTTGTGGACCAGTTTGCATTATAATACCTATGATTCAAGTTATATTGGTTTATTGATTGTTATTATATTTCAAATACGGCGAATTCCGTAGACTTTTAAGTTTCTGCAGCTGCGATTGTTAAATAATTATACCTACTTTGTTCTTTATTAGATGAGTCGGTTTGGAAATACATTGTTATCTGACGTAAATAATGAAACTTGTGGCCCATTGTGCTACCGCTACGAATTTATTGAAATCCCCATTCAGGCCGGATTCTAACCCAAAGGCCAAAATCCTTCCTATAGGGGCATTCCTTATTTCCTCCAGCACCGGAAAACCAATGCCGAAGTGTCTGTGCCACAAGTTCATAAGACTAGGGCAGGAAGTAAGGACGTGGATGGAAGTCTCCTCCTCGTCCCCGCAGAACCTGCAGTCGGGGTTAACAACCACCCCTATAGTGTGCAGGTGTTTTTTGAAAGAGCCGTGTCCAGTCAAGAGACTTACCACGATTTTGAACTGTGTCCTGCTTAGTCGCAGGATTTGTTCTGCTCGCTTCGGCAAGGGCCCTGAGATCAGGAGCTTCGCTTGCCGGAGTCCTGGGTAGGAGTCCCAGAAGTCAAAGAACTGGAACCGTGTTCAATACTCCACTGACTTATTGGCACTTGATCTAGGCCGAGAGCAGGCTCCGTACCCAGTAGAGGCATCTGAGAGCCCCCTCTGGCCAGAGCGTCTGCCCGCTCGTTACCCTCGATGTTGCTGTCTCCAGGCACCCAGAGAAGCTTGACCCAGTTGGATGAGCCAAGTTCACAGAGTGCCTGTTTACAGTTTTGAACCAGTTTGACTTGGTCCAGACTGATGCAAGGGCCTTGCGGGCCGCTTGACTATCGCTACATATATAATATATATATATATATATATATATATATATATATATATATATATATATATATATATATATATATATATATATATATATATATATATATATATATATATATATGTGTGTGTGTGTGCTTGTTGGAATATTTCCTTCGAATCTCGGTCTGGAATACCGTGGCGAATTTGTCCAGGGCATAAGAAAGTTCAGCTCTGGGCCTTTCACCGTATATCCCCGCTCCAGCACTTTCCTCAAACCTCGATCCGTCTGTAAACCAGACGATATCGGCAGGCCTGAGTATGTTCTCGAGTGGTTCCAATCTTCCCTTTTGGGGATGACAACCTCAAAGGGTTCCGAGAAGGAGAAGGAAGGCACCATATCATCACTCCTGGCCTCCAGAAGTGAGTGAGTCCCTATCACGTCGGAAAGGACCCTCGTGTGCCCTAATTGTTCTTCTCCGATTTTCCACTGACCACCGCACCTCAGCCTGTGGGCCGCTTTCCAAGCCTCGGCCTCAATCACCAAGTGAAGGACAAGATCCAGAAGGACCTCCAGAGCTCCTGTGGGGGCCGTGCGTATTACTCCTGTGACTTCCAAACAGGCGAGTCTTTGGAGTTGTCTTAGTTTCTGTTGAATGTATAGCCTGTTACGGCAGGCCACCACACAACAGAAGCATACGTGATCATTGGTTTAACTATCACAGTATAGTACCACATTGTTACCCTGGGGTTTAACCCCCATATTTTACCAAAGGTCCTTCTACATACCCTTCCCAAGTACCACTCGTGCTTTTAAATTTTATTTATAAATTTTTTCTGAACCTAAGTTGCCAAAAGTAATATAATTCGTATAAATTGGCAGTTTATTATCAAAGATTAAATACCTCCCACTGTGAATTTGCACTCTTTATATTACCAGGCAACAACCTTTCGAAAATATTTTACCGATAAAGTTCTAAAGACTAAATGATATTATATACGATAAGTTACGCTTGAGTAATACCTAAATAATGTACTTATAGATATAAGGCCATGTATACTTACTAACGTGAAACAAAAAGAAGTGATATCCCTCGAAAAAAACATTAAAACATACAATTTTTATGTTGGGATATACATTTTTAATGTTTTTGGAGGATACTGTAGGACTTTGTTCATGAATGAATGATATAAATCATATTTATCTATCTATCATACCTTGAATACTAGTTGAAAAGAAGAAATAATCTGGTTAGCTAATTAGGTTAGGTTTTGATGAATTTTATTCTTCGGAGAGTACTACAAAAAATTATTATTATGATTTTAAAATTCAGTTTATCGTCTTAAAATGTTAACCTTGTGTGATCTTTAATTATTATCTAACTCGTCCAGATTCTGACGTCAAATGAATACAAGGTTATTTTTGTTTTTATTTTGCATATTAGTCTGCTGATAGGTGTTTTATCTTCGCAGGCTGCTTAACACATAAACACATATAAAATATGGTGAAAGGTGTTTGAACTAATATAAGTAGTTAATATATTGCCTACTAAATTGGTTTCCGTTAATCGGTGTTTAGTCGTTTAAAATTAAGACAAATCTTTCCATATTTTAGCGTTAATGGAAATATTAAAGATAAAATATTCACCATATCTTTTCTCACTAGTTTGCTAGTTTGTAATATTATTTTTAATTCGAGTTTCTAAATGACGTCAAACATTAGCTTTTTCTGTTTAGTAACCTACACTGTCATTTTTGAGAAAATATAGTTGAATGTCTGCTGCATATAACATGAAGGTAGAAGATGAAAGATGAAGAATATCTGAATAAGTAACCATCATTATGACTCCGAGCTTACACAAAACAATGGCATATTCCTAAATCGTTGGTAAAACCGTTGAGTGAAAAGTCTTCACTCAACGGTAAAACCAATGGGCAATGTCCCTGATTTCCATGCAAAAAAAATTACTTTAATTCTAGTTCATTAATCGGCCGAAACAAAACAGAAATGAATGGACATAAAAATAAACAAATAAGGAAATTGTGCTTTTTGTTTCCTATTTGATCATTATGAAAAAAAAATTGTTAAGAAATTGTTAAACATTATCACAGGCACACAAAAAAAAAGGTTAAAACAGGCCAGGATAGGGTTTAAAATATAAATTAAAGATTTTAAATAAGTAAACTATGTATTCGATGTATTTTTGACCGCTGAACACGATCCCGATGTCAGTTTTTCTCCATCAGGTCAAGATTTTTTGTTAACCACGAAAAACAGGTTAAGACAGACCAGAATAGGGTTTAAAATAATAATTAGAGATTTTAAATAATATAATAATAATAGACCATGTATTCGATGTATTTTTTGCCGCTGAACACGATACCGGTGTAAGTTTCAACCAATCAGGTCATGACTTCTTATTTATCCTGATTTATTCTTTTCTGTGGTACTGTACTCTTTTGTCTTCACATGATCTGCGTAATGGTTTTCTTTTTCGTTTTATTCCTTTCGTTTTCACATCCCTTTTCCAACAGTAGACTGCGATCATATTAACATAACATCCCATCGATATCTGGTTGCGAAATTTTACAGGACATATTGAGTTTCCTCAGAAAAAAAATCGATCCAACAAGTCCTCGCAAGCCTAATAAAAGGGGTGGTTTTTTGCATTTGGGGGTAGTTGGTTAGGGGTGGGAAGTTAAATAATACCAGCATCATGTTTCCCGCCCTTGAAAACGTGTAGAAAACAATTTTCGGCGCGTTTCGATGTTTTTTGCATGCTCCGGTATTGAGGGAGGGGGTGGTTTCAACCCCTGGGGGTCGTTGGGATATCTATCTAAAAAAAAATTTTTCAGTAAAAATTTCCAACTTTTACACAACTTCCGCCGAAATAAAAGTTGATGAGCAGGGGGGGGGAGAAAATTTAAAAAAAAAAATTCAATAAAAGCATCTCAAATTTCCAACTTTTGTCTGGGGGTTATCTAACTTGGTCCACCCTGTACAACTACTTATCCTTTCTAGCTATTTAGTAAATAATACATAAAATATTATGTAATTCAAAACTGGTTGAAGAAAACAAATCAAAAGAAAGCAGATCGATGCACTATTCCATTGCATCACCTGTTTCCATGTAGAAAGGTCCATTTTTATTCAATGTGTGTACAAAATTGTAAAATCCATTGACAATTACCGGCGTACTATACTGGATTTCCTTAACCCTTCCCACGTACCGCCGCTATCACAGCAATCAAGCGTCATTACGCTGGGTAAAATCTGCAATAAATTTAAATATGATTACCCCCTACAGAACGAGGCAATTATACTTCCAATTTCCTCTCCTCTTTCATTATTACTGACTCCAACTCGTTGTCCTTGTTGAACCTCTGTCTGTTTAGTCTACTGGTGTAGTTAATAAGAGCTAGTAGGCTTTTGCGAAGCTCTCTATAAAACAACAAACTGTTGTTTTGTTTTGCGATCATGTCTCCCGGACTGGGGTGTATTTAGTTCGGTATCTGTTTAAGTAGTGGTGAGTGGTGGTGAAAATTTTAACAAAAATGTATGGATACTTATCTTCCTTTTTGTATTTTTCCACAATGGTAAGATTTTGCATTGCTTTTCTTTTTTAAATTTCATATTTACCAATTTCCACTTTTTGGTAAAGTATTTGCACCCCATGATTTGAAAAATTTAATAACTCTTTCTTAGCTTTAAAGAATACATCAATTTAAAACTCAGATACTTAAACTAAAGTTTAAATTTTATATTACATACATATTAAAGCTATATAACATTTCCTAATAATCACGTTTTGGTCAATTATTTGCATTCCCTTGATTTGTAAAATGTATAATCCTTTTGTCGCTTTGAACAATAAATCAATTTAAAAATCAGATACCCACTTTGAAGGGGTCATTTAAATTTTATAGTACACGCATACTAAAGCTAAATGACATATAAAATTTAATGCAAAATACGGGAGATAACTTAAATCATTTCGAAAAATTTTAATACAGAAAAAGAGAAAATACAAACAGTAACAAAAAAAAAATTTAGACCAGCAAACCAGACCCATGTATCCCCGTGTATTTTTGGTCGCTGAATCCGAGTCCGGGGTTAGATAAATCATACACCCCCAAAATCATTAGCTAGAGCCAAAAAACACCTCTGGATTGGGGTAAAAAGAAGATTAAGCTACGAGAATAGTTGTTACATCTTAATCAATGGAATTATACAAATTAAAGTTAAACAGCAGCGTACATACAATAAATATGAAACACACCCCCAGGGAGGGGCTAAAACTACCCCCCATATATAAAAAATCGATCCAAAACAGCAATGGCTGCTGAAAAAGCTCGAAATTCTAAGTTTTAAAAAAGTAGTTGAAAGTTTTCTAGGAAGAAAAAAATATGAAAACTATACGGAATTATACAAAATTTCAAAACTTTAGGATGCAACATGAGCTTAAAAATCCATTTCCTTGATTCCCATCTTGATTTCTTTTCGAGAAAATTTGGGTGACTATAGTGAAGAACAGGGTGAACGTTTTCACCAGGATATAGCCGAAATGGAAAAAAAGGTATCAAGGAAGGTGGGACAAACACATGATGGCAGGCTACTGTTGGTCTCTTATAAGAGAAACGAATGAAAAACATAAACGGCAGACTGTAAGACGATCATTCGAAACTATAGTAAAAATATATTATAAAAAGAAAGAATGAATCGACAGCCGTTTTGTGAGGGAGGGAGGGAGGGAGGGAGGTTTCAAGCACAGCGTCGAACTTTACTCACCCTCACAAAACGCAGACCTTTCGAGTTTCTTAAACGTCACTGTAACTTCTTATAGTTGTTTCTTACACAGAGGGTAGTTTTCACCCCCTAGGGGAGTGGAATTGAATAACCACAGCGGTACGTGTCTTTCTAAGTCTAACTCTGAGTACTACGCGATTTTAACCAATAAAGTTGGAAATACTTTTAGATCAATGTTTTTTTCTTGTTTTTCTGTGTCATTTAAGATAATGGTGATTGTTGGCAGCGCCGCTGTTGGGGTAGTTTTCAATAATTGAGCCAAAACTACTGCATAATCTTCTCACTTTTACAAACCTCCGGAGTTTTGAGCTTTTTCGAAGGTCACTGTAGCTTTTTTCAAGTTGAAACTTGAATGGGGGTAGTTTTCACACCCTCTGAGGGTTAACACTGTAGGACGTTGACGGTACGCAAGTTTCTAGTTCTATTTTAGAGTACTACGCAATTTCAGCCAATCATAGCATCCATGAAAATAGAAACCCTGTTGGATTTTACGTTTTTTTTTGTTTTTCTCGCGTCCTTTAAACTCGGGGGGTGGTTGTTCTCAACGC
The DNA here is from genome assembly GCA_936432065.2 of Rutpela maculata. Lineage (NCBI taxonomy): Eukaryota > Metazoa > Arthropoda > Insecta > Coleoptera > Cerambycidae > Rutpela > Rutpela maculata. Next base: position 127,534,100 of record OW386293.2, read on the forward strand.
TATAGGGGCAGTTTATGAAGATTACGTCGGACCTGATGTAGTTTCTTATCACTTTAACAAAACTTAGATATTTCGAGCTTTTTCAGCAGTTATTGCTGTTTTGGAACGATATTTTTATATACGGGGAGTAGTTTTCGCCCCTCCCTGGGGGTGTATTTCATATCTATTGTATGTACTGCTGTTTAACCTTAATTTGTATAATTCGATTGTTTAAGATGTAACAACTATTCTTAATCTTCTTTTTACCCCATTCCAGGGGTATTCTTTGGCTCCAGCTAATGATTTTGGGGGTGTACGATTTTGTTTGACCTCCGATTCGGATTCAGTGACCGAATACACGTGGGTCGTTATTCTGAATTTTTTTTTTGTGGGGCTGTGTAATGTTCAGAAAATTATATCTTCGTTATCTAACTGTTACTAGTGAGACAATACGATTCGAACGGCTCCCACCTGTCTGGTAAACAATACATCCCTCTTTAGAGAAAAAACGCCCCCATCAAAGAAACGGTTTTTCGCATTTACCTACTAAAGTTGTCGGGGACAAAATAAGACGTAGACAAAGATATTATTTACTATTAAATTTGGAAAAAAATATGAGGATGATTTTATTTTCGGCGCGAGATCCGAACGAACCTTACGTTCGAGGGGAACGATTAGGAATCCAATAAACATCTACAGGGCATTTCTTGTTCTAAATTTAACAATACCTAAATATATATAAATTTTCTTCTTTAGGGTATATGGCGCCATTTTCTTTTTTTATTTGTATTGGACCCTACTAATTCCTTTCTATTTCATTTAACTCGCCAAGTTGAAATGAGCAGTCCACATAGGGTTCTACATGCCGACTGTCGGTCGAGGTCTAAGAAACTGTTGCCCAAGGAACCACTACTTCCGCATCCAAATTTTCTATCAAAGTCTCTCACAACGGAAAAAAATTTTATGTGTAAATAATTGTTTATGGAACTCTAATAACATATTATTTGAAATCGCGTACACCAAAAACCCATAAAACGATGTGCCACATCGGTAGTAACAATTATACTTCCAATGTCCTCTCCTCTTTCATTATTACTGACTGGGGGTGTTGGAAGGGGTTGGAAGGGGTTTTTGGGGGGTGGATGAAGTAAAAAAAATTGAGTTGAAGCCTTTGATTCTTGTACACACACTAACTCACAATTTTATTTTGTCACCTCCTTTATTAACGCAGTGAGGGTGGTAATGGGGGTGGCTAATGCCAAAATATTTTTGAGATTTTATATTCTTTTAAATATACTAAATACCAATTTTATGGATGCTTACTTGCTTGATTTACCTATTTACCCACATTTACCCCAATCTACCCCTAAACCCATCCACGGAGTAAAATCAAAATATAATCTAATTCCAGATCTCTGTCAAGTCAATATCTTAAACGGTTCCAGAGTAATCGTGCACACAAAAAGTTACAGACACACTGACAGACATTTTTGGCCCAAACTTAAATCTCGACGTTTCATGACATTCTAAGCCTACTTGAACTATAAAAATTTTCAATTTTTTTTTGCGTTACCATACTTCCACTGGATCTGGAAGTTATTAGACCCATCTAGTTATGAACGCACAAATAAGAGTACTGTGTATTATACTTTCGACCTTTTCAATTGTTGTTCCTCTCTGTCTTTTCTAGTCTTTTTGATGCTACGCTACTACGCTGATGAGGAACAATAATTCCGAAACACGTGTCTGTAGCTGCTTGGTTGTTTCTTCTTTAGGATATATGGCGCGAGTTTCCTTTCTTATAAATATTTTTGTCTACATATAATTTTATGCTGTGACTAATCGGAGGTAAATGCAAAGAAGGGAGGCAGACTCTCTGTCGCGGGTGGCTTTTGGCGAAAACAGATAGGAACCTATTTAAAAATTACCTTTTCTATGCACTTATGCCAATATTGTAATATGTATTCTTAGGGGGAGAAATTTTCGATTGATTTAAAAGACTCGATTTTCTATTTAATGGAAATTCACGTGGAGCAAAATTCCACACATTGTTTGATGCTTTTAATTTTTCTTGATCAAGTTGATCTGCATATAATATTGCATCGTAAGATGCACCTTACAAGTTTCATAAAACACTTTGGCTGAGCTTTTCTCTTATAATGCCGCTAAATTGCAAAACGTATTCTATGGTCGTCAACAAGATTTTGAAAAAAAAAAATGTTTTCGCTGAAGACTATCTCCTTTTTTGATTTTGTCTACATTGTGTTAAAGCTGTTAGTTCTACGTTTTAACTCGTGCTTTAATGCAAATAAACAAATGCTGGAGATAGTTAACTGAGATAAAGATAAACAAGTAAGCTGTCAGTGGTGTGATTCCACTGCACTATGGGGCAAACAGGACGCGTTTCAAAAAATCTGTAACTATTTTATTCGTTGATACAAACGTGTGATAGTTCGTACATATGTAAAGAAAGATGTATTTTATAACTGCATAATAAAATGGGAAAATTTCTCTTGACTATTTTTACGCCGCGATAAAAAAAGGAGGAGTGTATAAGTTTAACGGGTAAATTTTTATGGCTGTGTGTTTGTAGCTTCAGCGGGTGATCCGTTTTTGGTGCGGTTTTCTATATCAAAGAGTATTTTATCAAGAAGGATTTTAACAGGATTTCATCTAGGTAGACTTTCAAGGACCTGTCTTCACCAAAAAATAGGTAGTTATTTGTAAGGAATTTTTCAAATTCCTAATTTAATTTTCTTTATTAATCGAGAAAGCTAAACATTTTTTGAAATCATCTCCTGTTTCCATTAGGACATTGCAAAAGACTAATGTAAGTGTTACTACTTTTACTTCCACAACCAGTGGAAGTATAGTAACGACAAAAATTTTTTTAAACATTTGTATTGTTCAAATAGGCTTAGAATGTCATGAACGTCAAGATTTCAAGTTTGAGCGAAAAAAAATTTCTGTCTGTCTGTCTGTCGGTCTGTCTGTCCGTCTGCCGGTCTGTCTGTAATTTTTTTTGTGCGCACGTTTACTCTGGAACCGTTTGAGATATTGACTTGAAATTTGGTACACGAGATCTAGAACTAGATTATATTTTCATCTTGTTCCGTCGAAGGGTTGGGGAGTAAATTGAAACCTCAAAATATTTTTTATTTCATCAAGCCCCACTACCACCCTCTATCACCACCCCCACCCCACTACCGATGTGGGGTATCGTTTTGTGGGTTTTTGAGGTAGATGATTTCAAATATATTATTAAAGTCCCATAAACAATTATTTCCACATACAAAATTTGTTCGTTGTGAGTGACTTGGATAGAAATTCTGGACGTGGAAGTAGTGATTCCTTGGGCAGCGGTTTTTAATTTGGGAAGACCCTAACTGAAAAATCTATGTACTAATTTGTTTATTGAAAATTAGTTGAAAATTGAATATATTACCAAACCTGGCGATCTTAAATTTTCTAGCTTAATACAACCAACGTTTAAAATAAAAAATCGACTTAATGAAAAATTCATGTATTATTATAGTGTCAGATTATAGAGTCAAATTAGGATTTCAATATGAATTGTCTGGCTAGGGCAGTTTTTCTGTTTTAACGTGTTCAGAGCAACTTAAGTTCAACCAACTTAAGTTCACAGCTCAGTTTTGCAATTTCTGCGAGGTCAGCGTATTGTTTATTTAAACAATTTAATTTTTTTGACCGTGTTTTTCATTGGTTTTCTTTGAATATCTCGAAATCTGTAAGTCCTAGGGAAAACAATAAAAAGAAGGAAAATTTTCGTTTTGAGCTGCACAATAAAAGGACATAAACTATAACTCATTCTAATTGTTATTATTAAGTATTTAAAAAAAAATTGAACATTGCAAAATTATTCGTTTTTAAACAAATCACTGTTCTTTCAAAAATAATGAATAATATTCAATGAAATTTTGGAAAAATATAGCTCTTATAAATATTTAATATTTCATATTAAAATGATTACTAAAACAGCTCAAATATACAATTGTTGTTAAAACTTTGCACCCTTGTGAAATCCTACTATCAAGACCAAGAAACGTGTACGTGGCTCAAATTGGAGCATTCTATAAGTACTTTAAGATCACGGAGAAAAACATTTTTTTGTTCAATATTTAAACCCGTTTTATTGCAGTTGTTTTTAGTTTTCGAAATTTTAATTATAAACAAATTCGAGTAATTCTCTGGTTTTTTTATCAAATCAAAAACGGTAAACGAGTAATGAAAATAGATTAAAAAATCAACTGTTGTATAAAAAAAAATTAATGCCCTACTTGTATTTGGAGCTGATATGCGTTAGTTTTTATGTTTAGGTCACTTATAAATAAATAAATCGATATTTCTTCTTGGAATTTGGGCTGGTTATTTTCCAATGCTTATTTGAAGATAATGCAAAGCTACAAGCTACAACATTGAATAAAGCGGCTTTGAGAACATAATGCACATTTTCAATTTTTTTATAACTTTTTAATTTTTGTTACGAAAATGGTAAACCAACCTAACTTGAATGTTCATGTATACAGCTTTGTAAAACTTTTAATGTCACTGATACAATAAAAAAAATAAAAAGTGCTAGTCGCCTTACCCACTCCGGTATGTAAAAACATAATATAACATTTAGACATATTTGGTGATTTTCGGATCTTTAACAAAATCGTTAAAGACACCATTTTCGGGCCTCTACACAGTATATTTTAACAATTGTAGCTTTGGATTATTATTTTCAAGTAGCACAGACAAAATAACAGACATTGGAGAATTATCAGTCCGAATTTCAATAATAAATATCGATTTGCTTGGTATATTGTAGGGTCACTATTGTCACATTTATTTATGAAATGCGAACAAAATTGTTAGAGCCATTTTCGGAAAAATGCAATTATTGTTTTCGTTTATCAGTAACGTGCCATTACGGGCAAGGTGAAAATTAGAAAAATCTTCAAATAAAATTTGGGTTCGATCCATAGAACAGACTGTGTTAGCAGGCCACTGCACATACGGACGAACTGACGGACAGACGTTCAAATCTCGATTCTGCGCGACACTAAACACCACAGATGGTGGATACAATCTCCTTTATCCATGAAGTGACTTTGTCTCGGTGTAGAACTATGAAACATCTAAATTCATTGAAATCTCAAATCGGTTCTCTTTCGCCACTACAAGATTTTATACGCTCTTACACAAAGAAAAATTTATGTAACATTCATCCCAATTGTAAAAAAATACACGCAAAATGGGTATTAAAAATATGACAATTTTGGATATAAAATCCACAAATAGTATATTTCGTTAATACTTTACCTGGGATTGTTTTCCATAATTTGGTAATTTGAAATCTCCAAGATATATATACATTTTTCTGCCAATAGAACAACTTGTTTTATACACATCTGTTAAAGCCAGTATTCATAAATTATGAAATAAAATTATGAAGTTAACAAATTTTTATCATGAAACAGCTGCTCTGTGGTAGTGTTGGCGCTCTGGAGTATGTCAAATAATCAGAACAGATGCTTGTAAAGAAAGTATATACAGTGAATGTTTGAGAGGACTCTTTATTTGAAAACTTTTCATAGGCAAGTTTAAGCTTAAGTTGCTACTCAATGCTGAGTAACAATAAATAAATTTGACACTGAATTTCGATAATTTGTTATAAAACATTTCCAACAGAATCATTGTAACGCAATCTTCTATCGTACAAATAAAATGTACAAGAATTATGCACAATTTTACAATTGTTTTAAAAATGCAACAAGACCTTGTTCCACAACGTTATGCAAAATTTTCCAAAATGATTACTCTCTATGTATAATTGCCCAGAGTAAAAAGTGTGGGAGGTTTTCATTTGCTTAATATCTAAATTACACTATTCTAATGATGAATATTAAGTGAATATAAAACAATTGTTTAACGATATAAGCTTATTTATCTGCATATAAAACTTAACACACATATTCGAGTTTCAATGTCGTGACTCTGAAAAATTGCAATTAATCTATTATCTCAGCAGCATATTTATTTCTAGGAACATGTTATTAAAGGAACAGATAAATTACCTAATATTGCTTACGGATTCTCTGACCTTCACCGCATACTAACAGACTTCTTTTGAGGATAATGTCAGTCATTAATATGAAAGAAGAGAAATTCACCTCAAAGTGAATATGAACAAAATGTACTGCCAAACGAAGTTTGATAATTTGTTTTTATTATTACGGTTATGATTACACAGGCTCACAAAAAAAAGTCAATTTTCTGAGGGTTTGCATATATACTCCTACGTACTTTTGACCGTTGAACACGATCCCGATGTCAGTTTTACAAAATTAGGTCAGGATTTTTTGTTAACTACGAAAAACAGGTTAAAACAGGCCAGAGTAGGGTTTGAAATAAAAATTAAAAATTTTAGATAAGTAGAGCATGTATTCGATGTATTTTTTATCGCTGAACACGATACTGGTGTCAGTTTCAACCAATCAGGTCATAACTTCTTATTTATCCTGATTTATTCATTTTTGTGGTTCCGTACTCTTTTATCTTCAAATGATCTGCGTAATGGTTTTATGTTTCATTTTCACATCCCTTTTCAATGTCCAAGAGTAGTCTGCCATCATATTAACATCCCATCGACCTTAATATCTACGCTCCATTTCCTTTATGTCTTGATGATGCTCTTCACTATAATCACTAAATTTTCTGGAAACTGGTCTATATGAGAATGCAGGAAATGTAGTTTAAATTCATTAGACAACCTAATTTTCCGAATTTTTCTGCCATGTTGGATACTATTTCTTTGTAGTCTTCGCTTTTATTGTTTGGTCACATGAAGTAAATTGTGAAAGCTTTGAACAAAGAAGGAAAATGTTTTGAGTATTTGGGAATACAATACTTATTTTGCTATTGTGAGAGATCCTTATAACATTATTGTCGCTAGATATCAGATGATCACACTGATTCTTCTCTAGAGCTATTATATCAATTTTTAATATTTTAGTTTTAATTTTTATCTCCAGGATCTCCATAAAATTAAGAATCAATTCTTGCCCCCTTGTAATCTATTTTTAACTGATACTTCTTATTGTACGCCGACATTAAACTCTATAGGACTATTTACTAACATCCTCCTATGGTACTCCATAGGAGACTGTAGTTTAGTACAAATTGGCCTTTCCAACATATCTAATGATGTGTTCAAAATAAGTGTCCAAATACAACGTTACGTCCTACACAACAAAACTCACATTACAGTTGATTATAGTGTAGATCACAACTTTCTTCAAAGCTCCGGACCTTGACCTTGAAGTAATTTTAATAAAGACCTTTCCTGTGTACCTCATAAAAAACGTTAAGGTCCTCGCACAAATTGGTAGGGTTTTGGACCTCACTGAAAATGTCTGTATTTTTTGTATGTTGCGGCTTATGATATCCTTATTAAAAGTACCAAGGGATGAAAGACTGAAAAATCGACGGATGTTAAGATATGGGAGGCCAAAGATCTATAATGCCACTTACGAATCGCCTCTAAGAAGGCGCCTATGCACTCGCATGTCAGGTCAAGTTGACTTAAATATAGCCACAGTAATCTCGGCAAGGTCATAGCAAGGTCAGCATGATTTTTTTTAATCATCATCATCATCTTGGTGCTACAGCTCTTGTAGGGCCATGACCTGTCCTGTTTTGCAACTAGTTTCTCCAATTTGGGGCACCTATGTTCCTGGCATCCACCAATACACCACCAATCCACCTTCGCTTGGGTCTGCTCTGTTTTCTACGTCTCACTGGTTCAGCAGTAAAAACCCGTTTTATCAAATCATTTTCTTGGGCTCGCGCCACGTGTCCTGCCCATCACAGATGGGTGAGTTTTATTTCAGTCACTAATTTTTCCCATTGAAATTATTTCTATACATATTATATAACTCATAATTGTAGTACTTTTCTTTCGAAAATGAGCAACGAGGATTCGTCAGATTTAGTCAGAGTCCATGCTTCCGATCCATATGTGACAAAGGGTATTATGAGTGATGAGTCTCTTATAGAGCCTTATTTTAGCTGATCCTGATATACTCTTATTGGAAAGATACTTTGCGAGGCTGTAATAAGTTTTGTTATCCGTTATTATCCGCCTTTTTGTTTCTTCAGATGTATCGTTATTCGGGTTAACCAGTATGCCTAAGTAGACAAATTCCCTGACTGTTTCAAAAGTTTTCTCTTCGGTAGAAAGATTCTCCTCTGCATTTCCTGCTCTGCAGTGTGAAGTTGTGGGCAAAAACTTCGTTCTGCTATGATTTATCTGCAGGCCCATCCTCGCTGCCGTTGCTATTAAATCAGAGATGGTTTCCTTAGCCTTTTTTCTGATTCTGATTATTATATCTACATCATCTTCATATGCTAATGTCTGCACCAACCTATTAAAGATTGTTCCTGTACCATCTAGATTTGCGTCACGGATAATTTTTTCCATGGCCAAATTAAAAAGTTGACACGCCAACGCGCCCCCTTGTCTTAATCTTTTATATGATTCAAATGATGTCGACGTGTCATTTTGTACTTTTACTGCCGATGAGCTTTTTGCCATGGTCATTTTTATTAGACATATCAGTTTTTTGGTATCTGGTAGAGGTTCAGTCTTATGATGTTGTCATAGGCTGCTTTGAAGTCGATAAATATATGGTACATATCGATGTTAAATTCTTGGGCCTTTTCGAGGATTTGTCGTAAACAGAAAATCTGATTGATGACGTGCCTCCGTATATAGTTTTAATCTTTCTGATAGAATATTTGACAGGATCTTATAGGCAGTGTTCCCCCTCACAGTCCACCTGATTTCCCTTTTTGTGTAAAGGACATAAGACCTCTGTTCCATTTTTCTGGCATGTCTTCTTCAAGCCAGACTTTACAGATTATCTTATACGTAGCGTCTACGATAGGTCCACCATGCTTAAATAGTTCTGCTGGGATGCCATCACTGCCTAGGGATTTATTGTTTTTTTTTAATTTTTCTTGCGTTGGTGGTTCTGTGGGGTCATCGTTTGTTCTTTTTTAATGGAATCACCTAAACCTGATGACGTCAATAGAACAAGCGTCAACTGTGGAATATGTGATCACTTTCTATCAGAGAATTTTGAACATGAGCTTCATGCGGTAATCTCAATATATTATATGTAGAGATGATCAAATGTATGTGAATTGAAGCATTGTCAAGCTAATATGATCAATAATGATACAGAATATATGTACATGTGTTGCAGAAGTGGATGTAAACCGTCAAACCCAAACGGTATCTTCATTGTGTATGAAAAGTGCAATTACGTGTTTGTCAGCGTATGTGTTTGTGCATGATTACATTTAATTCGGCAACCTGATAATTGGCGACACGGTTACGCAACCGAACACACTCCTAAATACATACACACAAATATTCTTGAGTCATTGAGTGCATAGGCGCTTTCACAAAGACGACTGCACCTATTGGTTCTTTTGATCAGGAGATCTTAAACTGCAACATATAAAATGCAGACATTACCAGTGAGGTCCTAAATCCTACCACTTTGTGTGGGGTCCTTTAGAAGACCTAAGATATTGGGATTTATATGAAGATTGGGCAGAGAGTCCGTTAATACTGATACCTTAAAAATACTATAATTTGCTTTTGCCTGGTCTAAACTTGAGTACGTTCGTCTGGAACTTTTATTATAAGACTCATATTAAATGCCTCGAAAAAATACAGAGAATTATAAAACTGTTTTTATAGTTCAAAAGTGATGGAGTCTACCCATCATTACCACTCCATGTTCCAGCAGGCTTAAATTTTCTCCTCTCTTCTCGGTGTGTTACAATACAACAAAGTTGCTATAAATTTGACATTTTCAATCGAACTGTTGGTTCCACAAAGAATTTTCATATCCAGTAAAACTTTATTCTTCTTTGGTCTCTGCTTTTATTTAGTTGTAATATTTATAGGTGTATTTTTTATATTTTCAGTTGCACATTGTAACCACTTCATCTTTTTTTTTTGTTTTCTATATACCCGTCCTGTTCTATAAATACCTATCGAGCAGTGTATGTTAAATAATTAAACAAGAAAATAAAAAATTAAAATATTCATTTTAAAATTTTTTGCTGACAAATCTGAAATATATCTCAAGTATTGCGTGGCTGTACATATTATTTCATTGAATTTCGTACCAATTTCAGATCGTGCTAGCTTTGGAGCTTCTAATGTTTCTAGTCTTGAAATAAGTTTCCATACGACGATCCGGTAGCTCAGTCGGCTAAGGCGTATGGAGAATACGCTGGTCGCACTGTCTATATTCTGCGTTCAAGCCCCAGCCCCAGCATTGACAATGTCGGTGGATATATCTTCCCTTCCTCAAATATGTAACCCCTTGGCTTTGAATATGTGAGTTGCCTGCCATATTGTGGCATGTTTATGTTTATGCGTGTTAATAATCGATTAAACTATGAAATAAAACTGATTGCTAAATTTTCCATATGCCCCGTAGTATTGACCCCGTAGGTAAAATTGTCAACACTACAATGAAATAAAATCTAAAACCAAATCTTTATGAATACCGTTCATATAAACGTCTTGCCAGTCACTTTTGTAATATAGTAAGATTTATGACGATTTTTATTCCCATTATAGATATTATAATACGTAAATTTCAACATAAAGGTTCACTGAACAGGGCACTTGATCCTTTGTTGAGGTAGCTAGGCTAATGTTATTGTAATATATTTGAGTTGAACATGATTTTGCAGTTATATTCTTGACCTACTCAAGATCCATTTTTTATCATCCGTTAGACTGGTGGATTGCAATTAAATTGAATTAAATATACGTAAAGACATTACACAAATGCCATATCTGATAGAATTTATGTATGTAGGTATATGTAATTAGATTAGTCGAAAGTAACGTTTTCCAAGATTGAAATTTGTTGTAACCATTGTAATTTTTACCGCGTTATTGATATAATTGTTGAACATTCAGTAATTTACCTTTCGCAGCTTTTTGAAAATAAATCAATTTTTTTATGTATAATTGCTACATTTGTAATTTTAAACATCTCCCAATGATGCCCTCTTGATACCATGCAGTATTTTTGTATCTCTAAAGGTTACCACACTACCTTACTGTCCAAATTTAAAAAATACAATTGGACTTTAATTTTTTAAGTTATCGTGTTTACAAGAAACATGATGGACGGACGGACGGACAGACAGTTGTGTAGATTTCCATTCGACACAATAATATGATTTTTTCCATGAAGAGCGATATTTACAGTTAGAAATGTGCCGATCAAATGTATTTGTGAAATAGTATAATACCTACGATTGACATCGATGTTATTAATGCATATACATCAATAAGATAACTCGGAATACCCCAAGGATCAGCATTTGGTCCTCTGATGCTTTTCAATATATTAATTTAATCAGGATAAAATCGCTAGATCCGAACGATACATCAATTTCATTGTTAACAAATGCTTCTGTGCTATGGAAAAATACATTGTTTCTGTTTTACTAATGGCTTTCAATAAAGATGTAATAAAATTACGATTACATTAATAGTAAGGGCTACACAATTTGGATTTAATAGTATTTCCTAATAAAGCTGCAAGCTCTTAAAATGTGCTCTATGAGGCAACTTTCTTCCTGATTAGTTTTGAAATCGTTATAATTTAAACATATTAGAAAAATAAGAATTAGTTATTTATATTGAATGTTTTTTTTTTACTATTTGCTAAGGGGAAGGTCGGAGGGGGATTCTGGTAGAGGTTTATACCGAAAACACGTAGGTAAATATTCTAACTATTAGATTTAATAATAATATAACTGATACAACCAAAGAATGCAACTAATACCCTTTACAACGGATAACTTACAGTTATTTTCTAGTCGACAGCTGTACAACAATCATTCGCTTTACCTCATCAATTTTTCACATGTTTTCTTACTCAAGCAACAGGTACACAGACCTACAGCGACTTTACGACTGCAACTCCTATGCCTCGATAAGACTACAAATGACCCAGCTCTCCACAAATCACAATATCTTTACTTTTCGGTAGTTACTCCATAAGACTCACTAATGTTTCCAAAACACCACCTCGGTCATCTTTCAACGTCAGTGGTTCCCATTCCCCGCTGGCGGCCTACTATCGATGCCATACTTGATTTTATTTTATTTGATTTACCAGCAACTTGGCGAAGAGAAACTGTAATGAAGCATTCTTTAAATTCCTGCTCCATTACTAAGATTCCGGATTTACACATAACACCAATGTGCACACGGCCCGCAAACCTAGCCACCTCCCGTCTAAAGGCAAGGATTTGCACACGACACTAAACTATATGCAGTTATACGTCACCAGTAAGCGAGGATCCTCGGATATAAAAGCCCGGCCGTAAATCAGCTAATTCAGTGTGAACAACTCTGACAATCTGTGTACAGCGTGCTGAGCTGGACATATTACAGTTTTGTACATCTTCCGACGCAAACACGACGGAACGAATGCAATCTGACCCTGGGAATCCTACAGCGTGTTGAGCTGGGACCCCTCGAGTCGTTAGTCATTCCCCGGCGCCGTTTCGCCGCCAAAACCAGAGCGAATGAGCCTGACCTGGAGACCTCCTACAGCGTGTTGAACTGGGAAACTTCTTGAGTCGACGATATTCACCCGACGCCCGATGCCACTCCCGTAGCAACAACAAACGTCGCATCGCAATCGTTACACTCTCTCTCTCTCTCTCTCTCTCTCTCTCTCTCTCTCTCTCTCAGATAATAGAAAATGTTGTCCTAAGAACCGTAAAAGATACGGACATATAACCTGTACCTTTATGTTATGTAACACCACACACATTACCTGTTTGGAAAAGTAAATAAATTGTTTATATCTTTATTGGGTTATCTTATTAACTAATCTGGACCCTGATTAATCTCCGAACCAGCTACCCGACAACAAACCGTTACATAATTTGGCGCCCGAGCAGATTTCAAGAAACCGTTACAAAACCAAGGGCAGAGAGCTATACCAAGGAGCCCTTATCAAGGATATGGAGTCTGATACAAAAGACAAAGCTGGATAAGGAGCTCTAAGTAAAATTAGACAAGTAGTGCCACAATAGATTCATTGGTTAAGGCCAACCAGCCAACTCCTTTCCAAAATCTAATCTAAATCTAAGCAGACAGTAGAGGAAACTCACCGCCGCGCCGGATCTGCTATATTTCGCTGGATTAGATTTGGGTCATACTTGTTGCCAGCAACGAGAGCCAAATGGCGTATGGTACTGAAATATAGGATGAAAAGTGCCTGTGTTCGTGAGAAGCATTTTGTCGTGATATGGAGTGTTTATGCTCCTCATTTTGTATTTTTGCGTGTAGAGTTTTTCTTCATCTGAGTCTTCCATTTCTGATTTCGGCAGCGCATATATCCTTGCGGTTTTTTCGTGGTCCCTTCCTAGTTTGTTTATGATAATCTCAGTTGTTGTTATCCCCATATATCCCCATGTCTAGGTTATTGTTTAGTATTAGCGCTCTCTTCAGCAGATATGGTTTTATTCCTTTTGCGAGTAGTTAGACGATGTCCCTTTCAGCTTCTCAGAGTTATTCTGTTGACTTTTATCATTGGCGCATTTTTAATCCAATATGTTGTCGTTGGCAGTATGATGGCTGTATGTATCCTCTGAATCATGCTTCTTGGTACTTTTTTTTTCTTGATGAAAGGTAGAATTATTGCCCTTGTAACTCGTTCGTCAGACATACTATCTTAGTTTGTTCATTCTAAAGGGCAGTTGCTTATTTTACATTCTTCTCCACTGACCAGATCCATTTTGTTGACTGGTCTCACACCGTCATTAGAGCCTTCTTGAAGTTTATTTTCGGTTCAAATGTGTTCAGATGCGGCTTCATGTTTTCTAGGAAGTTGAGCATATCATGCTCCCTTTCTGTGATGATTAGATCATCGGCGTATGCTAGTAACCTTTGGAGTTCCCACTGATTCTGTGTCCTCGTTAAAATTTGGCATTAATCTAAAATCGTCAAGGTTGTGATGAGTTGATTTTGATGAGAGGTATTATATGTATATGGTCGTGCTCCATTCTATAAGTAGACGCTCTGGTGATAATTTCTAAGATTTGCTCTTTTAGTCTTTCCAATATATAATAATTAAACCATAAGAATATATGCAAGGCATAAGACTACAATATCATGGTTTAAATATACTCGTGTAGAGCAACTTTCATTACAAGACTGGTCTAGTAAAAACAAATAAAACAACCGTTTTACATATTTACTATGTACCTTGATCTGCTATTTTATACATAATAATAATAATACCTGTGTAATTTCCGTATATTAAATTTCATTGCACCATGAATTGTCAAGGTCATGGCTATTGATGGTGTAGTTGATAATAGCTCTTTATATCATCAGTGACTAATTGAGGTTAATGGTTGAGACTGTAATTTCTAATCTCACATTTGCATATTTATGAGTGTTTTTAAAAAATGGTAATCGTGTTCATCTGATTTTACCTTCACACAAATTTCCTAAATACAAAATATTAGTTTTCATTATGAACAATTTTAACGAAAATAAGGTAGCCAAGATGCTTTCAAAATTAGTATTTAAACCTTGGAAGCAAGAACTTGAGGGCGGTTTTATTAAATATTTCCGAAGCCATTTGAGATTAAAAAAAAATGAAAAAAATTGGATCAACGTGGCATTGTTCCTGCTTATGCAAAGTTTATAAGGCTCTTGTTATCGAAGGGATCAAACTCAGTAAACTGGATGTTGTTAAATAACAGATGTATGTATTTAAGTATCTTACTAGATTTATTTCTATTTGGGTAGTATTTTTTCTTTTACTATCATTTCTTTTACAACCGACCAACCAACTAACCAACCTTCTCGGTATACTTTGAAAATTGCCATGTCAACTCGTAAAAGTGATCTGGTCTGCTGGAATTCGAGCAATCTTCAAAGCGTACCGACAATGTTGGCTCCAGCTACTAGCTAGTTAGGTTGTGAGTAGATCCCTTTAATTTTAACCGGGCGACTAACGCCGACGGTGAAATTTTATTGCATAATTTTTAGCAAAAGTCGTTTAGTTTTTCACTATATTTTTCTGAGATTTAACAATTTTAAAACAATTCCACAAGAAAAATTATGCATTTTCCCCAAAAATGGCAAAAAATATTTTTCCGTCCACTCTTCACGACATATTCCTTTTATTAAATTGTAATTAGTTATCAGCTGTTCTAATTAGGTCATAATTAAATTTGTTTTTAGCTAAATAAGAAAACAACAATATTTACATCTTTAGAGTTGTAAAACAGTTAACAGTTCACAAGTTTTGGTCTTAAAAAAGCGATTAAGATATTGTTAATATATTTTTAATATATGCCACCAATTATAAAGAATGAGCCGTTAAATTCGAACTAAAGTAATTGCTTGGTTTTTTTTCTATCTCTCACTAAATCATCTGCTCAGCATTAACAATCTTTATTATATTTCTTCCACGTTAGCAATGTCAGTGGATAATAGACGTGTGTCCGTGTTTTTTTCAAGTGTAACCATTAGTTTTAAATTTGGGGGTTGTTTAGTATGTATGGTATGTTTATGGTATTGTATATTTATGATATAATTTAGAATTTAGTGTCTTAAGTTCATCGAACTGCATCATTATTTTTATTTATCGAACAAATTAACATATGTATGTCTACTATTGTCCTTGATACTATTATTGACCCTGCCATTATCAAGCTTGATAAATGTTGTAGACATGTTTAAGGTATCATATAAGTATTCCATACCAAACTCGTTTCCAAATAATTTACTTATTATCTCAACAATTATAGTGCTAAATATCAATATTGATAGCAACATTTGATAGAAGACTAAACATAAATCTTGGTACATTTTTTATCACTGTTTTGGCACTTTACTAATGGATTCGCTGTATGATGCAAATATTTATTACACAGATGAGAGATAAACAAAATAGTATCATGTCAAAGCCTATGAATTTTCGGACGTTTGTCTTTGGTTAACCACTACTGCTATGATTTCATTATGTAGGATAAAAAGTTGAAGTACAGTTACGGAAGATATGGAAAGCCCTATTGTCTTTGATAAGAACTATTTGTAAATATAAGTTTTTAGTAAGAGAGTATGCACCTAAAGAAAGTTGTAACTTTTGATAAAATTCTACAAAATCAAATATATTGCATAGTACACCAACGAGCATTTCAACAACCAAGAGAGATGATAAAAAATATATATAGTGTCATACATAAAAAGTTAACTTATTTCCAAAAACTGCGGAGAATATAATATCTTCACCTAGTTTCGCACTATAGTTTATCAATATATAATACTATAATTCAATAAATTACGTAGATATAAAATTTTTTAATAAACTTCCTGATACATTAAGATCACTACAAACATAATTCCTTAGTTCATCACCCTTGTAATAACAAATAAATCAGTTTTTTAAACATTTCCGACGTTCTTTCATCCTTGGAATTCAATGGGATAGGTCGGAATGGACGGATGTGCCTCCAAAACGTTCCCACTTATACTGCGAAATACCGGGTAGAACTGCGTTAAATTTGATAAAGCTCAAGTGAATTGTAGCTCAAAAAATTCCGCGTAAATCGATATGTTATAACAAAAGAACAAAGTTGAAATAGACTTAATATTTGAAAATAACTGATACAGAGTTATTTGGTGGCAATCAGTGTGATCCATAAAGAAACGAGCTTCAAGAAACGAATATGTAAAGAAACGACCCGACCCAGGCAATAAATAACAAATATAACAGCTAAGTACCTTTTCATTTCTAAGTAAAACCATTGAAGTGTTTAGGTCCAAACCTTTGAAAAGTCGACATTTGTCGACAAATTTATGACAGCATGAATTATTGAAGTGTGGCCATAATACCCATGTGTAAACTGTAAACCTCCAAGTAAATTATTCCAATCATTATAAAAATATTCAAATGAATTTCATTTAAATTATATCCGAAATAACACAGCCACACAAAAAAAAAGTTTTGTGCAGCGGACCAAATTATATGAATATGGTGCATTTTTCGACGCTGAATCCGAATCCGTGGTAAAAAAAATCGTGTCAATTTTGTTTTTTAGTCAAAAACATCCCTTAAAATGGTCTAAAATCATAGAAATAATGGAATAACTTAATGAAGTGTGAAAAATGGTAGATGTTTTGTAATCGAGAGTAGAGAATATAAATTTGAGCCATAGCCAAGCTATTTCTATAAATTAAACCGAAATTCGCCCTTATGGAGGAGTGAAAACTACCGCTAAAACTCAAAAGGCGCAGATGAGTGTAACTAGCATGTACAAAGGCCACATTTTTGTATCTCTTAGTGCAAAATATTTAGTGGAGCGCCTGGAGCGTTAAAAACATGAAAACCTCGGATTTCAGTTACAGTGAATGAAATTTAAAAATTCAAAATTAGCCCAGTCAATGAACGTTCAATAAGGGGGTCTAGAGGGAAATGCCGAGATCACAATTTTTGACTTGGATTGTGTTGTGTTTGGACTATTTAGGAGGTAAACATACCAAAAGTCCCCGAACGTAGGAAGTGGGGGGGATGCAGGGGGGCACGAAGAAGGTTTTTCGCTTATATCTCGAAAACGGTTAGCCCTAATCAAAAAGTGGTTATATGCAAAATTAAAGCTGACTAAATTTTCTACAATAATGTTTTTATTATTTTTTTTCGTATCTGTTATGGTTCAGTAATGAATTGTATATATTTTGACTGTATTTTAACTTTATTATAAATTTATTATAAATCGAGAATACATTTTAATAATTATCGCAGAAAATGAACTGAAATATCGAAAAAAAAAATGTCATTGCGTCTGTAAGTGTGTGTGTGCGCCCTATATATCTATGTGTGCGTGTATACCGTTTCTTGTAAAAACGATAACTTCTGTTAGACTTAAATTATTTTATTTCAATTTGGAACATATGTAAAACAGCATATTACCATAATCCCTATTGAAATTGGGCCATATTACGACACAACGCGGCAACATATTTTACAAGAAGAGTCAGAAGAGGCAGAAGTCCAGAAACACAAAAAGTGAGCTTAAACGCTCCCTCACAACACAATGCGATAACGCATCTCATAAATACCTACACCTCCCATCCCACATTCCTTTACCATGCGCCATGTGGCTCTCGCTGCTGGCAACAAGCATGACCTTAGTCCAACCCAGCGTGGACGTAGCAGGCCCAGCTGTATAACCCTGGCAGTGGCAGTAATGCCTGCCGTACGCTGGTAAATCAAATCAATCAATCAACCAAAATTTCTGACGTTTTTCATCCTTGCACTTTCTTATTTCGATTAATAAGAAACTGCCCACTTCACGCGGATCATGCATGTTTATATTTTGGTACTTTTCTCTAAATGTCATTTAATGCATTCGTTGCAACTGCTTAAAGAAAAAACTTACCTATGGATGTGGAATATTTGCATAAAATAATAACAGGTTGCTTTAGGAGGATACTCAGAATATTAAATACATAATTAATTTTAAAAAAACTGACAGCTAGCAATATAGTGAATTCCGTTTTGTGGTTTTAAATTTATTATCCATTTTTAAATATAAATTAAACATTGACAGTACAGAGATGATCCTTTTCAGCATTTATAATATATTTTTTTAAGTATTAGACATATTAGGAGCTTTAAATTTTTTTCTTTATTGAGTGCGGTTAGAAAAGTAAAAGTCAGTTACCAAAAACTCGAGAGGAATATTTAAGATATACTCGTGTATATCAGTATACATACAGTGTGGAAAATTTGACTGGGATACATTCTTCAACTGAGATATACACTATTTCTGTAAAGAATCCTTAAAATAGTCTAGGATATCGCTACATATATGGGGCCTGGGATATAACATGTTGGCATTGCTGTTATGTTTTAGCAAAATTTTTCAGATTTTTCTCCAAAAAAAAAAAAAAAAGGTTGGCACCTTCTCAAACTTATAGTTTTTGTACCAAAGAATAGTCTCTGTGAGTGCCAACATTTTTTTCTCAATGTAACCCCCTCCTGAAACCACCCCCAAAGCCCCCAAACATTCAAATACCGATTACCATACCAAAGAGCATACAAAAATCATACATTTGGCGAGTAATGACCGAGAAATTATCCTTTTCAACATAACAAAGTTCAAGAATCCCCCCCCCCCCCACAAAAAAACCATATCAACCCTATTCTCATTTTTTATGCAAAAAAATGTATATTTTCGATCAAGTAGTGGATTGAATGATGCTGTTCTTTAGGCAAAATATACCAACACGTTGGCCCATTAACGTATCTCCCTCCTTTTCGACCCAAATGTCACCTCCATTCGCGGATTTTTAATAATTTCGCGGAAAACAGTATTAGAGCCTAGATAATGAATGTGATAATTAATTCATTCTTGTAGGTGAAATAACTATACATAATTTCCCTCCAGCATCATTCAATCCACTATTTGATGGAAAATATACATTTTCTTGCATAAAAAATGGAAATGAGGTTGATATGAAGGGGGGGGAGTGGGTGGAGATTTTTGAACTTTATTATGTTAAAAAGGATAATTTCTTGGTCACTACCCGCTAAATGTGTCATTTTGTATCCTCTTTGGCATAATAATCGGTATTTGAATGTTTGGGGGTTTTGGGGGTAGTTTGGGGTTTGAGAAAAAAAATGTTGGCACTCACAGAGACTTCCTTGGTACAAAAACTACAAGTTTGAGAAGGTGCCAACATTTCTTTTTGAAATGCACCAGTTTTGGCCCATTTTTGGCCAAAAGTCCAATTTTTGGCCAAAAATCTGGAAATTGGGCAAGCAGAAAATGTTGGTATATGGTTTTCCAGCAATGAGCATTGACAAAAAAAATGTTCCGCCTGGTCAGAAAGTGCTATACTACGTTCCAATTTTGGTCAATTAGGAAGTTTCCATTTTTCTCGTAATAAATAGTAAAAATCTAAAAAATATGTCATTTTTTTAAAATTATCTCTATAAATAAAAAAGTTAGCGCTCATCTGGACTGAGGCTCGATGACGTCATACTACATGATTTCGTCAACAGCGAACGGGCGTGTCAAATTAATAAATCGTAAATGTCAAAGAAAAAATTCGAATGAAATAACAGACTTGCAGGACATTAAACGTTGAAGGCACCACGGGTGTTATAGGATAATGGCGCCCTCGGTCGACGTACATTTCCTCGGGCCAGAGGCCCTCGGGAAGTACACTGCCGACCTCGGTGCGTTATTATCCTTATAACATCATTGGTACCTTAATAACTATAATCATTTGAAGAAATAATTATGCCCAAAATAACAGCGAGTTGTGTACTGTGACGTCACAGTCTAGCGCGAGGTATTCAAATAAGAAATTGAATAAGTTCGTGAGTTTTTCAGATATCGAGATGATTTTTTTTTGTTTGGCTAGTTAACTGAAAGACTACTAAATGAGGTTGAATGTACATGATATTTCTAAAATAGGAAACTTCCCAATTGCACGGCGAAAATATGTTGGCATATATCGAATGTTGATCGCCAAGATACCCTCTTCAACTAACACCAAATCCCAAAGTGTTATACTCAGTTCCACAATTGAATAATTTTTGAGGCGACTAGCGCCAAAACGGGCAGGGGGGGGTCTGACTCACATAAGATAAAATACTCAGAAAAATATTTGTTAAAACATAACAGCAATGCAAACAGGTTATATCCCAGGCCCCATATATGTAGCTATCTCTAGACTAAAACATGTCATGTAGAAACATATATCTATAGTGAAAATAATATGTAGCACACTTATTTACCAATTTAATCGCATTTTAATTAATTATTCATATATTCATGAGCTGTATAGAAAACTTTTCTCAGATACTTTTATACTTTGTGTTTAAATGTTTTTTTAATAATGTACGAACACATATAATATCATTTTAAATACATAAGCAAATTAACAATAGTCCATTGTTAATGTTTACGAATTGTAATTCTTCGATTTCCTTTAAAATATGAATTATATGTTTAATGCGCCAAATTCGTGGAAAACTAAATAGAGAGATTTCTCTTTAGTCTTAATTGATGTACTATTCCATAAAAATTAAATTTCTGGTAGTTTAGTCGTCAGTTACCAATTTCTTCAAAAGGGCAGAAATTCAAAATTACTTTTTTTCCAGTTAATGGGTATTCCATTAAATTAAGTCCGGTAAACTTACTTACAAAATGTATTTACCATTACAATATATTTGTGAATACGCCTGCACTGTTAAGTAATTTAAATAACTATTTATATATTTCCAGGAAACGCTCAAACTAAAAAAAAAAGTAAATAAACATGTATGTTAGCTCTTGTTGATAAACAACACAGATTATTTTATGTAATAAAAGTGGCCATCAACAAAAAAGTTATATTAAAAATTACTGACGTAACTATACAGGGTGTCTCACTTTTTATTAGCATAACTTCAACAGCTGTTAGAAATCCTCATTTTGTCGATAAAAGTTCCTATAAATATGGATCCGAAGACGCTTCGTTTCTCAGTTAGCTTTGATTTTTAAAATTATTATTTTTTAAATAACTTCTAAAAAATTTGTTATATTGCTGTGAACGACTTGGCTTTGTGAGCAAATCCTTTAATTTTTTTTTTTAATTCTATGCAAAATTTCAATTTGGTGATAACTTTTTTATGAAACGATTCAAAATGATTATGCCATCGTAATTTCGAATTAAAAGTAATTAAAATTTAGTGGAGTCAAATTAGGAATAAAAAATTCGCAATGTGAATTGTCAGGTCAGGGCAATTTTTTTGTTTTAACATGTTCAGGGAATCTACTTAAGTTCACAATTCAGTTTTGCAGTATCTGCGAGGTCGGCGTATTGTTTATTTAAACAATTTAATTTTTTAGATCGTGTTCTCCATCGGTTTTCATTGAATATCTCGAAATCTATAAGTCCTATAGAAAACAACAAAAGAAGGAAAATGTTCGTTATGAGCTATACAATAAAAGTACATAAACTATAATTCATTACAATTCTTATTATTATTTAAAAAAAATTGAATATTGCAAAATTAGGCGTTTCTAAACAAATCTTTTTCAAAAAAAATCGGCAGCTACTGGAAGCGGCTAGAACCTCCCCACCCGGTGAATCTTTGAAGCCGAAAAGAGCACTAAAAAATATGAACGATCTCATTTAATATATTTATTAAGTTGAAATATTTCTTTCATATTAAAACAGAAAAAAAAGTCTATTACGTTCGGTGGGATTTGGACCTAAGAACTTGAGTGTTAAATTTATAGTCTGCACAAGATTAATATTTTATTCAGTATTTTAATACAAATATATGCCTCATCGGGATGCCGGAAATAGCGGAAATAGTTTGTAAAATATAATGTCACTGTCACTTTTAAAGTTTTATTGGAAAAAACTCACCGAAAACGTTCCGGTGAGATTGCTTATATTTGTAGGGCTTGTGAGCGGTTCACGAAGGCCTCTCACACCTTCCGTGGGCTTTATTAACGTCGAAAAAACTTGTAATGTCTCGATGCACTTGACACTCAAATTTACTCAGCATACAGTCTGCACGCTTTAACACACTAGTCTATTGAACGTTAGGTTAGACCACAGAGTACAGTAACTATAAAGAGGCGAAGGCTAGCCTTCCCGCCAAAACCAAATTTGTATACTCATTGCCATTTTTTAATTGTTTAACAATCAACCTCACTTTTATCTTGACACTGTTGACGTTTATCGTGTTAAGTTTGGATTTGTGAATTTTATTTCCACTCATTTTGGGATATTGAAAACATTAACCAAGAATTAAAATTCTCATAAATAAATCCTAGTTTACAACTCAATTGAAAATAGGCGCCGATTATAAGCAATTCAAATAGTAATATTTTTCAATCCAACTCGAAATACACTGTTTTTTCACTGTATCCTTAAATGGAGATCTGCACGTGACGGCATAGCTAACCTCAAAAATATATATTTCTTAAAATTTAAAAGTATTACGTAGCTATTATTAAAATGTCTGCCTGGTTCCCATACTTTCGACCAAAATCTAATTCAATGTAATGTTTATAAAGTTCTAACTAGTTTGTCACAATAAAATAAAACGCATTTTGCAGGTTTGAAATCTAACCTATTAAAAGAAATAAATTAACAACATATTTCTCTCAGTGTAGACCAGGGTGTATTAAATAGGTGATGCGACGACAACCCTCACAGTGGCTTGATAAGTGCTTACTTCGTACATAATGTAAAAGATGGCAGGACAACTAAGTTCTTTCATTACTTACGCATAGACAGATAATTTTACAGGTTTTGTGCATACGTGCATACAGTGATGCATACATTCCCGGCTTTTTGTTTTTGACAAGAGTCCAGTGACATCTAACATTAAGTAGCTAAATTAAAACATTGAAAGAATATATGCAATACTACATGCAGTATTGCACGTGTCGTCGCAGCTAACCTCAAAAATATATATTTCTTAAGATTTACAGGTATTACGTAGCTATTATTAAAATTTCTGCCTGGTCCCTGTACTTTCAACCAAAGTCAAGTTCAACGTAATGTGTATGAAGTTTTAAATAGTTTGTCACGATAAAATAAGACACTTTTGCAGGTTAGGAATCTAACCTATAATTAGCAGTCTATTTTTATTAATCAACAATATTGAAAAATTATTTGCTTGAATTTTTAAATATTTGCTTGGAGCCAGTATGGCTCCAAGCTAAAAATGCCTATACAAACATTAAAAATGAGAATAAATGAAAAAACCTTAAAATTTGAGGTTATGTTAGTTATACGATGCACATGCCCAGGTAATTGTAGGACCTTATTGCTCGCGCCATCTACTAAAGTAAATAGAAACCATGCACTTACGAAGCCATTATTATAATAGGAAAGTGCCGGACCACCTATTTAATACACCGTGGTGTAGACGCAACTGGTACGCAAGGTTACAGAAAACGAGCTATCAAAACTCAAAGGAACCGCCAAAGACTTCGCCTCTGTGCAGTTACTATACTCTGTGGTTACACTATAAAATATATCTTACACAAGAAGAGTGTTATTTGGTTTTTAATTTTTTTCACGGAAACCAAATCGAAAGAGTGCAAGTGTGATATATCGTTGAAATCGGAATTTTTACTGCTTTTCAATGGTTCGATTACAAATTGTAAGTAATCATAAAATAAACAACTTGTTGTGCCAAAACGGCAACAAACGTAATCCGATCTCAACTAAAACCTTTTCAGATCTTCTGGAGCACTAAAGAAACCCTCATGCAAAGTTTCATCCAAATCCGTTTAGTGGCTTCGCCGCTATCGTGCTAAAACACACACACACACACACACACACACACACACACACACACACACACACACACACACACACACACACACACACACACACACACACACACACACACACACACACACACACACACACACACACACACACACACACACACACACACACACACACACACACACACACACACACACACACACACACACACACACACACACACACACACACACACACACACACACACACACACACACACACACACACACACACACACACACACACACACACACACACACACACACACACACACACACACACACACACACACACACACACACACACACACACACACACACACACACACACACACACACACACACACACACACACACACACACACACACACACACACACACACACACACACACACACACACACACACACACACACACACACACACACACACACACACACACACACACACACACACACACACACACACACACACACACACACACACACACACACACACACACACACACACACACACACACACACACACACACACACACACACACACACACACACACACACACACACACACACACACACACACACACACACACACACACACACACACACACACACACACACACACACACACACACACACACACACACACACACACACACACACACACACACACACACACACACACACACACACACACACACACACACACACACACACACACACACACACACACACACACACACACACACACACACACACACACACACACACACACACACACACACACACACACACACACACACACACACACACACACACACACACACACACACACACACACACACACACACACACACACACACACACACACACACACACACACACACACACACACACACACACACACACACACACACACACACACACACACACACACACACACACACACACACACACACACACACACACACACACACACACACACACACACACACACACACACACACACACACACACACACACACACACACACACACACACACACACACACACACACACACACACACACACACACACACACACACACACACACACACACACACACACACACACACACACACACACACACACACACACACACACACACACACACACACACACACACACACACACACACACACACACACACACACACACACACACACACACACACACACACACACACACACACACACACACACACACACACACACACACACACACACACACACACACACACACACACACACACACACACACACACACACACACACACACACACACACACACACACACACACACACACACACACACACACACACACACACACACACACACACACACACACACACACACACACACACACACACACACACACACACACACACACACACACACACACACACACACACACACACACACACACACACACACACACACACACACACACACACACACACACACACACACACACACACACACACACACACACACACACACACACACACACACACACACACACACACACACACACACACACACACACACACACACACACACACACACACACACACACACACACACACACAGGTCTGACCGTATTTGTGACAAACCATCCTCAAATGTATTTGTGGAAGCTTTGCTAATATGGTTGCCTGCCAATCAGGTAAAAATTCTCCTTTTCGTAGATACGTCTCATTTTTCGATACACTCCGTAGTTAAGAAGTTATAAGGTGCATATATTTCTGACGACGTTTGCCACTAATACTATGTACGTGTGTAAAATGTATTCCATAAATCTACTGTGTATCATGTACGCCACATATATATTTAATGAATGTGTGTATGAAATATCAGTAAAAATACGAATTTCCGATATTACAATTATATTTAATAAAGATATAAGTGTATCTATTTGTCATTCACAACATTCTAGCTAACATTTAGATACATTATTTAATTAATAATCACAGATTACGTTATATATTCCTATATAAAATTTGTTACGTATTTAATAATTTGTCATTAGGTCAATCCTTTAGAAAACTTTTATGTACGGTAAGTAGATAGGCACACTTATTACAAGCTTTTGTTTAACTTGCTTTGTATGTATGTTAGTTTGTATGTTGTTAGCTTGTATGTTAGTATGTTTAGTTGAAATCTTGCAAGTCAATTTTGAACGACTTAACGACGACGGTCAATTGAATTTTGCATACACATGTAGTTCTGGTAACCATACCATAATATGGTACTAAAAAGAGTATTTTTACTTCCACATCCAGTGGAAGTATAGTAACGACAAAAAAATGTTTAAAAATTTTTATTGTTCAAATGGGCTTGGAATGTCATGAAACGTCGACATTTTAAGTTTGGGCGAAAAAAATGTCTGTCTGTCGGTCTGTCGGTCTGTAACTTTTTTTTGTGCGCACGTTTACTCTGGAACTGTTTGAGATATTGAAATTTGGTACACATATGTACTTTAACGAGATCTAGAACTAAATTATATTTTCATCTTGTTCCGTCGAAGGATTGGGGGGTAAATTGGTAAATTTAGGGTAAATATGTAAATCAAGCAGGTAAGAGTTCATAAAATTGGTATTTAGCATATACAAGAGAAGCTCAAAAAAATTTTGGCATTAGCTACACTTATTACCACCCCCACCTCATTATTAGAGGGGATGAAAAAAAATTGTGATTTAGTGAAACCTCAAAATATTTTTTTACTTTATCCACCCTCACCACCACCCCCACCCCACTACCGATGTGGGGTATCGTTTTATGGGTTTTTGGGGTAGAATATTTCAAATATTATATTATATATTATTAAAGTTCCATAAACAATTATTTCCACACACAAAATTTTTTCATTGTGAGTGACTTGGATAGGAAATGTGGAAGTAGTGATTCCTTGGTCAGCGGTTTTTTTCTTTTAAAGTGGTGTTTGGAAAGAAAAAATAATTAAACTTAAACCAATTTTTTGGATTTTAATTTTAATTGGATATTTGGTTTACTCTGGAACCGTTTAAGATATTGACTTGCAATTTGGTACACATATGTATTTTAACGAGATCTGGAACGAGATTATATTATCATCTTGTTCCGTGGGGGGTAAATTGGGGTGAATTGGGGTAAATAGGTAAATGAAGCAGGCAAGAGTTCATAAAATTGGTATTTAGTATATACACGAGAAGCTAAGGTCTCAAAAAAATTTTTGGCATTAGCCACCCCCATTACCACCACCACTTCATTATTAAAGGGGATGAGAAAAAATTATGATTTAGTGTGTGTACCGTGTACAAGAACCAAAAACCTCAAAATATTTTTTTACTTCATCCACCCTCCACTACCCCCCTATCACCACCCCCAGCCCACTACCGATGTGGGGTATCGTTTTATGGGTTCTTGGGGTAGAGGATTTCAAATATTGTATTGTTAAAGTTCCATAAACAATTATTTCCACATATAAAATTTTTTCGTTGTGAGAGACTTGGATAGAAAATCTGAATGTGGAAGTAGTGATTCCCTGTGCAGCGGTTTTAAACTATAATTTGATCGTATAATTTATTCATTCACACACTGCATTTTAAATGGCGAGCAGGTTTAAATTATAATTTTTATATCGGATAGTGTATTGACTCAGACGTTGAATTCTAAGAAATAGCGGAGGATCCAGTATTATTTTAAGTAAAAACGACGCAATGAATATAAAATATATAAATATTAAAACGTAATACTAAGATGTAACTAAAAATTTTGAAGTAAAATTAAATAATTAAAATTAAACGTAAAAAAAAAATATTATTTAAATGTACCTAATAAAACGAAAAAATCGCTGCCCAAGGAATCACTACTTCCACATCCATTTTCTATCCAAATCACTCACAACGAAAAAATTTTGTATGTGGAAATAATTGTTTATGGCACTTTAATAATATAATATTTGAAATCCTCTACCCCAAAAACTCATAAAACGATACCTCGCATCGGTAGTGGGGTGGGGGTTGTGATAGGGGGTGGTAATGGGGGTGGATAAAGTAAACAAATATTTTGAGGTTTCTGACTCTTGTACACACACTAAATCACATTTTTTTTTTCATCTCCTTTAATAATGGGGTGGGGGTGGTAATGGGGGTGGCTAATGCCAAATTTTGTTTTGAGACGTTAGCTTCTCTTGTATATACTAAATACTTTATGAACTTTTACCTGCTTGATTTACCTATTTACCCCAAATTTACCCTCCAACCGACGGAACAAGATGAAAATAAAATCTAGTTCTAGTTCTCGTTAAAGTACATATGTGTACCAAATTTAAAGTCAATATTTTAAATTTTTTTTCACTCAAACTTAAAATCTCGACGTTTCATGACATTCTAAGCCTATCTGAAGAAAAATTTTTAAAAATTTTTTTGTCGTTACTATACTTCCACTGGATCTGGAAGTAAAATAAGTTATGTTGAATTAATTGTCTTAAAAGCTTGTTATGTGAATAGAAAAAAATTCTTACCATCTCTGTCAAACTAAATTAATGCCTGTATGAATGTATTGACCAATTATTATCTTTGTTTATAATTGTAAAAGCTGTATTTAAAGCAATTAATTCAACTTAATTTATTTTTTTCACTTTTACAACTAAATAATAATAAAAGCTTGTTTTTAAAAAGGTTTTTTTTTGCATTTAATTTTTACTTCCACATCCACGGGAATGAAAGTGCAGTAACGCAAAAAAAAACCTTCTGTTTATTAAAATAGGCTTGGAATGCCATGAAACGA
Source organism: Rutpela maculata (assembly GCA_936432065.2). Taxonomy (NCBI): domain Eukaryota; kingdom Metazoa; phylum Arthropoda; class Insecta; order Coleoptera; family Cerambycidae; genus Rutpela; species Rutpela maculata. Next base: position 127,563,324 of record OW386293.2, read on the forward strand.
GATTTTAAATTTGAACAAAAAGAAATTTCTGTCTGTCGGTCTGTCTGTACCTTTTTTGTGCGCACGGTTATTCTGGAACCGTTTATAATATTGACTTGAAATTTGGTACACGTATGTACTTTAACGGGATCTGGAACTAGATTATATTCTGATATAATTCATTTGAAGGGGGTAAATGGAGGTAAATGAGGGTAAATAGGTAAAGCAGGCAAGTAGGAGTTCATAAAATTGGGACTTACGGCATGTACGAGAAGCTAAGGTCTCAAAAATTTTTTTTAGCATCAACCACCACCACTATCACCCCCCACACTATTATTAAAGCGGATAAGAAACTGTGATTTAGTGTGCATACAAGAACCATAGGCCTCATTTTTTTTTATATTAGCCCACCTCCATCCTATTATTAAAGGGGGTAAAAAATAAAATTGGGATTTAGTGTGTATACAAAAACCAAGAGCCTTAAAATGATTTTGACATTAGCCATTCACTCTACAACTCCCGTTACCACTCCTACTCCGTTATCAAATGGGGTAAAAAAATAAAATTGTGATTTAGTGTGTGTACAAGAGTCAAAGGCCTCAAAGATTTTTTTTTGGTATTAGTCACACCCTCTACCAATACCATCGCCACTCTGGCGCTATTATTATAGAGGGTAGAAAATAAAATTGTGTATACAAAAATTTTTTGGAGTTGGCCCCTCGACTACCCCAACCACCGTATGACATATCGTTTTTTTATTATTTTATTATTATTATTTTTTTAATGCCTTATATATTATTAAAGTTCTTTCGTTGTAAGAGACTTGGATAGGAAATCTGGATGATCTGGAAGTAGTGATTCCTTCGGCAGCGGTTTTTAATTTTTATTACTATTAATATTAGTTTTTATTCATATTCTAGTCACGTTTCTTTTTAAATTAAAATAGGTATTTCGCGCCATTTGTGCTATCTTATATACACTATATATGGTCCTATTTTATAGTCCTGTTAAAAGTATTTTGTAAAAATAGAATAATAATTTTTTGATACACTCCGTAGTTAAAAAGTGATAAGGTACATATATTTATGACGACGTTTGCCATTAATACTAAAATTTGTAGGTGTGTAAAATGTATTCCATAAATCTACTGTTTATGATGTACGCCACATATATATTTAATTCATGTGTGTGTGATATATCAGTAGAAATACGAATTTCCCTTAATATAATTATATTTAATAAAAAAAGTGTATCTGCTTGTAGTTCATAACATTTTAGCTAAAATTTAGATATAATTTTAAATTAATAATCACAGATTACTGTAGTTTTCTACAGATACGTATAACGTAATCTAGGAGATTTTTTTTGTCATATACATTTGACTTTTCATAAAAATACAACAACAGATTTTGGAGTTTATGAAAATATTTTCATTACTAACTGAGATACAACGAATTGAAATATTGTAATTTGTTAAATTGTAAATTACAAAATTTCAGTTCATTGTATTTCAGTTAGTAATGAAAATATTTTCACAAACTCCAAAATCTATTGTTATATTTTTATGAAAAGTCAAATGCATATGAAAAAAAAATAAAAATAAACAGGAGTCCCTAGACCCAGGGGAAGCTAACGAATTTTCAAAAATTTTTTCGCAAACTGCTTTTTCAAAATTTTTTAGGGGTCATTAGAGAAGTGCTTCTCTAGATGTTATTTCCCAAATTTCGTATGGGTCCCATGCGCCACACACGAGAAAAAAAATATTGAAATATCACCAGCCGCCACTGTTAGTTTCTTTCTATTCATATTCTAGTCACGTTTCTTTTTAAATTAAAATAAGTATTTCAAAGATATTTCTGTCATAATTTCTTTGCCTTTTATTCTATAAAAATAGTTAAAAAAAATTATTTGAATGACTAATTTATTAATAGTCTAAGGAGAAAAAAATGTTTCTCTACGACTTGATGGTATTCCAAAACAATTGCGACTCAATTTCAAATTTGTTATTGTATTTTAGGCGTTGTTATAAGCATTTCTACTTGAAATTTGATATGACGTTGATTAGTTCCACTAGAAGCACATTTTTTTAAGTTATCTGGTATCGTAACAGAAAACCAGATTGTTGGTTATGAAATTGCGAAGAAAATTGGAACTGTGCCATCTTTTTCGTAAATAACAAAACAATTAAGATCGATCTTTTTTAAACAGTTGACAATAACTTAAGTGATAATATATATGATTTAATGAAACTTTCGAAAAATATGATTCTAGGGAAACAAAATACCTAATTTTCAGTCAAAATGTAAATATTTTTAAACATTTCTGTTAATACCACTAAAAAGTACAAAAAACCCATATTCTAAAAACAATTATGTTGTTCGGCGACTTAATGTACTTAAACAGTTGCGATTTTTAGGCACTATTATACATTTTTTTATTTTAAATTAGACATTTATTATTATTATTTTTATTATTATTTTCGTGAATTGCTTAAGGATGATTGAACGTAATTGTTTTTATTTTCCGCAACTTAACAATTTGAGTAAGAATATTTTAGTTTTGTTCGCAATTTCATAACGAACAATCTGTTTTCAATATATTGCGAATTTTTGTTTAAAACCAGAGATATTTTAGAAGAACTGCGAAAAACACAGTATGACACCTTTTGAAAAAATACTGTAGGTACAATCGGCAAATAAAAATTGCCCAAAGTAGATCATGTTTTTACGATTAAAGAAATTAAAGAAATAAAAAGACATGTATTTCTCGAAAAAGGCAGATAGAAAATTGCATTTACTGCAATGTATACATAAGTTTCATTGACTTTTATTACAGACTTTTTTCGGTTGGTCTTTGAATATGAATGCGGAGGAAGCAATTATGTTGCCTAATTATTTCTAGCACGACTAATAAAAATATGAAGGGGATCCAATATTTGACATCTTAAGCCAAAAATGTATAAATATTTAAAAACAGCGCCGCTACTCGACTGTGCTACCAATATTAAAATATTAAAATTATGTGTTTTAAATATGGCAGAAAATTTTAAAAGTTGTTAATTTCAACTCAACATGTGGCAAGTCATAAAGTCATTATTAGCTCTGCAAATGGTTTGGGCTTGAAAATGAAATGCAGGTCATTTTATCCCACGACAACCTTTAATGGATCTAAATGCAAAGCAATCGGATTCACAACAAAAAAGATCCTATTATAAGTGAATATGATACTATAAATATATTAAATAAAAGAAGTAGGTGTCAGCTTGAAAAATAATTTTAGCTACCGAGGAGGAGGTGTTGGTCAAGTATTCGTAATATAAACATCACCACCCCATTGGTTGTTTATTTTATTATTCACTGAAACGTAAATTGTTGACACAAAAAATCGTACTAGTAAATTCAAAACATTAACTTTTACTACAAGCTGCCATATATTACTTATATTGCTACAAAATTACCTATGGAAACAAAAAATAAGTTTTAGGTAAATATATAGGGTGTCTCACTTAAAATTCCTGGTGCCATTTTATTGATAACTAAAAAAGATATTTGAATTCTGTTGGAAGTATTCATCAAAATATATAAATGACTTCAGTTTTTAATAAAAACGATCTCTCTACAAATTAAGATATAGATAACGTTGTGATGCAAAGAAACTTTTAAGGACTTAATGGATTTCCCATAATAATACATTCAACCGTGCAAATAAAAAAATTACATAATTTATATTTATTTGACATAATCTTATTTTAAACTTATCGAAAAGATATTTATTATTTATTGTATTTCTATAATATCGACGTTATTTTTATAAGTTTGGTTTAATAGTTTATTACATCTTTTGGGTGAAATACTTGAAAATAAATAATTTTTGTAGATCAAAGGAAATAAGTTTAACAATAATGGGTAACCTGAGATCTGTTTTTAATGATACCAAAAACTAATCAATCTTTGATGGAAAGCGTAGAGGAAATGGATCATGCTGTAGTTTGAGAATTCCTATCCCGAAATGGATAAGGAAGCGTCGACTAAACGGTATACAAAATCAAAAACTAGATTCTTATGCAGAATTTTCTATCGGATTCAAATTTCGACGGTTTATATGGAATTGCAAAAATAGAACAAAAAGTATTTGTCTGCAAAAACCGCAAAAAATATGAAAATATGTATGCAATTATCTTTTTAGTTCTTACTCAATATTGCCATTAAAAATATCAAACGTATATTTCAATAAAACAGCATTCAAACTGTTTTTTAGCTGTAGCCAGACTAAAAGTGAACCTTACATGAAGTTTTATAGTAAATAATTAGAGTTGACTTTTCTATTTAATGATTGATTTTAATTGCCTTCAAGTAAATATATACCATGCACTAAGATTCTTTTACATTGTACGTGTCATTAGTTAGTGCGTTTTACTAGGCTTCTTAAATTATTGTTTCAGACAGCTTCATAGAAAACATAGTTCCAATAATGATGAAAAAAAACCAAAGCCTGAAAGTTTCAATTTACATTCATTTTGTAAGACTTACAAACTGCTGTAGTTATTATCGTTGTAGTGCAGCAAAACCGCAATGCAAACGAATTTATGTAAACAATTATGAATAATGGCACGTCGTATTTTTCTGTGCTTCTTCAAAAACTTAATAAAATCTTGTTCTGAAATTATAATGAAACACTTCGTACAATATGCAGTTAATATAAAACGCCTCTAGCGATCACTCTGTATGATGGATATGGTCCAATTTCAATCAAGTATTCTGCTATTACATCAAATAAGGATCATAATGCATTTGTAGTTTTTCTATATATATTTTTTTTTCATTTGGGCAATAATAAAAATTTAATAATATAGTTAAATTTATTTTGAGAAAAATCATAAAACATTATTTCTTATTATTTAGTCTCATATAATGTTATTTTTCAATTTGTTCACGACACATAAAATCTTGTCATTAGCAAACATTTTTGACTTAGTGAAAATTTCACTTTCCTTGAAACCAAAGTGCTACTTAAAATTTCTTTAAGAAAAATACGTACTTATATATCTGCTTTCTATTTAAAAAATAAGTCAGTCTTCAGTTAGTCAAATCTTTCTCGTTATTATTAGACACTTTACGAGTACCTAGGTAAAATTTTACTACGGTCGCTCAGTTAAATTCTGTAAAAATAGCGCGAAAACGATAATATCTACAGTTTATTCCCAATGATTCATCTTCAGGTAGTTAGTTTCAAAATTTAGAACACGTAATGAAAATAGATTATATGCACTTTATATATTATTTTGTGTTTGTACATTTTAGCATGTTTTATCAAGTATGCTTTCTTTTCATGTTTGATTTAATAAATACGCACTTAGTTATTGTTAATTTTTTAAATTCTCTTAATATTATACAGTATGTCCACCGATTAAATTCGGAAGAAAGGAAACTTTTTATCTGCAAGTTTTTTTCACGAAAAGCAAGAAATTTATATTAATTATAAGAAAATGGATCAAATAAAAACTTTTTATTTTCATGCTCATACTAGGCTTTCAGAAACAATAAGATCATAATCCGTAAAAGTAATTATAATCTGCACCAGTAGTACAACCACACCAAATTTATCCAATATTCAATTATATCCAATATATGCTTTACTAAAAGATAAATATGAAAGATTTTGAGAAATTGCTTAAAAGAAAAAGTGAAAACATAACAGCACCTATTAAAAATTTCACTGGAAGATTATTATACTCTTCGCTACTAGGAAAACGTTAGTGACTGAATTCTGAAAGACTTTCAAAATGTCCATCCGTCCGTCCGTCTGTCTGTCGGTATGTCCGTCCGTCACGTTTCCTTTAAGCACGGTAACATAAGAGTGAAAAGTCCGATTGTATTTAATATTATTTTTCATTATATATATTTTTTGCTGCGCAAATTATGTAAGTATGGAAAACTATTATTAAGACCATAAGCAATATTCGTGATTTTTTTTCGGGCTGAGGCAATGCGATTTAATATCTTTTTGGAGTACTTAAAAATTTAATTTAGCAATTATGGAAAGTTAAAGAGCCAGAAAATTTCTTTGAATTTATCAAAGTAAAAATTATATAATTTGACAACAATCCCCAGATTATCGTAATTTTTTCTAAAATTGAATGTTTAAAGACTTAAAAAACATACTAAATCTCATTGCCTCGTTCAAAAGAAATGACGAATATTGTTTGTGGTCTCAATAATAGTTTCCCATACATAGTTGCCCAGAAAAGTAGGATAACATACAAAAAAAAATGTATTGTTAATTTTTTTGTTAAACAAAACTTAAAAAATATTTTATAAAACGATATAATTGTTTCAACGTATGTTTTCACGTTTCGGCGAAGCGTTCGTTTTTTTTTTCAACTCTAATATACCGGATACCCACGAGATCAGTTACACCACCACATCTTTTATTTTTAAGGAATCACTACTTCCACATCCACATTTCCCATCCAAGTCTCTTTAATCGAAAACATCTTGATACTATATTTGCACTCTAGTAAGCGAAACTAATCGCTCATAGAATTTTAATATAATATTTGAAATCGTCGATAATATGTGAAGTCGTCAATTAAGTTAAACTGTTCGAATGAAAATGTGCGCACAAATAAAGTTACAGACAGAAGAACAGATACAAAATTTTTTTTCTGTCAAATTTAAGTCTCGACGATTCGTTGCATTCTAAACTTATTTCAACAAAAAAAAAATGTGTTTTTTTACGATCACTACAATAGTAATACTTTTCGATTGACTAGTGCGGGCACTTACTAGGTATTATAAACTTAAATACGACTTTCATTTTTCCTATGCAGCCGTTGAACCGTTCGCATCATGTCTTTCTCAAAAAGAATATCCGAGCCAAAACTTTTGAACTTCATTGCACCTCAGCTTGTGAAAAGTACAATGGTGTAGATTGTACTAATTGTAAACCTGCGGAAGATTTAATAGATACTAACGGAACAAATTAAACTTTGGAAGTTGACGAAACAAATTCATTTGATGAGTCTTTACTATAAATAAAATTATGGTTACAATATTTATACTTTAAATAAAATAAGTGTCATACTTGTAACTATGTATATAAACTTATTTCAATACTTTGAATCAGTTCTCCCATTTTTATCATTACCAAATAAGAATTGTGAAAAACAAAAATTTTCCGGAAAACTTTTTCACATTCTTAATCTAAAAATTATATTGAACCTTTAAAAATGGTATAACTATATAGGTTCCATATGTTTTTATAATAATATATATAGTTCATTTTTTGAATTTTCATGTATTTTGTAATGTGCAAAAAATGTAGTACATTATTTATCGTGAAAAACTGCCTGCAACTCGGAAAATTAGCAAGTTACAAAAACATTCCAAGAGACAAAAAATATTTAGAAGTCCTCAATGCATAACGTTTAAATTTTTTCAAATTTTTAAGTTACTTATTTTAGCGCTACATTTTCATGTTTTTCCGGAAAAACTCGGTGAAAACACACTTTACAGGGAATCTGCAAATAAAAAAGGCTTGTATTTCGATGATATATTCAGTTGAATTTTTTCAGATTTTTTTTCAACTTTTACATTTTCCCTCCCCCACTTTTATGGATTTTGGAGTTTCAATATCTCGAAAAATATGCATTTTTAGAAAAAATTCATAAGAGTAAAAACATATTATTTTGGGTCAAAAAGGTAAACATATTGTTTTATTACATTTTTGACCTAATTCTACAAGTTACGGAACCCATGATAAAAGGGGTGTTTTCTACCCCTTCCGATCATCTCCTACTCTAATCTTTTTTCAACATTTTTATTAACTTTTATTAAAAACACAACAAGGTTTCATCAAAATCCATTCATTAGCACTCAAATTAGATGTTATGGAATCCAGATATATTTTATACTTTGATATGACTGAAAAAATTACATATATAGAGTGTTTTTAATTTTAATTTATTACTTATATTCCTTAAATTAACGGACGGAGCTATAGTTTCCTAATATCATTTGTTAAATCCGTTAAATAGTTCAATTGAAACAATTTGTATAAAATTGCATGAAAATAAAATTATTAAAATTCGACATAAATATTTAATAGTTTCAAAACTATATATTCTGTGCATATGAATAATATGAAAAATTGATTTATCTGATTTAATCAAATATCAATTTGGTCAAAAAATCCTTATAATCACACATAATGCTAGAAATCCCGAAATTACATAGAGAAATAAAATAATTCTTTGTACCAAAGTAAATTTTTTTAAGTGGGACCATATTGGTAACAAGGTAATACTACCATTAAGAAGGAAGATATTGATAAGCTAAGCTAACTTTGCATATCTGACAGGTACAACTGAAATTACCGTCCATATATAATTGAAGGGTAAGATGTAACTAAGGTGGTTTTGAAAACAGTGAAATATTTAGCTCATCAAACTGTTAGGTCGGCTTATCGATATTTTCATTGTATTACTTCCTCCAAATAATGGAGGTTTTTGACGAGTGTTGAGACTTAAAGAAAATGACATTTTTGATGATGGCCATAAAAAAGTATTATTTAAATTTTTTGCATAGATTAATGTAGAGATATTTACTAGAAATCGGGCAAAAACGCACTACCGCCTCTACGTTTTCCACCTCCTACGTCCCTCAGGCCGGTAATTTACTTAAAACATGTTAACCTCCATCTGCTATTTTTTTTTTTTTTTTGTTAAATGCTTATCACTGAGATAATAGACATTTTAGACACATAGTACCTTATATGACGATGATGAAAATTTGAAGTAGAATCTAAAACTAAAATAATATACAGGGTGTTCCATTTAAAAAATACCACTTTATCTTGTCGCTTCGTATAAAAGCATGAACAAAATTTTATGTTAGAAAAAAATAATAGTTAATTTCATTTGGAACAACTTTTACTTTAACATTTTTTTTATTGTTTCCGAAAAATGTATACATTAATCATGAACATTTAAATATATGGCTAACAATAAGTGTCTGTTGAGCACATTATTAGTATTATATTTATTTTTAGTATCACTTTTAATTTGATCCACTCAAAAATACCCATTTGTGGCTAACTTGAATCTGTCGGAAGCAGAAACTCCTAAAAGTGCTTGCTGTAAAAAATGTAACGTAGAGGGCGCTCTAGCACAGTATAATAATACACAATCCGTGCATGCCACAAATATTGTAGAAAGTACCACACGTAAAACTATGCATTTCTGGCAACTTTTCACACATTTTGCCTTTTGAGAAAATAGTCGATTAACTTATTCTCTATGATAACGATTATTGTGAACCGTGACGGATAAATGGTCCCCCGAAGGATTTATAATAGATAGTCCGCTAAAATATGATGAATCACAGAGTTCTGGTGGGTAAAGACTCTGGCATACGCGTGTATGTATGCCACAGTTTTGGAGTATCCCAGAAATGAGTTTGATGCACACACAGGTCTCCATAAATATGATGGCACATACACACACACACACACACACACACACACACACACACACACACACACACACACACACACACACACACACACACACACACACACACACACACACACACACACACACACACACACACACACACACACACACACACACACACACACACACACACACACACACACACACACACACACACACACACACACACACACACACACACACACACACACACACACACACACACACACACACACACACACACACACACACACACACACACACACACACACACACACACACACACACACACACACACACACACACACACACACACACACACACACACACACACACACACACACACACACACACACACACACACACACACACACACACACACACACACACACACACACACACACACACACACACACACACACACACACACACACACACACACACACACACACACACACACACACACACACACACACACACACACACACACACACACACACACACACACACACACACACACACACACACACACACACACACACACACACACACACACACACACACACACACACACACACACACACACACACACACACACACACACACACACACACACACACACACACACACACACACACACACACACACACACACACACACACACACACACACACACACACACACACACACACACACACACACACACACACACACACACACACACACACACACACACACACACACACACACACATACACGCACGGTAATGCACTGTGGAGGACCGTCCTGGTACCCAATAGTGGAAGATTTGCTGGTTTTATAAATTTCGGATTGCTCTGAGTTCACTTGTATTGTTACTGTTTTTAATTTTTCTTTACACTCCTTTGTTTAGGAGTTATACAGAAAAAAAAATATACTCCACAGTTAATTGACAATCTACCGTGAGTGTTAATCATCGACAGTTAATGTGGCATATGGAAATGTGTTAAGACTCCTCCACACTTTATGTTGAATTACACTCCGTCACAATGATAGTGCAGTTCACACCAACAGAAGCATCTTTCTATGATCTTTGCCTGATAATAAAATATTTACGGATTATTTAGTGTGTCTCCGGATGAGGTATCGCACTCTTATTTTTGATTTGCCGGGAAAAAGGCATTCTTTATATATATTGTCTTAGGAAGTCATAAACAGTTGTCAAACTTAAGATAAATTATACAGGGTAGTCTAAAAATTAGAAAACATTAAATCGACTTGAACCTTTTTTTTTTAGATTTTTATTGAAAATTTTATTTAACAATGTTTTTTAATTATGAAGAAAAACTTAAGTATGGAGTATAGTTGCAAAATAAGGAAATAGCAATTTAAAAAGAAAATAACATTTTATTGAACTAAGTTGAAAACTATTCCACATGTAGTGTAGACCTCCTACTAGTACATATTTTTCTAATCTTTTTCTAAATTCTTCAGACAGAATGAGTACACATCTTCCTTTATTGTTGCAACAGCATCCACAATTTCTTCTTTGATTAATCTACGTCGTTTTCGAAATCGTTTGCATATACTTTTGCTTTAAATACTCCCATAAGAAGTAATCCAACGGGGTTAGATCTGGCGAACGCGCAGGCCATGCTGTTTGCCCATGGCGGCCAATACACCTGTCGTGGAAGTGATTGTCTAACTAGAATTGAAGAATTACTGGGCATCCATCTTGCTGTAAATTTATTTTTCTTCTATATTGTAAATTTTCATTGTCCAGTTCGAACGAAACAAAATTATTGAAAATTTTTAAATAAGTACCGCTTATTCTGTGATACATTTTGTCGCACCAAACAATTTAAACTTTTGACTATTAGTGGTAATTCGGAAATTAGGATTTTTCTGAGTCCAGTACCTACAATTCTGAGACGAGACTACCCCATTAGTAGTAAAAGTAGGTTCGTCCGTGAATAAAATGTTTCGATGAAAAATTTTCTCACCCATAGTTAAACGAAGAGCATAATCTCCAATTTGAAGTTTGTGAAGAACGTGAATGAATAAAATTTTTTGCCGACTAAAATCCTCTGAATGTGAGATTTGCTACCACCTAAAATTGATCATTTCTTAACGACCACCTTGGGTGTTCTTGTACAGAGTCTAAATCTATAACAGTAGCAGCGTCATCTTCATTTAATTGTTCTTTGGTTCTTTTGATATTTTTTACATCCCCAGTGGAATCAAATTTATAAGTTAATTTACGTACTGCCATACTGCTTTGCAAGTCACTTTAATATCTGAATACTTCTCATTTTAAACTTCTATTGCCTATTTATAAGAAACATTTCCAATTCCACAGCATTTGACCAAGTAAATTCGTTGTTCCAGGGTTAGCATATCCCACCCCAACAAACATCCCTCGATATCAATCCTTTCCTCCCTTAAGGAATCCTGCACCGGGAAAACAAACAAGCTGGTAAACTCTATACATTCATTAACACCATCTACAAAAAACATACAGTTTTATCAAATAACAAAGTATTTTAAGCAGATTTTTGTGATTTAATTTCCCTGTATGAATATTCATATCACCGTAACATCCTGTTCTCCTGTTACTTCAAAGCAAATCCCATATCAAATTATAACTTTATAAATTTTTATAAAGAATAAGTTTTTCTTGGAAAATCAGTACCTATCGCTTCTAACCGCGTGCACATTATAGTGGAAGTAGATACGTCTTTCTTTTACTAATTCTCTGTTTTCTTTCTTGCTCTCGTTTGTCTCAGAACCCATATATAAAACTACATGCCGAATCTGTATATAACTTATACAAGGATGGCCCACATAATACAGTTCTGTACTTTTGCTCGGAAACCGTAAGAGCTACGACTAAAAGTTTTATACAAAAGTTGTTTGATACCAAGCAAATTTTTATTTTATGATATCTTTGTTTATACAGGAGGTGTATATATTAGTTTTTCTTGTGAGGTCAACTTTGTTATTTTAAGTGAAACACCCAGTATATACAAAAACATAGCTCTTACAGTGTCCGAGAAAAATAAAGACAGAATCATCTTACTTAGGTCAACCTCTGTACCTTCTACAAAAAGCTTCCGCAAAATTTTAAATTTATAAAATGTATCGCACCGTTTTCTAGTAAAAGGCAAGAAACGAGCCTGATAACTGACTTTTTCCAAAAAGGTGATAAAAAGTTCTCACCTTCAAAAAATTCTATCTCGGTCATTATTTATTGTACAAAGAAACTAAAAATAAAATTATATAAAAAAAATATTTTTAAGAAAAAACTTTTTGCAAAAACTACTGAAAAATAAAAATAATTTTTTTTAAATTCATACACCTGGAAACCAAAAGCTTTGGGGATGGTCATATAGCGCTATTGCATAGTTACTTTGCTCAATTCACCGCCCCCAAAGCTTTTGGTTTCCAGGTGCATGAATTTTAAAAAAATTATTTTTACTTTTTAGTAGTTTTTGCAAATAAAAGCTTTTTCTTAAAAATATTTTTTTTATATAATTTTATTTTTTACTTTTTAGTCTTATTTTACAGACAGACCGATAAAACCTTTCATTTGCCTCCGCCATCCACCCCTTCCCTCTCCCGCCTTATCACCTCTCCAACACTACTTCCCACCCCTTTCCCACCTCTTCCCTATGTGCTGTTTTGCAATTCATAAATAAAATGCCTTCTATCTTAAAATAATATGTTGAGAAACGCCTGTTTCGCTCAGGAGGGCAGGTACCTTGCCTCCCTGTAAGATTAATTTTAAGCTCTAAATTGCAATTATTGGCACCGAACTGCAGGTGCGTACCGCCAGTTATCAAGCAAAACCTTTTTATTATTGTATTGCACTTTACTCCCTTTATCCTGAATATGGTGATCATTTCTTTCAGATAAATAGGTATACAAATAGGGCTATTTCTTAACTAGGGTGGAATAACATCATTTATATTATTACTATCATAAAAACGTGGCACTCGCTAATATTCTCGTACCCATGCCTTCTTATCGTTTTTCTAATACCTGTACCCACAAACTAACCATAAAATTTCCTTCCCTATACACAACAATTTGTAGATAGATATTTATATTATTTCTCACTTTGAACTGTACTTTATAATATAACTATGAATTGAAAATTGACAAAACTTTAATGCATCTGCCCATTTGAACCGTAACTAATTTAAGATAATATAATACAAACATTTATTTATTAGGGGCACTTGTCCATTTTTTAGACTAGAGAATGGGATGACTCTGAAAACAACCTATTTAGCAACGCTGAAGGTCCATATACTTTATAACTTTCACCCAAACTGAAGGGTATCTATGATAGTTTTCTAATAAATAAAATCAAGTAGAATGGTGTGGTAATCAACCCTAATTTAACCCTTTGTTATAATTAAAGTAATTGTACAAATTCAACTAAATATACTAACGTTGAAATACAACGTTACCATATGTAATAATTCATACAAAATAAATAAGGTAATAAATGATATTTTTAAATCATAGTACCTATTAAACTATTTCATAATCTAATATTTAGAATCAAAAGATTGTAAATCAAATGACATTTATATTTTATGAAACTGATATTTTACGCGCTTGTTGTTTTGAAATACACATTTTTGTGATTTTAACATGTTTTAAGGGAAAGTACAGTACCTAGAGGTAAAAAATATGTAAAATCTCGGAATAATCTCACAAGTAATGATAATTTTTCTTTATGGGTTATTATTGTAGTAAAAGGTGTCATCTTCAGTTTCTATATGGTCCGGATACTTGCTCTTACCTTCAAGGGGTGAAAATCACCTCTAAAATTTAGATATTTAATATTTGCTGATTTGTTTTTGAAACGTGAAGTTTTTGGGATCGCTAATTACGAATCATTACGAAGTCAAAATTAAAAAATTAGGCAAGTGTTTTAAATAGACAAAAAAAATGCGTATCTAAGTTATGTTATATGTTAACAAAAAACAGTATTTTTGAGAAAAGAAATGTAATTGCATAATTACAATAACAAAATGGCCGCATTTTGTTTAAAAAAATGTGAAAACGCATGTTGTTTCTTTATTTTTTATGATACAGAAACAAACGAAAAATTATTTTAAAGACCGATAAATTATCTTTAATTCTGTTTCTTAGAAATTTTGATGGGCGTGTGTGATATTTTCTAAGATATTCAACATTTGAACTAAATACTTTTTCCTATAAATGTTCAAATGCCATCTTTATACTTAAATATGTACGAAACTATCCTACTTTATTTTCAATGTATAGGCTTTATTTTTGATCTCTACAATTTTTTCGCTAAAACTAATATTTATTGAGATATTTGCAAACAATAAAAACATTTACGTTTTATCGAAAATCCCTATATAATTTAACCTGCAATTTTTTTCTAAAGCAAGCGTTGTAGACGGACGAAAAACTTTGAGTATCTGGATCATATCATACGTTAACGAAAAACAGTATGCGGGAAAATATTTTTTTTAATTACTGATTACTTACATTAACAAAATGGCGACAATTTTATTTAAAAAATGTGAAGAAGCACATTGTCTTTGTCATAACTTCTATGTTATAGAGTTAATAAAAAATCATTTGATTAATAGTCTTTCATTTTGGTGGTTAGCATTTTTGACGTAAGTGCCCTAGTCTCTGAGATTTAAACCAAATACCTCATCGCTCAATTTAGTAGCTTTCTTATTTGTCTCTAGCATGTTTTCGCTCAATGTTGTTACTTCAAGTTATTTGACGAAAATCGTTTTTAAATACCCTTTCAAGTTAAAATCCCAATTTTCAAGTCGTTACAACTTAAATACTATTAATTTGGTTGAGTGGCAGAATAGCCTACGGCTAAACTCCGTCAGGACATTAAAATAAATGAGGCGATAAAAAAATTATATAAAAAGTTGCATATAGAACATGTTCTTCTCCAAATTTGATTATCTTTCAGCTCCAATGTTTTTGTTTTTTTTTTTTTTTTTTTTTTTTTTAGGTGCCACACCCTGAAAAGGGTAGTATCCACCCCCTATAAATTAGCAAACACCCTCATAATATAGAAACTTTTACTTGATGCATTTATTATTAAGTTGCCAAAAATGAACGAAATCTAATTCATATGACATTATTCCGAAGTTAAAACCTGTAGTTACTGTACTATATTATTAAATATTATTTTTGTATATGCTTTACAATTAGTCAAACTATCAATAATAGACGTCAGTTACCATCGGTAATGCACAGAAAGTCATTCCGACAAATTTTAGGTTTGTCAAATTATGGTAATGTCATGATATTTGAGAATTAATAATTTGTGTATTTTAAATTATACTGTCTTACAAAAACACCTGTGTTGTTGAAAAAATCATGCGTGTATGATGAGAAAAAAGTACCTTCTCCAATTTCGCATAGCTTATAGCAATTTCTATGCTCATGCGGAGAACCTACTTTCCACTATTAACACACAATTATACATAACTACACTATAGGTATAGGTACTATTTCATAAAATAAAAATATCAACTTATTTATAATCACTTCATTCCAAATTTCCAAATATTATAATATGAAACAGTGTAGTACGTTATTCATGAAATATCTGTTACCTACTAGCTGAATAACCCGGCCTTTCTCGGAATTCGAAAGCAATATCTTTCAACCCCTGTATCTCACCCCTGGTTAACAGTTTTTTTCCGTCGTTTTGAGAGTAAAATTCAACGGTCTAGCTCATCGGAAAGTTAGTTTTCATTTTCAGACAAACGTGCATTAAGCTTTAAATGTCATAGATTACCTACCTTATTTTACAGCTACAAACTGTTATAATACGAGAAATGTTTAAAAAATTATATTGTCAAATTCTGAAAATAGTCAGAGGAGTAGTCAGAGGAGTATTATTTGATCTAGTTCTTTGAAATATTAATTTATTTTTCTTAAATGACAAAAAATATATTTAAAAAGTTTAAAATTTAATATAAAAATCGGAATCTACGTAAAAAATTATTTAGCTTTAAAAAAACGTATAAATACTCCACTTAAACCTCACGCTACTTCAGAATATATAGTACGAAATATATTTTACGTATTGCATGTATTATCAATTATCATTCTCGGTCATGTTGGAGGCCAAAATAACTATTTTATTTTTATTTAAAAGTGCATAAGGGCAGCAGTGTATCTTAGTAAATAATTGACAGAGGATTTTTTTTATTGTTCCTCTTTCGATATATTATTAGTATATATGAAAATTTTATGTAATAGTGAACGATTTATATATGATTCTTTTTATAAAAAAAATATATAAGGCCGAAAAAAACGGTTAATAGTGGTTAAAATGACTTTTGGTATCTTAAGTATATAAAAATGATACAGTTTGAAAAATCTTGCATCTATTCCTTTATTGCAACTCAATTTTTAATTTTGTTATTGTTTTTTGGGCGTTCTAATGAATAAATTGAATTGAAACTTGTTATGGAAGAGTAGGCCTATTAGGCATACACTATCAAGTTTTGTCACAATCTAACATTTTCTTTTTTTACAGACTTTTTCTTTTGTACGAAGAAAAGAAATAATGTACATATACATTATTTAGGTCTTACTCAAGCTAACTTTCATACTCATAACAAAATATCTAATTTCTTTATATTGAGGGAATATGCAAATATAATGGTGTATTGGGTAAACAAATTCTTTAAAATACAAATTATTGTTAAATTTATTAAAACAACTGCCTATTCTTGCTAATACTAGAAGAAACTGAACTATATAATAGATTTCACAGAATTATGTAGGAGAAAAATACGGAAATTAGAAAAAAATTAAAAACTTACTAAAACAACTTGCACACTGAATAATCAAAAACGAGACCCCAAAATGTTAGCTATGAATCATTTTATACAATTAAATTTCATTTAGTAGCAATTATTAGCATTGTTTTG
This sequence comes from Rutpela maculata, assembly GCA_936432065.2. Classification (NCBI taxonomy): domain Eukaryota; kingdom Metazoa; phylum Arthropoda; class Insecta; order Coleoptera; family Cerambycidae; genus Rutpela; species Rutpela maculata. The sequence continues at coordinate 127,580,733 of OW386293.2, forward strand.
ATGTATTCTACAATCATTTGTATTTTAAAGTGTTTCTACATTTTTTTCTTTACCTAATATACTATTATAATTGTGTGTTCAGAAGTTAAGCATCAATATAAATATTTAAAAAACCTAGGTAATTTCTCATTAGTATGGAAGTTACCTTCAGTAATACCTAAATAATGTCTATACAGGGTGATATGTAAGTCGATAAAACCCTTTTAGGAACTTACAGAATAAGTCATTTGGAATATATTTCGCCAGACTTATCTTGGTACAAAGTCTTACGGTTTTCGAACTATTCGCCAGTTTGAATTTTTTTGAATAAATGTCGTAGATCCATTTTTATAAGCTAATGAGAGCTGCTATGTCTGTTCTTTCAGTTTATTCTCTTGCTCTAATATGTATTTTTTCTGGTCAATACCTTAACGATTATCTAAAGATGAAGTAAAGATTAATAGAAAACTACGCTATTCACAGGGTGTATTTTTGGAAAACAGGGCAAACCTGTAAAAGTCAGGGAATTTGATTTTGGTCAGAGAAATCAGGGAAAAGTCAGGGAATTTATAAATTTTTTTCACAAAAAAATATGTTTTATTGTTTCAGAATTGTTAGCTACATATTTTGTGTGGATTATCCATTGAGTCACGATGTCCTATTTCTAGGACATTTTTTTCAAAAATGGGTGGGGGAAAATTTTTAAAGAAAGTATTAAAAATTATATTAAACAACTTATGTGCAAAATTGAAAAGTCGTGACTGAAAGTTGTTCCCATCTTGCGCCACCCCGCTCGTTAAAAAATGTTTTCCATTTCACCACCCGCTCAATTTTCATTTTTCGAACAGAAAATTTTTCTGGAATTTTTATTGAAAAGTCCTGGTATACCTGGAAAAGTCAGGGAATTTCAAAATTGTGAATTTGTATACACCCTGTATTCAGACACTTAAAAAAATTTAAATGGCATTATTAATCTTTACTTTAACTTTAGATAATCGTTAACGTATTGAACATAAAAAAATTATATTAGAGCAAGAGAAAAAACCGCTGCCCAAGGAATCACTACTTCCACATCCAGATTTTCTATCCAAGTCACTCACAACGAAAAAATTTTGTATGTGGAAATAATTGTTTATGGAACTTTAACAATATAATATTTGAAACCCTCAACCACAAAAACCCATAAAATGATACCCCACATCGGCAGTGGGGAAGGGGTGGTGATGGGGGGTGGTTGGTAGTGGGGGTGGATGAAGTAAAAAAATATTTTAAGGCTTCTGGTTCTTGTACACACACTAAATCACAATTTTTTTCATCTCCTTTAATAATGGGCTGGGGGTGGTAATGGGGGTGGCTAATGCCAATTTTTTTTTTTGAAACCTTAGCTTCTCTTGTATATACTAAATACCAATTTTATGGACTATTACCTGCTTGATTTATCTATTTACCCCAAATTTACACCAATTTACCCCCCAACCCTTAGGAACGGAACAAGACGAAAATATAATCTAATTCTAGATCTCGTTAAAGTACATATGTGTACCAAATTTCAAGTCAATATCTCAAACGGTTCCAGAGTAAACGGGCGCACAAAAAAAGCTACAGACCGACAGACAGACAGACAGAATTGTTTTTTCGCTCAAACTTAAAATCTCGACGTTTCATGACATTCTAAGTCTATTTGAACAATAAAAATTTTTAAATTTTTTTTTGTCGTTACTATACTTCCACTGGATGTGGAAGTAAAATTCGGATCTACACGATTTTTCGAAAAAAATCCCAATTGGCGATTAGTTCGGAAACCTTGAGTTTGTACTAAGGTAAGCGAGGCTAAATATGTTCTAAAGTACTTATCGACCTACCCTGTATATTGTCTAAATGAAGATAATTTTTTTTTTTACCATTGTAAAATACATGTAAAAACCTAAAAACCTGCATTTTGAAAAAATATATATTCTACGAATCTATGCAATTAAACAATAATAAACGATTAAAATTTCGAAATCTTTTTTTTAATTTTTAGTCGTTTAGATAAATATTTTATGCTAAAATTTGGCACAAAGGTTTAGTTCAATAATGGGCATATTTCCACAAACTTTTGTTAAAATGGATGCATTATTACCTTATATTTCTTAAATTGTCAAAAAAGGCAATTTTTGGTGGTTTTTATTTTCTTACAAATTAACAAATTATCAGAAAGTTTTTTCATAGCCTTTTGCTATTTTTATTTCTGCGATACGATTATTAGAACCGTATATCTCCTTGTGATCATAAGGAAAAGAGCAGAAAATTTCAGTGTTGAAAAATAAATTGTTAAAATTTTACAAGAAGCAATGCACCACCGATTTAATCGAAAACTTTCCATGGCACTTGTTATTATATCTACAACAAATTAAAATAATAAAATTGCTGCAGCCAGAGAATTTCTTATTCACCTACTTTGTTGCTTAATTTTACTCCACTATATATGATTTAAAATGTGAAAAATTTATGACTGTACATTATAGCAAATTGAGAAACTATTAGTTACACATTTAAAATAACTACGAAAGCCAATGCTGTAGACTCTAGAGCCTGGTCGATTTCCAGATGTTTGTTAGGTATGTACCTTTCTAACAATTCCCGCCAAATCCGTACAATGGTCAGCAGTCACTTGTTTAGGAAACTACTAGCAATGGTAAAATCTACAATTTAAATCTTTAGAGATGGTCCGCAATTTTTGATTATTTATTAATTGGTTGTTCAATTTTTTTTTATCTGATTTGGGAATATTTAGTACGTCTCATTTTTTTATTATGTATTTACGTGTTCGATAATAAAGAATACTTCGCAAGGATATCTTTAAAAAAATTTGCTGAAGCTAGTTTTAGAGTTTAATAAATCAATGATATTCAACCTAAAATTGCTTACTTTAAATAAAAAATATACAGGGTGGTCACCCCAAAAATGGGAAGGAGAACGATAATATTTCACATGTAGTTATCACAATTGCCAAGTAAGAACAATAATATCTTGCACATAGTTAACACAACTGTCAAGGAAAAAAATACGAAAATATACAGGGTGGTCACCTAAAAAAATAATAATGAAAAAAATGTGGGGGAGATATCGTATGTACAGGGTGGTCGCGCGAATGTTAGACCCTCATTTAACTTCGTTATTTTTGGAGTTACGTAAAAAAGTTAAAAATAAAAGTTAAAGAAAATCACTTGTATTTTCCAAAAACATTTCAGAAAAATAATTGAAAGTCGAATTTCGGATATATGAACTTTACTTTGGTTTTTTTTAATGGAACACCCTGTATATTTTTACATCATCTGAAAGGCCATAAAAAAAACTTTTCAATGATATATGCAACATAGTATTTATCTTAAAAAAAATGTGTCTAATTTACTTTAAATTTACAATTTATCAAAATAACCGTGGGTAACAAAAGTATGTAATTTAATGTGAACAATACTTTAGTTCTGTCAAGATATTTGTTGGTAACTAATTTTACTTTGTTTTAAATAAAATGGAAAATTTCAGTGATTGATATAAATTTTTCGGACCATCAGAGCTTAATGATAACAAAATGTAATATTTAGTATGGTTTTTAAGAAAAATATTATGTTTTATATATCATTAAAAAGCCTCTTTTACGGCCTTTCTGACGGTGTAAAAATATATGGAGTGTTCCGTTTAAAGAAACCAAAGTAAAGTGCATATCTCCGAAATGCGACTTTCAATTATTTTTCTGTAATGATTTCTGGAAAATACATATTATTTTTTATAACTTTTATTTTTGAACTTTTTTACGTAACGAAGTTTAAGGTTCTAACGTTCGCGCGACTACCCTGTAGTTAACATAACTATCATAACTGCTCTCCAAAAGTCAAATTTCAACACTCGTTTTTCAAAAATCGATGAGTCATCAACACAAGACTGACGGTTTTGATTGCCTCATAAAAATTTTAATAATTTATGTTGCAATATTAAAATTTTCTGCTATTTTTCTTAATATAATCTTTGGTTTTCGTATATGGTTAGTTATAGTTGTGCTCTAAATTTGCCTTTTAAATAAAGTTTTCTTAAGTCGGACTTTTTATTTATGTTTCGACTCAGGTTGATTCTGGGAGCTTCTACATCTACAACAGCAATTTTGGATGGGCCATGACCCACCCTGGCCCCAACGTAGTTCCGTGCCTCTAATGTATATAAAGTAAATATACTAAAATTGTAATTCTAGAACTTGAGTATCTGCAAAAATAATCGAGTTAAATGTAGGTTGTGGGGTGTTCCCGAAAAGACCTCTACCAAATCTATATGAAAATTTGGGACTGAAAATTCCAACATTCAGTATAAAAAGTATAGTAGTGGTGGTATGATAGAAAATAATAATATTTTTTGCGTTGTGTTTATTCTAATTTGTGAAAAATTTTCCCCAAAGATTAAAAATAAATTTATTATTAGTGTTTTACTTTTTATGAAAAAAAAAAAAAAGAAAAGAAAATTGATACATAACTATATTTTCTAAATTTAATCAAATGTTGAATTTAAGCTTTTTGTGCAATTCTGTAAAACTATAGGTAAAATTTTACAATAAAAAAATGGCTACGATTTTTTTTTATTTTTCCATTTATTCTGATATCGCAGGTAGCTTTGTGTTTGAAGGGGGTGAATGGTATTTTGCCCATAAGTAGTTGTGAAATTAGACAAGTAATTTAATGCACTTCATATTTTTCCTTCTTCTTAAGAGATTGCATTGCAACTGAAGAACTAATTCCTAATAACTCTATAAAAGTATTTATCACTTCCATTTGTCCAGTCTGCAAATCTATTTTTAGAATCCCCCACATTTTGGGAATAAGCATATCACTAACACACGTACTGCGCATCGTATTAGTTTGGTATTCTTTCACATTTCCAACCAAATAAGGATCTATTTTTAGAATCCTCCACATTTTGGGGATAGACATATTATTAACACAAGTGTTGATATTATTTGCGTTTTGAATGAAATACTAATCGATTCTTAGAATCCTCCACATTTTGAGAATACGCACATTATTAACACACGTGCGGTGTGAATTGACGATTTGCATGAAAGAAAGTTTGGTAAAAAGTGTCATGACGCACAATATAATGGTATCACTGTAATTCACTGCACATGTTGGCCAACTCGTCTAATTTCCAAACTTTGCAACAATTAAATACCTATAATATAATAATCATAACATTGTTTTCATTATCTTTAAACCTACTTCCACTGAATATAATTCATCTTTATTAGGTTGTTTCGTAGTCTACAATATTTAAAAAATGTCAAATTATGCAATTTGTCAATCACTGCTGCCAACTCTTCTAGTAAACTGAGAGTTGGAAACAGTGTTTGACAAATTGCATAATTCGACATTTTTTAAATATTGTAGACTACGGAACAACCTAATAAAGACTATTTATATTCAATGGAAGCAGGTTTAACATTAAAGATAATGAAAACGATGTTATGATTATTATATTATAGGTATTTAATTGTTGCAAAGTTTGGAAATTAGACGAGTTGGTCAACATGTGCAGTGAATTACAGTGATACCATTATACTGTGCGCCATGACACTTTTTACTGAACTTTCTTTCGTACAAATCGTCAATTTGTTACTTTTCCATTTATACTTTATCTTTACATGCATCATAGTGGTCCAAAGTTTTAAATTTGGTCATTTATAAGCTTTCTTAAAAAAAGATAGCGACAAACGGTCACCTTCGTATGACTGTTAGGGTAAATGTCGGCAATTTATAAATATTTGACATAATACAGGAACTTCCATAAAGTCATGACACATCAAATATGCATTTTTAAAATAATACAGCCTATATATTTTTGCATTTTTTAATTCTATGAAATTTTGTGTATATAATTTTTGTTTTCGAGATATTCACAATTGAATATCAGCATTTTGCACATTTTATGAGGCTGTAAAAACAAAACGGTTTAAATAAGAATGAAAGTGCCTGCACATTTCGACTTTAGTTTTTAATAATCTATATAATAATGACAGCTAAGCGGGACATACTTCCTGCTAAATCGAAAGCAGACATTATTGGATAGAATATTAGAAAATAAGATTTTGTTCCAAATCAAACCGTTTAGATTTTACAGCCTCACAAAGTACGAACGATGCTGATTTCAATTGTTTTTTGAGGTTTTTCAGAATTAAGGCGGGCTTTTTGTGCACTTGAACTATTGTTTAAGTCTTATTTACATTAACGTCCTGGAGGAGTTTAGCTATAGCTATTCCACAACTGAACCAGGATGCGTACACATAGATAATATCTCAACATCTGAATGTACTGAGTGTACATTCAGTATAAAAAGTATAGTAGTAGTGGTTGTCAAAAATTTTTCCTAGAGATTAAAAATTAAATTCAAAGTTATTATTAGTGTTTTATTTTTTATGAAAAAAAAAAAAATAATAATAAAAACTCCATATCTTCTGAATTTAATCAAATGTTGATTTTACGCTTTTTGAGCTATTCTGAACAACTTCTATCAGTAAAATTTTACAATAAAAAAATGTCTACGATTTTTTTAAATTTTCATTTATTTTGGTATCTCAAGTAGCTTTGTGTTTGAAAGGAATGGTATTGTACCCATAAGTAGTTGCGAAATTAGACAAGTAGTTTTAGTTACCAAATCTTAATGCACTTTATATTTTTCCTTCCTCTTAAGAGATTGCATTAGAACTGAAGAACTAATTGCCAATAACTGTATAAAAGCATTTATCACTTCCTTTTGTCCAGTCTGCAAATCTATTTTTAGAATCCTCCACAATTTGGGAATAAACATATCACTAACACACGTACTGCCCATCGTATTAGTTTGGTATTTTTTACATTTCCCCAACCAAATAAGAATCTATTTTTAGAATCCTCCACATTTTGGGAATAGACATATTATTAACACACTTACGTGTTGATATTTGCGTTTTGAATGGAATAGAAATCTATTCTTAGAATCCTCCACATTTTGAGAATACGCACATTATTACTAACTTACTTTTGCATTTATACTTTATCTTTACATGTATAGTGGTCCAAAGTTTTAAATTTGATCATTTATAAGCTTTTTTGAAAATGATAGCGAAAAACTGCCATCTTCATATGAATGTCAGGGTAAATGCCGGCAATTTACAAATATTTGAGGTGATACAGGGTCTTTCACAAAGTCATACCACATCAAATATGTATTTTTTATGTACCTTAAGTTTCGAACGTTCACTTGAACGAATTTCATAGGAAAAAGCAAAATTAATAAAGCCACACTTCGATTTACCTAGGTGGAAAAATTTAAGTAAGTATTGTGGATATTATCGCCAGCAAATATGGCAATGAAGTGTTTACGCCTAAATCGAGGGTTTTATTAACGTTTCTTTCTCATCTAAAATTCGTTCAAGTGAACGTTCGAAACTTCAGGTACATATATTTTTTAATAATACAGCCTATATATTTTTGCATTTTTGAATTCTATGGTGAACTCATATGAAATTTTGTGTATATAATTTAATTGTTTTCGAGATATTCACATTTGAATATCAACATTTTACGTATTTTGTGAGGCTGTAAAACAAAACGGTTTAAATGAGAACGCTTGCACATTTCTGTTTTAGTTTTGATTAATCTATATATTAATTTATGTAACAATGCTAAACGGGAAGTGACCCAAGACCAGAAAGATATACTGCCTGCTAAATCGGAAGCAGCCATTATTGGGTAGAATATTAGAAATTAAGATAGAAATGTGCAACTCCTTTGTTCAAAATCACACCGTTTAGATTTTACAAGTACGAAAAATGCTGATTTCAATTTTTTAAAGATTTTTTTGAGTCTTATTTATATTAACGTCCTGGCGGAGTTTAACTGTAGCTATACCAGCACTGAACCAAGACACGTACACATAGACAATATCTCAACACTAATTTTCTGCGACATTGCCATCTGCCGCAGCTGAGACATGCGGTCTAGCCCAGTGCTACCGTCTCAGCAACACGTGAAAGAAGCCACTACTCATCCATACCCTAGCCAGGATCCGAACCCGGGACCCCGTGGTCGCAAGCTTAAGATTTTATGCTCTGTGCCGTTGATTTGTTGTCAAATCACACATACCACATTTGACTTCAAAGCCAGAACTTAAATTTTTAGTTGAAATTCGGCCACAAAATAACCACAACTATTTTAAACAAGTTTTTATAAAAAAAACGGTTGGTCCTATTATATTTAACAAAGGGGGCCTTTTTGTGCAAATTTGATAAGGAAATCATATCCCGGTACCAAAATTAAAAAAGGAAACCGAAGAAAAAAAATTGGATTACCTATAAGAGAGATTGAAATTCATATTGGCCAGTATCAAGAAATAATAACTTTTATTGATACTATATAACGTACCGTAAAATTTCATCACTCTAGGACTAAGGGATCCTGAAATATTGAATAAAAATATATAAAAGTATTTACGCAAAACTTCCCTTTCTATTTAGCATCTTTCTTTTATTCAATATCTTGTCTGTATGATGAATACCCTGTATGTATTTTTTAACTAAAAGTATATCAGGTTTTCTTCCTGGCAATAGTGACAACCACATTCCAAATATTATTTTCCTCTGCCTAGAGTGACCACACTATATAGTTTTCACTAAAGCTTGTGATAACTACGTGCGAAATATTATTGCCCTCCGTAAAAATTTTTTCATTATTTCTTTTTAGGCGACCCCCTAGATCTTTCACGCAATTGTATTTACTACATGCGAAATATTAGCGTCTTCTCTCACATTTTTTTCCATTATTTCTTCAGGGTGACCACCCTCTAGATCTTATGTATATAAAAGAATACCATGACTCGCTGACTGACTGACCGATCTATCAATGCACAGCTCAAACCGTTGAGTCTAGAAACTTCAGATTTTCAATAGGTATTCCTCAAATATCGTAGGCAACCACTAAGAAGAGATTTTTCGAAATTCGACCCCTAGGAGGGTGAAAGAGAGGGTTAAAAATTTTAGACTTTTTCGGAAATGGTTAGATCTAGATGCATGCAAATTTGGCAGAACTATTTTTTGTTGAAATATATTAGATACGTATAATACGAAATTTCGATATTCACTTTTTGAAGGAGTGAAAGCGGGGATGGTAGTAGGTTTGATGCATAGTGGGTTTTGTCGAGTACTACAGATGCGCAATGGGTTTCCTAGAGTACAGTGGATGGGCAGTGGGTTTCCTCGAGTACAATGGATGCGCAGTGGGTTTCCTCGAGTGCAATGAATGCGCAGTGGGTTTCTTCGAGTACTATGGGTGGACAGTGGGTTTCCTCAAGTGCAATAGATGCGTAGTGAGTTTCCCTGATCACTATGGATTTGCAGTGAGTTTTCTCGAATACTATCGATGCACAGTGGATTTTCTCGAATGCAATGGATGCGCAGGATGGAATTAGATTATATTTTGATCTTACTCCGTTGAAGAGTTGAGACGTAAATTGGGGTAAGTGGGGGTAAATAAGTAAATCAAGCAAGTAAGAGTCCATAAAACTGGTATTTAGTATATATAAGAGAAGGTCTCAAAAAAATTTTAGGAATTAGCCACCCCCAATACCACCCCACCCCACTATTAAAGAGGGTGAAAAAAATAAAATTGCAAGTTAGTGTGTGTACAAGAAACAAAGGCCTCAATTTTTTTTTACTTCATCCATCCCTACTACTGTGTGTCTAGCTTCTACGATTTCGGATTAGAATACCATGCAACCTGTACGGTGTTTATATATCTTCTATTATTTTTTTGATTCTATAATAACTGGGTTACCTTGAATAGGATGGATGCGCAGTGGGTCTCCTCGAGTACTAATTGGTGCGCAGTAGGTTACCCCAAGTAGTATGAATGCGCGGAGCGTTCCCTCGAGGAATATGGATGCACAGTAGGTTTCCTCAAGTATTAGGAATGCGCAGTGGCTTTCGTCGAGTACCATTGATGAGCAGTAGGTTACCTCAAGTAGTATGGATGCGCAGTGGGTTTCTTCGAGTACAATGGATGGTCAGTAGGTAACCCCAAGTAGGATGGTTGTACTGTAGGTTACCTCGAGTAGTATGGATGCGCAGTGGGTTTCCTCGAATAAAATGGATGCGCGTTGAGTTACCCCAAGTAGTATTGATCCACAATGGCTTCCCTCCTTCAGTTAGATGAATGCGCAGTGGGTTACATAGAGTAGTTTGGAAGCGCAGTAGGTTTCCTCAAGTATTATCGATGCGCAGTGGCTCTTCTCGAATAGTATTGATGCGCAATAGGTTGCCTCAAGTAGTATGGATGCATAGTGTAGTTCCTCGTGTAAAATGGATGCGCAGTGAGTTACCTCTTTTTTGTGCGCACGATTACGCTGGAACTGTTTAAGATATTGACTTGAAATTTGGTACACGTATGTACTTTAACGAGATGTTGGTACTAGATTATATTTTGATCCTATTCTATTGAAGAGTTGAAGAGTAAATTGGGGTAAATGGGGACTTGGATGGAAAATCTGGATGTGGAAGTAGTGATTCCTTGGGCAGCGGTTTTTTTCATGTTTTTTTTGTCATTACCTCAACAAACTGAAGGTATGACCAAATTTTCAGAATTTTGACCATCCAAATCCTTATTTTGAACAATTATGTGACATACCGTTGGGTATATTTTTACACATATTTTAACACATTCCTCCACTGTTAATAGATCACCGTAAAAGTATACACACCGATAGGGGGCGCTGAAACCAATAAATTTAAATCCTCCACAATTAATGATGAATCAGATTTTCACACACTGACCATAATCCCAAATTCTGGAGGATTTTTTTTTATTGCGTTTCTGTGCAAAGCAGGCATCGAGAATCTCATTGCAGCGATAAAAAATTGTCGATGACTGAGAAATCCTCGACAATTCGGTCATCCTCGACAATTCAGTTCTATTCACAGAGTGTTCCTCCACAGTTAATGTAATGCATACACACACACACACACACACACACACACACACACACACACACACACACACACACACACACACACACACACACACACACACACACACACACACACACACACACACACACACACACACACACACACACACACACACACACACACACACACACACACACACACACACACACACACACACACACACACACACACACACACACACACACACACACACACACACACACACACACACACACACACACACACACACACACACACACACACACACACACACACACACACACACACACACACACACACACACACACACACACACACACACACACACACACACACACACACACACACACACACACACACACACACACACACACACACACACACACACACACACACACACACACACACACACACACACACACACACACCAGACACCAGACATTTTTCAAAAACAACTTTTTTGGGTTCCTGGGACCTCAAAACGTAAAGATTTGATCTTATCTCAATTTTCGATTTTGGACTAATTGTAGTAACCTCCCACAATTTTATTGTGGGGAGGTTAATAATTGATAATATTCAATAAAATTTTGGAGAAATATAGCTCTTATAAAATACAACCACCACTTAAAATTTCAAATGATTATTAAAACGGCTCAAATATACAACGGTTGCTAAAACTTTGTGGAATCCTGCCATCAAAACGAAGAAATGTGTACGATGGCTGAAATTGTAGCTTTTTATAAGTACTTTAAGATCAATGAGAATTTTATTCAAAATTTAAAACCTTTTTATCGCAGTTGTTTATAATTTTCGAAATTGTTACAAACAAATCTAAATAACTCTCTGTTTCTTTATGAAATCAAAATAAATACCTTTTTTAATTTGTCCTCTGCTGAAAGGAGTTCAAGTCAAAGTTTTATTTCTTGAAGTTGACCAGACTACGCTCCGTCCTGTCATTCAACTGTCGCATCGCATCGCATCGCATCGCATCGTATTGTATTGTATTGTACTGTACTTTGCCGTGCCGTGCCCTGCCGAGCCGTACTGTATTGTATTGTATTGCTTCCGAAATATATTTTTTTATTGTATCAGTACTATTAAAAGTTTTACAAAGCTGTATACATGAACATAAGGGTAGTTGTTCAAGTTAGGTTGGTTTACTATTTTCGTGACAAAAATTAGAAAAGTTATAAAAAAATTTTAAATGTGCATTATATTCTCAAAGCCGCTTTATTCGATATTATTTTAACAATTGTAGCTTTGGATTATCTTCAAATAGCAGAAACAAAATAATAAGCATTGTAGAACAACCAGCCCAAATTTCAAGAAGAAATATCGACTTGTTTATTTATAAGTGACCTAAACGTAAACATTAACGTATCTCAGCTCCAAATGCAAGTAGAGCATTATAAGTTGGCTTTTTTAATCTACTTTCATTACTCCTTTACCGTTTTTGATTTCATAAAAAACCAGAGAGTTACTTGAATTTGTTTATAACTAAACTAACACTTCGAAAACTATAAACAACTGCAATAAAACGGGTTTAAATTTTGAAAAAAAAAATGTTTTTCTCAGTGATCTTAATAAAGTACTTATAGAATGCTACAATTTGAGTCATCGTACATATTTCTTGGTCTTGATGGCAGAATTTCACAAGGATGCAAAGTTTTAGCAACAATTGTAAAGGGCATAGCAGGATAAGCATGTGTTAGGTGCCCCCGCACCAATCGGGTCGAAATTTTTAGCACAAGTTGATAGTAGTGTTAGATGAAATTTCCCATAATATTATTTTTGGAAAACCATTTTTACGGGAGTTATGGGGGTAAAAAGAAAAATGAAAAAAATTTTTTTTCTCGAGAACGGATAAACTGATTTTCATGAAAAAAATATATGTTATGGCTTTTGATGGTGCAAATGTGGGAAAAAATTATTGAACCCATTTGTCGAAAAAAAGTGGTGAAAAAATTTTTTCAAAATAAAAAAAAAAATTTTTTTAGGGGATGTTCCAGAGGCACACCCACCATTTTCTTCCAAATAAATGCTTATATGCCCCTTTAAAACATATCCAATTTTCAAAGCGGTCGGAAGGGTACAACATACTCAAAATTGATAATCATTGGCAGACTGCGGGCGGCGCGTAGTCTATGTAATGAAGCACGACTTTTTTGTAAATATTTCGTGCAAAGGCGAGATTACCTTCTCCCCCTCATTTTCGAGGGTGCTGAACACGATGCAAGTGGTGGGAGAAGCTTTTGACCGCCGCAACCCCCTGCAACTTTTTTGAAAAATTTTTTCAAAATAAAATTCTCATCAATATAGAGTAACCTGATTCGTGAGAGGCAGGAGGACTCACGCAAAAAGGTCAACCCGAATTGTGAGAGGCAAGGGGACTCATAATAACCAAGCACCTCGACTAATGAGGGGCAAGGGAACTTACAATAATCAAACGACTATTTAGAGGCAAGGAGACTCACGATAAATAAACACCCCGACTCATGAGAGGCAAGAGGACTCACAATAAACAGGCACCTTCACTAGTGAAAGGCACTGTAACCTCCTCGTAGTGGACTTTGAAAACTAGTTCTTTCGTAGGCTGACTGCGGACGTCATCCTTGCAAAATCTTCAGATTTTCAAACTAGATTTTGTTTGACCCCACAGTTGACGTCAGAGAATTTTTGCACCACACTTCTTGAAGTTTGATATTGATTTAAATGGTAGGGTTGTAATGGCCGCCAGTGACCGTTGTAGTAAGATGTAGTAATGAACCGCTAGTCTATGTAATAAAGGCAGAAATAGTGTAAATATTTCTTGCAAAGACGAAATTACCTTCCTCCGTCCGTTTTCGAGGGTGTTGAACGCGACGCAAGTGGTGGGAGAAGTTTTTGACCGCCGAAAACCTCCTTATGGATCTCTTTGTTTTCTATACGGGTCTGGAGAGTCATTTATCAACGGGTTATACTTGAAATAACATGGAAGATGATTATAGAGTAAGTTGAGTCCAGACAGCAGGTCTAGGGGGTTAATTAAACCCTTCCGAGGAGTGGAAAATCATTTTTTATCAAATAATTCGGGTTCAAACGCGTTTCCCCCGTTTTTGGGTTGATCATGGGAAAAATATTCATTTTTAGCTCCAACCCCACTTCATCTCTCAAACGGTGAGTGAGGGTGATTTCTGCCCGTTTGAGGGGGTTGGAGCTAAAAATAAATATTTTTCCCGTGATCAGCGACCCCAAAAAAGGGGTATACGTATTTGAACCGAATCATCTGAAAAAAAAAAACTACACCTCTCGAGAGGGTTTAATCAACCCCCTAGGCCTGCTGTCTGGACTCTACTTGCTCTATAACCCCCTTCCATATTATTTCAAGTATAACCCGTTGATAAATCACTCCCCAAATCTGTTTATATGAAAACATAAAGGGATCCATAAGAGGGATGGCCGTTTCAGGGGGTTGCGGAGGTCAAAAACTTCTCCCACCACCTGCATCGTGTTCAGCACCCTCGAAAACGAAGGGGGGGAGGTAATCTCGTCTTTGCACGAAATATTTACAAAAAATTCGTCTTATAATGCTTCATTACATAGACTACACGCCGCCCGCAGTCTGCCAATGATTATCAATTTTGAGTATGTTATACCCTTCCGATCGCTTTGAAAATTGGATATGTTTTAAAGGGGCATATAAGCATTTATTTGGAAGAAAATGGTGGGTGTGCCTCTGGAACATCCCCTAAAAAAAAATTTTTTTTTACTTTGAAAAAATTTTTTTACCACTTTTTTTTGACGAATGGGTCCAATAATTCATTTTTCTTTTTACCCCCATAACTCCCGTAAAAATGATTTTCCAAAAATAATATTTTGGGAAATTTCATCTAACACTACTATCAACTTGTGCTAAAAATTTCGACCCGATTGGTGCGGGGGCACCTAACACATGCTTATCCGGCTATGCCCTTTCTTTGAATATTATCCATTTAGTACAGTGAATGAAGTTAAAAATCAACTATTACCTCCGATTTCGGTGAACCTCCATCGATTTGCATGAAAATTTAGGATTGAGTATATTTTACCCTCAACTTCAAAAGTGACATATGCTCGACTTGCGCTTTTTGCATTTTAGGGGTGAAATCCAACCCTTTTGTTAAAAATGGGAAAAATTGCAGATTTAAGCATTCTGGCGTAAGTAATCTCGTTTAATTAGATAAAATAAATATTTTTCAACACTTATATGCATGATTTATGGTTTTAATTAATTTTTCAACCCTTTTAGCAACCACCCCTTAAATCGAAAATCATGAAAAAATCATTTTTTGTATTTCTGAAATATGAAATCGCATATTAACATTACACAAACGGTTTGTTTAATATTTATGATATAATTTTTGGTTGACTGTGAAATTTCAACCCTTAAAAACCACCCCCTCAATGCAGAATCTTTGAAAAAATTGGTTTCAAGAAACTTTAATCATTTGAATAATACATTACTGAATTGAAATCTCATTTACTGAGTATTAAAGTAATTATTTATTTATTACGAAATTTTCCACCCTTAAAAACTACCACTTGTCATAAAAATAATGGAAATTTTTTTTATCAGCTTTAATAGCTTTCATTATTTAGAATCTTTTTTATTACTTATGATAAACTTTATTAATATATTTCAAACTTAATTAATATTATTCTTTCCACATTCCCCAAACTACCCTTCGTGCACAAATTGATGAAAAAGCATAATTTAACGTTGGACAATTTTTTCAGTGCTTATGTGACTTATAAAAATTTAATTTATTAATTAAGAGGAAAATGTATTAAAATAAATATTAAAATATATGAAAAGTTTATTCATTTTGTATTTAAATAATGTTTCATAAATTAATCAAATATTAATAGTACATTAAATTTAATTTTTCACTCTTCATCAGAGCTCTCTTCACCAACTTCTCCTTCTTCATTAATTGGAGGGCTATTTTGGCAATTGTCCCCACTGCATGATCCGCAGGTTGCATTGCAAAATAACCCCACTATGTTTTCGAGCAGATGTTCAGAATTTCTTTCACTTTTTCTATCTTCAAAAGAAACATACACACACTCACACATGTATATTTTGTGAGCATGTACCTATCGACACGTCTACTTCTTACTATCTATCTTTTTTCTTATATATGCATACAAAATCTCTGCTCAAAATTTTTTTCCAAAAAAATGGTTTTTTTACAATAACTCCGTTAATTTTTATGATATCAGGTTCATCCAAAAATCATTTGAAAGGTAATTTCAAGGGCTATAAGATCGTATTAAATTTAATCTTTTGAAACACTTGTTTTTTAAAAGATAAAAGGTTAAAGGGCCCCGGTTACATGGTTCTCGCAGTAAAATTTAGGCTTTAAACGTTTCTATCTCGGTTATTTTTTATCCTACAAAAAACTAAAATCTGTGCTCGAATCTTTGTTAAAAAAACTCAAATTTCGTTCTCTATTATTTTTTACGTATATCGAGTATTTTTAGAGTTATTATCAAAAGAAAATGAAATTTACGAAAATTTGAAAAATTCAGATTTTTTTAAATCATATTTTTTTTCAAAAATATGCATTCTAAACCGGTCAAAATTTTTAAAGTCATTACTTATGCTAAAATAAAGAAAGTCTTATAGGGATTACTATAAATTTTTATTTTTGTGGAAATGGCGTAGGTTTTATTTTTCACTTTTTCCTAAAAAATTCGAAAGGGTCCTCTTATTTTCATCATAACTTGCTTAATTTTGATGCTATCAACTTCTTCTATAGCTCATTTGATAGGTATTTCTGAGTACTTTGAAAAGTGTTCAGTAAGTATATTTTATAAAATGCATCGTTTTCCCATTATTTAAGCTTGAATACTTAGATTTGAGTACTCGCCGAAAAAAAATATACATTCAATTACCTATAGCTCACTTTGAATTAATACTAAAAGGTTTTTCAAGGAAGGAATTTATTCGTTTTTTTATTAGCTTCAATTTTGGTACTGACAACTTTTTTGTAAAAACTTATAGTTTTTGAGTTAGTTATGAAAAACCGCTTTAAAACATGCATTTTTTTCACGAAAAATCAAAATCTGTGATCTTTAATAACTCAAAAAGTGTTGATTTATTTTAATAACTTTATATAACAAATTTTGCTTAGAATTGGTCCGTCTATCGATTCCTGGGGTTATTTTTCATAAAATAATTTCCACCTCCGAGAAGGGGTGGCATCCACCCCCAGGGTAAAAGTTGGCACTATGTCACTTTTGTTTCTTGAGGTATCCTCTAACTACTCACACATTTTCATGAAAATCGATGGAAGTTCAACGAAATCGGAGGTGAAAACATTCAGTGACTGTACTAATTATTCTTGAAAGAACAGTGATTTGTTTAAAAACGCATAATTTTGCAATGTTCAATTTTTTTTGAATAATAATAACAATTGGAATGAATTATAGTTTATGTACTTTTATTGTACAGCTCAAAACGAACATTTTCCTTGTGTTTATTGTTTTCCATAGGGCTTATAGATTTCGAGATATTCAAAGAAAACCGATGGAAAACACGGACTAAAAATTAAATTATTTAAATAAGCAATATGCCGACCTCGCCGAAACTGCAAAACTGAGCTGTGAACTTAAGTTGGCCCCCTGAACATGTCAAAACAGAAAAACTGCCCTGGCCAGACAATTCACATTAAAATCCTAATTTGACTCCACTAATTGTTATTTTCAATTTTTCGCAGCAGAATCGAGAGCACAATGAAAAAGAATATAAAATTCCACTCACTGCATGCATGTCTTAATAAAGAAAATATTTCCTTCCATTTTCGGCTAATTTATAATCACCGAAAAATTTACCCAGTTTTTCTTTCTCATCTGAAATCATCAAGGTGGTGGTACATAATTTATTCGAACCAAAATTACTATTACAAAATAATAAGAAAAATATTTTTCATGCAAAAATTGATAGGATATATTGCTTATTTGGTTTTATTGTATTTTAACATAATTACGGAATCATGACGTAGGAATTCCATGCCTTAGATAATTATTCTCATACTCATCGCAAATACGAAAACGAAGTCTATAATATTGCGAGTGCACGTAAATCCGTCCATTACGTTTTTCTGCTATGAGTTAATTCTTAGAAAAAAAAATATGGCATGTTATTCTTGTATTTACATTTCTAATGACTCAAACCACATAGCAGTGGCTCAGCGGTTCGCCTACCATCATTGTCGTTTTCTTTCCGTTCACTTTCTCCATGTAAACATTAATCGTGCTAATGAGACTAGACTACCTAAGTACTCTACGAAATATTTTCGGGCGATAAATTTTTATTTTATTAAGTAGCATGTATATAGCTGAGACCAATGTTCTAGTTAATATCAACGTTACACTTTTAACCAAGTCATCGTATGTGTGTATTGCAAGTTCAATATATCTCAAGAATGTAAATTGACTCCTTTTTACTTCCACATCCAGTGGTATTGTAACGACAAAAAAATTTTTAAAAATTTTTATTGTTCAAATAGGCTTAGAATGTCATGAAACGTCGAGATTTTAAGTTTGAGCGAAAAAAATTTTCGGTCTGTCGGTCTGTCTGTAACTTTTTTTGTGCGCACGTTTACTCTGGAACCGTTTGAGATATTGACTTGAAATTTGGTACACATATGTACTTTAACGAGATCGAGAACTAGATTATATTTTCATCTTGTTCCGTCGAAGGGTTGGGGGGTAAATTAGGGTAAATTTGGGGTAAATAGGTAAATCAAGCAAGTAAGAGTCCTTAAAATTGGTATTTAGTATATAAAAGGGAAGCTAAGGTCTCAAAAAAAATTTTGGCATTAGCCACCCCCATTACCACCCTCACCCCATTATTAAGGGGGATGAAAAAAAATTGTGATTTAGTGTGTGTACAAGAACCAGAAACCTCGAAATATTTTTTTACTTCATCCACCCCCACTACCACCCCCCATCACCATCCCCACCCCATTACCTATATGGGGTATCGTTTTATGGGTTTTTGGGGTAGAGGATTTCAAATATTGTATTATTAAAGTTCCATAAACAATTACTTCCACATATAAAATTTTTTCTTTGTGAGTGACTTGGATAAAAAATCTGGATGTGGAAGTAGTGATTCCTTGGCCAGCGGTTTTTATTTTATCAAAATGTCAAAATAATGAAATTGTACTAGCACGAGAGTCCAGCGTCGGATTGTACCACCGGGAAACCGGGAAATTTCCCGGTGGGCCCTCGACTTACCAATTTTGGGGCCCCTGAGTAGTGGCGGCGCTAGGGGGGTGCTGGGGTGGGCGGGAGCCCACCCTGCAAATCCAAGTGCCGGTCGCTGCCCACCCTGCGCCGCCGCCGCTGATTTGAGGCATCACGCCACATCTCTATGCTGGCGATACAGGATAATAATAATATAAATGATAAATATACCCTTTGTTTTTTGCCAACTTCGTCTATCGCTGTACCGCCCGCCCTTTGCCGACATCCGCCCACCCATTTCAAAAGGCTAGCGGCGCCATTGCCCCTGAGGCCTCTGGGGTCGAGAGACCGTAATATTGTTAATATTCTTAATAACAATAATGTTGAATTTGAAAGTAGAAAATACATAAAACTTGCGCCCATTTTCCCATATGAAACGTATTTTTGATTGAAATAGAAATATTTAAATTAATTATTAAACAAGTTACGCAAAGTTTAAAAAAACATATTTTTAAATCACCAATTTTATTACTTTGATCCACGAAATTTTAAAGAAATTCAAACTGCACCTGAATAATTCTCAATATCTCAATCGACAGGACTTGATGGATGTTTAATCAAGAATGAGCTTATCAGTTTAGCACAAAATTTTAATAATTTTAAACTTTTAAAAGATCAATCATACTCACCATCAGCCTGAAATCAAGATGACAAACATGTACTGTACACAGTGATGATGAAGATGCTTCAAGTCGCCTGTTATCAGCGATAACGAAAATGAAAATAGTGCTGATTTAAAAAAAACATAATTTGAAATCATAATTGATACAGGAGTGTTTCTGTTAATTTCTTATTTTAATCATGCCAGAACATACTTCACACGAGAATAATGATGTTTTATGTATTAAGTAATACATACTCTATCCTAAGGGGATTCGCGGCAAAGCTTTGAGATTTTGTATGTGTCTTGTAGTGTAGCTATTTTCCTTATTATTTGTTATATTGTTTTACATAAAACTAGATCCCTAGGATTAAAATAAAATCCGTTACTTAGGTTACAAAAATAATAAGATAATTATATATGTATATGTGGTATATGTTTTAATGTTAATTTTATCCATGAAGTTTTAACTACATTAAACCACATTGAAATATTATTTGTTTTTGATTATGTGGAACCCCACATAATTTGGTGACCCCCGACTTTTCACGTATTCCATGATTTTGTCTCCATAAATTGGTAACCCAAAGCTCAACCCGACGTTCACGTAAATTGGTGATCCCGAAGCTCACATTTACTGATAAGCCCGACGCTCACGTACATTCGTAACCCCGAAGCTCACAAATTGATTACTCCAACGTCCAGATAATTTGGTGAGCCCGACACGAAACCTTCGTAATAACTGCGATACTGTCCTTACCAGAATTGTTTTATCGTCAAGTACATTGGACAAGATATACATTTAAGTATATTGCTGCTAGAGATTCTTTGATGTTGAAGATTGGTGACCACAATTAATATATCAACATTTTTTCAAACATGGCAAAGCTTTTGAGTAGTTGATGTTTTAGAAGATGAAGACCTTTTCTTAATAAAGGATTTTTAAGTATTATACTAGATTTGGATATTTTTTAAATACGACTTTTGGTATTTTTGGAGATTTGGACCGTTTAATAGAATAACTTAATAGAAGATTACAACACTGGAATTTA
Source organism: Rutpela maculata (assembly GCA_936432065.2). Taxonomy (NCBI): domain Eukaryota; kingdom Metazoa; phylum Arthropoda; class Insecta; order Coleoptera; family Cerambycidae; genus Rutpela; species Rutpela maculata. The sequence goes on from OW386293.2 coordinate 127,601,638, forward strand.
CCTTTTGAAATTATCAATTATTATACATGGTTAGGTAGGTACCCTAACCATGTTGGTAAAATGTTTTATTTTAAACCAGTCAATCATTCAAATAATTCATTCATTTGATCTACTGTTATTTTTTTTAAATATGGCCGTCTCAAACGCAGTTGCACCAACGGATTTTGAAAACCCTATTGTCACTGATCCAGTTGTTGCACAAAATCAATACGTCACGTCATTGAAACTTCCCCACTTCTGCATAGCTAAACCAGAAAAATGGTTTTCTCAAGTAGAAGCTCAATTCAACGTTGCACGAATAACTTCTGATCGTAAAAAATATGATTACATAATCGCAAATTTACCGATGGAAGTCGTCAGTAATATTTATGACATTATTATTGCTCCACCCGCCGCTAATCTATATAATTTTTTTGAAAAACGCTGTCATTGCGCGACTTTCTTCCAGCGAAGAAAAACGTTTAGATGACCTGTTGCGAAACCCTCGGAATTTTACCGTATTATGTCAGGAATTGTCGGTGGCTCCAATATGGTTAGTCAAGCCATTCTAATCATATTATGGAAACGACGTTTACTCAAAACGATTTATATAGCAATTACTGCTTCGGGAAAAACAGAAATAGAGGATATCATTGACATAGCCGACAAGATATGGGAATCTTGTCAGAGTACTGCAATATCCTCGTTCCAATCTATCATTTCTACTGTTACGATTCCTAATTCAATTTCCTCCACAACATTGTCAGATTTATCAGACAAAGTTAATGCGTTTTCCGTTGATTTTCAAGCCACTTTAAACAAGATTTTATTTAAACAAAGTTCTCTTGAAACTCAGATATCTGCCTTATAGACTTCTAATCACCAAAGTCGACCTACTACCTCTTTTACTGGACATCAATGTCCCACTTGTCGCAATAGATCTCGTTCTCGTTCTAGGTCTTCCAACGCTAACAATAAATTTGATTCTTCTAATAAAACCGTTTGCTATTATCACCAGGTATGGAAAGATAAAGCTTTGAAATGCAGCGGCCCTTGGTGTTCTTTTTATAACCCCCCCCATTATATAAGAATCATTCCAATTATCAAAAAAAACTAATCAACACTAGCATATTATCTGCGGATTCTAGTGATTCTGACAACAAATCTAGACTTTTCATTTATGATATGTGAAACAAGTTAGATTTTTTAATAGATACGGGTGCAGAATTGTCGGTTGTACCTAGGAATTTATTTACTGATTTTAAAAAGAATCCTAATTTAGTCTTAACTGCAGCTAATAATACTATTATTTCTACCTAAGGTAAGAAACTTTTAAAAGTCAATTTAGGCCTACGCCGCAATTTTACTTTTATTTTTACTATCACTGACATAGATATTCCTATCTTAGGAGCTGACTTCATAACACATTTTGGTCTACTTGTATATTTAAAGAACAAACTCTTGATAGATAACATGACAAGTTTGTCAATTAATTGTTACGTTAAAAAGTTTTCTTTTATCTCTCCCAGATTGTTTTCTGTTGAAAATCAATATACCAAATTGTTGCGCTCTTTTCCTCATCTAATTAGCACACCGGATTACTTTTTGCCTATTAAACTTTCCGTGAAACATTATATAGTTACTGAAGGACATTTACCTTTTAATCGCCCAAGACGTTTGGACACTATTAAATTTAATATTGCAAAAAGTGAGTTTGATCATATGGTTGAGTTAGGTATTTGTGATGATGTACCTAAAGGTCGTTTCGAACACATTCATATGGATCTTGTAGGACCGTTACCTACTTCAGAGGGTTATTCTTACATTTTCACCATCTTTGAGCGTTTTACGCGTTGGCCTGAAGCTTACCCCATTTCAGATCGCACTGCCGAGACGGTGGCCAAAGTGTTGTTTCAAAATTACATCTGTCGCTTTGGCGTTCCGGTTCATATCATGACGGACCAGGGAATGCAATTTGAATCTAAATTGTTTCGCGAAAGTTTTTAGGATTTCATCGCATTCGCACGACTGCTTACCATCCGCAAAGCAACGGATTAGTGGAACGTTTCCACCGCTCATTAAAGACTACTTTATTAGCTAGAGCAAATTCAATTAATTGGGTTTCGGAACTCCCTATTATTTTGTTAGGTTTGAGAGCTATGCCTAAAGTTGATTTACATTGTTCGTCTGCAGAACTGGTATTTGGTCAAGCATTACGTCTCCCTGGAGATTTTTTTATTAAATCACACGTTTGTACGGAAATTCCTTATTTTATTAATAAGTTACATGACACTTTTGACAAATTAGATTTTACAAATCCTATCCTAATCATTTTTCTCAGAAATCATTCGTAAGTCCGAATGTTAATACTTGCAAGTTTGTATTTCTTCGTAAGGCACGTATTAAACCTCTTTTCACACCTTTATTAGAAGGTCCTTACGAAGTGATTTCACGTACAGCTAAAATTATCACCATCCTTAAGCAGGGAAAAGAAATGACTGTCAGTATTGACAGAATTAAACCAGCTTATTTATTAGCTGACATTACAGATCGTCCAGCTCCGTTGGTGGCTAAAAGAGTACGTTTTAATTTTGATTGATTGGTTTATTTTTTTTCTTTGAGGGGGAGTATTATGTAGTGTAGTTACCTAACTATTTCCCTTATTATTTGTTATATTGTTTTACATAAAACTAGATCCCGAGGATTAAAATAAAATCCGTTACTTAGGTTACAAAAATAATAAGATAATTATATATGTATATGTGGTATATGTTTTAATGTTAATTTTATCCATGAAGTTTTAACTACATTAAACCACATTGAAATATTATTTGTTTTTGATTATGTGGAACCCCACATGTCTCATAAAGTTTAGGTCAACTATACGCTATGACATGATATGACAGCATTCCGAAGCGAATTATCACCAAATATAATTAAAATTTATCCGTGAAACATTTTAATCATCTCTGTATGATGCCAAAATGATTGGCGAAATTCGCGTCGAGTGATAATATTCGAGTGTAGTATTCAAAGGTTTTGGTGTTTGTGGACACTACTTCCGAGGCACTGCATATTAATTGAAATTTCCACAAATACCTGTAAAACAATGTTTTAGTTAAAAAAATTAACGGTGGTTTAAAGAACAATTAAATTTGTTACACCATCAAACATAAACGAGGTGCGACTAATTTAAAAGATGTTTATAATTGGGAAACAATACTCATTATTCTGTAATTAAACAACCTTTACTTTAATTTTAAGTGCATGAACCACTAAAATTATTGTTAATTGCATCTCGAATTGCACGTTTGTGTGAGAGTTGTCCTGAATTTAAAGAGCCTTTTAAAGAGGATGTATGAAGGTTTCTCTGCGCCTTAATACCAGAAATACAAGGCATTCGAATTTTAAAGAGAAATAATTAATTAATGCAGGTATATTGATTTTAAAATGCTCAATTTGCAATAGCAATTCTACGTAGTTACCGTATGGCACATAAGCATAAAATAATATTTTTTTAAAATATAACTTCTAAAAAAACTAATTTAGGAAAATCATAGAATAAGTTTATATTTGTGCTAAAAATGTATAAAATTGTACAAAAATAAACAGTTCAGTCACAGAAACCTAGAAAAAGATTTGTTCATGACTTCTGTTATATTTACAATTTGTTAATTGGGCAGTAATAGAATTACATGTAAAAAGTTTCTAAAAAACACTAAAATAGTACTTACTACTAAAGATACACTAAATAAAATAATACAAAGTACATTCTTACAATAAAATAATATAAAGTATTAAATAATATACTAATTATACAAATTAGGGTATTCTATAATGACAAAAATACAGGACTCTAGATAAATATGTAATCAAAATTTAAATTTGAATTTTTAATCCAAATTTTAGTTTTTTTATTGTATAAAATAATGCTGCCATTAAATAGTCTAAGTTCATCCGGTAGTATATTGTAAACACTGACGTTTAACACCCGCGTGAATGAGACGGTACGTAAGGTCTACTCCATGTCCAGGAGTCTCCATGTCCACTCCTGGTGAGGGGTAGCGGACTCAACAGAACAAATAAAAAAACCGCTGCCCAAGGAATCACTACTTCCACATCCAGATTCTCTATCCAAGTCACTCACAATGAAAAAACTTTGTATGTGAAAATAATTGTTTATGGAACTTTAATAACATAATATTTGAAATCCTCTACCCCAAAAACCCATAAAACGATACCCCACATCGGTAGTGGGTGGGGGTGGTGATAGGGGGTGGTAGTGGGGGGTGGATAAAGAAAAAAAATATTTTGAGGTTTCTGGTTCCTGTACATACAATAAATCACAATTTTTTTTCATCCCCTTTAATAAGGAGGTGGGGGTGGTAATGGGGGTGGCTAATGCCAAAAATTTTTTTGAGACGTTAGCTTCTCTTGTATATACTAAATACCAATTTCATGGACGCTTACCTGCTTGATTTACCCATTTACCCCAAATTTACCCCAATTTACCCCCCAAACCTTCGACGGAACAAGATGAAAATATAATCTAGTTCTAGATCTCGTTAAAGTACAATGTGTACCAAATTTCAAGTCAATATCTTAAACGGTTCCAGAGTAAACGTGCGCACAAAAAAAAGTTACAGACAGACAGACAGACCGACAGACAGACAGACAGACCGACAGACAGACAGAAATTTTTTTTTCGCTCAAACTTAAAATCTCGACGTTTCATGACATTTTAAGCCTATTTGGACAATAAAAATTTTTAAAAATTTTTTTGTCGTTACTATACTTCCACTGGACGTGGAAGTAATTATGTACACAATGGTGATCAGGCCGGCCATCACATACGCTACGCCGGTGTGGTGCAGCATCCCGGCCACCAAAACGCGGGAACTAAAAGTTTTAGAACATAAATTTATGCGCCTCATTTCAGACTCTGGTCGGTACACCTCCCTCAGAGATCTTCACGCACGTTGCCACGACGTAACCCCACTAGCGGACTACGCCCAAGAAATCTCACAAAGATTCTACCAGTTCAAACTAGTCCGATAACCCGCAACATTACCCGAATGAGACAGCATAATGACATACTTTTCAACCTGAAACACTTTCTCCCACGATAACCTATCTCTATCCTACTCTTTATCTACCCCCCCCCCCCCCCCTTTATATTTGTACATTCTTGTTATTTTATCATTTTTGTTCTTTTTATCCTCTTTTTGTCTTTCCAAATCCCCTCTAGACCCCTCTGGCATTGTATATTTTGCCTAAAGAACAGCATCATTCAATCGACTATTTGATCGAAAATATATATTTTTTTGCATAAAAAATGGGAATAGGGTTGATATAGGGGGAAGGGGTATTTTGAACTTTGTTATGTTAAAAAGGATAATTTCTCGGTCATTACTTGCTAAATATGTCATTATGTAACCTTGGCATAATAATTGGTATTTGAATGTTTTGGGGGTTACATTGAGAAAAAAATGTTAGCACTCACAAAGACTATTCTTTGGTACAAAAGCTACAAGATTGAGAAGGTGCCATTTTTTTAAGCACCAGTTTTGGCCCGTTTTTGTCCAAAAGTCCAATTTTTGGCCAACAATTGACTCTAAAGTTGATTTTTCTTCGATTCCACTATCAAGAGCTTGTCTTATCGAGCATATTAAAAGGAGTGTTTACCAAACACGTATTTGGCGATTAGCCGACGAAGATATTCGCAATATTCCAAAGCCTTGGAACAGTGCCGGACTGGCCGATATTAGTTCAGTGAGATTTCTAGGGGGGTGGGCCCGATTCACAATTGACCCTGCTTGTGAGAGGTGGTTGTGGCTATTTGGCAGACGTAAGTCCCATAAGACATCGGAGCGACCGGAGGGAGAAAATATATACAGGGTGCGCCACTTAAAACTCCCCAGACCTGTAACTTTTTTATTTTTGAAGCGATGATCATGTTGGGCACATCAAATTGTAGACATTTTTAAAGCCTTTAAACATGCTTATAATGATTTAAAAAAAATTTTTGAAAAAGTTGTTAAGAAAGGAAACTTAATTTCTTTTAATTTTTTGTTTTTACCTTACCCTGTACATGAACTGTGTTAATGTTTTCTTGTAAAAGTTTTAATTAGCTTCAATTTATGTTATTAAAAAAATTTTTTTTTTTAATAAAAAGAAATAATAAAGTTTTGGTTAACACTGAAAAATGCTCTACACCTAATACTTTCCGAAATACAACCTTTAAAAAATCGGATTTTGTTAAATAAAAATAAACAAAAATATTTTTTTAAATCATGATTCATGAAGTTATGAGAGTTTGAATTTGCCATTGAAATTTAGTGCAAAACTTCAATCGATCTTATCAAGTATATTTTAAGGTAGTTTATTGTCAGGCAGAGCAGGAAGTAATTTTTTTTAAGATGAGGAAAAACCTTCAGCGTCACATCAAACAATGCTGGACACACGAGTACGCACGGAATATACGGTACTTACTCATCTATACCATAAACAGTATTTAAAACAAAGGCTAATAAACAGGTTCCGCCGATTAATTTTGCGATAATTTTGTCATTCATCTCATTTTACAATGAAGGTTGTAGAAATTCAACTTTTATTACATTTAATTACATAGGTAGTGCAGAGAATATCGTTTGAAACGTTAGAAAAAATGATACCAATATTTTCTCAACAGAAAATTAAATAATAAAATGTTTGATGAAAATTTATTTACCAACATATTTTACCAAAAGGACATTTTCAATCATCCCTGGAATACAAAAGTAGTTAACTTATATGTTATTTGTTTACTTGAAGGAGCGAAAATTGAACTAGAGGAAACATTATCCTCCAAAAAACATTAACAATATTAAAATTTCGGTGTTGAGATTGAGGCTAATCATAGACAAAGATGTGATATCAATCTGTCAAATTTAGTCGAAAGAACCACATAATATCAAATTGTGGTATATACCGGGTGTTCCTTACTGACGTGCTAATATTTCAGGGTGTGATTACTTAGGTCATTTTATGATGAAAAATTCATATGAACATATGTTCGCAACGGCTTAAATTTTTTGCCACAAGGATGTTACATTTTTTTTAAACGTAATTTTTTAATATCTTAAAAAGTACGTCAGATATTATTTTCAATTGTGGTATGTATCGATAGGAGATAAAACCACATATTTTAGTTAGAAAAGTTATTTTATCGCATGCCTGCAAACATGTCCTCTGATATTTTTTACCAAAAAGTGGTACGCCACTGACATTTTTCCATGTGGATATTTTTCTGATTAACTTGGTCAATTCTACATGAAAATGGCCTCTAGCGTTTTTCTCGTCAGGCGCACAGTTCTTGATTAAAATAATTAAATTCAAATTTCTTCATTTAGCAGTATTGACTAATAATTTTTGAACATATAAATCTAGTTATCCTGGAATAAATGACGTTTTTACAAACATCATTTTCAAAACAATATTTGTTGACATAAAGTTGTTGGTGTTCGAAACCATCTCATCGTATTAGTTCTTCAATTTTTAGTGTTTCATTGAATTTATTTTATTTTTCGCTGCTTTTGTTCGAATATCTCAATAAATATGATGAATTATACGAATGCGGAAATGGCGACAATGCTATGCGATAGCCGATTCTTTTCGACTATCCATCGCCGTCTTTGTGAAACTGGTAGTTTCCAAAAAGGTATTTTGGAAGTTAGAACACCCGAAATTGATAGTGTTACCATCTACAGTTAGAATTTCTAACTCTTGTCTTGATTAGAGCTAAAAATTCAAGACAAGACCCCCACAAACTCTTGTCTTGAAATTTCCAGACAAGACAAGAGTGAGTTCCTCAAAGATCGAGAGTTTTGATTAGACTATACGTATACAGGGTGTTCCTAAAGTACGCGGAAGTACTCCGGGGGCGTATAGTTTGGGTCAAAATAACACTAAAAGTAAGATTAAGTTTTTTTCCTAGGGTGCCCCACTTCGTAGCTATTCGCTCTTAAAAGGTTCAATCGTGAAGAAGGTTTTTTGCAGATAACTCCCAACTCCCTGTATCGATTCTTATAAAATTTGGACAGTATGCACAGTTAGTGGGTATCTATAATTGAAAAATATGGCGCCTTTCTTATCTTTTTTAAGAAGACAGGGGCGGACTACCCCTAACGGTTTTTACCCCTAAACTTTGGGCATTTGACACATTTTTGGAATTTTTGCTGACTTTTTAAGTCTCCTAAACAATTTCCTAAAAAAAAAAAAAGGTACTCTTGTTTGATTCCGATAAAGCGACTCTTTTTCGGGAAAGAAAATCTCACAAGTTTCTTTTTCGTTTTTTAAAATATTAATTATTTGCTATCGTAGTTTCATAAAGAAAATTATTATTAGGAATTAAGCAAATATTTCGTGTTCATTCATTTCAAGGATTTATTGTATTTATTATTAAAAATATTTTATTTATGTAGGTTTTCAATATTTGCTGATTTGACCCACTGAATTATATTAATTAAAATTTTTTTGGGCAAAAAATTTGAATTTTATCCTGGACACCTTATCAAAAAAATATTTTTTTCTCGAAAAGAGGTCGTTTTATCGCTATAAAACAAGAGTACCTTTTTTTAGGAAATTGTTTAAGGAAGTTAAACAGACACCAAAAATACCAAAAATGTGTCACGTCAAAGTTTAGGGGTAAAAACCGTTAGGGGTAGTCAGCTTCTGTCTTCCTAGAAAAGATACGAAAGGCGCTATATTTCTCAATCATAGATTCCCACTTACTGTGTATAAACTGTTCAAATTTTATAACAATCTATAAAGGCAGTTGGGTGTTATCTGCAAAAAAATTCTTTCAAGATTGAACCTTTAAGGGCGAATAGCTCCGAAAGGAGCGACTTAGGAAAGCAAAATTACTCTTACTTTTAGTGTTATTTTGAGTAAAACTATACACCTCCGAAGTACTTCCGGGTACTTTAGGGACACCCGGTATACAAAATTCAGTAAATGTTAAGAATCATAAAGGAATTTTATCAGGTCGCCTGGATTTTGACAGAACTATATAATGGAACACTAATAAGAGATACAGCCCACTATAGAATAAGTTCTTTGTGATCACTCTGTATATCCTATTAGGGAAATTAATTATGACAAAAATTAGAAAAAATCATTTATCTAATTTAATTTTTTATTTAGGATAAACGAAAATACATAATAGAAATGATAAAATAACAATATCAAAATGATTTGGGCACCCTCGCCTCATTCTCATATTTGGCAATTTTGGCATATTCCTTAATCTTCGGGTAAAGGCTACATGTCACCCAGGAATTTAAGGTCAATAGAGATCGCGCCGACTCGGGTAATAGCCTGTTCCTGTGTTTTCGGATGGTAAGGGATGCTTTTGAAAATAGACGTACTGCTGGTACAGACGTCGCTGTAATGCTTAGCAGATCACGAGTCATGAAGGCCAAAGTAGGAAAAGTGTGCTGGTATTTACGCCACCACGATAGAATGTCGTCCTCCTTGGGAACACGTTTACCCTGCAAATATTCATCCACTTTCTTTCTCCATTTTTCGGATTCGTTGTAGGTACTACCACTACCATCAGTGCTGTTGGATTCAAAAAGGGATTTCAAGTCGATTATATCCCCATCTTCTTCATCCTCTGAGAGTTCCTGCACTTGAGAAGTATCTTTTACTTCCACGTCCAGTGGAAGTATAGTAACGACAAAAAAATTTTAAAAAATTTTTATTGTCCACATAGGCTTAAAATGTCCTGAAACGTCGAGATTTTAAGTTTGAGCGAAAAAAAATTTTCTGTCTGTCGGTCTGTCTGTCGGTCTGTCTGTCTGTTTGTCTGTCTGTAACTTTTTTTTTGTGCGCACGTTTACTCTGAAACCGTTTGAGATATTGACTTGAAATTTGGTACACATATGTACTTTAACGAGATCTAGAACTAGATTATATTTTCATCTTGTTCCGTCGAAGGGTTAGGGGGTAAATTGGGGTAAATTTGGGGTAAATGGATAAATCAAGCAGGTAAGAGTCCATGAAATTGGTATTTAGTATATACAAGAGAAGCCGAGGTCTCAAAAAACTTTTTGGCATTAGCCACCCCCATTACCACCCCCACCTCCTTATTAAAGGGGATGAAAAAAAAAATGTGATTTAGTGCATGTACAGGAACCAGAAACCTCAAAATATTTTTTTACTTCATCCACCCCCCACTACCACCCCCCTATCACCACCCCCACACCACTACCGATGTGGGGTATCGTTTTATGGGTTTTTGGGGTAGAGGATTTCAAATATTATATTATTAAAGTTCCATAAACAATTATTTTCGCATACAAAGTTTTTTCGTTGTGAGTGACTTGGATAGAGAATCTGGATGTGGAAGTAGTGATTCCTTGGGCAGCGGTTTTTTTTCTTCTTTAGTCAAATTAACATTAGGTTCGTAGTACGATTTTTTATATAATTTTTCAAATTTTTCCACAGAACCTTCAAGCATGTCTTTTCCCCAATTTGTTAAATTAAACGTTTGAATTTTATGTCTGGGGTCTAAAATCAAAATGGCGCAGTAAATCCAATTGGCTTTGCGGTAATGTTTCAGTAATTTATTTCGGGCCGCTTGAAGGGCTAACAGAATATTTTCGTCTATTGGGGATGTGAGCTTCTAGTTTATCCACTAACATGTTAAATCCTATGACCACTAATGGCAGTGTTACATAAACTTCACCACCTAAAGTGGTAGAAAGGGCCTTAAAATTTTGCAGATACCCGGAGATTTGTTTCAAAAGAACCCATTCTTGATTAATTACTCGTAAATGCTTCAATTCTTTATTATTATCGCAAAGAGCGTTAAGGGCAGGCTGCATTTTTAATGCGAGTCTCAACATCTCATATGTCGAGTTCCATCTTGTTGGAACATCAATAATGGGTGGAAACATCTTTACATTAGTCAGATCGCAAGAATTTCTTAGTTTGTTTTTTAGTTTCTCCGACCTTTTGATCGTTTTGCATAGAGATCGTATTTTGGATACTGCAGGACTGTCACTATTTATTGGTTCATCGACATCATCGCAGTCTGGTCTCAAATCTTCATCCTCTTCATCGGTTGCGCCAGTATAACTAACAACTGATTCATGTGTTGAAACTTTCAATATTTTCAATAAATCCTGGACAGCTAAATTTATAATGTGGGCAAAACATCGAAAATGTTGGTCGTCTTCACTGAGGATTTTGCCATGTTCTTTATTTACCTTTTTGAAAGCTCAAGCAAAAAAGTTGTATTCGCAGAGACATTATCTACCGTGATGCCCTTCACTTTATCGCTCAGATTAGATGTTTTAAATACATTATAAAAGATTTCAGCAATATCCCTCCCTGTGTGTTCGCCGCGCGATGGAACGAAATCTATTACCAGAAATTGTAGGTTCCAGTTGTCGTCAATAAAAGGCAAGTTATACCATAATAAGATTAGTTAGATACGGATGTCCAACCATCGATGGTAAAAGAAAACTTGACACCTTTTAAGACCTTCATCACTGCATCTTGCATTTCGACAAACTTGGCTTGCACTTTTGATTTTAATGAGCTCCTCGGACATCGGTAATATAGCCCGAATAAAAAAATATATAAACAAATTTTTGCAGTGAAAGAAACAATTATTATTTCTGCGCCACAGCAATATCAATTTTCAGTTCCATTAAGATTATGTATTTAATGTCAATTACGGCGCCGACCGCTGCCCACCGACAACGATGTTTGGGTTTTATACTTAAATTATGATCATGGAACGTTGAGAGAAATAAATGCTCTCCTAATCAGTATGCCATCATTATGTTTAGGTATGTACTTTGTTTCTAGATTCTTATCTAGACTCTTGTATAGAGCTTGTCAAGAGTTAGACTTAGGCAAGTCTTGTCTTGAAATTTAAAGACAGGACAAGAGTAGGGCAACTCTTGTCTTGTCTTGTCTTGTCTAGACGGCAACACTAGAAATTGAGAAAGCGGTGCTGCTGGAATAAACGAACTTCCTGAGACGAGTACGAGGAAGATTGCTAGAGCTCTGAATATTTGTCATCAAATTGTTTGGCGAATTCTGAATGATTTCTTGTTGTATCCGTAGTCCGTACCATATTCTAAGAGTACAGACATTACTTCCCAGGGATTTTCCACAGCGTGTGAACTTCTGTCAGTGGCGCTTCCAAAAATGTTACACTAAATCCGCAGTTTGAGACATAAATTATGTTCACAGACGAATCAAATTATTCTAAGAATGTTATTCAAAACTTCCATAATAATCATGTGTGGGCGGACGAAAACCCCCATGCCATAACCGAAACCCATTTTCAAGAGTAATTTTCGGTTAATGTAAGTGAGAATTATTGGTAATAATCTTATAGGCCCTTTTTTTCTGCCAAGATGCCTTAATGTACAATCTTACCTGCATTTTCTCCTGTGTTGCTTGAAGATGTACCCATTGCGTTAAGGAATCAAATGTGGTACATGCACGGTGGAGCTCCTCTTCATTGTTCACGGCTATTTACATGTGGTTTATCCTATTAACTAAAAGCTGTTTTACATAAAAATTAGAGTTTGCAGTCCTGGTGATCACCCTGTATGAGGAATATGGATTATAATTAGAAAGAATAATTTAGAACAAGAACAAAAAGAAACGAAGGGATCACAGAAAATAAAATAAGTAATGAATGTTATCGTTAATGAAGAGAATGGAAAAGGAGAACTACGCCTGGTATAGGAGGATGTATTTTACTCTATTCTTCTATATACGCTCTATGATCTAAGTAAACGTTGTTTTTTGACGACTATCACCTAGTTTGAAAATACAGAATGTTTGAGAGATTTTTTGGATGTAATCAGTTAGTAATATTGCACTTTTTATCATAAATTTGAGCTTATTCACTGTACTGTATTTCTGCTAAATCTCCTCTCCCGAGTTATTTTGTAAAAAGTTTTTTCATCCTCAGTTTTACGTAATAACTCTACCTAAATGATTTATTATTCCATTTTGCTGTTTTACTTTAGTTCGTAATACACTACTTTTCTATATTTGCTTAGTAGCCGATATACCAGTTTATATTCGTAAAGTTGTAAGTTGGCCTGCCACCGTAGCTGTAGGCTCAAATAGATGCCGCCACCGCGACCGTTAGTTTATCCCCAGGGTGGTAATTGTGGGGCGTATATATGAGCCTAGTGGTCCTACGTAAGCACGTTTTGTTAGGGTGCTCTGTTACCAACACGTGGACTTCTTTATGATCTTCTATTGCATATTGCCTTTACTTTTCTTAAGCTTTGAATTTAGTGGACTAAAATGGATAGCATTTCGAAACTAAATAAAAATCGAACAGTTGGCTTTTTAAAATAGTTGTAGATAAAATATATCATCAGTTCCATAATATTCATATGGTTTATTAACACTTAAAACTAGATGTAGAGAGCTCTTGAATATTATACTACTTAGTTTTCGAACATATTTCAGATATGTCCAAATGTGCATCAATGTGCATCACAGAACATTATACGGTAAATGAGTTGTTGTAAGCTATCTAAAATTAAAGGTTAAAGTCTACTTATTAAAAATACTTGCCCTTTTTTCGATTTTCAAAAACTCAAAAGGATTTTTCAAAAACTAAAAAGATTTTTTCAAAAACTCAAAAAGATTTTTCACAAATTCAAAAATATTTTCTTTTTCAAAAATATGTTGTGATAAAGTTTTCACTATTTTTATTTTTACCTCAAATTTTTGTATTATACCTGTGCAACTAAAAATTTTAAAGTTTGAATTTGAGGGGATCACTAAAAATAAAAGAAGTTTTTCAATGAGCAGCTAATCTATTTTACTATAATTATTGACATTTTCGCAAAAATAAAAAATGTATATATAAAGCATTCGGCAAATTGTGACACTCTTCCTACATTGTCATCCTAGTTTGATTTTATTGGACTTTATCCTTTTTACTTCCCTCGCTTACCAAAGGAAAAAATCACTCTCCCTAATTTCTTCGAATTTTCATGTTTCACACTATGTAGATTGCGAAAATTCAAATTCCATCAGTCTGTCTGTCTGCTTGGTGTGTGTCTGTCTGTCGGTTGGCGCTGGGTCACCACTTTACGAAGACAAATATTATTTGGTAGGTAGTTGACGCTATAGTCTATGAAGAACTAGAATACACTTTCAGTGACAAATCTACAGGGTGGCACCCTAAAAAATAGTCGAAACTGAAAATTGATAGTTTTACAGTAGAGTAAAAAAACGAAATGATGTGGCATTTAAACTGATACAGCTATGTTAATGAGAGGACCAATGCTAAAATTTCTTGGAAATAAGTTATTGAGTATTAAAACTTCTAAGTACATACAGAGTGACCCATTTAAAAGCGGGGCACCTCTTTAAACTCTTTATTCATTATGCGATTTGAATCAAATTTTACTCAAGTATAAAACAAATAAGGATCTAGTTATGACGAGAGAAATATTCGCCTCCAACAAATGCAAAGCCATCTGCGGTACCAAAATATGCGGAAAAAGTCAAAAAATCATATTAGGCATTTTTTTCATCGGAAAATTTTGTTAATGAAACTCATTCAGAATTGTCCGAAAACCGTAAGTCCAAAATCTAATCAAAATTAAATTTTTTTAAATATAATTATTTTAAAATAGATAAAAATAGAGAAAAACAAAAATTAAATTTCACTGACCCGGTCAGTTATTTCATAAGTTTACAAATATTTTCATGATTACTTTCAAATGTCGTTTTCTTAATAAACAAATATTAATTATTCAAAGTTATTATCCATAATCCGGCGGTTAATATCATGAATATAATTGGTGCTTTTATACGGAAATATTTAATAATTCTCTAATTTATTTCTAAGTAATGTTTATTCATGAATCTTTAACCATAGTAGTTTATCAATATTTATTTAATAATTAATTGTTGTTTATATGATGTATTGTTCGAAAATAATAATGCACTGTAGTCTTTGTTTATACAGGGTGTATAAAATTACGGGGGTACGGAATCAACAAGGTGGATGAGGTAAAAGTAAATCTATTATATGAAACTTACCTGTACAATGTGTCCCAGGATGAGGTACCGAACTCTTGTAAAGTTTCTTATTACTTCCAAGTCTAGTGGAAGTATAGTAACGCAAAAAAAAATTTGAACATTTTTATTGTTCAAATGAGTCTAAAATGTCAAAAAACGTCGAGATTTTAAGTTGGTGCAAAAAAAAAATTCTGTCTGTTGTTCTGTCTGTCTTTAACATTTTTGTGCGCACGATTACTCTGGAACCGTTTAAGATATTGATATCATATTTTGATCTTATTCCGTTGAAGAGTTGAAGGGTAAATTGAGGTAAATTGGGGTAAAAAGGTAAATCAAGCAAGTAAGTCCATAAAATTGGCATTTAGTAAACAATTTTTGGCATTAGCCACCCCCATGACCACCCTCACCTAAGTATTAAAGAGGGTGAAAAAAATAAAATTGTGGTTTAGTGTGTGAACAGGAACCAAAGACCTCAAAAATTGTTTTTACTTCATCCACCCCCACTCCCATCCACTTCCACCAGCCCCACCCCCACTGTCGATGTGGGGTATCGTTTTATGGGTTTTTGGGGTCGACAATTTCAAATATTATATTATTAAAGTTCCATAAACAATTATTTCTACATGCACTTTTTTTTCGTTGTGAGAGGCTTGGATGGAAAATCTGGATGTGGAAGTAGTGATTGCTTGGGCAGCGGTTTTTTTGATTTGCCGAGAACAAGTAATTCTTTATAAAATTTTTTGCTTGTCTTGGGAAGACATAAACAGTTTTCAAAATTAAGATAAATTTTGCACGGTATTCTAAAATTTAGAAAATATGAAATCGACTTTAACCAAACTACCTTTTTTACTTTTTAATCGAAAATTATACTTAACAAAACTTTTTCATTTATGAATAAAAGCTTAAATACGGTATTTAGTTGCAAAATAAGGAAAAAACAATTTTCAAAAAAAATTATCATTTTATTCAACTAAGTTGAAGACTATTCCACATGTAGATCTCCTACTAGTACATATTTTTCCAATATTTTTATAAATTCTTCATAGACAGATGAGATGACATTTTAATTTATGGTTCCAACAGCATCCACAATTTTGACATTGAAAATGTTTTTAGTTTCCTATATGGGGCCTGAATTCGTGAAAAATGCATGTTGTATTTGCAGCATGGTGTAGACAAAGTTACTAAAGCTCTAGGTTGCCCGGTAAAGGCTAAAAATCTAACTTCATCATTTTCAATATCTCCTCTGGTTGCATCTTTGAGAAGGATTGTGAATTCTTTGCTTTAATAAATCTACGTCGTCTTCGAAATTATTTGCATATACTTTTTGCTGTAAATACCCCCATAAGAAGTCGTCCAAAGGGGTTAGATCTGGCGAACCGACTGGCGATGCTGTTGGTCCACAGTGGAATTTTATCTATATTATTGTGAATGACCATTCAATTCAATCCTACATACAACATGAATATACCACAGAGATTAGACAGCACATAATAAACCGAAATATTAAAATTTTAATTTCCTAGTAGCAGTTACGGCCACCTTTGTTTTACTTAAAACAAGTAAAGTAAACATAAATATCTGCCCAATTGTTTTATTAATAACTTTATTATTACTAATTGTAGGCATAATATGGTTATATTTGAAAAAATACTCAATATAATGTTTTCTTTCATTTTTCATGAAAATTTACACCACTTAGGGTGGGCTCCCGTAGTAATAGTTACCGACAAAATAGCCCCGAGAGTTTTAGGTAGGACACCCTGTATATCAAAATGCAAGATATTTGGTGTATTACTGTACTATTACTGAAAGTTTTTCATAAGTACCAAGCCACCCAAACACGATACTCGATTTACTGTTTTCTAAATTGCAGATCGGTAAGCGGATGCCGATAAAGTGACCATTACGCTCCACAGATCTTACCCACCTTGATTATTTTTTAGGTTTCTTGTAATCAAAGAGGTATGACTTAGTTCAGACCACCCTCACCACGCTACTCTAAGGCCACGCCTCCAGCTTATCAGAGCATTGCGTCAGACCTCCATCAAGGTGGTTTAATTTACACATTTTTTTTTTCCAAAAAATTCACAATTGTTTGAATTTTAACTGATCCGTTCTACACATTTGCAACTCACTATCAACTATTATATTACAGATATGTTTCACCACGTCTTATGGAGACTTATATAACAGAAATACCCAGAGGAGAAGCGATGCAGATTTTGCAGCGACCTTCCAAGAAGACAGGGAAGTATTCCCACCGGAAAGGCGAGACATAGCTCACGCTCATTATGGCCATAATTTGCCATATCATCCAGACCACAATAGTCGTGTAGATCCAGTAAGACATACCCACACCTCCACAAAAGTAGACTTGTCGCAGCATGAGGATTTGCAAACCAGGCCTACAACAATTAAGAATTACATTAAACCAGACTCGATACAAATGAGGAATCATTTGAATACGTCAGAAAATCAAGATTTAAGTAGTAGGAGTAGCAATAATAAACGAAAATCACAAGGTAAGAATAAAGGCAAGCTATTTTTGGTACCAACAACTTCAAAGATGTAACAGTGATTGTTAAATGAAATTACCTTTAGACATTCAAATTTCTTTAAAATCCGTTGTTAGATTTATATGGATGTCAATAAGTTCTCTTTTTCAATAAATAAATATCTGCTATAAATCTTGATGTTAACCGTTCTTCCTAAGTCCAGTTTTTCAACATTTTAGTCTATTTAATGAAGCATTTTGACGAGTTTTTTGTAAATATTTCGTGCAAAGACGAGATTACGTTTCCCCTCCGTTTTCGAGGGTGCTGAACACGATGGAAGTAGTGGGAGGAGTTTTTGACCGCCGCAACCCCCTGAAACGGCCAAAAACCACTCCTTTTATGGGGATCCCTTTATGTTTTCATATATAATAGGATCTGGGGAGTGATTTATCGACGGGTTATACTTGAAATAACATGGAAGGGGGTTATAGAGTAAGTGAAATCCAGAGAGCTGGGGGGGTTGACTAAATCCTCCCGAGGGTGGAAAATCTTTTTTTTTCAAATGATTCGGTTCAAACGCTTATCCCCCGTTTTCGCTGATCATCATTCAAATATTCATTTTTAGCTCCAACCCCTCCTCGTCCCTCAAACGGACAGAAATCACCTCTCACTCACCAGAAAGCATGCTATCCAGGATTTACAGGTTTTTCGGCACATGGTCGTTATTTCTATGCATATCTCTTCATTTTTCACGGAAGAGAAGGTGGTAGCGACCTCGGGAGTTGTTTCAACCCTTCCAAGAGGTGTAAAATTCAATAATCACACTTTGGATCGTCAATACGCCCTTCCCCATTTTCGCAGGCGCTGATCACGATAACAATGCAATTAATGAATTTTCCACCCCTTGAAAGGGTAGAAACAACGGACGCTACCACCTTTTCTTCCGTGAAAAATGAAGGGATATGCACAGGAATAACGATCATGTACCGAAAAACCTGTAAATCCTGGATAGCATGCTTTCTGGTGAGTGAGGGGTGGTTTCTGCCCGTTTGGGGGATGAGGAGGGGTTGGAGCTAAAAATGAATATTTTTCCCGTGATCAGCGACACCGAAAACGGGGGATACGCGTTTGAACCGAATCATTTGAAAAAAAATAATTTTCACCCCTCGAGACTCGGGAGGCTTTAATCAACCCCCTAGGCCTGCTGTCTGGATTCTACTTACTAAGGAGTGGTTTTTGGCCGTTTCAGGTGTGGTCAAAAACTTCTCCCACCACTTCCATCGTGTTCAGCTCTCGAAAACGGGGGGGAAAGACCTTACACCATAGGTATTGTAATGCATAGACTGATCTTCAGTGTAAAATGTTCTCGGGCATGCTTCGACCAATCACATTACAAGTAAAGATATAGAGCACTACCTCATTTTACCAATCTTCCGACTTTACGTTTGCTGAGTTGATATCAGATGAAATATTGCTATAGTACCGCCATCTAGAAAGCTATAGAACCACATGGCATACTACGTACTAATACGTACATACTAATTTCTCTGGACTGTATGCTATTTGTCCGCCTAATAAGCAAAGCGTTAAGTCATCAAATATTAACTATCTGCTACTTTAATTTTTTTAGTTACACTCATATTTTCCATGTATAAATCAACTGAAACTTTTCAATTTATGCTTGTGACGTCCAAATGGCGTATTTTGCCACCTCCACCTGCTCTAAACAACTGCACTTGGTGAAGCTGGGCAGCTGAAAAGAATTTGGTTTTGAAACTCTGTTTGACATATTATTGACATAAGAGATTTTGTAATTAAGATTTGAGAAAGGAAACAGATTCAGTTCCCGAAACGTCAATAAAATACATTATTCCTTTACTAGCTGAGTTCGACTTAGGCACTCTTTTAACGCTTTTCACTCCAAGAGTACTATTTCCGTTCGGTTTTTGGCATTTGGAGTGAAATTTGCAATATTTTAGCGTTCGGGCATTACGGAGTGTGGCGAAAAGAGCTCACTTCTTAAGTCCCACCTCGTGAAGCCAAAGTTCGAAAAATAAAGTAGAATTTGACATTTAAGGAACTTGGCATTTTGTGGTTTGACGAATGCAAAATGGGCGTACGTGTACGAATTGTTAGCAAAGTTAATTAATGCTTGCAAAGATGGAAATTATTTCATCAAATACAATATAATAATAAATAATTAATAATATAATAAAATCAATACATTTCCCATGCAAAATGAATCACAGGTAAAATCTCCGATTAAAGAACTTATACCGTGCGTGTAGCCGAACGCTGGGCATAGGGAGTAAAATTACAACATCGCACGTGCCAGCTGGCTGAAATAAAATAACATGCTGGGATGCTCCGCTCGACGAAGGAATTTACGGCAGCTATGTTGTCATATCTATCGTGCTACGTGAATGTACATGCCTAATGGGAAATTACACGCACGGTATCTAGATACATAATGGCTACCTTTTCTTCATATACCTTATTTGTTCCTAACATAGTCACATTATATGTCCATTAAAATGGATAGATGAATATCACATCCCATAGGCAACAGAGGCGGGTATGTGTAGACAGGAAAATGTAAAATATTGTACCTATTTTATGTGATATTGGTTATCTTCTAGGAATATTAACGCAGATTGAAAAAATACAATAGGTAAAGATGTTTTATTCAAGGGAAATATGCATTGGAAGGATATTATTTATAATATTATTATTAAAATTATAAACTGAACCTCATCATGTTACGACTGTGACCTACTTACTTATGAAACGATCGATTTCCGCAAATGGCATAGCACTGTTGCATGTTGCACTAAATTGTCACTAAACTGTCTAAATATGAACAGAGAATATTATTTAGGTATTAGGCAAATCACAACTTAAAATAAGAAGACTTCTTCACCACATTTTGATCGAAAAACACGAAAAACACTTTTTAACATTAGTGACGGATACTGTCAAAACTGTCAAACTGAGATTATGATAATCGAACTGAAGCCGACCGTGTACGAGCGGCCGCGAATACGCCGATGGGCCAATCAGCAACTTATGGGAAGAAGTGCCTTAGATTGGGAGTCTTTCGGAATCATAAAAATTCATGCCATTATGTATCTAGATATAAGTTCGTTAATCGGAGGGTAAAATTGTATTATTCATAATAATTATTTATGTAACTGATCACAATAAGTTATAAATAAATCTAAATCGTAGATATTGAAAGTTTGGCGAGAAAATACCTTTTGACAGTAATTGGAGTACTTCGCGTTCGAATAAATACAATTCGCAATTTTTACTCACTCTATGATTACGTGATGAAAATCCACTCTCACTCCACCCTAGCACCATGTGTACAAGCCGAACTCAGCTACTCAGGGATTTCGGGAATATTATTTTTTAGAAGAGTTAATTTGACAATGAATCCCCTTCCATTAGTACTAAATGATTATTTTATTTTGCAGCGTATGAAGACCAGACCAGAATGTTTTATCCGTCAGATATTGAAAATATCACAGCAAAAGCAGCAATCATCCCTTTGAACTCGAGGAACTGCTCGTATGGATTTTGCGACGAAGTTGACGATTATCCCGCAGAGAGAGTCCAGAGAATCATAAGTCGATCGACGCAACTTAAAGAATTTTTCACCAATGATCTCACCTCAGTTCCAGATTTTTCCAATAGGTTTGCTGAAGGAGACTCTCTATGCTCAACCACGTCCCACACACGATTTCCCAAAACTGCTCTCAATTTGCAAAATATTGAACAATTACTGGTTAATGTTGATAACTTCAAGCAGGGCATTGTCTATGAGACCTGTACCTCGTAAGTATCTTTATCGATGAATCATGGGGTGGGCTAAGTTACCCCCTCCCCAACGCTTGTTTTTTTTTAAACTTTTTTCTATAAAGAGTGTCCCCAAAAATAGGTCAAAAATCGCCTATTTTCTCGCCCTCAAATTTTGTTTTAAACCAAGTGCTAAATTATTGTTAATAATGACAACATCCTGAATACACAATTTCAAGATAAGCATATGTTTGGTTTTTGAGATATGAGGGATTGAAGTTGTGATATGCGTGATGTAATATAGGAGCATATCATACATGAACGAAGGTGTTGACTAGGGCTGACACAAATAAATCGAGACACGCCCTTAAGGGGGTGAAAACTACCCCAATACAATATCAAACTGCACAAAAGTTCCAATAACTGGTGAAAAAGCTTGAACCTTCTAAGCTTTATTAATAGGAATGAACCATAAATCTGTTACGACCTAATACACGAAAATAATCCATTACAGGGTAAAGAACTACCCCTTATTTTGAATTATGAACTTGAGTCAGGGAAAAAATAGTGAATGTACTAGATATCGCATTTTGATTGCAGTAGGTATGAATATGGGACGATAACTCGAATTTTTGTAACTATTTTATGACACACCTACGATGGGGTAAAAGAACGGGAAGAAAACTTATTGGTAGGTCTTCACCCCCTGACTCCCATCAGAATCATTTGGGGGATGAAAAGGAATCAAGAGGCCTTGACATAAGAGAAAATCACTCTTGGAAACCGCTACATCAGTTTTTTTTTTTTATGGAATGCAGCGATTACGAGATTGCTCAGATTTCCACCCTCTAACCCCTGTGAGTGCCCTAAAGAGCACTCCTGAAAACCCTTTCTACAGGATTTTCGCTAATGTGATACAGTGATTGCGATGTCTCTGATATTCACCCCCTCCCACCCCCACCTTCTTGTAAAATTCACGTTTGAAAACAGACCATTAGGACATTAATTTTATAGATCCTTATTATCCTTGTGAAAGAATTTACTTTAATGTAATGTTCACACAGCGAAATCGCTTAATTTCGCATTTCCCATCCCTTCAGACGACCATGTTGTTTTAGGCTTTTTTACTTGTCATTGGAGTTTATATGTAGTTGGGTATTGTAAACGGTAAGTTTTAAACCAGTTTTCTCATCCCTTCATAGGTGTGAAAATTGTGGGAATATTGGTTATCGTTCCAGATCCCGACACACTGCAATCAGAATGCAATATCTGGTACATTGACTATCTTTTCACTGACTCAAGTTCATAATTCAAGATAAAGGGTAGTTTTGCACCCTGTGATGGGTTGTTTTCATGAACTAGGTCATAACAGATTTATGGTTCATTCCTATTAATAAAGAAGCTTTTTCGCCATTATTCTTGTTTTTCTACTATTTTAATCCTGATTGTATTGTTCTTTCAGGGACGGAGGAGCTTGCAAGTACGGAGAAAATTTTCCCAACAACTTTGTTTCCTCTTGCGTCCAAAAATACACTGTGAGGAAGCTGATGGTTTTGGGAAAAGAGTCCGACAATCCTATATTCGATGATTTCAAGATACCATCATGTTGTGTGTGTACAGTGAAAAAGAACCGATAACTCTTGTTTGCAGACATTGCAGCATTGCCGTTTAAAACTTACTTTACTCCTCAAAAGACACTAAAATATGTTTGTGTATCGGAGGATTTAAAAATGAGGTTAAAAAATTGTCGCTTGCCAAAAACTGTTAGCTATTAGTACGCATAAATAGTTATAAGTTCATTAGTTAATAAATTATAAAAAACATATTCAGTTAGTGAAGATTTATCTGTATATTATTTAACAGAAATAAATTTAATTTTCCAGAAGTGTCAATTTCAATCATTTTTCATTATTCGGTATGTCTCAAGACAATTCATACGTTTTCATTTTCAGATTATTGTCAATCTGTGTAAATTCCTAAGATAATGGTTGAAAAATTCGTTAGAAATTAAGAAGTTATTTGAAAATCCCTGAAAGGGCAAGTATCCGCATAATATAGAAACGTTTACTTGATGAATTTTCTATTGATTTGATTTACCGTGCGATAGACACTGCTGCCACTCCCAGGTATACATCTGGGCCTGCTACGTCCACGCTGGGTTGGATTAGGGTCATGCTTGCTGCCAGCAGCGAAACCCACATGGCGCATGGTAAAGGAATATGAGTTGGGAGGCGTAAGTTATCTTAGGAATTTACCATATTTTGTCGTGAGGGAGCATTTAACCTTCCTTTTTTGTGTTTTTGGTTCTGGATTACTGCCACTTCTGAGTCTTCTTGTGAACTACGTTACCGCGTTGTGCCGTGATATGGAGTGTTTATGCTCCTATTTTTGTGTTTCTACTTCTTCGAATCTTCTTTTTCTGAGTCTTATGATTCCTCGGTTTCTGATTGTGGTAGAGTATATATAGTTGCGATTTCTTCGTGGTGTTCGTTTTTTGATCCTGATCCTCTCAATTGTTGTTCTCCACTGTAGCATGGTCTCCCTATTTTTAGTTTGTTGCTCTTCAGTGCTAGCGCTTTCTTCAGGAAATGTGTTGGGTCCCTTCCTTGCGTACGTCCCAATACATCATTGCGTATATTTCCATAGTGTTGTTTTGTGTCGTTGTTTTCATCTTGTTGTTTATTTGGACGATGTCCCTTTCTGCGCTTCTCAAAAACTTCTTCTGTTGGCTTTTGTTGTTGCTACATTTTTGACTCCATACGCCATCGTTGGCCGTATGACAGCTATGTACATACATTTGGTAAGGTCTAATGATAGTTTATTTTTCTCAATGATGGTATGGTTACCCTTGAGACTCTGTATGCCGTTTTGATTCTGTCCTTTACCGTTTCTCTGCCAGTTGGTTTGCCCAGTCTGTTCCCAGGTATTTCTATTAGGGAATATTTATCCATTTTGTGTTCCTCTCCGCTGGTCCAACTATCTTTTTTTGAGGGTCTCGCTCCACTATTGGGCTGTTGTTGAAGTTTCTTTTCAGTCCAGATGTCCCGATGCGGTTTCATGATTTCTAGGCAGTTGAGTATGCGGCGATTAGGAGATCATCGGCGTATGTGTGTGTTTTCTTAGAAAACACCATTTTTTTTTTAAAACTAATTTTGGAGAATCTTGAATGTAAAATTACCATATTTGTAATAATACTCCAGATTGTTTGCATTTTTATGTGTTTGATGTCATTAAACGTGTTGATGTTCAATTCTTACAAAATAAAATAAATTCTTAATTGAGGTTATGTCCGCATTCCTCAGAAATTCCCCTTCAAAATCCATTTAGAATGTTTCCAATATCTGTTTTCCTCTCCGATAAATCGTTAGTTGAAATTTATGAGTTTAGCATATTAGTGGGTATTCATAAATTGAGTAGCATCAGGTGAAGACTTCAGAAGACAGAAGAATCAAATTACAAACACCTAAATTTCCACCTGAAATTTTCACCTGATGCTTCTCAATGTCCGAATACCCACTAACATACCAAACTCATTTTGAACTAACTATTTCTCGGAAAGGAAAAAAGTTATAGGAAAAATTTGAAGGGGAAGAGAAGTATTTGCAGATGCCACAGCGAGTTTGGTGGAGAAAAATTATCTAATGAAATAACATAACCTCAAATATAACAAAAATACGGTTCTTTTCACTTTTAGATTAGAATCTCTCGAAAACCTGACGTGATGAGCAATTCTAAGGTCAGGTTCGGATTCAGCGCGTCAAATAACTTCGGAAAAGTATAGTCTGGTTTCTGGTTTAATATTTTGTAGGCCTGTGAATTGATGTATGTGTACTAGATTTAGTAAACATTCATGCTTATGTCTGAGGGTAATTTTACCCTCCCAGTATGTATAACATTGTATTTGGTACTGGTAAAATATAAATGATTACTGATTGTTGAAGGTTTTGTCAAAGGAGGTTACTCCAGAATAGAACCTAGCACAAGGCGACCTCTTACCTCAAATAAGAGGATCATCTCATATGTCCATCTCAATGACCTCCAAAATCGCTCAGGAAAGACTTATCTGACATTCGAATTTTGGACTGGGAAGAAAAAACCAGATTAGTACAAAATATATTTTAATTGAGAACTTTTATTCATTATTTTTTTTTATTGTACAAACACAAGCACTTGGGTATTTTACTGACTTTCCCACAAACGTATCCTCTTCCATATCATAACACAACAATCGAATAGTTGTGTATTTTTGTTCACAATCTGAAAGAAGGTCGTTGGGCAGGTCTTCCTGTTTCGCTTTACATCTTGAACCACGTTGTTCCTCGAGTCTAGATAAGAGAAATACGTAATTAATTTCAAACGTGCACTCTGATGATTATTAATAAATTCGAAACGTCATGCATTAGACTTGAAATTTTTTCATAATATGAAATTAAATGTAACTCATCTTTATAGAAACTTTGTGTAGTAAGAAAACTGCGAGAAGTACTTTATATCAATGGTGGTTTGTAGTGAAACATTGAAAATGAAAATGAAATCAAAATTCAAGGTTAAAAGCAATTAAAATTGGCAAAAAATGATCATGTTATTCACTTCTTGTGTTATAATTTGAAACCAATATAATATTTTGTGAAAAGTGTACCACTTTATGCCCTTTTGTAATGAAAAAAATTAGCACCGCTGACCTTTGTACGACTAAGACAACCTGACATATTCAAAGTTAAGTCAAATATAATATAGCAAAACAGTCTTTGTAAAGCTATCAGCACACATGATCAACATGATTGCTCCTCAACAATTTGCTGTCTAGATGTATAGCAAGAAATTTTGCATATTCTAAAGAAATGATACTGTCATGTAACGTTAATCCATGCGTCAATTGTGTTTGCAAAGCAAAATTTATAATTATTGCCTTGTTCACATTGAAGATTAGTTTGTCTCTGTGCCCAAGCAGTGATATTTTCGAATGTTTGGTCAACGAGTGAGTAGCTGCTCTATTGAATCCGCTGATACATAGATAGATAGATAGTTTATTGGCCAATAAATAGATACATAATTATATACATGTGGATAAAGTCAGTAAACATTTGATAAATCGAAATTACCGAGAAAACGTATTTGCCTTATTTATTTATTTTGCATCACTGCTCAAGCGGTACTGCGCACTTACATAGTAGGCCTCTAATCTATTTCACCCCAAACAGAACTTCCCCCATCTAACCCCATTAAATTACACAGCCCCACAAAAAAAAAATGTTCT
The DNA here is from genome assembly GCA_936432065.2 of Rutpela maculata. Taxonomy (NCBI): domain Eukaryota; kingdom Metazoa; phylum Arthropoda; class Insecta; order Coleoptera; family Cerambycidae; genus Rutpela; species Rutpela maculata. The sequence continues at coordinate 127,628,233 of OW386293.2, forward strand.
GTTCACCAGACTAGACCACCATATCTATACATTTTTGGAGTCGCTGAATCCGAATCCAAGGTCTGCTCGACCCCATCAGGTCAGGGTGATTGGCCAATCCAAGGTCAAATTGGAAAGAAACCTTTTAAGCGCAGAAAACCACGATTTTTATACGTTTTTCTTCTGATCTTAAAATGTTTCTTCCCAATTTGACGTTGGATTGACCATCACCTTGACCTGATGGAGTCAAGCAGATCCCAAATTCGGATTTAGTTACCCCAAAATGTACAGAAATCGTAGTTTCCTTCGCTTAATCGTCTTCTTCCCAATTTAACCTTGTATTGACATTGAACCTGACCTGATGGGGTCAAACAGAACCCGGATTCGGATTCAGCGACCCCAAAAATATATAGACATGTTGGTCTAGTCTGGTGAACACAACATTTTTTTTTGTGGGGCTATGTTATTATACAGTAGTGGCAGCCAAAGTTCTTGGGTCGATCCCCATAATAAGATAGAGTGAAATATAAAGAGCAAAATAATGTACGCGAAAGAGAGCGATATAATAACAACGATGCCAGCACTTGTGTATGTTAAAAGTTCCGCCCTCTATCCCCTCTCATTGTCCCTCCTACAGCTTGAGACGTTTATGATGAAAACAGCAGTTGTGTACTTGTCTTTTTGGACCAGGCAAATCTCAGTGTAAAATGGGTTTGTCGTGAACTATTTGGGGACAGTTATTTCTTTATCGCAATGGATAACTTTATTAATGTAGGATAAGTACATAAAGTCCCAAAAAATCCCGACGTGAGCTAAAGCCGCCATTTAGAAAAAATGACCGCCAGACACATTTTCTTTAAAATCATATATCTCAGTAACCGTTGCTCCGATTTTAGATTTCTTTTTTTTTGTTCCATTCCTCACTTCACATTTTACAGAAAGTATGATTACATATTTTACGATAAATTAAACAATAAACTTAGGAAATTAAAAAATAATTTAAATATTACGGAAATTTAAACTTTTGTAAATTCGAGACGTTTGTACTGAAATTTCTAGTCAATTTTTGAAAAAATAATTTTAATAAAAGTTCTAGAGCACACAATTAGCTTTCATTTGTTTTTTGGCCGATGTTACTAACTCAAATATTAACGGGGTAATAGTTATTTATATATAAAATTGTAATCATTTTTAATAATGTATATTAAGGTATAAAAGGTGCCCAGTCAGTGTTCTCTCGGAAGATTGTGCAAAACGGCTAACTTTATAAAAAAAACTTTCTTAACAAAACTTTCAATGTTTCGTCTCTACTACAACTTAAAATTATTTTCAATTATACAAGGTGTCACAAAAACGAGTCACACAAGAAAGTATAATTTTTTTAAATAGAACAGCCTGCATTTCCTTAACGCCAGTTAAGCCTCCAAGGGCTCTGTATTACACCCTAAAATATTCTGGCAAGTTATTTTTTTCCGTTTTTTTTTTTGGGCAGTTTACAAACATTTTTGACTGGCATATCTCCGCGATTTATTAATCGTTATTTCTAAAAATATGGGCTGTTGTTTGATAATGATGTATTTACTGAAAAACATTTTGGAAATAAATCTTTAGTATATCGAGTGTCCAAAATATTTGCGTACATTTCTTGATATTTAATTATTTTTCTTATTTTTTTTAAACGGAATGCCTAGGTATACTTTTTTTACATGAATGAATAAAACATACAATTCCTCACATTTTAATATCTCTTTATTTCTATTTCAAACGTTTTTTGAGATATGATTATATCAAATAATTTTTGCGTAAATTAAGGTGCTCTTTATTTTAGCATTAAAATCTATATTTTGTTTTACATTTTTTTCAATTTTTTTAAATGGAATGCCTATAATTTTTTTTAAATGGATGAGTAGCGCTAACGATTTCTCACATTTTGATATCGTACACTTTCTTTTACGAACGGTTCTTGAGCAATAAATTTTTTTCACAATATTAAAACTAACCTAACAACTGCTCAAAATGTCCACCATTTTGATTCAGGTAACACTGAGGTCTCTTGATAAATGAGCGCCTTACACAGTATAACATATCAACATTTATACGATTGAAACACCGACGAATCCTTTCCATCATATCTTCTCGAGTCGTTGGTTCTACTTTATAAACGTCTGACTTCACAAATCACCAAAGAAAAAACCCACTGAAGTCAGGTCGGGTAACTTAGGCGGCCATGTAATGAGACCTAAAATAGTTCAATAAAACAATAAATTAGATATTATTTAACAGTTTATGAAAATATTGGACCTCCTCTTCCTAAGGACCTTTAAGGAAACTGAATACTAATGGCCTGACAAACATTTCTACTAAAATGTGGTGGTGCACCTTCAAGTTGTAATCACATATTATTTGTAAGGTAATCAGGAATATGCTCGATTATTTGTGGAAACGTATAGTTATAGCCAGCTCATTTTCTTCATTACATTTCGTCGTCTCGCCTTCTTTTCATATGCAAAATTTCCAGTACGTTCAAAACGTTCTTTCAAATTTTCTGGAGACCTCACATCAGGACATCTTCTATAGGGATATTTTTGACCATACATTCTTGATGCCAATAAACAATCTCCATCGCATTCACCAATAACGTAACATTTACCATAGATATTAAATCTTATTGACAATAATTATAATTCGTATACAAATAACAATATTAATTCAACTTAATCACGATAATCTTAAACACACTAGGTAAATGTCATAGAGTGAAAAACAAACGCAAAACAAAAGACCAAAGCCATACTAGATTTTTATGCTAAAATAAGAAGCACCTCAATTTACGCAAAACTTATTTGTAATAATCATATCTCAAAAACGGGTTGAAATAAAAATTAAGTGTATAATATTAGAATGTGGGGAATTTTATACTTTATTCATCCATGTAAAAAATATAGGTATTCTTCCATTTAAAAAAATTTAGAAAAATAATAATTAAATAACAAGAAATGTAAACAAATATTTTGGACACCCGGTATAATAATAATTTATTTCAAAAATGTTTTTCAGAAGATGCATCATCATCGAATAACACCCTACATTTTAAGAAAAAACAATTAATAAATCGCGGAGATATGGTAGTCAAAAAAATGTTTGTAATTTGCCAAAAAAACAGGAAAAAAATTATAACTTGGTAACGCTGCAGCCGATTGACAAAAAATTTTAGGGTATAATTCAGGACCCTTAGAGGCTTAACTGGCACCAAAAAATTAGAGGGTATTCCATTAAAAAAATTATACATTCTTGTGTAACTCCTTTTTTTAACACCCTGTATAATTGAAAATAATTTCACGTTGTAGTAGAGATGAAACACTGAAAGTTTTGTTGAAAAAGTTTTTTTATAAAGTTGCCCATTTTTGCACAATCTTCCGAGGAAGCACTAACTGGACACCTTGTATATTTCCAAGAACTCAAGTCTTATTTTCTTCAGTTATCTTCTATTTTATGCCCAAAGATGTAATAACACTTTTGATTATACATAAAAAGGGGAAGAGAACAAAAAAAAGAAATCTAAAATCGGAGCAATGGTTCCTGAGATATGTCCTTCTAAAAGAAACAGTTCTGGCGGCCATTTTTTCTAAATGGTGGCTTTAGCTCACATTGGGATTTTTCGGGACTTTTATATCCTTATTCTACATGAATAAAGCTATCCATTTCGATAAAGAAATAGCTGTCCCCAGATAGTTCATACTCAAAACTGGATTTGCCTGCACTATTTCTGATTTCTCTCCTTTCCAGATCACAGTCATTTTAGGTGGGGATGTCGAAGCGAATACTCTGCAGTGATGGGATAAAGTGGGGCAAAAAGAAAATGCGAAATCGGATGAAATCCAATCATTGATTAATACGGATTTATTTGCAATTGGTTTCTTGTCAAAATAATTTAATTAATAGTAGTTTATTGAAACATCATGATTTGTTAAATTTATTTAGATTTATGCTGCGTATTTTAACATGGCGTAAAATAATTTACGTTCCCCAATCTCCCCCAATGTCAAATCTCGGCATGCATTGCCGGCAACAGGTTAGAAGGTCCTCCCACAGTCTACACATGCGCCCATCCCGTTCGGATGTCTGAATTAAACAGGCAGGCAAATATGGGCGTACCGTTTTTTTTATCCACAGTTCATCCATGTCCTCAAAACATAGTCTTTGTCTAATTATGAAGAAATGACAGAAACAGAATGAGTTGACGCAAATGTATCACAAAGAAAATTCAGTAAAAGAGAAAGATTATCTTGACGACTAAAAGTAGCTAGAGAGAAAAGTGGCAACAGAGTAGGTTAAATCTCTTTCTTTTCAGCATATTATTTGTCCATTTCTCTTCTCTTCTACCTTACATTGGCATCGACTCAATATTTTAACATGCCACTACTGTAGAACCAGTTTACGTTAGTATAGATACTTAAATGTTTTTGAAAATCATATTTCCTTTGAATAAACTGCACCCTAAGCTCCCCCTACTACTATATAATACCCCAACACCCCCAATGACAAGCACCTTCTCCTCCCACAACATAAACCTTTATGCTGCTACCAGATATAATATAAAATAGTTTTAAAACCAGTCTGTTGCGTAGAGAGGTTTAGGTTAGAATTCTTTTTGTTCTTTGTCTGTTGATTTAGAGCTTGTAGTACATGTACTTTTGTCTGATTTTTTCAGAACTTAGAGCTTAACTATCTTTGTTCGTTTTTTTGTTGTTTGGACATAGGGAGAAGGGGTAAAACGGGCGCAAGGTTATACCTTTCTGCCGATAAAAAAAAGTATAAGAAAAGTCTTCGTTATACCATTTTCAAGCTTGTAGAAGTATGATGATGGCGGGAATGGTTCGGAATAAAAAAAAGTTCAGACCCAGAAACTACACCTACCAATCTTTATGTATTTTGGCCTCCTGAATTCGATGCTGTCATCAGAATTTAATTTTATCATGTCATTTTTTTGTAAATCACGTGTTTTTAGCATTTTATCTGTGGTGGTACCGAAAAATGAGTCAAATTGACAAGATATCGAAAAATTTTATAAAGAAAAAGTGCTTAGAATCCAATGAGGACCCCACAAATAAAAACACAATTTTATACTATTGGGTATCTTTTTATTTTGAATTTTTTTTTTATCAGATCTTGTCCAAAAATGATATATGGGATCCTCGTTGGACTTTAAGCACTTTTTCTTAATCAAATTTTTCGATATCTTGCCATTTTTCGGTATCACCACAGATAAAATGCGAAAAAACCACGCCATTTACAAAAAAATTACAAGATAAAATTAAGTTCTGATGGCGGCATCGAATTCAGGCGATCAAAATACATAAAGATTGGTAGATTTAGTTCTGGGTCTGAACTTGCATTTAGGTACGCGGGCACTTAGACTATAACACAGCCACACAAAATAAAAAAAAGTTCAGACCCAGAACTAGATCTACCAACCTTTATGTATTTTGACCGCCTGAATTCGATGCCGCCATCAGAATTTAATATTATCTTGTCATTTTTTTGTAAATGACGTGGTTTTTTCGCCATTTTATCTGTGGTGATACCGAAAAATGCAAAATATCGAAAAATATGATCAAGAAAAAGTGCTTAAAATCCAACGAGGATCCCATATATCATTTTTGAACAAGATCTGAGAAAAAAATTTAAAAATAAAAAGATCCTAATAGTATAAAGTTGTGTTTTTATTTGTGGGGTCCTCGTTGGATTCTAAGCACTTTTTCTCTATAAAATTTTTCGATATCTTGTCAATTTGACTCATTTTTCGATACCACTACAGGGGGGGGGGAGTACAAACTACCCCCACATACAGACGGAAATAGATAGACGAAAATTTAGTTAATTTAGGTATATAGCTTACATAGATAGAAGAAAATGGTCATTGAAGATATAACATACTATATCTATGACTAAAAAAAGGGAAAAGAAAACAACGGAAAAGATATTTTGAAAATAAGAGAAACAAATCATAAGAAAATAAGGTATTTGGATTGATGGTCGAAAGTATGATATAAATAGGAAAAAGAATAGCTTTACACAGATTAAAAGATAGCTAAGTTGATAAATGTTAAGATAAACAGTTGAATAAGCAGGTATGGTATAATAAATAAAAACACAACTGGCTAATGCTTAATGTATGAATTTACTCCATTTTTATCTACCCTGCCAAAAACTATAAATTCCTGAATTTTTGTTCCAGGAAATCTGTCCGTCTGTGGGGGTAGTTTTTACCCCTCCCCCCCAATAGGCGTAATTTTCAACCTTATTAAGAATGGGTGGTTGTCGCACCAGACTTGTATATTTGGCAGCGAGCTAAAAGTATTTAACCCTTTCCGAATTTCAATAGCACCTATATGCATCATTCGAGCATGGGGGTAGCTCTTACCAAGGGTAGACTCTAGTCATGTGTTGGTGGTTGGAACGAATTCACTCCATATTTGTTCACCCTGCTTAAAACTACAAAAGCCCCAATTCTTTTTCCCGTTTTGAAACCTATGAGGGTGGGGGTAGTTGTAACCCTCCATAGTTCTGTTCGTGGTGGAATAGATTAGACATTGAATAATATAATCTTTACCTTGGAGTTATACTGTTGTATGACGCATTTTTGTCGATTTCCGGTTTTCAGTATAACAAAGTTGTATGTAGCCTAAACTGTACCCTTGCAAAGTTTCAAAAGTGTACATAGCATCCCAAAATGTAGGAAACCAAAAATACATAGTTGTATTGGGGTGAAACAATTATTTTTTGTAATAACTCAAAAAAAAAAGGAAATGTTTACAGTATAACTCCAAGGTGACGAATTAATAAAATAAAAAAGGCCTAAAACCAGCCTTATAAAAAAATCATGGTGTTTACTTACGCTTTACATATATTGAGCGTAATATTTTGCAGGTAGTTCTCAGTGTTGACCACGAAATATTTCTTGTCGTCTTCAATCGTCGCCAAAGGTGTTACCCTCAAAGAAACAACATGTTCGCATAAATCGCAACTCCTTTTGGGATCTTCAGCCATATCCGATTGACCAAATTGGCCAAAAGTGTTCAGGTTGCCCATGTCGCTTGAAATAAGTTTGTTCATAATATTTTCCGCAGGATAGTTGATGTCCTTCCAACACATGTCTTTATAGCACCCACTGTTGACCAATTGTTCCTCCTCTCTGGTCATATACTGAAAAGTGTTTTTCGTGTAATATACTTTTTCTACGATTGTGCTGAAAGTCAAATTTTCTGACTTCAAAATGACTGCAGAAAATATCACTTTGCCGCACGCCGTGCGGCAAAGAATTTGCCACACGCCTTGATTACATCTTCACTAGGGTGGCCCATCTCTATAGGGGGTGAATTTTTTGTGTGTATTTTTTAAGTCTCACCCCACGAAAATATACTATTATACTAGGAATAATTTATGTCAAAGTTTCAGATAATTCGGTGAACGGTAACCCGTGCCGCATTCAGGTAGAAATTTGTAGATAAGATTTTATTACGGTAACCCGTGCCGCATTCAGGTAGAAATTTGTAGATAAGATTTTATTACGGTAATACACTTAAATTTTACTTAAAATACAAATATCTACCTCTTTTCTCATAATGTTTTATTGGTGTAATTATTTCCTAGAAATTATTTGTTTTGGAAGTTTGGAAATATAATGCACCTACGGTAGGTTTTTATGTCAGTTTGCAATTGTGTTTTACAGTGGTGACATTATAAGTTCTAGCATACGTTCCTTTTTGAAAAAACATTTAACGATGGCTGATGTTAGATCCTTACGAAAGGATACTTTCATTTACTTAGTTGGACACTATTCGTCACAAATCATTGGCAATAAATTGCCGTCTAATAGACAAGTATTACAAGTGCTCTTTTATAACATTCGTGAAGTGAAGCTAAGTGTACATGAAAGTGCTAAATTAACAATAAAAGAGGTGTCAGTTTTTTGGGATAAAGCTCGCATTCCGACACGTCAGGATTTTCGTTGTGTTAAACAACTAGATAAACTTTATGCAGAGTGGAGGAACTTACAAAAATCGGCTAAAAGGACCAGTGCGGGAGTTAAAGAAAAAAATTTCGTTGAAAAATTGGACGATCTCTTTGACATTTCTCATGCAAATGCATTGGAGTTGATGAAAATAGATGAAGATAAGCAGTTTTTAATTAACCAAAGAAAAAAGGGACGTCGTGGATTTATGCATGGTATTGATTACCAACTTGCTTCTCAAGAAAAATCAGCTGAGGAGAAATTACAGAAATTATCCGAACGAATGCAACGAAGTCAACAAGAAAAAGCTAGATTAGAGGAAACAGTCACCTGTCCATCATCAAGTAGTAATTCAGCCGACTCCAACGAAAATGAAGATGAAATAATCGAAGCCCAAGAAGAGTTGTTACAAGACCAGCCTGGCCCGTCACAGCCAAAAAAGAGGAGATTGTATGGAACATGTAACATCATCACACCAAAAATAGCCGCTGCATTTGATGCTTGCAAAATAAGCGACATGTATGGAGTCCATATTTTGACGGCAGTAGCAGAAGCACTAGGACATGACACCACATCTTTGTCCATCAGCAGAACCACACTTCAGCGCTCTAGACAACGCATCCGCGAAGAAAGAGCTGAAATATTAAAAACTGCCTTCGGTAATTCTGAATTGCCGGCCCCAGTCATCCATTGGGATGGAAAACTTTTACCTTCTCTCACTGGAATGGGAAATATCGATAGACTTGCTATCTTAGTTACTAGTGGAGATATTGAACAACTACTTGGAGTACCAGCTTTGCCCAATTCAACTGGAAGAGAACAGACTGAAGCAGTTTATGATGTGCTTTGTGAATGGAATTTGGACGAAAAGGTAATAGCTTTGTGTTGTGATACAACAGCATCAAATATGGGTTATACAAATGGGGCAGCCACACTATTGCAACAAAAATTAGAAAGAGATATTCTATATTTTCCTTGTAGACATCATATTTTTGAAGTGGTTTTGAGAAGTGTGTTTGACACAAAAATGCCTTCCTCATCTGGTCCAAATGTGCCACTATGTAAACGTTTTAGGGAATTTTGGCCTAAAATAGATCAAAATAAACTAAAAACTGGATTTCAGGTATCAAAAATTAAACACATTTTACAACCAGTTAAAGCCGAAATTGTAAAGTTTCTAAATGCAGCTTTAACTTTGCAACAGCCTCGTGATGATTATAAAGAATTTTTAATGTTTTCTAAACTTTTTGTTGAAGAAGAGCCCACTCACACGACATTCTATCAACCAGGGGCATTTCATCATGCACGTTGGATGGCCAAAGCCATTTACTGTCTAAAAATATTTTTTTTCCAAGATCAGTTCCAACTAACTAAAAAAGAAAAATAGGTATTGAATATATATGTCTCTTTATTGTAAAGGTTTATGTAAAGGCCTGGTTTACAGCGTCATTTGCTAGTAAAGCACCGCTTCATGACTTAGACTTTTGTAAAGAACTCATTAATTATCAAAATATTGACAAAGAAATATCTCAAGCCGCAAGTAGGAAAATAGTGAACCATTTGTGGTACCTTAATTCAGTAAATGTTGGCTTATCTTTCTTTGATGACGATATTTCAGTTACCACTAAAAGAGAAATGGTTAAAGCTTTGAATAGGAAAGCACCAAATCAAGAGGGTATTAAACGACTTATGATTAGTAACATTACTGACGTTGAAAACAAGGAAATTCAGGACTTCATATGCGAGAACACTAAACAGTTTTTTCAAAAATTAGGTTTGTCTGTGGAATTTTTGGAAAATGATCCAACAACATGGAGGGAAAATGAAAGTTATACCCGATGTTTCAATATTGTAAACAAAATTAAAGTTGTAAATGATGCCGCTGAGAGAGGAATCAAACTTATTACTGACTATAATGACATTTTAACAAAAAATGAAGACCAAAAACAGTTTTTACTCCAAGTTGTAAATGATTATAAATCACAGTTTCCAAATGTAAAAAAAGAAACCCTGTCGCATGCTTTGGCCTAGTGCAAAAAATATTGTTTTTATTACTATATGTCTTGTAGATTTAGGATAATATTTGGTACTATGTATGAAAAAAACGTTTCATAATAAAATACACAAAGATAAAACGAGAGATTTATTTAAAAAACTTCTAGTCTAGTTTTCTTAGACTACGAATTTACAGTAGTATGACACATGTCATAGTCACAACAGATAATGTCTTTGATATTTTTATGACTTGATTAGTCATTCTAAAGATAAATGTTGCTGATTAAAAAAAAAAAATGCATCAACCAAAGAATGTAAATAATTCCATTTACTTTTATTATTGCATAATAATGCATTCTGCGGCACCCCTTGCCTTCAATTTGCCTCAATAATATTTTGAGGGGACTGTTTTTTCTTCAAATGGAACCATTTGCAGGGGTGAGAAATAAAAAATTTCGATTTCGAAAAAGATGGGCCACCCTAATCTTCACACACCGGAATAAAATAGTGTGTTTACCTTAAAGAATTTTATATTACTTACTGGTAATAACAATTAAATTCTATAAATTTACATTAATTACACATAAATTGCAATTACAAAGTCAGAATTACTGCGGAAAATGGAATCTAGGAAAAAAAAAATCAAATATGTAAACAGATTCGACCCTGGGAACGGAAAAAAATCCACGGAAATAAAATCCGAGGAAAAAAAGCCGCCGAAATAAAAGCCGCGTAGAAAACTTCTGATAGCAAAGCTACGTTAAAAACTTATGAACGATGAGACAAGATATGTAAAAATAGAATTATAGCAACGGTAAAGACTCGTACAAGGAGCTTCTTTAAGAGAGTGATTTTTAACTCCCATTCCAAATGCTTAATTCGATCGTGCGGGATTGTGGGAGTTCAGATTCGATTCCACCATAGTTTTAGGTTAATAACACTCAAATGCCTCTATCTATATATTCCTAACATTTGAAATACATATTAACTCGTATTTTTCAAATTTTGTGAAAAAATCGAAAGAAAATATTGAGAAAATTGCAAAAATTATTACTTTGTAATTATCGATTAATTTCGCCTAGGTTTGGTTTCCGCATTCCATATGCCAATTTGCTTGACTACTTAATACAATATCAATAGTCGATATAGTGAAGGACGTAGGAATTATTTTTTGGCAAGCAACAAGGACATAAATATTGTTTTCGTCGTACAAGAACAGATATATAAATTAATGTATATGTAAGGAAATGTTGTTAATTATGTAAAAAAAAAAATCGTCGATTTTAGAAAGTTTAGTTAGTTTCCACACTTGTTATAACAAATAACATTTCACAGTATTCATTTAATAAAATCAGGTGAAATGAGTGCCATATTGGATCCAAAAAGGCGAAAAACTGTATTATACGTTACAAATTAGACATGGGCAACAAGTAAAAGCAAATTATGTATGAGAAATAACTAACATATTTATTTTATTTCTTTATCGGTAAAATAACATATTTCTTTCATTTTAGAATAAATATTTTTGATGGAAACACTTTCAGATTTAAGGATTCAGTTCAAATTTTAGTTAATATTCATCTTTGTCAACAATATCATATTCTACATCTCATCACTTTTCACATTCCGTACAGTATACCGAACAAAGTGACACCAGTCACAATGCTCTATCACAAACTTGCAGACGAGATGTAGTTAGAAAACTCGCTATATGTTACTCTGTTTTGCAGCAGAGTTTAGGCTTTTTTTCTTCGTATTTTCTTTCCGCGGCTTTTTTTTCCTAGATTCGTCGAAGTGAAAGAAACCTTGTTTTCTGTAAAGCAGCCTTTTCTTCCGCGGCTTTATTTTCCTCGGCTTTTTTTTCCTCGGCTTTTTTTTCTGCGGCTTTTTTTTCCATTTACCGGAAAATCACACTTTAAATAAAATGTGACAGGCAGCAAATTTAAAATTTTGGAAAAACTTTAAAAAATGGAAATAACTTCACAACCGTAGAAAAAATAGTATGTAACACACATGTGGCAAGCTTCATTGCAAAACTCGTAAGTATAGGAACACTCGCTGCGCTTGTGTTCCTACTTTCATACATCGTTTTGCAATGAAGCCCTTGCCACACTTGTATTACAATCTACTATTTTTGATATCTAGTAAATCGATTCATGTCAAAATATTACTACAATAAATTAATAGCTTAAAAAACTAAAAAAAAACACGCTTTTTTAAATACTTCACCAAAAAGCAAAAAGTAATCATCGACCCTGTTATCTCTGTCTACTCCGTAAGGGCCTTAGTGTAAGCCGTGTAATTAAGTATAATATTTTAGTATAAGAGCGTGGGGCGTTTTTCGAACGCTATTTTTTTTAATGCCTTATTTATATTAATGTCCTCAAGTCTGTTATTTTACAATAACCACCCTATTTTGAGATACATTAAATGAAAAAAATAATAAATAGGGTGTTATGAATATCTATAACGCCCTAGGGCATTATAAAATTATAACACAACCCAAAACAAGTCAATTATGATAGCGTTATTGACAAACAAAATGCGTTGCTATGCAACGGCGTTTACAAACAATTTTGATTTTTACTCTGTTTTAAATCAAATCGTTCTGAACATGATAGATGTCAAATTAATAAATCGTAAATGTCAAAAAAAAAATTCGAATTAAATAACAGACTTGTAGGACATTAAACGTTGAAGGCACCACGGGTGTTATAGGATAATGACACCCTCGGTCGACGTACATTCCCTCGGGTCAGAGGCCCTCGAGAAGTACACTGCCGACCTTGGTGCGCTATTATCCTTATAACACCCTTGATACCTTAATAACTATAACGTCCTGGCGAAGTTTAACTAATGCTACTCTAGCACTTAACCAGGACGGTGAGGTTCGATAATTAAAACGCTGAAGACATCATTAGATTAAATGAAAAGCGCCCCCCTCCCACGCTTTTATACTCAAATATTAATTATACTTGATATTTCAGTAAAATAAAATAAAACTTGGACCAAACCCGGAACAAATTTGTAACAAACTAATTTCTTGGGGATTGTATTTTATGGCTATCCAGGAGTCTCTGACTGAAAATTCCAAAAAATCCGCCGTGTAGAAATAAAGAAAAAATGCTCCGTCATGTTGAAATTAGGCACTTTTTTCCTTTAATCGGATGACACTTTAGGAGGGTCTCCTTAGAAAAGTTGTGTGGCAACGCCCGCCTCAATGTAAAGATATTGTGTATCAGTGTGTTTCATTTATTCGTTATCATTGTGGTTTAAACTGTATCAAAGAAGAACTAAAAATGCATTTCAGAAAGAAATTAATATTGACCCGCAAAAAAGTAGTAGAAATATCCCAAAATTTTCCGATAAAAATATGCCTAATATGATTTTTTGATTTTCTCCGCATATTTTGGTACCGCAGGTGGCTTTGCATTTGTAGGAGGTGAATGTTTTTCTGGTCATAATTAGATTCTAATACTTAAGTAAAATTTGATTCAAATTGGAAAAAAAATAAAAAAGTTACTGGGGTGTTTCCATTTCAAGTGAAACACACTGTACATCAAGAGAAAATTGATTTTGAACATTTCATTATTCTTAACAGTTTCCCAGAAAATGCTTCGTTTAAGAGCTACAGACGAAAAACAATGCTACTTTTTTATCTTTTAACTTGGACATTTAAACATAATTTACATTACACCGTATATTTATATGATATATTTCGTATTAATATTTATTATATTCACTCTTAAAAAAATCAAAAGATAAAAAAGTAGCATTGTTTTTTCGTCTGTAGCTCTTAAACGAAGCATTTTCTGGGACAATGTCAAGAATAAAAAAATGTTCAAAATCAATTCCTCAACTTTTTTATTTCTTGACATATTTCCGAACAATGCTTCATTTACGAGTTATATTGCAAATAAAGCGAAAATGGCAAAAAATTGAGGTTTTTTGAATTTTAAAGTGTGTTACTGTCACGCGTGCGGATAGTTGGCATATGTTTCTGGACATCCCAAACTATACCAAAAAAAAAAAAAAATGCGGATAAACGACATTTCGCCCAAAAAAGCTATTTCGACTGGTTCATTAGGCGACCCTACTATTCTGTCATTAATATTTTCAAATATTTTGCAAATGTGGCTACATACCCACTAAATAGTAACAAAAGATCACGTATTTGTTTGAGAGATATATAAAAGAGATTATTACCGTGTTCCTTAGCACAAAATCATTAAAAAACTTACCCCGTAAGTAATTTGGAATGCAACAGCCACAAACACTACTTGCAGCAACATGTTTAATATGGCAATGGAAATGCAAATGCGAATAAAAGTGGCAGCTTTAAACGTTTTTTATCACAAAGTTGAACGTAATTTTGATAGCTAAACCACCGTTTCCTTTAGAACAATTATTAATGATGTATGTGGTAAAATTATTATTTGAAGGCATATTCATATTATGCATTTTATAATTTTCAATGTATTGAGGTTAAAATGAATCATTAAATGATGTGGTAGTTGGTCAAATAAATACATATTCTGCATATTCACATGAAATATATTTTAGGATTCAATCTAGGTACCCATTTAGTTCGAGATAAATTCAGTGAAATTTAACATTTTCTTTACATTAAAGAACAGCCATTTAAGTCACCGGACGTTAAATTTAGTTTTAGGAGGAGATAGATGATTTGCCAGGTTTTGCCACATACGTCAATGCATTAAAGATTCTATTACAGCATTAGTTTCATTAGAAATTGACAAATCATAGTATATAATAATGATGATGATAATAATAATGATAAGGGGATCGGTGAACAGTTTCCAGCTATGGCTGAAAAGTTTGTCGTCGCTAAGTTTAATAATAATAATAATAATATATATTTACCCAGATATTCAGATACCTATATAATATATTACAACGCAGTAAACAATAAAAAACGTTTTACATGCAACCGTACGTAGAAAAACGGTAAATTTAAACGTTTATTAGCGCGACAAATGTTCGCCCAAATCAACGTTTATAAATCATATGTACTATACCTTGAAATGTAGTTAAATTATGATATTTAATAAATGTTTTACAAATGCGTTTAATAAATGTTTCGTTTTTTTTAACATTCTATATGACATTTTATAAACCACCTATAAAGCGCGTACGCAGTCCCGGCTACCATAAATATGCGAGCGAGTTATCCGAATTAGGTCAGAGAGGTCATAGACCCAACCTCAGTGCAACTGAAAAAGCCTTGCTCTGAGGAATCGTCTTGTTGATCACAGCACCACCATGCCAAGTAGCGTGATTCGATTTGCCCATGCTCAGGGCAGTTCACCTTTCAGGTATATCTGCCTCTTTAAAATATTTGACATGATAAAAATGGTTCAAAGTAGATAAGCAACTTAAAACTAGTCTAAGTCTTCCTGTATGGCACTATACTTTTATAAATCAATAACAACTTAAATTTGAAACATAAAAAAGGAATGGTAGACAAAAACTGACGCGATAGAAAGGACTCTGCACCAAATCGGCTGCTTCATGGCAAAACACAGTATCCAACATTTTATCTGAAAATTAGTTTTTCATGAATATGTACATACCTTGTTGCTCTTCAACTTACTATTTGTGTTTTAAGGTTTTATCTCTGCTAGTTTAGAAGTTAATGCATGTCCAAAACACAGTATCTGCAGTTGTCAACCATCCTACCCATTTCAAAACAGAGTATATACTTTTACAGTTTCAAAACACAGTATGTGGTAGATGTATTGATGTATATGAAGCAGTTAACATGAATAATATTGTGTACTTATGTAAATAGATATGATGTTTAATAAATATGTAATTACTTGTGCCCTTATTTATGCACCAGTAGGATACAAAAGGCGAAAAAGTTATTAGTATACAAAAGCTTACTTTTACTTTTATTATTTAGTTTGCATTAAGAATAAAATACTTACTGATATTCAGTGCAATACAGGAAAAAAAATTATTATAATACTCCTTTAAGGTCAAAGGGCTCTTATAAAAATTAATACAACTGCTTACTAAACAAATTCTTTGATTCTAATGTTGATACAGTATACTTAATTATGATAAACAAAATCTGATTTTAAAAATTTTATTTTATTTTAAAAATAAATTATACGGATAGAGACGGGAACACGTGAAAAACGCCACTACACATCCATACCCTATCCAGGATTCGAACCCAGGACTCCGTGGTCGCAAGCCTAACATTTTTACCATTTACCATTTAAAAGCTCTTTATTCATTTTAATAGATACATTTCGAAGGTGCTATTTTATTTATCTCATTAATAGTATACAATATACAGTGTGTCCCAGGATAGATGTAACAAACAGGTGTAATAGACCAAAAATTTTGGAATGGTATTTGGGGATTAAGTCCTGCTTGTTGTAAAACTAAAGTATACCAAAAATGACTTGATTTGTTTTACAGGATGTTTTATAAGTAAAGTTGTAAAAATCACCACTAATAAAGTACTTTCATTTTTCAAAATATGAAAATTCCACTAAGAAAAGTTATTTATAATGCAATTTTATACCTCTATACCAAATTTAAGGAATATAAAATTATTTTTTTGAAACTTCCCATTTTTTCAATAAATTAGTATTTTATTTTGAACCATTCAATTAAAACTGCATAGAAATTATTTTTTGCGAATTAATATTTAAAGTTATGTAGAAGCTAAAAGTAGGCTATGAGAAAAGCAGTGGATACACATTTATCATTTTATTATTGACATATCTGTCAAACGTAGTCAATATTATCCTTAATTTCTGTTTCAAATTAACGAACCAAGCATAAAAAATTAAGTGAAAATGGTACTCACAGTGCGTGAAAAAATTTATATTGTGCAATGCTACGGAATTGGCGGTGAAAACTCGCAAAGAGAAGTGGTAAGCCAATGTAATTTGAAATTTCCAAACACTGCTTTGTCACGTACTCAGGCTATGAGAATAATTAATAAGTTTCTGGCTACTGGTAGTGTTCTTAACATGAAAAGAAAAATAAAAGCATATGATGAAGACAATGTTGGGGCTATTATAGCTCATGCCTCTGTTATAGAAAATCCTAGGATGCCACTAAGAGAGAGATCAGCTCTTATTAATATTAGCAAGTCTGAACTCCAAAGAATTTATAAGGCAAAGAAAATTAGGGCATATAAAGCAAATTATAAACATACGCTTGAAGAGGGAGATGACGGCCGTAGGTTGGATTTTTGTTTGACCATTGGAGAAAAAATCATGGAAGAGAGATTTTTTCATCATTTCATAATTTTCTCAGATGAATCCACATTCACAACCAATGGTGTTGTTTCATCTCAGAATTGTCGGTTTTGGGCTTCTGAAAAAAAAATTTTAGAATTCTTTGTAGAAGACAATATTATAAAAAAGTGAATGCCTGGTGTGCCGTTTCTTATCACGTTGGAGTTATTGGACTTTATTTCATTGAGGGAAGGTTAAATCAGCACACTTATTTACAGCTTCTTCAAAGATTTTCTGAAGAACATTTAAATATTTTAAGAGATATGCCTTTAGTTCATTTTCAACATGACGGTTGCCCTGGCCACTCCACAGAAATGGTTAATCGGTGGTTGAATTTAAATTTTGGAGAAAATTGGATTGTCAAGAATGGACCGATCAAGTGGCCGGCGAGATCCCCAGGTCTATCAATATTGGATTTCTTTTTATAGGGTCGCCTCAAGCAGTTGGTTTACGCTGAACCACTTCCTAACGACGTAGCAGTATTGAAGCAGAGAATTACAAATGCCGTAAACTCCATACCGTTAGATCATATTCGAAACAGTTTTAAGGACTTCAGGCAAAGGATCGAAATGTGTGTGGATCTGGGTGGTAGCTACGTTGAATAATAAAAAAATTGTAAACACTGTTCTGTATTGGTCAATAATTAATTTGTTTGTGAATCTGTTATGTTTTTGACATTTATTGTTATAATTTTTAAACCTCATTAATCTTCTGTTAGTAATTGTTTCTTGTTTTACAATTAGTTCGATTAACATTATACCTTCTTACATCTCGTATATTCAATTTTTTATTTACCAATAGCCTACTTTTTGAGATGATTAACATTTGCTCCTACACAACTTTAAATATGAATTCAACTCTCAATTCGCAAAAAATGGGAAGTTTCAAAAAAATAATTTTATATTCCTGAAATTTGGTATAGGGGTATAAAATTGCATTATAAATAACTTTTCTTAGTGGAATTTTTTCATATTTTGAAAAATAAAGGTACTTTATTAGTGGTGATTTTTACAACTTTGCTTATAAAACACCCTGTAGAACACCAAATCAAGTCATTTTTGGTATACTTTAGTTTTACAACAAGCAGGACTCAATCCCCAAATACCATTCCAAAATTCCAAAATTTTTGGTCCATTACATCTATCCTGGGACACACTGTACATATAATAAATACAAAAACGTAACCAGACGCCCGAAAGACGTGATGCGTCTCTGTATGGCCTGATGGTGAGCCGGAGATAATAAGCAACTTTTTATATTTTTATGAGGCATTTTTGCAAGAAGATTGCATTTGTGTGTTTATGCAGAGGCTTAAGAATCAGGAGTCCATAGGTTTAAAGAGGTTGGATGTGAATTGCTAGCACGCAGGAAAACTAAATTTAAAAAAAATCTGCTTAAAAGCAAGCCTAACACCTAAGCACTGCGTCACCGAGCCGAGCCGGTGGCTGTCTCTAAAAGAATATCAAAAAAATTTTTCAATCGGTTCTGGGATGCAGGAGAAATTCTCGAATTACGTTCACGAAACCGCCCACCTTAATTGAATCTTATTATCTAATAGTGAATACCTCTTACAAGCTTCAAATATATCTTTTAGTTGTCGAGAAAATGATACCGGGAGTTTTAAGTGGGATACACTATATATTGTTTTCACTCTAATTGAAATTCATTGCTACGGCCAGTGACGTAGAAACATACCCCATTTTAAATTGCGACAAAGAATCTGCCACATTATTTGCACCCCCTTTCCTGAACACACTGTATACAAACTATTGTTGAATTTCGGAATAATAGGTTGAATCTCTCCTCTATTATACACAAAAGGTTATGTTAACTTAAACACTAGGATGTCATTTAAAGCATGGAAAGGTGGCAAGGAGTCTGGATAATCCAATTCTATAGATAAGAATAAAAAAAAACTGAAGTTTTTTTAATACATATTTACTTAATACTTTTCACACATATTTTCATAGATCATGGAAAAATTCGTTCTGTACATTCACATGAGCTTGGGTACTCTATTTGTCTTTCTTGTTGAAATCTAGATTCGTTATGGTACAGCAAATTAAGGATGGTATACTTTTGTTCGCAAATGCTTTTTTTACCATTACCAATAGCACATGGGGTCCTCTTATTTCTGTAACAACATAAAGTGAATTATTTATTTGTTGTCATAATAATAATAATAATAATAATAATAATAATAATAATAATAATAATAATAATAACAATAATACCCTGGAATATCTACCGAGTTATACAGAAGTCGGTTATCTTAGACGCTACGAACATAGTCCGGTCGTTCCTAGAACAGTAGGGTCGCAGTCTCTATCTTGCTAACAATAGCCGATTTAGACTGTAAGACCAGAGTAAACTGAGAGTTAAAAAAAAAAAAAAAAAAAAAAATAACAATAATAATGAGTACACGTAGGCTGTCGGTATGGAGTTCGGGCTGGACAAATGTGCACTGGTCCATCTCAAGAGAGAACGATGCGGGAACTACGGAGAGGACGCGCAGCTCGTGGACGGAAGCATCTTACATCATCTAGATGCCGGAGAGTCGTACACTTACTTGGGTGTCGAGCAACGCTCCACCCAAGAAGTGGGTGTAGTGAAAAACGCTCTCCGCGGCAAGTATCAGCACCGACTCTGACAGATCTGGTCCTCAGAACTGTCGGGGAAGAACAAGGTGTCTGCTACCAACATGCTTACCGTTCCGATCCTACTCTACTCCTTTGGAGTAGTGAAATGGACTCGAGAGGAGTTGCGTCAACTCGACGTAGGAACCCGCCTCCCACGCCATCGGGGAGGCCGTGGACTCTTGAGTTTGGAGAGTCTCCATAATAGGATGGTTCTGGATGGAGCCTGTAAGGTTATCAGGAGTTCGGATCCCCTCCTCTGCATGGTCCGGGACCATGAAAGTGCAGGAATAGGAGCATTTTTGTTTAAGGCAGCACAGAAAGCAGCCGATGAACTTGGTCTCTCCTTCGACGTCGAGCGGGTAAATCCCGACTCTGTCACCGAGTTGGAACCTGCTCGACGAAAAGCCCAAATTAAAGCTGCAGAACACAACATCTTTCTGCAGCTTCACACAGATAAGCCAATGCATGGAGTTTTCTATAAAAATATAGAGAACCTTGGCTTATCCGAAAGGCTGACCTTTGCCTTCTTAAGGTCAGCCGGGCTGAAGTCTGAGACCGAGGGATTCATAATGGCTTGCCAGGATGGTGTATTTAACACCCTCGTCTATCGTAGTCGTGTCATGGGTATAGAGGTCCCTGATGTCAGCTGCAGGGCCTGCCGCAGGGCGCCAGATACTCTTATGCACTTGCTGTCGGCTTGCCCGACATATGCAGTCTCGGCCTATATCCAAAGGCACGACGGAGCATTACGAGTGCTCTATTACCATTTAAGGCACTCGTATGGGATAGACGAAACACCAGTGCTGCCTTACGCTCCGGGGGATATTGAGTCCGTTGTGGGAAATGAGAAGTGTCTAATTTATTGGAACTACTCTTTTCCCACCGTCAGGCAAATACAAGCCAACAAGCCTGACGTAGTACTCCTCGACCATTAACTCAAGACAATGTTTATCGTGGAGTTCTCGGCTCCCGCGGAGAACAACATTGTCTTGAAGGAGGAGGAAAAACGGACAAAATATCGAGATCTGCTCTTCGAACTCCGCAGACTGTATCCAGACCATACTGTCAAGATAGTGGTACTGATTATAGGAGCCCTCGGTGGAACGAGACACACACTGCTTTCGGAACTTAAGATCATACCGGCATGCCGAAATTCGGCAGAGGTCTTAGCCGGCAGAATGCAGAAGGCCGTCATCATCGGTTCATTACGTCTGCTCAGGGCACACGATTCCCGGACCCAGTAGTCACTTACCCCACGGGTGTGGGGAGTGGCTGCCGGTACTACCAGCTCCCCTCTGTGAGGGTCGGAGCCACAGAGAAGGGTGACTGGTTTTTAACAAAAAAAAAATAAATAAAAAAAAAATAACAATAATGTGTTTTTTATTAATCTTATCCATTTACACACATAGCATAACTTATCAGACTAGTCAAATAAAAACAAAGTATGAAAATAATAAAACGTACAATAATAGATCGTATTACATGTTTCATTTTTTTCAAGTCTTGCCATTTTGTGATTCATGAAAATTATTCTAGTTGGCCTCTGTTTGCTGTATAACACGCCCGGTGGCATTGTAGAAGAACGCACTACCGGGCGTCAAAATGACGCGACACCAATTTATTTCTCAGGGGGCGCCAGTCGCGTGTTACCCCGTTCTTCTACTCCCAGACGGGTTCGAGATAAGATGCACTTCGATAGCCGAATAATGGACCAAGGCTGCACTACCTCAGATCTTTAACGGCGCTCTCTCTGGCCGTGAATTCCTCTATTTAGGTTTTTGTGCCTTTTGAAAAGTTAAATTTTTGCATAAAAAATTCCGATCGAAGAATTTCTCTCCGATAGGATTAATTTTTATCGTGTGAATCACGTTTTTGTCTGCTAATAACGGACTCTACACCCGAGGATTTCTGAGAAAAACGCATAAAAAAATCCCTTTCGAACCTCCGTACAGCAACTAGATGGTCGAGCGTGGTGCAATAACTCGACACATCCGGTTTTCAGTACGAAAATTCCAGGGATTATAGACTAGCAACAAGTCTCAAGATCAATTAAGATGCAAGAATCCGTTTATTTAACAGATATGGTTATACAAAAAGAGGTTATAGCAAAGTTCTTATTGTAAGAATCGCGCCTTCCCCCATTAAGACAAACGGCTTTCAGACCATGCAAGCGAAAGCGCTTACGCTAACGATCGATTAGGTAGAAAAGATTCATGCATACCTTCTCAGAATCAAAATGCGAGCTTTTTAGAGAAGTCTTAGACTCTTGTAATTTTAATAATTACTGCTGACTGATTTTAACTTAAAAAAAGTTTTACTAAATAAATTTAGTTTCGCTAGAGACTACTTAGCTTTAAAGTTCTTGTATCGTGGCGGTTCACGTACTCAAACACATTCATGAGGACTTATGACTGCATAAGTTTGTTTGGCGTTCAATTAGTCTACAACTTACTTGCCCCTATGCAGTTGTTCAATATTATCGAAATGGCAGCAACTCACCTTCGAGCGACTTTTAGGCAAAATTGAATTTTTGTTTTTTTATGCACAAGGCGTTTTCCTCTATAACTTTGTCATTTGGAAAGCCGTGCTGTGCTATTGGCTTTCCTACCACCGCTTTGTATGAACTACTCAACGCGCTCGACCAAATTGCGAGCCGCTGATTAATCCAAACTCTTTCTATGAGAGAAACCAGCCTTGTGCATGTGCATTGATTTTTATGAATTTTTGCTTATCGGCGCTACGCCGGCCTTGTCAAAATCCTTTTAGCCTTTTAGATGCAATGCATCGCTAAAATTTTATGCTCATATTTTAGAACAGGACATTCAATGACTGCACTTCAATGGTCAATGTCTTTGCTGGAGGAATAAAAAATGAAAATATTTTTTTAAAGTATATTTTCGGAGCACTTTTTAAACTGGCTTTGGAAAAAGTAATTTTCAAGTGAAATTTCGGCGTACTTTTGATAAATCAATTTTCAAGCCAAATTTCGACGCAGTTTTGAAAAATTATCTGCTAGTGAAATTTCGGCGTACTTTTAATAAATCGATTTTCAAGCCAAATTTCGATGCAGTTTTGAAAAACCGCTGCCCAAGGAATCCCTACTTCCACATCCAGATTCTCTATCCAAGTCACTCACAACGAAAAAACTTTGTATGTGAAAATAATTGCTTATGGAACTTTAATAATATAATATTTGAAATCCTCTACCCCAAAAACCCATAAAACGATACCCCACATCGGTAGTGGGGTGGGGGTGGTGATAGGGGGGTGGTAGTGTGGGTGAATGAAGTAAAAAAATATTTTAAGGTTTCTGGTTCTTGTACATACACTAAATCACATTTTTTTTTCATCCCCTTTAATAAGGGGGTGGTAATGGGGGTGGCTAATGCCAAAAATTTTTTTGAGACCTTAGCTTCTCTTGTATATACTAAATACCAATTTTATGGACTCTTACCTGCTTGATTTACCCATTTACCCCAAATTTACCCCAATTTACCCCCCAACCCTTCGTCGGAACAACATGAACTTAAAATATCGACGTTTCATGACATTTTAAGCCTATTTGAACAATAAAAATTTAAAAAAAAAATTTTTTTTTTGTCGTTACTATACTTCCACTTCCTACTTTCGCTCTCATATCCCGAACCAAAACATATTTTCCTAAGTGAAAATTCGGTGTTTCTCCGAATTTTCACCTGGTCGTTTCTAACGCCTTATAGAACTCATAAAGTCACCGCATCCCGACAACGCCTCGCCATTCCGACCACCCAACAACTCTCTGACAGTAATAATAATAATAATTTCGCATATCTAATAAAATAATTTAGGATACATTAACGCCAGAAACTACGCAACCCTCCCCACCGAGGACCACCAATCCTCATGGATCAATACAGTCCCAATGGCGAAGGCCAACACAGCATCTGATGCAGTTGCTCCATCATTGACAAAATACTTAAGTACACTATAAAAATAATAAAAAAGAAAAAATTTAGAAAGGACACGTATAGAACAATCTATTACATAACTCTGCATTATTCATGTCCATGTATATTGTAATTTTGTTAGTAGTTAGTTTTATCATTATACCAGTTTAATACCCAATACTATGTTCAATATACAATAAGAGTTTTGTAAAATTTTTAATTGTTTTTTACATCTATTGCCCTGTGGATGATAGATCTAGGAGTTTGTAATATATAGTTCTTCAGTTTTCTTTAAAATACTTTAGATGACTGTTCGGATCAGATATTTTGAGGTAGACTATTATACAGTCTTGGGCCTAAATAGCTGTAGCATCTTTACATAAGAATTTTGTTGTTGTCGTGTATTGTATGGATGATTGACTAACTGCAATTTATTATTTAGATTCTGGCTTATATTTACTTTTAGAAAAAATAGCTGTCTCAGATCCAGTACTTTCGCTTCTCTAAATAATTGTTCACTTGGGTAAGTTGGTTTTTTATCAAGCATAATTTTTATAAATCTCTTTTGCATAATAATTTCTAAGTTTAAAGCATGAACATTTAGGACACCACCCCAACCTAAGATACCATAAGATAAATGAGATTCTACTAGTGCGTGATAAATTACTTTTAGGTACCGTTGATTGAGGAATCTTTTAAGATACCTAAACCTGTACAATATACAACATAGTTTCTTTACGACATAATTAACATGACTGTAGCATTTTAAATGCCTATCAATCATGATACCTAGATATTTGATTTCTGTTGACGATTTTATTATGTGAGGTATCCCGTCAATTTGTATACCAATTTCTATAAATTGCGGTAAAGATGCTGCAGTTGGGCTGAAAATTATATATTGCGTCTTTTTAAGGTTCATGGTAAGTAGTTTATAGTTAAACCAATTAATAATTTTATTCATGTCACTTTCCATAATACTTTTTAGTTCGTTCCAAGAATCGGCTTTATAGAAGAATGCCGTATCGTCTGCAAAACTGACAATATCAGCCCTACTCTGAACTGAATACAAGCTGTTTATATAGATAGTAAAAAGAATGGGCCCTAGTACAGTTCCCTGAGGAACCCCATAATGAACATTAGTATATGAACTGTATACATTATTTATTTTCACACACTGATTCCGTCCTGACAAATGACTTTAAATAGAGTTAATGCATTATCTCTGAATCCCATATCTTCAAGAGCATTTATGAGAAGTGTATAACTTACCAGTTAAAACGAAAAAACTAATTGTATCTACTATTATTTTACGCACATTTTCTTACATCGTCGCAATTTTTGATTTCAACGAAGTATAAGCTTCTAAACACTTCGATCAAGGTAATTTTAGTTTACATCTAAAATAAAAATTGACCGTTGACTCTTATGTGACGTAACATCGGAGACTGTGGTAAGGGTAGGTATGCGTAAGAGCGTATCTCTCTTTCACAGTATGATGATCAAAAATCGTAATTTTTTCCCCCACTACAAAAAATATAGAAGGGAATTTAGAAATAAGGTAGTAGTCTGAGTTAACTGGTTAAAAGTTTTTTAATAAAGACGAAAACAATAAAAGAACAACCAATAAACTTCTATATTTTCGATGTGGAAGTAATAAGAAGAAAAGTTTATTTTTTTTTAGATTTGTAGAGGCTTGGTTGCATTTTTGTGAGCATCGTTGGTTGTGAATAAAAAATAAGTAAATCATTCAATTTCCTCTGCAAGTATAGGTTTTTATATACACAGTTTTGCTACAAATCCACAATTTTTAGTTTCACCATGTCTCCTTTATTATTTTTTAATATTCTTGGAATTTCTGTTTCATTAGAAATTAGTTTAGAATTTTGTAACAATGCCCTCAACAATGGACTGGTCTGAGCCTCTGCAGACTCTTAAAAATGTCCTTAAATGAAATTTTTGCCCAAGTCGAATTTTGATTCTGTCTTCGACTTAGGTCGATTCTGGAGGGTTTTGCAACAGCATCACCTCATCATTCACTGTTGTGGCAGTGGGAAAAAAAGACCTTTTTTGGACAAAAATCTACCGACAGGTCAAATCTAAATGAACGTCAAAGTTTTTTAGTGGAGTATATTCGTTATGAATAGTAGTATTTAGTACCACTGCTCCGTTTTATTAAAAAAATTATCCTAACCTAGAAATGAGGGATTAGACCATTGTCTAGAGTGGACATTTTTTGTCCGTGGAATTGTATTGTTTTATTACATGTTTTTCGGGTCGCTGATTACGAAAAAAAATAGTCATTTGGCGCAAAAGTAGAACCATTTTTGAGCATTTTTTTTTAAATTTTCTGCGATTTTTCATCCTAAAAATATTTTTTTAGTTCTTTAGGTTGCTGATTACAAATAAACCAGTCATTTGGCCCAAAAGTGGTTCCCTTTTTAGTTATGGGCTACTTTTTGGGCACTTTTTGTAGTTTTCTGTGATTTTTCGTCCTAAAAATATTTTTTACTAGATAATTGTGTTTTTTGGGTTGCTGATTACGAATAAAATAGTCCTTTGTCTCAAAAGTGGCCCCTTTTTAGTTTTGTGGCATTTTTGGCAGATTCAGCGATTTTTCGATCTAAAAATGTAATATTATTCTATTAATATACAGGGTGGACCATTAATAATAGGCCATTGTTCAAGGGTAGATTCTTTGGACCAAAATATGAGGATATAACCGAATATGCTTTAGTACATTGTTGCTGTGGAAAAAGATGCAGGGTGTCAAAATTGTAATTTTTTTTTGCAATATCTCAACTACCTATTGACCGATCTTCTCCCAATTTGGTAAGGAAACATTTTTTAGACTAAGAAACAATAATTTGTGTGTTACATCACGCCAGCCCGTGGAGGGCGCCCCATGAGCTATACCTGATGATGATTATTTTTTGTCCTTTTTTATTACGAAACGTAGTGGCACTTTTGACTAGAAAATCTCATGCAGGAGTCATTTCTACGTAAAAAAAGGTACACTTGATAGAACTTGATAATTCCAACCGTTTTCGAGAAAACTGCAGCATAGACCTCAAAAATTCTTTGAAAACAAACCCAATTTGAAAAGGAAAAATTGTATTTATTGAAAAATGTGCATTGGTGACGTCATTTACGTACAATTTCATTAGTTTGACATTTTGACAGAACTAAGACGTCACCAAAGCACACTTTTCAATAAATATAGTTTTCCCTTTTCAAATTGGGTTTGTTTTTAAAAAATGTTTGAGATCTATGCGGCAGTTTTCTCAAAAACGCACAGTGGGTCAGGTTTAACGTTTTTTGGCCAAAACTCCGAAACTCCTGGAAACGCCCCAAAATCAACTGGCGTTGAGAGGAAAAATAATGAAAAAAATCTCATCGATAAATAGGGGTGGGTTTCAGGGGTGGAAATTAAAATAATTGAATAAAATTGTGAAAGTTTGGATTCAAATAGAATATTGCCTCCAAATTTTAGAAAAAATGGTTAAAAAATTCCACCGATATATAAGGCTGGGTCTCAGGGGGTGAAAATTTAAATAATTGGATAAAATTGTGAAACTTTGGATTCGACTAGAATATTGCCTCCAAATTTGAGAAAAAATGGTAAAAAAATTCCATTGAACGATTTCATGAATTGAAATAAATCAGTTATTACAATATCACTAATTATTTTACTCCTAAAATTGGGTATTTTTAACCTGCATTAACGTATTCAAAACGCCTTAACCCAAAAAATGGC
Source organism: Rutpela maculata (assembly GCA_936432065.2). Classification (NCBI taxonomy): domain Eukaryota; kingdom Metazoa; phylum Arthropoda; class Insecta; order Coleoptera; family Cerambycidae; genus Rutpela; species Rutpela maculata. The sequence continues at coordinate 127,655,826 of OW386293.2, forward strand.
AGCTAGGGGCAGCTGCAATTCACAAAATATATAGAGAAGACTATATTCAATATTATTAAAAAAATTATAAAGGTAAAGCTTGCGAAAGTGAAGTGTAACAAAAATGAAAATTTCATTTTAATCAAAATTTACGGCTGAAACCACTCACTCGATAAAAGGCTATAATTCGGACACCAAATAGCAGCAAATAAAGTCAACTAACTGCCTACAATAAAGCTCTTGCCTTGTTCTATGCCAGACATGGCCGATTCGTTCAATTGAAGGCAAAAAAAAAACAAAAATTCACAGTCGTGTAAACGCTAAATTTTTACTGCACAATTTTAAACTTGAACACGTGTTTCCTTGTCAAGCCGTAAAATGCAAATGCAGCAGGTATAGGGATCAAGGCCTTTTGTTTCCCCAAGAATAACGTCCACCCTTACCAAAAAGCATGTTTGTTACTCATTTTTCGGAAGTTGGTGAAATTTGGTTCATTTGAGTTTTGGCCAGAAATCTCTTAAAATGACCCACTGTGAAACGGTTGGAATTATCAAGTTCTATCAAGTGTACCTTTTTTTAGGTAGAAATGACTCCTGCATAACATTTTCTAGTCAAAAGTGCCACTACGTTTCGTAAAAAAAAGAGAAAAAATATTCATCATCAGGTATAGCTCATGAGGTGCCCTCCACAGGCTAGCGTGATGTAATACATAGATTATTGTTTCTTAGCTTAAAAAATGTTTCCTTACCAAATTGGGAGAAAATCGGTCAAAAGGTAGTTGAGATAATGCAAAAAAAAAAGAAAAAAATTACAAGTCTGACACCCTGTATCTCAGTAAGGAGGCACATTTTATCTAAGTGTTTCAGGTGAAATCTTCATATTTTGGACTAAGGATTCTCCAGTTAGCGTATGTCCAATTATTAATGAAACACCCTGTATGTACATAGATAGTTACTGGTCGACCTATTAAAAGTATGTTAAAAAAATAGAGTTACGAAGATCTATCATTCAAAAGAATAGTTGAGGCGCTCGCGCGCAAACCCCGATAACTCCACCAAAAGTCAATTTTGAGTTTGTAATAGTTTCATGTATATTAGACTAAACTCTACAAGCCTATATAAACTTTGGTAACCAAAACGCCATAAATCCCATATAAATCTAATGTTAAAGTTGATCGTTTCGAACAAAACTAGATAAATCCAATATCGGGATCAAAAGCAGATAAATTCATTTTTATACAATACACTGTCATCCATTGTGAGGTAGAAGAGTTAATATTGATTGACGTTTGAAAAAGTTCTCTGTAATATGACTATTTACTGTAAAAACCTACTTCTCTTCTAGAAATAAAGAAGACAACTGCAAGACATTTTATTACAAATATATTATAACGGTTTTATCTGAAATTTTAACAGATATTGAGAATTAATTTTTGTTAACAATGAATGTTTTTATTTATTTTTAATAAATTATTAATGTTGTCAAAATTTATTTTTCTGCATCTTTAATGTTTTATTTTAAAGCACAAATCGATAAATTCGTATTTACATAGCAAAATACGATAAATCCAGCAAGAAAAGTTAAAAAAAAAAATAAATAAAGTAGCATTGTTCTTATTTTTTGGTCTTATATTCTACAGCCTAGAAGATATTTTTTGACTTAAAAAGAACAAAAAAAGACTTATTGGTTTTTACTTGAGAAGTTTTTTGTAATTTCCCACAACTTTGTGTGTGTGGATTTATCGGGGTTTGCGCGCGAGCGCCTCAGTTCAAACCGATCAAAAAATTACATTTTTAGAGAGGTGGTCCATTTCTGAATAGGCTAATCTATATATTTTATGTAAATGCTACTTAAATTGTCAGGTATCCTACTTTGTACAATATGTATTTTTTTTAATTCGTCAGCATTATTTCTTCTATCCTTCTTTTAAACTGGTGTTTTGGTAGTAGTACGCTAGAAAAATAGAGAAATAATAAATACATAAAAAACATACTTACTTGCAGACTACTTTTTTGATAATTTGATACACTGGTTCGCCATTTAGCCGTGCAAACCGTATTGGGTAGTAAGTGATGTTCGCCTCACATAATTGACAAGATGGGCTTGATTCTTCAGCTTCAGCTAATTTGATCCTATGATCGGCGCGCTGTGAAAGATAAATAATTTGAATTATATAATCGGTAAATATTAGTAATATGCTAATCGGTATCTCCCACGGTTTTCGTTCCAGATTCAATTTCCGAAACGTCAGTAAAATACACTATTTTTGTTATTTATTGTTGCTATTCTTATTCACATTATTTGTCAAAAAAAAAACAGTATCTAACTGTTCCATTGACGTTATATTCACAGGCGTATAGGTTATCTTCTAGTTTTAACGTCACAACGCTGAGAAATAATTATTCGATGGCGAGAACTTTGAAATTGCGATATCTGTATTTTTATTCTAAACATTCTAAACATGTTTTAAAGAATACATGTTTGTCCTTTACTTAAGTACTTTCTGAATTATTTCACTTCAAACATCTGAATTCACAATTTTACTTGTTAGTTAAACGAGTCCAGTTGGTTTGTATTGTTTGGGTTTTCCTATTTAAATATTAGAACCCAGAAGTGTTTTGTGAAAAGTGGTTAATATGAAATGTTTCTAATTCTATACTAGGAAATAAAAAGAAACATCATTTAAAAGGAACACTTTAATTAAAATTCAACGATCAATATATGAACAAACAGAAAGAAAATGACGCCAAAAAGAAGATTCGTGGTTTTGTTTGTCATCTTGAAACATATAAAAATGCATGTCAATAAAAGTCGGATTAGTAAGGATGTTCGATTTATATCCCGTTTTTCATTTTTTCAGTTTTCAGTTCTCAGTTTACTCAGTTTTCAGTTTACTCAAAATAATGTTAAATTCCAACTAAAGTTAATCCGAATGCATAAGAGATATTTACAATGTTCTAATATTCTTGTGCACCTAAAATAAATTAAATGAATCACGAATTTTAGAGTACTCTAATAATAACACATGCCCACAAAAAAATTTTTTTTCGTGAGTGAGAATTAAGACCCACTTTTTCTTATGTTTTTCGAGGCGCTGAACACGAATCTGAAGTCGGAATAGCATGTTTATGGACGAATTTTCGAGCTAGAGTTCAAAATTGGACGAAAATCATGAAAAATCGGGATTTGTGATAATTCCAGGTTCGAAATTAATAAAAACAATTTGGGAGACATAGTAATATCATTTTTGAGAGAATTTATATACCGGGTGATTCAGTTTGGTATTCGCGCCCCTGAATCTTTTTTATTTCAACAGAAAACTACAATAAACCACATATATTTGTAAATCGTTTGTCAAGCTCTATCGAATGACGTCCTTAAATCTTTTTGATCACATATCTCAAAATAACGATAGTCAACTTTTTTTTTCAAATGGTATGCTATACATTTTTTTGCCGATTGTTGTAGAGCTTCTCTTTCTGTATTCAACCATGTGAAAAAAGTATACACTTCCATAAGGAAAATTTCGAGAAAATTAATAAAATACGAAAAAACTTAATTTAAAGGTTTTGTTTCTGATTCAACATAGTTAGCCATGGAAACAATTGAATTTTGACATTGTTAGTAATGTCAAATTGAAAATACTGTTATTTGTGACTGTGTTATTCGTTTCTGTTTTATGTTATACTTCTAAATAAATTTACACAATGGTATCTTACACGAATGAAGAAAAATTGGACATGATATTAATTTATGGAGAGTGCGGAAAAAACAGTAAAGCTGCCAAACGTTTATATCAAGATCGCTTTCGAAATAGGTCGGTACCATCAGACAAAATGTCTGCAAAATTGGCAAGAAATATGAGCGAAAGTGGAAGTTTTGAGAAAAAAAGAAACGTTTTTAAAGACACCGTTAGATTTCTTCCTTTGGTTCTATCTAAAAGAAAAAGTTTTCTTTACACCTCTAAATGACGTCGAAGATCTTAAAATTAGAATACGAATTGAATGCCGCAGAGTAAATGTTGAAATTCATTCTTCAACATAAGGAAAATTTCGAAAAAATTAATAAAATGTGATAAAACAACATTCAAAGATTTTTTTCTGAATCAGCATAGTTAGCCAAGGAACCAATTGAATTTTGACATTGTAAGTAATGTAACTAGTACCAACTAGACAATTCAAATTCGAAAGAGAAGGATTTTATCGACATTTAATCTGCGGCATTCAATTCGTATTCTATTTTTAAGATCTTCGACATCATTTAGAGGTGTACAGTACACTCTTTTTTAGATATGACCAAAGGAAAAAATCTAACGCTGTGAGATCCGGTGATCTAGCAGGCCACTTAACCTCCCTCACTACGATTTCCGATCCATCTACCTGGATAAGCTGCATTTAAGTAATTCGTTACAATTATAGCATTATGTGGCGGTGCCCCATCTTGTTGTAATATCATGTTATGCCTAATATGTAATGGAACGTCTTCTATGAAATTTAACAACTCTTCTCTTAAAAACTGTAAATATCTTTCAGTAAGCGTGCCTTCGTAAAACTTTGGTCCTATAATTTGCCCGAATTCCACACCATACATTAATTCCCCAGATATTTTGGAAATTAGTTTCCCGAAGCCAGTGAGGATTATCCTGCTACCAATAATGGCAGTTATGTCTATTGACTATTCCATTATTATGGAAACGGGATTCATCTGACCACATGATGCGATCTAATATAGTAATTTCTTGAGCAACTGCCAGCCAGACTACAAAATTTATAGACGTCTCTCGTAATCTCTAGGAAGCAAGCCCTGATGTAAATGTATTTTATATGGTCGCAGTTTATTGTCCCTCAGAATTCTTTCAATTGAAGAACATGAAATATCAGTTTCTGTCGCTAACTGACGAATAGAAATAGGCGGGTCTACGAAAACACGGATTAAAACTGCAACTGTATGTTCCTCATCTCATGCGGTTCTGGGTTTAAAAACGTTTCTGTTTTTCTCAAAACTTCGACTTTCGCTCATATTTCTTGCCAATTTTGCAAACATTTTGTCTGATGGTACCGGCCTATTTCGAAAGCGATCTTGATATAAACGTTTGGCAGCTTTACTGTTTTTTTCGCACTCTCCATAAATTAATATCACGTCCAATTTTTCTTCATTAGTGTAAGATACCATTGTGTAAATCTATTTAGAAGTATAACATAAAACAAAAACGAATAACACAGTCACAAATAACAGTATTTTCGATTTGACATTACTAACAATGTCAAAATTCAATTGTTTCCATGGCTAACTATGTTGAATCAGAAACAAACCCTTTAAATTAAGTTTTTTCGTATTTTATTAATTTTCTCGAAATTTTCCTTATGGAAGTGTATACTTTTTTCACATGGTTGAATGCAGAAAGAGAAGCTCTACAACAATCGGCGAAAAAATGTATAGCATACCATTTGAAAAAAAAAAAAGTTGACTATCGTTATTTTGGCATATGTGATCAAAGAGATGATTTAAGGACGTCATTCGATGGAGCTTGATAAACGATTTACAAATATATATGGTTTATTGTAGTTTTCTGTTGAAATAAAAAAGATACAGGGGCGCGAATACCAAACTGAATCACTAGGTATATATACATGGCACTTTTTGTAAGTGATAACACACACTCTGCGGAATATTCAGTTAAATTTTCAAGTAAAAATATTTTCAAATTTCGCCGTAATCGCAGAAACGTGAATTCTTCATATTTCGGTTCCAAAGCATCATAGCACAATTTTCTTTTTTTAAATCCATATTTTTTTATGACAATTGAAATGCCGTTGGTTGCAATAAATTTTATGCAAAATCCATTGAGATATTTACATTTGCTTAAGTTGCAAAATTGATTTTTTGCGTAAAAAAGTCGCAAATTAAATTTTGTTTGCAATATTCTTTTTGATTATGTAAACGTACGTAAAATATAATATATTTACCAAAACAGAACTGTAAAATATGAATTTGATCTTTTAATATAACAGTATGATTTTTTTTTATAAATTAATTGCAAAAAAATAATTAATATTTTGCAACGGGACAAAGTGCATTTTATTAAGGGTAAAAATATGTACTATTTTTCATAATATCGTTAATATACAGATTTTATATTTGTTTCTACAGTACTTCAAATTTCGAGATCGAAAAATTCAATTTTTTGCCATAAAATGTTATTAACAATCAAAGATTCGTTCTTTGCGTATATCTACCTTATAGGGGAGCTCATGACGAAGAAATTGACGGGTCGAACGTTTTTCTACGACCTTTAGAAGCGAAGATATAAGAAAAAACTAAGTTGCAAAATTCATTTTGTTTACAAAAAGTTAAATAACAATTAAAGCAGCGGTTTTGAGTGGTCAACACTATTTTTTTCGAATTCCTGAGGAAATTCTGTAGGGGGTAGATTAGTTTTTGGATAGCCCCAAAACTTTCCGAAAAGTCGTTATTTTTATGGTAAAATCACCAGTAACACTGTAATTGTCGAGTAATTCAAAAACAATTCTCAAATACTGTTTTTGAGTATATACTTAGATTTTCAATTTTTTTTGTTCTTTTAAAACACTTGCTTTAGAAAAAATTTACATCCGCCGTATTGAAGCCGCCAATTTAAATTTTTTTGTATTGACTTCCCAAAAATATAAATAATCTGCGTTTTAAAAATAAATCAGCAATGCTTTTTCAAATATTAAATATCAAAATTTAAGGGTGATTTTCACCCATTGGGGGTAAGAGCAAGTATCAAGACTATATAGAAGCTGAAGATGACATTTTACTACAATAATTATCCATAAGAAATATTCTTACATATTACATTATTTCTTAATTTTACATATTTTCACGTACTATATACTACATGCCCAAAAATATGTATATTTTCACAGGAAATAAATTTGGTGAATTATATACAAATCTGCATTATAAAAAAAATGGATGCAATTTTGAACTTACCCCATGCAAAATTAGAAAAGTAGAGAAAGCAATAATTACGAACAACTGCATTACCATTTTTCAAAAAAGTTAGAACAAGCTGAAACAGTTGAATATGGAAAATTGTAAAGTGCAGGTGCTTAAATAGAAAAACTATCGAATATTCTTTACGTATACGCGGTTTGTATTACCTACATGCTACTTCCGTTAACCAAAATTAGTAGTAATTAAACCAAACCGCATCGCCAAGAAGCTTAAGACCTGACGATTTCTTTAAAAGGCAGCCTTTTTAAAAAGGAGCTTTAATATTTTTCCTGAGATAAGAATGATTTTTTCTACAAGTGATAAGAAAACCGTACTTTTTTTAATTATTTTTTTGTGCGTAAAACATATGTTATGGTAATGACGGGGGAAGGTAAAAAACTTGAAAAAAAGTGATATTTCACACCGAGGTACAGCCAAATCATAAAAGTGCATTGAAAAAATTTGAAGTAGTCTTCGCTTTAGAAGCGTCAAATTATTGATGTATGCTTTAAGGTTTAAGTTCATTCTGTAATGTATTTATTTACATATGCAAATTAAGGACTGTCTCATTCTATGAAACTTATGCATACATTATCTTTTCTTCACTCATGAATCATGGGATTGGCCTCAAATTTCTTACTCTAGAAAAAATTCTTCAAAAAAGCTGGCCAAAATCTAAACAACAAGAGTGGTAGTCATCCAATTGATAAGTCACCTAGTGAATATATAGACTTCTGGCCTTCCTACTCTTTAAACCAATCCTCCCCACGACTAATAGAGTGACTGTTTATTCAGTTCAAAGTATGAATGTTTAGATATGAATGATTTAGAAATTCTCATCTCAAGTTTAACTAATTTTCGCAGTAAACTGCGGCTTTTTGTGGAGATTGGTATTTCAGTTCCGGGAGTTATGTAACATTTACATAAAAATATGTGCAAATTTTTTGTTACGAGAAGAATGCATTGGTGGTACACTCGCTACACGTCTTGAAATGCATTTTGGCGCAATAAAAACTTCTTGTACACTAGAGGAGCCTCCCCATAGAGTAATGCCATGAGCTAATCTAGATTGAATTAGTCCAAAATAAAATATTATTAAACCAGACATGGACTTTTCAACGTCCTAATTTGAAAACATTTATAGTGCAAGATACTAACTAGTTTGTTACAGTGATTACTAAATGTAAGTGTATTGTCAAGAACTGTGCCAAGAGACGTGCAATTACTTTCCTCAATATTCACATTATTGATTTTAATATCTAGAGAAGTAATATTATTTTGACGTGTATGAAACGTTATATAATTTGTTTTAGAAGCACTAAAACGTAATAAGTGACTACTAAAGTAACTACATAAGTGGGTGACAGTAGTATCAAGTTTATTATAAAGTATAAACGGAGAAAAAAAAAAGAGTGGCGTATAATGAAACAATAGCCTCTGTAAGGATATCTATGGAAGATCATTAATATAAATGACAAATGGGATGAGTCTCAAGACAGAACCTTGCGGCTTTATTTTCTAGTATGTCTGATACATACAAAGTTTTTTGATTTTGCTCTAGATACTGTAGTTTTTACCACTTGTTGCCTTTCACTAAGATAGGAGGCAAACCAATGATATAGTATATATTCGTATAATTTTTTAAGTACTAGGTCATGCTGAACGCAGTTAAATTCCCGGCTAAGGTCACAGAAAATCCCAGTCGAACTTTCATCCGCCTCAACTGTCTCTAAAATTTGTTCCTAATATTGACACTCCAATCGGTTAAAAATACGTTTTTAATCGTAATTTGCTCATTTTTACACAGACCTCAATATCGACATTAGGTAATAAGGTTTAATTAACTCAACGAGTAAACGAGTAACGTAAAATTTTATTTCACAATTTTCAGAAATCTTTTTTAAATGTGGTTCAATTTTTTACAAAAAAATTTTTCCACCCTTTCTGCTGACTAATATACCGGGTGGCTCAGAAGATAGGGACACTCTTGTAACTTTTGGATGGGCGAATGGATTTTTTTCAAATTTAGTGTAGTGATATGAGATGAAGTTTCCAATTATATGATGTAAAGAACCAAAATAGCCGACTTCCGGTTTCAATGCAATTTACATGAAAATCAAATTATTAAATGGGACAACCTGTATATTTTTGCATATTTGGATCCCGCTGGCCAAAATTCAAATTCAAACTTAGTTTTTTCCTTTTGGTAAACGGAACAGGAACTGTTTTGCTTTGATTGATAGTGAGGGCTTTTAGCGAGCACCATTTGGATATTATGTTCAAGGCGATTTGCATGAGATTTGAGATCATAACCTCATGCCTGCCTCTCACAGGAATAAACAGGTCATCAGCGTAAAGCTGAACGTTGAAGACAGAATTACATAGCTTATGGAGGAGGTCATCCACCACCATTGACCACGGCAAGAGCGATAGAATTCCACCTTGTGATCAACCCTGGTGGACTTCTCCCCCACATGTGTAGTAAGTATTCGGCTTCTTAGCATGGATGGTATCCTTTTGATAGTTGGGGACTATATTCCCCTTTTCTCTGCGGCTCTTTGTAAGGATTCATATGTAGTATTATCAAATGCACTCTCTATATCTATGAATGCACACATAGCCACACCACACCACACGCCACTTCCTTTGCAAGCAAATGTCCTTTCAGTGCCTTTAACCAGGCCATGTAGAGCATTCACTGTCGATTTGCCAGATTAATAGACAAATTGTTTTGGGTGCAGTAAGGTAAACCCGTGCAAGGGTTTACCTTACTCTGTACTTGTGAGAGTCAATATTCAAGGGAGTGGAAGTTTTAAGCATACGTTTCTTCTTGTGTGGAAGTTTTTTAGGACCATGACATACATTTCATCGAGCAAATCATTGTTTATATGTAAAACGGTGACATGATTTCCTCTTAAAAAGAAAGATCACCTTTTTGGATTAAGCTAATAAGCTTTTTTATAATTACAAGTCAATTTTTTGTTTATCCTCTTAATATATTGAAAACCGTCATACCTACGTTCAATATATAGAGAATCTTTTCGAAAATATGTTTTATTGGCTTCAATATGAGACAAAGAAAATTAAAAGCCAACTATTTATTATTGAGATATAACAACTTACAAAAATCAAGTCGTCGCGTCATGACGGCTATTTTGATGACGTCATCAGCAACACCGAGGACGCCTGAGAGAGTGTCTCCAGGTGAATTTTCGATGCTCAATACAAATATAGGACCTGTGTTAAAGGCACTGGTAGCCGGCACTGAAATATTTTGGCACCTCATGTTACCAAATACATAACACTATTCCAACTGATACCTCGACCAGCAATATTAATGCTCAAGCGGCAATAGAGTGCTTTTGCGCTCTTAATATATAAGTAATAATTGTGTTCAAAAGATATTCCTCTTTCCATTAATATGGGGCAATTATTGCATCAACAGCCTAGCCAACGTCATGTGCCTTATCGATACTCAAAACTTACTCGACTATTCCAAGACAGTCTAGAAAGTAATTGCCAGACTGTTATGATAGCTAATGTCTCTCCGTATTCCTTGAGTTATGAGGACACTTACAACGTGTTAAAATATGTGACAAGGGCCAAGAAGATAAAATCGAATATAAAGAGAAATGTTGTGAATGTGGAAATGCATGTAGAACAGTATAATAAATAACAAGTAAAATTGAAAATTTTTAAAAACCCCCGATCAATGTATCTAATCGTACTAGTTTCATATGACCGAATCAAAATGAGGCCTAAATCATGTTCCGCTACCATATTTTCAATTTTACTTCAATCGGACAATTTCTAGAGAAGTTCAACATGGCGAATTCAAGATGGCGACCAAACATCAAAATCTAATATATCCTATAACATTCTCGACAAAATACTCTTTCAAATAAAAAAACTACATCAAAATCGGATCACCTGTTGAAGAGATATGAAGCCACAGACAGACAAACAAACATACAAACATACGAGTCAAACTTTTTTGACGTCGGAGGTTAAACAGATGGTAGAGGACATGCAGAAGGAAAACAGCTTGTAGATAGTCCAGCTCAATGAGGAGAAACTTAAAAACAATTCTACCGATGATCCGCAGAAGGATTTTGACAAATTGAAAAAACCATTTGATAAAATTTGTGCAGAGGATAGTGCAACTATCGAAGAAGAGCTATTAGGCCAGGTTAAAGTGTTGGTGAAGGAAAAGAAAAATATCATAGGAAGGCAATTTCAGTTCCAGAAGAACGAAATGGGAACCAACTTGCGAAGGAAGATAAAGGAGCAAATAGATGCTAGGCTAAGTGGTGTTTGTTCGAATACTCCAGAAAAGAATGAGGCTCATCGAAAAATTGGTAATGCCGTGAGTCGGCTTAAGAAACAAGAGACTGCTATAAAAAGTAATATAATGCAAATAAAGTTCAAAATTAGAGGTAGATAAGAAAATTGATGATTTAGTGAAAGAGATAAAGGCTTATGTGGCAATAGAACTAAAAAATTTAAAAATATTTGAACTTGAACAACAGATTGAAGTGGAACAAGAGCAATCATGATCACACTAAAAAATGCACACTCTTAGAAAAAATGGCAGGCCCTTAAAACCATGATATTTAATTCTGAAAGGCCACGGTTTTGCATCGGCTGCTTTAGAAAAGCAGTATCAACAGATAGTACGCTTTGGGACTCGAATAACTTCGCCGAGCTAGAAATATTTTTTCTACCTAGTTGATTTTTTACCATTAATTATTTTTGTTTATTTGCTTTTATCATGATTAGAGAATATTATTTAGGTATTATGCAAATCACAACTTACACACTTTTTTATTTATTATGAAAATACCTACTTTGTGTATATTGTTGCCCTAATCTGGGCACGCTAATATACTAGTTAGGTAAATACTTTAAAACACTCATTATTGGAGAACCAATCAAAACAACTACTCTTCTAGCTAATACTGACGAAGTATTGAATTACATGATAGGATTCTTAGCATTTTAAAGAAGAAAATATTGAAAATACTTAAATCATTCATTTACATTTAGTCAGTCACACCTTTTTTATTTAATATGAAATTATCTACTTTCTGTATATTGGTACCTTAATCGGGTCACGCTAATATACTACTTAGGAAAACACTTTAAAACACTCATTATTGGAAAACCAATCAAAACAACTACTCTTCTAGCTAATACTGACGAAGTATTGAATTGCATGATAGGATTCCTGGCATTTTAAGGCAAAAAAATATATTGAAAATACTTAAATTATTTATTGAAATTCAGTCATTCACAAGAATTATTGAACCTTACATTCTATTTCAACTCTAGAAAAGTTGTACAAGTTTTTTCGAACTCGTTAGTTCTCATCAGTAGAGTATAGAAACATTCATTCATTATTTACAAGCCTATTCTTGATTTATTTTTTACCATTAATTATTTTTGTTTATTTGCTTTTATCATGATTAGAGAATATTATTTAGGTATTATGCAAATCACAACTTACACACTTTTTATTTATTATGAAAATACCTACTTTCTGCATATTGTTGCCCTAATCTGGGCACGCTAATATACTAGTTAGGTAAATACTTTAAAACACTCATTATTGGAGAACCAATCAAAACAACTACTCTTCTAGCTAATACTGACGAAGTATTGAATTACATGATGGGATTCTTAGCATTTTAAAGAAAAAAATATTGAAAATACTTAAATCATTCATTTACATTTAGTCAGTCACACCTTTTTTATTTAATATGAAAATATCTACTTTCTGTATATTGGTACCTTAATTGGGTCACGCTAATATACTACTTAGGAAAACACTTTAAAACACTCATTATTGGAAAACCAATCAAAACAACTACTCTTCTAGCTAATACTGACGAAATATTGAATTACATGGTAGGATTTCTGGCATTTTAAGGCAAAAAAATATATAGAAGATACTTAAACTATTTATTGAAATTCAGTCATTCACAAGAATTATTGAACCTTACATTCTATTTCAACTCTAGAAAAGTTGTACAAGTTTTTTCGAACTCGTTAGTTCTCATCAGTAGAGTATAGAAACATTCATTCATTATTTAAGTATTTTCAATATTTTTTTCTTTAAAATGCTAAGAATTCTACCATGTAATTCAATACTTCGTCAGTATTAGCTAGAAGAGTAGTTGTTTTGATTGGTTCTCCAATAATGAGTGTTTTAAAGTATTTACCTAACTAGTATATTAGCGTGCCCAGATTAGGGCAACAATATACAGAAAGTAGGTATTTTCATAATAAATAAAAAAAGTGTGTAAGTTGTGATTTGCATAATACCTAAATAATATTCTCTAGTTGATTTTCTTGAGAAGGAATCCAGAATGTTCCAGCTCTTCTAGAATTGGGATTAAAATTTTGGGATTTTTGAATTTTTCCCGTTGTTCTTCAGGCACTTTTTATAAGTGTGTCATTTTTAACTTTCCAGGTCATCTGAAATACTCTGGAAGTGAGTCAGAATATATCTATTTAGTTTTAAGTTTCTATAACTCGCGACATGATTAAAATTTTTATCACTCCAAAAATGTGTCATAAGTGGAAGAGGTAATTTAAAATTAATTATTAATTTAATTCTACCACAAAATGTATTACTTAAATATAAAACTCAATTTGAATTTGGATACAATCATGCATTTAATATTTGACATTTAAAACTCTCGGCATCCGCGGTTACAAAATTGTCGCATATCCTACGGGTTGTAATATTGACGGGGCTATAATGGATTTTATTTTAGTGCTTCACGATAACGAAGTTTTTACGTTTTTAGCAATGACGCAAGAGAATGCAGCACCAATTTTGGGAAAAATGCATTTACCTATTTCTACAGATTAATTTATTTACGCTGTGTGATTATCAGCCATACCACATCCTACGACGGGTGTTGAAGAGAATTTTTTTATTTTAGATATGTGCAAATTATGTGCTTCCTGTTTCCTATGTAACTTGATATTTCTGGCTATTCCAATCATTTCTTAAACGATATTTACTGTACTTATAATGTATATTATCATTTGCGTTTTTCATTTCTTTCACACTCATAACACCGATACTTATGACGCGAACATGATGAGAAATATGAAATTAAGTGAAATATCTTGACCTTAATAAAAATTTATTTACGAAAAAACAAATTGTTTTATCTGCTCCCACTATGGTAAATAGACTATTGTCACATTGTTTTCAGGCAGGTAAGTTGATTTGACCGGCAAAGTGCCAGTTGCTATTGACGACGGGAGGTAAGTGAACTACTTACCTCCCTTGGGTAAATAAGTGTTTTCGAGTTATGCAAATAAAAAGATCTGTTAAACTTGGAATTTTATTAATTATTAATTAACATTTATAGTAATGATATAATTACTACAGTTAGTAACATTGTTCACAAAATTTGGATAACTTCCCTCACGTTTGTTGACTACCACAATTTTCTCAAAATGGTCTGACTTCTCCATTACAATAACCTGAGGCACAATATTGTATGACTGATCCATTGTAATAACCTGATGGACCGTACTACTGGAAGCTGCCGATGAAGTTTCGTTGTGAAGAATATTAAGCAACTTCATTTTTGTTAGACAAACTGTCAGCAACATAACTATCTGCGATCGTCAAGGATTTCCACCCACCCTGCCTCTTCATCGCTAGGACGCCCACTTCTGTATTAGCAAATAAAGTTGCCGACGTTCTCCTGAATGAATGTCCCGTATATGTTCTGGGATTTTCTAGATTCAAAAATGCGCTATCTTGTTAGGAATCATGGAAATGAGACTAGTTCTTTACAGCATCTGCCTTATTGATAACGTATAAAGATGCGCGAGTTGTCAGTTTAAACCTTTAATCCAGTCGTGATATATTTCTTGACAATTTCTAGATGACAAACACTACCTGGACGAGAGGTAATTGTAAACGTACGTGATGTATCATTTTTTAGTCCACTTAAATTAGGAAAAAAAACGCCGTTTTAAAGAAAAATTTTGAACAGCAGTTTCTCTCCATAGGTAATAAGTACTCAACTTTTAGAACAATTTTTTGCCTGTGCGCAGAAAAAAAAGACACGATTTTTGAGATATATACATATAGGTAAATACGTTTTTTCGTGTTTTTTTTTCATTTAGACCTTTATATCTCGAAAAGTACGCATTTTTAATGCTAAACGGGCATAGGTAAACGAGTTCAAAATACGACTTCCTACAAAAAAGGTTCTATACATTTTTCCGATTATCCCATTGGCTTTTTCGGAAAAGCGACATGAAAAAAATATATATGTTTTTTAGTGTTTTTTTTTTTTAATTTGAATGCAAATATCTCGAAAAGCACGCGATTTCAGGGCTAAATGAACATAAATAAACTTGTTTAGAATATTTTCTACAAAAAAGCTCCTATACATTTTTCGATTATCCCATTGGTTTTTCCGGAAAAGCTTCTTGAAGATTATATACAGGGTGTCTCACCGGGAACTGAATCGATCGATATAGAGAAAAGTACGCATCAGAAATTTTTGAAAATTTTGGGAGTTACTAAAGTCAGTGTGGCCAATCCAACTAAAATAATTACAAGCAGCTGGCACTTCCGCTTATACCGGAAGTCGACACCAACTTGCTTATTTTAAATAGAACACCCTATATATTTCAGGGTTTTCGAAAAGAGCGTAAAATTCTGAGTTAAAAACATGTAGGATACCCCATGCCTAAATCCATCTGTTTCAGAGATATTTGACATTTTATACAAAATTTGACAGGTGCAACGGTTTGCAAGAACCGTTATAACTTTCTTCGTGTAAAAAATCCTCATTTGCTTCTTGGCACATAAAAAGAACACAAGGAGAACTACGTTCTACAACTGAAATAAATTCAATAATATCATACCAAGTGTTCCGTTTTTCGCGTTACATTTTGTCAACTTCAAACCGCGAAAACTTGATTAGGTCAAATGGAACACCCTGTATTTTTTTACGTCAAGTTGTGTAAAATTGAATTCCCTTTTTTCTGATATTAGCATTGTGGGGTTAAAGTTTTCAACTTTTTGAGATATTTGCGATTTTATTAGAAATTCATGCATTGTTGTAATCATTTCATCAAAATAGCCATGATTAGAAACAATCAGTCATTATCTTATGTCAAAAAATGCCAGCACGTTTAAATTACACCCACGAAGACTTTTTAAATTTGTTTATTATTTATGGAGAATGTGATAAGGTAATATCAAAAACTTGCAGCACATTTGCTAATCGATATCCAGAAAAACGGAAAATAACACTAACACTGCAACATGCGTATTAATCGAATTGAAGATACAGCATGAACTAAAATGGCAGAGATAAGATCAATTTAAAACATGATTCCATTTTAATTTAATAATTTCTCAAAATTGCGCCCTCGAACCTCGAGACATTTTTCGCACCTTCGGATTAGTTCCTCATGGGTAGCTGTTCTAATTGAATCCTGTGATATGTTTTGAAATGCATTTCTTACTCTCTGCATACAATCTTCAATGGTTGTTAATGAGCTCTCATAAACTTTTTTTTAATAGTTCCCCAAATAAAATAATCCAGAACTGATAAGTCGGGCGAGCGAGGAGGCCATAAGAAAGGTCCATTATTGGCAATCCATTGATCATAAAAAGTTTCTTGTAAATAATTATTAATTAAATATGCGTTATGTGGGGGGGCACCGTCGTGCTGATAAGAAATGTTTCTATGTTTGGCGAAAGGTAAATTTTCTAAATAGTCACTATTCAAATTTTGTAAGATATTCAGATATCTTTCACCTAAAAAAAAAAACAAAAATTTACTTATACATATTAGTAGAAGAGTAAATTTAATTTACCGTTTAAATTTTCCTGATAAAATTGTAATGCCGCCACTCTATTGTTTCTTATGGCACAGTAAACATTGAACTGCCAACTTTCCTGAAAGTTTCGCTCTCTGAACATATGAGGATTTGAGTCACTCCAATAATGCGAATTGTGTCTATTAAAAAGTCCATTTTTAGTAAATTTTGCTTCATCTGTCCATATAATATTCCCAAATAAGAATCGTCACCCTCAGACCTTATTAGAATAAACTCACAAAAATTCTGTCTTCTTAGGAAATCTGTTTCTTTTAATCCTTGAACCATGAGGAATGAAAACGGGTGAAACTTATGTTTTAATAAGATTCTGTGAATTGAATCCTTGCATAGTCCCGATTCCAGAGCAGCTTGTCTTAATGACATCCTTGGAAATGCATGAAAATATCCCAGAATGACTATTTCAATGTTTTCGTCATCAACAATAGGCTTTCTTCTTTGCATTTTTGCCTTGACAGAGCCATAATTTTTAAAATTTTCCAGTATGCGTTTTACAGTGTTTGGTGACGGTTTCCGTTTTTCTGGATATCGATTAGCAAATGTGCTGCAAGTTCTTGATATTACCTTATCACATTCTCCATAAATAATAAACAAATTTAAAAAGTCTTCGTGGGTGTAATTTAAACGTGCTGGCATTTTTTGACATAAGATAATGACTGATTGTTTCTAATCATGGCTATTTTGATGAAATGATTACAACAATTCATGAATTTCTAATAAAATCGCAAATATTTCAAAAAGTTGAGAACTTTAACCCCACAATGCTAATATCAGAAAAAAGGGAATTCAATTTTACACAACTTGACGTAAAAAAATACAGGGTGTTCCATTTGACCTAAACAAGTTTTCGCGGTTTGAAGTTGACAAAATTAACGCGAAAAACGGAACACTTGGTATGATATTATTGAATTTATTTTAGTTGTAGAACGTAGTTCTCCTTGTGTTCTTTTTATGTGCCAAGAAGCAAATGAGGATCTTTTACACGAAGAAAGTTATAACGGTTCTTGCAAACCGTTGCACCTGTCAAATTTTCTATAAAATGTCAAATATCTCTGAAACGGATGGATTTAGGCACAGGGTATCCATGTTTTTGACTCAGAATTTTACGCTCTTTTCGAAAACTCTGAAATATATAGGGTGTTCCATTTAAAATAAGCAAGTTGGTATCGACTTCCGGTATAAGCGGAAGTGCCAGCTGCTTGTAATTATTTTAGTTGGATTGGCCACACTGACTTTAGTAACTCCCAAAATTTTCAAAAATTTCTGATGCGTACTTTTCTCTATATCGATCGATTCAGTTCCCGGTGAGACACCCTGAATATTTGTTTTTTCGTTTTTTTTTTTCATGCATCTCGGAAAGTACGCATTTTTAAGGCTAAATGAACATTAGTAAACTTGTTCAAAATGTGATTTCCTACAAAAAAGTTTGTATATATTTCGTCAAAATGAAAAAACAGGAAAAATCATTCTCAAGTCATTCTGAACAAGTTTACTTATGTTCATTTAGCCCAAAAATCGTGCACTTTTCGAGATATTTGCATTCAAAATAAAAAAAAAAAACAAGAAAAAAACACATACATATTTTTCAAGTCACTTTTCCGGAAAATCCAATGGGATAATCGGAAAAATTTATAGAACTTTTTCGTAGGAAGTCGTATTCTGAACACGTTCAGCCAGTTCGTTTAGCCTTAAAAATGCGTACTTTTCGAGATATATACGTCTAAATGGAAAAAACACAAAAAAACGTATATACAGTGTGGCCCATTTCAAGTGGAAACACCTTCGTAATTCAGTTATTGGTCATCCAGTTTCAACCAAATTTGAATCGATATCAAAGACCCTTACTATATCGTTTTTGAGCAAAACAGGACTTGTTTCATTATTTCATTATTTCAAAGAGAAAATAAAGAATGACTTCTTTTCGAAAAATAATTCTTTACCAACTTATTGAATATTTAATTTTTAAAAGAGGTAGTTTTAAGTGGGCCGTAATTCAAAAACCAAAAATCAAAATGTTGTTAAATTCTGAATATAGGAGTTCTGCATGCTGATCAATAATACCGCATTAGTTTTTCAACAAAAAAATGCCTAATATGATTTCTCGAAAAATCGACCTTTTTTTTTCTTAATCAAAATGCACGCTAATGACTGAAATAAGTTTTGTTTACTCAAAAAGGATATAGTAAAGATTTTTGATACCGATCCAAATTTAGTTGAAATTGGATGACCAATAACTGAGTTACGAAGATGTTTCCACTTGAAATGGG
This sequence comes from Rutpela maculata, assembly GCA_936432065.2. Lineage (NCBI taxonomy): Eukaryota > Metazoa > Arthropoda > Insecta > Coleoptera > Cerambycidae > Rutpela > Rutpela maculata. Next base: position 127,674,938 of record OW386293.2, read on the forward strand.
TCACACTGTATATGTATATATCTCAAAAATCACTTATTTTTTTCTGCGCATAAGCAAAACCTGGTTCTAAAATGCAGAGAAACTGCTGTTCAGAATTTTTCTCTGCTTTTTTCCTAATTTGAGTGGACTATTTAGGATCTGGAATAGTAACAACAATAATGTCACTGTTATTTTTATGCTTGACGTTCTCCATAGTACGTTTGCATAACTCATTAGAGCGTATGCGCCTGCAATACCTAAAATCGCCACTACGTTCATAAGCAAATATGTGTTATCGGACGCCTGCAGGAGAAAATCATTGACTTGTTCTCTTGTGAAAACGCTTGAATTTTAGGTTTGAAGCCATCATTCTTCCGTTTCAGAAATGCCCTCAGTTTAGGATACTTGGATATATCCAGGTTTTCCTCTATGAAAATACTTGACTTAATCATCAGCACAAACTCGCCGGTGACTTTAATGTTGCTGATTTCTCCACGAAATATGTCAACAGTGACATTTTACAAACACCAGTATTGTTGCTCCGGCACCATTCCTTGAATGCTCTATACTCTCGTTCGTAGCTCTTTTTTGGAAAATAAACTTTCGCAGGCAGCCTTTGCTGCATTTTCTATTAATCCAGTTAACGAAGGCCGAATAGGGGAAATAATTCATGTGGTGGCCAATTTTTGTACAGTTGTCGGGGTGGACTGCCCTGAACAACATACTAAAAGTCCTGACCGGTGGGGGGTGAGCGGAGGGGTGGGGGCTGGTTTAAAGGTCCCCTTTTCATGCTTCTCTTGAATAACTCGAAAACTACGACCTCTAGCGAAAAATTGTTCTTATAAAAAATTAAACTAGATGAAATTTTCTACAAATAAGTTCCTATGCATTTTTTATGGAGGATCAATACTTTACGAGTTAACGGAGTGCTAAAATGATCAAAATCTCTAATTTGAGTGCTAATGAATGGATTTTGATGAAACCGCGCTCTCCCCCCACCGGTCAGGTCTTTTGGTATGTTGTTCAAGGCTCTCCTCTCGACAACTATACAAAAATTTGCAACTACACGTATTAATTCCTCTATTTTTCCTTCGTTGATTGGACTATATCTAAGAATTACTCGTTCGGAATAAAAATCACAGTCTTTCACAAAGATGCAACCTATAGCTTTAGTAACCTTGTCTACGTCGCGCGTCGTGGTGCAATCAGCTGTTATCACGCAACCTATAACTATAGCAACCTCGTCTACGTCATGCTGCAAATGCAACATGTACTTTTTATGAATTCAGGCCCCATATAGGAAACTAAAAACATTTTCAATGTTGCACAAATAACTAAGTAAAACACACTACTATGTTTTTTTACCACTATGTATTTATAAAAATTGCAGTCGAAACTGCAGTCGCAATTTTTATAAATACATTATAACAGTTTCGTTCTCATTTAAAATGAACCTATTTCGGTGGCACCATGCTCCATAACTATTGATACCTTGTTCCGGAGTTCCTCAGGACTACCTGCAGAGGCCGTGATTGTTGTATCATCTGCAAACATGGTCACGTGGCCATGCGTTACTTGACTCGGCAAGTCATTGGCATACAAAAGGAAAAGCAGCGGACCTAATACAGACCCCTGAGGGATTCCTAGACTTACATCATAGGTTTCCGACATGGCTTCCTTTAGTCTAACCTTTAAAGTTCTGTCTTTCATGTAGGATATTATCCATTCCAAGATATGTCCTCTGATACCCATATAGTGCAACTTTTCCCTTAGTAACTCTTTATTGATGGTGTCGAATGCTTTGGATAGGTCAAATAATAGCGAAATGACATATTTACCCTTATCCAAACGTGAGTACACATATTCTAATAAATGACAAGATGCTGTCTCAACAGACTTCCCCGATCTGAAGCCATGTTGTGACGCTGTGAGCAAGTCGTTTTTTTGAGCATAAGAGCATAATTGATTGTACACAACTCTTTCAAGCAATTTGGAGAATATACTCAAGACTGATATTTGACGATAGTTATCAATATCTTCAGGATCACCTTTTTTATATACAGGTGTGACAACAGCTAATTCCAACACATCTGGGAAGCAACCACTTTCTAATGATTTATTTATCAAGTTTACCAGCGCATTTGTTTTGATGTTATTTAATATATGCAGTGTGAGGCCATCAAATCCAGAGGATTTTTTATTTCTTAGTTCATCTGTTACTTCATTTAGCATCATCAACATATGTGAGGCGGAAAGCAAAAAGGGACCTCTTGTCGGCAAATTCCAGTTTTTAGTTATTGATATTAAATGAATTAAGCTTTAATTCCGAACAATTTGGTGCAAAAATCATATCTCTATGTTTTTTTTTTGTTTAAGTTACTAGTGCGTTTATGAAAAGAGACCTCTTGTCGGTCCCATGTTATTTCTCCATAAGCGACAAGAGGTACCTTTTCCAGGGCTGAACATCGACTGCTTTATCGATTATTTTAAGTGTCTCATCCAATTATATCGGTTTTGTAATCGATTACAACTTGTAAAGGTAATAAATCGCAAAAATCCGAAAATCGATTATTTTGACCCAAACCACTAATTCGACTGTACTGAAAAATTGACATCGCCGACAAGAGGTCCCTTTTTGCTTTCCGCCTCACATATATTGAGTTCTCCCTATAGTTCGAAAGTGTACAAGGTAATGACAAATTTGACCCGAAATGTGAGGTAATTTTTTTTCTCCCTTCAAATAAGGGAGACATCTGACTTGGACACCGCATTTACAAGACTCTCTGTCATAACTCTTAAAGTAGGCTATTTCTTAAACCTATTTCATAGCCTATAAAAATTGGCACAATTTTTCTGTAAACATTTATTTGCATGATTAGGGTAAGTTTATATCACACCCTTTTCTTAAAATCATTGCAGTCCACACTTTTTTATATTGTTAATTTAGGGAGCTTCATTACTGAAGTTTGCCAGTTGATTCCCATACAATATGCACCCACATTATATAGATTTATGTAAATTGCCCTACTACCTGTGAAAAAATTGTTTATTCATTATAGAACACTTACAAAGTATAGCTCCAAAAACGCTTTACATTTAAAGTGTCGCAAAATGGAACAACTTAGGAAGTTCATCATCTGATTTATTCTAAAAAAGTCATGTGAACTGCAGGATTCCAAATAGACTAATATAAGAAATCAGGAATTTAAAATTTGTACAATTAATTGTTTTATTTATTTGCTTTAATCATGATTAGAGAATACGATTTAGGTATTAGGCAAATCACAACTTACACACATTTTAATAAATAAAAAATGTTCCAAACTCTTATCCATAATTAAAAAATAATGTTAATTGAGTCACCGCCGGTCGTGATTCACCAAATATAGTTAGATTATATTTTGGCCGAAATTTGCTTTGCAGACAGACGTCATTACAGTGACTCAACCCGAATTGGGTTAAGAATGGTGGAGCGGAAATTCAAAACAAACATATCGTTTATCTCTCTATTTACTGAAAGAAATTCAGGAGGCATAACATAAGAAGGCGAGCCCACCAAGAGTGTAATGTATAACTAGAAAAACGCATGCTGAGGTTATAAATACCTCATATCCGTAAACACAGTGGGAAAATAATTATTTTTACCTTACTTAGGATGTACAGAGTGTTAGTTAATAACCCTCATCCGTTTAGGAGCTGATTTCACAGGCAAAAATAGTAAAAAAGGTTGATAAGGGTCCTAAGAGTCTACGACCCTTTAAGGAAGTCGGTTTTTACTGAAACATTTTGGAAAAACTTTACGAAAGTCAATTCATGATTTTACATAATAGGAACATGCAAGATATATTTGATAAATTTAATATTGGTCAAAATTAGATCAGAGAAGAATATAGTGTTACGTGTTTACACTCTCAGTAAACACCCTGGACCGTGGGTTCGAAAATTATAACGCAAGAGTAACACTAAACACCTATTTATTAAATAAAGAAACAATTACAACAGGTACTACTTCACTAATATAACACTATGTACTATAATTCAATAATTTAATCACTACATCTCTTTGCTTATTTCTTCTTAATCTGATCTGAACTTACTACCTGAACTGAAGCGTACTGTGCGGTCACTCGTCTTCTATTTATACAGCTAAGTAAGTGATTTTGATCTACAATATTCTACAATGATCTAGTAGATATCAGCAGCTTCTAGATACCGCGCCGACGCCGTGCCATCTCTGGGAGGATTGCCGAACTAACTATGGATAGTTCTTTCTTATTCACATGGGGTTTGTTTGTTTGTCTAAATACCGCGCCGACCCCGCGCCATCTCTGGGAGGATTGCCGAACTAACTATGCATAGTTCTTTCTTATTCACATAGGATTTGTAAGGGTATAAAGCTGCAACAACAGTAATAGCTGTCGCAACCGCTATTATTACCGCCACGTTACTGGAGTGAGGAAGATATGCTCTCTCTGCTTTCAAGTTGACCTTAAACTTTTATTTAAACAAAAGCGCAAAAATTAATATTTCCGTAGGTATATCTGACAGTTCACTTAAATAGTGAAAATTTTGCAAGGGCCTTTTCAGGGTGTATACCAATTCACAATTTTGAAATTCCCTGACTTTTCCAGGTTTTCCAGGACTTCAATTAAAAATTTCAGAAAATTTTTCTGCCCGAAAATGAAATCTGATGAGAGGGGAGAAATCATTTTTTGATGAGCGGGGGGCGCAAGATGGGAACAACTTTGGATATAAGTGGTTTTAATAAATTTTTCCGTGACTTTTTTCATAATTTTATAAAATCAAATTCCCTGACCTTTCCAGGTTTTCCCTGTTTTCCAGAAAGTATACACTCTGCTTTTCTAAATTGCTCTTAGAAACTGGAAACGGACTTATTTCAGAAATAGAGGATAACGAAATCAAAATTCCCGAAAATCTTTAAAATTTAACTAGTTGAAAAAGTGTACCCCGATTTTACAAATTACTACTACTAATTAATTACAAATGTATGTGTTAGAATGGAATACAATGTTTTATTGTCGCTGAAAAATATTCAATAGTGTACAGGAATAGTCACTAGTCAATAGTTTAGTCACTTAAACCTAGCAAAGGTTCGTTTGTGATTCCCGTCTTATTTACAGCGTCTGGGAGTGAGGCCTTACCATAATATGTAAATAGTTAAATTTATTTTCAAAAATATGTATAGTTTTAGGTTATGTGTAAAAAATATGCATGAAGAAATGTGTAGTCAACAATTATTATTAAATTAAAGTAAGCAATGAAAGACAAAGACTGCCACAACTGTCTTGCATTGCGGAAACTTTTATTGGCTGTTTGTTACCTATACTGAAGATTGTTTTTCATTAAACAAAACGTTGCTTTTGGCATATGAAATAGCCTTTAAAGTATTGAAAACATAACACCCACATAACAATACACGAAAAGACAAATGCGTGAATTAATTATGCATCATGTGACTAATCCCGGTTAGATACTGTCAAAAATAAGGCCGTTAGAATCTGTCTCGGAGCTGTAAATTCTTCACCTATTGAAGCTATGGAAGTTGAGGCGAGAGAACCCCCTCTTAATCTCAGAAGAGAATATCTTAGCGCAAAATTTGTCTTAAAAGTTCATTGTTTTAAGAGCATGGCTAACATATGCAATAATATATCAGATCTTTGTATACAAGATCTCACCCAGCAAACATTTTTGTTAAAATTAGCTCCAATTCGACTTGGTAAAAGAGGAATTTACTTGTTAAGGTAATTATGACGTAAAATTGACTAGGAAAATACACTTCCGATAAAAGTTTACCAATTGGTCTTACTTTAGATTTCAGTTTACGTAAATAATACCAATTAATCTACCTCATACACAATTTTCCTTGAAAGTAAATTTAACGAAAACAGCGAGTGAAAAACTACTAAAAAAATCTACCAAAAATTATCTGAAAGTTAAATTTACAATATGGTAGAAATAGGTAATATAATTAGGTAGTATTTACCTTTTTAGCGACTAAAAATATTCCTAATAGTCGAATATCTTAATAGGTAGATTTTGTTGTAAAGCCTACGTAATATATACCTAAATAGCAACCTATTTGGTCACTATTTTTATACACCTTTGAAGTAATATTAGATCGACAAAATAGATAAATTCTACCTGGCTTATCTAACTGATTTCAATCATTAAGTTAATTATCTTTTGTAGTTGCATTTACAAAGGCAGTTAACTTTAAGGTTAAATTAGCTCAAGACGCCATATTTTCTTAGCAGAGTTGAGATATGATTCCAAATTAGAATTTTAAAAATGAGTGTGTATGGAAACAAACTGACGAAAAGCTAAAAAAAATACATAATTATACCTGTAAACTCATATTTAACAAGTATAGTATACTTTTCGGCTCAAATTATTACTATAATTTTTTTACTTGGCAATAAGAATTTCCTTATAGACGAATATTTTGGAGGCGCATCGTTATTTTACGAAGTACAGCTGCTATTATACACAAAAAAATTTTCGTCGCATTGATTTCAATAAGCGAGTACTGCAAATACTTCACTTATAAATTGGATTTATTTTAGTTACCGACATTCATCTTGTATCGTCATTGTGAGTTAGCTATCTCTTCAAATTTGTAGGTGACTGACAACAATATCATAGAGAAAATTACCAAATGGGTATAAAAACCTAATGTTTTTCCTCTTGTTGTCATTTTCCAATTTCACATACTTACATACGTAAGTTCTACCTAAAGCTAGTCAACTCGATGTCGAATTGACATCGAATTTAGGTAAAATTTACCTAAACAGGTATTACTAAACAAAATTTATTGTGCGACTACAAGTACGATTTATGTGTAATTTTACCTGTCTTAGTCGATATAACCTAATTTCGACGTCGTCTTATTCTCCACTTAAGTCGATTCCACGTAGCGTCAACGTAAATTTTACCAAAACATGGTTAATTTTAATTTTGCGACTAAATTTATTATACATAATTTAGGTCGTTTTGACGTCAAATAATACCTAAATGTTTGCTGGGCACTAATCTCTTCTGGCGAAAAAAAGCGAGCCCTCCGCTTGCGGTGGCTTTCACTGAGACAACTACTATATATACAAATATACAAATATACAAATGCGTAACATTTGTTAAAAGGCAGTATCATCTATTCACCAATAATTCCTGTTTTCATGAACACAACACGAGGCACGGTGAGCTATTGAATATTCCTCGTCATAATACTACAATATACAAACATTCAGCAAATTATAACTGCATCAAATTATACAATAAATTGCCTACTAATTTGAAAAATGTTGCAAGTTTAGATATGTTTAAAAAATATATAAAAGTCATGTTGGTTAATGGATGTTTTTATAGCACCAAGGAATTTTTATCTGCATCTCTTGATTACCAATAATATATTATTTTATTTTATTTTAATGTTTATCATGTTATATACACTATTTGGCATTTTTATTTTGTATACTTTAAATCGTCATTTTATGTTGTTTGTTCTAGTTATATTTGTCTTATTGTGTTTCGTATGTGACTGTTAATATTGTTGTATTTTTATATTATATCTGATATTTCAGATAATTTCTTGACATATCCTATATCATGTACATGATCATTTGGATGAAATAAAATTATTATTATTATTATTATTATTATTATACTTTCGATGAATTAATATACAACCAGTGCTCCACAGAACTCTTCAATTACACTCTTGATGTCAGTCAATATTCACCTAAAATAGAATTTTCCAATTTCACAACTTTACCTTCCCTTATACTTCAGTAAAATAAAATTTTTGGACCAAACCCGGAACAAATTTGTAAGAAGCTAATTTCTTCGGGACTTTATTCTATGGCTATCCAGGAGTCTCTGACTGAAAATCTCAAAAAATCCGCCGTGCAGAAATAAAGAAAAAATGCTCCGCCATGTTGAAATTAGGCACTTTTTTCCTTTAATCGGTAGTAGCCCACACGGATGACACTTTAGGAAAAAAAGAAAAGCGGCAAAATTTTGAGAGAAAGAGCTAAGCTTCTACATGGTATAAATCGGTTAAATATTAACAAAGTTATGATTGTCAAAATGACAGATTCTTTTCAAACGGGGGTATTTTTTGTATTTTAACACCGTAAGAATTTAACAATAGTCAACAAAAACTTTTGTTGGTAATATTAATTAAACATGGTTTATTTAAATATGAAATAAAACATATACCGGTTAGTTTATTTGACGATATTTCGTTTCGAAAAACAACAAAATCATCTCTTTTTTTCTTATTTTGATAAAAAACTTACACAAAGTCCAACTTTGCCTGAAAGTACTAAACAATTTGTAACAGACAGGGGGTTTCTCCTTAGAAAAGTTGTGTGGCAACGCCCGGCTCAATATAAAGATATTGTTCATCAGTGTGTTTCATTTGTTCGTTATCATTATGGTTTAAATTGTATTATTATTCTCGATGGCTATTCTAATGAAAGCACTTCCGTTAAATTTACAGAATATCAAAGAGCTAAAAATGCATTTCAGAAAGAAATATTGACCCACAAAAAAGTAGTAGAGATCTCAAAACGAATTTTTAGCATCAAAGTCAAATAAAGATCAGTTAATTAAACTTCTAACATCAAATTTCAATCACAACAATATCACAGTCAAATGTGCGGATGTAGATGCTGATTATTTAATTGTAAAAGCTGCTATTGATTGCTCAGCTGATATGTGTAACCCCGTTATAATTGTTGGTCAAGATACAGACTTAATAACGTTACTTATTGAAAATTGCAAAACAAAAAAATTATATATGATGAGACCCGGTGATTGACATAAATCTGATAAAATAACGAATATCTGCAAGTTACGTTCAGAACCAAGTGAAAATGTAGTAAAAAATACTCTATTTGGTGCAAGAAAGTTAGCTCAACAAAGGGGCTAGGGTGGAAAAAATTTTGTACAAGCTATTTTCAGTGGAAATTTATACGAAAATATATTTTGAATAACCTCCATGAGATTCGGATGGCAAGTTGCAAATATATGACCGCCATGTTTTTTTTTTAATTTTTCGCAAATATGTTGGAAACCATAAATTTTTCGAAAAAATGTCACGAAACCTTTTTTAAAGAGCTCAAGAAAGTACATCTAAAAAGGTATTTTAGGATACCTTACCTTGACATTTAGTGAAATTAACCAGATAAGTTGAGGGCAAACATCATAAAAATTGTACTGTTTTTTTTAAAGATACTTAACCTAGATAAACTTACAAAATACTTTTATACTACAAAATAAATAAACGGTTCTGTATCTTTGACGATTTCCCCATATGGGTAATTAATGGGCATCTTTACTTTGGACACCCTGTATTATCTTGTTCAAAGATTAATAACTTAGTAGATAAGACTGCGTTTGTTTTTAAAAAAATTACAAAGAAATCACAGTAACCCTTTTAAATGCAAAGAATTTATTTCTGTTTCTTCAGGAAACCTGATATAACCTGATATAAACTGCGATTTATTTGATGAAATTGAGGAAAAGATACTAAATAAAATATAAGGAAGAAGTATACAGATATAAAATGTAAACGCCTACATAGATTTAAAATTTTTTCTCAGATAACAAATAATACAAAAATTCATCAAAGTTATGTGGATGTAAATCCCATGCAACTATTTTATAGAATAATATGCTCTAACAAATCTTCAGAAGAAATCAAAGACTGCTTTAAATTCGAACTATCACCATATCCTTTATCTCTCTTTAAAGAGAGAGAGAGAGAGAAGAGGTCAAACGAGCCTTTTATTTAAGGAACTTGACAATATCGAACAACCTAATTTTCTTCCGCAGTCAGCATCAGTAAACGTTGTAGATAGAGAATTTTTTTTACATAAAGTTGCATGGCAGAAACCTGCCACTTTTCAGATGGTTTGCGATCAGTACATTAATTATGCAATGCGTACTGGTTTTTGATGAATACGATTCAACTTATTTATTCACAAAAGAAATTACACAAAATTTGAGATAAAAAATGCAACAGAGATATCAGTAAAATTGGAGAAAACAATGAAACCATTCCTTGAAAAAGAAGGTATTGAAGTGATTCAAGCTGAAAGGGATGCAGATTATTTGATCGTTAGAACTGCAGTGCAACTGTCGAATAATGGAAATAGTGTTACCGTCATCGCTGAGGTTGCTGATATTGCTACTCTTCTAATCCATCACTACACAGGATAACATATTTTTGCTTCGCCCTGGAAAAGCTGCAAAAGCTGACAAAGTTACAAATATAAACAATCTTCAGATAAAATTAGGTCATTTTAAACAATCCATTCCATTTTTACACGCTGTGTCGGGTTGTGATACGACTTCTTTTGTTTTTGAAAAGAGCAAGCAATATTGTATGTAACTGATGAAAAAAGATATTGACTTATGCAACGACCTTAGAACATTTTTGGATCCAAACGATAGACAAAATCTAATTAATATTGGTCTCAAGTTCATTACGAAACTATACCAACCAGTGAAAAATACCCAGGGGATTGACGACTTGAGATTCACTTTGTATAACAGAATTACTTCACGACAGGAATTGTCATCTACTTTCAATTTGGCACTGCTACCCCCAACTAGAGAGGCTGCCGAGCAACATATTTTGCGAGTATATTGTCAGGTAAAAAAAATATTTCATTGAAATCTCACAAATTATTCATTCCATTTGTTGTGTTTTTTAAGGTTCAAGAATGGACTGGGCAAAACCTTAATCCTTTGGAGTACGGTTGGGAGAAGCATCAGTATGGAAGTCTTGGAATTAAAGTGTTCTTCAAAGTGAGGCCAATGTTTTGGTATAAGTTGAGGCAACAAATGTATAATACCTGAAGACAATGAAGGAGAAAACTGCATGCTCGATTAAACTCATTCTAATTAACTTGTTTGTAATATAATCAACAATTTTGTTTAAAATCTTTATTTTAAAAGCTGTTATATATCCATTTCTGAATAATAAAGCTATTTTTTTATGTTGGCATTAAGTTATCTGGTTAACTTCACTAAATATCAAGGTAAGATATCCTTTTCGGATGTAGTTCTTCGAGCTCTTTAAAAAAGGTCTCCTGACATTTTTTCGAAGAATGTATAGTTTCCAACATATTTGCAAAAAAACTAAAAAAAAAATGGCGGCCATATTTTTCCAACTTGCCATATCCGAATCTCATAGGACTTCTAGGAGGTTATTCAGGACACATATCCCTATACATTGCCACTGAAAATTGCTTGTAAAAAATTTTTTCCACCTCAAATGCTAACTTGCCTGCACTAATTTGCACATGTCTTATTCGGATGCGATACCACCTCTGCATTCTATAAAAATGGCAAAAAACAATATTTTCAGTTTTAGAAAATAATACTGAAGTAGCAGCCTATTAATTACTTCCACATCCAGTGGAAGTATAGTAACGACAAAAAAATTTTTAAAAATTTTTATTGTTCAAATAGGCTTAGAATGTCATGAAACGTCGAGATTTTAAGTTTGAGCGAAAAAAAATTTCTGTCTGTCTGTCGGTCTGTAACTTTTTTTTGTGCGCACGTTTACTCTGGAACCGTTTAAGATATTGACTTGAAATTTGGTACACGTATGTATTTTAACGTGATCTGGAACTAGATTATATTTTCATCTTGTTCCATCGAAGGGTTGGGGGTAAATTGGGGTAAATTTGGGGTAAATAGGTAAATTAAGCAGGTAATAGTCCAGAAAATTGGTATTTAGTATTTTAAAGAGAAGCTAAGGTCTCAAAAAAATTTTTGGCATTAGCCCATTACCACCCCCACCCCATTATTAAAGGGGATGAAAAAAAATTGTGATTTAGTGTGTGTGTACAAGAACCAGAAACCTCAAAATATTTTTTTACTTCATCCACCCCCACTACCACCCCCTAGCACCACCCCCACTACCGATGTGGGGTATCGTTTTATAGGTTTTAGAGGTAGAGGATTTCAAATATTATATTATTAAAGTTCCATAAGCAATTATTTCCACATACAAAATATTTTCGTTGTGAGTGGCTTGGATAGAAAATCTGGATGTGGAAGTAGTGATTCCTTGGGCAGCGGTTTTTTCAAAAGTTTTGCTGAAACAAATCAGCTTGGAATAATTGGGGAAGAATTTATTGTAAGATGGTATGGCAGTAAAAAAACTAATAGTTTAAATGATTACACGTTCGTTAGAAATAATCAGATTTTTGCTAGGCAAAATATTTTCCAGCCCTTCGATCTAACAGTTCTTCTGCCAACATCCGATGCTACTAAATATCATACTTATAGAGTGTATTGGCAAATTCAAGCCTGGTTAGGCGGCAATCTTAATCCAGAGAACTGGGGTTGGAAAAACAGCGGTTATATAGAACTAATAAAAACAGTAAAAAAGTGTGCCCCTGTTTCATTTTAAATGTTTTATTCTGTGGTTGCAACAAAAATTGCAAACAGTCTTGAAAATGTAAAAAATATAACCTTAAGTGCAGTACCAGCTGTGTAAATTGCATTAGACAGGACTGCGACAATCCGTCAGAGGTGTTACTTACTGAGAATGAGGCTAGTTTTTAGTTAGAGCTCGTATTTGAGAATTTCTTATGCTTATTTAATTTATTGATGCTTTTTAAAGAGTTATAGCTTATTTTTTACTATTTATGAGTTCTGTTATTGTGTTTGTTGTTACGTTCTTTTGTTTTTAGAATGGATTTTATTTTACGAATGTGTTACTTTAATTAATTAGTATTACCAGTAATAATTATTGTTGTCTTTTGTTGCATTTTATGGTATTAAAATACAAGAAGTATTTTTTTATACAAATCAGTCGTTTTGACAACCGTAACTTTGCTAATATTTAACCGATTTGCTTTATATCACATTAAAACTTAGCTCTTTCTCTCAAAATTTTGCCTCTTTACTTGTTTTCCTAAAATGCACGGTGGATTTTTTGGGATTTTCAGTCAGAGACTCCTGGATAGCCATAGCATACAATCCTGAAGAAATCAGCTTGTTACAAACTTGTTCCGGGTCAACTTTTAATTTTACTGTACTATTAATAAAAACATTTATCACTATACAGGGTGTTTCAGCTAAAAGTCCCCGGGTCATTATCTCGTAAGATAATAAAGATACTTAAAATTTGTAAATCGCGGATAATTAACACCAAAAAAGGTCTTAAATAACTGCAGTTAGAATTGTTCCTTCGCAGTGCACAGAGATGTCGCTGCGGTGAGAAATTATTTTTCGATGGCTGGCACCTTGAAACATGATTCATACGATTAATGAATAAATTGTGAATAATTTTGACTATATAAAAAATTTTGTAAATATCAGCTGTTTTGGAACTACATGAATTTTTTTCTCCATTTTTTTGTCTCTGTAAATTTCGAAAACTCCTGTAACTTTTCTGTTCTATCATTTTAAAACACCAATTATTTAGAACTTCTATCTTATTATATTCCATACTTCTTATATTATTACATATTTCAAAATTTTAACTAATTTCAAATTTTAAAAATTAGTTGCATTTGAAAAATTCTGAAAATTTTCAAAATATGTAATAATATAAGAAGTATGGCTTATAATAAGATAAAAGTTTTAAATAATTAGTGTTCTAAAATGATAAACAGAAAAGTTACAGGAGTTTTCAAAATTTACAGAGACAAAAAAATGAAGAAAAAAATTCTCAAAAACGACTGGTAATTACAAAATTTTTTACATAATCAAAATCATTCACAATTTATTAATTAATCGTATGAATTGTGTTTCAAGGTTCCAGCCATCGAAAAATAATTTCTCACCGCAGCGCCATCTCTGTGCACTGCGAAGGAACAATTCTAACTGCAGTTATTTAAGACCTTTCTTGTCAATTATCCGCGATTTACAAATTTTAAGTATCTTTATTATTTTACGATATAATGACACGGGAACTTTTAGCTGAAACACCCTGTATACTTGATGTTTGTAAACAAAACCTCTCAGCTTTCATTGATGGCTCTTAAAGCGATTTAGGCACGGGATGTGCCTTTTATATCCCTGATCTTGATATAGAACATAAATTTAAGCTGCCTATACAAGCTTCCATTTTTACAGCTGAAGCTGTAGCTATTCAAGAATTTTTGAGCTTTGCCGATTTACTTCACACTTTTTGAATATAACTATTTATTCTGATTCTAAGAGTGTCTTGAGTAGTATTGATAACTGCAAAGAACAATGGTCATCTGTGAATATTGTTGCAAAACTGACCTCTTTGTCACAACGAGGGATTCTGTCAATCTTGTCTGGATTAAAGCACATTGTGATCTGTATCAAAATGAAATGGTCGACAAAATGGCTAAGGAAGCCACGATAAGTGGCATGCCCTTTCAGTTAAAATACCTGCGACTGGTTTATTTACCAAAAAGCTCTTTAAGAAATGCCAATATCAATACGATCAGAAGTACACGGAGCGAGGTACAAATTATTATCAATTAAACTCCCTGATTGCTGAGTCTAGATGGCATGATGGATTCCCTGTTTCAAGACCTTTTTATTCTACTATTATACGTTTGCAACTTTATCACGGTAGACTTCCAGATCACTTATTTAAAATCGGAATCCTACATAATGATCTATGTGCTTGTGGACACAAAGGTGACATTAATCATATTTTTTTTTTGGTTGTTCTGAATCATTGACTCTTGTCAAGGTGAACTAAGACGTATGGATTTTCAGCTACCAATGAATCTTAACTGTTCTTTCAAGCAAAAATGTAAATGTATTCCGATTAATCTATAATTTTTTATCTCAATGTGGTACAGTTGTTTAACATTAGTTGTCGTTTGTCAATTACTTATCTTGACTTGTTATATTTATTCCTAATATGCCTTTGTTTATATAACCTTTGTGGTTTAACCTACTATCCGCGGTCCAATCTATGTGTAACTTTAAGTCGCCCTGATGGACCTCTGGGCGTAAAATGTGTCTATCCTTTTTACTTCCTTCTCTATTTTCCATCTATGTAGCTGGCTGATGGAACCAATCCAAGGCCAAAAATTGTGAAAAAAACAATTATTTTCACATAGTGGAGTGCAAATATAGTATCAAAATTTTATTTGTTATAATAGACTTGGATAGAAAATCTGGATGTGGAAGTAGTGATTCCTTAGGCAGCGGTTTTTTGTTTGTTACTTAGTTGTATATTCATTAGTTCTTGTAGTAAAGAATTTTTTTCTATTTCTATTTCCGTAGTCTATACTCCTAGTTTAACTAGGCCCTGTAGTACAGACAGTCATACTATTTCCATAGTTCATCTAACTCCACGAAAATACGTCATACATCATATAGAAAGATTTGGAATAGAGTATGTCAGTACATTTCAAATTACCCCGTGTTATGTGATCCATGTTTACTAGAACCTACACTTTTTCCCAAGAATCCATCTGGTAACTAATGAACTACATGATTTTGTAAACAAAAAGATCGGCCAACGCAAGCTCAACGATTACTAATTCTTAAAGTAAATATTACCAACGATTCACGTATCAATTGTGGTTTTTGACGGAAGTGAAATATCTCTTAAATACAACTTCCTAATTTTAGCGACCAGTATCGAACTATATCTCAAGAAACATGGATCTCAAGTGGGTTATTAGTTTAGTTTTCTACGGCATCACAATTTTGGTGAGTGCGTATGTTTATAAGGCGTTAGTACAGTTTTACTCTTTAAGCTTTGTTAGTCCTCAAACGGTAGACATGTTTTGCTTATCAGTTTATTTATAAATGAATGTTAGATTGTTTTTGTTATATTTGTTGCATGTTTAAAGATGTTTATACGACTCAACGGAGTCTTGTTTATTTGATTGAAACTGATGCTAGATTAAATTATTACTATATAATTGATATTTCGAATCAGGAAATAATAATATCGAGGATAAGTACAGTGAATCATCTTATCAGGAGTGCCTTTATTTCACTAGGGCAGAATTAAATTGTAAATGTCCAAAACGCAGTGTCAGAGGGACCAATGTTTCTTCATACGATGACTCAAAATAGGAATTGCAATGTAAACTGTCTGGCCAGTTGGAACGGACCAAGCGATTTTTTGGATTGAATTTAAAGCGACATTTTTTGAGAACGAGAACAGATTTCAATATATGGTTTTCAGGATTTAAAAGAGATAATGTATTTGTCAAACAGCGAGTTTTGCCCGATTCTTTTATTAAGAAGAACATTACTGTCTACAGGGAGGAAAAAGAGTGTTTCTTTTATCAAACTTTATAACTAACAGGATTGCACAAAAATTATTTTATATTTTTTTGATGTGTATTTTTTTAGTCACTGGTTTATGGGGGAAATGGATTTCTCAGATTTTTAATATCTCTCTTATTTTATAAAATATCATTTTTTTTTTCTAAAAACTTACCATTTTTTTATTTTTTCTGCAGTTATTCGTTATTATGTTTCATAAGAGCCCATCGTTTAGGTTATTGCAATATCTTATGATTCCTCCTTTCAAATAATAATAATAATAATAATAATAACAATAATAATAATAAGAAGTTAATTTTTTATACTTTCAGTTCAAGGTGAATAAATATCCTTTTCCTTGCTACTAAACATTTTTTTAATTGACATTGTAAATAACGTAGTAGTGGAGTCAATAGAGGCTGAAAATATGCATTATTTTGGAATAATTACGGGAATCTTCGATTTTCCTGAAACTTTTTGATATCACTTTTACATAGCTTAAAATAAAAACTTATAAACATACAATCGCGAGGAAATTGTTTATTAATTATTTAAACAAAAAAAAACTGTTTTTTTAACAAAATTATGATAAGTTGAGAAATTTTAAAGCAATTTAATTCAAATTGACACATAAGGAGTTTTAAAGGTCGCTGAAACAGATTATTATTAAAAAAAGGTAAAAAATTTTTACATCAGATTTACTTATTTTGAGGTCCTACTATGAACGTATGCTGGATAGGTAGGCAAAATATTTTTTTTATAAAAGTTATTAACATTTATTTTATTTATAATTTCACGCATTTTCGAGCAAAATTTTTTTTTTATTTTCGTAAGGAAAGAGTTTAATTTCTAAATCCCCATGAAGCATCTTAAAGTATACATTTGAAGCTTTAAAAATCGCACCTACAGAGATCTAATAACGCGATTTAAATCAGAGTAATAAGTGGCTAAAGTTAGTTATATATATATATATATATCAAATTTTATCACTTTCTGAAAATTATGAAATTTTGGAAGGGTACATTTTCAAAAATACATTTTTGAGACTCTTTTCACTCATCGGATCTTTTTATATAGTACTTCAAGAGTAAAATGTTTTATGTTGTTCGTGACATATTCAGAGATGCATTCTCAAAAATTACCGCTTCCCGGAATTTTTCCGAAGTGAAAATCTATTGATTCCACTAAAGTGCTTATAAAAATAAGTAAATAAATATTCCTTTATTGCTCATTTAGATTCCATTTTATTCTATTAAAAAGACATGCATACAATTTTTTGTATATTTTTGTATTTTTTGTGTGAAAAATACATCAAGAAAATTTAAAAAAATATACTGTTTGTCTGTTTGTATCTACAGGTGTGCCTTTCAACTTGATATCTTTAACCGTTCCGGAGATAATTGGGGTTCCGTTTTTTACATTTTGATGTATGAACCCAAAAAGGGTCACCAACCCATGATCCCATTTTGAGTACTTCACTGGTCACCATGAACAGAAAGTGCAAAAAATGTACTTATTATTATTATTATTATTTTAAAGGTGCCTTCACAAAAAAACGCACTAAGGCTTAACGCTAAGAAAATGGGAAAATGGCAGGTTTTTAGAGAAAAATCAGTATAAAAAAATAAGAGAGATTTCAAAAGTTTGAGAAATTGTTTTTTTTTTCCTCATAAATCAGTGGCAAAAATAATGTGCATCAAAAAAATATAAAATATTTTGTATAGAATTTCGGTAGTTATAAAAAAAACCAGGCTTTTCTTTCGCACCCTTTAGATAGTAACGTACTCTGAAATATATAAGGACAAAACTCATTGTTGCA
This sequence comes from Rutpela maculata, assembly GCA_936432065.2. Taxonomy (NCBI): domain Eukaryota; kingdom Metazoa; phylum Arthropoda; class Insecta; order Coleoptera; family Cerambycidae; genus Rutpela; species Rutpela maculata. The sequence goes on from OW386293.2 coordinate 127,692,993, forward strand.
CAAATAAATTATCTATAAAATCCTGGAAACCGCCTTAAAAAATGTGACTTTAAATTTAACTTAAAAATTTGCTTGGTCCGTTTCAATTAGCTAACAGTTTAGTTAGAAAAAATCCTGCAAGAAACTCGCATACAAAGCGGCATTTTAGTACTTGTGAGATAAAAAAAAATGTCAAGAGTGAAAAATATTCATTTTGTTATGGAAGTTATTATCAATATTGAAATATAACTTTAACATTTTTTTTTTCAATGTTTGACCGATTTTACCTTCATCCTTTTTTTCAAATAGTGCCCCTTTTTCATACATCAAAGAAAAAAGTTAATTTTTCTCCATCTAATTCCATACATTTTTAACAGTTTAAAGTAAAATGTTACGTTGAAAAATTGTCGAATTCCAAATAAAATTGAATCTTCATTTACTTTTCAACTAATAAATATTATTGTTATAAGAGATGCTCAAAGTAACCATTCACTGTTAAACAATGGGTTGAAAATTTCGTGGAGGTGGACGAGATACCTTTACGTCTTCTAAAATGTAAATATAGGTTTGCAACTATAATTGCATCATTAATTAAAAAATCTTTTGAATTTGTACAACCTCCCAACAACAAAACTAGACAAACTTATTAGAAAAAACCGCTGCCCAAGGAATAACAACTGCCACATCCAGATTTGCAATCCAAGTCTCTCACAACGAAAAAATTCTGTATATGGAAATAATTGTTTATAATTGTTTATGGAACTTTAATAATATAATATTTGGAATCGTCTACCCTAAAAACCCATAAAACGATATCCCACATCGGTAGTGGGGTGGGAGCAGTGGGGATGGATGAGTAAAAAAAATATTTTGAGACCTTTGGTCACAATTTTTTTCTCACCCCCTTTAATATAGTAGTAATGGAGGTGACTAATACCAAAAAATTTTTTGAGACATTAGCTTCTCTTGTATATACTAAATACCAATTTTATGGACTCTTATCTGCTTGATTTACCTATTTATCCCAAAATGATTTAATTACTCCAATTTACCCCCCAACCCTTCAACGGAATAAGATGAAAATATAATCTAGTTCCAGATCTCGTTAAAATACATACGTGTACCAAATTTCAAGAGAATATCTTAAACTTAAACGGTTCCAGAATAATCGTGCGCACAAAAAAGTTACAGATAGACCGACAGACATAATTTTTTTTTTGCTCAGACTTATATAAACAAAATTATTTACAAGGTATTCCTTAATCATATGAGTCATGTTTCAAGGTTCCAGCCACCGAAAAATAATTTAGCACCGCAGCGCCATTTCTGTGCACCGCGAAGGAAAAATTGGGACTAAAAAACTGTCTTTCTTGGCATCAATCATGCGCCATTTACAAATTACAAATATCTTTATTATTTTTCGAAATAATGACCCTGAATAGATAGAAAATTAACTTTTTATTTGCGTTTTCCAGACTGATCTCTGCGACTCGCGGCAACTCAAGCTCTTCGTTCCAAAACACCACTGCGTCACTGGGATACTATGCAACACAACTAAGAATTACCCAGAAAAAGAAATCAGGAAGCTCGTGGAGAGAAATAAAAAGAAATTCGCTTCGCTATCTGGAGCGGTGATCGAACCCGCGGAGAATGGAGCACTTCCACAGATTCGAAACTCAGCCGATGAATTCGAGGAGCTGAACATGTGCCGAACCAGGAGGGTGACGGTGATGCCGAAGACGGGGTTCGATATCAACATGAAACTAAGATACATTGTCAACGTACAGGGATTCGAGCAAGTTCTCACCTATGAGACCTGTGTGTAAGTTTATTTTTAAATGTTTATATTTATATTCATTAATAAAAACTAGCTCTGAAGTAGCTTCCACAATACTAAAACAGATAGATAAATAGATAGATAGATAGATAATTTTATTTTTCTTTAAGAACAATTACATAACAATTATGTAGGAATAGTCAAAACAATTAAATAAAAAACTTAAAACTAATAAAATTTCAACATTTAACAAAGATAGTCATTACATTGACATGACATTATAAAACATTGGTCTATTAAAAATTCATTAACAGATTTCTTAAATAAATTAAGCGTTGTGCACTCTCTTATAATTATGGTAAGCGATTAAATGCTTTTAGTCCCAAAACACTTGGAGATTTATATGAAATCAAATAATTATTATGTGGAATGTGAAAATCATTGTTTTGTCTAGAGCATATATTATACACATTTTTATCCTGGTTAAACTTATCCTTATTAATAAATACGTAAACACGTAACTCAAAAATATATGGAGAAGAGAGTGTCAAAAGTTAAAAGTCCTTAAAAATATTTTTACAACTATGTGTACTAGGTACACTCACTATACATCTTAAAATTTGCTCTTGAGCAACAAACACATTGTACGTTAGAGTGGACCATCCCCAAAAACAGACTCCATACCTAAGACGAGACTCTACTTGTGAATAATATACCATAATTAGCTGTTCCTCAGTAAAAAATGTTCGTAAATTTTTAAACATATATCCTATTGAATTAAATTTAGAAATCAATGCTCACAATGAAATTTCCGATTTAAACAATCGTCTACGTAGATGCCCAAAAATTTTACGTTTTTTGATTCATTAGGTATTTTAGAGTTATTGACGGATAATCTAAGATGCCAATTGAAGAGTATAACTTCTAAATGGTCTAAGTGCCGAAAATCTCAAATGGAGATAATCGATAAAAACTATTTAATAAGAAAAACAGCAGCCGCAGGTTGTACATAATTTTTAATTAGCTATAAAAAGCACAAATGAAACGTAGTGTAATGTTGAAATAAAAGAATACAAAAACAAATTTAAACAAAAAAATAATCTTTATCAAAATTTAGTAAATGGTTTAAGGTCCAAATGTAAATACATTGTAAAAGGTCTAAGTGCCAAATGTAAATACATTGTAAAAGTTCTATGTGCCTATATGTATACTTTGACATCCTAAGTGCCTCCACGTGAAGTTTAATTCCTAACACCTTGCTGGGTAGTTTCTTCAATCAATTTTTCATAGAAATTTAAAAAGGACAAGGGTATGTAATCCAACATAGATTTCAGATTGTCCAGTTTGGCGGTAGTGATTCGGTTCTTGCATTGTAAAGGTGTAAAAGGTTGTAATCGAAAGTTATTTATTGTTTTCTCCTTTTTTAAAATATTGAATAAGTTCCATGAAGCCACCTCACTAAAGTTTTTTCTAACTTTGATTTGAAATGGATTGTCTGCTGTAATATGTATCCAGCATGCTTTAGAAATTCCCATCTTAGTAGTGTTTATATATTCATCAGCGAGACTATGTAGGTTCTTGAAATCGGCTTTTTTAAGATGCATGACTTTAAATGGATTTTTATGACAGCATTCAGTTATAATTTTTTCAATATGTTCTGGTACATATAGTTTGCACAGTCTTTTATGCTTTTCGATTTGTGCAAAGTTTCTATCAGAGGGAAGTATGGTGGTACCACTGGCACTTAGACCATTTCGATGTAAACACGTTGTGGACTTACAGCATGCGACATCTGTGAGCCAGAGATTATACTAGAAAACATAGTTTTGGCACATAGCGCATTTCACAAGACATTGGCGATGGCACATAGAGTACTTTAATGGAAAAAAATATATATTTGCAGAATTGGCACTTAGACTCTTTAGAAATTATACTCTTCAATTGTGGGAACGTATGCAATGTGTTTCTTGCACGTTAAAATACAGAGAATTGTCATTAAACCAGTTATTCAGGTTTTCTAATACATTACATGTTATTTCTGATATATCATCTGATTTACGCGAAACAATTGCTGACGTATCGTCAGCATATATTGTAAAATATGCATCAGGAGTTAGATTATTCAGTTCATTTATGTACAGTAAAAACAATGCAGGACCCAATATTGAACCCTGTGGAACATCCATGTTGACTTTTTTACATTCAGATCTAGTTACCGTTTTATTGTTGTTTGTAACATTGCTAATATTTACGTATTGACTACGTCCTTTTAGGAATGTACTTATCCAACTTAATGGCGGTGCTCCGAAACGGTTTATTGGTTGTAACTCAAGAACGCTTAGAGATAACAAAATGAAGGTTATTATGTAAAATGTATGTCTTAAAATTCCGACGAAAAAGATGTTATGCATTTTTTTGTAGAACTGACAGTTTTCCCCCAAATGACCTTGGAATGTCACTTTTTATTTTCTGGAAATATTCGTGTTATTGTTATTTTTTTAACAAAATTTAAAAAAATGTGACATTCAAACTGTCAGTTCTACACTGAATAAGACAACTAGAAATTTAAAAATAAAATTAAATGTAAAAAAAACTTTTTAAAAATAAGCTTATATTATTATTTAGTGGTACTAAAACGAAAAAATATAAAAATAAAAATAAATTAATGTTTTAAAAGCTTGTTGCGTGAATAGAAATGAAAAAAAAAACTTGCTTGGGTACTGGCAATCTCTGTTAAACAAAATTAACGCATGTATGAACTTCTTGTGCGCGACAAACTTTTAAGGCAATCATTTTTTTTTATTTTTATTTTTTTTCGTTTTAGTAAACCTAAATAATAAAATCTTGTTTTTAAAAAGTTTGTTTACATTTAATTTTTTTACTATCAGATTCATCTAAATACACCTCCCTTAGAGATCTCTATGAACGTCCTCGTGCGAAATTTTGAAATGGTTAATAAAAATATTGAATAAACAGAACATTTTAAGCAGCAAATTATGTGGCAAATTATGTGGCATAATTTAGTCACATGTTTCTTTCGCATTGCATTGTTTATCGATTGTTTCCCTTACCGTCGATTATACAAAGTTTTTGGTATATATTAATTACTTTAAGTTGTTTTTCTTTATACCTTGTTAATCTTATACGCATTTTAATTCACTCTACTGCGAAACAACTTGGGTTGAACTTTTTAATTGTTTATAATCTGAATTGACCTAGTCTCGTCCAGCCTTTCAATGCCAAGGCGCCTCGCATCGTGGATGTCTGGCTAGCGCCGGTGTGTTTGAGGAGGAAAATGGATATTTATTGTTTAATTTAAAATAAAGGTTATTTGACTTGATTTGGTCATTTTCGTGCACCTGTGTTATTTTACAATCATTTCTATTTGTCTACTTTGAAAATTTTTGTTACATATTGTTCACTTATAATTTTTTACCAAACAAAATGGAATTGTTTACTGAACAGTTTATTACCACCCATTAATAAATAACACAATTGCAGAAAAAATAAACAAAGAACAAATGCGTTATGTTAAGAAAAGCGAGTTTGTTTGTAACAATTGGTTTGATGTATCTCGGACCATCTATTTTGGTCTACGTATATTATCATTATATTTAGATTTTTATAAAAATTTATTGTAAATTAGTCTCCCGTGTATTGGCACACGAACAATAGGATTTAAAGGTTGGAATAGAACATCTGGAGAATATAATGAAACAGAGTAAATACTAGTATATTATCATTAATCCACATATTAAACGAGAAGTTGCAGTCAGGTCTCACCAATTATATTTTTTTATGTTATAAAATTAAAATACATATTTAAAAAACTCCAATACAATAATGTTGACTAATAGTTGAAGATATACGGACCCGAAATCGACTAAAGTGTATACAAAAACGATAACCAGATTCTTAAGTAAAATTTCCTGTCAGATTCGAATTTCGAGTTCGCCAGTTCATTCTGATTTGAGAAATTGGAGAAAAAAATATTTATTTGCAAAAAAAACGAATTAATATTAACATATTATGTAAAACAAAATTATTATATAACACACTATTCACACACGGTTTTCTCGAAAGCAGCTAAGCCTAGAAAAAAAAGTTCAAATAAGAAAGTTGCATTTGCCCTTTATCTTTATATCTTGTCAATGTACTTAGTATTTATTTCGATCGTCAGAGGGCCTTAGTGTCAATTCGAGCAAAACAGTTATCGTTCCATTCACCAAAAGGAGAAAACTAAATTTGAGAGCTCCTATATTAAATGGAACAGTATTGAAACTTTCCAGCAAAATCAAGTATCTAGGAGTAATCCTGGATCAAAAACTTACCTGGAACTCGTATTTGGAAACTACACTTACAAAGGCAACCACGGCTATCTAGACGTGCCGTAGGCTGTTTGGTAAGACTTGGGAATTTGAAGCCGAAAATAAATTATTAGTCCTACCTTTCGGTTGTCAGACCAATTTGAATCCACGACCAAATCCACTGCCTCAATGCCAATCAAGCATAACTTTGACTGCCCGTTTGATGTGCTGATTAAGAGCTTGAAGTGAGCAGGGTCAAAAAATTTCGGTTTAAGTCACGCATCTGCTATAGAGATGCATCTAAGATGGCCAAAGGGGTAAATCTGGGCGTAGCGGAACCTAAATGGAGGCTATTTAAAGCCCTTGGCAACGCCCCAACCATCTTCCAGAAATCTACGCTATAGATTTGTGCGCCCAAGAATGACTTAACAAAGACATTCTAAAGGTAAAGATCTACATACTTTCAGATAGCCAGGCAGCACCAAAGGCTCTCAGGCCCTATACCTTCGAGTCTAAAATTGTCTGGGAATGCAGACAATCCCTGAAGCAACAGGTAAAAAAACAAGGTTACCTTGAGGTGGGTGCCAGGGCATGAGGGAATAGAAGGTAATGAATTAGCTAACAGCCTTGCAAGAAAAGGGCCTGACGCCCCATTTTTCGGACCCCAATCGTTTTGTGGCTTATCTAACTAACACGTAACGGAGGGGATCCAAACATGGGAAGAGGAACAGAAGAAGTCCCACTGGAGGAATGCTCCAGGCCAAAGACATTCGAGAAAATGTATGACGTATTCGACAAAGAATGCCACATTAGGCTGATCACAGGTCTTCTAACTGGTCATTGCCCCATGAGATGCCATTTCAAGAACGTGAGCATAGCAGAAGATGGTAAATGTAGATACTGCGGTGCTGCAACTGACACTGCGGAACATATATTTTGCGAAGGCAAGGTATTAATCCGCATTAGGCTAAAGTACCTGGAACAGGCGGAATTGGCGCCTGAAGACATAGGGAAATTAGCTTCCAGGAAAATTACAAGCTTTGCAAACAGTATTGCAATCCTGGGCAACAATTAGTTGCACAATCTATTTCAAAAAAAGACAATAAAGTTCCCTGCTTGCTATACTTATACCCTACGCATTCTCACTTTTTATCGACATAGCCTTAGAAAAAGAGAATCATATTTTCTGTGACATTCATATTAGAAAATATGTAGTTATAACACGATAGGTACTTATTTGAGACCAATTCATTGTTCAGTTTTCGAGTTATAGTGGATTAAACGAAAAAATAATTGTTTTATTTTTAATTATTTAACCAATAGGTGAGAAGAACGAGGGAAATTGTCCTTAAATAATTATTTATAATAATTAAACTACTCGAGGGATTAACAAATTTATTATGGTTTTATCCTGATTGTACAGAAAACGATATCTGTACAGTATTTCCGTACACAGGTGGATAGACCACGTGTTTCTGAACAAAAAATGTCGATATAAAATTTATCGCTAAAACCACAGTATTCCTGGAAAAAAAATAGTGAAGTAACTTTGTCATTCTGCGCGGCCAAGCGCACGGTTAAATGCATACTATGGAACCTCTAAAAATTCTTAGCAGTTTTAACGAGTAAAATCTTTCTCTTCTCTTTTTCTTTTTTTTTTTTTCTTTCTGAATACACATTTTTATCATTTTTTTTTAGTAAATAGGAGGATACATAGTGAGTATGGAGTGAAAATATATAATTATGAACGCATACACACGCACACACATCACAGATAGCCGCTGGATCGAAGCAGATCTCCCGCGCCGTCACTCGCATGAATTTTTACCTGCCTTTACTTTATTGTATTTATAACAGGTATACCTATCCACATTTCAACTATATCCAATGGATTCTATGTACATCTGTTAATGTTAAGAGTTCCAGAATTTACATTCAAAACTATAGAGAATTATAAGGATAAGATCGTGAAAATCGCTATTTCTGATCATGATGGGATTGATCATATTTTCGAAAAAATGCATACAAGTTACCACAACTTAATAAACTATAATAATTATGAAGTGTATATACTTTTTAACAGTTCTCAATGAAGAAATAATTTTTTTGAAGGGCTTTTATTTTTTTCTATATTACTTCCACATCCAGTGGAAGTATAATAACGACAAAAAAATTTTTAAAAATTTTTATTGTTCGAATAGGCTTAGAATGTCACGAAACGTCGAGATTTTAAGTTTGAGTGAAAAAAAAATTTCTGTCTGTCGGTCTGTCGGTCTGTCTGTCGGTCTGTCTGTCGGTCTGTCTGTCGGTCTGTATGTAACTTTTTTTTGTGCGCACGTTTACTCTGGAACCGTTTGAGATATTGACTTGAAATTTGGTACACATATGTACTTTAACGAGATCTAGAACTAGATTATATTTTCGTCTTGTTCCGTCGAAGGGTTGGGGGGTAAATTGGGGTAAATTTGGGGAAAATAGGTAAATCAAGCAGGTAAGAGTCCATAAAATTGGTATTTAGTATATACAAGAGAAGCAAAAAAAAATTTTGGCATTAGCCACTCCCATTACCACCCCCACCCCATTATTAAAGGGGATGAAAAAAAAATGTGATTTAGGGTGTGCACAAGAACCAGAAACCTCAAAATGTTTTTTTACTTCATCCACCCCCACTACCACCCCCTATCACCACCCCCACCCCGCTACCGATGTGGGGTATCGTTTTATGGGTTTTTGGGGTAGAGGATTTCAAATATTATATTATCAAAGTTCCATAAACAATTATTTTCACATACAAAATTTTTTCGTTGTGAATGACTTAGATAAAAAATTTGGATGTGGAAGTAGTGATTCCTTGGGCAGCGGTTTTTTTTGTTGCGACGATTGAGTTCGTAATATATGTAAGTATAGTTTTCCCATCAATCCTTTGCTTGTATTGTTTAAAACAAAAAAGCATCGGAAAGCTACAATTTCCATCTTTTAAATGAACCAACACTCATATAGAAGTAAAAAAATATTTTGCGGTTTCTGGTTCTTGTACACACACTAAATCACAATTTTTTTCATCTCCTTTAATAATGGGGTGGGGGTGGTAATGGGGGTGGCTAATTCCAAAATTTTTTTTGAGACCTTAGCTTCCCTTGTATATACTAAATACCAATTTTAAGGACTCTTACCTGCTTGATTTACCTATTTACCCCATACTTACCCCAATTTAGCCCCCAACCCTTCAACGGAACAAGATGAAAATATAATCTAGTTCTAGATCTCATTCAAGTATATATGTGTCCCAAATTTCAAGTCAATATCTCAAATGGTTTCAGAGTAAACGTGCGCACAAAAAAAAGTTACAAACAGACCGACAGACAGACAGAAAATTTTTTTCCGCTCAAACTTAAAATCTCGACGTTTCATGACATTCTAAGCCTATTTGAACAATAAAAATTTTTAAAAATTTTTTTGTCGTTACTATACTTCCACTGGATGTGGAAGTAAAATGGATGAAAAAATTTTTTTCTTCACTTTTTTTTATGTTCTGCATCCGAGCGAAATGTAAACTTTTGGCAGAAAGTTTTTGGAGGTAAATACCTTCAACGACTGGGCTGCTAAAAATGGTACCATTTGTTATACTAGTGTCTTCCCTTTTCAAAAAACTATAATTGAAATTAACTCCTGGCAGACTTAACCAATTAAAAATGACCTTTATCAGCTCTTACGCGCCAAACGAGACTAGAGCGTACACACATCAGGGTGTGCTATTCTTAACCACGTAAAAGTTCACGCATTATAAACATTTTCCTTATTACTTTGAACTTTAAATTGACTAATTATGAAAGATTACGAAATATAATAAACAAGTATATTTTAATTTTTTGTGACGAGAGTATAACCGAGAAGCTTTTTGTATAGAATATTTTTAAGATGTTAGTCACATATTTGTTACAAGTGTATTGGAATAATAAACTCTGGATTAATCAGCCTTTTAAAACAACAAACAGTAGCGAGCCTTCTCAGCAGATAAAAAAGTTGTCTCAGATCAGATCCAAATATAACACATATTTAAAAAAATTATATACACAGTATATACAGGGTATTTGAAAGAAGACTACTGGTCATTCTTTTTTTAAATTGAACCACCTCTCTCTAAAAGCATGAAGTATTTCATTTAATTTTGGAAATGGTTACTTGCCATTCGAGGAAGTAGCAAGAATTACACTCCATTACCTAGAGATACTCAAAAATACTAAGTTTCTTGGAACAATCGTTGATAATAATTTGATTTGGTCGGACCACGTTGAGCACCTAACAAATAAATTAAAGTCATGCTTTCTCATTCTGCCCTTAAAGAACTCCCTGACAATCAATTGTCTAGTATCAGTCTACTACGGAATTTCTTATTCGCACTTAACCTACAATATTATAGTATGGGCTCATCACCTTTGGCAAATAGACTATTTTAAATTCAAAAGCGAGTAATTCGAATAATTTTTAACTTGAAATATTTAGACTCGTGTAGGCAAATTTTTCGCTCCAAAAATATTCTTATGCTAACCGGCCTTTATCTGTAAATATCCATATATCTATCTAATATCAAGTTGTCTGTGAAAATGAGTAATTTGAAAATTCGTTTGTTGACTCTAATTTGTTTATTTTTTAGAATCTTTGAAGGAAATAAAAAAGTAAAAATTAATCGTCGTTTTAGTTATCTTCCGATCTCAAGAATCATTCTTTTTTTGTATAAAACTGAAAAGTTTACAAAAAAAAAACGGAAGATACATTTCTTCATTGCTTACCAGTTTAGCTTTGTTAAAATAAAATTTAAATTGTATTTCAGTGGAAAGACAAAAAGTAAATAAGAGGTTCACTTGTGATTATACTGGGTGTTACGGAATAATTAGACAAGCCATAGCTTCCAGAGTTGTCAAGGTATAAGACTCAAACTTGGCAGTTGTAATGTAAATCAATAGTGACCAGTTTTTCATTATTTGGTACTTTTCCATCACTTCCGGTTTCCCAGGAAATTACCTTAACTTTGAATTTAAATGGAACACCCTGTATATTTCTAAATTTTTGGATTTCGGAGACGATTTTAAGTCCGATTGCACGGTTTTAAAATTTTTTTTAACACTACTCGATTTTATTCAGGCCATTTTTATTTTTGCATTTAGAGTGGAGTTAATGCACTCAAGTCAATCTAATGGACCAAACCGATAAGAAAAAATGTAAACATATGATTTTTCGAAATCACTAATTTGTAATTAAGTTAACTTTTTCAAATTGGCAACACCTCTTAGACACCCAGTAGTTAAATACTAATTTTCATGACAAATCCATTGACAAGTTCAAATAAATCGGTTTAATATTAACCCCAATACAAGTTCTTTGATGGATAATAATGAAATATTGAAGAAATGTCCTTATTAAGTATGCGGTGGAAACTGAATAAAACTAGATTCAAAACATTCATTTTGTCAACAAAACAACACTGCAAATAAAACGTGTGCCGTGGAAACAAAAGGAAGTTTGACAAATAATAAAACTCGTGTGTATTGTTAACTTAATATGTGCTTACAGTTTGCTCTTTATCTTTAAATTGTTTGTTGTATTTAGTCCTCAAGATTAACCTATATTTAAAAATAAATATCTTGAATTGCTGCTTATATTATTATTAAAAACATTATTTTGGGTATTTAGCAGATAACTTTCAAAGAAAACATTCACTCTTTTCGTATACTATTGATACAAGTCTAATTACCTTAGTGTATCAACAATTTTTTGAAAAATCATAGAAATTCCTCTCAAAAAAATTTTTAAATTGTCGTCAATTTAATTTTGGAAATAAATGTTCCACCACTGTGGCAGTTTTTAAACTAATGTGTGCGACATAGTTGAGGTCCTTGAGGAGGGCGAGCATGTAGCTATTAGCTCGTGCGATCTCTCCAAGGGCTTTGCCTGTATCTCACATGAAATACTTCTGGAAAAGATGAGTTTTCATTTTATTTCAGGTTTTCCATTGAATCTTTTCTATCCCCATCTTAACATCAGACATCAGTACGTTTCTATAAATATTATAATCTCAGAGCGTCTTCCGGTTAAACATGGGGTGCCTCAAGGCTCTGTTTTGGGGCCCCTTACTCCTTATCTTATAAATCACTAGAAAAATTAATTGCTTATGTTGACGATAAATCCATTATTGGTTTTAACTTGAATATTCTTGTCCTAAGTGAGGATAGCTTTGGTTTTATCAAACAAGCTGGTGCTTGGTTCTCTTGAAGTAGTCTTAAATAAATTAAATGAAGAAAAAAACCCAACATATTATTTTTTTAACAAATAATTCACTAATTAAAGGTAACAGAGTTAAAATTCTAGGCGTTGTTTTAGATGACACTTTTAGCTGATTCAATTATGTATTATTAACTGTCACACAAATTATTAACTTTCATATTTATGTTATGTAGGTTAAAAAATCAACTCTAGTCTAAAACGTTAAGAACATTCTATTTTTCATTATTTCAAGCTTATATTAATTATGCTATCCTCCTATGCGGTGGATCATCTCGTGCAGTTGTAAATCTTTCGTTTGCAGAAGAAAGCACTCAGATTAATTGTTAATGCAAGTTGGAGGAATCACTGCTTAGCAAGATTTAAGAGTCTTGATATAATGCTGGTTCCTTCTCTTCACATTTGTGTTACTTTACTTGAAATTCACAAAAATGTAAATTCTCTTTGTACTGGCTTAGATGTTCATTCATATGAAACTAGGTCTTTTAATCAACTCGGGTTTTAGATTAACAAAATCACAAAAAAATTATCTAAATTCTCAATTATACTAACACATTCCTAATGACATAAAATCTTTTAATTTTAACAGTTTCAAGAATAAAATAAGAAATCACATTTTAAAATATTGCTTATATTTAATTGATGAACTTTTAAACACAAATTTGTTGATAGCTTTTTAGTTTGCCTCCTAGTTGTTTCGTATGTTCTGGCCATTTCACATGAACTTGCCTCTTCTTTCTTTTGTATATTTATGTGTAAATTTTTTATATTCTTATATTTCTATACTTTCTATTTTTGACTTGCCAAAAACACACACACTGTCAAAAAAATATCATTTCTTATCTTGTCTTTGACCCTACTCTTTGTACATTTCTTTAAATCTTATTCACATAGCCGTTCACAAGTAGTACAAAGTAAACTCCAAAGTATCTACCATCACACCAGGTGTTCCTCAAGACTCCGTTTTGGACACAGCTCTATTTTTAATTTACCCTGCTTCATTATTATTATCATTATTTTTATAAATGTCGATACAACTTTCGCCACTTAAATTAACCTGTAGGTATTTCTTGTAAGTATTTCTTATCATTCTTTTTTTGTTACAGTGACACAAAAAGCCAATGCTTTGGGAACGAAGTTATGCCAAACGACTTCAAGACGTTCTGCAAGCAAACTTACAACATAGTACGACTCGTATCTATCAACAACTCTGGAAAGCTCGAGTACGGAAGATTCACAGTTCCCAGTAGTTGTGTTTGTTCGTATAAGAAAGAGAACAGATTTTTCTAATTTTGTTTTTTATTATTCGGTACTATGGATGTGGAAGATTGATCTGATGTTGGAAGTCTGTTATTTTATTTATTTGTTTTAAGTTATAATGTTAATTTTGTAACGTGTTCTCTTAAACTATTTATTATCTTAGTTCTAGAAATAGTGTTTTTTTACTTATTTTTTTGTTAACTAGTTTTAATTTTTGTAAATAATAAAGCTCAATAATGTAAGAAATAAACTTTTTTCATAAATAGTATACGCAATTTTTATTTCTCTTGTTATTACTTTACTGATGGAGTAAAACTATCCGAATCAGTCCTGGAACCACATTTTTTTAATGGATTGAAATAGCACTTACCCTACTCGTCTATTCTCTCTTTTTTGATAGGGATCGAAAAATACGCAAATTTGGTAGTTTACCTGATTATCTAGATTCTTGAAAGTAGGACCCTTCATGTTGTGATAGTAATTGTATTAAGTAGATTCTTTATAAAGTTTGATATCAGGGCCAGCGGAAGGGGTGAAACAGCGATGCAGATGTTTCAGGTGGCATTTTTTAAGGGCGGCATTTTAAGACCTTGGCATTTTAAGGCACTGTCTGATATTACTTGTTTCTGTTTACTGATTAAATTTTATTATTTTAATTTTGAAAAACATTAATTTCCCAATTATCTTTGCTTTTGGTATCATTTCATTTGACTGTACTTTATTTAATACTGATTTCACTATGACTGAAAATTTTATTTGTAATCGATTTATTTGTTTAAAGTATCATATTTTTTTATTTAAACTCACTAGTTTCTGAAAAAGTAAAATATTGAAGGAAGACCCAGATAACATTTTAATGCGTTTATTTTAAGACAATAGTCATTTGCATTGGTATAGAATATATATTTGTTTGAACACTAGTCACATGTTACTGAAAATGATGCAAATATGTCACAATAATTTATAATAAGTATGTTTGAAATATTCGTTGGGACAATGGGGTATTTTCCGTTTTTTTTAAATTCAGTTTTGGTGATATATATCAAGTAATGTTATTATTTTAACAATTACTGCATAATCAATTTAAACCGAAACAATAATTTCTTAAATAAAAATAAGAAATAAGAATACGCCCGTCTAGACACATTTCAAATTATTTCCTTTAGAGGGGAATAATTTAACTAATAACAGACAACTTTCGCTTAAACTGTAACTATCTTATACCGTGCGTGTAATTGTCCATTAGGCATGTACATTCACGTATCGCGAGAGATATGACAACACAGCGCTGTAAACTCGTCCGTTAGCGGAGTATCCCAGCTCTCAGTTATTTCATTTCAGCCAGCTGGCACACGCGATGTTGTAATTCTTACTACCTATGCCTAGCGAGCCGCTACACACACGGTATGAATGCCAAATTGCCCAATTTTTTACCTATAACACTTCTATTTTCCTCAATATCTTAAAAATCAATAAATATTATATACATGTGTTGTTTATAATTTATTATTTGTGGCATATTCATGATTTCTTGTGTTTTTTGGGTATTTTGCCACTGTAAAAATATTTAAAAAATTTTGATTAAATAAACCTCTGCGCCAACAGGATCAGACAGAGGCTGGTTTTTATATTTCTATTACAAAATGTCTCACACCTAAAAATATATAACAATTTTGTTTCAGTTTATATATTCTTGTTCCAATGAAATGATTAAAATCTTGTTAAAAATTTGAAGAAAATACACGAGCATTAATTACTTCTAGTTACAATGAAATAAACAAAGTCTGATTAAGAGTTAAGCTCGAGAAAAAAAATCGAGCGTTTGCGTTTTCAGACAAATAATATTTTATAACACTGCTCGTTCTGATAAAATAATAAAGTATTTCTTGAACAAAAAGAAATGAGCGTTTGCCTTCGAAGACAACGCTTCTTGTCTCTGATAGATAAGGCGAAAACCTCACCTTCGTTTGAAAAAATTTTCCCATTCTATTTTTTTGCATAGTCATGTTCGGGACATGCCCCCGAATAAGGATTAAGAGTTTGCCGGACGAAAATCTGATCCCAATTTGTTTAAACTATTTTTTTTATAACAAATTTCAAAAATCGCTTTTTTGACACGAATGAATTTTTTAACATTGTTTTGATCATTTTAAACAAAAATCTCGTTTCATTTTTTCGTAAAGTAGACGGTTCCCGACTTATAAGCAATTTAATGTTTGAAAAAACGCAAAAACGGCCATTTTCAAGGTTGAAACAATATTAAAAATAAATTTTTTGAGTTCACCAAAATTCTTATAATCTTTGAACAAAATCCTGAAGAGTCAGTGCAGATTATTTTATTCTAAAGCTTAAATTTCTAATTGTTAAATATACTGGACTGTAGAGTATCTTATGTGCCCTCCGTGCTTTGCTTTTACATACGCTTTAGTTACTATTGCTGTATGTTTTAAAAATCAATATAATTTTTCATAAACTATTATAAATATAAATGGTAAATTAAACAAAAAAAAAATTGAAAAATCCTGAATTAGCAAAAAATTTATTTGAGCATATTCTTGCATTCATCTATACTACAACCATATATAGGTACGTACTCAAGTAATATTATTTTTTTTTACAACGGCATGCTTTGGTTTTGCAAGTCTTTAACCATTTGCACTGAGGAGTAAGATTATCAGGTACTGAATTTTTTAACTTAAATCTAGGCAACAATACACCTGTTTCATGCAGGATGTATCAAAAATCTTCAAAATTTAAAGTTTCATTATAAGTTTCAGTCAGCAGTAGCGAGTGCGCGCGCCCGCGGCTAAGACGTATATTTAACAATTAAAAATTTAAGCTTTAGAATGAAATAATCTGCACTTACTCTTCAGGATTATGTTAATGAATGTTCAAAGACTATAATAAGAATTGTGGTGAACTCAAAAAAATTCATTTTTTAATATTGTGTTTCAACCTTGAAAATGTCCGTTTTTGCGTTTTTCAAACATTAAATTGTTTATAAGTCGGAAACGGTCAACTTTACGAAAAAATTACGAGATCTTTTTTGTTCAAAATTACCAAAAAAACCTAAAAAAAAATCCGTGTCAAAAAAAGCGTTGTTTGCAATGTTGTTTTAAAAAAATTAGTTTAAACAAATTGGGACTAGATTTTTGTCCGGCAAACTCTTGATCCTTATTAAGGGGCATGTCCCGAACGTGAATATGCAAAAAAATCGAATGGGAAACTTTTTTCCTACGAAGGCGAGATTTTCGCCTTGTCTATGATCAGTAGGTTACCAAAAATGATAATCTTCTCACTGTCTCTTTCCGCGTTCTCGCGGCCTTCTTTATGATTCCGGTGTCGATTTCTGGAGGAAATTAAGATACGAAAAACTAAAGCGCCAGTGAGAATGCTAACCAGCTTCGCCGTTTTTAGATTCTCCCGCGATTCTTCGGTTATCTAAATGACCTATTACGGCTTTGTATATTTATTTTACACATTCTTGTTTGGTTCCCTTCACGTGTGAAACTCAACTTTTAATGTTGATGTGGTCATAGTAATATACTGTATGAAATATTATTTCCCTAAATGCTGAACTTAATATCTCCGTATGTATGAGAGCAAGTCTTTCAAGTAAAATTATGCATGGAATACTTAATTAATTATTATTTTATTTTGCATCGAATTATTTTAAAGTCCAGAAATAAGTAAAGTTTAATTAATAACTTAGGAAATTGTTTAAAAAATAACGTACCTAGGTACGAGGTGCTTCAGGATCTTGTTGCTACTATTACAAAAACTGTAGTAAAAAATGTTTGATTAAATTCAAGTTTCGGAAATCAAAAACAAAATAACACAATAAACAGAATCAAATAATATATAATACACATTATCTATTCGTATAACTAATTAAAATAAATACTTAAAAATATGACAAATTATAGAGTTTTGCTATTACGTGACTTTATATTGCATAGATCCATTCAGTGCATATAACATTTATTAAAATCTTTTTAAACATTAATTATTGTTGTTGCATGTTTAATACAAATTTGCCAATATAATTTATATAAACATTTTTCTATAAATTTCACGCAAGTTCCTAATTTTGTAGGACATCCTGTATTGTGAAAAATCACGACTCGAATTGAATGGTAAATCCAACATACTTAAATAATATATAAGGTTAAGTTTGATCATTTTATAGAGATTAAATTTTACAAAAACCTGTTTAGTGAATTTTTAGAATTTTGTATGTTTTATTACTCAAAACGCGAGGTTACTAAGGAGCTAATTGGTGATGCCATGCGCCAAGCAGGCAACCACGACAGGTGACTGTCAGACGTGCCAAACAGCAAAGGGGGCAATTGTAACACATGGCTCACAAAATATAAGTCAAAACTTTGTGAATATGAAGAAGATATTAATATTTTTAAAAGAAAATAATATCTATGACATTCAGTCGGGCTTTCGGTAGGGTTTATGTTGACTCAAGTTATTGACGTAATTTCTACATGTAATAATCAAGAATAACAGCTACGGTGGTACTCGATTATATTACTTAAAATTCGTGGACACTATCTGTGCCAAATAAAAATCTGCTCTTATTAAACTCTTCGCAAAAACAAAGAGTATATTGTATTTGATCGCTACACTTATAAAACCGGAAATATTGCTCGTAGAGAAAAAATTTTCATATTATTGTGTTAACGAACGAATTCTGAACAACTTTCAAAATGTTCGTCTGTCCGTCCGTCCGTCCGTCCGTCACGTTTCTTGTAAGCACGATAACTTAAGAAAGAAAAGTCCAATTATATTGAAATTTGGAAAGTAAGTTAGTGTTAGCTAGAGGAAGAACAGTATTGTTTTTGAAGAAAATCAACCCGTAAATAAGAAAGTTATTAATCATTTAATTTAAAATAACTTATTTTCTTAATTTTTATCGCTTGTTTGGGAATAGAAATTTTGCGAAATGTTATCTCTATAATATTTTTTTTTTCTGTTTATACATTTTACCAATATATATTTTATAATAATATAATGCGTTGAAATATGATTCTCGAAAGCTATATATTAGACATTTAATTTTTGTAGTAATGTCTGATTTTCCAGTGGCTAAACTTTTGCCTGTGGCAGACAGGAGTACTAATATATAAGTTATTTGTCATCAAGCCAAGCCGGACCTGCCCCGCCCAGTCCTACAATCACCGCGGCGCTGCGTGCCGGGGTTGTCTGGCTGGTTCTGGGCCAGGTTCCGGGTAGGTACATAATTTGTAACATTTGATTTAAATAAATGATTGTTGCTTGCTTGCTTGCCTTGCAATTCAAAGATCGCGTGTTCGAATCCCAGAGAGGTTTGACGTCGTTTTTCAATTTTTTTTCATACTTTTTTTTCACAACAAAGTTGGTATCAAATTTAGGATGTCCAAAAATTAACATTATTTATAAGAAAAATGCGAAGAGTATCCTATAGAATGTGTAACAATTATATAAAAAGCTCAGTAAATTGGCGAAGAGTACGTTTTTGGCTTGTTATTCTTATTCGCACCGTTTTGACAGATGCTTTGTCATCTATGCGTTATTCTAGTTGGCCTCTCTTTGCTATATAGCACGTCTAACAGCATCGCGCCATCCATCGCGGTTCTCTGTTAGGCGCACGGCCTCTACAAACCTCTTCCCTTCTTGTCAGTTGTATTGCACGACGGACCTCATACCTGCAGTTGGCGGTATTGTCCACAAGGGATCTAGGGTATATCATTTTGTACCTGATAATCACTCCACAACTCCAATCCACAATGTTTCTGAGTGGTTTTCATTTACTGGGTATGCCAAATTAAAATATCGCGGTTTTAATAAAATGGCAGCATATTAAAACCCATGAAAATTTTGTCTATACTATATAACTCACATTATATTTCACAACTTTCTCCTTCAACAATTACATAAGACAGGAGTTTCCGTCTCTTGAGCGATTGAGTCACAACCTTTGAAGTAAGTTTTTCCTCCTATCCCCCCTAGATCCTTACCAGTCGAGTTGTCGGTCCTCACTTCGTTTTCTCGTGCTGTGCGAGTTAAACGTGTATCCTCGACAGCCTCTCGGTTTATTCATATTTTCACTTAAAGTTGGTTACTTTACACCCTAGGACTCTGGGCATAGAATGCAGACCTTGCAAAAAAAATCAACATCAATTATTATTATGTCTGCCGCAAAAAAAAACTAGTGTACTAAAACTTCCAGACTTTCAATGTCGACAAATCTAATTCGACAGCTTCTGATACTTCTTCTTTTCTGAAATAATCAAGAATCATCTGTGATTATTACTCAAAAATCTTACTTGGAATATAAACGAGAGATTAGCCCTGAAGATGAAACCAACTAATGTAAAAAGCCACACAGAGCCCAACTGTTCAGACGAGAAGTAGACGGATCAAACAATACATTTTATAATAAACCTGTGAATCCACTAAGGAGCCTCATTGAAGGATTATTTGGACTTGCATATTGACATAAGTTTTGAAAGACCTATTACTACTTTCGAATATTACATGGTATGTTACTAGCATTATTTATAATAAAAACCATTAAAGTGTTGCCCATTAAAATTACAAATTGTTTCGGAGCCTATTACTAAAGAACATTTTTCAAATTACACAGCCACACAAAAAAAATAAAGTGTCTTGACCCCAGAGACTGACTAGGTAGACTTAATGTTTTTCGGGTCGCTGAATCCGAATCCGGGGTCCATTTGATCCCATGTCATCAGGTTTAAGGTCATTTGAAGGTCAAATTGAGGTATGACCGTGAAAAATTCCGTAAAAATGTATGTTTATGTTTTTGAGGTTGCTGAATCCGAATCCGGGGTTTATTTGATCCCATGTCGTCAGGTTGAAGGTCATTTGAAGGGCAAATTGAGATATGACCGTGAAAAATTCCGTAAAAAATTTATGTTTATGTTTTTAAGGTTGCTGAATCCGAATTCGGGGTTTATTTGATACCATCATGTCAGAATCAAGGTCAAATACATGAAATTCAATAATACAATCTTTTTTGACCCCGGATTCTGAAAAAGCAGAAAATTTTACGACCAAATACATCCTGAACGGTTTATGGAACCGATTTCTTAGGTCATTTGTTGGTTATCAAGCGGTCAAATGCTTATTTTCCATTTCTTAGCTGATATATCGATTGTAAATCGAAAACTTGCGTCTATGACTAGTGACCTTTAAGTTTTTGTGGTCGCTTATCACGATCCCGGTATTCATTTGGTACCATGATGTATAAACTGAGGTCAAACGCTATAATTCGAATGATATAATTTTTTGGACCCTGAAAGATCATCTGCAGGTCAAATACAGATTTCTTTTGAATCTTTCAACTGAATTGTGAAACCGTCAGCATTAGCGTTACCCGATGTACACCACGAGGAGGTTGCGTGAACGGATTTTGTACATCATAACGGGCTTACTCCGTTGCCCGCCGTCACCGCGAGGAGGTGCCCTGGATACAGACACAAGTGCTATGCTGATTTGGGTGTAAAGGTTGTTCATGCAAAGAAATTTCATAATAAGTTGCAGAGCGAGAAAATGAGTTCCACAATTACAGTGGCATGGTTTGGAGTTGTGAAGCTCAACAACTTTAATTATAAAGAACAAAATTTTTGCTATGAGAGACTAAGTAATAAAATTATGGGGTTACTCGGTTATGGGATTATTCAGTAATGTGGTCATTCGAGTAAACGGATTCATCAGCTTTCATCGTCTGTAATCCCCGTTTTATAGCTACGGGATCAGGTTTTTAGAGCTATTAGGTTATTGGGTTATTGAATTTTGAGGCTATCGGATTCAACAGATTTGGATTTAGGTCTTTGGACTTAAAAATGTAGTTTAAAACATCTCAAAATGGTTTAATACCTCCATATGAAACCTAAAGTTCGGTTCGACTCAGATCAAGACGTATTTGGACGTAATATTTTTTGTTCTTTGAGAATACGAGGTTAAAAAATTTATATAATTCGAATTATGGCGTTTGACCTTCGATTGACCTTGGTTTATACGTCATGGTATCAAATGGATACCGGCATCGTGATAAGCGACCACAAAAACTTGAAGGTTACTAGTTATAGACGTAAGTTTTCGATTTACAATCGATATATCAGCTAAGAAATGGAAAATAAGCATTTGACCGCTTGATAACCAACAAATGACCTAAGAAATCGGTTCCATGAACCGTTCAGGATGTATTTGGACGTAAAATTTTCTGCTTTTTCAGAATCCGAGGTCAAAAAAGATTGTATTATTGAATTTCATGTGTTTGACCTTCATTTGACCTTGATTCTGACATGGTATCAAATAAACCCCGGATTCGGATTCAGCAACCTCAAAAACATAAACATGAATTTTTTGTGAAATTTTTCACGGTCCTATCTCAATTTGACCTTCAAATGACCTTAAACCTGATGACATGGGATCAAATAAACCCCGGATTCGGATTCAGCAACCTCAAAAACATAAACATAATTTTTTTACGGAATTTTTCACGGTCATATCTCAATTTGACCTTCAAATTACCTTAAACCTGATGACATGGGATCAAATGGACCCCGGATTCAGATTCAGCAACCTCAAAAATATGAACGTAAATTTTTTACGGAATTTTTCACGGTCATATCTCAATTTGACCTTCAAATGACCTTAAACCTGATGACATGGGATCAAATGGACCACGGATTCGGATTCAGCGACCCGAAAAACATAAAGTCTACCTAGTCAGTCTCTGGGGTCAAGACACTTTATTTTTTTTGTGTGGCTGTGTTATTAATACACGTGCTCTTAAAATAGATGTTATTTAAACATTTGCTTGTGTTATATAAATGTTGAAGGAGAAAATTGTGAAATATAATTGAAAAATTAATCGATTTACCTGAATATTAAGTTAAATTATTTGAAAAATGTTCTCCGAAACAGTTACACCCCCTTACAAACCCCTTCCCAAAGATCTGTTTTAGCACAACATAACAGAAGTGAGGTCCGACATCTCCACTGGTAATGATCTGAGAGGGGATAGGAGGAAAAAACTTACTTTAAACGTTGGACTCAATCACTCAAGAGACGGAAACTACCTGTGTTATGTAATTGTTTCAGAAATTGTTCATATAATTTAAATTCATCTTCATGTAAGTCGATTAGTTTTTCAATTAAATTCAGTCAGTATCAGAACAACAACATTCACACTTATGAATGTTTTATAGCTAATGATATTGACACTGGTCAAAATAATTAGTGAAAAGTTGGATAATATTTCTAAATTGTCCCAAGATTAGTCAGAATATTACGTAAATTTCAGATATACGTGGTATCATAATTTGTGGGAATTAAACGAAAGTTGACTATTAAAAATTATACAGTAACAAATAAATCTTAAATTTAGTCAATTTAACTTTCGATAATTAGAGATAGGTAAGTATATGATATTTTATCACATTTACTCAGTATGATATAATTGATATATGAGCAATAAATTAATTTAAAAATTTAATTGACCATTTAACAAATTACGGCTGGTAGTATATGGTCTTTAATCAAAAGCCATTAAAAAAACTATTGATAAAAAATTTTGGTGTATTTTTTGAATTACATTTAAAATGTAAATATGCTCATTCAGATATTACACAACACATTAAAATCACCATACAGGATGTCAGGCCTGTTGGTGCGGGGGTGATCTGCCGCCCTGGGCCCGGGTTTGTTTGAGTATAAAAACGTGGGGCGCTTTTCATTTAATCTAATGATGTCTTCAGCGTTTTAATTATCGAACCTGTTCCAAATAGCGTTCGAAAAACGCCCCACGCTTTTATACTCAAATATTAAACTTAATTACAAACACGGCTTACACTAAGGCCCTTACGGGGTAGACAAAGAGAACAGGTTCGATGATTATTTTTTGCTTTTTAGTGTAATATTTATAAAGGCGTGTTTTTTAAACTATTAATTTATTTTATTTTTGATCATTGAAAAATAAAGCTTGCGAACATATTCACAAGACATTAAAGTATCAACTCTACATCCTTAACGATAAGTGCTAATTTATTAAAATTTATGTAATTACCCTAAACCAGACTTTCTATAGGAGCTATTAATTATAATTAGGTAAGTTCGAAGAAAGTAAATTGATACCAAATAATATTTAATCTCCTTTTAATGTACTCACTCTTCTCAGCCAATATAATAAACAATTTTTTGATTATATCAGCGATTTTTTTGAAAAAACGAAAATTTTATTATGAATTTTGTGAGTTAGTGTTTGGGTAGGTTAGCTTCTTATTCTTGTTGTTCTTCCTCTTGCATCCTTTATTTATAGTGGTCCTCTAAATTCATCTTATTAAAAGTTAATGCCCTGACAGAACCCCTTGTTTATTTTCAATATTTGTTTTTTCTGTTCTGGCGTAGGTTAGTTGAAGTAAATAATTTTTTGGTTAGTAATTATCTTTATGGCCAATAGCCAAATATCAAAAAAAAATAATAATAATAATTTTCTACTATTGCAGTTGTTAATGATTTAATAAACGGAGTTTTATACTTACCAATGATCTAAATTCAAATATTTATTGATCCTTTTTCGTCATGTATTAGTAGACCTTAAATAAAGAAAAAATCTGATACAGAATAATAACATTTATCTGACAAAAACACCTTTAGTTTTTCTAAATAAATACTAGCTATACTATAGAAGAAACGATATCAAAGTTTCGCAATGATGCTTCCAATTTAGACGTTCGTCCAAATATACTCCTAAGAACTTAACATTGTCCTCAGTATTAGAAATATTTGTATTGTCAATTTTAATATTTAAGTTATCACATTCCTTTCGCCTACCGTGAAATCTGATAACTTTAGTTTTTTCGATATTGAGATACAATGTATTATAGGAAAATCGATGGTTTCAAGGGTTTAAATTGCAATTTTGTTCCAAAACATTATCAGATGGAATTGTTATTATCAGAGAAATCAGCCTACGTTGGAAAATGTGCGGTGGATGGCAAAAAATTAATATCATTAATAAATAAAATAAAAAGCACAGGGCCTAAAATTGAGCCCCGTGGAACACCTATCGTTGAATTCAAACATTCTGAATTAACACTACCTATGGTGTTATCGTTTTTATGTTTTAAACTTACATATTGCCGCCGATCTTCGAGGAATGTACTGATCCAATTTAATGACAGATCCCGTGTACCATAATCAAATGATTTTGATAATAATGAACTATGACTGATGTAGTCGAATACCCTGCTGGGACACAAAATATACCACAGGACACTCTCCCGCATGAATGAATTCTAAAGTTTTATTTAAAAAAGAATGTACTGTTGTACCGGTCGACATACGACTAGAAAAATCATGTTGATTTTTTATAATTATTTTATAAGTTTCTGAGTAATTTACCAACGTATCCAGATAACAGTATTCAAAAATTTTTGAAAGTCCAAAGGGCACGGTTACAGGCCTATAATTTCCCAATAGTTGGGCATCCTTTTTCTTAAAAATAGGTATCACCTTTCCAGTCTTTAGGGTATTCGGAAACGTTCCTGTTTCAGAAGATAAATTAATAATATATGTTAATGGTTTAATAATATAATGCATTACTTTTTTTATTATAAACTAGGGAATATCACCTGGACCAGACGATTTTTTTGCTTTAACTTTTTTTGTTAATAAATTTAGCAATTCTCTTTCGCTAAGTGATTTTAAAAATAATGAATGTGTCTGCTGAACTCTACTGTGTGTAAACGTATCGCAGTTTAATTTCGGTATTTACCTAATAGTAGCATGCGACGCCTCTATAAAAATTAATTAAATAGTGAGGCGACTATTTGAGGCTCATCATTTATAGTACTTTCACTATTTATAATAATATTAGAAAGGCTTTTTGTTTGATAATTCAGCTATGACTCACCAGCTGGCCCTTACAGGGTTTGCAGAATTTATTATTTTAATTTGAAAAAATACGATTGTTTTGGATCTTTTATTAAACGATTATGGTTCTTCTTTTCCATTTTATAAGCCGCAGACATGCTGGGACATACTTTTTTTAACATGAAAAAGTCCTTTAATTTATAACTAGATAGGTACTCGAAATTCATCGTTTACCAATTTCTTATCCAAAGTTTGTCCTGCATAACATTTTCTTCGAGGAAAATGCAAGTTGAAATAGTGTACAAATATGTTATTAAAATTAATAAATGCATCATGAATATCCGTAATATTATAGAGATTTTCCCAAGATTCGCTTTTTATGGTTGTTTCAAAACTATTTATTGTATTTCCACTATAGCATCTCTTAAAGAGTGACGTATTTTTAACATATATAGTATGGTTCTTTTAACTTATATCAAAAAGCAAAGTTCTGTGTTCCGAAACAGCATCATCAATCAGTGGGTATGAATTTTCAATTTTGAAATTAATAAAAATATGATCTATTGTACTAAGGCTGGTATCTGTTACTCGGGTAGGCCATTTCACAATGGTACTTAAATTAAAACATGAGAAAACATTACATAGCGTTATAAAATGTTTTCTCATTGTATTGTTAAACTTTAACGTAAAAATCTCCACAATTATATCAATATTTGGTTTAACCAAATAATTTAACACATCAATAATCTTATCTAAAAAGAGGTTTAGGTCACTAGAAGGAGATCTGTAACAGTTAACCATTATAGTAATGCAGACCCCCGCATCAAATCATGGGCCCCGGTACCAAATTCACTGGCGGGCCCTCGCGCCTAATAATTGATGAGCGGGAAAAAAGTTTTTGTCAAAATCTCTGGTGGGCCCTCGCTACGGAGCTCTCGGAAGCCAACGGGTCCCCGCGCTATTGTTGCCAAAATCTCTGGCGGGCCCCTCGAAAGTCAACGGCCCTCGCGCTTAATAATTGATGAGCGGGGGGGGGTAGAAATTTGAAAAAAAAGAAAAATTGCCAAAATCTCATTGTATTGTTAAACTTTAACGCAAAAAACCTCGCTACGGGCCACTCAGAAGCCAACGGGCCCCCGCGATTAATATAATTGATGAGTGGGGGAGAAATTTGAAAAAAAAAAATTGCCAAAATCTCTGGCGGGCCCCTAAACTCAGTACCCAAGAGACCCCCCCCCATACGGGGGGCCTGTAGTAATGATATCATTATGTTTCCAACATAGCGCAGGCTTCAAATTGTTTTTCAATATAGAACTCTTGTACATCAGTATTTTTTACCTCTACATTATCTTTCGCCCATGTGGCGACACTCCCACCTTTAAATGAGGACCTACAATAATGACTGATTATTCACTGACTGAGATATTCACTTATATGTAATGTATCTATAGAATCTGAAGTTTCCCATGTTTCAGTAAAACAGAAAAATCAGATTTACGTAATCACAGATGCCTAATTATAAATTGTCAATTTTTTCACTATTTAACTTTGGGAATTAAGTTAAAGGACATTAGGGTCAAACGTCACATCGTTTGGTCCTCCATCTTCTTTCGTGTCTCTAAAAACATTGAACATGCGCCGTAAGGAAAGCCTCTGGTTTTCTCCATCTTACTATACGCTCTGAGATATGAACCGCTAGGGAGACAGGAGACTAAGAATAAGATCGCACTCAGAAAAATAATCTCGTTTCATTATGTCGATTCAAGTGAGTGAAAAATGTGGATATTATCTAACGGGGGTGGAAAAAAAAATATTACACGTTTTAAAGATCAATATATGTACTATTACTGTCATATTATGCCTACAATTTTATGTGAACTTACTCTCAGAATCAGTTAAAATCAGAACTTAAAATTCTTACATTGCCTTGTTCTTACACCCTTCATTGTCTAATGTACATACAAGTAAATGACAGCTAATTACATAGCTACTCCACAAGAAGGTGTAATTCAATTTTTCAAGAGTATTTGAGGTTAACCAAATATAGGAACAGCATCAATTACTATGGACTATAGTTTTTCAATGTATTACCCATCCATATCAAACAGACAAACTGTAAAAAATTTAAAGAAACCGTGAAACGTTTTTTGGTCTGGCAAGCATTCCATTCATTGAGGAATTTCTATTTGCAGATTTTAGTTACTTTGATCTGTGTTAGTTCTTAACTTATGTACGCTTTTTGTATTCGATTGTTTTTTGTCTGTATTATGATATTTTATGATTTTTACCTATAATATCTTATGTTTCATTCGATATTACTTCTTTCATTTTTTCTGAAAATATTCCTCGACTTGTATACTAGCACCAATAAACTATTATTATTATTGTTGTGTAGGTACAACAGACTACACAAATCAGTAACGATACATGAGTTGTGTCAATACTGGCGACTTTTATGAAAATTACAAGTTTTCAATTTTATTTCACTGGTACATTATTAAATTTCACACTTATTATTAGCATTAACCGAAAGTTATTGGAGCAAGTAAATGTCAGTGCAGCTATAACTCGAACTTGACTTTTACTTTTTTCTCGCAATTCCCAACTTTGCATTGTGAACAAATTGCTTTTAAGAAATCTTGAAAGAAATCAGCTGAAAATTTTATTATCGAATTTATGTCAGAAGTTTTGCTTGCCTAAAAATAAAAAATATATAATGTTAAAGAAGTCTGCTCCCTGTAATGAACACTTGTAAGTGAGAACGGATGAATCATTTCAATTTTAAAATGAAAAATTGTAGATATTATCATATATGGTGTGTTGCAAAATTATTGATATAAGTAAACTTTTATGAGTTTTGTGAGTCAAGAATGACTAGATGGTTGATGGAAATAATCTAAGCTCAAAAATAAGGGCAAAAATAAGAGAAGAACTAATTTTAAACATACCGAAAAATATTTACCAGGGCATATATTATCCTTTGAAGAAACTTTTCTAGAGTTGAAATAGAATGTAAGGTTCAATAATTATTGTGAATCACTGAATTTCAATAAATGATTTATAGTACAGTACCTAGAGGTAAAAAATATGCAAAACTTCGGAATAATGTCATATCGAACGGATTTCGTTCATTTTTGGCAGTATAATAGTAAATGCTTCAAGAAAAGTTTCTATATTGTGCGGGGGCTTGCTAATTTATAGGGGGTGGCACTTAAAAAATATATGTATTCAGTGGAGCTGAAGTAGAATCAAATTTGTAGAAGAAAAGGTTCTATGCAATTTTTCATATAAATTGATAGTTTTTAAGTTATAACGACTTCAAAATTGCGATTTTAGCTTAAAAAAAAGGTATTTCCAAACAGTTTTCATCAAGTATCTCGAAAAGTATTACTTTATCGAAAAAATGTTACAGACCAATTACAGAAAGTACAAACTGGGAATTAATTATATTTGTTGTTTATTGATGTAGGATTAATAATTTCGGAAATATTTAAGTTTGCATTTGGCATCCAAGTGTTCATAGGATAATTATTTAGAGTAAGAGTTAAATATCTCAGAAACTGTGACACCTACCTCAAGGATGCTAAGAGGTACAATAATAGGTTGTTAATTAAGCTTTCAAATGTTTTTTTTATTTGTTTCTGTAGCATAAAAAACAAAGAAGTTATGACCGAACCAGTGTGCGTCTACATATTTTTTTAATAACAGCGTCGCCATTTTGTTACTGTAATTAGCCAGTAATTAAAAAAAAGGAATTTCAAACACTGTTTCTCATTAATATATAGCATGACGCATATGCTCAAATTTTTTGGTTTGTATACAGCACTTGCTTTAGAAAAAAATACAGTTTAAACTAAGGTATTTTCGATAAAACGTAATTTTTTTTTCATTTTCCAAATATCTCAATAAATATATTAGTTTTATTGAAAAATAGGTAGAGACCAAAAATAAAGTTCATAAACTGATAATGAATTTCGTTTATTTCTTTATTTACATAGATTAAATAGTTTCGGAGATATGAAAGTTTACAAATGGCTTCCGAATGTTTATAAGACGAAAAATGCAGTTTAAACGTTAAATATCTCAGAAATTGTGACACCCACGTCACGCATGCTAAGAAATGAAATTATAGACAATTAATTGCACTTTCAAATTATTTTTTACTCGTTCCTGTAGCATAAGAAATAAAGAAGTTATGACGGAAAAATGCGCGTATTTATATTTTTTTATATAAAAAGGTCGCCATTTTGTTACTCTAATTAGTCAGTAATTTAAAAAGTTTGTCTCAAATACAGTTTTTCGTTAAGATGTAGCACTACCTAGATGCATCAAAACAAGGCGATTTAACCGAAAAAGTAGCGGTCTAAGTCTTTCCGTTTTCAAGATACAGGGTGGTAAAATAGTTAATAATTTGATTATTTATTACTCTTTAAAGAGTACGTAATTTTGTCATTTTTTAATTTTACTTAATTTGACTTACTCCAAAGACAACTGATTTATAAAGTTAGTTTTCCCCCAGAAGATTGTGTGAAAACGGCTAACTTTATAAAAAAAATTTCTTAACAAAACATTCAATGTTTCATCTCTACTACAACGTAAAATTATTTTCAATTCTACAGCGTGTCATAAAAACGAGTTACACAAGAAAGTATAATTTTTTAAAATAAAACACCCTGTTTTTTGCCGCCAGATAAGCCTATATTACACCCCAAAATACTTTGCCAATCGGGGCATGAAGTTATAATTTTTTTCTGTTGTTTTTGGCAATTCAAAAACAGGTTTTGATTGCACATCTCCGCGATTTATTAATTGTTTTTTCTAAAAATGTAGGGTGTTATTTGATAATGTTATATTTGGTGCTCTTTATTTTAGCATTGGAATCAAGTATGGTTTTGGTCTTTTGTTTTGCTCATTTAAAGCACTTGCTTTAGAAAAAAATGCATTTTAAACTTTAACGATAATTTCGAAACACTTGGATACCAAGTATAAACTTAAATATCTCCGAAATTATTAATCCTTCATCAATAAACAAAAAATATAATTAATTGCCAGTTTGTACTTTCTGTAATTAATCTGTAACATTTTTTCGATAAAGTAATACTTTTCGAGATACTTGACGAAAGCCGTTTGGAAATACCTTTTTTTTAAGCTAAAATCGCAATTTTGAAGTCGTTATAACTTAAAAACTATCAATTTATGTGAAAAATTGCATAGAACCTTTTCTTCTTAAAATTTGATTCTGTTTCAGCTCTAATAAATATATGTATTTTTTAAGTGCCACCCCCTGAGAGAGGGTTGCCATCCACCCCTTATAAATTAGCAAGCCCCCGCACAATATAGAAACTTTTCTGTGAAACATTTACTATTATTCTGCCAAAAATGAACGAAGTCCGTTCAATATGACATTATTCCGAAGTTAAAACCTCTAGTTACTGTACTATTAAGTATATTCAATATTTCGTCAGTATTAGCGAGAAGAGTAGTTGTTTTGATTGGTTCTCCAACGATGAGTGTTTTAAATTGTTTTACTAAGTAGTATAGTAGTATATTAGCGTGACCAGACTAAGGTACCAATATGCAGAAAGTAGATAGTTTCATATTAAATAAAAAAGTGTTAATGACTGAATTTACATAAATGATTCAAGTATTTTTAATTTATTTTTTTGCTTTAAAACGCTAAGAACCCTATCATATAATTCAATACTTCGTCAGTATTAGGTAGAAGAGTAGTTGTTTTGGTTGGTTCTCCAATAACGAGTGTTATAAAGTATTTACCTAACTAGTATATTAGCGTGCCCAGATTAGGGCAACAATATACAGAAAGTAGGTTAAATTTCGTAATAAATAAAAAAGTGTGTAAGTTGTGATTTGCTTAATACCTAAATAATATTCTGTAATATTGATAATATTAATATACAATTTTCCAAACATTAACTAACACTACCTAATTCATGTCAGTGCCATCTGAGTCGAAATTTTCCAAACCTATATTTCGAGAGTGGCTCTGTCACTGCATCAGATACTATTTTCTCTGTCTTCCGATAAACAAAAACAATATGTTCTGTTTCACCAAATTGTGAAGATAATGGCATATGACGTCCTAATGTGTTTTGTTCTATCATTACTGTTTTCGTTAATTGCTAACTGTATGCAACTTTGGTTACCTTCTTTTATGGTAGTCGATACAATAGCTGCCTCCCGAAGGTCCTCAGAGCCTTTAATAATCACGTGTATTCAATAGTATACGGTGTGTTTACAGAAACATTTCAAAAAGGGACATAAACCCGATAGTACAGTCGAATTGATTTAATTCAATTTCATTCAGCGACAACATTCCATTAGAAATTGTATAGCTGATTTTTATGTATTATCACCTCCTGATTACGAAAAAAATATTTGTGCCCAAAAATTTCTGTTACGTCAAAAGTCATATGCACAATAAAATTTCTAGTAGAATGTCGCCGAAAATAATCAATTCAACTATATTGCAAGTGTTCAATATATAAAATTTATTTACTCTAGTCAAACATAGATATTATACGGGTTAGTCGAGTGGTCTCAAAGACATCGGACGCTCTTAAGATCAGTCCCAGTAATTTGCCTCAAATCCCGATTAAAAGCCGGCACAATAGGACGAAATTACGCTGATGTGATAAGTAAAAAATTTTACGCAAAGTGATATAAAATAACATTACAACAGTTAAGTTGTATAGCTAATATTTAATTAATGTGGCTGATTAGAATATCTCAGTGCGTAAGTGAATAACGCGAGACCCTCCAGGAAACCATAAATTAATCAGCACAGCAGGATAAAGCTAAGATAAGTCTACACTCGACTATACCAATTTACTTAAATTTATACCTATATGCTTTAAATGCTTGATAGTTTTAGATAATAAATTAAAATCAGGGCACTAAGTACTTTTCTTTCAGCAAAAATATACAAACCAAACTATTGAGTAAACCAGAGGCATACTATTAGGTCAATAATACAAATAGTAATTAATAGCCAAAACCGAATTTCTTTCAGCTAATCAATAGAATTACGCACGATATAATAATGGTGATAATAATAACCCGAAATAATCAGTAATGCATCGCTATTAAAGTGTGATTATACAGATTTCCTGTGTGAACCTTCAAGTGTGTTTTTTCATAATTACTAAAAATATTCAAACAAATTTAATCAAAATTGAACACGTAATGGTCAGTGGCGCACTACTCCTAAAATATACCTATCTCCCAGGTGAGGTTCTCATAATTGCTAAAAATATTTAAACGAGTTTAATTTGGTTTAGATTAGAAACAATCAATGGGGCACTGTCGGTGTGTAACGTCCAAACTGAATCCTTATGGCACCTCAATGTAGGTATGCGTGATACAGGTTTCTCTCAGGAAAATGGTTTCCAAAAAAATACACACAAAAAAGAGCAATCTCGATGCCTAGAGTAGCGGAAACTCAAATCAATAATTAGATCATATCCTGGTAGGCAGAGAGATGACTTATAGTGTTCTGTCACCAATGGATACCCATAAAAGCTTGTAAAAGTTAAATACAAAGTGACAACATATATAAATTTGTATAAGTGAATGTGTTTGTAAAATAATTTATACCTCGGAATATTTTCAGCTTGATAAGAAATATTAGTTAGTATTTAATTACGTACACAAACCAAAACTTTCCGCAGTGCTTCCCTCTAACGCAGTAAATCATAGCATATATATAGTGCAGTGAAATCGTGTACCTGGAGACTTCGATACACATATACTCCACGTATGGTCTAACGAAAATGGAAACGCGCTGAAAAACTTAGCACACATGTTTGACTTAACTATAAGAAATACATGGAGCAAAAGTCAAACATGCATTGACACCTGGAGTAATGGAAGCTCAATCACACAAATAGATCATATCCTGGTAAGCAGAGAGATAAGGGAAAGGATCAAGAAGCAAAAAGGACAGCAGAAAACCTACTTAAGAAAACACTGAATAGCACCAAACTAAAAATAGGGAGACCATGTTACACGTGGAAAACAACAATCGAGAGGATCATAAACAAAGAAACAAACTGGGAAAGAAAAGCGAGGGGAAAAATGAAAAAAACGTGCGTCATGTGGCTCTCGCTGCTGACAACAAGCATGACCCAAATCCAACCCGGCATCGTAAATAGAGGAATCAGAAGACTCAGAAAAAGAAGATTCGAAAAAGCAGAAACACAAAAAGAAGAGCATAAACAGTAATAAACACTCCATATCAAGACACAGCACATATTTCACACGAAGATTCAGAAGAGGCAGATACCCAGAACCAAAAGCACAAAAAAGGGAGCTTCAACGCTCCCTACGACACAATGCGGTAACGCATCTCACAAATACCTACACCTCTCATCCCATATTCCTTTACTATGCGCCATGTGGCACTCGCTGCTGGCAACAAGCATGACCTTAGTCCAACCCAGCGTGGACGTAGCAGGCCCAGCTGTATACCTGGGAGTGGCAGCAATACCTATCGCACGCTGGTAAATCAATCAATCAATCTAGTCAAGCATAGACATTATGCTTACCTACTCCGTATGTTCTTTTAAAGACATTATTTCACTAAAGATATACAGTATCGGCAAGCGTTTGATTAGGTATGGCAATAAGAGCAAACAAGAGCGAAGCAAGCAATGATGTAAATTAAGGGGCGTGTCACACTTTGCTCTGCTAGGGTACTGATAGATGCCTTTATTGTGGGCGGTCGATTAACTCGTTGAAACTATACAATACCTAATCCAGAACTTGCCGATACTGTAGATACAAGTTTATATTTCAATTCACTAAAAGCATTTACAAATATAACACATCATAAATATATCTAATGTTTAAAATAATGAATTATAATTTTGTAACTAACGTTTTTTCTCTACAACTTTTATTTGTAATGAGGAAATGAAATGTACAATTATACCACCATACTTCCAATTTTACGTTATTGACCAAAATGTTTAAATATATAATTTGGAATTTCACGTTAATAAATTAATTTCAGAACATTGACTTAATTGCATAAATAAATATTAACAGACATCCTCTAATGCAGTCAAGTCTCTACACTTTCTTCTTTTAAATTATATAGCACGAAAAATACAAAACTAATACAACAGTTGAAGTTCAGACAGTAAAAAGCGTTTCTTGAAAAAAAAATTGTTGGTAATTTCAAAAGCTTTCTGGACTTTCTTTTTTGTACGTTCTTTTTTGTTGTTTCTTTTTTGTTTTTCTTGTACAATGTACAAGGAATAAAATTCATAGTATTGTTGTTTTTAATACCAACCGGAAATTAGACGTATTATGTGTTTCAGAATCATGGATGCAGTTTGATCAGTTACAATTTCTCAAAATCCCGGATTTTGAGTTAATTTCATATCTTTGTAAAGACAAACACCAACATGGTGGCGTAGCAATTTTTGTGAATACCCAAATAATTTCTAATTATAAAGTAATAAATATTAATGTTGAAAAATTTATATCCGAAATGGATATTGAACTTTGTTCTATTTCTGTTTCAATAGGAAATAAAAATATTGCCATTTTGACAATCTACAGGCCCCCGGCGGGTAATATCGACCTTTTTTTGGTAAATATAGCAGAATGTTTAAATTATTTGGTACAAAAAACTGATCATATCATCTTGTGTGGGGATCTCAACATAGACTACTTAAATAATTCCTTGAATAAAAAATTTTTAGAAGATTTATTCATGACATACGAATTAGTTGTTAAATTAAATGAACCAACAAGAATCGGAAAAAACCCAAGTGGCAATATCTCAAAATCTTATATTGATTACCTAGTATGTAATATGCCAATCGATATTACAACTCGTATATTTTTGACCCAAGCATTGCAGATCACTTGGCTCAAATCCTTTCGTATAAAGACTTGCCATCCCAAAAAAATACAATGAATGAAACTAAACACTTAATTTCTTATAGATGTGTTTCGGATGATAATATTGAACAATTAAAATATTCTTTAAGTCTGGTAGATTGGACTGAAATTTATACGAGCAATATTGATAAAGCATTCGAAAATTTTATTGCTATCTTTTTAAAATATCTCGATTCATCTTGCCCCCTTATTTATAAGCTTTGTAAGGATAGTACTGACTTTCGTAGTACACAAAAGTGGTTAACACCTGAAATAATTAGACAGGGAGCTGATCTGTGAGATTTATTTTTATTAGTAAAATCATCACAAGATGCGGATATCTTAAACTATTACAAAACCCAAAGAAAAATACATAATATAAATCAATTAAATCTGCAAAAAGGCAGTATAATATAGGCAAAATTGAGAATTCTAATAACACATCAAAAGAAATTTGGCAAATAGTAAACTCCACTTTAGGGAGAAGAAAGAAAAAAAGCGAAAAAGTTGCCATAAATATAAATGGGAAAATCTCGGAAAACCCAATAGAAGTCACAGAGTATCTAGCTAATTATTTTTTCTCTCATGTAGCAGAACAAAAAATAAAAAATCATGGAGACCATATTTCACCTGATTGTACTACAAGTAATATATTTGAGAGATCCTTTTTCATGTCACAGTATGGGAAGTCAGGGATGTAATTCAACAATTAAACAATAAAAAATCGAGCGGTGTGGATGGAATATCTTCTAAATATTTGAAAAGTTGTTGTGATCTTATTATCGAACCTTTAACTTACTTACTAAATAAATCTTTTGAAAAGGGACAGTTTCCATCAATCTTAAAAATAGCCATTGTCTTGCCAATTTTTAACAAGGGTGATTTAAATGATCATGAGAATTATAGACCAATATCCCTGTTGTTGTGTATAATATCAAAAATTTTGGAAAAAATAGTATTGAATAGAATTACAAACTTCTTTATTAACAAATAAATTACTTTCAGATAATCAGCACGGTTTCAGAAAAGGGAAATCCGTGGAAACTGACTCAGTTCAATTTCTTCAAACCATCTATGATGAGTTGGATAATAATAATTATATGATCGGCTTATTTTTCGATTTAACTCGAGCGTTTGACACCATTAATATTTCGTTTGTTCTAAAAAAAATGTTTTCCTTGGGTATCAGAGGAACTACTCTAGAGTGGATCAAATCTTTTCTAACGGATAGAAAACTAAAAGTGAAGATTGACGATAAAACATCTGAAGAATATAACGTTAGTATGGGAGTACCTTGGGGATCGGTCCTCATCTTCTTGCTTTTTATAAATGATCTTCCCAAAAATATATCCCAAACGACAATAACCATATATATAGTAACAGCTGCTGATGTAGAAACCTTGCAAACCACTGTCAATATAGTTGTAAAACAGTTCTATGAATGGTGTAACAAAAATACCTACATTAATATTAAATTTATCAAAAACTGAATGTATATTTTTTTCCAAAAGGAAAACATTATCGGAAAATTTTGCGGTTCATATTTCAGACCTAAATCTAAAACCTACGAAAGAAGTTAAATTTCTAGGAATTTACTTGGATTGTAAGCTATGTTGGGAGAATCTTATAAACGAATTAATCAAGAAACTAAATAAGGCATGTTTTGCATTAAATCAGCTTAAACCTACAATGGACATCAGACATTTATTAAACGTTTATTTTTCTTTAGCCTACTGCCATCTATCTTACAACATTATATTATGGGGCCAATGTGCTGACATACAAAGAGTGTTTGTCTTGCAAAAAAGAATGATAAGAATTATCTTTAAAGTTGGGCCAAGGGACAGCTGTAAGAATTACTTTATAAATAATAAATTATTGACTGTACCGTCTATTTATATTTTTTCTGTACTGAAATACGTGAAATTAAATCTGAAAGATTTTGAACTGAATGGTGACAATCATTCTCACAACACAAGGTGTCGAAATTAATTAAGATCTCCTCACCATGCAACAGCTCTTTACGAAAAATCACCACATTATAATGCAGTTGCTCTCTACAATAAATTGCCGGATGATATTAAAGACGTCAATTCGTATAAATTATATAAAGACAAAGTTAAAACTTTTTTAACTGAACATTGCTTCTATACTGTAAATCAGTTTTTTAATTTGTAATTTTTTTCTTGTGTATTGGATAGTTAGTTATCTTTAAATATATGTGTTTTATGATTTTTTAAACATTTTAAATTGTAAGGGCTATATTTTTAAATTGTATATATTATTCTACATTATACCTTATAGTTTAGGGTATGAATTAAACATTATCTCTTTTTATTGACGTTCACATCAATTGTAAAATTGCACAGTGATTAAATAAATTATTATTATTATTATTATTATTATTATTATTATTATTATTATCATAATAAACTGCACAAAAAATTGCAAAATTTAAAAATAGCCTAGGCTCTTTTTCGGTTGGAATCTCCACTTCTTTTCTCTGAAGCAATTCCTATACCTATCTCTGCTCAGAAAAAATGTATAAGCAAAAATGTAAAAATTTTAATATTTTTATAGACTTTTCTGTTTGCAAAATCCTATAAGAAATTATTTTTGCCCTAACTATAAGTAAACAAAAAATAATTCACTTTGAGATATAATAAATTGTGTTCACTGAATTTAATGAATTAATTAAAATCTCTCGACAATAAAATGTTTCCATTGTAAATTCTACAATTTTGCTCCGTATTTTAAATTAATTTACAGGTGTAGGTACACTTCTTTGAAGTAATTTCATACGGGGGAGTAGTACCGAAATAACTTGAAAAGAATTTGCGCGCTGCAAATTATTTTTAATTTTGTTTAACCGAGACTCTCAACGCTTTCAATTAAAACTAGATTGTAAATTAAGGTAAAACATTTTTGGTGCCAAAGAAAATCCTATTGTTTAACTAAAAGTAATAATATTCTGAGAGTTTGTATAGAAAACCTCT
This sequence comes from Rutpela maculata, assembly GCA_936432065.2. NCBI lineage: Eukaryota > Metazoa > Arthropoda > Insecta > Coleoptera > Cerambycidae > Rutpela > Rutpela maculata. The sequence goes on from OW386293.2 coordinate 127,731,395, forward strand.
GAAAATATAAATAGTGTTGTCTGTGTTTATAGTCCAGGTTGTAGGTCAAAAAACTCATAAAAAATGTCAAAGTGACCCACATTGTTTTTTTAATAGACAGAAACACGTATAGAAAACGTATAATCTTCGAGGTTAGAAACTATTTTATGTCTACAGATTGGGTTGATAGAGTTAGCTGTAATATTTCTTGACAAATCGGACATTAAATATGCTCCAAACATGCATATACTTTATGGTTATTGAAGGAAGCGCAGTAATTAATCTTACTCAGTACGCTGTGACTGATGATACTATGGCAACACTGGTACTGTTGGTCATTTTGTATTATTATTTGATCAAAATGGATTTCACAGAAGCAGAAAAGCCTTTATGTCAAAAATAATAAAAATAAAAAGCTTCAAGAAGAGAATATATAGCATTGTATCCAAATCGTCCGGATCCTAGTGAAAACACATTCTTACACACATAATAAAACACATACTAAAATACTTACCGTCATGTGAGAGAAACTGATAATTTTAGAAGAAAAAATCGTACCAATAGAGCAAACGAAATTTTTTTTTTTGGTAATTTTATTATAATTTATTTTATCCAACACTTTCATATAAACTGATCTTTATTGATGAGATTTTGAAGGTTTAAAGTGGCCCAAAAGTCACTATTGAGATAAAGTAGTGAGTTAAAGTATACTTTAGATCACTAGTGAGGTAAAGTGATTTAGTCACTAAAGACTAATTTTAATATAAAAAAATGTCCAAGCAATTTATCAATTGTCTTTATTATACAGAAAACTAACAAAACGAAGAATCCATGCACTAACACTTATTTATTTATATTTATGTTAACATTTATTGTCATCATATTCGATTTTTCACAAAGAAAACTGCTCTCATGTAAACAATTTTGCTCTATACTAGTAACGACGTCTGTATCTCCTGACTCGTAGCGCTGCTCTCTCTCTGTATTTTTTAGCAATAACAATCTTGTTTGAGACTAAATCTTCCAAATAATCCTCCGCCACGATGGATGATTTCCACCCACCGTGGCGTTTAAGGGTGGTAATGTCACCTTCAGCATTGGCCAAAAGAGTTGCCGAGGAACGGCGCATGCTATGGCCAGTATACAATACAAATCTGCATCTGGCAATTGCAAATAATCAGCTACAATTATTCGAATTTTTGAGAGCTTATTTAATCCAACGCATTGGACAGTGCACTTTCCCCTTTGAAAATTTACGAAAAATCTTTTGTGAGACACATTTTGTGGTGTTAAAGACACATATTTCCTAATCAAATCAAGTGAGTTTACCGAAAATCCTCCATTTAAAACTGTGAAACTTCTTGATTTATTCGTCTTGGTATCTGGTATGGATATATATATATATATATAGACATTGTTCTTTAACTTTTATATCTTCGACGCTTCAGTAGGTCAGTTCACAGCAACGGCAGGCACTGTAAACTCCCAATATCAATGCAACCTAAAAAACCCAAACAATTAAATACATAAAAGCAAGAACATCATAATAAACACCTACCTTTGACATAAGATGCTCTTCGTCAGGGGCATCCATCAAATATTGTTCGATATGTGCTCTTTCCAAAATTTTGGGTTTGAAATTTCTTGATTGGCATTTTAAGTATGCCATAAGTTTTCCATATCTTGGTTATATCAAAGTTCCTGTATACTTTTAAAGTCGCCTTTATCATAGAATATTTAGTCCACATCGAAGAAGGTGCAATTTTTTTACTCAAATGTAGAAAGTAAGTGAGAAGCACTTCTTCGTTTACAGCACTAACTAACTCCTCTTTTTTTCATCCAATTTTCAAATTGTAGATATTCTTGCAAAATATCGTTCGGAATTTCCATATTATATATTTTTCACAATTTTCCATTTTGATTACACAATGTTTATTAAACAAACCCGCGGTTACAAACAAAATGGATAACAATCACAGCTGTCTAGGCACATCCATTCAGAATCTACTTAGCAATGAGCTAAGTGTATTTTATATTTTTAGAGAAACACTTGACTTTGACATTGACAACTGACAAAAAATCGATGACATGACATTTTAATAATTTTATTGTTTGTCACTGAAAAAGCATTTATATCAAAGTGCTGGATAAAATGTTGTATTAGACACGTGAGTTATTACATATAAGTCACTTAAGAAAATTAGCCCAGGCTAAACTTTTTTTGCGTGGCATATGTAACATAACTCACTAGCCTGATAAATAACTATTATCAAAATTAAAAGTCAAAAGTAAATTTAAAGATTTTATTACCGCGTTATATTACTACTAAATTTACTGTAAAACAAAGCCTCTATGACTAAAAACATGAATTCTGATGCCTTCTTGAGATGTTTGATTATGTAAAAAATATGTTTTTTGTAACGCCATATCCTAAAATGGCATTTATTTGACAGTTCCGATGAATCAAAATAATGTCATTATTGACAAGTGTAAAATAAAGAAAAAAGAGTGAAATAAAGAAATTCTATTTCACAGTGTGAAATAAAACTTATTGGTTTCCATGGAAACAGCAATAGAATTTAGTCTATTTTTACAAAATTATATTGTTTTCTAATTTCGAATGGCGATACAAAAAATTTTGTATATAACTCGAGGCTAAAATGTGTTTTTTTTACTCGTGTGGTTTATAGCACTCGGCCACTTGTTATATAAAATACTATTATAAAATCCTGAAACTAGTTTATGGAATGCATTACGTCAACTTGGAAAAAGTTACTTCAAAATTCAAAGGACTTTAAAAAATGACTATAAATTATTACCGGTACAGGAGCTTACAGAAGATCACGAGCGAAAACGATTAGAATTTTGTCAGCAAATGCCTCAAAGACTGGATGCAAACCCCTAATTTTCTTAAATATATATTATGGACACATGAATCGTCGTTTTCTTCAGCAGGGGTTTTTAATAGGAAAAATAGAAGTTAGAGGGAGAAAAGAAATCAACGACAGAGAAAAGTTGCTGAAATTAAAAAATCCGGTAGAAAATCGGTTAAAAGGAGGAGAGTCGATTTGGACGGTTTTTGCCCCAAACTATTTTTGTATGAAAAAATCAGAAAACGTTTTTTTTTTTTTTAATGTCTACTAACAATAATAAGTCGATTTTAAAATAAACGGGTGATCCCCACTCCCCTAGCCCCCCCCCCATCAATTCTGAATATGCCATCACTTGCTAACAGCGTTCTTGGGGAGATATAATCGCTTATATTTGCTTGATAAAATACCACACTAACTCCCTTTTAACTGTATCCGCTCTCATTTATCATTTTTCCTTTTTTTTTCAATTTGACCTTCAAATGACCTTAAACTTGATGTGATACAGGTTAACGGACTTCGGGTTCGGAATCAGCGACCTCAAAAACCTCAGGTCAAGTCTGATGAACAAGCTTGAATATTTTTCATTTATATTTCCCGCAAACGAATAAACAGTAAAACCACCATCTCCACCCCGTCCGTAAAAAGGGAAAAAATGATAAATGAGAGCAGATACAGTTAAAAGGGAGTTAGTGTGGTAATGAGGTATTTTATCAAGCAAATATAAGTTTGAAAGCGATATATCTCCCCAAGAACGCTGTTAGCAAGTGATGGCATTTTCAGGATTGAGGGGGAGGGCAGGAGGGGCTAGGGGGAGGGAATCGTCCGTTTAGGGTAAAATCGACTTATTATTATTAGTAGACATTAAAAAAAATGTTTTCTGATTTTTTCATCCAAAAATAATTTGGGGCAAAAACCGCCCAAATCGACCCTCCTCCTTTGGTGTTGAATTTTTAGAGATAAAATTGTAGGGCCAATTTTTTTCCATTTTACCCTAATACTGGAGACAGATTTAGAAATTATTTTGCCAGATGCAGCAGAGCTTTTAGAGGAACACTTTTCTGATGAGAAAATTAATGAAGTAATTTGGCAACAGAACGGAGCGATCCCACACAGTGTTTGGAAGTTAGAGAGCATTTAAATGGTGAATTTGATATTTGTATTGATAATGGCGGACCAATTCCATGGCTACCAAACAGCCCTGATTTAACACCTTTGGATGCATTTTTGTGTTAAAGCACAAAGTGAATTATGATTTTAATCAGAATGTTAAAACAATTAAAGCTAAAATAAGGGAAACAATTTACGAATTAAACAGGGACAATAATAGCTGTGTTTCTAGTTATTTAAATAATTTAATAAAAAGGTATGAGCGTTGTATTTTGAATAATTGGAATTTTAATAGTTGATGACGCTGTTGTAAAATTGTCGTTGCTATTTTATGTAATAAACTATTGTTCATCTCAGGATTTTATTTTTATTCTTCTAATATATCAAACTTTTCTTCCTTTGTGCAAATAAAAATACGAAATGTCAAACAGTAACAATGTTGTTATAGTATCATCAGTCGCAGCCTATTGCTTAAGAGTAATTACTGCGCTTCCTTCGATAACCTTAAAATACCTATACGCATGTTTGGAGTATATTTAATGTCCGAAACCTTTCAACCCTTATATATTTGATATCAGGGAAAAGATCTAAAAGAGTATGTAAAAACACATAAGGTTTTCCATTTAAAAAACAACCTTCATTGATATATTACGCGACCTAACATAGAGGCAATTGTTTTTTTAATTGCATTTAAAGAAAATATATATATACTAGCTGACCCAGCAAACGTTGTTTTGCCATATAAATTATAAATTTTTGTCCAAAAAATAAAAAGAAAATTTCTGGATAGGGCCACCCTTATCACCTAGGGGCATAAAAAATAGCCTACGACCTATTCTCAGACCCACCAAATATACAGCAAAAATTTCATAAAAATCGGTCAAGCCGTTTCGGAGGAGTTCATAACAAACACTGTGACACGAGATTTTTATATATTAGATAACTTTTATGCGAAACTTGTTTTCTTATTTCAAATCTAACAGAAATAAAGGGAGGGATCAATATATAATGAATAACCCTGTACAATCTGATTTAGAAGTTTTTGGACCAATATTTCCGAAACTAAAGGGAAACTTTGTAAAAATGCCTGAATAAAAAAAATATGAACTTTTAAAGTTTCACATTTTGACCCAGAAGAGGGCGTCCGAAAATATTTTTAAAGCATCGACTCCTGTACGGCTTGCGAAACACCAGACTCAAACTACATGTGATATTCATGTTTGTAGATATAAAAGTTTCGGGCATAAACCCCTATGGCAGATAGACAGACAGACGGACGGACAAACGAATCATCCTATAAGGATTTCGTTCTTCACTTTTGAGTGCCGAACCTTAAAAAAATAAGAAAAGGACAAGGTAAACCACTCAACTTATCACATCCCAAAAACATTTCTATAAACTAGTTAATAAGTTGCACTATGCGTTTCTACAAACAATCCAACACTAGGCACAAAGCGTTACATAATAAATTTAGCAAAGTGACATGACGCCCTCGTTACACAACCATTATTCAACTGATTAGCATAGAAGAATTAAAATGCGCTAAAGTAGAAAGAAGTGTTGCATTCGATTAAAATTCACTTCAAGGATGTCATATTAAACAGGAATACTGATATGATTTACGGAAGTGCAGATAGCAAACTATCACGAATTTCACCCGGTGTGCCTTGGGCAAAGATAACAATGCGTTTATTAAGTAACACTTTGCGTTAATAAGGTAATGTTGGGTTGAATTTAAATTTTGAACGTGGAAAAACCGTGGTCGTGTAATACCAAGCAGGAACTTTTAATTCCACGAAGTGAGGCATTTCTCCGGTGCTGCCTTTGAATCTTCTGAAATAAAATAGTGAAATTTTATTAGGTACTTAACTGGGAAATAATAGCAGATAAAATGTCTGCTCTTTCTCCGAATTCACGGTTAAATGCAGGAAAGAACCGCATCGTTATATCCTTCTTGCTTATACACATGAATTACACAATCTCTGATAATCGTTTAATTAATAGAAACGTAAGAAAGACTACATAAGTATTTACCACGCAGTGAAGTAGAAGCGTAGCAACTATATAAGAATACAAAAAAAAAAAATTTCTCAACTAGGCTTAGAATGTCATGAAACGTCGAGGACTCAAAGGATTTAAGGATTTAAGTTTGAGCTGTCTTCCTCGACCACAAAAAAAACCGCTGCCCAAGGAATCACTACTTCCACATCCAAGTCTCTTACAACAAAATACTATATTTGCACTCCACTATGTGGAAATAATTGTTTATGGAACTTTAATGGTATAATATTTGAAATCATGTACCCCAAAACCCCATAAAATTATATGCCACATCTGTAATAGAGGTGGGGGTGAATGAAGTGAAAAAAATTCTTGATGACTTTAACTCTTGTACACACACTAAATCACACTATTTTTTCACCACCTTTAATAATAGGGTGGGGGCGGTAATAGGGATGGCTAATGCAATTTTTTTTGAGGCCTTAGCTCCTCTCATATTTACTAAATACCAATTTCATGGACTCTTACTTGCTTGATTTACCTATTTACCCCCATTTACCTCAACTTACCCTTCAACTCTACAGCGGAATAAGATGAAAATATAATCTAGTTCCAGATCTCGATAAAAAACATATGTGTGCCATATTTTAAGTGAATATCTTAAACGGTTCCAGAGTAATCGTGAGCACCAAAACGATACAAGACTAACATACACACCGACGCAACAGACAAATTTATTTTGCTCAGACTTAAAATATTGACGTTTCTTGATATTATAACCCTATTTAAACAATGAAAATTTGCAAAAAAAAATTTTGCGTTAATATACTTCAACTGAATGTCGAACTAATACGCAGAAAATGGCAAGACAAAGATATAAAAAATCGTTGTGTGCCGTAAACTATACGATAGAAGTAAAGCCTCTACTACAAGCATTTTCTTCGAGGAAACCTACTACGCATCCATACTACTCAAGGTAACCCACTGTGCATCCGATTTACTCGAGTAAAGCCACTGCGCATTCATACTTCTTGAAGTAACCCACTCGCATCGATTTTACTCGAGGAAACCCACTGCGCATCCATATCACTTGAGGTAACCTACTGCGCATCTATGGCACTCGAGAAAAGTCACTGCGCATCCACACTACTCGTGATAACCTACTGCGCATCCATTGTACTCGAGGAAAGCCACTGCGCATCCATACTACTTATAGTAACCCACTGCGCATCTATACTACTTGAGGTAACCTACTATAATACTCGAAAAAAGTCACCGAGTATCCAAATATTCGAGGAAAGCCACTGCGCATCCATACTACTCAAGGTAACTTTAACAACATAATATTTGAAATCGTCTACCCCAAAAACATATAAAACGATATGCTACATCGGTAGTGGGGGTGGGGGTGGTGGTAGAGGGTTGGTAGTGGGGGTGGATGAAGTAAAAAAATATTTTGAAGCTTTTGGTTCTTGTACACACACTAAATTACAATTTTTTTCATCCCATTTAATAAGGGGGTGGGGGGTGGTAATGGGGGTGGCTAATGCCAAAAATTTTTTTTAGACCTTAGCTTCTCTTTTGTATACTAAATATATACATTTTGCTTGATTTACCCATTTACCCGAAATTTACCCCAATTTACCCCCCAAGCCTTCGACGGAACAAGATGAAAATATAATTTAGTTCTAGATCTCGTTAAAGTACATACGTGTACCAAATTTCAAGTCAATATCTTAAACGGTTCCAGAGTAAACGTGCGCACAAAAAAAAACAGACAGACCGACAGACAGACAGAAATTTTTTTTCGCTCAAACTTAAAATCTCGACGTTTCATGACATTTTAAGCCTATTTGAACAATAAAAATTTTTAAAAATTTTTTTGTCGTTACTATACTTCCACTGGATGTGGAAGTAATTAATTACTAAATTGCCGGCATATGGTTTTACAGGTAAAATATTGGAACTAGTAAAATGTTATTTATATCAGAGAGTACAATATATGTAAAGAATGGGAATACGATCAGTGAGCTGTTAACTCTGAAAAGCGGGGTATCGCAGGGTACCGTACTAGGACCCATTCTTTTCATATTGTATATAAACGATACTTTTGATTTAGAAGAAGATTGCAATATTGTATCATATGCCGATGATACCGCCCTGTATGTCGAGGGAAATGGCTGACAAGAGGTAAAAAGAAAAACAGAAATTGCTACAAAATATTAGATGATAGTTTACTTATGCTAAACTATGGTAAGACCAAATTTCTAACCTTTTCATCAAATACGATTGGGCAACCAAATTTGAATAAAATTAAAATACATAGGTATACGTGTCGCAGTCCAGAGGACTGTAATTGTAATATTCACATTGAGAGAACCACATCTGTCAAATATCTAGGAATAATTGTCGATTGGCATCTAAGATGGGACGAACAAATATATGCAGTTTGTAGTAAATTGAGGAAACTTATCTGTTTTTAAAACATTAAAAAACGTACTAAATCTTAGGCTACTGCGAATGGCAGGGGCGCAGCCAGGAGGGGAGCCCCCCCCCACGCCGTCCTCAATGAACCAAAAATAAAGACGCATAATCTCTATCAGTACTAAGCAGTATTCAAACTATCCCTTGAAATAAATATTTTGTAATTAATGCCAATATTATCTAGTAGAGGAATCTATACACATCCGTTTACAACAATTTTCTGAAAAATTTTCCTCATCCTCTGGAGAGGCCGGTTCTATTGACAAGATGAATTTTCTGGCTGCACCACTGGCGAATGGCATATTATACTTTAGTACAATCGATAATTACGTATGGTCTCTTAGTATGGGTGGGCTGCCTATAACACGATATTAAGAAACGTCTGAACCATTCAAAAACTTTTAATGAAAATAATATTGTCTAAACCAATGCGATATTTAATGAGTTTGGAGTTAATAATATTCAACAGTTATATACACTTGAAATACTTAAATATGTGTTTAAAACCAAGCCATTGAACTCACCAATACATATTTATACTACAAGGTTTATATCAAATAACAGCTGTATTCCACCTTTAATGAAAAAAAGGATAGATCAGAGAAATTTCAGTTATTTTTCAACCAAAATATATAATGCACTATAGAGTGAGATCCCAGAGCCGCCAGACCTACGTCATTTTAGCAAAGCTAATATTTTGACAATAAATAGTGTAATATCTAGTTAAGAACGTATGCGTATTTGTTATTTTGAAAGCGAGGCCCTTTTGCAGAAAACAGGTACAAAACGTACATACAAATTTTGCGTACGTTAAATTATAATAGCTGGATTATTTTACAAGTGACATGCTAACTACATGGTGTAAGCGTCAACCTTCAGATCTTAAGGTCCGAGATTCAATCCCTGAGAGTTCTCAGTTTTATTTTTCAAATATACGTACTAAGAAAAAAAGTTATGGCCAAAAATAATAAATATTTGCCTATCGGTTGTCTCTTTCTTGGTAATCGCCACCTTAAGTTAATATTTGTTGAAAAAAAAAACTGAGAATGCTCAGGATCGAACTTCGGACCTTAAGATTCGGAGGTTGACAATCAATAATCAATAAATAATTTATTAACAGTTTTATACATTTATGTGCCTCACCGGATCCTAGCCCGAAGCCAGCCAGACAACCACGGCGAACATCGCCGAGGTGGGTGTGAGGCTGGGCGGAGTAGGTCCGGTTCGGCTTGGAAGTAAATTAGAGGGGGGGGGGGAGTAGAATCTCCTGTCTGCCACGTGCAGACTTAAAAGCTAGATTACGGAGGTTGACGCTTACACCACGTCGTTAGTGTGTCACACGGAAAATAAACCAGCTATCACACTTTAACGTACTGAGTAAAATTTTTATGTACCTTTTATAACTGTTTTCTGCAAAGGGCCCCGCTTTCAAACTAGCAAATACGCATACGTTCTTAACTAGATATTACACTATTTGTTGTCAAAATATTAGCTTTGCTAAAATGACGTCGGTCTGGCAGCTTTGGGATCTTGGACTTACTACCTTTGGACATAAAAAATTTCAGTAATACACCCAATACTTATTTTATGAAAATGTGTAAAGAATGGGTACACGAAAATAGTGTCCTTATCAACCACTTATTTGATCAAATGTAACAACAGTCCTCAAATAAAAAGATTAAAAAATACTAATAATAATAAGAAATAAAAATATATATAAATATAAAAAAGTAAAAAAAAATGGGGAAAAAAAAGACAAAAGTAAATAAATGAAAATAAAATGCAACCATCTTACTATTATAGAGCTTGATTATCAGTCTTTTGTTATTTGTTGTTCTTTCTATTTAATAATATGTTGTTTTAGTCTTTTTTAGTATGTATCGCCTACATAACTTATTTATTGATAAGTAGAAGTGTAGACAAGATTATGTTAAGTGGGTACTTAATTATATAGGTGCACATATTTCAATGATTTTTTATGAACATATTTCACTATATATTATTTTACAATTCTGTAGTCAGAGCTGGGCAAATACTTTGAAAAAGTATTTAAATATTAAATACTAAATACTTTCAGAAAATTGAAAGTATTTAAATATTAAGTATTTTCAAAAGATAAAAGTATTTAAATAATAAATAACAAAAGAAATGAAATAGTTTAAACTTAGTATTTAAATACTTTCTGAATATTTAAATATTTTGATAACACTGAAATATTTTGAAGCATAGTTAAATGTTAAAATAGCCTTTAATGGCTAAACTTCGCCAAATTGTATTTTCTATTTTTGGAGAAATCAATAAAGACTTACTATCATTATTATTATTATATTAAATAATATTTGACAATTTGAGGTGTCAAAATTTTAGGATTCATGACTTTCGTGAACTTCTACGACACAATTTTAATACCTCTATACTTAATCAGTTCTAGTTGAGTATTGGACTTTTACTTATCCGTAGAGCTAGACCTTTGCATCTTCTGCAAATACCCAAATAAAGCACAGAGACTATGGTACTAGTTCAACTGTTCTCTGTCACAATCACAAAACATATACATTAACAGTAACACTTACTGTCTATGTCTACTCTCAACCAACTTTCTGGGAACTGACGTGAATGACGTGAAGACTGAATGATGCAATGTATTTATCAACTACATAGTGTAGTACATGTCTTGATTCTTGACGAGTATCTGGCTGTCTCCCTGGAGTATTTGATTATATTTGTTGTATTCATTTAAATACTTTTGAGATTCAAATACTTAGAGGGTATTAAAATATTTCTGAAATTATTTAAATACTTTTTAGAAATATTTAAATACTTCCCAGTTATTCAAATAGTTTAAGTATTTATAAATACCTATAGGATCATTTTCACAAATACTAAGTAGTAAATATTTCACATAAAGTATTTGCAAATATAAATACAAATACTTGCTGCAAGAAGTATTTAAATACTTATGAGGTATTTGTAAGTACATGTTTGCCCAGCTCTGTCTGTAGTGTTTATGGTAATATGCCAAAGACAAGTTTTGTTTCCGAAACTTAATTGGCAAATACATATATTTTCTGATTGAGTGTAAATTTTTTGAAATAAATATCATAAAATATTATTACTGTCTGTCTGTATGTCCGTCTGTAACTTTCCTTGTGCGTACGATTGCTCAGGAATGGTTTGTGATATCGACTTGAAATTTGGAACACCTTTGTGTTATAACGAGATTTTGAACTAGATTATATTTTGATCTTATTCCATTGAAGGATTGGGGGGGGGGACTGGGTAAAGCAGGCGAGAGTTAAAAATTTGAGATTTAGTATGTGCACAAGAACCAAAGGCCTTAATTTTTTTTGGCATCAGCCACCTCCACTACTGATGTGGCATATTGTTTTATGGGCTTTTTGGGAAGATGCCTTCAAATATTATATTGTTTTAGCTATTTGATTTAATAAAATTGGTATATTATAACCAGACAAAATTTTTTAATAATCATCGTAGAAAAAAAATTTGTACAGAAATCCCTTTCGTAACAGACTGAACTTATATCGAATAAAAAAATGTCTGTATGTGCGTGTGCGTGTGGACCGTTTCTTGTAAACACGATAACTTTTGTTAGACTGAATATTTTTAATTCAAATTTGGAGTATTTGTAAGTCAGCATAGTAGAATACTTCCTATTGGAATTGAGCCATATACGTCATACAGCGCGATCGTCAGAGGCGTGTAAACTGTCATTTTTATGTAAAACAGGTTTTACCTTAATTTTAGAGCAAAATTTTACTAAAGTATTCGACTAAGCTCACAAAAATATGAAGATTTCTAATCCGCAATATACAGGGTGTCGCTTATGAGGTAAGGTATTGCAATACGGAGAAAAACTTTTACATACTGTTTTTTTCTCTGTTAATTGTAGGTAGGTATTTTGAGTATCAATTGAGTATTTGCTTCATATCATTCTCTACTTTTTGTTTCAGGTTGGTCCAGGCTTTTTCTTCGTAGAATATGACAGTGTCATGTGCAAATGTCGGTATAGTTCCTTCCGTTCCCATTTCAAGTAAATCATTTTTGTGTATGTTAAACAGAGTAGGTCCTAACACGGTGCCTTGCGGCCCGCCGCATGTATTATATATACTAATGCATATATTAAATATAAGCTTTTAAAGTCTGCATAATATAAGCTATTCTTGTTATACGCCGTCATTAACGACATATGTCAAACTATTAGAACGTACTCGATGTTCGTATGTTTAGAAATATTATGTGCTAATTTAGTAATTATCGAGGCTTTAGAAGTGTAAATATTCAGTAAATATTGTCTCAAAATGACCGATGAAAATTTTTCAACAGGCCTATCGTACAATTTACGAACTATGGATATCTTTATGGTGGCATCTTTCATTAAAGAAAAACATACGGAAAGTTTTCTCTTGAGGAAATCCGCGATGTTAAAGCTAGCAAGTAGGTAGATTAGTTTATTTTGTAACAATTACATGTTAAATAGATCCGAGGATAATTCAGATGATTAAATAACACATAAATATTGTTTTCACCTACTACCATATTAATAAAGTTCAAAATAGAAAAAATATTTGAGTTTTAAGTAAACTAAAAACTAAAAAAATTAGAGGTATGTTTATTTTTTATGACCCACAACTATATCCTGCTACTTATAGATAAAATGTGTCTTGGACAAAGCTATAAGGAGTGGAAAACTTATGTTTCCTTGTTATTATAAAATAGGTAAATTTTCACTTATAATATCACAAGAGCTTAAATTATTTCCGAAAATTTTCTTGAGGGCACGAATATTTTGAAAATTATTAATTTTCTTAAAATATTCTTGCCCAAAAGAAAATTTCCCGGAATAATTTAAGCTTGCGTGGTATTCGGTAAGAATATTTCACACCACTTAACACCATAATTTGGAAAAAAATTATTAATCCAACCTGACATTTCAAATTAATTTCACTGCTTGTCAAGTTGGCCAGGGTATTGTTGTTTTTGACATATTATGTTGATTTGTCATTTTTGTTTAACCGGTTCTGTCACAAAGCTTAATAATTACTAGTTTAAAAGGTCTGTCGTTGAGTTTAATAAGCGTATAGCGAAATGTCGCGATTTGGTAAAGAAAATCAACAAGTAATTAGACAAGAAATTCAAAATATAACACCAGATAACACCCGAAAATCAAAATCAAGTGTATGGAAACAGTTTGTTGAATTTTGTGACGAAAAGTTGTATAATATTCATGAGTGTATGAGTGTAGTACAGGTGGCTACTATACTGGAGGACTACGCAGTTAATATGAAAAAGAAAAATTTTGAAGAACTTAAGGAAAGTGTGGTCAAAGTGATGTGGAACTCTACTGCTAAGCAGTTACAAGAAATTTATTACGAAAAATATAAAATAAAATTTAATCCGTTTTCTGATGTGGAATTTGCGACCGCCAGAGCTGCACGCGATGCTAAGCGCAAAAAATTACATTAAAAAGAAAAGTGAGTGCTTCAGCCTTAACCAGCGACGAATGCAAAAAAATTATTGAAATGTGGGATGAAAGTACTCCAGATAGATTGCAGCGTAAATTTTTTCACATAGTTTCACATGAGCTGGCATGGAGAGGAGGGGAAGGATATTCTGCGTGTATCCAATACTTCAAAGAAGAAACTGATAATTTCGGAAACCCAAAAGGTCGGATAGAATATAATCCAATATTCTCCAAAACCACACAAGGTGGTTCTAAAAAACTGTCGGATAGTAAATGGTTGATTACAAATTTCGATAATCCACAAATGTGTCTGGTTCGTTTGTTTAAGAAGTTGATAAAAAAAAGGGGAAATCTTATTCAGACCGACAGATTATTCTTAACACCAAACCCATACTGGAGTCAACCCAATTCGAAAGGATGGTACAAGAATAGCCCAGTTGGTAAGAACATTGTATCTTCATGGTTTAAATCAGCAGCCTAAAATAACTAATCATTCTGCAAGAGCAACAGCTGTTTCGAAATTGACCAAGGAAGGAGTTGGTGAACAACAGCTCATTAAAATTACTGGACACAATAATAGTCAGTCAATCAAACCTTACTTACAATTGGACGTTGAACATCATCATCAGATGATTGAATCCATGAGGAGAATTTCATCAAGTGCTAGCAAGTTTAATCATGATCAGAGCACAATGCAAAATAAAACAGAAAGTACCCAGATTCAACCCATCAATTCAAGCCAGCCCACAAACATTTATAATACTTGTGTTTTTAATATTAATAAAACCTATAATAATTAAATTTATTTCGTTATTATTTTGCTTATTAGTCGATATCATTAGATATTTGCCAATGAATATATTAGTTCAACATGAAATAAATTCTAAAAAAATCGTATAGGTATATCCACCATATTTCGTTAAATAAAAAAAAATTACCAACTTTAGTTACACCAAATGCTAAAACTCAGATGGGTATTAGTTCAGTCTATCGCCCTTTCATAATTTTAGGTTACTAAAGGTGGTAGAAATGTATTTTTTGTTAAAGTAATCCATAACACTTCTAATTTAAAAAATATAATATTAACATGGTTTGTTGCAGTAGGTGGCCGTGATATAGGCGGCCATGCTTTTGACAGATGAGGTTTATATTGGTAAATTACATTAAGTTACTGTATAGTAAACCAGCAAACAAAGATATTTTTATATAAAACATTTCTTGTAAGCATTTGCGTTAAACAATTTGAGAAAAATGGAATGCTTTGAAAAGTACAATTTATGTAAATACTGCAAAGAGTTGAGTCAAGCGCAAATATGTCATCCAGGATTAATATATTTAACGAATTTAATGGAAGATTGCGATCAGGAAGCGTTAGAGTCGAATAGTTTGTTTACGAAAATCCAAGAAAGTCTGCTGCAGATGTCAAGTAAATATGGCCTTTTGCGTAAAAGAGATTTGAACAAAATTGTTTCAAAATATTACATATATGTCTTAAAACACAGACATCTAATTAATTCGTCACCTTCCTATTCACCATTAAGAAGAGAGGATGGGTTAGAATTCAAGCAACATTTAAATCTTACTATGTTTGTACATCCTACGTTTTTTGAATTATAAATTGTTAATGCATAATAATTTAACAAATTTGTGTTTTCTGTTTAATGAAACTTTATAGCGAATAATAAATAATACTGTTAATTCAGAAATTTTGCATTATTCACTGGTATATCTACATTATTTAATGGTTGTAGATCATATGTTTACCTTTTCAACTGTCAAATAATTTTCACTTAAATATCGTGGCGCCTCGAAAAAATTTCCGGAAATTTTTTTAATTGCCGTGGTAACTAGTCAAAATTAAGGTATCTTATTGGTTAAAATGTAGAGGTGTGAAATTTTCTGTTAAATTCGGTTAATAAAAATGTATTGTGTATATGATCAATATATACAACATTTTATGTGTGTAGTTTTAGTAAAAAAATTATTTCTTCATAGAAATAAACACTCTAATGAAATAAAAAAATACGTAAGTTCCCTATTGCAATTTTTCTTTGACTTGCCACAAATATATATAAACTATGTGGGTGATCAAATAAAAAGTTGCATTGAACAGATTGGCCGTTACTTGATGAAAATTCATAATAACAATTGAAAAAACTATGTTAGCCTTGATTTTCATTTTATTTTGTCAACATAAAGTGAACATCAAGACTAAGGTCAAAAAGTTCTAAGTTGTTGTAATCAAGATGTTCCGTTCTAAATAGCACACCCTGTATCTTAATTAAAAAACTTATTGGCAAAGTCCCAACAAAATTTCCGTCGGTGTTTGGCATATCAATTTTAAGAATTTAGGGGTGTTTTATCCACACGTCTCCAAAGTGGGGGCCTTATAATAGCATTATAAAAGTGGGACACCATCTAGTGCTCCTCCTCGAAGTGAGAGTGAAGCCGCGAAGACGCTAAGATTGTGTGCACAGTGAACGGCATCGGTCGAAGAACTAGTGTATGTAGTGTGTGTGTGACCTGGACCTAGACTTTGCCAATATGAAGGTAAGATGCAAACTCTCTCGCAACTAAAGAAAATATACAGAAACCAGAGCACGTTTAAAATTAAACGTTCATAACTTGTGAATAATTGAGTAAATTGTAAAGGAAAGCATATTCCGGTGAATAAATATTTTTGTCTTATTCATATGTATTTCTGGAGATTATTCCACATCTAAAAATAAGGAAAAACAGCGAGAAGTTTAAGACCATTCTATACAGGATGTTTATTTGCGTAATAACCTCCCTCGAAAAAGGGAAGCAGATTAATGATTTCCTTTATAAAAGTGATATAAATGGGTTTAGAAATATAAATAGAACGAAGAAGAGCATTTACCACAAAAATTGTGACAAGAACAGAGAATGTTTCGTGAACTGTACAGAAATACATAAAAAATTTAAAAATTACTAAAATAATATGCAACTAACAGACATAAATAAATTATACATACGAGAGTGAATGCCATGTACAGGGTGGACCAAATTAGATGGGATTTGAGGTTTTCTCTAAAAATATGGCATATAGACCAAAATCAATATAGGTGTCGTGAGCATGCCTCAGTTTTCGAGATATAGACATAACTTGTGTTTTTCTAAGCGGAACATTCTGTAAATTATTTCATTATTCGATCACAACTTAAATTAGCCTTCCAGCGATATATCATATCTCATATTTATCTCTAGAAAGTGGTTAATTTTAATTTGAATACCGAAAATTTTATTAACATTCTACGATAAGAAATAGAGCCCTTTGTAGACAATATGCCTGTAAGACTATTTCAAAGATTAATTTACCAACACGATGGCGTCCCAGGTCATTCGTCAAATGAAACACGAAATTATTCACTCAATTTGGGGAGGATTGGATAGGTATCTATATATCACCCAGGACTAGTTTATTAATATCTAGTTAGCTAAGTTAACTAAATTGATAACTAACAATTAATTTAGCTAACTGGATATTAATGAACAACAAAGTAGTTTAGATTTTGTTTATTTTTTAGTAAATAATGGTCCTATTTTGTGGCCAGCTAGATCTCCCGATATAACCCCTGCCGACTTTTGGCTTTGGTTTTATTTAAAAAATATTATATATAGAGAACGTTCTAATAACATAGAAGAATTGTAAAACAAAACATTAGCTGCGTTTCGAACAATAACTCCTTCATGATTGGAAATGCAACAAATGGTGTAAGGAGAAGTTGTAAAAAATTCATAGATGCCAATGGAAGACAATTCGAACATTTTAGTCCAGTCATTGAAGGTAAAATACGGCGATACTGTCTAATTTTGCCAGCACCGATTTGCACAAAAATTTGGATTAAGGTTCTACTTACCCTCTACTTCAAAGTTGTGGCGGGGATTGATTTTTATTTTTTAGGGGTGAAAACTACCCCTATCCGAAAATAATTTTAGAACTGTAGATTCGAGCGTGTAATCGATTGGAATCATCTTTAAATAAGTTGAATCAACGTTAAATTACATTAAGGGACATAATTTATGATTTATTAAACAGTTTCGTCCCTAAAAGCAACCCCCTAGAATAGTTATAATTAAAAAAAATATCTTCAAAATGTTCTTTAGCAACTTGGAATGATGAAATATCACCGATTTGCATGAAAATAAAAAAATTATTTTTATATGGATTTTAGTTTTTTAATTTTTATTACATTTTCTTTTTATTACAAAAAACATATAAATAATCAAAAATCCTCTTAACTATCGTCTTCCTTTTCCTCTTCGTCCTCATTCCTTTCCACGTCCGCCTCATCCTCGTCTTCCTCCTCGTCCTCCTCTTGATCCATAATTGGAGCACTATTTTGACAATTTTCTCCGCTGCATGTTATACATGTCGAACTGCAGAAAAATCCCAGTCTTAGGCAACTGCACCCTTTTTTACAGCTACAAAAAATCATTTTCAACAGCTCTTCAGGTGCAGGTTGATTCGGAGTTTTGATTGGATTTAATACTCCTTCAATATTAACCCAACCTCAATCAAGTGGATAAATATTTTATTTCCCAGCCATAACTGGGTTTGCAAAAATATGTGATTGGTTTTTTACCCATAACTCGCTTAGTTTTTAAGCTATCAAGTCCTTCAAAAAACCATTTTATAGGTTTTTTCAAGATCTATAAGCACAATTTAATTTTCTTTTAGCCCTTATTTTTGAAAGGGTTTGAGCTGAAAGGGCTTGAACAAGTTACTATTTACGAACATATGCAAACTTTAAACGGTCATAACTTACTCAGATTTTATCCAAAAAAAGACGAAAATTTTCAGAAAAGCAAAGCCTACAGTTTTGTACTCTACAAAATTTTGCGTATCATTAATAGTTTTTGAGTTATTTTGAAGAAAAGGCAATTTTTTGCAAAATTACAAAGATGCTCTATTCACTTCAAACTCAAATTGTTTCAAAACTAAGCAATTTAAACCGGTCAAACTTCTCGAGTATGTTACAAGTACATAAATAAAGTAAATTGTAAAGTGGTAATGATTATTTTCAATTGGGGTGGTAAATAGGGGGTGATTTTCACATTTTTTTGACGCCGAAAAAATAAGGACCAACATTATTTTCGTATGTAATATCACTAGTGCTTGAAATTTTATTGGTAAAATTTTTTCGAAAGCGTTGTTGCCTGGTAATATAAAGAGTGCAAATTGACAGTTTATTATCTGATTAACTCCCGACCGCTTTAGCGGGAGGGATTTAATCTTTGATAATAAACTGTCAATTTGCACGAGTTATATTAACCTTATGTCAACTTAGCTTGAGAAAAAATTTATAGATAAAATTTAGAAGCACGAGTGGTATTTGTGAAGAATATTTCACGAATAAATAATTCATTAAGTACATCTTCAATATTATGTTCAGTAATTAATTGCCTTCAGACGTTTCCTTGTTACTTTTTAGAGATTACACACCTTTATCTTCATCTTCAATTTCATCATTTACGTCACATAAAAATGCATTTCCAAAGCGACTCATGTAATAATAAACAAAGTAGGTTTAAATTATGACAATCAAGAAAAACAATATACGTTAAACCATAGGTACTGTAACTTATAAGACTAGTGATCACAACAAAGTACGCTTCGACCAATCACATTATGGGGAAAACCACACAAATTGCATATTACCAATCTATCGCTTTTACATTCTAAGGCTGCTGGCTCAAATGGTATGGTACCGCCATCTAGTAACGCTAGCTTAACTGCTAACTGGCCCAAACAGTGAACTGAATTATTATATTAAAGTGTTTATTAATATATATTTATGTATTTAATCCTTGTTTCTAATTTGAGAAGTTTAATAGTTAAGTTAAGGTTTACTTGTTTAAGTAGAGAGACTTTAAGTACAACGAATTATAATGTATATAGTGATACTGCAGAGTTTTGATTTTCCAAATAAGTGTTAGCTGCTTTGTGATGATTGATGAATCACCATACGTAAGTATCTACATTTGTGTATTTATCATGAAATAACTGATTTGTCTGCTTCGTAGATATTTATATTTAATTTCAGTTGTGAAAATTATTTTGTAATTACGTTAGGTATTAAGCCATTGAAAGCTGTGTAAAACTTGTCCCGAACCTATATAAGTTCCACACAGCATTGGCTTTTCAGGTTATTAATACAATACTACAATTTACAATTTACGTTAACAATTAGTAATAAGCTAGAGAAGATATTTATAAATAACATTTAAAAGCACGATTTGTCCTATTTGCCGAAAACATATGACGACACAAAACGTCAAAAAATTTTCGCAATATTTGCCGCTGCAGCGACCTAAAAAATTAAAGCGATAAATTTTGCATGTTGGTATTATCAAAAGCTGATCTAGCTTGAATTACCACTAATAATGACGTTTGATTGGTGCAATGTTGTGGCAAAACGGGCTCTCATTGGCTACAGCGTTAATGAATGAAATAATCGTCATAACTCGCTTAGTTTTGATGCTAGGGACTTTTATAAAAAATAAAGGTTTTTTTCAAGTACTTCAAAAAAGGTTCCATGAGTTTCCCCGAAAAATGCATTGTTTTTTGGCAACTTCACGTTGAAATTTTCAATTTTGACGTTTGACGAATAAGAATCAACCTTCAACAAGCTATTACTCCGTTTGTATTGAGACTAGAGACACCATAAACCCACCATTCTTTTTGTTTTTTTATAAGCTACATATTTACTAAGAATGATTTTTTCGATAAAATACTTACTTTTTGAGTTATTCGCGAAAAACCGTCTGAAAATGTGGGTTTATTGGTTGAAAAATTGACACTTTCACTCGCTAATAAGTCGAAAAGTATTGACTTTGAGAAAAAACTTTATAGAACAAAAGTTGCTTAGAATTAGTCAATCTATCCATTCCCGGACTTACTTTTAATGAAACATTTTTCACCCCCGAGAAGGGGGTGGCATCCACCCTCGGGGTAAAAGCAACCCCCGGTACAGGGTCAACTTTGGAGAAGAGGGTAAGTAGAACCAAAATCCAAATTTTTATGAAAATAGGTGCTGTTTGGCAAAATTATACGGGAAAAAAGTCATTGACTGGACTATTTATTGTAAATTAGTTTTTCCTTTTTTTTGGCAAAATTATTTTATATTATAAGAAGTCTTGTTGAAAATTAACCACTTTCTCTAGAGTAAATATGACATATGATATATGATATATCGTTGAATAGCTAATTTAGTTGTGATAGAATAATGAAATAATTTACAGGGTGTTCCATTTAAAAAAATAAAAGTTATGTCTATATATCGAAAACTTAGACGTGAATAATTTTCTTCTTATCAGCAACGGATTCTACACAAAAAAGTGCACAAGAATGTGTTACGATTTTCGACACTTGGTAATTGAGATATAGAAGTTATCCAAAAATGCCAATTTTCCAAAAACGCTCTGTGGCTCGGTAGTCGAAAAGATAGACGATCACGATTTGCACCATTATTTGTTTCTCGAAAATCGAGCTCGGTTTTTGTCTATCTGCCACAGTTTTAGATAAAACCACAAATTCCATATAATTTGGTCCACCCTGTAGTACACATATATGAAAAACTCAGGTTACACATTTAAAATAAACCTAAGAACTAATTATATACGATGTTTTATAAATTATATCTAATTGATGTACCTAGTCGTCAATGGAATGGAAGCAGTTTTCTACCCAATAGTTTTAATCCTGTTTGGAATAATTCGTATGAATCTAATAATTTAACCGTATCCAAAAAGTACATTAAAAAGATAGACACAAAAATTGACTTGACCGGGACTGCTATTCTTAAGTTAATTTGTATACGGAATTAAGCGTTAGGCGACTTTCGTATAGTTTTAACATGTGTTCATTTTTGAACGTCCGGATCGTATACGATTTTTTCCATCTGTATTACAAAGAATAGTCTTAATGATATCCTAATATGGATATTATTTCCCCTGCGCGTTCTATTCTTAAGTACTGCCCCTACTAATCTATTAAGAGTTGAGACTGAATTTGTTAAAGTTATTATATACAAAGCAAAACAATTTCCAAACATGTATACAAGCTACTGTTATCATTTTTTTTTATCTGCAAACGTATATCGGCAAAAATGTCTGTAGGGCTATACACTCGTTAGACCCTAATAACTTATGGATCGGTGGTATGGTGGACCAAAACACTGCAGCTGGGAGCAATAAGGCTATTAAGTGGCTTACAAAGGCGTGCTTGCTTGTGTGCCCCGGGGGCCATAAAAACTGCCCCCACGGCTGCATTGGAGGTGCACTTACACCACTACACATTTTTATCCAAGGGGAAGCTCGTTCAATGTTGCGCAGGCTAATGCAAGGCATAACGCCTGTAAGTCAACAACACTGAACGGAGTACCAAAAGTTATACTCAAAGCTGAAGGTAGATCCCATTCTGGGAATGCCCAAGGACACTATGGTCCCAAAGTATAGCTTCCATAAAAAATTTCAAATCAAACTAAAAGACAGAGGATTGGAAGAATGGCCCTCCGATATCGGCACAAACACTCTAGTATACCAGACACAACAGGGAGTCGGAGCTGAGATTTACGGGATAACTCCCGGGACGTCCCGCGACTTCGAGACTTTTCAAAATAAAATTAGAATCGAGTTCATTTCAGGCGAGACCTATTAATAAAGTCACCATTTTAGTAAAAATCAACATTTATTGAATATAAAATCAAATTCTAACATTTCTAACGTAAAACGCGAGCAGATCCGAAGATCCGCAGTACTCAGGACTATCGGTCCATTGTATATTCACATTTAGGATCCCCTGGAAAATACCACTGCTCTCCACGAAGGAGAGCAGCCCTTACCAGGGTAGATCCCGTAATTCCTCCGGCTGTAGAAACTGCCTTTCGAAATACCTATACCTTGAACTCCTATTGGTGCACAATGGCACAGAATACCCATCCATTCCACACATCCTACAAATAGGATCCTCTTTCAACTGCATTCAGAAGACAGTGTCCTATCATTAGGCCTCCCATCCATCTCAATCGTTCTCTATCGAGCTCAATCAGCCACTTTACGGTGGAGTCAGTCAAGGGCCCCTTTATAAGGAGCCTCGACTGTCTCAGGCCTGAGCTCTATAGTTGTGAAACTGTGCCGTAGCTCAGTCTTGCAGCTCTGATGGTATCTAACGTATATTTCTAACGTTAATTAAAGTCTAAACAATTCGTGTGTTCAATTCTCATACACTGATTCATTTTTTGGTAATAAAATCTTATAATTATAAAACAAAACATAATCATATAAATATTATAATGAACTATCAATTAGTCTTTTTCCTTATTTAATAAAATGGGCTTTTAAAAAAATTAGAGCATTAACAGCTTTGTCTGTTTCTGATTTTTGTAATAATGGATCCGGACAAAGAGAACACTCTCTCGTTTTCAACAAATGTCAGTGTCTCGAATCTCGACCCGAAAGTCCCGGGACACGAGACAAATAAATTTGTGAAATGTCCCGGGACCCAAACCCTAGTTGTGTGCAAAGAAAATAATGAGGCAAGGAACTGCTAACCAGTCAATTGCCATTTTTTTCCGACAGCCAAGCAGCGCTAAAGGCAATCGATTCCATGCAGGTAGATTCAAGACTAGTATGGGACCTAGGAAGTCAGAATAAAGTGACCGTAGTATGGGTAGCAGGACACGAGGGACACAGGGGAAATGAAAAGGCTGATGAATTGGTCCGGAAAGGCATGTATAAGGCCCTGGTAGAATCCGAACCCTTTTGTGGTATAGTTAAGCCATGTATACTATCATGCATATGGGTACAAGACAAGTCTCTAGAATGATGGAAGAGTTTCCCGCAGCAGAGACAGGCTAAAGAGTTCATTAAAGAACGATCAGCCAAGTCCACGGAAGATCTACTATGCTAAAATAGAAATGCCATTAGGAAAATAGTGGGTCTTCTAACCGGACACTAAAGGCTCAATAGTCATATGAGTCTAATGGGCCTGGCATAAGATGCAACATGCAGATTCTACCAAGAGGAAGAGGAAACCTCAGTACAGGTGCTGTTCCACTGCGAAGGCCTAGCGAGATTCCAACTACTTGGGCAAGAAAAAACCAAGGGCAGATAGCTATACTAAGAAGACTATGGAGTGTGGTACAAAAGATAAAGCTGGATAAGAAACTCCAAATAAAATTAGATTAAGAGCGTCACAGCAGATCCACAGGGGCAGCGATGGCCAAGTACGAGTGGCCAGCTCTTCCCTTCAAATCTAATCTAATTAAACTCATTGCACCTAAAAATGTTTCAATATTAGTAATAATGTCTTATGACAAACTGTCAAAATTTTGGAGTAATCAAGCAATACCAGCTCTGTAAACAATAGTCGGTCGAGTAAGCAAAAAAGTCACCAAACTTGCCATGCTTCATGTCCAGATCCATTGTCAACATTTAGAAAAGGAAGCCACCTATCTCTCTAACAAAATGGCGGTCATGTTTCCCAAAATGGCCCCCATAAAATTTAAATTTTTTAAAATATTTTAATAAAATAAACTTAGGTGTCTAATTATATGTTTTTATGGATGCTGAATTAAAAAAAGGCTCTAAAACGTTGTCACAACTCCATAGGACGAAATATCCAACATGGCCACCAAAATGAGTGTAATAATTGTAACGTGACTTGTTTTCCTTTTTCGACTGATGAATACTATTTAATGTTGTTCTATAAGTTTTAAGTTGTATGGTGGAGGTAATAGTTGACTTCTAATAGAGGGTGTAGTAAATGAAAGACAAATATTTTTAAAGAAACTCCACACAAATTTGGAAAACAAAGTGAACTGTAAAATATTGATTGGTATTCAAATCCAATCAAAACCCAGATTCTTCTACAATTCTACATCATCTACGAGCAGGTCGTCTATGACCACATCATCTATCACCATATCATGCGGAATATCTTCTTCCGTCTGTCCTTGGTTGAAACTAAAAAGTAAAACCATCACACATTGCATCATTGGTATCAAAAAAATATTTAGCCTGTACCGCTATCATTTGTGAAATCAATTAATTTGTTTCACGCTAAATATAAAGAACCTACCTAGTCGTGTTGGTGCAATTTTTTCAATTGACACACAGGAGAGGTACACATTCTACTAGGGAGCGTCTACAGCTGCAATTTGAACTTGAAGAGCACGCTGCTTTGCATCTACACATTACAAGATTACGACAGCCCTGCCATATCGTGGGAAGAGATGTCCACTTCTAGCCAGTTTAACTCAACTTTCGTCCATCCCCAATAATTATCTAGACTGGGAATGTCCGCATGTGAGTTCATGCACTGACTCCAAATATGGGCGCCCTGATAAACAGCTCTCACAGCATGCTGTCGGAGTGCTTCTGATGTTGGAGGGAGTCGGTCAGACAGTTTCTCTTTAGAACTAGAAAGAATATGTCTCGCCTTATCCAGAGTCATGCCCAAGGATTTTTTGTGGTACATGCAAACTACAAATTGTTCTAGCTCATGGAGCACATCCGTTTGCAGTTCTAAAAGTGGACTTGAAATTGCAATCAGAGCAGAAGTAACTTTATCGTAGCACTCCATATGTTCCAGATACTGAGTTTACCATGGTATGCAAATGCTGAAACAGTGTCACATCCTGTGAATGCGTGGAAGCCCCTCAAAGCGACCGATTTTTCTTAACCAAGCGCCAGGGCAATGATATGAGTAGGAATGTAACTCTGTTTATGTCCAAAGTTCAATGAAATCCATAGTTCTTCAAAGCAGACTCGGAGAATAGGGACTGTTTTCATACTTGAAGAAACTTTGCATGTCAAGTTTTCTGTTCATACTAACAGTAAGACATCTCTGAGAGAGATGTATGTCACTTCGCAGTGTCTGAATAGTGCTTTTTCCAGTACCATTAATTTTCTTAGGCTTAAAAATTCTCAGTTTATGTGCAAAGGTGCTCACAGTGGATCCCCGAACAAGTCTTTCAGAAACAAATGGTTGGTACAGTTCAATACCATTTCGTTCAGAATCTCTCATCATTTTTGCTGATTTCGCATCAGAAACAGTGCGATTTTCCAGTGATATTAGGCCACCTGAGGTTTTCTCAAAAGTATTACAGCACTCTTGAAGCTTGTCTTCAACTTATCGGTCTCATCCACGAACATTTCTTGAAAAGAAAGGTTCTGTTCATGCTGCAATGGTTTGTGTCCAAACCGTGATTTCGATGTATTTCGGGACCTGCCATAGCCCACCTCTGCAATACAGCTGGATTCTCAAGAATACCGACAGCACTACCATTTTTTACATTCTTGTTGTGTTGCTCATAGGCCTGGTCTACTGCAATAGCAGAAAAGTGGTTGGGCCACTTGCGTATAACAAAATTCCTGCCTTGAACTCGGCATGCACTGCTGATGAACGTAATGGAAGCTCCTCCAAGTTCTCTTCGTGGACGGTCAGCGATCTTGCATAGTGAACATGGTCTAGTAGAAAAAACCACGGCAACAATGCCTTGACACACTCCTTGAAAATAAATAAAAAAATATAAATAAATTTTAAAAAATTAAATGTTGAATATTTCATTCTATGGACTTCTGATAACGTTTTTGAGCAATTCTTTTTTAATTCAGCTTCCCTAGAAACATATAACTAGACGTCTAAGTTTATTATATTAAAATAATTTAAATTTTATAGGGGCCATTTTGGGAAACATCACCGCCATTTTGTCAGGGGTGTAGGTTTCAGGTGGCTCCCCTACCTAAACGTTGACAATGGGTCTGCACATGATGCACTGCAAGTTTGGTGACTTCTGCAAAAAGTGCAGTTTTCTTAAATAGACGACTACAACCCGGAATCAGTTGCATGCAAAATATGATCACTCAAATTCAACAAAGCCGTAGTACAACTATGATTGATTTTTAACACCAACAATGGTAGAAAATCCATTGAGTACCACACAACACGTTTTCAAGTCTATATTTTAAAATTACTGTTAAATTTATGAATGAATCGACGACCGGTAAGTAGTAAGTGGTGACTATCTATAGCGGAAATGAAATTAAATCTTTAATAACAGTTAATTTGTAACGAACTTTCCTGTTTTGCAAAAACCGTATTTTTTATTTGTTTGCATGACATTAATATTTATAGTTATTATTATGCAGGAGGAAATTAATACAAGTATTGTCATAACATCGCGTCTCAGGTTGTGATTTTGAATGGTAGGTATCTCTTTCTTCCAAATATTTATAACAATATGTAAGTGGGTAATTTTTACCTGAAAAATGCATGTGAAATATCGGATGTTTCTCAACACCTAAATTATAGATGACAAAATTAATTTAGAGTTTTTAGTATACGGGGTGATACAATAGTGCGTTCAACTTCGGCATGTCTGGTTCTGTGATTATGTATCAGCGATGATTTGCCTCTTCTGGATGTTGTATTATGAGGCGAGAACCACAATATCGTTTTAAAAATAATGACTGAGAAGATTTGAAATCAATATTTTTTTAGATAGATCCCCTCTTTTGATTTTTCATATATTATTCTTTCTGTTGTTTGCGAAATGCTATAGAAAAATATTCGTTACTGTAACTATAATCAAACAAAAAATAATTTACTTCACAAAATTAATATGAAAACCTGAATTACGATCTGCAATATTTGTTGTTTAATAGCCAACAGACTATACTTCAATATTTACTTACGGAATTTCGGATCGCGAAATACAGTAAGGTTCAACTAAATTCAGTTGTGCAAAATATATTCTACTTTCTCCAATATCCATATTTAGTTCAATGTTTGACGGTAAAAATAGGGTATTACCTCAGAATTTAATTAAGTTTCTCTTACCCTCTTCTATAAAAGTTATATGCTCCTGATGTGTGCTTTTTGCTTTTTTTTTGGGGGGTGAAAACTACCCCTTCTGACAAAAAATTTTAAAACCATAGATTGAAATCATGTTTAAATATGTAGAACAAACATTATATCATATTCTGGAATATAATTTATGATGTGTTACAACGTTTCAACCATTTAAAACTACCCCTTATAACAAAGTTTAAAAGAAAAATAATTTTCAACAACTTGAAATGTTTTAATGGTTTATAATATATTTTATGATTTTTTGCAACGTTTCATCCCTTAGAAACCGCCCTCGTGATAAAACTACCATATTTACTAAAAATTAAAAACTGAAATTATTAAATGAGTTTAAAGGGGAAAAATACAAATTTTGTATACATTATAATAGCATGTTTTATTTTTACAATTAATTATTTTTTATTTATTTGCTTTTTTCATGATTAGAGAATATTATTTAGGTATTATGCAAATCACAACTTACACACTTTTTATTTATTATAAAAATACCTACTTTCTGTATATTGTTGCCCTAATCTGGGCACGCTAATATACTAGTCAGGTAAATACTTTAAAACACTCATTATTAGAGAATCAATCAAAACAACTACTCTTCTAGCTAATACTGACGAAGTATTGAATTACATGATAGGATTCTTAGCATTTTAAAGAACAAAAATATATTGAATCCTATCATGTAATTCAATACTTCGTCAGTATTAGCTAGAAGAGTAGTTGTTTTGATTGATTCTCTAATAATGAGTGTTTTAAAGTATTTACCTGACTAGTATATTAGCGTGCCCAGATTAGGGCAACAATATACAGAAAGTAGGTATTTTTATAATAAATAAAAAGTGTGTAAGTTGTGATTTGCATAATACCTAAATAATATTCTCTAGCATGTTTTATTATTGAAAATCTATGGATCATCAGAAGAACTATCATCACGATTGACCTCCGTCTCTTGGTGTGTAATCGAATGACAATTTTGAAGGTTGTCACCGGAGCATGTTACGCATGTTGTGTTATAAAAAGTTTCTGCAGCTACAAGCTGGGCGCCGCATCCTTTTTTGCAGTTACAAAATATCATTTTGAAGAGTTCTTCCAGTGCCGGGATATTCAGCATTTTCATTAATAGTAAAGATCCTTCATTATTAAACCTTCCTCAATCAGTTGGACGAATATTTTTGTTCCCAAGCGACATCTGGGCTTGTAAATAAACCCTCTTAATAAAACAATTTACATGCTCCAAAAATTTCACCGAAAAAATGCGATTGGTTTTTCAACGATAACTTCCTTAATTTTTATGCTATCCAGTCGCTCCAAAAACCATTTTGCAGGGAAGTTTAAGGACTACAGGGCATGTGAACTTCCTTGAACCCTTCGGTTTTGAGATTCTTGAGTTTAGAGGTCTCGGGGAAGGTGGTCCTCGCTCGCACACAAATGCAAACTTATAACGGTGATATCTCAATTAATTTTTATCCTAGAGAAATAAAAAAAAACAAAGTTTTCTTAAATTTTTGTACTCTAGCATTTTTTGCGTATCTTCTTTAGTTTCTGAATTATTGTGAAAAATGAAATTTTTTTTGAGAAATTTTAAAAATTTCAAATTTGAATCAAACTTTTTTTCAAATCTAGCCATCCGAAACCTGTCAGACTTCTAGAACGTATTGTTAGTACTTAAATAAAGTAAATTGTAAATGGATTACGGTCAATTTCAATGCTTGCGGTGAAGCCATTGGTTTCATTGATGATTTTTTCTCCGAAAAAACGAAACAACCATTTTATTTTCTTCATAACTCCGTTAGTTTTTATGCTAACGACTCATTTTAAAGGTCTTTTCAAGTACTTTTAAAAATGTCTTATGTTTTCCTAAAAAAATGTTCCGTTTTTCCGTTATTTAACGTTGAAAGGTTCGATTTATGCGGTTATTTTGAATGTAATCATTTCCACCCCAGGGTAAAAGCACACATCGGCACTATAACTTTTGTTCCTTGAGCCATTCCCTAATTACTGTTCAAATTTCACGTCATACGGTTTTATCCGAAAGAATTCTGAGCGAAAACCCGTCAAAGACTCACAAAAAAATTGTGTTTAACTTAAAAGCTTTTAACAGGAGCAGCCATATTTGTGGATCTAATAATTTGTCCACTCTCGTAGGAGAGTAAATACAACTGATTCCGATGGGAATGAGAGGAGATTTTATATTGTAACTATATTTAATTTATAAAATTGTTTAATCAATTATTTATTTAAATAAATGTCATATTGGTGATTAACCTAACTACGTATTTGGTATATACAGGGTGTAACAAAGAAGCATGCGGTAAACTTAATGGCAAATTCTGAGCAGCAAATTATGATGATAACCTCAACTTTATTCCAAAAATACTTCAAGCATTTTTTATGTGCTTTCAAAGTATAAAATAAAAAAAGTAACATTTTGCAGACATTTAGTTTAAATCTGATAGAATTCAGTAGCTCAATATTTGAAGTGATTAGGATCAGATTATCTCAAAACTAAAAGACTGGAAGTGGGGCATCATCATCAATTTTTTACGCGCGCACGTATATGGTAAACAAATGAAATTTCTGTACTGTTTCATACAGCGTATCCCACTTAAGGACTAGCCACCCCCGTAAAATGTTTATTTATGATCCGATTTTTATGTTTTTTTTAATATGTAGATCTCGCAAGAAGACATTAGAAACATGTTTCGTTAATTCCGGAACTCAACACCACGGCCAACTACGACTATTGTTTAAGTGCGAAATATTGAGAAGTACTATTAGGGATTTTTTCCCAAAATATTGGAATGGATTCTTATTCAGGACCACCTATATACCTATTGTACCAATTTTTGTCGTGATAGTAATACAGGGTGGCCAAAAACATAAAAAATAACGAAATTTAAATAAAAAAACATTACTTTTGTATTATTTAAATTATTTATTGATAAAATTATTATTATTATTATTTAAATTTTCATTTATTTTGAAATTTTATAGACAATTACCATAAACCTGTAAAAAAATTTTATATTTTTAGATTTGTAAGAACCTGAACGGTTTGTGTTATTAAAACTTAGCAGACGTGGAAAACAAAAAATGTTATTTGAAAGATGGCTGTCACTGACCCTGTTTAACTAGCATCTTAGTTCTTTTATAAACGCCTATAACAACTTAGTTATTACGTATTATTATAATAATGGCTCATTATTCTTTACAAGAAATTGTGCGATTAATTAATCAATTAATATTAATTAATTGTGCTAAAGTTTATGCCAATCTTTTTGTTACGCAATGCGGATAAATCAAAGGGGCTGATTTCAATATTTATTTTATTCGAGGTGAACTATGTGCATTAGCTCGACTGAAAATTCTCAAACTATAGAAACTGTCAAGCTCTGATTACGAAACTTTACCTTTGAAACTTCAGATCAGCTCACGTAAATGCAAATAAATATTTAAAACATACTTTAATTAAAAAAGTTTAGTGAAACGCACTGTACCGGAATAATTATTTGCTCTCATATTGAACAACCCATAAACCTACGTAGTTTAATAGGATTTAGTTATTTAGAAAATAATTTCATAATTGAAATTATAAAAGGTAGGTACGTTTTTTACAAGAGTATAATAGCAAGTTTTTCAGCCAATCCACATATGTCAACTAATATTGTCTTTCTTGTCACTGTTTTAACTTTAATAAAATGGCTGAAAAATATTCAAGAGACGAAAAAGTTGACATTGTGATTACTTATGGAGAGGCTCAACGTAATGCAACTAGAGCACAAGCTCTGTATGGAGAGAGATATCCAGAAAGAAGACAACCTCCGAGAAACTATTTCGCCCAGTTGGAGCATCAATTTAGAACTGAAACTAATATAGAAATTGAAGAAAAATTTAGTGTGGATGAAGAAACGGAAATTATGTATTATAGTTATGTTATGTATATTTTAGTGCATGTTGATCCTACTATTTCGATAAGACAAACTGAACATGAATTACCAGTTTCTAAAGAATCAGCCAGGAAAATTTTAAAGAAACACACGGCCTATCGGCTCCAACTAAAAAAAAAAGAATTTTATCAACATTCGATATTGGGCAACTGAAAATCCTCATATTATGAGACAGGGGCGGTTTCAGGAGCGGTTTGGCTTCAATGTTTGGTTAGGCATACTGGCCGATCATATCATATTTCCAATAATATTTGACGAATATCTAACTGGACTAAGATATCTAGAATTTCTCCAAAATATAATAATTTCACAGATTATTCAAATTCCCAATACCAATATTGACGAGATTCAATTCCAACAAGATGCGGCCGGACCACACAATGCTATTATCGTTAGGGATTACCTAAATGAATTGTTTCCAGATTGTTGAATTGGGACCCACAGTCCAGTCAGCTAGCCTGCAAGGTCTCCTGACTTAACCCGCGTCAATTTTTCTATTTGGGCGTATTTGAAGAATAGAGTCTACGCGACTGCTCCAACCACAAGACAAGACCTGGAAGAAAGAGTCAGACACGAAATTGCACAAATAACACCAACTACAGAATGTTAGACGTGCAACAATAAGTCGCGCTACTCTGTGTATTAATCAAAACGGTGAATAGTTTGAACAATTACTTCCACATCCAGTGGAAGTATAGTAACGACAAAAAAATTTTTAAAAATTTTTATTGTTCAAATAGGCTTAAAATGTCATGAAACGTCGAGATTTTAAGTTTGAGCGAAAAAAAAATTTCTGTCTGTCGGTCTGCCTGTCGGTCTGCCTGTCGGTCTGTCTGTCGGTCTGTCTGTCGGTCTGTCTGTCGGTCTGTCTGTCGGTCTGTCTGTCGGTCTGTCTGTCGGTCTGTCTGTCGGTCTGTCTGTCGGTCTGTCTGTCGGTCTGTCTGTCTGTCTGTAACTTTTTTTTTGTGCGCACGTTTACTCTGGAACCATTTGAGATATTGTACTTTAACGAGATCTAGAACTAGATTATATTTTCATCTTGTTCCGTCGAAGGGTTGGGGGGTAAATTGGGGTAAATTTGGGGTAAATGAGTAAATCAAGCAGGTAGGAGTCCATAAAATTGGTATTTAGTATATACAAGAAAAGCTAAGGTCTGAAAAAAATTTTTGGCATTAGCCACCCCCCATTACCAACCCCCACCCCCTTATTAAAAGGGATGAAAAAAATTTTTGATTTAGTGTATGTACAAGAACCAGAAACCTCAAAACATTTTTTTGCTTCATCCACCCTCACTACCGCCCCCCTATCACAACCCCCACCCCACTACCGATGTGGGGTATCGTTTTATGGGTTTTTGGGGTAGAGGATTTCAAATATTATATTAATAAAGTTCCATAAACAATTATTTCCACATACAAAGTTTTTTCGTTGTGAGTGACTTGGATAGAGAATTGGATGTGGAAGTAGTGATTCCTTGGGCAGCGGTTTTTTTATGATGGTTTATTATAATTCAGGTTTTAAATAATTTTGTTATTTTATTTATTCATGGTTGTTACGTTTTATTAAAATTATTTCTTGTCACTACATTTTGAAAAAAACTGTTGTATAGGTTTTGCATTTTTCCAGTGGACCATCGAAATTCGAAAAAAACGTCGGATCGAAATGAAAGTCATATCTATCGACTCGAGAGCGAATTTAGAAAATTCCGTCCGTCGGTCTGTCTGTCACGCTCAGCCCCCCTAATCCGTTTTCGGGTTTCGATGAAACTTGGGTGGTTAATAGGAGGCCTTTAGAAAACCTTAACGCTGGAAGCTCGGCTCCGTTCGGAAACCGGAAGTACCCGATATACACGTTTCAAGTTTTTCGGGAAAAATTGAATAACTCGGTAACGGGCAGCCGGATCGAGATATTTCAAAAAAGAGATGGTGCCGCTGGCAACGATCTACAGATAAGTATACCGGAGACAATGTCGAAAAATAAATGGAAATTGAATTTTTTTGCGAAAAACTGGTTTTCTCGAAATCGGGCTAGGAAGCACGATAATTGTCCAGGATACTGATCGATTTCGATGGGACTTGGTGGGATCGAAGGTACACGGCCACAAATGAAGCCTATTGCTGGCGGCCCGAATCCGTTGACCGCAAGTATTTTTTCCAAGGCCGAGTATGATTTTCCAAAGAAGTTGATAACTCCCGAACCGAAGGTCCAATTTTGATTTTCAAAAATGACGATTGTAGGGCTCGATTAAGTCTAGTAGGTGACGTTTGTGAGAAATTTGACGAAACCAAAGCGAATCTACAAATCCTGGAAAACTTGATTTTTTAATAAATTCTACAAATACCGAACAGTTTCCTAATAAAAATCGAAAATTAAGTATTCCGTCGGTCAATCTCTATAACCAGTATAAGGCACGGACCTTTTGAAAAAAAAATCCGAAATTGAGTTTTTTCGAAAAATTAAAAATAAACGAGTTATTTACAAAGATGCATGACCACATCCGGTATATCAGAGTGGCAGTCCGCCCGAAAATAAAATCGTAAGTATGAAATCACTCCACTGATGTTTCTGCATTTTATAATTTTCTATTGCTATATTCTTGAGTGAAATTTTGGAAAATTAAGTAATACAAATTAAATAATATATAATTGTCCATAGAATTATTTTAAAAAATATTACAAATTGATAAATTCTCCGTGCGATATAGGTGCAAAAAAATAATGTAATGTTTTACTTAAAATATCATCGTTCATTTCATTATTTGGTTAAGTAATGGTATTAATTTAGGAATTTACTTATAATCTTTACCTTGTACGATGAAATTAAAATTTGATAAAGGATTGAGGTGTGTGGAAGCATTGTTTTCAATTCCTGCATTGCACCGATTGTAAAAGAAACATACGAATGCAAAACAAAACAGGATTTACTATGAAACAGATTTTGATATCGTGCCTTCTCGAAAAAGTCTCCATTTTGGTAATACACGAAATTATCCAAATAAAAAAAAATGAAGATCATACCGGGGAAAATTCTATCTCTGTAAATATTTAACCGATTTTCATTTACTAAATAACAATATAACCGATGCCCTTTCTGTATTTCAAAATGTAGTTAGCCTTTACCTTAGGCAATGCAAAAATAAAAAATATATATAAATAAAACATGTCAAAATGTACTGAGTTATCCTAAGACCCTCTGCTGAAAAGGTACTGAATCATCCCAACAGGGATAAAAAGCATATCAAAATGTAGTTTTTAGCTTGTTTAATTTGTGTTTACCTTTTAAAAATACTTTTATTATTACTTCTCAACTGTACTGCCTGTGCTGCCACTCATTCTCTATTTATAGGATAATGAACTCTGGATGTTCCAGAAGATGACAGTACTTCTCGACGTTTCTAGATTATGACACCGCGCACGCCATCCGTGGAACAATAGCCGAACTAACTAACTAACTTAGTTTTCTGTTACCTATACATGGAACTTAGAGGAAACTTCCATAGGTGTCTACAGGGGTATAAAGCTTGTCACAATATGTATTGTACCATGTGTATCTTCTGCGAGGTTACTAAATATTATTATTATTATTATGCGCCATTATGTAATGGTCTCTATAGCTTGTCGCATTTACCATAAAGACAGAAATATATAGATTAAGTTGGCATCTACATATTAATGACCTAACAACTAAATGGTCCAAAAATGTATATGTCATCAGACAAATAAAAAACAGAGTAAATCTAGACGCAGCACTTTCGCATATCATGCTTTGTTTCATAGTGCCATGGTATATGGTTTAATAAACCGGAGTACATCCAACGAAGTACATTGCATTTTTATTATTAAAAAAAAAGCAATTAGAGCTCTGGCTGGTTTGAGTTAACTTGAAAGTCGCAAATCTTGATTCATAACTTTTAATATATTAACTTTGCCTTCCGAAATGATTTGCAGTAATTTAAAAAATCGATTGAGGAAGCCGTTACTTGGTGATAATTAATCATAATGATATAAGAAAGAACACTTTACTTTGTTTTCTATCACTAATTTATTGTACACGTTACTGCAGTTTCGGCACATTAACGTGCCATTTTCAAACGTGGATGTTGCGAAACTGCAGTAACGTGTATGTTACAATAAATTAGTGATAGAAAACAAAGTAAAGTGTTCTTTCTTATATCATGCTGTAATTTACTTCACATAAAGGAGAATTTGAGCGAATATGCAAGAAATTGTGAAAACCATGAATATAATACTCGAAATCGCAATGATATACAAATACCTTATCAGAGATTAGAGTCAACAAAAACAAACAATTTTGGTTATTGCTTTATTTAACTCCTTGCCCCAACAATTGAAATCTACCAAACCAAACAGACAATTTAAAGCAAAGTTAAGAAAGCATCTTTTGGCCAGTGCTTACTACAATGTGTCAGATTTTAAATATGTGTTATATTAATGTTTGTTCTTTGCTAGTTTACTTGAATTGTCCTGTACTACATTACACAAACCATATTAGGATTATGTCCTAGTGTTTTATACAATCATATTTTGTTTGTTTGTTATTTACTTTGACTATATTAGTACTATGTCCTAGTGTTTTATACAGTTATATTTTTGCCTGTCATTTATTTATATTTATATTTACATTTATATTTTTTGTTTTTACTTACTTATTTACATATTTATGTTGACGTGTCAATACACTACGGTGTATTTAAATGACTTATCCTGTATGTACTCTTTACTATTTTACTGACTGACATCGGAACAAATTTTTATACATTTATGAATTTTACGAGTGTTGTAAGGCAACAGGGCTAAAAACCATATGGAACTTTCACTCAGAACATTAATTTTTCAACAGGTGATACATATTATATTTGCAATTAATTACCACAATTATTAATGTTAAACATTTTCAAAAAAATTCCGTAATAAAGATAAGTTTTGTTTACTTTCATTTACAATAACTGGTATTCAGACCTGGACGTTTATTAATCATAATTATCATAAATTATTAACTTTTATTTAAATGAATGTAATATTTATTCTTTTAAATCTGAAAATTCGAAAATAAGTGCAGATATTTAAACAAAAAAAAAAAAACAATAAAAGTACAATATTTTTTATCAACAAACTGAACAAACTGAAATTTTACAAATTCTCTGAGGGTAGCAGAAAATTAATTATGTCGTATTTGAATGATGGTCATCAATTTGTTGATTTTAATAATGCTAATTCTGGTAACATTGCTATTAAATTTGGTGTCCCTCAGGGTTCAGTTTTGGGACCGGTTTAATTTCTTATTTATGTTAATGATTTGCCAAACGGTAGTCCCTCAACAAACTTCACTCTCTTTGCTGGTGACACAACATTGGCTCATTCCCATAAAGATTGTAACATTGTATTAGGCTCAAAACAGTCTGTCTGTGGTTCATAACTAGTTTTTAAATAACAAGCTAGTATTAAATAATGACAAATCAGGGACTATACAGATGACCTCTCATTGCGTTTTTTTGACATTATTTTGGACAGTAAGTTAACAAGGGAGGAACATACGTCCTACATCTGCAAAAATATATCACGTAATATTTTCCTATTGCGCAATTTCAAAAAATTGTTTGTCACAGTCAACGGTTTTAATGGCATGTCATGCAATAATTCAATATTCCCTTACTTATGCCATTTTAATATGGGGACACTCGGCACATACCTCAACAGTTTTTTCACTGCAAAGAAAGGCTGTCAGAATCGTTGCTGGGTTATCATATAGGGATGATTGTAGGGATGCTTTTAGAACATGTGAAAGTGTACATACGTACTCAATTCGTAATGGGGGTAATAATATATTTGGATTTTTTGCGACTTTCAAAAACCAGAAATGGCACATGCTATTATGCAGTAAAAATGTTCAACGTGTTACCGATGGCTGTACAATTTAGGGTGGTCCTTATTAAAACAAAAAACATATTTTTTTAAATTCTGATTGCGACACCCTAGAACGGTTTCAATTGATTAAAAAATAATCCCTGCAAAATCTGAATGCAATCGGATAACGGAAAAACGTGCCCCAAGCCAATTGTTTTTAACAATTTTACAATAATTTCTCATAAAATTAGACAATAATTTTAACAATGACTACGCTTTTAGGTCGAATAGTAATAGGCGGGCGCCAGACACCCCGGCGTGTTTTAGCTTTCTGCGCACTCAAGGTCACAGGTCACGTGATACAAATTTCACTAGAGGTAGCGTCGTATCAGACAAACTCGAGGACAAGCTCTTAGTATTCGTTTCTAACTCGTAGTACTCATACAGTTGACACGCTCTTCTAGCCAGTGAAAAAGTGTTTGCTTAACAATGTCATCTAGAATTAATTTACGTGAGACTATATATTTACTTGGGCATTATTCTAATGAAAGTAAATTACCATCAAACAATCAAATTTTAAGGGTTCTCTTTTTCAACCTTCGGCAAGTGAAGTTAAACTTACGTGAAAGCGCAAAACTGTCAAACGTTGGTTTTTTGGGAGAAAGCTAGAGTTCCTACGAAATAAGAACAGCATGGTGTTGAAAAGTTGGAGGCTCTTTATACGAAGAATGGAAGTCATTGCAAAAGCATGCCAATAGACGTTCAGAAATTCAAGAACAAAAAGTAGCCGATTTTGTCGAAAGATTGGACGATCTCTTTGATTTAGCGCACGCAAATTCATTTGATATGATGACCATCGAGGAAGACAAGCAATTTTTAATTATACAAAGGCAAAAAGGCAGGCCAGGATTCATGTATGGTATCGATTATCAAGTCTAAAAAGAAATGAGAGCCGTTAAACGAGAAGAAGCTCTGAGCAGAAAGCAACGCAACATTTTCGAACTTGAAAGAGCAAGTAAGTATTCATAATATATTTGTTAACATGCGAAGTTAGGGTAATAAAATATTTAATAAACACAGTTGAGATACTAATACATAAGTGGCAATCGTTTTAAAAAGACATCGGTTCAAACAATTAATTGTTCAATATTCATAATTTGTTTCTTGTTTGAAGGAGAAACGGTAAAGCCCCCATCCTCATCTTCAAGCAGCGACGACACTGCAATGCAACGAATTCATGAAGAAGGGACAAGGGAGTTTGTTACTAAAGAAAGTGATTCTAACGATGACGATAAGCAACCTGAACCTGCAATACCTGGACCATCACAATCGAAGAAAAAAATGTTATTAATGATTTAAATTTGAAAAAAAATTTTTGATTGTTATGTTTTTGTAATTGAATACAAACCTGGTGGAATAATATTTCATTTTAATATCTAAATATTTATATATTTTACAAATATACATTTCATAATATAATATACAACCGTGAAAATATGATTTTAGCTCGTGTCTTATAATGTAAAAATTTACATTTTTTTACGTGTAAGGTGGTGGTGTAGTTCTTACGCTTGTAACTGAAATTGACTCGGAATCCAAGGGTCCCGGGTTCGAAACCCAAATGGGGTTTGATATGTTTTTTTTTATTTTTACTTTATTTTACACTGAGTCTTTTACCAACTAAGTTCGTACTATAAAATTAAAAATGTCTAAAACTAACATTATTTACAAGAAAACTGCGAAGAGTATCCTATAGAATGTGTAACAATTATATAAAAAGTTCAGTGAACAGGCGAAGAGTACGTTTTTAGCTTGTTTATTTGTTTTATTTATTGTGTATTTTTTTCTTATCTAAGACAACCACTATTTTGTTGTTTTTTTTGCTATATTTTTTGCATTTATTTGACATGTCAATACATAATTTGTGTATGACCAATAAAGATCCATCTATCTCTATCTATTTATCACGCACTCTTTTTTTTCTATGCCGCCGTTAAGGTTTTAGATTATATTTTATGCACGGTAAATAATTTTAGAACCTATGCACATTCTTTCCTAATGTAACAATTATGTCCTTATTAATTTGAGATAATACAAAGCAATGTATAAAATTATTTTTCATAAATAAATGATTAGAGAAAACTCAACGGCTTTACGAGGGCAAAGCTCACGAGGAAAGTTCATCAACGATTCACTTTTAATAAAAAATCGCGTATTAGCTCAGATGCAAACTTATATTTAGCTACTTGGCTACTTCGTACCCTTCAAAAATATTTCTGACAGGTCAGCCTCAAAACGACCCTTTTCACAGGATCTGCATAGCAGATCAAAGTCCATACATTTTCGTCCTAAAACCGCGGTTTATATACAGCGTGTGTAACATTTAATGAGTTCAGTACGTATACGTAAGTAAAGATATACAGTTAAGTAAACTATGGAACAATACAAATGTACAGATTGGGTATGTAGTCAAAAATCAAATTAGGATTTTCAAGTAGCAGAGACAAAATAATAGACATTGGAGAATTATCAGTCCAAATCTCAATAAGAAATATCGATTTGTTTATTCATAAGTGACCTAAACGTAAGAACTAACGTATCTCAGCTCCAAATGCAAGTAGAGCGTTAACTTTTTTTTAAGTTGGCTTTTTTAATCCACTATCATTATAGACTACAAGCCCGTCGTAATTTTTAAGGGGTCAAGTGACCCAGCATGAATTATATCCAGTACGTTGCTGGTATATGAAACCCGACCTTTAGGCACTATGCCGTCACTTTTGGGCAGTACAGATGAGTACACAGGTAAATTGAATTTTCCATCTGAAAGTGCGTTCTTCAGACAAAATATTTTTGTACGGCATTCCTCATGTTTGATAGTTCATAAAAAAATAATCACCTAGAACCTACTGCCGTACAAAAATAATGGGCCCGGAAGCCAGGAGAATTTTTTATTTTCCGAAAATATCTTGCACCATACGGGTCTAGGGGAAGAGGTTGCGCTCAGGATTTCTCACCCTGGAATCATCAGATATGTACGGCGTTGCTGAATAATGAATCTATGAAAGCATACAAATCTAATTGTACAAACGCCGTACAGTATCAAATCACCTATTTGCCTGGGAAAATTTTCGGAAAATAAAAAATTCTCCTGGCTTCCGGTCCCATTATTTTTGTACGGCAGTAGGTGTTAGGTGAATATTTTTTTATGAACTATCAAACATGAGGAATGCCGTACAAAAATATTTTATCTGAATAGCGCACTTTCAGATGGAAAATTCAATTTACCTGTGTACTCACCTGTACCGCCCAAAAGTGACGGCATATTGCCTAAAGTTCTGGTTTCATATGCCAGTATCATACTGGTTATAATCCATGCTGGATCACTTGACCTCTTAAAAATTACGATGGGCTTGTAGTCTATTACTCCTTTACCGTTTTTGATTTCATAAAAAAAACCAGAGAGTTACTTGAATTTGTTTATAACTATAATTTCGAAAATTATAAACAACTGCAATGAAAAGGGTTTAAAGTTTGAAAAAAAAATCTCTCCGTATCTTAACTACTTATAAAAACCTACAATTTAAGCCATCGTACACATTTCTTGGTTTTGGTGGCAGGATTTCACAAGGGTGCAAAGTTATAGCAACAATTGTATATTTGAGACGTTTTAATTATCATTTTGATTTGAAATATTAAGTGGTGATATACTTTATAAGAGCTATATTTCTCCAAAACTTCATTGAATATTATCCATTATTTTTGAAAGAACACTAATTTGTTTAGAAACGCTTAATTTTGCAATATTCATTTTTTTTAAATAACAATAACAATTGAAATGAATTATAGTTTATGTATTTTTATTGTACAGCTCATAACGAACATTTTCCTTCTTTTTGATGTTTTCCATAGGACATATAGATTTCGAGATATTCAAAGAAAGCCGATGGAAAACAGTCTAAAAAATTAAATTGTTTAAATAAACAATACGCCGACCTCGCAGAAACTGCAAAACTGAATTGTGAACTTAAGTAGTTGATCCCCTGAACACGTTAAAACAAAATAACTGCCCTGACCAGACAATTCATATTGTGAATTTTTTAGTCCTAATTTGACTCCACTAATATGGCTTGATAGCTCT
Organism: Rutpela maculata; assembly: GCA_936432065.2. Lineage (NCBI taxonomy): Eukaryota > Metazoa > Arthropoda > Insecta > Coleoptera > Cerambycidae > Rutpela > Rutpela maculata. The sequence goes on from OW386293.2 coordinate 127,773,161, forward strand.
CTATTAATAAACAATATCAGCCCGACTTTAGTGAAGTGTAGCGTAGTTTCTGTACATTAGCCGCATATTTTTATATTTGATTTGTATTTTTAATTTATGTAGTTTTTGGCCATGATATAGTATAACTTTTATGCTTAGGTTGTCGATGTTTACAAATAAATCCTTTAGTGAACGACAATAGCCATGAAGATTTATTATGTAATTTTACTGGATATGTATTATATACTTACTGCAGTGTAGGGCAAATTATTGATTATTCATTTATGTATGTTTACTATATGAGAGTGTTGTAAATTGCAATATATTCAAAAATAAAGATTAGGACTACATTACTGAGCCAAAACGTTCCAAAATCGAGTTTGAATTTTTTACACCATGACCCCACTACTCTAAAAAATCTCAACAAGTTACGAGCCGGCAAGCATATGAAGTCGTTGTTATTATAAAAAATAAAGATAAAATGATAAAATCATTTAAAGAAAATTGAGTTTCAAATTAGGCCAACTCTCTTGTTATAAAAATATAATATTTTTCAGACAGTGAGTGAACTTTAAAAGTAACGCAAAGTACTTCTTACGTATAGTATTTACATTCAGAAACAATAGTAGCAAATGCAATTCTTTGGCGTCATTTAGGACTGTACAGCAATATTACAGAAACAATTTTTTTATATATTTTTATGATATTATTGATCATAGCAGAAATGATAATTAAAGTTTAATATATTTAAAATCATATTCAGCCATATTTTGGCGCTCTTACCAATTATTTGCTTTATATTAGGATTACGGGTTACACAAAACCAAGTATTAAGAAGTACGAGCCTATTTATGTAAATGGTAAATAGTACCGGGTCAACTGTTGTTCCTTGAGGAACTCCGTATTTTACTGTTATTATAACTAAATGTTTCATTTAAATATTGAGTGCGGTCAGCTAGATAGCTTTTTAGGAGATTGAGCACATTATCTATCAATACACATCTAAAGAATTATAAATCTGCGACATCAATTTACTTATCGACGTTTTGTCTAATAAAAAAATGCGCCTAAATTGGGATTCAAATTTAACTGAAAGTTCTACAAAACCAGGAACCCTGTAGAGTGTACGACAAGTGCTTAGCCAACCAAGAAGGCATCATCGGGAGGTAACCGAAACTTAAAAATGGCAACTGTACTTAAAAAAACTGTGAGGAAGAAGCAATAAGTATTTGTTTACATCTTTTTTTTTTATTTTAATATATAGGTATCTGAGTTTATAATATTAAGCCCAGTCCATTTTACATTTACAAAATTCACTTTGTGTGGCTATTCAGTGGAATTTAGCGGCGTGGAAACACAATATCTTTAGTTCTCTATCATTTAATCGAACTCGAATAACAGTGGAAATTAAGGGCCTCAGTCACTTGCCACACCATTTGACTGCAAACTTGGTAGTTTTAAGGCAAATTGTCTTTGCCAAAACGTGATAATGAAATCATTAGAGTTAAAACACAGAATGAAGAGATGTTTCCTATTTCAATGAAATCTCGCTCTTACTCCTAAAAGGGATTCTAAAACTAATTTCGTAGCAGACACAATAGGAGCTGTAAATAATAAAAAGGCTGGAGAGCATCGGGGATGGATATATCATATTGTTAGATGTAGATTCATCATATAAAATTATAGGGATATGTATTCCGAATGGTTTTTTAGGATGTTAGGGGTTGTCATTTTCTTTGCAGAAAAATATGTCGTATTATTTATCATATATGATGGAAAAAGTGATACTGGAGTTATTCATAAAGCTTGTACAGGGTGGACCAAATTAGGCTGGATTTGAGGATTTCTCTGTGGCAGATAGACAAAAACTAATCAAGGCTCGATTTTCGAGAAACAAACAATGGTACAAACCGCGATCGTCTATCTTTTTCGACTGCTGAGCAACAGAGCGTTTTTGGAAAATTGGCATCTCAATTACCAAGTGTCGAATCGAAAATCGAGTAACACATTCTTAAGGCACTTTTTTGTGTCCTGGTTGTTGTAAAACTAAAGTATACCAAAAATGACTTGATTTGGTGTTCTACAGGGTGTTTTATAAGCAAAGTTGTAAAAATCACCACCAATAAAGTACCTTTATTTTTCAAAATATGAAAAAATTCCACTAAGAAAAGTTATTAAGAATGCAATTTTATACCTCTATACAAATTTTAGGAATATAAAATTAATTTTTGAAACTTCCCATTTTTTGCGAATTAAGAGCTGAATTCATATTTAAAGTTGTGTAGGAGCAAATGTTAATCATCTCAAAAAGTAGGCTATTGGTAAATAAAAAATTGAATATACGAGATGTAAGAAGGTATAATGTTAAACGAACTAATTGAAAAACAAGAAACAACTACTAACAGAAGATTAATGAGGTTTAAAAATTATAACAAGTAATAAATGTCAAAAACATAACAGATTCACAAACAAATTAATTATTGACCAATACAAAACAATGTTTACAATTTTTTTATTATTCGACGTAGCTACCACCCACATCCACACACATTTCGATCCTTCGCCTGAAGTCCTTAAAATTGTTTCGAATATGATCTAACGGTATAGAGTTTACGGCATTTGCAATTCTCTGGTTCAATACTGCTACATCGTTAGGAAGTGGTTCAGCGTAAACCAACTGCTTGAGGCGAAAAAGAAATCCAATATTGATAGGTCTGGGGATCTCGCCGGCCACTTGATCGGTCCATTTCTGGCAATCCAGTTTTCTCCAAAATTTAAATTCAACCACCGATTAACGATTTCTGTGGAGTGGCAAGAGCAACCATCATGTTGAAAATGAACTAAAGGCATATCTCTTAAAATATTTTAATGTTCTTCAGAAAATCTTTCAAGAAGCTGTAAAATAAGTGTGCTGGTTTAACCTTCCCTCCATGAAATAAGTTCCAATAACTCCTACGTGATAACAAACGACACACATTCACTTTTTTATAATATTGTCTTCTACAATGAATTCTAAAATTTGGATTTTCAGAAGCCCAAAACCGACAATTCTGAGATGAAACAACACCATTGATTGTGAATGTGGATTCATCTGAGAAAATTATGAAATGATGAAAAAATCTCTCTTCCATGATTTTTTCTCCAATGGTCAAATAAAAATCCAACCTACGGCCGTCATCTCCCTCTTCAAGCGTATGTTTATAATTTGCTTTATATGCCCTAATTTTCTTTGCCTTGTAAATTCTTTGGAGTTCAGACTTGCTAATATTAATAAGAGCTGATCTCTCTCTTAGTGGCATCCTAGGATTTTCTGTAACAGAGGCATGAGCTATAATAGCCCCAACATTGTCTTCATCATATGCTTTTATTTTTCTTTTCATGTCAAGAACACTACCAGTAGCCAGAAACTTTTTAATTATTCTCATAGCCTGAGTACGTGACAAAGCAGTGTTTGGAAATTTCAAATTACCACTTCTCTTAGCGAGTTTTCACCGCCAATTCCGTAGCATTGCACAATATAAATTTTTTCACGCACTGTGAGTACCATTTTCACTTAATTTTCTATGCTTGGTTCGTTAATTTGAAACAGAAATTAAGAATAACATTGACTACGTTTGACAGATATGTCAATAATAAATGATAAATGTGTATCCACTGCTTTTCTCATAGCCTACTTTTAGCTTCTACATAACTTTAAATATTAATTCACAAAAAATTTCTATGCAGTTTTAATTGAATGGTTCAAAATAAAATACTAGTTTATTGAAAAAATGGGAAGTTTCAAAAAAATAATTTTATATTCCTGAAATGGGAAGAAAATGAATATAAACATACTTGTGGGAAATTTAATTACGTTTAATTTTGCATAGATTACCTTTTTTCATACGACGCATCGTTTCCGAGTTATAAGCGAAGAATCTAAAACAGGAACCTTTCCACCCCCCTCTCCTACTGAAGCGGTGGGGCTAGGGGCGGGGACTTTTAGTACGTTTACCTCCTGACTACCCCCAACACATTTCTGAAGAAAAATATTCTCCCCTCCAAAATGTTCTCTACAACTCTTTCATTGACTGGACTAATAGCATAAAATTTGAATAATAAATAATACAAAACGTGCTGGGATTAGTGGTGATGTCATCGGTTGCATTAACATAACTAATATAACCTCAAATTTGAAGTTTTTGAAGTTTTTTTTCTCATTTTTAATGCTTGTATCCGCACTTTTCGCTTGAAGGCTCCAAGCGAACATTTAAAAATTAACGCAAAAGATGTCTCAATATTGTTGATTAATAAGAATGGGTAACTGATGGAACTTATTTTATATGTAATGAGGACCTCTGTTGTGAAAGGACATTATTGTTATACGAGGAATGTCTAACTTAAGGAGTATAAGTTCGAATACGAACGATTTGAAATACAAAATATTGCTAAAATTAAATTCTATTCAAATGTATATTGAGTGCAGACAAATATGTACCCTCCTGAATAAGAACGAATTGTGAACAAGGATTTTGGTACAATGTAATCAACACTTTCCTCACAATATACTCCAACTAAAAGTAAATTGAGAAAAATGTCTATAGCATTTGGTTTTGGAAAAAATTATTTCATTTGTGGGTTTGAGGCTGATATTTAAAGCGAGAAAAAGTGGGAAATCAATAAAGAAAAAGACATTTGTACTTTATTTTAGAATAATTTAGTAGAAAGATTAAAAGCTAATAACAATGAAATATCCAAAGATATTCTAAAAAAATATTAACTATAGATTTAATAGCTGTCGAAGGGAAGAATCACAAATCTTGTTATCAGAATCACTATTTATGTACTTATGCCAAGAGGAACAAAACACCAGGTCGTATAGGACATCCTTTCCTTTCCTATATTTAAGTTTAAAAAAAAAACATATAAAATCGCTGAAACTTTCTTAAATTTAATTTTAGACAAAAAAGAACCAACAGAAAATCTACACTGTATTTCAAGATTGCTGATATCGAAATATTTCTTTGTAGCGTAGCGTTATCTACATCTTAACATATTAAAAAACTATTTATATTCAGAACTGAAGCCATTTCTACACTCTAGCCATTTGCATTTACAGAATTAAAATACTTATTATTCTCCAAATTATTTCGCCTGGGAGTTTTTATTGGTAGACCCTGTATACAATTGTAAAAAATTTACATTTTTTTTTAAATTATTTTTAATGATTATCTAAAATGTTTCCAAAATACATTATTTTAAAAGTTATTTACGAAAATTTCCGTTTGATCCATGCCGCCCTATTATTATGTCGATCTCTTCAAGTCGACGCGGTTACTTCACCATGGTAAACTTTTTTTATTTCGTTGCATAACCTAAATATTAGTTAAAAATGAAAAAATAATTTAGTTCCCTAATTAATTCAGTTTTTGGAAAATGTAATACTAATGTACCCGAGTGATAAAATTCAATTTGTTTACAACATATATTTCTGACCCGCTATATGATGTGATTGCACACATTAACTAGTTTTACAATCATCACTAAATGGCCTATTGCACCAATTAAGCAAGAAAATAAGTAAATAGCGTGACATATTCAACATAGCCGGTAAATTGGTAGCATTTTTGGAAACATATAAACAATTCAATAATAACAAATTTGGCTTTCGTAATGGTATTTCAACCTCTAGCGCAATCACTAAATTTTTAACAACTCTTTATGACAACCTATATGACAAAAAGAAATGTATTGGTGTTTTCTTAGATCTAAGCGATGTGGTGTATCAAAAACGGCTCTTAAATAAACTCGAATTGTATGGTATTCGAGGTAAACCGTTAGATTGGTTCAAATCGTACCTAAAAGGAAGAAAACACTATGGAGAATTAAATAACCATTCATCTAATATATTAGAAAATTCTTTTGGTGTTCCTCAAGGATAGATCTTAGGACCCTCATTATATATACTTTATGTAAACGATTTTAATGTCCCACAATCCATAATGTCTGCCGATGATACATCCATTTTATATCTGACAACAAGATAAATAATGCAATTAATGAAGCAAATACACAAATACAACGGGGTTCGTGAGTGGTTCAATGATAATATGCTTATTTTAAATAACAAAAAATCAACATTTTTAAGATTCAATCCATCAAACACTTTTTTAACTACAGTCACTTGATTAAAACAAAAGATGGTACCATTAAATATACATATATCAGAAAATTACTCATGGAACATTCACATTGATGTTATTAGTAAAAAAAATTGCCCCCATTTTTTACTGTAAAAACCAGTTATGAGAGATAGTGAGTAGATCAGTATTGGTGACGTATTATTACGCACACTCTGTGATATCTTATGGTATGTTGGATTGGGGTGCTATTCGTAATTTTAAGTTATAAGAAAAAGAAAGGTACGTTTTATAGTAGGAGCCAATAGAAGAGATATATTTAAACAACTAAATATATTAATGCTACCATGTATATTTATCCTACAGTTAGCAATCTATGCCCGAAGTCATTTGTACGATATATCTTCACTAAACGCTAATCACTCATATTAAACTAGGAATGCATTAACACTCGAAATCCCAAAACATAAGTCATCTTTATTTGAAAAAAGTCCACAATATTTGGCAGTAAAAGTGTACAATAAACTTCCAAATTCATTCAACTTGCTTGGTCTCAAAAATTTTAAAAATTCTGCTAAAATAATGTATAATAAATGTTATTAGTAGGTATGCTTTTAGAGGGCAGAATATTTACTAGTGAAATATTTTTGTCGAACTCCTCTATACGTTTCCTTAAATATATAAGGAATAAAAACCAGACTGCAACCAACAGCTATTCTCCGGTCTAATGCCCCCCGACGAGCGCTGATTTACGAATTACAAGCCTAGCCGCGTTAAGTGCAATAACTGTGTATTGTCACAAAACGCTAAAGTTTCGGTTTTAATAGACACCAGCCGAAAGACTTATTCCTACTTAAAGGAGCTTTCGTGCCAGCCACCCCATACCACTTGCAGACTGCAGTTTCGAGCTATTGGCTCTCGTCAGTGCAACGTAGGTCTGAGATGGCTGAAACGAGGCATTTGTTCACTCTTGGTACATGACGAGATTTATAAAACCACGACATACAACAAAAATAGCGGGCTCCATCTAGCGGCTAATGTCCATTACAATCGAAACAGCAGTAGCCATGACATGGGCATAGTTAGTAGGTATGCTTTTAGAGGGCAGAATATTTACTAGTGAAATATTTTTGTCCACCTCCTCTATACGATTGTAATGGTGCGTCACGAACACTGTCTAAAAATCAGTGAAATTATGTCATCGTTACAAGGCTCATTTTTTTTCGTGTGTACACATTTTATATTTAGAAAGAATAAAATAAGATCGCCAGAAAGTGTGGGCTGTCAGTAGGCGCAGCCAGAAAGGTAATAATGATACAATACATCTGAGGCACGGTAGGAAGTCAAGTTAGCCGAAAGTATTAAATTCCTGTATATTTAAGAGCCTATGGTACTTTTGTTGACACTAAGAACTTTCTAAGGAGGCTATTTTATTGTTGAATGAGCTCATATTTACGTTTTAAAAAGGAGCCAGAACTTGTAACGATGAGTTTAAGGTTCTGAGGTGAAATATGCAAAAAAATCCAATTTTCTTCAAAAATCCTAAATATTTTCTTTCTGGCTAGCCTTACTGACGGGAGTTTCTTTCTGGGAATTTTATTCTGTATTCAAAACATTTAAATAAACATGTTCAGCCTAAAAAAAATCTTGTAACGATCATGTTATATAATATAACTCCGTTTCTTTACATCTTTGACCTTTATGGCTGCGCACCTGACGGCCCACACTTTCTGGAGATCTTATTTTATTCATTCTAAACATAAAATGTGTACACACAAAAAAAAACCGCTGCCCAAGGAATCACTACTTCCACATCCGGATTTTCTATCCAAGTCACACAACGAAAAAATTTTGTATCTGGAAATAATTGTTTATGGAACTTTAATAATATAATATTTGAAATCCTCTACCCCAAAAACCCATAAAACGATACCCACATCGGTAGTGGGGTGGGGGTGGTGACAGGGGGTGGGAGTGCGGGTGGATAAAGTAAAAAAATATTTTGAGATTTCTGGTTCTTGTACACACACTAATTCACATTTTTTTTCATACCCTTCAATAATAGGGTGGGGGTGGTAAGGGGGGTGGCTAATGCCAAAATTTTTTTTGAGACCTTAGCTTCTCTTGTCTATACTAAATATTAATTTTATGAACTCTTACCTGCTTGATTTACCTATTTACTCCAAATTTACCCCAATTTACCCCCAACCCTTCGACGGAACAAGATGAAAATATAATCTAGTTCTAGATCTCGTTAAAGTACATATGTGTACCAAATTTCAAGTCAATATCTCAAACGGTTCCAGAGTAAACGTGCGCACAAAAAAAGTTACAGACCGACAGACAGACAGAAAATTTTTTTTCGCTCAAACTTGAAATCTCGACGTTTCATGACATTCTAAGCCTATTTGGACAATAAAAATTTTTAAAAATTTTTTTGTCGTTACTATACTTCCACTGGATGTGGAAGTAATTAGCCTTCTAACGATTATATAATTTCACTGATTTTTATATCTTGAAGCATGGCCAACTCGACGGGCTGACATATGCCAGAAGTCTATTTTGTCCTTATTTAAGTTCGACAGAATTAATCAACTCATAGAAAATGCTTGTAACGATAAGTTTTCAAAAAAGCCACTTAGCTTCCGCACCATTATTATGTATTCCTTTTATTAATCAATTTCATGTAATCTTATATTTTTACTCTGCAAAGTGTTGACTTATCCTATATCATGTTATGTGACCAACTGGATTAATAAAGTATTATTATTATTATTATTTTAAATTTTTAATTCGAGTGGGGCCTGACAAGATCAAAAGCGCCTCCACAGTTCGGTCATGTTAATGAAACAACGAAACTCGCCAAGTTTTAAGAAGGGTAAAACCACATTTCTCCAAAATACAAGGAAAATATAAATAATCCATGTTCATCGTCTGTCAACCCTCATTTGGCGAAAGTAAACCGTTATTAATTAAGTGCCTTCATAATAATGAATAATTAACATCGTCATTTATCAACTGGAATTCATTTGTCTTTTCCTTTGGAAGCGGTTTATGTAGATTCCCGTACTTGAATGTTGAAAATTAGATCTGAGCTTGAATGAATTGGATTCCCGTCGGTCGTAATCAGATTTGTCTGAAACCAAAAAGTTTCATTCTGAAATGAGTGGCCAATAATCGTCACGTACTTTTCCCTTGTCGTTTAATTCTGTAGAATTAAGCTACACAGGCCTGTAGCTAGGGGGGGGGCAGGACGGGCGGCGCCCGTCCTGGAATAAGTTTTGCCCGACCTACGGTGATCGTAATGGGGGCAATTTTAACTGTCTTTTTAATATTTTGAAAGAGATTGGGTAAAAATTTTCTAAATTTTTCGGATTAAAAAGTTTTTTTTTTGGATTAAAATTTTTTTGTATTTCACCCCCCGCTCATCAAAAAATTTTTCGGACTTTATTACGGGCCCGTCCTGAAAAATTGTTTGCCCGCCCTGAAAGCACTTTCTAGCTACAGGCCTGAAGCTACATAAGGCCCCTTTTCTACTGTCAATGTCAAAAATATGTCTTGTTTAAATAAATAAGTGTCAAAAGTAGGCACACAGGGTGTTTCATAATTGAATGCTGATCCTAAAGGGTGATAATCCTTGGATGATTTTAAGAAAAATTCTTTATATGAACATAGGTCCGCAACCACATTATTTCTGAGATACAGGGTGTTGAAATTTAACAAAAAAAAATCAGCGTTTCCCCAATATCTCTAAAACGGTTTTTTTTTCAATTTTGGTACATGAAAAGTACGCATAAAAATAAATTTTTTGCAGGATAAATTTTTTTTTAAATTTTCATCAGTGGTGTCCATGTCAACATGCCCTGCAATATTTTTAATTAAAAAAAATGATACGCCACTTTTTTTAAATAAATATTATTTTCATATTTGCGGTTTATCTTGTCATAAAAATGGTCCCTTGAGTTCTTTTCGTCCGGTGGATGGTTTTCGATTTAAAAAACCGCTGCCCAAGGAATCACTACTTCCACATCCGCATTTTTTATCCAAGTCACTCACAACGAAAAAATTTTGTATGTGGAAATAATTGTTTATGGAACTTTAATAATATAATATTTGAAATCCTCTACCCCCAAAAACCCATAAAACGATACTCCACATCGGTATCGGGGTGGGGGTGGTGATAGGGGGTGGTAGTGGGGGTGGATGAAGTAAAAAAACGTTTAAGGTGTCTGGTTCTTGTACACCCACTAAATCACATTTTTTTTCATCCCCTTTAATAGTGGGGTGGGGGTGGTAATGGGGGGTCGCTAATGCCAAAATTTTTTTTCAGACCTTAGCTTCTCTTGTATATACTAAATACCAATTTTATGGACTCTTACCTGCTTGATTTACCTATTTTATCCAAATTTACCCCAATTTACCCCCCAACCCTTCGACGGAACAAGATGAAAATATAATCTAGTTCTAGATCTCGTTAAAGTACATATGTGTACCAAATTTCAAGTTAATATCTCAAACGGTTCCAGAGTAAACGTGCGCACAAAAAAAAGTTACAGACCGACAGACCGACAGACCGACAGACAGAAATTTTTTTTCGCTCAAACTTAAAATTTCGACGTTTCGTGACATTCTAAGCCTATTTGAACAATAAAAATTTTTAAAAATTTTTTTGTCGTTACTATACTTCCACTGGATGTGGAAGTAAAATAAAATGCAAATAACAGTTTGCCGTAGGAAAATTTAAAAAACCAAACTATTTTTTTATAAGCTTAATTTTTTTACTCTTACAGTTTTTTTATAAAAGAATACTTTCTGAGCAATTTCCAAAAACCCGATTTTTTTCAAAAAATTATGAAAATTTTCATTATTGAAAATGGGTACAGAATGAAAAATAATTATTTTAAAAATTTTTAAAAATTTCAGCATGTTAGTAATAACATGCATTAACAATATCTAGAAGGATTAAAAAAAAATTAAATTAATAAAAAATTAAAGCTATAAGCCTAAAAAAAATGGCGCCTAAATTCTTAAATGCGCTACTTTTTTGTTTGTAACTTTTTAGTTTTCAATATAAAAGGTCGTAATACGTCTCAATCGAAAGAAAATTTTAATACCTTTCATTTTTACAAAAATAAAAATGTTTCTCATAGTTGTAGATTTTAGTAATGTTAGATTATAACGTCATATATTTTTTCTGAACATTTTGGCGTCATTTTGAAAATGCCATATTTCCAAAACTAAACATCGGAGAGAAAAAAAAAGAAAAAAAACATTCGATTTGTTTTCGTAAAAGCTTTAATTTTGTACCCCTGCATTTTTATTAAAGTCCATATTTTTCGAGTAATTTAAAAAAAACGTATAGGAATACTGAATTTAGGAGGTGAAAATTGCAATTTTCAGTTCACAATATCTCGAAAAATATGCATTTTAACAAAAAAGTGTATAAAACCTTTCTTTCTTATAATTTGATTCTCTATCAGATTATGTGTATTTTTTATTTTTTTTTGCGACAACCCCTTCGGGGTGGGAACCACCCCTAAGCAAAAAGTAGGAAAAATGACAATATAGATTCTTATGTACATACTTTATAAAGCATGTTGAAGAAAAAAATTTGGAAATTCATTACATCGTTTTCGGGCTGGGATTTGAAAGCTTCACTTACTGTACTAATACCATCCTTCGGAGGGGATGTAAGGCAGGCAGTCCCTTGTCTATTAAATGTTAGGCAAGTAAAAGATCCCTATTTTTTTCAAGGGAAAAGGCAATATTTCCAGGTTGGGAGTAGCTCGTCTCCTGGCGTCGGCGATAGGACCTGGTAGCGGAAATAGGTCGACGTTAAATAAATACCTAGTTAAAAAAATTTAAAAAAAAAATAAAAATTTCTTGGTTGACCACCCTGTTATATGTAATGTATATGTAATGCCAAAAAAATTTTTGAGTCCTTAGCTTCTCTTATACAGTGTGTCCCACTTTTCACGGTAACACCTACGTAGCTCAGTTATTAGTCATCCAATTTCAACCAAATTTGGATTGGTATCAAAGACCATTACTATATCCTTTTTGAGTAAGACAAAACTTATTTCAGTAATTGGTGTGCATTTCTATTAAGAAAAAAAGGGTCGATTTTTCGAGAAATCATATCAGGCATTTTTTTGTTGAAAAACTAATGCAATATTATTGATCGGCATACTGTGGAACCTCTATATTCAGAATTTAACAAAATTTTGATTCTTGGTTTTCGAATTACGGCCCACTTAAAATTTCCTATTTTAAACATTAAATAATCAATAAGTGGTAACAAATCTTTTTTCGAAAGAAAGTCATTCTTTATTTTCTCTTTAAATTCATTTTTTCTACCACCCTATATCATCAATACCTTCAAATTAGGTAATCCTTATAGCCCGAATAATTTACAGGTCTGATTACCCAAAATTTTTCAATGAAAATTCGTGGCCTTCGAAATTTGAAAGTTTCGATAATATGGGAAAGTGGAAAAAGTGTATTTAAAGAGAAAATGAAGAATGACTTTTTTTCGAAAAAAATTTTGTTACCAATTTATTGATTATTTAATGTTTAAAATAAGTGATTTTAAGTGGATCATAATTCGAAAACCAAAAATCAAAATGTTGTTAAATTCTGGATATAGTGGTTCTACAGCATGCTGATCAATAATATTGCATTAGTTCTTCAACAAAGAAATGCCTAATATGATTTCTCGAAAAATCGACCCTTTTTTTCTTAATAAAAATGCACGCCACGCCGAAATAAGTTTTGTCATACTCAAAAAACAAATATTAAAGATCTTTGATAAAGATCCAAATTTGGTTGAAATTGGATGACCAATAACTGAGCTACGTAGGTGTTACCGTGAAAAGTGGGACACACTGTATACACTAAATAACAAATTATATGGACTCTTACTTGCTTGATCCCAGTAAGCACACACACGTGTATTTTACGTGTATCTAACATAATTTGGTTAAATACACGTTAGTTGAAGTTGATTATTACAGGTGTAATAATTGGTTGAGTATTCAAAAACACGTTTGTTAACGTTAAATTTACGTGAAATGTTGAAAGTACAGTTGAAACCGGCGATACTTGAGCGTTGATTTCACGTTGTTTCTAGTAAAAAAAATTACGTGTTATTCACGTGTGTGCTTACACCCCAAATCCTTCAACGGAATAATATCAAAATATAATCTGATTCCAGATCTCATTAAAATATATACATGTACCAAATCAATATCTTAAACGATTCCAGAGTAATCGTGAGCACAAAAAAAAAGTTACAGACAGAAGGACATACAGATTTTTTTTTGCTCAAATTTAAAATCTCGATGTTTCATGATATTCTAAGCCTATTTAAACAATAAAAATTTTACAATTTTTTTTGCGTTACTATAATTCCACTGGAAGTGGAAGTAATTAAATGGGCAGAACAATTTGTTTCTCCATCACGTTTCTAAGATACTTATTCTAAAAAATTATTGTGTGTTACGGGAAAGTAAGCTCTTCGACTAACGAAGGTAATTTACAGCAACAAGTTATAACGGCTATTAGTTCATAATGGAATTTTTTTCGAAGAAAACTCTCAAGGGAAATTCGTTTATTAGATCTAAGCCATGTAAACTGACGAGCGGTTTGAGAACCACTCCATTAAGTTTATTGGAGGAATAAGTTATTTTGTTTTCACTAGCGGATAACTTTGTTTCTTGAACTCTGGTAAATTAGTTAAATTAAAAACGCTTTTTAAAATTGATGCAAGAAAGGTTTTCGCAAACTTTTCTTATTCGCTTCTCCAAGGAAATGTATACTGCATTTGGTAAAAACAAGTCACTCACGCACAGACCAACCAAGGGCGACTTAAACAATATTGATACCTATAGGCAGATTTAGATCCTTAATGCTCTATCTAAATTGTTTGAAAAATTTGTTTGTCAGTGCCTTTTTATATATTTGCAGAATAATTCTACTGACCAATTTTCAGCACGGTTTTAGAAAGAACAGATCAGTCGAGTCAGCAACGTGTGAATTACTGAATTTCGCTTACATAGATCTAGATAAGGGCAGATATGTTGCCTCATTACTTCGACCTGTTTAGGACATTTGAATATGTGCGCCCAAATTTTTTAATAACGAGACTCAGTAGTTACAACTTACCAGGCAACCTAATTAGTTGGATCCAATCATGTCTTGAGGGACGAAATATGGTTATTGATATTAATAATAACAAGTCAGCTAGGCACGATGTTAAACTTGGTGTTCCACAAGGATCTGTACTAGGCCCATTTTACTTCCACATCCAGTGGAAGTATAGTAACGACAAAAATTTTTTAAAAATTTTTATTGTTCAAATAGGCTTAGAATGTCACGAAACATCGAGATTTTAAGTTTGAGCGAAAAAAAAATTCTGTCTGTCGGTCTGTCTGTCTGTAACTTTTTTTGTGCGCACGTTTACTCTGGAACCGTTTGAGGTATTGACTTGAAATTTGGTACACATATGTACTTTGACGAGGTCTAAAACCAGATTATATTTTCATCTTGTTTCGTCGAAGGGTTGGGGGGTAAATTGGGGTAAATTTGGGGAAAATAGGTAAATCAAGCAGGTAAGAGTCCATAAAATTGGTATTTAGTATATACAAGAGAAGCTAAGGTCTCAAAAAAAATTTGGCATTAGCCACCCCACATTACCACCCCCACCCCATTATTAAAGGGGATGAAAAAAATATGATTTAGTGTGTGTACAAGAACCAGATACCTCAAAACGTTTTTTTACTTCATCCACCCCCACTACCACCCCCTATCACCACCCTCACCCCGCTACCGATGTGGGGTATCGTTTTATGGGTTTTTGGGGTAGAGGATTTCAAATATTATATTATTAAAGTTCCATAAACAATTATTTCCACATACAAAATTTTTTCCTTGTGAGTGACTTGGATAAAAAATGTGGATGTGGAAGTAGTGATTCCTTGGGCAGCGGTTTTTTGTTATTTATCAACGACCTTCCGAACCATATCACTGGAGGCTTAGTTACAATGTTCGGTGATGATACGACTTTAACAGTATCAGCAGAAACACCACAACAGCTAGAAAATTTGATTGAAAATGCTATATGTGCATTTGATGTGAAAGAAACAACTTGTTTTGAATAGAACCAAAACCAAGTGTTTTAATTTCTTTAAAAGAAGGATCATTCCTACTAGTAAAACCGCTGCCCAAGGAATCACTACTTCCACATCCGGATTTTCTATCCAAGTCACACAACGAAAAAATTTTGTATCTGGAAATAATTGTTTATGGAACATTAATAATATAATATTTGAAATCCTCTACCCCAAAAACCCATAAAACGATACCCCACATCGGTAGTGGGGTGCGGGTGGTGACAGGGGGTGGCAGTGGGGGGTGGATGAAGTAAAAAAATAATTTGAGGTTTCTGGTTCTTGTACACACACTAAATCACATTTTTTTTCATCCCCTTTAATAATGGAGTGGGGGTGGTAATGGGGGTGGCCAATGCCAAAATTTTTTTTGAGACCTTAGCTTCTCTTGTATATACTAAATACCAATTTTATGGACTCTTACCTGCTTGATTTACCTATTTTCCCCAAATTTACCCCAATTTATCCCCCAACCCTTCGACGGAACAAGATGAAAATATAATCTAGTTCTAGATCTCGTTAAAGTACATATGTGTACCAAATTTTAAGTCAATATCTCAGACGGTTCCAGAGTAAACGTGCGCACAAAAAAAGTTACAGACCGACAGACCGGCAGACAGACCGACAGACAGAAATTTTTTTTCGCTCAAACTTGAAATCTCGACGTTTCATGTCATTCTAAGCCTATTTGAACAATAAAAATTTTTAAAAATTTTTTTGTCGTTACTATACTTCCACTGGATGTGGAAGTAAAATCCAGACCAGTGATATGAAATTCTTAAAATCAGTAATGTTTCTAGGTACTTGCTTTGATAATAAACTTACCTGGGATTCTCACGTGGACGGTGTTTGTAAAAAATTAAACAAGTTGTATTGTGCCATTTTACAAATGGAATATATCCTAACTGTTCCCGGGCTTCTAAACATATATTATACCATGGCTTACTCACATATTTCTCTAAATATAATTAACTGGAGATGTGCCACAGATTTTAAGAGAATTTTTGAAGCCCAAAAGAAACTATTAAGGCTGATTTTTAATATGCGGTGTAATGAAAGTTGTAGGCAGGTTTTTGTAAATAATAAAATTCTTACTGCCCCTTCAATCTATATATACAACTGTGTAATATTTGTTAAAAGGCAGTATCATTTATTTACCAGTAATTCTTGTTTCCATGAGCATAACAGAAGGCACAGTGAATTATTGAATATTCCTCATCATAATACAATTACTTACAAACATTCTGCAAATTACAATTGCATAAAATTATACAATAAATTACTTACCCATCAATTTGAAGTTTTGATATAAAAAATATATAAGTCATGTTGGTTAATGGATGTCTTTATAGCACCGAGAAATGTTTATCTGCACCTTTTGACTAGCAGTAATATATTAGTTTACTGATTGTTAATACATATATACATTTTATATTTGACTCGTCATGTTAACATTTAATGTATATTTTGTTATACACACTGTTTGTATTTTTATTGGTATAATTTTAAAATGTAATTTTTCATTGTTTGTCCTAGTTTATATTTGTTATATTTTATTTGTATTATGTGACTTTTTATTTCCATTCATTGTTGTATTACTATCTGGACATGTTCTATATCATGTAGATGATCCTTTGGATGAATAAAATTATTCTTATTCTTATTCTAATGTTTGATAAAAAAAAAACAAATTTCCGGACACCTAATAAGCTCCCGATAACTTACTAATGTTAATTTACAAGTAATATACTCATTGTAATGTACAGTAATTTACTAATGTAATTTACCTATGAGAAAAATAAATTACCAAGATTGGTAAATATACGAAAACGAAGCTATTCCTAAAACTTAATAAAAAGCTATTTTAGTAACGAACAGCAATACATTGTAACAAATTATGTAAGGAGCGGAGGATCCACAGTAACGTGTGGCGTACCACAAAGCACAGTTCTTGGCCCGGTACATTTCATAATTTATATAGACGATCTGTTTATAAATACTATTACTGTTGGCGTGAGTATCTTTGTTTATGTTGATGATACAATTTTCGCGTGACTAATGCCTGAAAAAAATTTGAGGCCTTTGGTTCTTGTATACACACTAAGTTACAATTTTATTTTTTTACCCCCTTTAATAATAGTGTGGGGGTGGTAATCACAATTTTATTTTTTACCTTCTTCAATAGTGGGGTGGGGAAATGGGGGTGGTGGAGTGGTTGGCTAATGATAAAAACATTTTTTGATGCCCTTGGTTCCTGTATACACACTAAATCACAATTTTATTTTTACCCCCTTTAATAATGGTGGGAGTAGCAATGGGGGTGGTAGAGTGGGTGGTTAATGCCAAAAAAATATTGAGGCCATTGATTCTTGTACACATTAAATTTACAATTTTATATTTTTACCGAAGACCTCAAAATAGTGTGGGGGTGGTAATGGGGGTGATGGTGGGGGTGGCTGGTGCAAAAAAAATGATAATTTGGCTTCTCGTACATATTCTAAATCCCAACTTTATGGGCTCCTACTTGCTTGCTTTACCTATTTACCCTTATTTAGCTCCATTACACCCTAACTTTTGAACGGAATAAGATCAAAATATAAATCTCGTTGTAATATACAGCTGTACCAAATTTCAAGTCGATATAATACACCGTTTCAGATTAATATTGTGCACAGAAAAAGTTACAGACAGAAATTTTTTGTTTTGCTCAAACTTAAAATCTCGACGTTTCGTCTAAGCCTATTTGAACAAAAAAAAAATAAAATTTTTTTAAGCGTTACTATACTTCCACTCCATTATACGTGGATGTGGAAGTAATGAACTCATAGATCTTTAGTAATTTCGTTAAATTTCAAACATGCGGGCTTTTAGAAACAGATTTTTGTTATTACTTCCACATCCAGTGGAAGTGTAGTAACGTCAAAAGAATGTATGAAAATTTGTATTGTCCAAATAGGCTTAGAATGTCATGAAACGAGATTTTAAGAGATTTTAAGTTTGAGCAAAAAAAAATTCTGTCTCTGCCGGTCTGTCGTTCTGTCTGTAACTTTTTTGTTCGCACGATTACCCTGGAACCGTTTAAGATATTGACTTGAAATTTGGTACACATATGTATTTTAACAAGACCTGGAACTAAATTATATTTTTACCTTATTCTGTTGAAGGGTTGGGGGGTAAATTGTGGTAAATGGGGATAAATAGGTAAATCGAGCAAGTAAGAGTCCATAAAATTGGTATTTAATGTATGTAAGAGAAGCTAAGGCCTCAAAAAAATTTTTGCCATTAGCTACACTAATTACCACCCGCCCCCATCCATTAATGAAGGGGATGAAAAACATAAAATTGTGATTTAGTGTGTGTACAAGAACCGAAGACCTCAAAATATTTTTTTTACTTCATCCACCTCCACTCTCACCCCCTACCCGCACCCCCACTGCCACTCCCACGATGTGGCATACGTTTTGTGGGTTTTTGTGGTAGATTTCAAATATTATATTATTAAAGTTCCCTAAACAAATTTTCTCATCGTGAGATTTGGATGGAAAATCTGTATATGGAAGTAGTGATTCCTTGGACAGCGGTTTTTTATTAGTTATCAATATTTTTTTAAAGTTTATAATAGTTTTCTTAAAGTTGTATATCTTTTTCGATATGCTAAAATATATAGGTACTTGATTGTACATTTTTATAAATGGTATTTTTGTAAAAATACCTTCCCAGAAAGCCTATCCTTATCAAATTGGTACAATTCCTGTTTGGCAGAATTTTACAAAAAATACTCGCAACTTGCGAAGCGCAGTACAATTTGATGGGATTCCTTACTTTGCGGAACTTTACTAGAAATATTAGTATTCCGCAATTTTGAGATTATGTAAAACAAAAGAATATCCAGACGGAACCTTGCAGAACATTTGATAGAGATGCACAACTTATTCTATCCACGAAAAAGTTTTTGCCATTTTTCTTATGCATACTTAGCAGATCATTTTTGATAACAGATAAATATATTTGGATGAGGATCAAACCCTAACGATAAGAACGATTAAATTAAGTTTGCGAAACAATCGAAATTTTGACAACTAAACCAGCATGTTATTATCAGAATGAAGAAAACATAAATACATAATGAGCGAACATCATAATTTACTTTGTTTACTGTATAACAAACATTAAGTCTAGCGAAACTCTAACCGCACCACGTAAAAGATGATGCCATTTTCAGGTTTATATGTCAGTTAAGTCAGTTTTGTTTTTTGTGTGGAACTACTTTCTCTCCGCGGAAGGAAAGATCATTGACCGTGAATCTACTATTCAAACCAGCCATATCATACAAACAAAGTGGTCAATGTTCATAAACCTACTAGACATTTTTACTTTCATTCTAGGCCTTTTCCATGGTCTGTAAATACGTTGACGTTCGAAGAAAAGAACTACTTCAAGTGGACTGCTGAATTGTTATTTGACGAGTTCAATAAAAATGTTAAAAGGTTAAGTATTAGAAATGCAATGTAATAATTGGGACAAACTTGAAAGAGTGTATTGCTTTTTTAGCTGTTTAATATAAAGAGTAGTGCAAAAACCAGTCTGCGAATAGTGGAACAGACGGTATAAAGTAATATTAATTAATTCTTGATGATTCTGTATATAATAGTCTATTATACAGGGTGATTCTTAACCTATTCGCAAAAACTTGTGAGATATTACAGAGATTACAGAGATAATCCAGTGAATATTGTTACATGTTTCTACCCCCAGAGACATCTGTGGGAAGTCCCTCAAAGTTCCATGTATAAGTAACAGAAAGCTAAGTTGATTGGTTAGTTTGGCAATCATCCCAAAGATGGCGCGCGGTGTCATAAATTAGAAAATTACAGATTAGTTGAGAATATTCTAGAGCTCTCATTTTTGGGTATATAAAGGTATGGAGACGCCTAGAGTAGACAGTAGAGTTCAATTAGCAGAGTAGTACAGTTCTGAAGATAGTTTAATACAGCTAGTGAGTTGAGAAACATTAATAGTAAGTAACTAGAGGTTTCAACTTGGGAATAATGGTATATGAAACGGATTTCGTTCGCTAATTTATAGGTGGTGGATTCCACTCCTTTTCAGGGGGTGGCAAGAAAAAATTAAAAACATTGGAGCTGATGAAATTTTAAAAAGGAAAGGCTCTATTCAACTTTTCATAAAAATTGATAGTCTTTAAGTTAGAACGACTTGAAAATTGAGATTTAAAAAAAAGATATTTCAAAACAACATTCGTCAAATAACTCCCATTTTAACTTTCCTCTCAGATTATTAGCCTTTTATTTAAACGCGAAAAACCGATTTTTCAACTTATCAGTATGACATCGTGGTTATGTATTTTCGCCGTGTCAAATTACAATTCGACTGAACTGTTATTAAATTAGTGTTTAGTGTTACCCTGGTGTCATAATTTCCAGATCCACGATACAGGGTATTTACACAATGGGTGTAAGCACGTAACAATATTTAAAAAATGGAAAATTCACATCAACTGTTCAGTTTTTCCGCCATTTCCAATGCACCTTTCAGCTCGCCGAATCCATTGCACCCCACACACACGGCCTAAACCTGGCTGTTGTCAGATTGCCGCAGCAGCAGCATGTATGCAAATTACCAACTCTTCCTGAGTGTTTACTTTTGTAACGTACACCATAGTTTTTCTGTATCCCCAGAAATAAAAATCAAGAGAGCTGAGTTCGGGCGAACGAGGGAGCCAAGCAATTGGACCACCTCAGCCTATCCACCTTTCCGGGACACGCATTATCCAAATGCTGCTGAAAATGTACTGAAGCACCATTATGAAAAAATCACATATGCTGTCAAACTTCGACAGCACCGGTAGAGTATCACGCAAAAATTGTAAATAAAGAGCACCAGTTAAGAGATTGTTCAGAATGAAAGGGCCAATAAGTACTCCTTTCACAATTCCAACCCACACATTTATTGAAAATCGATGCTGGCGATTTGTTCGCCGAGTGGCATGGGGATTTTCCAATGTCCAATAATATGCGTGTTCCGGAAATTATGATGAATACCGTTTCTTATGAGAATTTCCTCATCAGCAACTGAAATGTTCATGTTAAAGTTTGAGTTAAATTGATGCTGGTGTAACAACCACTCACAAAAGTTGACTCGAACCGGAAGATTCCTAGGTAGTAGAGTGGATTGTGATATACGAAATTTCGCTGCAATAGTCCTTTTCTTTCATTAACTCGCACTGGAACGATTTTAAAAGTCTTTTCTTAAATTAAAACTCTTTACCCACCGACTTATCATCACTTTTTTTTTCAATTAGTGTAAACATAAACGAGGAACTTTGTTTGTCTCTGGCTCTAGACAGAGCCGGCCTTTGGGGGGGGGGCACAAGCCTAATATAAGAGAGCTTAATATAATTTTTTTTTTCGAGTAAAATTTATGAGGACGAAAAGATTTTGTTTTTTTTGGATTTTTACACATGAAACCAGTTTCTGTGAATTTCTGCACAATGTTTTACAATATTTTTAATTACATCTATCTGTGTAATCTAATGCTGCAACGTGTATTAATTATTTTCGTCAACACATATGTCACACTAATTAGTGAAACCAGTTTTAATCAAATTTAATACAACATCAATTACTTACAATTTTATCGTATATCCAAGCATATAGAAAGTACAAGTGCAATACTTGAACAGTTTCGTTCTACATATAAAAGTTACATTGTAAAAATAAGATAAAAAATAAGATATCCGAATTCACGTTTTCCGTTTTCGATATAAATATTATTGCTTCTTCCTGTAATTTGACAATAACGGTTTATGTTAATAGGAAACTAGTCACGTTCACTTTCTTTAAAAATTGACCGAGATACAGCGCCTTGAATTTATAGTCTTTTTTCAACCATTTAACTAAATAACATTTCTTCATTCAATTTTAGAAGTTTAATCAAAGACAATGCGTCCCATGTCAAAAATTCTTCTATACAGGGTGTCCCACTAAAAACTCCCAGGCCGGATATCTTCTAGTTTGTAGAGCATAAGGTGGGATTCAGTTTTGATTATTATAATTTTTTTGAATATATCAGTATGTAGATGGCGTTGGGCCCCAAAGAAATATTTCAATGGGAGAAACTTTAAAATGCATTTCTAAGTAGATTATGTTCTATAAAAAAAAATCGTAAATCCGTGAATTCTAACCGTTTTCGAGATGAACATTTCATTTTTGGAAAAAATTGTTAAGAAAGGAAACTTAATTTCTTTGAATATTTTTTTAACTCACTCTGTACTTGAACTGTATTAATGTTTTCTTATAAAGGTTTTAATTAGCTTCAATTTATGTTATTAAAATAAGAAAAATTAAAAAATAAAAATTTTGCAATTTCCCTCGCAATTTCCTATTTAGTACATTTTAATATAAGTTTGTTTTTAAAAATATTTATTTCTTTTGTTTCTTGTTGCTGTTTTGTTACAGTGAATATTGTTTGTGATATGTATTTTACAAATAAAACATAAAATTATTATTTACATTCTTTTCAAAGTTATTTTAAAAAAAATCAGTTTGGCATCGGAAAGAGTGTTTTTAATTTCTTTCTCTAAAAGCAAAAAGAATTTCGAAAATAACGTAATAACATAAATTGAAGCTAATTAAAACCTTTATAAGAAAACATTAACGCAGTTTATGTACAGGGTGAGGTAAAAAAATATTCAAGGAAATTAAGTTTTCTTTCTTAACAATTAAAAAAAAAAAAATTTAAATCACTCTGTACACATGTTTAAATGCACCTTAAAAATATCTACAATTTGACGTGCCCAACATGGTCCTCGCTTAAAAAATAAGAAAGTTACAAGCCTGAGGAGTTTTAACTGGCGCACCCTATATACTGGCGATGACTCACCCCTGTAAAACTCATGAAGTATCCCACACCACTTTTTTCATTTTACATTAATTAAACAGATGTTGGTGATATAAATACCCAGAGAACTTAAAAACTTATTAAATCGCTATAGGGGGGAATTACGACGGTATATAAAAAATAGTAGACTGGTTATCATCAATATTTTTATTATTTTAAAATAAATGAAACAAAATAATAGAAAAATATGTATCAACGGATATTATTTAGGTATAAAACAATTCACTAAATGTTTTTTTTTACATTTCATCCAGTAGTTTTGTAAGTTTAAGAATCTTGCTTTCTGTTTCACAAAAATATACTAGATACAGAGTGACCCATTATTGAAAGCGGGGCACTCTCTAAAATTTTTTTATTTGTTGGCCGATTTAAACTATTTTTTTCTAAATGATATAGCTTCAATAACTTTACTGTGATGCCAAGCTTCACAATGAAATTTAAAATTTCAAGGCTTAGGTTTATCTCTCCCAAATTTGAGTCTCAGCTGCGGCAGATGGCAATGTCGCAGAGAGTGGTTGTTGCGTTGTTTTCTGTGTGCCCTGGGTAGTGGTAGCTTCACTTCGAAAAACGGTCGAATTATGAGCGAAAGCTAGTAGCAATTTAGTTTTGCGATATGTGTGAACTTTATTTTCTAACACAATAATAATATAATAAAAAAAGTGCTACTACCCTCCGCCGTGTATAAAAATCAAAAAAATATATTGAGAAATGAGCGAAAATCGCATTGAGAAATATTCTAAACAATATCATAAAGCCCCAATATGTTTACAGGCAGCGGAATAACCATCAGTGCCCGCTGTGGACACGAACAGGATGACTGAATTATTTCAGAAAAAGAAACATTATTCTTATATATAATTTCCTGACTGACTTTTTTGCACACCACAACACTTGCTTGTATATTTTAGTAAATATTATATTTTTTTAAAGCTACTGTATATTTGATGAACAACTACTTCATAGCCAATATTCTTCCTTCCTTTTCCCTTTTTTTGCCTTATTTTTATTGTAAAAATCTTCTATGCAACCATAATATATAACTTTTTCACCTTTCAATTTATCTAAAGGCTGAAATAAATTTACGTCTGGAAATAGTATATTATATTTCTTGTACTGTTCTTATTTATTTTTACTTTTTGTACTATTTTGTACCATCTTTTACTATTTTGTATTATTTAGCAGAGCTAATAAAGATATACTTTACTTTATATTACTAGGAGTAGAACGCACTCTTTTTTTGTGTTGAGTCCAGGATTTGCGGCTGAGGCGAAGCCGAAGCCGCAAACTGGGCGAAACACAAAAAAGGCGTTCTACTCCGTGTAATATATACTATTTTTTCTTCAAGCAAAATGCAAAAATTCATTTATTTATCATAAATGTGCAAATATTCAAACTACAGTCTTACATGTTGACACAATATGACAAGTGGCTAGTGGATAGCGCGCCACCGGTGGCTTTCGGTATTAACATTATGTTACTAGTAAAACAATACCCACTGCGGTGGCGCTTTCGGAACTAACATTATGTTACTAGTAAAACAATGTCCACTACGGTGGCGTTCGGTACTAACATTTTGTTACTAGTAAAACAATGTCCTACTTCTACTTCTGTTTTTGGTGACATAATTTAAACATTTTAATACGCTTGAAGAAAAAGATTTTTTTTGGTCTCTATCGGTGTAATCTTTAACAAAGATTCATTTAATATTTTTTCTTTATACAAAATTAAGCTGCATAAATGAAAAGTACAAGGTTAGATAAAAAATATTTATACTTGCCACTTTTCAAGTTGTTTCTTTCTCGCACCAAACAAAGTTAACTCCTTTTCCAATTGTAAAATATCCATATTTGCTAATTTTAGCTTTTAAAAACAGAAAATTAAATCGATTCACGGTCATGTTCACTAAACTGTAAACAGCTGATTGAAAAGGAGGGTGAGAGCAGAGAAAGGATACCAAACTTCGATTGAAGCGCCACTAACGGGAAATTTTAAACTATGATTATAGTTTAAAACTAAATGCGGTTCGATTCCACCGCATTTAGTTTCTTTTTTTGTTAAATTTGTTTAATATATGAGTATATAAATATAATTTCATTTTTTAACACTTTTGTATAAATATGTTTCTTAAAAAAGATGGCAAAAATGCTCCCGTGTTTGGATATCCGTGGGCAAACTGGACAAGATAACACATGGATATCGATTCTATTACATCCGTAGGATATAGATATTTTGTACACTTATAGGATACCGACATCCCGTCGAGATATCCGTAGGCAATCAGTTGCGGATATCCCTAGGATATCCATAATTTGGATCTTTACAGGATATTAATATTCAGTCAGCTCACCCCTGGGATGACCTAGGGATACGTCTATAGGATCCCAAATCTGGGTTAGCGGGACTATACTAGAATATCCTGAGGATATCGTGTGCTGTCTGGGTGGGCGGTAGGTAGGCAAAGTCCCACCGGGCCTAGGCCTACCAGGCCTCAGGCAAAGCACTGCTGAGGAACCCATAAGCAAAATTTTTCTAACGTTGTCTGTCCTTGCTTGTAGACAATTTTTTTTTCAAATTTCTCCCCCCCGCTCATCAATTTTTATTTTCAAGGAAAATAAATGAAATTTTCTCGGACCCTTTAAAGCCTCCCAGCACGCGCCTGCCTGGCCTCCGACATTGCCAGTCTGGCCTTGATGGAGCATATAAAATAACTACTTTCCACACAAAGCTAGCTGATTGTTCAAAGCTAAAAAGCTTGAGATAAAAACGCTTTTCATATTATTAGAGAAAAAAAAAATTCACTTCTTTCTGTTGCATTATTAAAAAGCGAGCACATACGTGTCCAATTAGAATTTTAGTGATTGCTCTCTAATTTGCATATAAAGTTTCCCGTCAATATTCTTCCAATGTGTAATGTGAAATTTATTCTTGTCCATAGAATTTAATTTTCAAGTGCATTCGTCTTTTTCTACCGAATATTACAATTTTATGTAAATGTGTCTGTAGCAGATTCGAAATTAATTCAGACTAAATCGAATTAACATATCAAAAACGTATTTTATACGTGAATCACAGACTGTCGTTTACTACTGCTCGATAAAATATAGAACTGTGAAGATTGCTATAATGTTGGTGAAACTTTATGTCAAATCGATCAGTAAGAGAGTCGGCTGATATTCTTATGAACAAAAAGAATAATATAATTGAAAGTGGTCCTATATAATATAGGGGTTTGCAAAACAGAATTCGGCAGGTCAAACGAGGCTCTACACTTGTCATAATAATAGCAGCAATACCGCAAAGACAATTTACCATGAACACAGAAATCAAATACAACCTTAGCTCTTCAACTCTTTATTATTAATTAGCTCAACAAATTTAATTAGACTTTGCATACGAAAATAAGTCATTGAACTGAATGTCTTTAGCAAGAAATCCTAAACAACTTAGAGATCCACGCCCTATTTACTTGCTTTCCGTTTCTCTAAAATGTACCAGCTATACCGGGTGATACAGCCTATATTTCCTTTATTTTTTAACTTATCCATTTGAAATTTGGGATGCATAAACTATCTGTAAAAATGGATTTTTGGACACAAAAAACGGTATTTATTTATTTATTTATTTATTTACATACAACTATCCAGTTAGAGGATAGGGAACAACACAACAACAATACGATGTTAAAAACTTGATACAAATTAAAACAAAAAGAAATGCAAAGTAGAAATACAAATAACATGACATAAAAAGACAAACATGTATAAAAAACAAATAAGGTGAATAACAAAAGAAATATAAAACAAAATTAACAGAATTACGATAAAAAAGTATTTTTTTATATGTACATTGCTAGAATTATATATATCAATGCTATCTTGCACTGTGGAATAATTACGGCACATCACGTACAAAGGAGAGTAATGCAATACAACATATATTAGTATTAGCCGTCTTTCTATAAAAAGTTATTTAATATTTCACTTGCATCATGAACAAAATTTACCATATTAAACAGGTACATTACAGAATGCATGCTACGACGAACCAATAAGGATTTATAGTTGTATGTTTTAAGTAACGAATCATGTGGGTAACCTATAGGAGGATACACTTTATTCTCTTTATATGACAAGAACTTTAAAAACCTTCGTTGTACTCTTTCTAATGCCTCGATATATTTTATGTAATTTGGACACCAATCAGTTCATCTGTAACTTTGAATGAAAATATTTTTTTGATGTTCTTATAGGATGAGATAATTTAAAGCACCAGTCAAAATTACTCCAGAATCGTTCGAAAGCTTCATCTATATCCATGTTATCATCTATATTAATATCTATTGACTCCTTATTGAATAATGTAATAAACTCATTGATTGTTTCGTTGTTTACTAAGCGCCTTTGTCGTTGGTGTACTGTTGAAGCACACTCTTTTTCAGAAGTTAGTGTTTCCCATTTAAAAAATAAGGCAAAGTGATCGGACATACCCAGATTCTGTACCTCCAAGCTACTATTTTCAATGTTGGTTACCAAGTAGTCGATAATCGTAGAAGTAATGACATTCTTAGAATTTATGGCGACCCTAGTGGGTTCGTTTACTAGACACTTAAGTTGGAATGAGCAAGGTATGCAAGATCACCTGATTGTACCCCATTAGACTTTTTTCGTTGGGGTTATATCAAGGGACAAATCTACAAAACTCCCGTTATGACCATCGAGAATCTAGAACTGAGAATAAGAAGAGCTTTTAATGGCATCACTCCACAAATGTTAAGGAATGTAATGAGTAACACAATTGTGCGAACAAGAAAATATATTGGTTGTGATGGGGGTCATTTTGAACAATATACGACTTAAATAAATATCCAATTGATAATTATTCATGTGGTGAAACCTAAAGAAGTTTTATAATAAATGAAACGTAGCCAAACTATCGTTTTTTCTCCGACTTAGGTACCCGTTTGTCTTTTTCCAACAATTGTGTGCTACACCGATGTTAATAATATTTATTTGTTTCAGATAACAATACTTCTAGCATGTACCTGCACAATTCTCTCTAAAAAGGAAGTTGTAGGAGCGGCGATCAAGGCACCATTAGATATCATTTCTTTAGACGACATAACGCCCGAAGAGAGGAAGGAGCTTGCCTATCTGCAGCACAAGCTGGGTCGACCGAAAAGGTATGGAAGTTGGTCCTGGAAAAAACTTTATTAAAATGACGTAATTCTGTCTTATATGTACAATATCCACATCTCCACAAGAACTATTCACATTCCATTTTTTTAAGGTCAGGTTCCGGTTCAGGATCGGGTGATATATTGGAGGCACTCAAGACCGCCATAGGGCAAGGAATCAAAAATAAAATAGGCCAACTTGCACAAGGGTCTGCTTCAGCTTCAGCTCGCTTGAGCAGTAGTAGTAGTGGTGGCAGCAGTGGCGGACACGGACACGGCTACAGCTACCACCCACCTCCTCCACACGAGGTACGTACGTCCATATAATGTCGACGTTATAACAATATACAGAAAGTAGATAATTTCATATTAAATAAAAAAGTGTCAATGACAACTTAAATAAATGATTTAAGTATTTTCAATATATATTTTTTTTTGCTTTAAAATTCTAGGAATCCTATCATGTAATTCACTACTTTGTCAGTATTAGCTAGAAGAGTAGTTGTTTTGATTGGCTCTCCAATAGTGAGTGTTTTAAATTGTTTGCTTAATGCCTAAATAATATTTTCTAATGGGAAATGATGTTCTGATACCTGAAAAGAACATTTTTTTTGTGTTCCTGTGTAATCAAAAACATAATAAAGTAATTATCTTTTCGATTAACTCGATGTAACGCAAATACGAAATAATGAATCAAAACTTTACCGTGTTAACAAAATATGTTAATATGAGGGTCAAATGTTAATAAACGTATAGTATGAATTATTTTCTGAGGCTGTATTGGTAAAATGTGAGAATTTGCAGACGTATAGCAATTAGTATATTTTATCTTTCGAAATAGGTATCAGTATATTGAGAAAGGATGGAGGTATTTTACTTCCACATCACGTGGAAGTATAGTAACGACAAAAAAATTTTTTTTAAATTTTATTGTTCAAATAGGCTTAGAATGTCATGAAACGTCGAGATATTAAGTTTGGGCAAACAAAATATTCTGTCTGTCTGTCGGTCTGTCTGTAACTTTTTTTGTGCGTACGTTTACTCTGGAACCGTTTGAGATATTGACTTGAAATTTGGTACACATATGTACTTTAACGAGATCTAGAACTAGATTATATTTTCATCTTGTTCCGTCGAAGGGTTGGGGGTAAATTGGGGTAAATTTGAGGTAAATAGGTAAATCAAGCAGGTAAGAGTCCATAAAATTGGTATTTGGTATATACAAGAGAAGCTAAGGTCTCAAAAAAAATTTTGACATTAGCCACTCCCATTACCACCCACGCCATTATTAAAGGGGATGAAAAAAACCAGAAACCTCAAAATATTTTTTTTCTTCATCCACCCCACTACCACCAACTTTAACATGCTGTCACCTCTAGCTCCACCGCGGGTGCGGCGACTGACGCTCATTTTGCTGATTATTGAATATTAATCAACTGATAAAAATGAAATTAATTCGGTATAAAATTCCTCGAAAAAATGCAGCGCTGCCTCCCGTACTATTACCCTGTATAAACGGCTTACTTAGTAGTTTTCTTATATATTTCCTTCTCCTAAGTATTCTGTTTATAATTAACCACTTTCTCTGAAACCCCGGTTTATACCACGCGCGGTAACACCAGAATACACATTAATTATGGTTGAATTAGTCTACTTGTAGTAATTTAGTTGTTTAGTCCGCAGTAACTCAGAGCGTGGAAAGATATTTTGTTAAATCGTGGTTACTCTGCGTCGTTCCACAACTGTCTTTGATTAAACGCTGTTATTTTATTGACGAATTATAATTTTAGCTAGGTATTTATTTTCTTATAATTATTATGCTGAGCCAGCGTTATCGTGAGAAGTACATAACTTACTTTTTATTATACCTGCATTATAGTCCTTGTTTAGACAACTAAAAAGCGCGCGAAAAAAGACAAGATTATAGTACAGGATCCGTACTAAGGTCGATCTTCACCGACCAGGTAACCGAATGAAATCTGTTTTTTTATGAAAAAAAATATGCTAACAAAAGTAACGGTGATGGGTTGCTTAACGAAATATGTTCAAGGCTATATTTAATTGAAAATTCAATAATTTTTTTTCCATACCTTCACCGATCTTCTAACCAAAAAAATTTAACACTAATCGAAAGTAAGAAACCTATTGAATATGTAAACATAGGGTTGCTTACATTTTTCCGTTCAAGGCTGTATGGTTGCTAGGTTTAAATAGGTGAATCGAAAGTGGTACCTTCACTGACCTGGTAACCAAATAAATTATATATCAAAATAAAGATAATTTTATTGCGAAACGATAAGTATAAGTAAAATTAAAAAATAAATAAATAAAAAAAAACAAAAAAAAAGCCTTGAACATATTTCGTTACTTTTGTTAGCATTTTTTTTTCATAAAAAATAGATTTCATTCGGTTACCTGATCGGTGAAGGTCGACCTTAGTACGTATCTTTATTAGACTATTAAAACACTCCGTATTTTAATCATTGAAGACAATTTTAATAAGTTCAAATTATCAAAATGTTAAATCAATAACAAACGTAACCATTTCAAGAAAATGTTAAGTGTACATTTATGATTGTTTGATATTTGAGAACCACCTGCGGTGTCTAGGTCCGAATTTTCAATGGCTATATGAACATATAAAGCATTCACTGATGATGATGTTGATGAATTCGAAATTTTGATTTTGTTCACTGTAAACTTCTAAATGTAACCAAAAGCAACCGTGGAGTATTTACAACCTACTTCACGTTTAAGGTCATCCACTTCATGCCTTCATTATCCCTAACTGTTGCAGGGGTTCGCCTGCAGAGGTTAGCCGATGTATTTATCTGCATCTGCCAGAATCATTAATGCCAATGACTTGTTTGATGCACTTTTCATTGGTATAATTTAGAAACACCATCTGTAGTAACATTTTTCGGACGTAATGAAAGGAACTTGTTAAATTTCTGAACATATTCAATGTTTGGATCGTTAACAACTGTTGACTTTCGACCCTCGTGGTGTCATTCATGCGTAAATTGGACATTTCCACCACTTACAAGAACAAAAAACACGACAAATAGCTACAGCTTTCAAAAATAAGAAAGTATTATCTGGGGCATGAATGAAACTTACGTAGATCTTTTTCTGTAAAGACTTTCATAAATGGATGCAATTTCTGGTAAGATGCAAAATCTTTTCCACGTTTTGTTCTCAGTATTGCTTTTACACCGAAATGTGAAAGATTTAAATTTCTTGGAAATTTGGATCATATAGTAACACTCTGAGTCTCTTTCTTCTCCCTCCAAAACACTAACTATATTCTAACTATATTCTTATAAAAAGAATCTTTGGATTTGCAGGAATTAGTTT
Organism: Rutpela maculata; assembly: GCA_936432065.2. NCBI lineage: Eukaryota > Metazoa > Arthropoda > Insecta > Coleoptera > Cerambycidae > Rutpela > Rutpela maculata. The sequence goes on from OW386293.2 coordinate 127,804,873, forward strand.
TAACTCAGCCTCCGCGGCTAAATTTTCGATTTCAAATGAAACGTTTTTATTATTCCCAACCATTTTCAACTATGAAAATTAGTAATTAAATGAACTGTGAAATATTTTTGTTTGCGTTACTATATCCACATCCAGTGGAAGTATAGTAACGCAAAAAAAAAATTAAAATATTTATTGTTCAAATAGGCTCAGAATGTCTTGAAACGTCGAGATTTTAAGTTTGAGCAAAAAAAATTCTGTCTGTCAGTCTGTCTGTCTGCAACTTTTTTGTGCGCACGTTTACTCTTGAACCGTTTAAGATATTGACTTGAAATTTGGTATTTGATTTAAGTTCGTCAACAAAAGTATTGACTTCCATTTTAGTTGACTGTAGCTTATTTTCAATAGCTGCATGCGGAAGAAACTTACTGAATACACCAAAGATATTTTCTTGATATATTTCTGCGAAAAAAGTAAGTTACTGTAGTCGTCATCTACGTGATCTAGTTATGATAAAAACACTGGTTATCGAACAGAATATTGATAGTGGAAGGTTTTCGGAGGTAAAGGTTTTGGGAAAAGGCAAATCAGGCTCTTATAGGCCCAAAAAATGTAAATGTTTTCAAGAGGATATATGTATAAATTTTCGTCTAAAAAATGGTAAAAATAATTCAAAACCTACTAACAGATTAAGAGTTGAAAAATTTGAAGGAAACACTGATTCGATTTGAATTCAAATGAGTATTTACGTCTTTTCTTTCATGACAGTAACTGTATTATAACAATATTGATATCTTAATCTGGTCATGCTAATATACTACTTAGGTAAACACTTTAAAACACTCGTTATTTGAGAATCAATCAAAACAACTACTCTTCTAGTTAATACTGGCGAAGTATTGAATTACATGATAGGATTCCTAGCAATTTAAGGCAAAGAATATATTGAAAATACTTAAATCATTTATTGAAATTCAGTCATCCTATCATGTAACTACTAACTACTTCGTGGGGGAAATATTTCTCATGCCGCATTTAAAGAATAAGGAAACTAATTTGAAATATTTTTTTATTATTACTATTAGGGGGGTCGATATCTCCGTCATTAGCACGTCCAGCTTACAATCTGAGCGTACCTAGCAAAGTAAGTTCGAGCCCCACATAGCGAAAATTTGTGATTTGTTAAATTGTAAATCACAAAATTTCAATTCGTTGTATTTCAGTTAGTAACGAAAATATTTTCATAAACTTCAAAACACAGTGTTGTGTTTTTATGAAAAGTAAAATGCATATGACAAAAAAAATAATTTTAAACAGGAGTCCCTAAACCTGGGGGGAGGTTATCGAATTTTGAAAATTTTTTTCGCAAACTGCTTTTTCAAAATTTTTTAGGGGTTGTTAGAGAAGTGCTTCTCGAGATGTTATTTCCCACATTTCGTATGCGCCACAGACGAGAAAAAAATTATTGAAATTTCTAGATCCGCGCTTGATCTTCTTTATTGCAATGTTCGTGGCGTTACCATATTTAACATTTTTGCGAAATAAAGTCAAATAAAACGTTAAATATTCGAATTTATCTATACTTCATTTTTCCTTTACATTTTGAGACGCGGAAAAATCTGGCTCATAAGACGATTGTAAAAGGCATTTCTGGACTTTGTGTGATTCACCGTTCCTTTTCTAATACATTGCACTCACCGCACTAATAATACCTATTCCCCGACCATGCTATGAAAATAACTCTCTATTAATAAAATACTTATAATACATCTTTTTTCCAGAGCCACGACCACAAGTCCCTCGACTTCTGGTCCTTAAAGAAATCGATCCTCAACACGCTGCTGCAGGCCGTCAAAGCCATAAAAGGTGGCGTGATTGCGGTAAAGGGGCAACTCATAAAAGGAGGGGGACATTTAATATCCGCCAAGGGGAAACTAATAAGTGCCAAAGGTGAGGCCATTACCCATCTCGGGAAGAACATCGCCTCTTCTGCCATCCTCGTACCGTATCACGGACACTCCTCCTCTGGACATGCAGGTAATTTATGTTTTATTAGGGATGTAGAGAAGTTTTGAAAATTAATGATTTACGTGACTCATTACACGAGGGGTCATGAGAGTCTTTTTAGCTTTGTCACATTGCGAAGGGAGCCAAATAGAGCCGTTTGCAAATATCTCGTCTTAATTTACATGTTATTAGGGAAGATAGAGTTATAGTTCATAAAATAACACTTGTTTAGACGTGGAGTAACCGTAAAACTAAGTATTGCAGCGTAAACTATAATAGCACGGGAGCCAGCGAAACTTTTGTTTGAAAGATTTAGAGCAGCGATTTCGTAAGTCTAACGTGTCCTTTTTTTTTTTTGGCGTAGAACCAGGTCAAACATGTCAGGTTCCTTTGAGTATATGAAATCATATTTTACATTTTTTTGTGGTCTCGAACTTTTTAAATCAATAAAAAGTGAAAAAAATGTATTTTTAAAGAAAATTGTTTTTTTTTGTTTCCACCGCCATATCTTTAGAACTATTAAAGGTACCGAAATTTGTTTTGTATCAAATTAAAGGTCACACTGTAGCGCTTTTACCAATATAAACGGTTTGGGTACAATTCGCACTTTCATTTCTCTAAAAATCAGATAAACTAAAAATATATATTTTATGTATTGAAATCTTCACCAATCGATAAACTTTTTTATTTTTGAAAATATTTACATACATGCAGCGAAGAAAATAAAGCCTAATAATCACAAAAGTTTTTGAAACAATATATTTTTTCCTAAAGTGTACCGTTTGGCAACAGCGATTTTTTTATCAGCGCTAAATGCGAAATTGGGACGCAATTAATACACCTCGCATGCTAGTATAGTAACTAGAGGTTTTAACTTCGGAATAATGTCATATTGAACGGATTTCGTTCATTTTTGGCAGTATAATAGTAAATGCTTCACAGAAAAGTTTCTATATTGGCGGAGGCTTGCTAATTTATAGGGGGTGGATGCCACCCCCTCTCAGGGTGTGGCACTTAAAATATATGTATTTATTGGAGCTGAAGTAGAATCAAATTTTAAGAAGAAAAGGTTCTATGCAATTTTTCACATAAATTGATAGTTTTTAAGTTATAACGACTTCAAAATTGCGATTTTAGCTTAAAAAAAAGGTATTTCCAATCCGTTCAATATGACATTTTTCCGAAGTTTTGCATATTTTTTACCACTAGGTACTGTAGTATGCAGGGTTGGTCAGATTAGTCGCGTAGAAGTGACGGTTGTAGAAAATCATTAAGTATTCATTGTTCAGATAAAAATTGTGACAATGGAAAATGTGCTTGTTTTAAGGAAGGCCTAAAATGTTGCAACGAGTGCAAATGTCGTTCCTGTAACAACATTATTAAAGATTTCGAGGCAGATATGAACGAATTAGAATGCTAGGCCTACATAAACTACATACTACATATTTATCTATCCAAATAGAAAATTTATTTCAAAAATAAAACTCATTTTATGCGTACGTTTTTACTTTCATTCATTTAAAAATATCTAAGAAACTTACTAATTAGATGGGTAGTTAGTAACACTGATTGATATTTCTAGATTAGGTATTTATATCTACCTACCCGTCTTTTTATTATTAAAAGGAGACTATTTAATATTTTTTGTACAATTTCTTAATATTAACAACATATGATCAATGCTACTGTACAATATATGAAATATTGAACAATAATATTGATCCCCTAGATCTTTTGATCACTACTGGTTTTGTACCTATTGATATAAGTTAAACTACTACATACACCCCGACCGGAACCGTCAGATCGTTGCAGTCGGCAGGCTTGCTACAGCCGAGCGCGCAAGAATATGACTTTGGCCCTTTAAAAAAAATCGCTGACTCAATACTATCAACGGGACTTGAAAAATTTTTATCCTAAAAACTTTTTTCAACTATTGGCTTCAATTTGTTCTCAGCATGTATATACAAATTTTCATAAATAAATTTTTTTCTCGATTGCCTAAAATTACGCTACTGAAAATAACAAGTTTGAGTTTCCTATTATTTTACCAACTTAAAAAAAAATAATAAATCGGGTTCACGTGGGACGTTGTTCGAAGCGCTATTGTGTGTACTTTAACCTAAAAAAAAAAATAGCTTGAGAGCACAAATATTTTCAGATAGCGATGGAGACGTTAAAAAACATATTTCATTAAAAATCTATTTTTTTGAGTTTTTCCGAAATAAAAAAGTTCTCGACCACCAAAAAATGTCGTAAAAAATGATTTCGTGTACACGATTATCTTACTAAAGAATCCCATTAAGTCTGGTTTGGTTCTACGCCGTTTTTTTTTCTCGAAAACTAAGCGACTTTACTTCCAGATTTTACTCTACTAATTGCTTAAAATTAATTTCTTATTTTTGTGTTATATTTAGGCTCTTTTCACAACACGCCGTCCTGCACACAGATTTTCGGGAATGCTGTAACGTTGTAGAAATTTTTTTAATAATTTCTTTCTACAAGCCCCAGAGAACATAGTCAAGCAAATCCAGAAGCTAGGTAATAATGTGCATATCCCTGCTCTAGCTAATTTTTCTCAGTGGTTGTTCTTAAAACCGTTTACTGCTGATGAAATGTTACATTTATTGACAAACAAATTCAAGACCAAAAAATCCTGATGTCTGATGATATTCCCTGTTTTCTGATAAAAAAAGTTTTAAATTTTATCCTTTGACCACTCACTTATATAATCAATTTATCATTCGAATCAGGGACATTTCCAAATAGTTTGAAAACTGGAAAAGTGGAACCCATTGTTAAGAAGAAGGATAGAGACATTTTGGAAAATTATAAGCCTGCAACTGTGCCTTTTGCCTTTTGATCTCTCTAAAATAATTAAATACTGTTGCTTGGATAGATTATTAAATTTCTTAGAGACTTACAAAATAATTATAGGAAATCAACATGGCTTTACTAGTGGCATGTCAACCAACACGGCTATACATTCATTTTTATATAAAATACTAGCTGACGTTGTTTTGCCATATAAATTATAAATTTTTGTCCAAAAAATAAAAAGAAAATTTCTGGATAGGGCCACCCTTATCACCTAGGGGTATAAAAGATAGCCTACGACCTATTCTCAGACCTACCAAATATACACCAAAAATTTCATAAAAATCGGTCAAGCCGTTTCGGAGGAGTTCGATAACAAACACTGTGACACGAGATTTTTATATATTAGATTAGAATTTGTCCCTGTTGAGATATTTTGCGATCGAAGCAGGGCATTCGACTGGGTTAATCATTTACTAAAATGTAAACTGTTTGCCTATGGAATAAGTTTTACATTTCTGGAAGGACGACATAAAACGCAAAATTCAGTTTGCAGACTTGATTCGGAATATTTAGAACTAAATATGGGTGTTCCACAGGGTTTCCTATTGGGCCCCGTTTTGTTTTTATTATATATTAATGATATGGACTCTCTGGCGTCATTTTACAATGTATGCAGATGATATATCTATTATAATATCTAATCCTAGGGACAATCTTTTGGAACAATTTATTAACTAATTTGAACAATTGGTTTTTTCAAAATTCTCTATATATCAGTGCAGAAAAAACTCACCTAATTATATTTCAGGCCGGGCAAAAGAAATGTAATCGTTTAAATATTGATATAAATGGTACCAAAATCGATAAAGAGGAAAGTATAAAGTTTTTAGGCATCTACTTGGATGAAACCCTAAACTAAAAACATCATTGTGAAGTTCTGATATCTAAAATATCATCAATAACTTATTTGTTCAGAAATATCAGATCGTTTCTAAATGAAGAACAGTTAATTAATTTATATTATGACCAAATTGATACACGCTTGAGGTATGGTGTCTGTTTCTGGGGACAATCCACCTTAGCAGCAAATGCTTTTATTGCGCAAAAACGTATTTTGTGATGTATCTCAGGGCGTACCGGTCACTCACACTTGTAAGTATTTTTAAAGAATTTGGAATTTTTAGCTTGTCATGTATATTTTCGAAATTTGTATGTATGTTTTTAGAAATAGGAATAAGTTTGTTTTAAACAGTGAATACCACAATGTCGATACCAGACAGAAAAATGAGTTCCATATGCCTTATGCCAGACTTAAAATTCCTTGTGAATCTCCCAGTTCAATGGGACCTAAGATGTACAACCGCTTACCGAGTGAAATAAAGTTTAGCGAGACAATGTATGCATTTAGAGGGAAATTAAAAACGTTTTTATTAGATAAGTGTTACTATTCAGTAGCAGAATTCTTCAAAAAATAAAAAAGATAACTTGTAGATAATTTAATTCTCTACAACTTTAACATTGACCTCACGGACATTCGAAATAGGACGCGAGATATTTGCACAAAACTTTGACCGACTTTAATGTGAATATCAGTCGATATTCCGTTGAAGCAACGTCGAGCGCGGTTAGTACTTGGATGGGCTCCCATCTTGGGAAATACAGCGTTCTCGTCCCACCTTCTAGAGGCTTGTATATCAGTGTATACTCGGAAGTTACGTAATTTCAGACGAGGATTACGTAGTGGATATACCATCCTTCGGAGGGGATGTAAAGCAGGCGGTACCTTGTCTATTAAATGTTAGGCAAGTAAAAGATCCCTACTCTTCTTAAGGGAAGAGGTTCGGCAAAATTTCCAGGTTGGGGGTAGCTCGTCTCCTGGCGTCGGTGATAGGCCGTGGTAGCGGAAATAGGCCGACGTTAAATAGTTAAAAAAAAAAAAAAAAAAAAAAAAAAAAAAAAACTTTGACCTTCAATATCTTGGGTAGCCATGTTGTGATTTTTGTGGATTTGGACTAATTTTCTCCAGATTTCCTCCTTTTTTTGGCAAATTTCCCTGCATTATAACTGGGCTGCGAGATACAAAAGCGTACAGCCCCTAAGTTCCTGGATTCGTCCCTGGATATCAGAAAGTGAAAAACAAATATTATCGCATACTTTGGTTAATATGAAATTTATCGACCAAATTATAACAGATGAACGATCACCTACAAAAATCAACTAAAAACTCTATCCCGGGAACAAAATGAGTATTTTGCGTTGCCCATTCAATTATGCAAATGATATTCCAGCTAGGAAATTTAATTTTTTATTGCGGAGAATAAACCAAATAAAACTTTATTATGAGCAGTTAACTGGAATTGATTTGCCGGATATAACTTATGCCCGCATAATTTACCTAATATTTTCCCATTGAAAATACGCCAGGTGGACAAAAAAACATATTTCATGATGATGGATACAAGAAAAGGCAACTGCGTGTGTGGAACGTAAAAAAATGTGGCGCACCTTTAAGTATAGGCAAACTAGATAAAAATTCTCTTCAACAATTCAATTTCTTTTTTTTTTTTGAGTCCCTAGCTGCACACGTTGGCATCGTCTTTTATTTTAAAAGTTCACAGTAAATCAAAAAATATTAAGAGGCCTCCCTTAAAGTAAATTAAATTTCCTTTGCTTTTACATTTTCTTGGTTGCTGTACCATAAAAGCGGACGGAGATACAGCCATTTAAAAATGTATCTCCTTTGGGCGAAATCATAGTTTTTGGAGTTTTACTGGGAAAATATGCATTAAATAAAAAACAAAATAATTCGGCAACGCTCAATCCTACGAGAAAAATATTCAAGACAAAGTTGAAGTAGATAAAATTTCCTACATTCTTGTATATCATTTTTATTCTATGTCTAATGTTTAAAGAGAAACAGCGTCAGAAAGATGGATTTAAGAAAACATTTTTTTTTATTATATAATGTACGTTTACAACATAACATATTTTATATTATTTATATTATTATAACAAGGATCTACTTGTATTAAAACTAAGAAAATATGAAATTGACGGGATAGTACTACAGTGGCTTACATCATACCTCGAAAATAGAAAACAAATTATTACATTTAATGACAGTTATTTAGAAGAATTGGCTATAAAAATGGAATACCTCAGGGTCGGTACTTGCTCCTACTCTTTTTATTATTACTTCCACGTCCAGTGGAAGTATAGTAACGACAAACATTTTTTTAAAAATTTGTATTGTCCAAATAGGCTTAAAATGTCATGAAACGTCGAGATTTTAAGTTTGAGCGAAAAAAAATTTCTGTCTGTCTGTCTGTCGGTCTGTCTGTAACTTTTTTTTGTGCGCACGTTTACTCTGGAACCGTTTAAGATATTGACTTGAAATTTGGTACACATATGTACTTTAACGAAATCTAGAACTAAATTATATTTTTATCTTGTTCCGTCGCAGGGTTGGGGGGTAAATTGGGGTAAATTTGGGGTAAATGGGTAAATCAAGCAGGTAAGAGTCCATGAAATTGCTATTTAGTATATACAAGAGAAGCTGAGGTCTCAAAAAAATTTTTGGCATTAGCCACCCCCATTACCACCTCCACCTCCTTATTAAAGGGGATGAAAAAAAAATGTGATTTAGTACATGTACAGGAACCAGAAACCTCAAAATATTTTTTTACTTCATCCACCCCCCACTACCACCCCCCTATCACCACCCCCACCCCACTACCGATGTGGGGTATCGTTTTATGGGTTTTTGGGGTAGAGGATTTCAAATATTATATTATTAAAGTTCCATAAACAATTATTTTCACATACAAAGTTTTTTCGTTGTGAGTGACTTGGATAGAGAATCTGGATGTGGAAGTAGTGATTCCTTGGGCAGCGGTTTTTTTATTTAATCTAACATTTTTTAATGATCTTATTGGTATATACAAATTTCAAATTATAAAACTTTATGACCTGACCATGGGCTACAATATTTTAAATTCCTTACAAAATCCTTACACATATTTAATCCTTGCACAATTGCTTAGAACAATTAGAAATACTTAAAAATTTAAGTAATAGGGGGATGTTCGTAAAAAAAATTAAATCTTGTTTAAACACAAAACATCCAAATTAGTCTTAAAATTACATGTATAAAATTTAAGAAAATTCTAAAAAAGCGTTCTGTTGAAAAAATACATGCGAATATACCGTAATTATTTAAATCCGTTGAACGCCCTCTGACGTCACTTGCTCTATCGAGAGTACGGCGCCAGTGCTTGCGCTATGCAAACGGTAGGACGCTGGCATTTCTATGAGAGAGATGTGTCATTATTTTACATTTAACTATAGCGAAACTTACGGCCAAAAGCAAGCAGAGCAGTATGGCTTACGTGGGCATCAGGTAGATAAGTGACGTGACACGCTAGCCTCGCGTAAGGTACGTTTTCTAGTCTCGCTAAATTCGGCATTTTTATTCTGCGTTTATTTAATTGGATTTTAATTTTTAAGAGTTTCTGTGTTGGTTATATCTTTACAGACCATTAAAATTTTCGAATTTCGTCATAATTGAAAATTAAGAAAAAAGAAACAAAGAAACACGAGCAACGGTCTATCAAAAAACATAGAATGAAACTTGAAATTTACTCCACCGTGGCCGTAAGAAAATGTATATACAATATCGGAAATTGTACGTATTGGGTTGACAATAAGAGCAAGCGAGAGCGCGGCAAGCCAGAGCGAAGCATGCAATCGTGTACATACATGCCTCTTGATGGGTGTGTCCACTCTTTACTGCTAGAGTACTGGTAGACGTCTTTATCGTGGGCGGTCGGTTAATAGCGCAATGCCAAACGAAGAATTTTCTGAATCTGTATAACAAGAAAAATCACTGAAATTTGAAATAGTTTCCCTATATATTCTCATTGTGATGCAGAAAAACGTTAAAAGTAATAAAATGTAATTTTTTCATTGATAATTTACAAATAATAAAAATGCAGTTTGAAAATTTCTTGAATAAAACATTATTTTTCCACCGCTGTATTTCGTTACTACGAAGGCGTAGAAGGGCCACTGAAATATTTTTTTTTATTCCGAGTTTAACCTCGGAATTCTGACTTTAAACTCGGAATTCCGACTTTAATCTCGGAATTCCGACTTTAAACTCGGAATTCCTACTATAACCTCGGAATTCTGACTTTAATCTTAAAGTTCGTAGATTAGAGATAGATTGTAAATATAGAGTAAATAGGACAAACAGTTTGTGATATAAATATTATATTTTATATATTATTGAAAAGCTTTTTTTACGGCCTTTCAGATGATGTAAAAATATACGGGATGTTAAATTACATAAAACCCAAGTAAAGCTCATATCTCCAAAATGAGATGTTCAGTAATTTTTCTGACAAGATTTTTGGAAAATATACGTGATTTTCTACTTTAACTTTTATTTATAAACTTCTTCACCCAACTTCAAAAACAATGAAGTTAAATGGAGTTTTAATGTTAGCGAGACCACCCTGTACTTTCCCAAACAGTTTTTCAAATAAAAATCTGAATAACCGCGTATACACAGACGGATTACCAGGATACAGTGATTAAAAAAATAAATTAACAATAAAAACAAAATAAATTTCTTTGAATTGCTAAACGGTAAATTATGTTTCCTTATATGGATTTTGATATTTATTTTAAAAAAGTTTAAAACTGGAGTTAGTTATAGAAAATCTGATTCTCATCTACATCTTTATATTAACCAAGTTTCGTCTAGGAGGTAATAGAAACTAAATACCGAAAATAAACTTATTTTCAGTGCCATTTTGTTAGTATGGAGGTGGGGGCGATAATGTAATCGCCAGAAATAAATTATTTTATTGTTATTGATGTGTTCAAGAACCGCTTCCTGGAAAAAAAAATTCCTAGAACTTTAATAACATAATATTTAAAATCGTCTACCCCAAAAACCAATAAAACGATATGCCACGTTTGTAGTAGAGAAGTGGTTGGTGATGGTATTGGCTTCAGATAGTGGCTTCATCGCTACATGAACGTTTTTCAAATGAAATCATAAATACGACTTTAATCTCGGAATTCTGAGATTAAAGTCGGAATTCCAAGTTTAAAGTCGGAATTCCGAGTTTAAAGTCAGAATTCCGAGTTTAAAGTCGGAATTCCGAGATTAAAGTCGGAATTCCGCGTTTAAAGTCAGAATTGCGAGATTAAACTCGGAATTAAAAAAAAATATATTTCAGTGGCCCTTCTACGCCTTCGTACGTTACATATTAGACTTACGATTTTTTTTTCACTTTACTTACTAATTAATAATGAATTGGACCTTTTTCAATTCTTATTTGCTAAGAACTCAAAATTTAATTTACAAAATAATAAATAAACCAATTATAGATAAAAGTTTACATTTGACAAAAAGTGTACATAATAATATACTATATATTTTTTTTTCTAAAATATTGCATGTCACATGAAACAATAATCGAGTAATAACTGCTATTGTTTTATATAACTTTATCAGTAATTAAAGTCAATTATACTCTCTATTACTTTGTGATGTATTGTAATGAAACCACTGAAAGATGTGCTTATACTCTTACGTATATTCAATGCAAATTTTATTACCCACGTTAACTTATTAATACATACTTAATTAAAAGTAAGTGTAGATTTATTATAATGTGTATTTAAAAATATACTGTACTTATAATAAACGTTGTGTACTGTTTTAATAACAATTGTGCTAATTGAAAGATGGTAAAGTAAATGAGGTCCCCAAAAGAAATTATATACTTAGTACAGGAAAACTTTACTTTAACTCGAAAAAAAAAAATGTGTAAACTTTGGTTATAGGTTCAAAATAGGCACGAAACAAAAAAGTTTAGGAGTTTTACGGATCCGCGGGAACCTAAAGAGGGTGAAAAGGGGTAGTTTTAATTACAAAATTGATTGTTCTTTATTTTCTCGGGAAATATGGCACTTCCAAAAAAATAGTTCAAATAAAGTTGTTTCTGACCAAATTATATTTAATTTGGTGTTTTTAAATTTAATTTTATGGCAATAATGAACCGAAATACTAGAGGTTTTAACTTCGGAATAATGTCATATGAATTAGATCTCGTTCATTTTTGGCAGCTTAATAGTAAATGCATAAAAAAAGAAGTTTCTATATTTTGCGAGGGTTTGCTAATTTATAGGAGGTGGATGCCACCCCTTTTCAGGGGGTGGCACCTAAGAAAAACACAAAACATTGGAGCTGAGAGAGAATTAAATTTTAAGAAGAAAAGTTTCTATGCAACTTTTCATATAACTTGATAGATTTAAGGTAATTTAATAAGAACTACTAGAAAATTTGGGATTTTAGCTTGAACAATTGGTATTTCAAATACATTTTTATCAAATAACTCGAAAGGTATTACATTGAGCAAAAACATCCTAGAGACAAATAAGAAAGCTACTAAATTATAATAATAATAATAATAAATGACTTTATTTAGAAAAATTGAACATTACAATTATTTCCAAATGGGCGAAGTCTAGCCTAAGCTACTCAACTCAACCCTTACAATACATCATAATACATACAAGGTAACACTGAAAATTACAAAACATGTATAAGATAAAAAAAAATATAAACAAAATAAATTAAAATATCAAGAAATTACAGCGTAATGTACTGACAAAAAAACTAAATATAATACTTTTTTAATGCGAGTGGTAAACACGATTGAAAATATAACTATTGGTGAGATAAAAAGTATGCCTTTGTGTTTTTAGGAAAACTATTTACAGTTAGGTTTTTTAGTCGACTATGAAGCGAATTAAATAGCGACACGGAGTTATAAGTGAAAGACCGTTGAAACATGGCTGTGTGATATTGTGGGAGAGCTAATTTGTCTGCAAACCTCAAATTTGAATTATGCATATCATGTCTGTAAATAAGTTTTTCACGGAGGTAATGAGGTGTAGATGTGACGAGAATCTTGTGTGTAAATACTGTTAAATTATATTTATAGAGATTTTCCATGCTGAGCCAGTTGAGATTTTTTATCTTTTGTGAAACATGATCATACTTCCTAATTCTGTAAATAAACCTACAGCAGCTATTTTGAATTTTTTGTAGGCGGCATTGTGTTGCTCTATCTAGGCATGAGAAGTAGACAGTATTACAGTAAGTTGATATCGGGACAACAAGAGACTCACATAATTTTTTTCTTAATTTAAAATTCAGTATGGAGATATTATTATATAAGAGCTTTAAAGCAACATACGATTTTTTTATTAATATAGAGACATGTTTTTTAAAACGCATGTCCTCTTCAAAGATTAACCCTTACCTGCTTTACTCTTCCAAGAGGTTCATCGTCTAAGATTAACCTGATATTATCTTTAATAATCTCATGTACTCTTCTACTAGCCAAACAAATTACAACACATTTACTAGGATTAAGTTTAAGGTTATTGTTCTTCGAATAATCTGATATAGACTTTAAATCATTATTTATATTATCACAAGCAAGATTAGTGTCATTGGGATGAAATGTATACGATAGTTGGGTGTCATCAGCATATGATTGAATATTTGAGTGCTCTACACAGTTGCATAGGTCAGCAGTGTAAATTAAAAACAGAATTGGCCCCAAAACCGAGCCCTGCGGGACCCCTGATGTAATTGGCCGAAATTCGGACACATTTTCATGCAAGATAACTGTTTGCTTTCGATTACTAAGATATGATCTAAAAAAGTTTACTGCGTTATCATCCAATCCATAGTAAGAAAGTTTTGCACATAATAAGGCGTGATCAATAGTGTCGAATGCCTTCGAGAAATCTAGGAGTACTAGGGCGGTGGCATCACCTTTATCAAGAGATCTGAAGATGTTGTCTGTAACATTAGCAAGAACAGTAGTAGTACTATAGCCTTTTCTAAAACCAGACTGCAAGTTAGAAATAATATTATTTTCAACTACATAGTCATATATTTGTGTTTTCACAATGTTTTCAAGAATTTTTGATAAAGCTGGGATAATCGTTATAGGTCGTAGATCCGAAAAATCTATCGGATTTCTTGTCTTAGGTAAAGGCTTAATTATTGACAATTTCCATTCATGAGGAAAGAAACCTATCTCTAGACAGCAGTTAATAATATGGGTTATATGTTGGCAAATTACTGGGGCGCAATATTTTATCATTAAGGCAGAAATATCGTCACAGCCTCGAGCATTAGATTTTAATTCATCAATTACATTATTCACCTCAGTGATGTTTGCAAGATTAAAATGGAAAGATAAGTTATTATTAAATTTGTTTGAAATATAATTATTAACAGTATCAGGGCAGTTATTGGTTGGGCTAAAAACAGATGAGAAATAGTTGTTAATTTCGTTTGTGTCACATAACTGGGGTGGAACCTCAGTATTTTGCTTTTGCTTGATATTCAACTTATTTATAGCCTTCCAGAGTTCTTTAGATGAGATACTTTGATTATAGGCTAAGTATGCTGCTTTTTCTTGCTTAATAGTAGCTACAAATTAAGGATGAATTTCGCTTTTTTCTAATTTTTGTAGAGTTAATGGTTTCGGAGATCTGGAAGTCTAAAAGGTAGCGTCCGAACGTTTATAAGACGAAGTATTTGGTTTAAATGTTAAATATCTCAGAAAATATGGCACATAAGCTAAAAACGCTAATAACCAAAATGAAAAACTATTAATTATACCTTAAAATGATTTCCTATTTGTATATCATAAAAAACAAAGAACTTATGACAGCAACAATGTACTTTTTCACATTTTTTTTAAATAAAAACGTCGAAATTTTGTTAATGTAAGTAGTTAGTCAGTAATTAAAAAAATATATTCTCATATACTGTTTTTCGCTAATATATAGTGTGACCTAGGCGCTCAAATTTTTTCATCGGCTTACAGCGCTTGCTTTAGAGAAAAAATTACATTTTAAACTGTAAAGGTATTTTAGAAAAAATGTAACATTCTTGTTTCTCTGCAAATGTTTCAGAAAATATTAGTTTAAGAGAAAATATGGTGGACATCAAAAATGAAGCATATAAACTGAGAATAAATTATTTTTTTTTATATTATTATATTTGTGTGGGGTTGATTGTTTCGGTGATATTTAATTTTATAGATGGAATCCGACCGTTTTTAGAGCGAAGTACTTAGTTTAAAATGTTGAATATCTTAGAAACTGTGACACTTCAATCAAAAGTTCTAAGAAACACAATTAAAGGTAGTTAATCAATCTTTAAAATGATTTTTTGTTTGTTTCTACATCACAAAAAATAAAGAAGCAATGGCCCATTCAGTGTGCCTTTTCACATTTTTGTTAACAAAATGTCGACATTTTGTTATTGTAATTGCTCAATAATTAATTTTCCTTTCAGAAATGCTGTTTTCCGTTAAAATATAGCAGCACCTAGATGCTCAATTTATTTTGTCCCTTTAAAACATTGTTTTTAGAAAGAAATTTCATCCGCCATCCCTTCATCGAAAATGGCCGTATTTCGGTTAATTATTGCTATAAAATTAATTTAAAAACAACAAATTAAAGATAATTTTGCCAGAAACAACTTTTATTTGAACTATTTTTTTGTAAATGTCTTATTTTCCGAGAGAATGAAGAAAAATTAATTTTTTTTTATTAAAAATGCCCCTTTTTACCCCCATAGGTTCCCGCGGATCTATAAAACTCCTAAACTTTTTTGTTTCGTGAAATTTAGCCTATTTTAAACTTATAACCAAAGTTTAAAGTCTGCACACATTTTTTTCGAGTTACAGTCATTTTCTTCAATGTTTCCCTGTACAATTTATATAAATAGATGATGCATAAATACATATCTTATTGGCTCCTTAGAGCCCTGAACCAAGGCATTAAAGGAATGTGACGCGCATATTCAAAGCTCATATATGAAAAAACTTTAAAAAAAAATCAAACAGTATTAAAAATGTTATTTTGTATTTGCTATGTT
The DNA here is from genome assembly GCA_936432065.2 of Rutpela maculata. Lineage (NCBI taxonomy): Eukaryota > Metazoa > Arthropoda > Insecta > Coleoptera > Cerambycidae > Rutpela > Rutpela maculata. The sequence goes on from OW386293.2 coordinate 127,820,666, forward strand.
TAGTTGGATGGTAACAATGTTTTAAAATAATTTAAAGATATCCATAAATATTCGCTGTGAAAACTACCCACCCTAAAGAAATATCTCGTTGATAAAATTAATTTGGCGTGAAAAAAAGTAAATTCCACGTTGAATTTTTTATGACGTTTTGCTGTGCTTGCATTTCAGTTCATATAGCACGACGGCATGAATTTTTTCTGATATGACATGATAGCCAGGCCTCTAGCCTTCCAATCATATTCTGCAGGTGCTTGATAAGCAAATCAGTAGGAACTGTCGACGAGGGAGTGAGTGTAGAGACGCACGGTATTTCCCCTTCTTTGCGAACCTGCAGGGGATGAGTAGACCATAAAAACGTTTTCATAACAGGATCAGATTGATGAGTCCGCGATTCCCTTTAAACTAAATTTGTTTCAAGGCAATTCAATCGTTACATATATCTATCTCTATTTTATTGAATAGCTTTAATTGCTCCGAAGTACTCTTTCAAATAGTTTGGAAAACTTTGGGCATTGATTCGTGATTGCCGACTTTAATTGAATTTTAAAGTTTTTTCAAGACGAATTTCACTCAGACTTCACTCCGCTCATAGCAGTGACAGGTATTCGGGTTTTATTTGTAAATGAAATCGTCAAAACGATAATTGGAAACTATTGGAAATTATTTTACGAACTCCAATAATAATAATAATAAATCAATGTAGAAAACGTCAGAAGAAAAATTAACGAACAGTTAACAGAAGAAAAAAACAATGCAATAAAATATATAAAATAGATGAACATACAAGACATCTTGTAGTTGTTCATATAAAACAAATATATTAAATTACAAAAATTCATTTATCGTGTAGCAATTTTTGTCTAGTAATATTTTTTTTAATTTATATTTCAAAATGTATGCTAACCGAAGACCTAACACCTTCATCTAATGAATTATAAAGCTTACACCGTTGGCAAGGAAAACTTTTCTGGTACATAGCAGTTCTATGAATATCAGGCAGTAGGAAATTCTTTGCTCTAGTGTCATGTAAATGACTCTCTTGATTTCTTAGAAAGATTGATTTATGTTTATGAACATATATACCTCAAGAATGTATAGAATGTATAGACCAGCAACTGTCAAAATTTTTAAATCTTTAAAGGCATCACGGCACTCTTTCTGTAATTTAAATTTGATAAAATACGAATTGCATATTTCTGTAATAAAAGTACCATTGTCATATTACAACTATTGCCCCAGTTTGCAATTCCGTACCCAAGATGCGAATGAAAATTAGTATAATAGAGTACTTTAAGAATTTTCTGGCTACAAAATTTAGACATAAATTTTAGAGCATAACAACTTGTTCTTGACTGTATACATAATTTTTCGATATAATTGTAAGTGTTTATCAAAAGTAACACCTAAGAGTATACTTTCAACACAAGTTTTTATTTCCCAGTCTATACCAATAAGAAGTGTTAGGCTCTCGGAATTATTATTCAATGAACATTGTACTGAAACTGTCTATGTTTTTTTAGAACTAGGTTATTATTTTGAGACCAATGTATGATTTCTTGATAAACACTTTCAGCGGTTTTTTTTGGTTCAAAGGTTGTTGTCGGTAACAAGAATGTTTGTATCATCAGCATAACAGATCACATGGATATTTGGTATTTTTTGTAGATGACTAACCACGTCGTTAGCAAATATTATATATATAAAAGTGGTTCCAGAATTGACCCCTGTGGAACTCCTTGTTTAATATTACAAATAACATTACTTTCAACTCCACTGGGCATTTTTACAATTTGTATCCTGTTGTCTAAATAGTAGGAAAATATTTGTAAAGCAGTTCCTCGAATACTGTATCGTGTTAGTTTGGCCTTAAGCAGCTGATGGTCTACCAAATGAAAATCTCGTGAGAAATCTACAAAAAGACCCACAACTGATTCCTTGTTGTCTAAAGCTTTAATGATTTTGTGATGAAAATCACAACGCAGGCTCCATGCTTTTGTTTGTAGTGAAACCATGTTGAGCAAGAGACAGTACCATATTCTGATATAAAAAATCTGATAATTGCTCCTTGAGATGAAGTTCTAAAATTTTAGAGAAACTACATAGTAGACTAATGGCTCTATAATTAGTTTAGTCGTTTGGATCTCCCTTCTTGTATAATGGAGAGACTACGGCTCTTTTAAATTTACTGGGAAAGGTTTATAACATAAAAATCGCTTATCGGATATTTGCATTTTTTAACCAAATTTTTAGAAATATTATTATGACCACTAGAATTAACCTTTATTAATTACATTTAAACTCATTGTTGACTAACGTACACAGAGTGTCTCAAATGCTTGGAACAAAGTATGAATAAAAACCGCTCTGGTATATTGACATTTATTTTAGTAGATATTATATTGCTTGACTGGTCCATGACTTCCTTATGGAAAAGTTGAGTTTCCGTGGTATACGTAGAAGCTGTTTGAAACTGCTTCGCCCTTATTTATGTAACAGAAAACATTCCGTTAGCCAAGATAATATTACTGCTGATCCGAATCTGGTAAAACATGAAGTGCCTCAGAGCTCTGTTTTGGGGTCACTCCTGTTTATTTCATATGTCAATTACTTATTTCGTTTCCTTTTATCTTATAGGTGTATTACTTATGCTGATGACACCACGTTGCTAACTTGCCATAGCAATCATACAAATTTCGTTTATAACAAGCCAAAAATGAATGAAGATAAAGCTGGTACATCTTTTCTATGAGTAATGAGAAATATAATGACTATGTGTGAAATGGGTGTCACATTGGACGATAATTTAAACTGGTTTAATCACATTGAACAACTTAACCACAAACTTGTCAGCATGTTTTTCTTTATTGGATTCAATGCAGGATATAGAGAACATTGCAGACCTTTTTTTATTTCACTGTGCATTATGTTGAACCCACTATTTATATATAGTTATCTTAGTTTATTTATCTCTTTTAAAACAAGTACTTCCCCGGCTATTTGTCACGATGAACATTGAATTATAAGAAAGCAAAGAGGTGGAGAAGTAGTTGTAATGATACGTTTTTATTTAACCATCACAACTTATTTGATATAAAAAACGAAGGTGCACTCAAAATTAGTTTTCACCTAAGCAGGTATAACCCCCCCCCCCCCCAAATAAAAAATGCATATGTTTAATATTTCTTACGGACTCAGTCGAGGGACAGTGTATATTTTTCAATTGTTTTAAAATCATTCGTGTAATAATGTATGTAAAGACAATGTAACCATCTAAAATACAATGAATTTTTCATTTATATTCTGGCCAGGTTTTTTTGCAAAATACCCTATTGTATGCCGTCCTTATTTTTTTCTAACCTTTTATGTCTCAGAGGCGAAAAGAGAAATGAAAATAAAGAGGACTAGAAGCGACAAGTTGCAGATCTCTGTTTGTTACGAAGGGATTCATTCCATTTTCTACCTCACGCTGACTTATTCTTTATGTGTTTTGCAATTTTCATTTGCTCGGTTGTTACATATTATTAAAGATGTGAAAAGTCGTAACTCTACACATAGACTTGCATGATTCTGTATTGAAATAAAAACAGTCTATCCCCTACCGTTGTTATTAACATGACATGGCGCAGTCGGTAGGTAGATATTTACATTTAAACCATAGTGAGAGCTTATGGTTTGATGATTCTCGGAAAAGTGTATGAGCTTAGCTTCAATTGTACAATTAAGGTGGTGACAGCATCTGCAAATATTAGTTCCGCTTGTAGTTTCTCCACCCTGTTAAACTTCTAGCACACATTTCATCACATATTGACTCTAGAGCTTACAAAGGATTAGTATGTGATACCCTTGCCAACTAAATTATGAAATAAAAGACAACAATAAATTTAACCTTATTTTTAGATACCAGACAAATACCATATTAATTTTTATATTAAATCTCCGTGACAATACCCGGAACTTGTACATTCTACAATCAATTAATCAATTATGCATCTGAAGCGTATACAAATGCACGAATGAATACTAATATCTACAAATGAATATGAAATTTGCCAGTATATGTAATATAAATCCTCAATACCCTTTGCAAAGCCCCGGAGTTAGTTTTTATATCCGATTATTATTTGCTGATTATTCCAAAATAATCTTTAGGGAATATGCCAACAATATAGTTGGATTGACGTATATTATTTCTGATATGCAATTGCATTGCAATTTGCACCAATTGTATGAACAATATAAAGTAGATGAAATGAGCGGCAGTGCGGGATTGAAATGAGCATTAACAGCTCGCTGCATAGTGGTCCCAAACTGAGTTTTTTTGTTTAAAAATTGGTTAGAGAACGCAAATCTTGACGAAAATTAACAATTTTTTTTTTTAATTAAAGCTAACCGAAATTCCAACAAATCCTCGGAGCCCAAAATTTGAAAAAAAATATCCTTTTTTAATATATTAAGTTCAAGGCCAAAAAAATGGCTTGATGAGGGCGCAAATCTTCAGAAATGAACATTTTTCTTTGAAACTAAAGCTTACCGAAATTCCAATTCCCGAATTTTGAAAAAAAAATTCCTTTTTTATTATAGTAAATGTAGTAGTTTTTTTTTTTTTTGGTTTTTCCGGCAGGAGAAAATCTTTTAAAGACGCCGCTCTTTACGACGAGTGGGATTTCCACCCACTAAAAACTCCTACCTCCCACGAATCCATTATGGAACCGCTTTAAAAAAGCATACCGTCAAAATGGCCGTTTGTCTTTCTCTACTTTTCTTTCACTTCACCGTCTCTCTTCTTGCTCTTTAATGCTTAGGATTTTCCTTATCATCCTATGGATTATTTCCCATTTTCCTTTACTCTCCATCATTTCCCTGATCATAGTCTCAGCGTTAATCTCTAAGCCCAGTTCCCCGTAGGCCTCCTGTCTATATCTCTCCCATCTGTCGCATTCAAATAATGTATGTTTGACCGTATCCTCCGCGCCACAATGTAGACACCTCTCATCCTCAATTCTACCTATCCTTGTTCTGTAACTCCGGAAAGGACCGTGCCCTGTCAGCGCTTGTGTCAAGAAATATTTCGTTTTCCTGTGTTTACACTTGACCCATTCATCAAGCACAGGTATTAATTTCTTTGTCCACTGCGCGGTTACAGTGTTCTCGTCCCATACGGTCTGCCATTTCAACATTGTCCTTTCCCTCGCAGCTTCTCTTATTTCTGGTCGATGTCCATCACCTATCTCGTACACGTATTTACGTTCTTCAGCCAATAGTGAAAGTGGTGGCGTGGCTGTAACCACTTGTACTGCTGCCGCAGAGACAGTGCGGTAAGCGCTAGCCACTCTCAGTAGGGACTTTCTTTGTACTCCGTTCACCATATCTCTATACTGCCTTCTCTGTAGAGCTCGTTGCCACACTGGTGCCCCGTACAGCACTATTGACTGAATTACTCCATTCAGTACCTCCCTCTTTCGGCTGTTAGGACCTCCTACATTCGGCATCAAGCGGGATAAAATGGCCGCTTTTCCTTCTGCCTTCTTCACCACTCTCTTAATGTGTTCTCCGAAAGTACCCTCATTGTCTAATGTAATGCCCAGATATTTCACCGATTTTGAAGGTCTGACTTCAACACCCTTTAATACGAATGACACCTCTTTTCGTTTCCTCCTTGATCCTCTCAGTATGACAGCTTCCGTTTTACTTGGAGCTAACTCGAGTCGGTGTCTTTCCATCCACACAACTATTCTTCTTAGTGATTCGTTTGCCCTGAATTCTAGCGTATCTTTGTCTTCCGCCGTCACCACTAGAGCTAAATCATCCGCAAATCCTATAGTCTTCGTATTTTCTGTCAGTTCCATTCTAAAGATCCCATCGTACAGGATATTCCACAATATTGGTCCCAGTACTGAACCTTGTGGAACCCCGGCCGTTACTGGAATTTCGGTTTTGGCTATTTTTATACGCCGATCATCAAAATAGTTCCCTATGATATTTACCAGGTACTTAGGTATCTCTCTTCGTCGTAATTCTCCAATGATAATGCTCCATGAGGCCGTATTGAAGGCATTTTGGACATCTAGAGTTATTAATGCACACCACCTTTCTCCTGTTTCTTCGGCTATTTCCAGAACTCTTTTCACCGCGTGTATTGTCGATCTTCCTTTCCGAAAGCCAAACTGCACTTCAGACAATCCTTCTCCCCTTTGTAATTCGCTTTCTAATCTTTCCCTTATCATCAGCTCGTACAATTTACCTATTGTGTCCAATAGACAGATAGGCCTGTACGACTTTGGGGATTCCCGTGATTTCCCGCCCTTCAGTAGCAGGATCACTTTTGCCGTTTTCCACTGTCTGGGGAACTCTTGCTTCCTGAGTAAGCTGTTTAGCAGTTTCAGAAGAAAATCGGGTGCCATTTTGATCAGCTCTTTTACAATTTCTGATGGAATGCCGTCTAAACCAGGTGCTTTCCCGCTCTTCATACACTCTCCTGCCTTTTCCAGTTCGTCCTTTGTGAATTCTGTTACCTCCTCCACTGGGTCCTCTCTTATCCACGTTTCGTCGCGTCTGGGGAAGAGTACTGCAACAATCTCCTGTTTCATTTCGTCCGTTAGACCCAAAGTTGGCTCCGTATGCATATATCTCGTGACTATTTTATACCCTTCGCCGAAAACATCTGTATCCAGCTCCCTACATACGTCTTGCCATAGCTTCTTTTTGGAGGCCATTATTAATTTAGCTAGCTCCTTTTTTTTGGTCTTATAGTGCTCATTTGCCTCGTTCCTTTCCTCAACTGTCTGTCTTCTACCTCCTCTAACTAAAGCTCTCCTGGCGGATATACATTCTTCACGTTTTCTTCCTATTTCGTCACTCCACCAGTATGGTACCTTTCTTATTCCATTTCTGTCTCTACGTGGTTTGCTCTCTATGTAGGCTTCTTTTATATTCTGGATACAGCTTTCTACTGGTGTTTCGGCTCCGTTTATGCTCTCGATCTTTTCCTGCATTTTTATTCTGAATTTGGTTCTGTCCACATATACCTTCTTCCGCTCTACCTGTTTAATCTTGCTTGTTCCATCCCTTACTTCAAAGTATATGAATCTGTGTGGGCTCATAGATTCTTCCAATAGGACTTTCCAATCTTTCATATCTCTCGCGATCGCTTGAGTAGAGAGAGTAACATCGATAAACGATGTACTATTTCCTCTCTGAAAAGTTGGGGTATCTCCATTGTTGTGGACTACTAGGTCTAGAGTTGATATCCACTCTGCCATATATGCGCCTCTATTATCTGTAGTTGGTGATCCCCACTCTGTAGATTTCACATTTAGATCGCCTAAGATTATGGATTTCCCAGAGTTACCCGTTACATCTTCCATCAATACATCTATATAGTGTTTGAAGTCGTCCAATGGTATATTTGGCGAACTGTATCCACAATAAATGTTATAGTCCTTAATCTTTATGCATACGTAACCTGCTTTCCTTCTGATATTTCCTATTTCCAGATCTTTGTTTCGGACATACACCGCTACATCTAGTCTGCTGTCTGTAATCCACCGAGATCCCTGTACTAGTTTTTTATTTGGTTCAGACGCTATGATGATGTCTATCTCCTCCCTCATTGCTACAGCGTAGGCCATATCATGAGATGCCCGAGACCTATCTGAATTTATTTGTAACACTTTCATTTTATGCTAGTACTCTTCCCCGAACTTTTCTCTTTTAGATTTTTTCCCCTTTTGATTAGAAACGTCCTCCACTAATCTTTTATAGTGTGGACATTTAGTTGAGTCCGCCCTATGATCTCCTATCTGGCATTTAGTACAGTACGGGTCATTTTTGCAGTCTTTCGCCTTGTGGCCGGTTTTTCTGCAGTTCATGCACTCTCCGGAGCGGTCGACACCTGTACATCCTTGCTGAGTGTGCCCAAATTCCAAACATCGAAAACATCGAGTTATGGTAACCCTTTCACGCACCCTGGAGAAGACCCATCCAATCTTGATTTTCCCCTTGCGGCTCAGCTGCTTTGCAGCCTCTCTCGGAAGTATCACTGTGGCCATGCGGTTTTCATTTCTACTCGGTCTGAGAGATGTTATCTTAATCAGATTTTTGTCTATATCGATGTGTGCATTTAAGGAGTCCCTAATTTCTTCCTCCGTGACGGTAGGGTCCACATCGCTTATATGTAATGTCGCCTCCGATTTCCTTGTAGTTACATCTACTTCTTTTAGTTGCGCCTGTATTTCTGTTTTTAAAGTACTTGCCTTATCTTCTCCTCCTGCTACACTTAATAGTAGATCTCCTTTTCCCGTTTTCTTTATTGATTTTATTTTTACCCCTAATTTTTCTGGATCTACCGACTGTTTTACTACCTTCAGGAGCTCGGCGTACGATTTTTCTCCCCTTTTCACAAGTACTGACTGCTCAGTTTGAATTTTCGTTCTATTTGCTGGTTTTGTCGCAATTTTTTCTGCTGCCTTTCTATCGCCGGGTATCATCAATATAACCTGCATTTCTGCTTCCTTGAAAACAAATTCCAGTATCCTCCTCAGATAAATTCTGTTCAAACCCTCTGTCGTTATGAAGGCTATATTTTTCCTGTTATGATCCTTCATTTGTTCCCTGCATCTTACCAACAGGTTATAGACCTCCTGCATATCGTTGATTCCAGATTTGTCGATGTTATAAGGAATGACATATATAAATTGGCACTTTTCTTCTTCATCCTGTTTTCTACTGGAGGAGGTTTTGGTTGTTTTTACCAAGTATTCAATTTGTCCCACAGCGTCTCCGTCTTTTATCAGTTCGATTGCTTCCGGATAGTTTTCGTTCATTTGTTTGCTAAGGCCTTTATCACTTTGTTCTTTAGGGTCAATTATCGCCGCGACATCGCAAGGTGTCTTTATTTTTTGAAGATTTCCCGTTTCTTGTTTTACGACCGAATATATCCCTTCCGGCCACTCTTTGTCCAGTACTTTCGAAAACTCGTCGAAGCTCTTGCTTTTTGTAATAACTTCTCTGATTTCCTGTATAGCTTTGTTTTCCCTTTCGGCCATTTCACTTTTTATATCCCTAATGTCTACCTGAACTCCAAAACTCACCATCTTATTTTTGCCTTCCGTATTTGGGACTTTACCTTCTCCTTCTCCAATATCTGCCTGCACCCCTACGCTCACCAGACACTCTTTCTCTTTCATGTCAGAGGCTTTTTTCTCTCCCGTCCTAGCAACCTGTAGGGCTATCCTCTTATCCCTGACGTCCTGTTCCCACTCTAGGTTTTTTCTGTTGAGAACCTCCATTGTCTGATTTAAATCTAGAATGGCTTTTTTTATGTCACCCTTAGTATTAGGTATGGCCTTTATAAGATCTTTTAGCTTCAGGGCATTTTCTGTGACTTTCCTCAGCATCTTTTTGAGATCATCTGTTCTTTCGTCTCCTTCATGCTGCTCGTCTCTTCTCCTTTTTGCATTTGGTGTTCCCACCCCGGCTTCACCTCCTGCTGCCTTAACTTGGTCGGCTGATCCTACGGACATACATCTTCTTGGAGGAAATCTCGGAAGAGAATCCCTCCTTTTAAAAGGGTCGAATAAACCCCCTACACCCTTATTTCCAGTCGCATTTTTCTGCACATCAGCCCGGTCTCCCACTGAATGTGCTGAGTAGTCGCTTGCTGTCGGTCGGGCGGGGCCTACTCGCGCACCCTCGACACCGACCGGAACTGGGGATCCGACCCCCTGTTCTGTAACCGAAATTCCTTTATCATTACCTTTTTCCATTGCAGTTTTTCTTCATGTGTTGGTTTTTACGACTTTCCTGTCGGTTCTTTTATAGAGGTTTTCTCCTCGTGGGTTGGCCAGTTAAGGCAAAGCCCCCCGGTCACAGCTACCACCCGACGTTCCCCTGCGGTGCCATTTTTTTCTTTTCCGCAGAGGTCGTTGAAGTGTGGGCCGTGATTACGGTGTTTAGCGAGTGAGTGGCACAGCTCACTCGTAGCTCGGATTACCCCCGGGTGCGCCATTTCCCGTAGCCACACCACTCGTGGTGTGGATCCTGAGGTTGAGCTGTCCTTAGTTTTCACCGCTCACCTAAGACCTTACCGGCATGGGTGACCCTGCTGGGAGTAAATGTAGTAGTAGTAGTAGTAGTAGTAGTAGTAGTAGTAGTAGTAGTACTGCTATTTTTACTAGTCAATCAGGCTGGAATGGCCCATTATGCCTAAGGATCTACAGTTTAGCGTGGACTATTATATTAAGAGAAAGGCCAAAGAAAAAAAAAATATTAATCCTACAGAAATAAAAAAAAAATAATTCGTCAGCTTTCCTTATGATCCCTAGCATAGTTTCGCTAAATGTCATTATTATCATGTTATTCGACCAAAACCGTTTTGAAATACCTATTTTCCCAACTTAAAATTGCAATTTTTGAATTTATTTTTTTCTAGTGTCACCTCCTACAAAGGGGTGACATCCAACCCCTAAAAATTAGTAAGTCTCTGCATAATATAGAAACGCTTCTTTGGTACATGCAATTATAAAAAAAAGAACGAAAAATCCATATTTCAACATTCCAAATTAATGTTACTGTACTACTTTGTATCAAAGATTCAAAAGGCATTTGACCAAATTAGCCATTACATTCTACTGTACAAACTTGACAAAGTCGGGCTCAGCTCAAGTCTCTTAAAGTTATTTGAGTCGTATCTTCTAAACAGAGAACACTACGTTTCTCACAACGGTTTCAAATCAAATGTGTTTATATCCATATCAGGGGTCCCGCGAGGGTCTAACCTAAGACCACTGTTGTTTTCAGAATTTATTGATGATCTACTCAACTCACTTAACTGTAATAGACTAATCTTTGCTGATGATCTGAAAATGTATTCTTCGACCTGCAGTATAAATGACTGTCAAATTAATTTAAATAAAATAAATCATTGGTCTAACTTGAACAGACTTAATTTAAATATTTCTAAATGTAATGTGGAAGAGCGAGTGTACTACTGTACCACCGAACTTCGCCCTTTCATTTGTGTTTGTTTAATTTTTTTTCTTGTACTTTCATTTGTATACACAATGAATAAAGACATTTATTATTATTATTATTATTATTATTATTTTTTTAGCTAGCTAAAAACCAGTCCCCTTCTCTGTGGCTCCGACCCTCACAGAGGGGAGCTGGTAGTACCGGTAGCCACTCCCCACGCCCGTGGGGTGAGTGACTACTGGGTCCGAGAATCGTGTGCCCTGAGCAGACGTAATGAGCCGAGGATGACGGCCTTCTGCATTCTGCCGGCTAAGACCTCTGCCGAATTTCGGCACGCCGGTATGATCTTAAGTTCCGAAAGCAGTGTGTGTCTCGTTCCACCGAGGGCTCCTATAATCAGTACCACTTTCTTAACAGTATGGTCTGGATACAGTCTGCGGAGTTCGAAGAGCAAATCTCGATATTTTGTTCGTTTTTCCTCCTCCTTCAAGACAATGTTGTTCTCCGCGGGAGCCGAGAACTCCACGACAAACATTGTGTTGAGTTGATGGTCGAGGAGGACTACGTCAGGCTTGTTGGCTTGTATTTGCCTGACGGTGGGAAAAGAGTAGTTCCAATAAATTAGACACTTCTCATTTCCCACAACGGACTCAATATCCCCCGGAGCGTAAGGCAGCACTGGTGACTCGTCTATCCCATACGAGTGCCTTAGGTGATAATAAAGCACTCGTAATGCTCCGTCGTGCCTCTGGATATAGGCCGAGACTGCATATGTCGGACAAGCCGACAACAGGTGCATTAAAGTCTCTGGCGCCCTGCGGCAGGCCCTGCAGCTGACATCAGGGACCTCTATACCCATGACACGACTACGATAGACGAGGGTATTAAATACACCATCCTGGCAAGCCATTATGAATCCCTCGGTCTCAGACTTCAGCCCGGCTGACCTTAAGAAAGCAAAGGTCAGCCTTTCGGATAAGCCAAGGTTCTCTATATTTTTATAGAAAACTCCATGCATTGGCTTATCCGTGTGAAGCTGCAGAAAGATGTTGTGTTCTGCAGCTTTAATTTGGGCTTTTCGTCGAGCAGGTTCCAACTCGGTGACAGAGTCGGGATTTACCCGCTCGACGTCGAAGGAGAGACCAAGTTCATCGGCTGCTCTTTGTGCTGCCTTAAACAAAAAGGCTCCTATTCCTGCACTTTCATGGTCCCGGACCATGCAGAGGAGGGGATCCGAACTCCTGATGACCTTACAGGCTCCATCCAGAACCATCCTATTATGGAGACTCTCCAAACTCAAGAGTCCACGGCCTCCTCGATGTCGTGGGAGGTATAGCCGTGGAACGGACGATTTAGGATGCCAACTTCTATTGAGATGCATCTTCTTGCGGGTTCCTACGTCGAGGTGACGCAACTCCTCTCGAGTCCATTTCGTACTCCAAAGGAGTAGAGTAGGATCGGAACGGCAAGCATGTTGGTAGCAGACACTTTGTTCTTCCCCGACAGTTCTGTGGACCAGATCTGTCGGAGTCGGTGCTGATACTTGCCGCGGAGAGCGTTTTTGACTACACCCATTTCTTGGGTGGAGCGTTGCTCGACACCCAAGTAAGTGTACGACTCTCCGGCATCTAGATGATGTAAGATGCTTCCGTCCACGAGCTGCGCGTCCTCTCCGTAGTTCCCGCATCGTCCTCTCTTGAGATGGACCAGTGCACATTTGTCCAACCCGAACTCCATACCGACAGCCTGCGTGTACTCCTGTACCACCCTGAGGGACTGGTGTAAGTCCCTCTCTCTGGATGCATAAAGTTTAAGGTCATCCATGTAAAACAGATGGGTGACCTTATGCCTCCTATCGCCGGGGGTACCGCAGTTGTATCCACGGGTTTTCCGGAGCGAAACGGATAATGGCAGTAGTGAGATGCAAAACAGAAGGGGGCTGAGGGAGTCTCCCTGAAATACTCCCCTTCTGAATGTTACCGACTCTGGACTCTATCGTTACCCGATGTAATGGTAAAGCGAGTCCTCCAGAGCGGCATCAGTTCTTCGATGCATCTCACTACGGGACCGGGTACCGCAAGACATTGGAGCAAGTGAACAATAAGCTCATGTGATGTCATATCAAATGCCTTGCGGTAGTCGATCCAGGCCATGGAGAGGTTCCGCTTATACTGCACGGAGTCCTGCGTGACACATCTGTCAATCAACAGGTTGTCCTTGCAGCCAGCGACACCTCTCTTCGACCCTCGTTGCTCATATATCCGTTCGTAAACCGGTTCAACTGCGTGGAGCACTCGCATGTACAAGATGCGCGTAAACACCTTGTAACATGCGTTTAAACAGGTTATCGGTCGGTAGTTCCTTGGGTTGGACAAATCTCCGTTCTTAGGGATCAGCACTGTCCGCCCTTCAACCACCCAAGAAGGAATTTGCTGCTCCCCATTTAGCCAGGCATTAAAAATTCTGGCCAAATGGTGGTGGGTGCTCGATAACTTTTTCCACCAGAAGTTATTTATCCCATCGGGACCTGGAGCAGCAAAGTTCTTAGAGCCCTCGAGAGCTCTTCGAACCTCTTCTGGGGTTATTGGTTGGCACACTTCCTGTGGTTGTTGAAATCTTTGACAAAAGGTTTCAAAGTGTGCAAGGGCCGGAGAGTCTCGGTTGAGTGGAAGCTATAATAAGCTTATACTTCGATTCATCATTATCATTCTGTGCACATGTTGATCAAATATGTAAATCCGCTTCAAAAATGCTGGGAATATGGCGCATTAATCTGGTACCCAATTTATGAATGTTATAAAAATAGAGTTGAATCAATTCAACGTAAAGTCAAATTTCTCTTCTACAGAGTCGACCGGGCATACCCATCTCAAGGTGTTTGACATACCATCTCTTAATACTAGGAATATACCAACATTCTTATATAAGTTAATACATTCTCACATTGATTGCCCCAATTTGTTGGGTGAAATTAATGTTACTGTACCAAGGCTTTCCACGAGGCAGTAAATTGCGTTTAAACCGAACATATCCGTAACAAATATGATGTTATGGTCTCCAACTAATGTCGTGTGTAAAAATTATAATAATTTAAGTAGCAACTGCGACATTAATTTTGCCAGCCTTAGGTCCATTTTACATTGCAATAATATTAAATAATTGTCCTATTCATATCTCACTGCAAATCCTTAATCCTTTTTTCTTCTGCTCTGTTTTGTTTTAAGTGTTTTATTATATCCTGTAATTGGTTTTTACTGTTGAATAATAAAGAATAAATAAATAAATATGCTCTATAAATTAGCCGTTTACCTGCTGTTTCTAAAATTTGTAAATATAGGTAATTAATTTTTATTATTTTATGCCTTTTCTTCGTCTAACATCGACACCTTTCAAAGTTAATTGAATTAGTATGAGTTCGTTTGAAGTTATATTCGACAGTATTAGTAATTACAAGACTATTTAGAAACCTTTCTGTATCACGTGGAGCTTGTATAACAACGATTACCACTAATACCTTTAATAACTTGACCTAATTAATTTTCTTACCGCAACCCTTGATTGATTTCAATGAAAACATTCATGATAGATGAATAGACGTAAAGCCCTATTTTATTATTCCTACTCTACAGTTTTACCAGCAAAACAGGAAGGGCCATTTCAAGCATTCTAATTAGCACCATACATATGGGCCCTAATATTGCCTCTAATATATCCTAAATGAGCCTTGCGAATAGTTTAAATCCGTTAATTAATTTTCAACCTTTATGATAATTAAATTTACCAAAAGCTGTTAATTAGCGGGAATCTCGTGCAAATTATGTAAAGGGTCACCGAAATTAGTCCAATATTAAGACATATTGCGATGATTTCGTATGTCGTTAGCAGAATATAACAATTTTAATGTTGAACAGTTTATACAGGGTATGAAGTAAATGACGCATATTTGCGTTTATTAAAACCAGAACAGATTCAGCATTCTCCAAAAAGTCTAGAGGATTGAGATCTGGTGTTTGAGGATACCATGTACTCAGCCAACCTCTTCTAAACTAACGATCAGGAAAAACTGTTATTTAAATTAAAAATATATATAAGGTCTCAACCAAAATATGCTAGTTCTGTTGGTACCACAAAAGATATAGTCTGAGTTCTATGTTGTGCAGCATACTCGTCATAGTGGTAAACGAATGAACTAAAATAGAATTTTGTATATAATATATAATTACTTCCACATCCAGTAACGACAAAAAAAAAAATGAAAATAGGCTTAGAATGTCATGAAACGTCGAGATTTTGAGTTTGAGCGAAAAAAATTTTTGTCTGTCGGTCTGTCTATAACTTTTTTTATGCGCACGATTACTCTAGAACCGTTTAAGATATTGACTTGAAATTTGGTACACGTATGTATTTTAACGTGATCTGGAGCTAGATTATATTTTCATCTTATCCCGTTGAAGCGTTGGGGAGCAAATTGGGGTAAATGGTAAATAGATAAATCAAGCACATAAGAGTCCATGAAATTGGTATTTATTATATACAAAAGAAGCTATGAGGTCTCAAAAATTTTTTTAACATTAGCCCATTACCACCCCCACTCCACTATTAAAGGGGGTGAAAAAAAATTATGATTTAGTGTGTGTACAAGAACCAAAAACCTCAAAATGTTTTTTTAATTTATCAAAAAATTGCCTTGCAGAGTATTATTTGGTAAACATCTGTATCAGCATAACTAATTCATTAATAAATGTAAATACATCGCATGCCCAACACCTGGCCTGGAGCCAGACAGACACTCACGACGTAGTAGCGCCGTGGTAACTGATGGACTGGATGGGCAGGATCGGAAAAAACTATTTTTCCATTTTAAATTTTGATAGATTCGTAATCAGTACTCCCAAACACATAAATACATTCTTTCAAAAATAATACTTCTTCTAATATTAAATGTTTCGATTTATGGGAAGTTTCCACCCCATAAATCGAGCAAAGTGTAAGAGCAAATGTCGGGACTATATAGAAATTGAAGAAGGTAACTTTCACTACAAAAATCACCCATAAAAAATTATCATGTTTATTCTCTTTAAGTTTTCTAATTACTCCAAAATAACGCTCCATTTTTACCTAGTTCTAGGGGAATATTAGTATTTGCAGCAACAGGAGCAAGTTTATTACCAACAGAACGAGGCCAAAATAAAAAAAAACATTCCTAACTGTATCACAACTAATTCATAGGATTTTGTTCGCTCTAAAATTTGAATTTCAGACGATCAAAATGACATTAAGATTTACCCTTTCAGATTATGGACCTCCACATGAATCCCACTACTCTGCACCGAGTGCTCCAGAAGATATTTACCATGGATCTCCCTCAGCACCTGGACCTGAATATCACGAACCAGAACATTATCCATCGCATCACGAGGGTAAGATGAAAATAATATTAATGTTATATTTATTACGAATACCCAAAGGCATATAATTATTTAGAATGTTAACAGGTTATTGGCAGACATTTTGAAAGAAATTTCGGTACGCGTAATTTCTAAAATACGAATGGTTGCGTTATTCCTTCCACGTCGTGGAAGTATAGTAACGACAAAAAAAATTTAAAAAATTTTTATTGTCCAAATCGGCTTAAAATGTCATGAAACGTCGAGATTTTAAGTTTGAGCGAAAAAAAAATTCTGTCTGTCTGTCGGTCTGTCTAACTTTTTTTTGTGCGCACGTTTACTCTGGAACCGTTTAAGATATTGACTTGAAATTTGGTACACATATGTACTTTAACGAGATCTAGAACTAGATTATATTTTCATCTTGTTCCGTCGAAGGGGGTAAATTGGGGTAAATTTGTGGTAAATGAGTAAATCAAGCAGGGAAGAGTCCATGAAATTGGTATTTAGTATATACAAGAGAAGCTGAGGTCTCAAAAAAATTTTTGGCATTAGCCACCCCCATTACCACCCCCACCTCCTTATTAAAGGGGATGAAAAAAAAATGTAATTTAGTGCATGTACAGGAACCAGAAACCTCAAAATATTTTTTCCTTCATCCACCCCCCACAGCCACACCTTTAAAGCGAATTAATGCTGAACCAAGACCAGACCTGTGCCGCAATGTCTTTTTCTCAGCCTAGACTAAGGCATTTTTTCTGGCAGTGCCTGAAGATATACCAAGTGCTGGTCCTGGTCCTGTAAATCTCGATATCACGCCTTCTCTAACCAAAGAGTCGACTATTTCATTGCCTTTCAAGTCAGATTGGTGTGATATTCAGACCTGAGTCAATTTGTTTTTCTGTTCGATCGGTTGCAGCCTTCTGACAGTTCCAAACTGTTTTATGAGCTTTAAGAGCTGCTTGACTGCCTGAGAAGATTTTTCTTCATCTGTGTCTGTGATGTTTGTTTCAGCCTCCGTACACCTAATTCAGTGGTACAAATTTTACTCTGAAAGATAGTAGCATCATTACACGGACTCGAATATATTGTTAACTTTGGGCTTCAACTATATATTCTGGTTCCAGTTTCTTGAGGAGATTTGGAGCCGACTGTCAACCATTTCCTCTTTGTAGGTCAATCTTATTTCGATCCCGTTCATTTTTCCAGAAAATAGATGTTAAAAGGCAGTTCGGGCTCGGGCTTACTTATGGTAGGCATTACACCTGAAAGCGATCCCTGGATGGTCCCTATAGTTGTCTTTATAACAAATGAGAAAGGTAAATCGTTCAACCTATCGGTTTGATGGCAGGTTATCAACATTTCTCTATAAGCAATTGTACCAAATCTTAACTGTTTAAACCTTGGAAGATTACACTATTTTCACCAATCACAGAAAAATCAAGTGAACATGAGCAAAACCAATACATTCTAAATTATATGCAAAGAGATTTATTTAGATCGGTCCGGCTGTTCTCCAGATATTTGTAGCGAAAAAAATAAACACAATACAATGAGAGAACTTTAGTTTCTATTTCGGTTAATAATGCAATTCATTATTATTATTATATTATCATGCTGCACTTACTGAAAATATTTATACGATATGTTAATCATCATTATTAGTTGTGGTTGAAGATATGTCAGATATGTTTATAATTACTAATTTGTCATTCACAAAGCGTTTACCACATTTGAGGTGCTACCTAATATGTGCAAATATTGACACCCAATCTGATTCATAAAATGTGGGATTTACCTTTTTCTTCTCAGTCTAAATATTATACATGTTAGTATTTCATGACGTCTATCATACTAGTCCATTTTCTGTGGGTTTTACCGCAAAAATGATCCGCTGACCAAGTAAATTTTGTAAATGTAATAATTCTTTAATAACCATTCAATTTAAATTAAAATAAAAAACATTTTAAAGAGGAAGATTTTAAGTTTTCAATTTATCTATTGTTTAAACAGTTAATTTTGATTTATGTTATTGAAAATTTAATGTGAAAAAATCATTTTAGATTCGTAGATTTCTTAAATTTACCCATTATATATCCTGTGGTAAATGCCTGGAAAGAAATTCCTCGTAGCAATTGGTTTATTATTTTCAACTTATTTCGTATTTTTTTGGTAATTATAAACTAAAAAATGCTGGAAAATATTTAAAAGTAAGTGTAAAGGAAAATGTTAATTAAAGATTGAAATATAAACTTTATATTACTTTTTAATTTATAAAAAAAAATAATTTTAACCTAAACATTTGAAGGCACCATTAGACTGTTCTAAATATCATATACAGTGTGATTTACCATGACGTGCGGAAAATTTATCAATAGTTTGTCCCCACCGAAAGGAGTTAAAAAAATAAAAGATTTAAAAAATATAAACAAAAAATGACAACCATATCACTCCCCCCCCTCTATCAGACTTGGGATTGACACTATTGACAGCAAAGCTGGAGAGGGTAGAAGTGACTTTTTGGTTTTAATCAAATCACACTACAAAAATAGCAAAATAAGTCGAAAAGACATTGACCCCATGATGTAAAGGAAATAAGGTGTGCTTGTGCGCAGCCTTCGGGATCAGCCAATAGCGTAACCCATCCATATCGAGTCCATGGTGAATTTTCAATGAACGAGAAAGAGGCATTAAAAAGCGGCAAATTTAAAATGCAATGAAATTTGTAGTCTTGTCGCATGATTAGTTAGTTTAGTTACATACAGTTGGCAATGGCCAGAGACCGAGTTGACAGCTAATGTAAGATTGTTTGGTGCTTTGGTTAAGTTAATAAATTATAAACAGTAAAGTGTTATTATTAATAACTAATAAGCATTACACAGAACGTGACAAGTCTAATAAAATATTTATAAAACATTAATGAATATAGAAATTCCGCGATCTAATGAAAGTTTATATTTGTGCTGTGTACTTTGCATAGCAGTTTTTGCCGAGTAATGAGCAAATGGGCAATATATCAAATAAGTTATGCACGTCAGGCCAATTAAGATTGATATTTTTAAGAATATATATAGAGGTATCAATAATTACGAGAAATCATAAGATTCATATGATCCATGTCGAGTTCAAGATCTACCAATATCAATTTCAAAAATCTTGTTAGGTTCATATAAAAGAACTAACTATATGCATCAAGATAGATTAGTAGATATTACCTTCGTAAAGTTGGTCCTCGAAATTGAAACATTTTTTAATGTGAACAGTTTGCTCACAATTGCTTGAATTCCTTTCGTTTGCTCGTTATCACTTAGAAAGACATTTGAAATTGATTAAAAATATATTAACGCCCAATTTACCTGCGTTTTCTCATCTATTGTGTATGTGTTTTCCTTAATATTTATAATGATATTCAAAAGCGGGTGAATTTTTTAAGCAGCAAGAAAGCAAAAGAAACTGACGAGCAAATAATTCACATTCAAAAATGTTTCAATATCGAAAATGGGGGTCCAACTTCACAGGTATCGATATTGTTCATTAACTTATATAAGGAATGATGTACAATAATAAAACAATCAAGATTAGTTTACAGAGAAAACATATTTATATACAGATTCAGAAAGTCCTTCGTTTGGCATTGCGCTATTAACCGACCGCCCACAATAAAGACGTCTACCAGTACTCTAGCAGAGGTAAAGAGTGGACACACCTATCAAGAGGCATGTATACGATTGCATGCTTCGCTCTCGCCTGCTCTTATTGCTAACCCAATACGTACACTTGCCGATACTGTATTCATTATAAAATAGTATTTCCCATTATTATATTGCATATTTAATATTTATATTAAATAATTGTTACGTTGTCAAGTAGTATAATCAAGTACAATAGTTTATCAAGTTATATAATAATCTTACGATGCACTCATATTTTTTTCTTAAAAACCTGTAACCCTGGGTGACACGCTCCGTAGTGTTATTACAGAAGTAATGTCTTCGAACGCCACTTCACACATTTCTGATTAGGCCGTTGAATTTATCTAATTGTGAAAATCTGCTTCAAAATTTCATATACTCTTTATTGTGCTTCTTCCGCCATCTTTTCAGTTGCTTTTCTCAATTCGGCTTTTAATTTAACATTTTTATCTTTCAGTTCTAAAATTTCAACGTTCACTTGAAGATATTCAGCTCGTAATTTAGTATTCTCAATTTCTACTTCGTTGAAGCTAAAACTATCTTGCCTGACAAATAATTACGAATTACTTTCTAGTTTCATCACAGACTATCGTTTTATTTTAACTTACAGTTTTTGGGGTTAACTAACTTTAGAATCGAAAGTAATTAATATTACTATTTTTTGAGTTCTCGTTCCAGTTTTTGCAACTTTTTACTAAATAACCTGACATTTCAACTACTTTGTAAACATGACATATTAAATATGGCGGCGTTTGGGATGGTGTTGTAAAACTCTCCAAAATCGTCCTAAGTTGAAGACAGAATCAAAATTCGACTTAGGCAAAAATTTCATTTAAAGACATTTTTAAGAGTCTGCAGAGGCACAGATCAGTCCATAAGAACCGTTTTGGGTTCTATAAGGCGTTGGAAATGACCAGGTGAAGATTCGAAGAAACACCGAATTTTCACTTAGGAAAAATGTTTTTGGTTCAGGATATGAGAGCAAAAGTATATAATGACAAAGATTTCTGAATAATATACTTTTTCAAAGGTACCACAAATTGGACTTTGAAAAATAATATTTTTGAAAGGGCGTCGAAATTTGGCTCAAGAATCGATTTATCGAAAGTACGCCAAAATTTCACTTGCAGACTAATTTTTCAAAACTGCGTCGAAATTTGGCTTGAGAATCGATTTATCAAAAGTAGGTACGCCAAAATTTCACCCGCAGATTAATTTTTCAAAACTGCGTTGAAATTTGGCTTGAAAATTGATTTTTCAAAAGTACGCCGAAATTGGTCTTCAAAAGTACCACAAAGTTAGTTTAAAAGGTACCACGAAAATATACTTTGAAATATTTTTTATTTTTTATTCCTCCACCAAAGACATTGATGTACGGTCATTGAAAGCCCAATTCTAAAGTATGAGCATAAAATTTTATGCACTGCATCCAAAAGGTAAAACAGAAGATTTTGACAAAGCCGGCGTAGTGCCGATAAGCAAAAATTGATAAAAATCAATGCAAATGTACAAGGCCGGTTTCTCGCATAGAAAGAGTTTGGATTGACTCAGCGGCTCGCAATTTGGTCGAGCGCGTTGAGTGGTCCAGACAAAGCAATGGTAGGAAAGCCAATAGCAGGGCTTTCCAAATGACAAAGTTACAGAGCAAAACGCCTTGTGCATAAAAAACCAAAAATTAAATTTTGCCTAAAAGTCGCTCGAAGGTGGGTTGCTGCCATATCGATAATATTGCATAGGAGCAAGTAAATCGTGGACTGATCGAACACCATTAAACTTATGCAGTTATAAGTCCTCACGAATGTGTTTGAGTACGTGAACCGCCACGTTACAAGAACTTTAAAGCTAAGTAGTCTCTAGCGAAACTAAATTCATTTAGTAAAACTTTTTTAAGTTAATATCAGTCAGCCGTAATTATGAATTACAAATAGTCTCAGACTTCTCTAAAAAGCTCGCATTATGATTCTGAGAAGGTATGCATGAATCTTTTCTACCTAATCGATCGTTAGCGTAAGCGCTCTCGCTTGTATGGTCTGAAAGCCATTACCTTGATTGGGGAAGGCACGATTCTTATCTTGAGAATTTTGTATAACCACTTCTGTTAAATAAACGGATTCTTTGAACTATTGTTTCTTAATTGATCTTGAGGCCTGTTGACGGTCTATAATCCCTGGAACATTCGTATCGAAAACCGGATGTGTCGAGTTAATTCACATTAACACTCGGCCTTCTGGTTGCCTTACGGAGGTTCGATAGGGATTTTTTTATGCGTTTTTTGAGAAATCCCTAAGGGGTAGAATCCGTTATTAGCAGATCAAAACGTGGATACCGCGTACAAAAATTAATCACTCCGCAGAGAAATTCTTCGGTTGGGATTTTTTTATGCAAAAATCCAGAAAATTAAGAGGTACCTAAAAACCTAACGAGGGAATTCATGTCCAGAGAGAGCGTCATTACCGATCTGTGGTAGTGCAGCCTTGGTCAATTATCCGGCTATCGAAGTGCATCTTATCTCGAACTCGCCTGGGAGGTAGAAGAACGGGGTAATACGCGACTGGCGCCCCATATTTCCTTACATCATGATTGACCCTATACTAGTGAACTATACAACAAGTAGATATAAGAAATATTTACTTAAACTCGTCGATAACACAAACACAGCCAACTTCGGCGGCACTTTGTACCTGCTGGTGTCCTGATTGTTCGACCGAAAGCAAAAATCGGTGCACTTTGACCGCACGCGCCAGCTTAACTTTTTATGCCAATTAAGGAAACGTAAACATTTTCGAATATGTTCTTTCCCAAGTAAGTTTATTGCTTTATACTGACCACTGACAAGTAACAGTACCGTATCTTTGCAAGTTTTAATGCAACAGAAATTACTAAATTACCTCGGATCACTCTAAAATTTTCCAGGGACTTTCTCACATAGAAGACTAGTACACCATTTTATTTTCCGCATGTCGTGGTAAATCACCCTGTATAAGTAAGAATAATATAATAATAATAATATTTTATTTACATACGAAACATATCATATTCTTACATTTACATATTTATATCTGCATTTTTATTTCCATAGTCACAAATACAATAAGTAGAAATAAATTTAAAATATGCAAAATGCAAACACAGAATACTTAATACAAACTACAAAAGCGTTATATAATTATAATACCGACGCGACGTTCAGTTAAATCGATTTTGGCCGAAAAACCTGTGTTTTGATAATAAATATCAAGTCTTGTATAAACTGATTGATATTTCATGTCTGATATCAATTTTCATATAAAAAAAAAACAAAACGAAATAAAATTGACTGATATCCCATACCCCCAGTAATCCAATTTCATTACTATAACAGATGAGTTCGTTCGAGTCTTTCTACAATCGTACCTAATATTGTTTTCCACAAAATTTTATTCATGGTTATTGCTGATAACACTTTCCAGATACCACTGTTATCGTTTTCGAGATAAATGTCTGCAAATTATAATATTATTATTATTATTAATTTTTTTCAGTTTCTTTTATTTAATTTTTATGTTAATAATATAAAGTTATATTATAGGTACGCCTTACAATGATTGTCACAATTATTTCCTCTAAGTGATTTACCGATATATGAATTTCCATGTTTTCTTAATTTTGGACTCATTTATCTGGAAAATGGTAACTCCTATCGTTGATTGAAGAGTCTATAAGATACGCAACTATACGGCCAAAACCGTTCCTCGCTCATCACGCTTCCTCCACACGTCCCTATCCACATATTGTTCGTTGACTTGTGGTGCCACCGCGCGGTGTTATTTTGCGCGAACCGCGAATAGAAATACTGGACGTTGATATCCAGCGAACGAGGGTACATAATATATTAATTAAGTTATAATTCTCCAGGCAGGTTGTAGACCGGCGCAATCAGTGCCGGCGTCAGGGCATTTGGCACCTGTAGCAAACAGTTGCTTGCCGCCCTGATAAAAAACATTTACAAGTTACTACTGTTAGGACAAATTTATTAATAAAAACTTACAAACAAAAATCTCAGATAAATAATTCTTTCACTAGTTTCACTTAAAATTCAAAAACAAGAGAAACCTTTAACTATCAATTATTGTCGCATTTCATCTTTTAAGTCGCCACGTTGTGCGCTGTAACAATCGTGTTTTGTTCGAAATTGCAATTGTTCCTTGTCCTCGAGACCCATTTGGGGTTCAAAAAATGTTTTTTTGAGATTTTTGTTCAATTTTGAATTTCTGAAATTTATAAAAATGTGATAAATTAAAAATATTTTATTTTGCTATTCGGTTCAGCTTCATGGAATAGTA
Organism: Rutpela maculata; assembly: GCA_936432065.2. NCBI lineage: Eukaryota > Metazoa > Arthropoda > Insecta > Coleoptera > Cerambycidae > Rutpela > Rutpela maculata. The sequence continues at coordinate 127,845,038 of OW386293.2, forward strand.
TTTATGAGTACGTTTAAGACCTCCCAATTTTTTAAAATAATTAGAAAAAAGAGTATGCAAATGTCGAGGATGGTGTTTTTGATCTTTCAGCGCTTGCGTAGCGAGAACGGTAATAAATACGAAAATGCACCGCACTTTTTTTTGTACAACATGGAATTTTCTACAAACAAGTCCGCGAGGGCATATTCTTATCTACTATAGTTTTCGAGCTACAGGTGCTCACGTGTAAGCATAAAAATGACTGTTTTTTACGCTACTCTGCAAGTGGCACTGGCGACTTAATTAACAAACAAAAAAATTAAGAAAACGGCGATGTTAATAGTCAAATTTAAATTACACAAAACATAATGAGTAACTTCTGTTTAAAACTGTTTTTTATTCGATGCATAATATTAATAATGGAGTTACAAGTATTAAAAAAATGTTGAAATAAAATAAAAAAATAGTTAAATATTCTTTGTGTTATTGAAATGTATGTACAATTGTACAGAAAAAAACACTAATTAATAAAAATATGCGGCAAGTTCCAGTTATATAGAAATCGATGAAAATGAAAAATTACACTTTTCGGCCGTAATATGAATTGTTTATATGTGATAAATAAAAACAAAATGATATGTCAATAATAGATACATTTTTTTAATAAAGAAAATTACTTCCTACAAGGTGGAAAAGTTCAAATGTACGATTTTTTTAATGTTTTTTGCATTAAAAAACGCATATTTAAGAAAAATGAAGGACGCCATCGTGCAGAGCGATCAGAAATTCATAAATAAAAAAATCGACCACAAATTCTCATTGGACAAATAATATTTAACTACTTTAACGGGCTGCTTGGAGAACAGCGCGAAAAACAGTTACTTTGAGGTTTGCGCGCGGGCGCCTTTGGCATGTGAGCCATAATAGATAAAAATATGCTCTCAGGGACTTTTTTGTACAAAATTCGATGCTTTATAAAAAGTGCATTGTGTACCATTTGTGCGATACTTTATCGCCTCGAAAACTATGCTCTCGAAAAAGTAATACCTACTTGTAATAAAAAAAAAATTAACCAGTCTTTCCGCAGATATTCAAATTAAGTTAATTACTTCCACATCCAGTGGAAGTATAGTAACGACAAAAAAATTAAAAAAAATTTTTATTGTTCAAATAGGCTTAGAATGTCGTGAAACGTCGAGATTTTAAGTTTGAGCGAAAAAAAATTCTGTCTGTCGGTCTGTAACTTTTTTTTGTGCGCACGTTTACTCTGGAACCGTTTGAGATATTGACTTGAAATTTGGTACACGTATGTACTTTAACGAGATCTGGAACTAGATTATATTTTGATCTAGTTCTGTCGAAGGGTTGGGGGTAAATTGGGGTAAATTTGGGGTAAATAGGTCAATCAAGCAGGTAAGAGTCCATAAAATTGGTATTTAGTATATACAAGAGAAGCTAAGGTCTCAAAAAAATGTTTGGCATTAGCCACCCCCCATTACCACCCTAACCCCCTTATTAAAGGGGATGAAAAAAAAAATGTGATTTAGTGTTTGTACAGGAACCAGAAACCTCAAAATATTTTTTTACTTCATCCACCCCCCACTATCACCCCCCTATCACCACCCCCCACCCCACTACCGATGTGGGGTATCGTTTTATGGGTTTTTGGGGTAGAGAATTTCAAATATTATATTATTAAAGTTCCATAAACAATTATTTTCACATATAAAGTTTTTTCGTTGTGAGTGACTTGGATAGAGAATCTGGATGTGGAAGTAGTGATTCCTTGGGCAGCGGTTTTTTCTTTGTTATGTATTATTTAATATTATATCAAAATGGTTTATTTTACTGGGAAAAAAAATGTTTTATGTTGCCAGCAGCTCATTGGGTTTTTATATTTAATTGTTATGAAAATAAACAGACAGGCAGGCAGGCAGAATTTTTTTTTTCGCTCAAACTTAAAATCTCGATGTTTCGTGATATTCTAAGCCTATTTGAACAATAAAAATTTAAAAAAAATTTTTTGTTACTATACTTCCACTGGATGTGAAAAATTATACTATGTTTGGTTTCTCAAATATTTGCGATAAATCGAAAATAAACGCATACTCCCCTCTCATTCTCCAAAATCCCATCATTAACAATAAAAATGTCGCGTCGGCCCCTTGTCAACAATGTATCGACTAGACTGATAATAAGGTGGCAAAGAAATATAAAGATAAATCACGTCTACAGAGAATTATCGTATACCATATTACGCCTTTCTTTCTCGATGTATTACATATTAAACACATTGTCCGAATATTAAATTTATTGCATCTTACCGAAGACGAAGATACATTTTCAATTTCACTGAATTGGGAAAGATTTTTAAGATTTTACAAACTAATATAGGTTTGTTTGCAGGCTATATGAAATTTCACTTTGACTTTTCCACTTAAAATATTTTCTTCTTGTTGCAAAATCTTTTCGACACAAATGTCTCGCCTTTGTTACCGTGGCATATATAATTGTTTTTACTCCTTGCAATCTAGGATTTTGTCTCACTAATTTGTCATTATCTTTCAAAGTTTGTCCACAGAATAAACATTCCATTGTTAAGCACTAAATAATATGTAATAATTCAATAAAAATAACTAATACTCATTTGCATTCACATTATATAAAGAAAAGTTTGTTTCTAACTGGCATAATATAATATAAGATTACTTGTATTAAATAGTCCACACTTGCCGGACATCTAGGCCTCTAGGATCGAAAAACTCAGCTTTAAATAACAAAATTTCGAAAACTATAAGTCGTAGAGACCTGATTTTTGTTTTAAAAACTTCCTTGAGGTGTAGACTTTATTTCATACGCAGATGGTATGTCAAAATTCCTTAAAATAAAAAAGTTTTTCGCTTACTGAAAAAAGCGCTGCAAGGGAAGTAAATGTTCAAGTTTTACCTCGTTTTACAGAAAAATTAGATTTTCCATAAAAACAAAATTTAAGCAGTGACCTTCGCCCACATTTCCTCCATCAATTAAAAAAAAATACGTATAATTATCTCAATTGGTTCCGGAGATATCACGAGGGATGTGTGAAAATGTAAGAAAAATTAATTTTGACAGATTTATAACATTTTTCGTCATAAAAATAGTTTGACCTCCCAAAAAATATTGTAATTGGACATTACAGATGGCCAAGGACCTAATCTATCATGCTGTGAAGGTCCCATGTGGTTGTACCTTCAAAAATTTTTTTTCAAGAAGGGAGCTACTTTTTCCTCGTTTTACGGTGCACTAATACAACAAATGACACGAACCATGCGAGTGCTATCAGCCGACTGAGGGACTGAGATTGACGAGATTGCTAGACCCTTAGTCGGTGGCGCCTAACTATACCACAGACCCTGCCCGCGCTATGATATTAAGTACACGGCTGCATCTCTATAAGGACTCTTCACTCAACGCTCCTATCAAAATATTGTATAGGAACAAAATTGTAGAAAATTGTATGCACGTTGTTTTTTGTGAAAAAGTTTTTGTCCATCTTTTTTAGTTTTTGTGGTAAATGACAAAAACAACATTGGCATCAGTTTTTTTAACATTTAGAATATGTTTTAAATTGTTCCTTAGGCTCAATCTTTATGAAAAACATTGTCCCCAAGGATCGGGCGGAGGGCTCCCCGACTATAATGCATTAAAAACAGTAGAGTTCTTCCTTCAGCTAACAGTCACTTGTCTTTCAATATGATCGAACTTTTTCTTCTTAAATTACCGTGCAATAAATTGGACAAAGGAGCATTTTAAAGTTATTCAGGAATTTGATAAAAAATATATTACTCTGTTTGAGATATTACGGTTTCAGGAAAATAACATTTTTCTCATTTTAGGTGTAAATATTGATACATTTGGTAGGTCGATATATGTACAGTCACTAAAAAACGAAATCCATGGCCTCCGTGGCGCAATCGGCTAGCGCGTTCGGCTGTTAACCGAAAGGTTGGTGGTTCGAGCCCACCCGGGGGCGTCTCTTTTTTTTTTTCATTATGAATTCTGTTTATAATATATGTAAATTAATCCTCTTGAAGATATAACAAAAAATAAAACGAATACTGTGTAAAGTGTAATTTAGGTAATTTCGAAGGTTTGTAATCTAAAAAATTAAATTAAAATTAAAAATAGTTCGGACTGGCTGATGACTTCTCCTTGTCCTAAGTCATAACGGTCTCATCTTAGCAGCTCTTGTAGGTGTTGCTTGTGTTGTTTCTGCAAAACGTAGTAAATAAAACCCGCCATCTACGCTACTGTACAGTGTGGATCAAATTAGATGGAATTTGGGGTTTTCTCTAAAACTATGACAGATAGACAAAAACCAATATAGGTGTCATGAGCTCGATTTTCGAGAAACAAACAATGGTGCAAACCGCGATCTTCTTCGACTACCAAGGTACAGAGCATTTTTGGAAAATTGGCATTTTGGGATGACCTCTATATCTCAATTATCAAGTGTAGAATCGAACATTGAGTAACACATTCTTAAGGCACTTTTTTAAGTAGAATCCGGTGCTGATAAGAAGAAAATGCATGCATGCCTCAGTTTTCGAGATACAGACAAAACTTGTGCTTTTTTAAATGCTGTAAATCATTATTCGATCACAACTTAAATTAGCTATCCAACGGTATATCATATGTCATATTTATCTCTAGAAAAAGTGGTTAATTTTCGAAAAATTTAATATATATTTGAGGAGGCCGTGGAAAACTATTAACAACATTTCTTATAATATAAAATAATTTTGCCAAAAATATGAAAAACTGAAATACAATAAATGTTCGAATTGTCTTCCATTGACATCTATGCATATTTATCGCATTTTTAATATTTATTGAGAAGGCCATGGTAAAAAAAAGAAAATCGAAATAATCGTAAATATCAAAAAGTGATTTGTGAGTTAATTGTGAGTAAGCATTGTTAAAAATGGTTCAATTTAGTAATGGTGAAAAATATGATATGATTAAGTGTTTTATAGAATGCGGAGAAGATTCAAATTTAGCTTCCGAGCTTTATTTTAATAGGTAAGTTATAGAGAGCAAAACTTTGTGCTAAAAGTGCTGCCTAAACAGTATTTTTAGATATCCAGATAATAGACAGCCAGACATTAAAATATTCAAAAGGCTACAACAAAATTTAAAAGAGTTTGGATCATTCGTAAAACCTCGAGCAAAAATATATAATAAAGCAGGCAGAGAAGCTGCAGAAAATATTGTTTTAGAAACTGTAAGAGAAAATCCTAATATATCGTCTCACGAAATACAGGAAAATTTAGGAATTCGAAAGACAACTGCGTTGCGTTGCTTAAAAAAAATAAATTCAAACCCTACAACATTAGGATTAGTCACCATCCATACCCAAGCGACTTTCAAAGGCGTCTCGATTTTTGCAGTGGTATTTGCGTCAGTGCAATGAAGTGGCAGGATTTGAAGGAACAATTATATGGACAGACGAGACCCATATAAGCAGTGCCAGAATTTTTAATCGGCATAATAACCACCATTGGGCTCATAAAAATCCGCACGTACCCGCTACAGTTAATCGCGAGGAGGATTTGGATTTGGTGTATGGTGTGATTTTATTGGATACTAAATAATAGGTCCTCATTCTTTTTTCAGGTTAATTTGAATACCGAAAATTTTATTAGCATTCTACGACAAGAAATAGAGCCCTTTGTAGACAATATGTCTGTAAGACAATTTCAAAGATTAATTTACCAACACGATGGCGTCCCAGGTTATATCCCAAGGAACAATTTAAAAGTCATTTGGACTTGAGGAGGTTTTAAGAAAGGTTTGTCAGGGTTAGGAAATAGTCATGTGCTTTATTGATGTTGTAGTTAAGGCCTTTTAGGCTTCAAGTATACTTGCTCTTAATAGTAAGTTTTAAAGCATTCTGTAAGACCTAATTATAAAGCTAATTTGCTTCTAGGATGATATGTATTTGTAATGGATTTATCATAACCTACATAAAACTCTCCATAAAGCTAATTAGTTTTATGAACGTCTTAAATTCCATTTAGATTTAAAGAGGCTTTAAATTATTCTTTATGGTTTTAACATATTTGCAATAAATGCATTTTAAATTCTTTTTAAAACTAGACATTTTCAATGCCTATTAGTACTTATTAAAGGTCATTACAAAACTAGACTCTTAAAACATCCTTGATAAATGTTGTGATGAAACCTTTATGCAGAAAAAAAGGCTTCTATAAATCTAAAAGGCAAATTTTAATTCCATAAAACACTTTCCAAAACCTCAATAAAACATTTATTATAAAAATAATAAACAATATGTCTGCCTGAAGTGTCGTTGGTGCATGTGTGTGTGTGTTAATTAAAAGCATTTCACGACTTACTGATGTGTAATTAAGTCTTTTTTGGAAAGGTGGAGAAAATAAAAAAGAGTGGCCATTTTAAAAGGACTGTTAAAACACACACACATACAAATTATTTTGAGGTTAAGTTTTAAGTTTTTTGTATCAAATGTCAACGTCCCAAACGTTTTATTACAGCTTTTATCAAGTCCATGTGATCTTCGCCAAGTGCATTTGCATTTTTGTAAGGAAAGGGATTATTTGTGATAGTATACAAAAAGACTAATAGGGCTTCATTTAGAGTAAATGTTCTAGGTCATTACCATATTATTATTAGAATATATAGTTTAATGAGAGAACCAGTGTTGCCAGATCAAAATTTTAAAAGTTATCAGACGACGCTTTAAAAAGTTACTAAATCTTACTAAAATTTCACTAGATTTGAAATTAAAGCTCTCATCTTTAATTTTCAAAAGTTGCGGTGTCTGTAGGACACGTAATTTTCTTGAGCTCTCTGAGCACAGCATAGCTTTGAGCGTCCTCTATCTGATTATTTCGTTGCCAGACTTCGTAATCTGTATTGTATTAAATGGCTTGTAACTAGAATGTACTGTTTGTCTACGAGACGCTAGAGAGCAACGAGCCCAGGCTATTCGATTGTAGCAATTCACGGTCAATAAACTATACGGTTACCTGAATTAGCAGCTTTTAGACGAGAGAGACGCGTGGAGCGGGGAATCGAATGAAAGATATTCTGTTAGGGTCCACAGCCTACGTCAGCTGTAGACACTACAGGCATCTTTGTCTATGTCTTTTGCACGGAAATCAGATATGTCTGTCTCTTTCATTCGATTCCCCGCTCCGCGCGTCTCTCTCGTCTAAGAGCTGCTGATCGAGGTAACCGTAGAGTTTACTGACCGTGGTAGCGATTAACGTGAACAGTTCTGTATTAAATGGATCGCAACTCGAATTTAATGTTTGCCTACCTACCAGTAGAGGGCAATAAATTGGATGATTCAAAAATCATTAAAAATGGGCATTTTCATAAAAGTTTTCACTAAAGCACTAGATTTTAAAAAAATCACCAGATCCAGTGAAATTTCACTAGACCTGGCAACACTGGAGAAGACTGTAAAATGACAATTAGGTTTTTAGTTGGCCGGCCATGTTTTTCTTGTTATATAAAAATATTCAAGGTCAATCTCACAATTATAATTATCAATAATTATCACTTTTTCGTTAGCAAATTAAGGTAGAATTACAAGAAACGACTGAAAATTACCGTGGGAACCGAGAAGCAGCCCACTTTTTTAAATTTGCTGATTACGTGTGTCTATGCAAATTTTGTATGGATATTAAAATCATTATTATTTCTGAGGGGCTCTTGTTTTTTGGGCCTTATGTAGTTTTAACGATGAACTGCCGTTGGTTTTAATTTTTTTGTCATACCTGATGGCTTTTTATTACCTTTTAAATCGGCCTTAGAGAGGTTATAGTGCTCTACGCTTTATACATTTCAAATTCCATTTTATCTTCAATAAGTCTGATGGTGTGTTTGCTTAAATCAGTTTAGAAAAAATAAATGCAATAATAAAATTATTTGGATTCCTTCGTGGACATTCTTATAGCTTCTCAGTTCTAATATGGTTTTAAAAACCAATTTTAAGGTAGCCTTCTAGGTGTTTTCTAGAAATGTAGGAAGCTAATAGAAAAGCTTCTGACAGCTTTAAAATAGGTTTTAAGAAAGGTTTTAAAACGGCCCGAACAAGGTTTTCAAGAGCAGCACTATGCCTCACTAAGGAGTTTTATGATGGAATTTAAAAAGGCCTTAACAACCTTCATAAGGGTGGGCCCTTTTAGTCTACAAGTCGCTTCATGATGGTATTAAGGATATTGTTACAGCAAAATAGATTTTTCAAGGCATTTTATAAATAGTTTTATAGCACCCTTGTATACATTTAAGAAACTAAAATTGTTCCTTGGGATGTTAAATGAAACACGATATTATTTAAATGCTCAATTTGGGGAGGACTGGATAGGTATCTATGTATCTCTCAGGACTAGTTTATCAATGTCTAGTTACCTAACCTACTCTCCTGAAGACTTTTGGCTTTGGGGTTATTTAAAAAATATTATATATATATTATAAAGAACGTTCTAAGAACATAGAAGAATTGGAAAACAAAACATTAGCTGCGTTTGCTAAAAGGAGAAACTGTTAAAAATGCATAGATGTCAATAGAAGACAATTCGAAATTCGAACATTTATCGTAGTTTAATTTTTCTTATTTTTGGCAAAATTATTTTATATTATAAGAAGTGTTGTTGTTGTTAATAGTTTTCCATGACCTCCTCACATATGATATATCGTTGGATATCTAATTTAAGATCGAACAATGAAATATGTTTAAAAGTTATAAAGTTATGTCTATATCTCGAAAACTGAGGAATGCATAATTTTTCTCTTATCAAAAACGGATTCTACTCAAAAAAGTCCCTGAAGAATGTGTTACTTGATTTTCGATTCGACACTTGGTAATTGAGATATAGAGGTCATCCAAAAATGCCAATTTTTCAAAAACGCCCTGTAGCTCGGTAGTCGAAAAAGATAGACGATCACGGTTTGCGTCATTGTTTATTTCTCGAAAATCAAGCTAAGGACACTTATATCGGTTTTTGTCTATCTGCCATAGTTTTAGAGAAAACTTCAAATCCCATCTAATTTTGTCCACCCTGTACTAGACTGTCTTATGCAAAACATACATTCTCAAACAATATAATTCCTCCAGGCCTAATACATTATGATAATCCATAGCATATAAACAATAAAATGGAAAGTAATATGAAACAATCATTATACACAATGTCAACTTTAAAATAAAATGAGTAATTAAAAAAGTAGATACTTATGTCACCCGAGCATGTAAAGTAGCGTGCCAAGTATGTCATCGAAAGTATTTCTCTAAATTGTCATGTCTTCCTAAATAATCATTGTAATTATCTGAATTGCCATGGAGGCACGTGACTTTCCTTCTCGCTACTCATTTTCGTGCTTATATCGGTGACCGAGGAAATTAATAGTTTTACAGTGAGCATACCTACCTTCAGTGGCATAAATTGGCCTAAAAGGTTAAGGAGAATTAGTTAGTTTCCCGCAACACTTTCATTAAACTGTTTAAAATTGTCTAACCGCTATAAGGACACTTGTGGGCACACCTCAGCATATATCAGGAATATATTAAGTTTCCCTATCAACTGTTGCAAATTTAGTACGGAGACAATGCGTATAAAAATCCTAGAGACAATTGGAGAAGAAATATAATAATTGAAAAGGTCCATTTATTTATATTTATAGTAATATTGAAATGACTGCAATCACTATGATTATAGCAACCACGACAGATGCCGTGTTGCTGTCTGACGTGCTGTAGAGTAAACGCAGGCCAACTAGAATAAATTCACAGATCACAATACGTCTGGCAAAACGTTATGAATAAAAAGAATTATAATTATTGATAATTATGATCGCCGTTGCTTCTGTTAAAATGACGCTTCGCAACTTCTGTGCGTGAAGTACGTCAAAATGGTGGTTGGTAAAGACAATTCTCTACAATATTCATATTATTATTAATAATAACACAGGCACACACAAAAAAAAAGTCGTGTACTCGGGAACCGACCTATATACCGGAAATTCGCCAAAATCGGGTAAAAAAACATTGAAGGGATTGACGTGACTTAACATATATAAATACCGGTATATATTTTCGCCCGCTGAACCCGAATCCGGGGTCAGAATTGGTCCATCGGGTCAAAATAGGCCGAAAAAATTAAGAAATGGCCGGGAATTCGCCAAAATTCGGGTCAAAAAACATTGATGGGATTGACGAGACTTAACCCATATACTGGTATGTATTTTCACCCTCTGAACCCGAATCCGGGGTCAGAATTGGCCCATCGGGTCAAAATTGGCCGAAAAAATAAAAAAATGGCCGAAAATTTGCGAAAATCTGGGGTCAGAAAACATTAAATGATATTGAAGTGACTTTACCCTTATATCGATGCGTACTATTGCCCGCTGAAACAGAATTGGCCCAACCAGTCAAAGTTAACAAATGGCTCAAAATTGCCCAAAATTTTGGGCAAAGAATATTGAATGACGTTTAGGTGACTCGACTATTGTGTTAGTATGTATTTTTGTCCACTGAATCTGAATCCGTTGGTCAATAACGTCAAAAGATCGAACATGTGCAAACGAATTACCCGGCATTTTTTTGGGTCGCCCCACTCAGCCTCCATTTTTTCCAAACCACATTGCCCCCGAAACAAGCAAGTCCCTGTTGAGCATCCACAAAAAATCTGCCTGAGGCTTTTTCTTTATTCATCTTTGTTTGTGTATGTAGTGTGCATCCGGCTGCATCCCGCGTTTCATTAGAAGTACTCGTATTGGCATTAATCTACAGGCAAACCGAAGAAAACCCTGTACGAAGTACAGCGCGTTAACTGGAATCAGCCTGCATAAGCAGCATCTTTTCTTATCTCCCGGTCACCGTGGGCGTCCTAAAACTCATGCCGGTACGTTTTTACCAAACGGTCACCCATGCAGTTACTGCTCGTTTCGGTAAAACATACACCGCTTTAAATTCTGCTATCGCAACAATTGTTGGCAGCGGGCGAAAATACATACTATACATACGTCAATCCCTTAAATGTTTTTTTGACTCGAATTTTGGCGAATTTTCGGCCAATTTTGACTCGATGGGCCAATTCTGACCCCGGATTCGGGTTCAGCGGGCGAAAACACATCCCTTAAATGTTTTCTGACCCGATTTTGGCGAATTTCCGACCATTTTTTTATTTTTCCGCCCAATTTTTACCCGATGGGCCAATTCTGACCACGGATTCGGGTTCAGCGGGAGAAAATACATACCGGTATATAGGTCGGTCCCCGAGTACACGACCTTTTTTTTTTGTGTGCCTGTGTAATTTACTATATTTAATAATAAAATATTCCGTAAACATTAATGTGTTCACTTAGTATTTTAGATGAGCAAGTACATTACACCTCTACTACTAAATTCGCTGTTTATTGTTTGTTCCACTTCCCAAGATACCTTCAATATTTTAAAAAGTTACTTCTATTTTTTTTGTATTCCATATTTACTTTAAAAAATTATCGACTGCCATACTATTCAATACATTATGTATGTAACAACCTATCTAGGATCGTCGACTTTCAGTTAGGTGCAATTCTTAAAATTTATTTGCTGTCAAGAATGCCGTGAAAGTTCAACCTCTCGACCTTGGCAATGGTTGGGAAAATATTACATTTCTCTAGAATAAAGGCAATTAATTCATTAGCATTGTGGACGTCAGTATTCTTTATGACTATATATATGTATGTATTTGGACTTCTTTTAGGTATAACTTTATTTACAGCTGTAGCTACATACGTACCACCTTTAATTGCATATTAGAAACTACATTTTGCAAGTTGATTAAATATTGAACGTAACAAGTTTAAATTTAGTTTTTACTCGACATAATATTACTAATTAAGAACATATTACAGTAATTGCCACGATATGCAATCAATATACCTAGAGTTCAGTTTGAATTATTATTATTCAAGTTATCTCAAAATTGACAAATTGTATATTCCCAGCGCGTGCAAGCAATTAATTAAGTCATTTCTTCCTAGTTACTTGAGGGATAGAGCTCTTATAGTTAAAACAAAAAATTCCAAGTTGGCCAATGTTACCCATTATCCGATGTCCCCAGGGGTCTCACCTAGGCCCACTTATGTTTTTAATTTTTTTGAATGACACATTAGTAGCATTAGAATGCAATGCACAATGCACTATTATTTGGCGATGACTTAAAGATATTTATTGAAATTAATAATCATTGCAAAACATTAACTTTTTAGAAAAGGAAACAATCAATTTTATTTAACGATAATATAAAGAGACTGGACTTGAGTCATGTTAATTGTGTTAAACAGGAGTTACATTTACTAGTGAGTTTAGTTTTATTTGACACGGAGATAAGAGATATAAAAAAGCATGCATATTCGTAGACAGTGTGCAGATTGTAATGATAAAATCTGGTGATGTCAAGGATTTATTCAATTGTAGGGCCAAAATACATCAAAAGCAGCGTTAAAATGATTAATTTGGTACTTTTCTTAGACTACAGAATTTCTAAGCCAGACTTTGGACAGTAAGTTGACTTGGTATTCACAACTTGGCAAATATGTGGAATAAAAAACAAATTAAGAACAGTGTCAATCTAGATGCACTAATAACATATCATGCACTATTCTATCATAATTAAATGATATATTGGTTTAAGAAGTATCCACCAAGTTCTAAGTGCTACTATCCAAAAAAAGTAATAAGAAGTCAACCGGAAGTGAATCTGCCTGAAAGTTGCAATAATGATTCGTTAAATTTAACATTGGAAATACTTTTTAGCGTAACTTTGTAGTAGTCCTTTAATATAGAATTTTTATTTTACCACGATATGATATGATATACTTGTTTTTTGACAACTTAGAAAGAACACATAACAATGACCATACTTCATAACAATTTTCTCAATGACTGGACAAACTTGAGTAGAAAATACACAACCATCCAAAAGTTTCGTCGCCAAATATCTCTACAAAAAAAAAACGATAACTAAGAAAATTATTTCGTATGGACAATTTGAAGTAAGCGTTATTATAAATCGAAATTATTTAAGAGAAATCACAAGTCGATCACTATAATAAATAGTATTTCGCTCATTGACAGGTAACCAACAAAATGTCACTTTTTGAGATCACTGCACCAACAAAATGTCAATATTAGTGGTAAAACCGCTGTGCCTTTAAATTTTATCTAGGTATAGTTGGGTCAAAATGTAAAGGTGAAGTCGACAATAAAATGTTAGACAGATAAGGATATATCTTACGCCTCGCTTTCTCCTATAGACATAACAGTAAAATGTGGATCTAAAGATAATCGGAGTGGATCTTATTGATATACCAGAATACTAGAGAGTTAGTTACAGGAATCTTTCCTTCTCTCTCGATTTTATTGCCTACTTATCCTTCGCATTTAAACCCAATTTTATAAATTTTCTCTCGTGGGTACATAATGAGTCACAACTGGTTAGTAATTCGGGAAATCGGAATTATGCACTGTGCAAGTGTGCAGGGTTATATTTCAATAGTAATCTCTATTTAACCTTTCAGAGAGTACGCTCTGCTTATCTAAAACGCTTCAACTTCATTTTCAAACTTATAATTAAAAGTAAGGATTTAATGTGTAATTAAATTTAATGCAGTAATTATTGTACCGTTTTCACTGTCGTACGTTCATTTGATTGGCCGGTAATATTTTTTCGAGCTCGTTGCCAAAAGTAATACAATTCGTGTAAATAGTACAGCCTATTATCAAATATTAAATCCCGGCACTGAACTGCTCGGGATTTATTCAAATAATAACTGTCAATTTGCACTCCTTGTATTACTAGGCAATTACTTTCTTGAAAAAAATTTACCGATAAAATTTTAAGCACTAGCGATATAGATGATTAATAAAACAAATTGTGTTAAGTCATGCCAAATCCAACTTGTTATGCTGACCATCTCTTAGTTTTTGTGTGAATGAAAAGTCACTAAACGATAAAAAAAAATGAACTAGTTATGATGCGAAACTTTTGGAACATTACGTATACATATAAACATGCAATTATGAATTTCTGCTTACATATTTTTATTAAATTCCATGTTAGATGTGTTGTGCTAATACCTGACTTTTACTTTTTAAAGACCACGTACCACACGGAGGACATGAAGGCATACTAATTTTGAAGAAAATTACCGGCAAAAGTCACCACCACCATATAGCAGAGGAATCAAAAGTACCCTCTTTCAAACCCATCGAACCATCTGGCCCCAGTTTTGGCACTGTCATCGGGAAATTCCTCTCTGCCTCGTCCAGTTTAGACCCACACAAACCGGAACCTTTCGGTAACACGGCCAGTGCTGACACTCATTACGACAGTCCCTCCCACTCCGAATCACATCATTATCACGAGGAACCAGACACCGTCGTCTATAAAGATAATCACAAGGTACCGCCAAGTGCTGCCGGCTATGTCGTCCATGATGACGAACCGGAACAGGAAGTCATCTATTCTAAAAAACCCGTTTCTAGCTACGAAACCCCCTTCGAGCAAGAGCCCAGTTACTTGAGCCAAAATTTTGACGATTACTCCGCGTCAGCTTCCAAAAAGAATCCCCAGGCTGTCAAATCTAATTCGGTCTCGGTGCAAAGCGTTCAAAAACACACCGAGAAACCAAGCATTGCTCAAGAACTACCCAAGCCTTCCACTTCTAGTCCAAGTTTCTCGCAAAATAATTTTGCGTTCCCCACTAAGACTGTGCAGTCTCTACCCAGTCCTTCTTCGTCCACTGGGACGTTTTCCAATGGTAATTATAACTTATATACCGAAAATGTAGATTTACCAAACATTAAGGATTATCCTAACGGATTCCCTGGACCTCTTCAGTCATCAAATGGTGAGTTGCCAGCAAGTGTTCTTGACCAAACCTCAATTGGAGCAAATCCATTTGGTCAAACAGGTTTTAATTTATCACCAGATTTGTATCACCAAACCGCTCCTGAGTTTATGACCCTACAATCTTTCCCCAATGAAGTACCAAACTTTCAGACGCATGTATCAAAACCAGCACACTATTTACAGACACCTAAGGAGGATTTCCATCTGCACGCACCCAACCATTCCCATAAACCTCCTAGGCTGGTTTACGTTGATTCCAAACCCAGTCATTCTAAGGATAATTTCCATCTGCACTCACCCAACCATTCCCATAAACCTCCTAGGCTGGTCTACGTTGATTCCAAACCCAGTCATTCTAAGCACAAATATACAAGTACCCATCCAGGGCGTACGGTCTCTTCTAAGAGACCAAGTAGTAGTAACAGTGGTAGGACGACGAAACACAAACCAAAACAGACTTACGACGTTGTCAGATCAATTGCGTACCAACTGGGACCACAAGGACCAAAAAGACTGACGTAACTGTGTAGGTAAAGTGTCTTTAAACTTACTAACGTGGACTAACGATGGATTGATGTATGTAACTAATATAATAATTGCAATATTAACACATTAATAATCTAGCTTAATGATAAACCTGCTTCTGAAAATATTTACTAACAGATGTTCGTATTGATGGAGATTCACTAGGAGTTTTGGAGAAAATATACGTAGAAATCTATCTATTGTAAGGGTAAAAAAAAATTAAAGTGCGTTTAAAAGTTCAATGTGAATGCAAAAATGCATTTTTTAATTTACATTGCTAAAACGTATAATTGTGGCTATTGAAAATGTGTGGTCTTATAAGTTGTTGGTGATACTATTATTATTATCTTGATAAGTAGTAGTTTTTCATGGGATGGATGTCTTTCATCCTATTTTACTTGCACATCCAGTGGAAGTATAGTAACGACAAAAGAATTTTTGAAAATTTTTATTGTTCAAATAAGGTTCAAATGTCATGAAACGTCGAGATTTTAAATTTGAGCGAAAAAAAAAATTTCTGTCGGTCTGTAACTTTTTTTGTGCGCACGTTCGCTCTGGAACCGTTTGAGATATTGACTTGAAATTTGGTACACGTATGTACTTTAACGGGATCTGGAACTAGATTATATTTTCATCTTATTTCGTCGAAGGGTTGGGCGGTAAAAGGGGTGAATGGGGGGTAAATAGGTAAATCAAGCAGGTAAAAGTCCATAAAATTGGTATTTAGTGTATACAAGAGAAGCTAAGGTTTCAAAAAAATTGTTGGCATTAGCCACCCCCATTACAACCCCTATCCCATTTAAAGGGGATGAAAAAAATTGTGATTTAGTGTGTGTACAAGAACCAAAAGCCTCAAAATATTTTTTTTACTTCATCCACCCCCACTATCACCTTTCTATCACAACTTCCACCCCACTACCGTGTGGGATATCGTTTTATAGGTTTTTGGGGTAGACGATTTCAAATATTATATTATTAAAGTTCTACAAACAATTATTTCCACATACAAAATTTTTTCCCTACGAGACTTCGATGGAAAATCTGGATTTGGAAGTAGTGATTCCTTGGGTAGCGGTTTTTGTTATATGACGTGGTTTGGCTTTTTGATAAAAAAATATAGACTTTTTTATGTGCAGAAACAATTATAGTAAATTTTAAGTCAAAAACAGGCAGGAGAAGGCATTTTGTTCAAGAAATTAAATGCAGTGAAGCGTTACATAACCTTTTTAGTAAGATAATTTGGGGTAATTTTAAGGCAATTGTCTCCTAATTATTCCCACAATAAAAGAGCTATAATCCTTAATTAAGGAATAGTCGGCGTTATATAATTCAATGTCGTTATAACTTTATAGTCACCTATTTACACAAAATGAAGTAATTTTCATCTTCATGAAAGATTTTTGCCTTAGCGATTGGTCTATTTTGCTTGTTTGCTGGTTGCTCAACAGCGACAGATACTAATGTAGTTTACATACATATATTTCATTATTGATATTAGGGAACGAAGGAATGCTACTTTCGGGCGGTGCTGGGTAGGTCATGGGAATTTAGTGCCTTGGCCCGCTCGGTCTCCAGATCTCAACCCATTGGACTTTTTCTATAAGGACATTTAGAGACATTGGCATTAATCAGTTGCTAACAATAATGGAGCACATCTTCGACTGCGTTCTGCCAAATAAAAAATATACCAGGAATAGATGCGTGTCTCTTGGCAAATAGAAATGTGTTGAAAATGAACGGAGGGCATATGGAGCACTTATCGTAATATGCAGTTTTAGACGCCTAAATTCTACCAAGTCAATAAAATTTAGAGACGTAAATTATGTCTTTAACTTTAAAAGTGATTTTCTCGATAACGATTGAGGTTGCGAAATGAGACAACATTTTTTACATAAAAAAACTTCGAAAATTCTATAATTTTATTCAAATAGTCCACAAGCTGTCGAATGCTAAAAATGGGGTGGAAAACACACCCATCCCATTCAAAACAACCACTTGCCAAGATGACACTTAAAATTATATTGTCGCCAACTATTTTCCTGTGAAAAGCAACCTAGGATCACAAACTTTCAATAGGGCGTATAATACAGCGGTGAGAGCATAAAACATGGGGTTTAGTCCGAATAAGTGCGGGAGTTTTGAAACTTTGGGAATTTGTAGATTTCGATGCCCTGAATGAAATAAGAAAAAATGCGAAATGTGATTTCAGCCACCGGCGCCGTCATATTAGCACACAAAAACAGTTTCTTTGAAATGTCTCGCTTCGGATGCCTCATACCGCAAAAAATGTTCTTATGAAAATAAAAGAGCATTAAATTTTCTACAAAATATGCCCTATACATTTTTTCGTTAAACTGAATAGTTTCGGTGCAGCAGCCGATCGAAGTCAAGCATTCCTGACAAAATTATGATATTTTGCAATTTCTCGATTTAGTGCGAATTTTATGAAGGAATATTTTTGTTTTGAGACAAAATTTGTTTTCATACCTGAAAATCCTCAAATATAGTTGATTTTACTTGTCTGCTATGCATAGCTCAATGTTCAATACTCGTTTCCACACCACCTTAAGGTAGAGTATATGGTGCATTTTTACCTGGTTGTCCCCTATAGGACTAATCCACGATTAGCCTGCTTCTTGAGGTGTTTTAGATGCTTGATGTCGAAGGTCCAGGTTCGTTGTAGTCTTCAACAATACTTTTTTCGAAAATTGCTTCCGTTGCGCTGTCCACTGATTCTACGTATTGATTGTTCTCCATGCTTGCGAGAAATGTTTCGACTGGAGAGTCGACTTTCTCGTCGTCATGAAGCTTGTCGACTCTGGTGCATTGTCGCAGCTTTGTCCGTTACAAAATTTGCAAATTACAGAACACTTTAACCCTGCCCTTCTACAACCACATGCTGCACTACACTTTTCTTGCATTTACAGGAAAGAAATTTACGTAGCTTTTCAGAAGCAAGATCTTTCAGCATTCTTATTGGTGTAAGCTCAGCTTTGCTCTGTTTCCAGCCCCATTCTTCAACATTTTTACAAACCCCCTGCCACTCCTGGACTTGATAATATGGCTTGAATTAATGCTCCTGTAAAAAAAACGCGCCATATACTCTACCTCAAGGTGGTGTGGAGACGTGTAATGAACATTGAGCTATGCGTTGTAGACAAGTAAAATTAACTATATTTGAGGATTTTTTACATTTGCATTTTTTCTTATTTCATTCAGGGCATCCAAATCTACAAATTCCCAAAGTTTCAAAACTTCCGCACTTATTCGGATAAGAATCTACCTATCGACTGTACTAATAACCAACAATTTTAGGAATATTATTTAAAAAATGGATTTCACATTCACATTTATAGGGCTCTACCCCCTATAAGGAACATTTTATGGGCCACGTTTGTAGGGACTTGTTTTATGGAATCACCACTACTTGTTTTAATTGTTTTACCTTCAATCTGGAACATCGTGTTTATAAATACGCAAAATCCTGCAATAATTAGTTAAAGTTTAATTAAAATCAATTAAAGAATACCAATTACGTTTTAAAAGAATACGGTCCAATTTTTTCTAGTCCACCCAGCGTACAACTTAAGATTATTTAAAACTTTCATCAAAACATAAGTAATCATTAGAAAGAAAAAAATTCCATTTAAATTTAATAGTAATAACCTACTAACAGTTAACTCAGTCTTAATACTTCCTGTCTATACAATATTTTTTAGTACTTAGCAGTTTTAAGAAGAAATACACTTAAAACAATGTTAAGTATTAATAATCTAATCATACAACTTTCTCTTGTTTTACAGACCATCTCCACCATTTGAATCACCTTCAGCATCATTATTATCAACATTTCGATCCATATGAGTAACTATAGAGTAATATACATAGTGATGTAAGAAAATTTTATAGTGTTAGATTTCAGAAAATATTCATTGACGCTAGTCTTTAGAGTATAAATAATTATTTTTAAATAATTATGTTTTTGGAGACACTATAGCATTTACTAATTTAGAAAAGCTTGTTAATGGGTCAGTTACCTTGTAAAAAATGTTTATTTTGTAAATACTAGTAATGTAAAATGTATATTTTTAGTGCTATAAGTTCTAGTATCTGTTTAAGAGTCATATTTTCTATTATTTATTTTTGTTCTTTTTATGTTGTAAGTTGTGGAATAGTTTAATAAAACGTTTTAAATTTACGATGTTTAGGATTTCACTAATGACATATGACCATTTTTTTTTATAAAGACAATGAGCCTTACCCCACCTCTCTGCGAGAAAGACTATTAGAGATATTGCGGTTTGAGGTTAGAGTAAAAAATAGTGAAAATCGTCCAAAAATTTCTCATTTTTACATCTTAGCTCCTCAAACTTTTCATTTTGCCGATATCAGAAACTGATATAATATTCACCAGCGGCGAATCCAGAATAAATTAACAGGAGGGGCACATCCATCAAAAATGCGGCATACAACTCATTTCATCGTTTCTAGAATCGAAAAATGTCTTTGCATCGCAACGCCATCTATACCTCAACGTGTAAAATAACCATTTTTACTCAAAACTGAAGTCATTTATATATTCTAGTAGATACCTCTTACAGAATTCAAATATCGCTTTTGGTTATCGAGAAAATGGCGCCGGAAGTTTTAAGTGGGACACCCTGTATATTCTATTTAGTTGTTTATAATTTTTTTTGTGATTTTATTCCCCCCGCTCATCAATTTTCGAGGAAAAACATTTTTGTTATTTTCAATACGCGGCTGTGTTACCCCCCCAAGCTCAAAGTCCAGATCCGCCCTTGATAGCCTCGCTATAAAGATGACGTCCAAAAGGCGATTTTCAGATAATATCTCAGAAAATAAATCTTACTTTTATTTAAAAATAATAATTCACTACAATGTATTTTGACAGTTTCAAACAATTGTCATTGTTATGAAAACTTACTTTCTTTATTTTTATAGAGCTTTATTTATAGAGCTGTAGCTTCCTTACGAAGCATATTAGGGCATACTTTTATTAGAGCTTTTATGCTTAAATTGCTCATATTGTTACAAGTTCTACCCCCAGAGACATCTGTGGGAGTTTCCTCTAAGTTCCACGTGTAAGTAACAGAGAATTAAGTTGATTGGTTAGTTTGGCCATCATCCCAGAGATGGCGCGCGGTGTCATAAACTAGAAAGTTAGAGATCAGTTGAGAATATTCTGGCGCCCTCATCTTTGGGTATATAAAGGCATGGAGAAGCCGAGTGAGTTTAGTACAGTTCAGATGTTCAGTTTAGTACAGTTCAGTCAGCAGAGTAGTTCAGTTTAGTAGACAGTTGAATTCATATAGTGAGATCAGAAGTAAGCCAAGTGATCAAGTGACTGAATAATTGAAGTGTAGTACTCAGTGTTATATTAATAAAGTAATTAATTGTTGTAATTAGAACGTAAGGTAATAAATCCGTGTTTAGTGTTACTCTGGTGTTATAATTTCCGGATCCACGGTATAGGGTGTTTACAAAAGAGGCGCAAACAACACGTAACAATATAGTCACCTTCAGAATTTTCTTACGTACCCTGTATACTTGGTGGAAACGTACTGCCACTGCCAGCTGCATTTTTCAAACTTTATACTTAAATATCTTGGAAACCCTTGTCTTTAGGAGGTTGGACCACTGTTTACATAGGTTCAGATACGGGGTTCTCTATATTAATTTAGTTACATACAAAATGATTACAAAAGATTAGAAAATTTAATTGAAAAAGCCAAATTTACATTAAAGAAATTATAAAATTTCATTAATAGGGTACAACTAAGTTCTCTTCTTCTTTCAAATAAAGCGTAGCAATTAAAAAAATATATTTGAATTAATCAAAAATTTCTTCTAAAACATAGGAATTAAAAAATGTAGGCATATTAAAAAACTGAAAATCTGACCGAGGCTCAAAAGCAATTATTTAATGTAATTTTATTAGCACGAGAAGACCCACGAGAGAGCTGAAAAATTAAAACTCATTGCTACCCAATAAACGTGGCGTAATGAAATCAATTCAACTCGGCGTCCAAAATTTCACCTAGTTAAGGAAATGACTAAATTTAATTATCCTCTAAATTTAAATCTCATTCATTATCTTCTCAATGTACTTGAAATCTTTCAAAGGACGGTTTGCTAAGAGAATTTAAATTGAAATTTGCCATGCATAAAATTTTAATACTGACAGTCCTAAGATATTCGTGGGACCAAATACATTAATTGAGCTGTTTTAACTACCAAGTGTCTCGTTAATGAGGGATTTTTAGCCTGGGAAATGCATTCCATCCTGGGAGGGGGAGTATGGTTGATATATTGACGGGACTCGTGAGAAAGGTGGAGTCATTCTGGGCGAAAATACAAAATAACAACAAATTTTCTAATGCCTCACTGACTATTATAATCTATGCAAAGCACAAACAAGAAATAATTTTGAATATTACTGGCAAAAATATGTGGTAAATAGCAGCTATAAATATTGCATAATTCAATCCCAAAACATTTTCTAGAAAATATGTCACAACTATTATCCTATCAGATTTGGACACACTTGCTATCATTGGCGTAATTTCATCATTTTTATTGGGTAGGCAGGGATTTGACTTGATTGGCGTAATGGGCTTGTTAATTCTTTTTCGTTATTTTCTTTTGGTATTCAATAGAATTCGATCATCTAGATAAGCTGTTAACATTTCAGCTTCATAAGTATATCCAATTCATAGATATTCAATATTAAAGATTGGGTTTCAGTACAAAGCGCTTCGCCGACTCGTGACGTCATTTTGCATAAACAAAAATTGAAAAAGTACATTGTTTCTGTCATAACTTCTTTATTTTTTATGCTATAGAAATAGAAAAAAACCATTTGAAAATCTTTCATTTTCATTCTTACCACTTTCGTTGTGAGTGTCATATTTTCTGAAATTTAACATTTACACTACATACTTCGTCTTATGGACGTTTGTACGCCACCTTTATACTTCCAGAGCTCCGAAACAATTAACTGTACAGAAATTAGAAAAAAACAATATTCCTCCTCAATTTGGCAGCTTTCTTATTTCTCTCTAGCATGTTTTCGCTCAGTGCAATACTTTTCGAGTCATTTGACTAATATTGTTTTGAAATACCTTTTTTAAAATAAAAAAAAATAAAATAAAAAAAAATGCTTATTTTTTACGGAAGAATTCCATAATTCGCCAGATTTGCCTTAAACAATTTAATGCTTTTTCAAAATATTAGGTGGGCAGTTGCCTACACCCCGCGACGTTTTTATTAAAAAAATGTGAAACAGTTTTGTTTTTTTTTTCGAATTTTTTTTTAAATGAATTCCAAAACTTTTTGCTACACTGCTAGTAATGTCTAGGTGGTGTACGGTGGTGATCTGTAATCAAAACCTATAGGATACTTCCAGTGAGCCTAGAAAAATAATTAAAAAAACTTACCATACTGTTGTCCTCACCATGTCCATCTCGTTCGGAACCTACCTGAAACAGAAGATAACTAGTAGAAGCTAATAGCAAGAAATACCCAGAAAATTCAAATAAGTATCTAAACCACAAAATTGAAAAGCTTAAATAATAACCATTTTATAAAAATATGACACAGACACATGCTACAATTTGGTAAGAAATATTTAGTATAGTACAGGGTACTCCATTTTAGACATAGTTGTACCTAGAAAACGATGAGGACGAAATTGATAATGGATCATTATTGCACATTTCGAGAGAAAATCATCGATTAACTCGACTATTTGTATTTAAATGACTTAGTCGAAATATAAAGATACATTTCATCAAAAATATTAAAAACAGTTTACTGTAAATTAATTTAAGGAGTCGCAACATTTTTTGGTTTAATTTGATTCATAAACTTGTATATTTTCATATTAGGATACAGACCTTCTCAAATAATATGAAAGAGTACCTACAGTTCATTCAGGAGATACAAGAAATATAAAACTCTCAAAGAATATCGACAATTACAAGAGTTACAGAATGGGGAAATGTAATTTTTTTGTATCAAACAAGAATAAGTAATCTGATTTAAAAAAACGTTGTCTCTTTGATTTTTAAGAACATTTTTGGTTTATTTAAAAACAAAAAATCAATATGCACTTTGAAAAAAAATTATACAGGATGATTTTTGATTTTTGACCATATGTATGTAAATTGACATTAAGTTATTCTAGCAAGTAGTTTAAAAGGTGTGACCTTTAGAAGTTTTAGGCAAAACCCATGAATCACTCAATGTTCATTAAAAACACCTCATTTATAGTAGCCATTTTTAAGTCTCTACGCTTAGAGACTTAAAAATGGCTACTACAAATGAGGTGTTTTTAATGAACATTGAGTGATTCATGGGTTTTGCCTAAAACTTCTAAAGGTCACACCTTTATATAGAGTACGCTTACTCTATATCTACCATAGTATATCTCTTTACTGTAAATCACCCTATATAATCTAAGTGTCGGTGGTATTATGGCATTTTTTATATTTATATATTTATAAGCATAAAGCGAAATTATAGCAAAGTAAATGACAAGTTAAACATATGACCTTGAGGTGGTAGGCCAAACTTTGCAGTTCAAATTATTCAGTGTTTACATATTTATTATAATATGAGACAAAGAGTAAAAGAGTGATTGCCTATCGTCAATGCTTCATATATGGCGCCATCTATAAATAATTTATACTACAAACTACGTGCCCTAATAGCACACGATGTCCGCCGGACGTCCGTTTTATGTCCATTGAATGTACTGACGTCCATGGACATAAATTGGACGTCTATCATCGGATTTACTTTGAAATTGTACGGAATGGACGTCTTCTGAATGTCCATTTTATGTAAGGGAAGTATGTACATTTTATGTTCATATAAGGACAGGAGATGGACGTCCCTTTCGTGTCCGTTGATTTAAATATTATATTTTCGTAATAAATGATATCTCCATACCGCTTTATCACCAACACGTTTCCGAGATATGTATACATACCAGCGAATACCACACGTCCTTATGTTCGGCAAGTACACACATTTTAGGTCCCTATAGGGACAGCAGCAGAACGTCCCTCAGTTGTCCGTCGGATGTAATTTGAACCAAAAACGAACGTCCATCGGATGACCTGAATGTCCGTCGAGGACATCCTTCGGATATCCATAGGATAATGTTGTGCTATTAGGGTGGTAATGAATAAAAAAAAGTCATCCAACATTACAAACTGACGTTACAAGCAAGTTAAATTGACGTAACGTCAAACGTCAAGAATATAATGTTACAAAGACGTCACTTATTCGCCGTACCACGTTGTCGAAATAATAATCATCTAAAAAAGGCGTCGATACGACAGGAAGAGACAAATTTTTAATTATTCTTTGCAGGTTTTTTCATAATAGGCGCAAGATATCCGTGGGTAATTTTTGCCTATTATTAAGGGTTACCCAAGTAGCATGGTGTCGTCATTATGACGTCGTGTTAAGGTGATCTGTCGTCAGTAGACGTCATTCGACCAGTTAATGACGTAATAATGACGTGACATTAGAGTCGCCATATTGACGCCATAAAAATGATGTCATCTAGACGTAATTTTTAGGTGTAGCTGTGGTAGGGTAACATGGTGACGTCAATTATACGTCACTGTTAAGTGATACAAGTCCACGTTACAAATTAATTAAGAAGTGAAAATAAATATTATACTTTGGCATTGCAATCAAAAAAATGTCCTATATAAGCAATAGTTTTTCATATAATAGTAATAATAATATAAATTTTGTTTTACTATTTCCAACTATACAGTTTTTAAGTAAATTGAAATATAACTGTTAAATGGTTCAGTGAATTGACCTTTCGCGAGATAAATATCCATCAAATTCAGGCACGCAAGTGTAAGAAAATTTTTATCGACTGACTATCAGAAGTTTTTTTAGATTTTCCCTACAAGATCATCTTATAACAACAAAACAAAAACAAATAAAATTGAATTTAAGTGTATATGCACATAAACAAAAATAATGCGATTAAACTTTGGAAAGATCGCTTAATAAAATATCAACTACAGTGTTCACATTTCTCCTGCCGTAACATCTGACTGTTACGAGGTTTCGCGCGACTCATCGCGATTATAACCTCGTAATAATATAAATATTGTACACTATATGTGAAATAAAATGACCTGTACGTACTTATTTAAAAACAGCTAAATAAAGATATTTTAATGCTGCGTTGAGAATCAAGAGGTCGGCGGTTCGATCCCTGCACATTCTGGTTTTTTTTTTTTTTTTCGTTAAAAGCTTTATTAATAATTGTGGAAAAATATTATAGTGAAAGGTTTGCATCTCAGTGAATACTGATTACCAATACGTCATATTGGCGTCACATGTATGACGTCAGTGAGCTGTGATATTGTCCGTCAGTTTTACATCATTTTTAGGTCACGTTGAAGGTGAAATTGACATAATGGATGCCGAAAAGGCGACGTCAAAATGACCGCACCCTGCTACCTGGGTACCTACCTCGTGGTGTAGT
Source organism: Rutpela maculata (assembly GCA_936432065.2). Taxonomy (NCBI): domain Eukaryota; kingdom Metazoa; phylum Arthropoda; class Insecta; order Coleoptera; family Cerambycidae; genus Rutpela; species Rutpela maculata. The sequence goes on from OW386293.2 coordinate 127,871,012, forward strand.
CAAGGCGTTCCGTTTAAGATATTTTGACAAACGCCGAGATATAAGCAATTTGAAAGACGCTATTTTGTTTTAGGAATTTCCAGAACTGCGAAAAAAATTGAAAGTAGACAAAAAACACTTTTTATCATTTAAAACAGCTTAGTGAAAACAGCATATTCATATTTCAATCCATTTAAAAGATATGTTAATAAAATAGGGGAAAATGTAATGGAACACTCGGTATTTTATCTACCTTCATGACAGGTACCCTGTCTTCAACGTCGTGGTTGATCTTTATGCAACCGCATAAACATCTATGTGTATAACTGGTTGCATACAACAAAGAAGAAAACTACTGTTTAATTAAGAAAGTAAATATAATTTTAATAAATAAAATTAATACTCAGATTAAATGAAAGTTGTTGTGTATAGTGTTTCATGTCCTTGGTCTAAATATCATATACTTTACATTAAGAATAATCAGAGAATAGCGTTTAGTAGCCATTTCATATTTGTTCAGCGTTTTGATTATCATTATAAAAAGTAAGTAAGTAGGTACCTACCTATTGTAATTGTTTTATTTATCATTTAGCTCATTTGTGCTTCCAGAGAAACGTAATTTTAATTACTGTTAGGTATTGTATATGAGTATTTAGGAGTGAAAAAGATCCGCAGGTTGTTAAATATACATGCGGGAGTAGGCGCAGGTACTTACTGAAAAAAATAATTTTCAATTCTTAATACTTTTAAATACATATTAAAGATCTAACATTAATTATGTTTTCAGTATGCCTTTGACATTGTACTCTGTGTCAGATGGACCTCCATCTTTAGCTGTAAGACAAGCTTTGAAATATCTAGAGTTGGAGCATAGACTGGTAAATGTTGATTTTGGACTAGGAGAGCATATGACTGAAGAATACGCTCAGGTAGGTTTTTTTAAGCAAGATCGAAGCATCAAGTAACGCAATATTTTCTTTTTCGCATTGTAGTTTTTTATATACTTTAGTGATATTAACAAAAAAAATGCAACATTTTTCAAGACATTTTTTTGTATTTTTTTTTTTATTTAAAAAAAAAATCATTTTACTCGTGATTTTTCCACGATTATAAAAATAAAATATATTATTTTCCGCTCGATAAGCGAGGGCGAAGTAAGACTTAAAAACATATTAGATCAGATTCTCTAGAACCGACAAAAATATAAGTATCTAAAATTGAGCAAAAGTATAATAATAATGACAAATCACGATATGTACTCTTTCATATAATGGAGTCAAATTAGGACTAAAAAATTCGCAATGTGAATTGTCTGGCCAGGGCAGTTTTTTCGTTTTAACGTGTCTTGAGATGTACAATAAAAGTACATAAATTATAATTCATTTCAAATGTTATTATTATTTAAAAGAAAAATTGAACATTGCAAAATGCGTTTCTAAACAAATCACTGTTGTTTCAAAAATAATAGATAATATTCAATGAAATTTTGGAAAAATATAGCTTTTATAAAATATAATCACCGCTTAAAATTTCAAATCAATATTATTATTAAAACGGCTCAAATATACAATTATTGCTAAAACTTTGCACCCTAGTGAAATCCTGCCATCAAAACCAAGAAATGTGTTCGATGGCTCAAATTGTAGCTTTTTATAAGTACTTTAAGATCACGGAGAGAATTTTTTTTTTCAAAATATAAACCCTTTTTATTACAGTTGTTTATAATTTTCTGGTTTTTTAATGAATTAAAAAACGGTAAAATATGAGTAACGAAAGCATATTAAAAAAGCCAACTTTAAAAAAAAATTAATGCTCTACTTGCATTTGGAGCTGAGATACGTTAGTTCTTACGTTTAGGTCACTTATAAATAAACAAATCAATATTTCTTATTGAAATTTGGACTGGTAATTCTCCAAAATATCTATTATTTTGTCTCTCCTACTTGCAAATAATCCAAAGCTACAATTGTTGAAAGATACTGTATAGAGGCCCGAAAGTGGGGTGTTTAGTGATTTTGTTAGAGATCGGAAAATCACCAAATATTTTTAAATGTTATATCATGTTCTTACAAAGCTGACTTTAGTCGCTAGATAGCCCAGTGGGTAAGGAGTCTAGCACTTTTTTTCAGGATACCTACAACTGCAATAAAACGGGTTTAAATTTTGAAAAAAAAAGTTTTTCTCCGTTATCTTAAAGTAAAATGCTACAATTAGAACCATTGTACACATTTCTTGGTCTTAGTGGCAGGATTTCACAAAGGTGCAAAGTTTTAGCAACAAGTGTATATTTGAGCAGTTTTAGTAATCATTTTGATTTTAAATTTTAAGTGGTGACTGTACTTATATAAGAGCTATATTTTTACAGAATTTCATTGAATATTGTCCATTATTTTTGAAAAAACAGTAATTTGTTTAAAAATGCATAATTATGCAATGTTCATTTGTTTTTAAAAGAAAATAACAATTGGAATGAATTATAGTTTATGTAAGTACTTTTATTGTACAGGTCAAAACGAACATTTTCCTTCTTTTTATTGTTTTCAATAGGACTTATAGATTTCGAGATTCTCAAAGAAAACCGATGGAAAACAAGGTCTAAAAAATTAAATTTTTTAAATACACAATACGCCGACCTCGCAAAACTGCAAAACTGAGCTGTGAACTTAAGTTGACCCCCTGAACACGTTAAAACAGAAAAACTGCCCTGATCTGACAATTCACATAAAAATCCTAATTTGACACCACCAATAGTATCATGATGACAAATGTACTTTTCATTTCAGAAAAATCCTCAGAAGGAGATTCCTGTCATCGACGATAACGGATTTTTCCTGGGTGAAAGGTAAAATATACGTTAATTATAATTACTATTATACCTACCTAATTATACTCATTTAACATATATAGTTCATGGGCGGATCCAGGAGCTCCCTGAGGGGGGGGCACTTGCACAAATTGACAAATATTGAAAAATACCTGATAAAAAAATCCAAGTAGCAAAATAAACAATTTATTTTATAGTAGTTTATACAACCTTTATAAAATTACTTTGCTACTTGGGAACGGTGTAAAAAAGCATATGCTGGGTGACTTCGACAAAGCGGCGCCGCCGCACAGTGGGGCAAATAGCTCATTTTTTGGACAAGCGATAATTCCCAAGCCTGGAATTAATGAAATTTAAATTTTTTTTTTTTAAACTCTTCATTATAAAATTGCCTTTAATTCTATCGAGCCCGAATTTTGAAATTTCAAAATTAAAGGACTTAAATTTTGAAAGTAAATTAAAATCTTATCAAAAGATTGTTAAAAATTATAAAAAATTGATACTTGGGGGTTTTTTTTGGTTTCTAATCTCATTTCTGATCCCCGAATTTTGCTATTTAAAAAACCAAGATAGCGGATCCAATTTGGCGGCCATAATATTTTTTTAAATGAGATGTACATGCGCAAATTGATAAAAATTGTTACTTAGGGTTTTTAAGGGTTTCTGACCATGAATATGAAGTCTAAATTATGTAATATCGTAATCCAAGATAGCGGATTTAATATGGCGGATCCAATATGGCGGCCACAATATTTTTTTAAATGAAATGTACATACGCAAATTATTAAAAATTGTTAATTAGGAGTTTTAGGGTCTGCTGAACATGAATCTGAAGTCTAAATTACGTAATACCGAAATTCAAGATGGCGGATCCAATATTGTGTCCGTAAGTTAAAATAGAATGATAAATCAAGAAAGAAATTGCTAAAATTTGTTACTCAGGGGCTTAATTCGCTAATCTTGTTTCGGATATTTTAGTTTCGTCACTTTGGAAACCATAATATCGGATCCAATATAGCTGTTATAAATTTAAAAAAAAATAAGACGTACATGCAAAAATCACTAAAAATTAGTTCCTAGAGGTTTCTGATTCTGCAGTCAAAATTTCGTAATTTTGAATTCTAGGGTTGCATTTCCAGTATGTGCTAAAATGAAATAATTAATCAAAAATTAACCTTAAATGTCCAATCATAGAGTAGTCAAAAGACAAATACTATTAGCTAATACTATTAGGCAATAACTATTTTTTTTTTTTTTTTAATTTAACGGCTTCAACATCTAAGGTTATTCAGCCGTGTAAAGAAATATTAATCGTCATTTTCATATTGTACTTTGTCACATTTATATCTTTGTAAATAAACTTGCATCTTTTAAAAATTGAATTAGTGTATTAACTGCGTCTGCTGTATTTGCTAAAGCATTTGCAACTTGATTTGGGATATTCCGGTGTTGACGTAGAACTTCAAAGACCGTACATGTTTCTATGATATGTTTTATCGTTAGGACTTCATCACAATTTTCGCACATTGGCGCGGGCTCTCCTAGAAGAAGGTGCGAAGAGGTGAGATTGGTGTGGCCAATTCGTAAGCGGGTGAGAACCACTTGTTCTCTTCTATTTAGCTTAACAGGATCTGTCCAAGGTTTTATGGTCCGCTTAACATCTTTTAGTTTACCTTCGTAGCTACTCCATTCATGTTGCCATTGATCGTTTATTCTGGTTTTGATATTTGCTGTTACGTCATCTAGTCTTATGTACTTATAGTCAACTTCGGTATCAGAGTTAGCAGCATTACGGGCAGCCTCGTCAGCTAGTTCATTACCATCTATACCGATGTGAGCTGGTGTCCATATGAAAACTATTTGTTTTTGTCTTAGATGTAAGTTGTAAATATTTGCCAGTATCAACTGCACTATTGGTTCAGTAGTATATGAATTTAATATAGTGTGTAAGGCACTGAGTGAATCCGTACAGATGGTGAAGCATAACTCGCTGTTTGAAGCACAATAATACAGGGCTTGCAAGATAGCGTATAGTTCCGCCGTATACACGCTAGCATCTTTAGATAGTTTCCAGTAATGTGCTTGGTTTGAAATTGCAATTGCGCTTCCTACTCCAAATTCGGTTTTTGACCCATCCGTATATATGTGGGTAGAATTGCTGTATTCATCTAGAATACTGAGGAATTTGTTTTTAGGTAGAAGCGGACATATTTCACTTTTTGGCATAAATGTAAGGTCTAGGCGGGTTGTGATTTTCGGTATGAGCCAAGAAACTGGACAGAAACTGGTTTGTATGATGTCAGGTAACGTAATATTTAAATTACGACATAATTCCAATGTTCTAATACCCGCTGGACGAGTTACGGTTGGCTTAAGATTGTATCTATTACGCATCTTGGGGTGAAAAAATCTTGCATGATTTATATTTTTTGGATTTGCCCATACTCTTGCGGAATAGGATAGGAGTAACTGATCCCTTCTGAGTTTTAATGGCGGAATACCCGATTCACAACAGATACTTGGGATGGGGCTCGTTCGAAACGCTCCTGTGAAGTATCTTATAGCGGTATGATGTAATGTGTCAAAAGGTTTAAGAGTGGAGTTTCTAGCAGATGAGTAAACAATGCAGGCGTAGTCGATTTTGGAGAGAATTAGTGATTTCTAGAGTCGCAACAAGGTTTCTTTGTCCGCACCCCACTTTATATGGGATATGCATTTCAGTATATTAAGAGTTTGCTTACATCTTGTAGTGAGATCTTTTATATGTGGTTTCCAGGTAAGTTTTCTGTCGAACGTGAGTTCGACAGTCGAATTTTCTCCACATTTTGTATGGGTGTTCCCTTGATGAATAGAGATGGTTCTCTGTGAGGTTTTCTTAGCCTACAGAAATGAATACAACATGATTTTGCCTCTGAGAATCGAAATCCTCGCATCTCAGCTTCCTCGACAATGTTGTTATACCGCTTTGAAGTTTTCTATTTATAGTTTGCATAGAATTGCCAGTCATAAATATGATGAGATCGTCAACGTAAAGACATTTGCCTAAGGGTGCGATAACCGTAGAAATTAAATCGTTTATGGCGATAAGAAAAAGTGTCACGCTTATAGTTGAACTATTAACTTTAATTCTAATATTTGGTCAAGTCATAAAATGACAGAAAGTAAAATATTGTAAGCCATGAACTTAAAATAACCTAATGCTTCTAGTCCTAAACAAACAGCTAGAAAAGTACGATAAGATATAAATCTAACATAATCTAATACGTAAAATGATGAACGAGTAGAATCTTCAACTTACGGACACCATATTGGACCCGCCATCTTGGATTTCGATATTACGTAATTTGGACTTTAGATTCATGATCAGCAATCTCTACAACCCCTAAGTGACAATTTTTAACAATTTGCGCATTTACGTGTCAATTAAAAAAATATTATGGCCGCCATATTGGATTCGCCACTTTGGATTACGATATTACGTAATTTAGATTTCAGAAACCCTTAAAAGTCGTCTATCAGAAACCCTTAAAAGTCCTAAGTAACAATTTTTAACAGTTTGTGCATGTACATTTCATTTAAAAAAATATTATGGCCGCCATATTGGATCCGCTATTTTGGTTTTTTGAATCGCAAAATTCGGGGATCAGAAATGAGATTAGAAACCAAAAAAACCCCCAAGTAACAATTTTTTATAATTTTAAACAATCTTTTGATCAAATTTTAATTTAATTTCAAAATTTAAGTCCTTTAATTTTGAAATTTCAAAATTCGGGCTCGATAGAATTAAAGGAAATTTTTTTTAAATTTCATTAATTCCAGGCTTGGGAATTATCGCTTGTCCAAAAAATGAGCTATTTGCCCCACTGTGCGCCGGACCGAACATTTCTGATTTTTACACAACACAAGGAAGGCCCAAGGGGGGGCAATTGCAACCATTGCCCCCCTGGATCCGCGCCTGGTATAGTTATTGCAACCTTGTATAAGATTGATTTTTAAAACTGTAAAAGGCTACGAGTTCTTTGCTGTTAATCGTTCAAGATTTGTAGTGTGTACAAATCTTGGTAATCGTTGCCATTTTGCTAGTCTACTAAATTTTAAAATCCCGATTCAATTTCGTTTCGAAATCATGGCTATCTAGATTTTCATATACATTATACATAGGTACATAAAACGTAGGTTATATTGTATACATGTCTATTGGTATATATATTAGTACAGAAAAACTCGAAAAAAATTTGTGCAGACCTTAAACTTTTCTTAATAGGTTCAAAATAGGTCAAAGTTCATGAAACAAAAAAGTTTAAGAGTTTTACGGATCCACGGGAACTATATAGGGGGTGAAAAAGGGTATTTTTAATTAAAAAATCGATTTTTCTATATTTTCTCGGGAAATATGTATATCTAGTATAAATACTAGAGGTTTTAACTTCGGAATAATGTCATATGAGTTTAGATCTCGTTCATTTTTGGCAGCTTCCCAAGCAGCAGACTAACGTCATTTTGACGTCATTTTTTGGTCACATTGGTCGACGACGTCACGTGACGAAAAAATGACGTCTCAGTAACGTAATTTTGTGACAAAATTATAACGTCATGTTGAGACGTCGATTCGACGTTTGATGACGTCATTTTTTCATTGCAGAAATTATTTCTAGATGGCGCGATACAAACCACTGAAAATAATCAGTCATTCTTTACCTTATACTCTAATGAATTTATAGAAAATAAATAATAATATAAATTGGAGTGTTCAAATACATTCAGGAAATGTTGACGATTTGGATGGATCCTATAATGGTCAGGTTAAAGATCATTATTATGCGGCTGGGCCGAGATAGCATAAAAACCAGTGAGCGCTTCACCTATTAATTATCCATTTATGTACATCGTACATGGCAGCTTATCCTGTAATGCATTATATATCCTGTAACGTATTATACATCGGAAAATGGAGCCCTAGCCCATACAGCACACCAAATAACGATTACGAAGTGTTCGCATTGTGACGATGTATCTAGATGCAGACACAAGGTTACACAATTCTACGATGTAAATGTGCTACGTTTACACATTGTAGGCAAACACGTATGCACAAAGGTTAAACGTCCGCCTCACAATGTAGCCACAGTATACCATTTACATACACACAAATAATTTGATCCACAGTGTGTTATCGGATGCACAGTGATTGACTTCCTAATGTGTCAGACGAATGACGTCTTATGCTAGACGTTAATTTTTTCAGGTTATATTTGGTAATCCCCCCACAGGTTTTTAGCAATGGGAACATATAAAACTACATACTAGTTAGTAAGTCTACTTGATAAAAATAAAGTAATTAATGCATATACGTTTTGTCCTATGAATTTATTTGTTAGCCATCCGTATATTTTATTTACATTAACTATCTAATATTGTTTACCATCACTCCAATTTCTTCTCACAAGGGTTGCCTGTAAATTATAATGTTTATTAAGTTATTAAATTCATTTTTACTTACCTTTGCCAATTGCGGTGGGTAGGGATCGAACCTACACGTTTCTGTTGTCCGTATTACAGTACTGACGCTTCTACCAACTGAGCTATCGTGGTGATTGTTATTTCGGATGCTAAAAGCAGTATTTATGATGTGTATGAAGTCTTTATTATGTGTGAAATTGAATTTCTAGCCTTATTTAAAATATATGAAAATCTTTCAAGTTCTCTTTTTTTTTTCTATTTTTTACGTGTTCCCAAACCTGAATTTTTCGAGTTACTAGTATTTTTATTTATTTATAATTATTAAGAACTTATTTAATTTAATTAAACTGTCACCAGTGTCACCTGAGTTAAGAATTAAAGTTTTAAGTTGAAGTACTTATACAAACCTGGGAAACGTGTTGGAGAAAAAACGGTCAGGTATAATATATCATTTACAACATAAATAGAATATTTAATGGTCTAAAACAGACCTAAAATTGAAAAGAAGTATATTCGTACATCGGTTTTATAAGCAATTATTACCTTGAAAAAAACAACTGAAAGTTTTTTCGCAACTATTTTAACAAAAAAAAAAAAAAAGACAGAGTGAGCACGGATCGAACCGCGTACCTCTTGCCTCGCCGCCTAATGTTTAACTCACTCAACCACTGACTTCTGTTTGAATACCTGCTTAAAGACTTTATAGTAGAACACGCAACGACTAGATTTTGCTTTTTAATGCATTTTAATCTAATTTTATTATTAAAAGAACTCGATATCTTTAAAACTGTCGAATCTTTACAAACTCTTTCGAATATAAATTGTTTTGGATATTGTTAAAAAACAAAAATGCCTGCTGTATGTGTGGCTATGACCACTCTTATAGAGGAAAGAGGACACATGAGATACACATGGCTGGTATGCTCACGCTGACGCTTTGCGCGCGCGCACTGTTCCATGCTCGAATAGTCGAATGTAGACACGACAAGACACAACTGAAAAGTGTATATATAGTTATTTGTATCATGTATATATATCTCACTTGTATATGGTGTATGCAGTAGGCACAAGTATTATATAAAGCATCACACATGCATATGACTTAAACCTTGTAGGCATCTTCTACGGACGTCAAATTGCAACATTCTAATGATCCTTCTTTACGTTATATAAAAATGTTTAGAATCTTGAGTGCATACAGTATACAATTATTAAACGTTGTATCACATAAATCTGTCAATATAAACATAAGTGTATCTCATATGTGTACGTCAGTACTAGTTTAACAATTAGATCTACCTTAACATATTTTGTTTCTCATGTATATATCTTGTAGAGACGTAATTACAATTGGACGTGCTGTTTGGGAGAGACCTTAAGATTTACATACCAAATTGGCTTATTTATTATATTTCTCAAATGCATGTACATTTATTTCAATTAATCAAAAATAGCTACATATACTCCGATAACGTCGTTAAATGACGTCAATTTGACGTCTCAGGATGACGTCGCTTGGCTGTGACATAATGACGTTATTTTTACGTCATTGTTACGTCATTCCAGTGGTCAAAATGACGTCCCAGGTGACAAAAAATGACGTCAACTTTTACTTGAAATATTTTTTGTAAATGCCATATTTCCTGAGAAAACATCAGAAACATCGATTTTTAAAATTTTTATTCCCTCCTAAACTTTTTTGTTTAGTGAACTTTAGCCAATTTTAAACTTATAACCAAAGTTTAGAGCCTGCACAATTTTTTTTTCGAGTTACGGTGATTTTTTTCAATCTTTCCTTGTACTGCTCTGTATGAATGAATCATCAGTGTAATTAAATTATATAGGTACCCACCTTATTCAAAAACAAATGATGTTACTTCCTTACACCATGCAAAAACCTATTATAGAACCATGTCCAGTTCCAAAATTTGAAGCACCTTCTGCACATTGCATACATTTGCTACACGAAAAATATTTATATTATAGTATTTACCTAAGATGCGTATAAAATAACCTTATGTATGTATATAATGTCATGAATAAAAAAACTCAATCAAAATAGGTATTATGAATAAATTATATTAACACAACGCGAGGCCCGAACTAAAAGACAAAACTTACACTTCGAAAATCAAAACAAAAGACAAAAACGATCGTGCAATAAAATTCAATTTTAAACTCATGGATGCCTATTCATATGAATATAATAACACCACCATTAATATTCACTATACATTTAATTTAAACAAATATTAAACTATAGAAGTCTTTCGTAATATTTTAGGAGGCATTTAAACTGGAATTTTTGTATTACTCTATTACAAAAGTCAAATAAGGTTATAATACGCGCGAAAACGCGGAAACATTTCTAATATTATCAGGCATATTTTTGCGAGTGACACGGTTACGGTTATCCGCTCGTTTTAAACCGGTGTATGTTGGGTTGCTCATCTTATAAAATCCATAAAATTGTTTATAATCGATATATATGTAAATAATGTAGCAGTCTACTTAGTTTTTCCTGTTAATATATAATGTATTATATGGAAGATCAGCGGAGTTTTGCATACTATCATGTTTTATGACAACTAAAAGAAAATAGGATTTTACTTACTTTCAAAATTTTTGTTAATCATTAAAAAAATGTCTAACAAAATCTAGCCTTTCCATATGAAAAGTTTTCTTTACCCATCTCTGTCATATATACATTTATACATGTTTCAGTAATGCTATTCTTCAATATTTGGCTGAGAGGTACGGAAAAGATGACACTTTGTACCCAAAAGATCCAAAAGCCCGAGCAATTGTTAATCATAGATTGTGCTTCAATCTCTCTACATACTACAGATACATTTCAGAACATGTGGTAAGTATGTTGTACCTAAGTTTAGTTTTAAATTTAAACTAAAGATAATAAAATAACAATGGAAAATTCAAAAATCGCTTATTCCCCTATGTCCCTGCTTATATGCATGCTTTGATTTTGTATGTTCTGAAAATTACCCGTGGAGTCTCTGGGGCAAAAAGTTTGTAACTCTCATACGTCCTTCGACTCTCATAAATGAACTACCTACCTGCTCGTTATATTTATGTCGTTTAATTATTATACATATGTAGAGCAGAATTGTTGGACATAATAATCTTGTATGCTCGGACACTATGGCAGGTTGATCCTGTCTTTCAGCAGATATACGAGCAGAGTGACACAATGAAGGGAATTGTAGGTTGTAAGGACAGCCTGCTGATAGACCGCTGTATTATACAGGGACTCTGTGTAGTACAAGCGGAATCTATCGATGGCCTGGATTGATCGTAAGGCATTTGACAAAACATCACATGAACTTTTGTTACATTTATAGAGATTACAGGTTTTTATACATAGAACAACTGCTGCCACTCTAGAGGACCCACTTCACTATAACATCGGGTGCACAGTGGGTTACAACCAGGGTGTATTAAATAGGTGGTCCGACGTACGGCACTTTCCTATAATAATAATGGCTTCATAAGTGCATGGTTTCTATTTACTTTAGTAGATGGCGCGAGCAATAAGGTCCTACAATTACCTGGGCATGTGCATCGTATAACTAACTTAACCTGAAATTTTAAGGTTTCTTCGTTTATTCTCATTTTTAATGTTTGTATAGGCATTTTTAGCTTGGAGCCATACTGGCTCCAAGCAAATATTTAAAAATTCACGGAAACAATTTTTCAATATTGTTGATTAATAAAAATAGACTGCTAATTATAGGTTAGATTTCTAACCTGCAAAAAATGTCTTATTTTGTTGTGACAAACTATTTAAAACTTCATACACATTGCGCTGAACTTGATTTTGGTTGAAAGTACAGGAACCAGGTAGAAATTTTAAAAATAGCTACGTAATACTTGTAAATCTTAAGAAATATCTCAGATAAACAAAGAAATATATGGATAAATAATACTTTCCGTCTCCGCGTAAGGTATATCACGTATTCATTGTTTACATGTCTATCGAGGCGTTCATTGGTTCTCTTCCGAAGGACGTTGACCATTGTTTACATTTTCTTGTGCCGCCATATTGTTTTATTGCTTTTAACGCTGTTTTTATCCAGTTATAAACAATTTTGTGTTGATTTTGCAGTTTAATCACGTTTTATACGGTTCAAAAATGACTACGGATTGTTTAATTTACTAAAAGACCTACAAAAGGGAGTAATCTCGTTCGTTTTATATGCAAGCATTGTTGTGTACATAGTCGTAGGTTAGGGTTATAGTTAGGTTTATTGTCTTATTGTTTTGTTGATCTAGCAATAAATAATTTTTCCTTCTGCCTCTCTCGTCTTTACACTCAAGTAAAAAACGTAAAAAGACAGTTGTGTGATATTATCAGATAGATTAATAGATTTAGATTTATTTCTCTAAATTTAAATGTTACTATTTAAATTTGGTACGAGTATTTCAAACTTTACAGAATGTTTACATTATTACATAATAATAGACTGTATTAACTTTTCAAAATAATAATACACTGGGTTCGATCCCCAGCTTTAAAATTGGCAACGTTGATATGTAATGGATGTATATCTGCGTTTTTCTAAATGTGTAACCCCCTTCTGAACAGTCTTGACTTTGAAATTGTTGGGGTTGCCTGATATATGTGGTACGTTATGTTGTTATTCCGTAGGCTCCCATAAAATATTACGTTTAGAAAAAAGTGACTCGCTCTCCTACAGGAGGTAACTGACCAAAATTTGAAGCATTTACAATTACGTATGCTTTAATCGTTTCAAGTTTGATGACTTTTATGTAACCCGGACAGGAAAAAGATGTTTAAGAAAAATGTTTGTTTCCTAGTAGTTTTACCAAGAGACTCATTTCACTTCCGTTATCGTATCAAGGGTGTCTCATATAATTTGCTTTTTAATACTAACAAGAGTCGAGTGGAGGCTACTCTCTGCTTTATCTTTGCTTTTACTGGAATTAATTCAGAATCGATACCTACAGACCCGACGAGAGAAGGGGTGCGGGGGTGATGCCCCCGGGCTTGTCTAGGGGGCCCGGAAATTTTAAAATTTTTTGAGGGTCCATATTTTCTCTCCACGGCCCTGCCAAGATACCGATATAAATTAAATTTACTAAGTTAGAAAATTAACTGCAATTTATTATATTTTTTAATAGCCATATCAGATTGAAATAATTTGATGCGTTGTATCGAAAACAGATTTGATAAAGAATCTGTTATCTTTATCGTAACTATATTCAACAATATTAAAATTAAAAACTGGAAGTAATGGTGCGGGAGCTAAGTGGCTTTTTCGGGCACTCATCGTTACAAGCATTTTCTATGCGCTGATTAATTCTATCGAACTTGACAAAATAGACTTCTGGCTTATGTCAGCCCGTCGAGTTGGCCATGGTTCAAGATATAAAAATCAGTGAAATTATATCATCGTTACAAAGCCAAGTTTTTTTGTGTGTACACATTTTATGTTTAGAATGAATAAAATAAGATCGCCAGAAAGTGTGGGCCATCAGGAGCGCAACCAGAAAGGTCAAAGAGGTAAAAAAACGAAGTTATATAACATCATCGTTATAAACTTTTTTAAGGTTGAACATATTTTATGTTTTGAACACAGAAAAAAATTCCCAGAAAGAAAATGTTTAGGATTTTTTAAGAAAATTGGATTTTTTTCCGCATATTTCATCTCAGATTTCTAAACTCATCGTTACAAGTTCTGGCTCCTTTTTAAAACGTAAATAAGCTCCTTCAACAATAGAATAGCCTCCCCATAAACAAAGTCAACAAAAGTACCATAGGCTCTTAAATATACAGGAATTTAACACGTTCGGCTAACTTGACTCCGTACCGTATCTCACATGTATTGTATCATTATTACCTTTCTGGCTGCGCCTCCTGACGGCCCACACTTTCTGGCGATCATATTTTATTCATTCTAAACATAAAATGTGTACACACAAAAAAAATGAGCCTTGTAACGATGACATGATTTCACTGATTTTTAAACAGTGTACGTGACCCTCCTGACAGGAGGTGCCCCGCCAGAAGTCGATTTTATGAATTGTTATCATCCATTAAACCATAAAAATATCTCAAAGTTCATAAAGCGATGAGCTGCCGAAAAAGCCACTTAGCTCCCGCTCTATAAGGTAGTGCATTATGTAGAGAATATTTGTTTACAATATAGAGATTTAAAAGTAATATGATGTTATTTTTGTTTTATATATATGGTACGGGTAGCATATGACCAGATTCATTATACAGTATCGGAAAGTCTTGGATTAGGCATGCGAACAGAGCTGCCTACGCACATGTGGTGAGGAAAGCAGGTGGCACGAGTAGGATGTGTTATACGATAAAAAAAATAGCTTAGTTGTTTCGCTCTCGCTTGCTCTTATTGTCATACCTAATCAAACGCTTGCCGGTACTGTTGAGTGATAAGTATGTAAACTTTTAGATGAATATGTTATACTGTAATATGAAAAAATACTAGTTGGTTTCATTTATATGCTAACATATATAGATGTTTTTATTTTCTTGACCGTTGATATCAAATTAACTTGATGCAGTTATATCCTGGGTTATCGGTCTTTATAATAAAATTACTATTTTCTTACGTTTCGGTTTATTCAACCATCGTCAGAGAACTACAATTAAGTGAAGACCAATATTTTTTTAAATGCTATTTTTTATACACATACAATTTAAATCCATGTGTATAAAAAATATTTGTCTTCATTTAATTGTAGTTCTCTGACGATGGTTGAATAAACCTAAATGTAGCAAAAATAATAATTTTATTATAAAGACCGCATAACCCCAGGATATACCTATATCAAGTTACTTTTATATCCTAACTAAAAGTTAATTTTTTTTTTACTCAGAAAATGTAGAGTAACTTATCGTTTAAGAACCATTTAACTTTGAGAATTGATAGTTCAATACTTTCATTTCTCTTCAATAACACGTTTTGTAAAAATTCTAATCAAACAGTACTCTTTTTGTCTCAATAGAGTCGTATTATTGTCAGATATAGTATTAAGTATTAGTCGAGAACATTAATTGATTATTTTAAAAATTTTAACCCCCTTATCTGTCTACGCCTCTGATTAGGCGACTCCATAAACATAAACATTCCTCTCCACTCTGCCCCTTTGAAGGTTATCCTCCCTACACACAACTTCTGTGTACTTCAAATGAGATTATTTATCCATATATTTCTTTGTTTATCTGAGAGAAATATATATTTTTGAGGTTAGCTGTGGCGACACGTGCAATGCTGCATGTAGTGTTGCATATATTCTTTCAATGTTTTAATTTAGCTACTTAATGTCAGATGTCACTGGACTCTTGTTTCACAAAACAAAAACAAAAGGCCGGGAATGTATGCAACACTGTATGCACGTATGCACAGAACCTGTAAAATTATCTATCTATGCGTAAGTAATGAGAGAACTTATTGGTCCTACCATCTATTACATTATGTACAAGGTAAGCACTTATGAAGCCACTGTGAGGGTTGTCGTCGCACCACCTATTTAATACACCCTGGTTACAACAGAGCAGGTGGCATTCCGAGAATTTTCCAGGGAGATTCTCTAAGTTCTCTCTTCTTCTGCATCTCACTGATGCTATTGTCTGTTGAGCTTCGCCAAACTCGCGGGTACTTCTGTGGCCCACCCAGCAACCGGAGGCATAAGGTCACTCATCTTTTCTATATATGACCTAAAATTGTATGCCTCCAGAGAGCGTGAACTTCAAAATACTCTAAGGTGGTCGATGAAGAAGAAGAAGGCGATGCGAGGAATTTTCTGAGGATGCGCAGCTCACAGACGGAAGCATCTTAAGACATCTGGATGCCAGAGAGACTTCCACATACCTGGGTGTGCAACTACACCACATCCAGGTGTGCAGCAAATCAAGGAATCTCTCCGCGGCAAGTACAGACACCTACTCCGAAAGATTTGATCGTGCGAACTTTCGGGGAAGAATAATGTGTCTGCTACTAACATGCTTGCCGTTCCTGTTCTGTTCTACTCCTCTGGGGTAGTAAAATGAATGGTAGATGAGCTGCGCCAACTGGACAGAGATATCCGCAAATGATGAACATCTATAGAAGTATTCATCCTAGATCGTCCGTTCCTCTTGTTTATCTCCCACGTCATCGGGGGGCCAAGGACTCTTAGGTCTGGAGTGTATGCATGGCAGAGTAGTAGTGAATATGGCATGTAACATCCTCAGGAGCTCGGATCTGCTCCTGCTATTAGTGAGACATCATGAAATAGCAGAGGGGGGGCGCAGGATTGTTCAAGGTAGCAAAAAGCCAGAGCGGCTACCGTGTGGTGTTGGAGGCCATGGAAGCCCTGTCCGGCAGCGGAAAACCGAAAAAAAAAAAATAATAATAAATGTCTTTATTTGTTGAGGGCGAAGTTTGTCTATAAGACACTCTTCCACTTATATTTTCATTTCCCTTTCTGAAAATGTTTATTTTATATTCCTATCTTTTTTAACAGCTCAAAAGGCAATCGCCATAAAAAATTATAGATATATCTTCCCAATAATGAGACCAATCCATAATCAATTTTTTTTATAACATATATAAAGTATATTAGACTTTTTCTGGTAAAAAAATTACCTTTGGCAATTAGCTATTCACAAAGACTTTAAAGAAATTTTACTTAAAAAAATTTAATTATAGATGGCACCAATATTTTTTGATTACCAAAGGACTCCGCTATCTCTGAAGAAAACCAAAATTGCCCTGGATAATTTCAATACATATTTACAACTTTTGGGAACAAAATATGCTGCTGGAGGTAAGTCATGAAGTTGAATTCCTCATGTAATTTTATCAGAAAAGATTTTATATACACTTATCGCCAACCAAATATCTGCATAGGGGAGGATAATTAAGTTTTCTTTAAACTATTCATGTTAAAATCATGTCCTATACACATAAAAGAAACTATAATATATAGTATTGCTAAATAAAGACTTGTAAAGTGTCGCTTATTTCTTTTTGTTTCTACCGACTACGAATAATATTGAATAAGGGTGGAAGAGGTATTCAATTAGAGTTGTGTTTAAAATAGAGCAGCAGTTGCATGAAAAAAAAATGGCGAAATTATCTGATTCACTAATTATCAAAGCGGCACTTCATATTGTGCTTCGTGACTTCTTACGCCTTAGCAGGGAAAGGAGGAGCGATGAATGGAACTGTCAAGCAGCATATCCCATTAGGCAATGTTGATTTGATAAGCTTTTGTAAAAACCATTTTGAATTACACCCTCCAAATTTAAATGCCAATAGGATCTGTTGCGGGCACTGATCACGTACATTTATTTACTATCCTCCTTTCTCGGCTAAGGTATATATTAAGATGTTCATTTATATTTTATACACATTCATGTATAATATTGTTCATTATTTCAGACAAGGTAACCATAGCTGATTTCCAACTGGTGACGGCCACCATGTGTCTTGAGGCCATCAATTTCGACATAAGCCCTTACCCACTGGTTGAAAAATGGTATGCCACCTATAAAAAAGAATACCCAGAACTATGGAAGATCGTTGAGGGCGGACTGAAGGAGATTGCAGAATTTGAGAAGAACCCACCTGATCTAAGTCACATGGACCATCCAATTCATCCTGTAAGGAAATAATGCAGATGCACATTTGTACATAATGCTCACATACACTCTGTATAATTTCAGTCTTGTAATTGTACTTTTTTATGTAATAGTATACTAAGCTGTAATAAATCTGTTAAGTACCTTCTATATCTTGAAAAAGTTTGATCCAACTACTGATGGGCAGCCACCGTTTATTGAAAACAAACAACGAAGTAGTAGCACCTAAAACTAGGCCGAAAGTGCTTTTTGTGGTTTATTTAAATTGTTATAATAATAATGTAGAAATTATTGACAGGACTGTATATTGTATAATAATAATGTATGCGTAAAAAAAATTGTAATAAATCTATCATTACGGACTTGAAAATATTTTTTTAATGCAAATTTTAAGAAACAGAATAAGTAGAAAAAAAACGCTAACTACTCTGTAATAAAATAATGGGGTGACAATTAGCACATTACTTTTTTTAAGTGGAAAAACTTTTAATTCAAGAAAACAATTGAAAAAAATTCCAACAAGCCTTTAAAAATATTACTTAGTCCACGGACAAACCGAGGTTCATATGGAAGTGATCGCTGGACAAGTAGCCTACAAACATACCATTTCTTACTTGTCCCTGCTGCCTTCTCAAACATTTACATGTACAACGAATAATCAAGGTCAGTAGTTGGAGAAAGCATAAGAAGGGTATTCTTACTTCCTATTAGGTTCAAGCCATTCAAGCCACAATACTTAGTCATACTTGAAGATATTATAATAATATGTAGTAAGTTTATTTGCACGTCACTACGAATTCTTCATTTGTCGTAAAGAAGTTATCATCAGCATTTTGATATAAAGAATCTATATTGATATGATCTTTTAAGTCGTTTTAGTGTACACCATTCAATGCAATGTGTGTATCTGTTTTGGGGATCATAAAGGGCCTTATTTTTCCAAAACAGTAACCATATAGTGTTAAGGTTCGTTTTGAAAGTTATGGAATTATGTTGCCCAATTTTGCAATTTATAAAATTGGAAGATTTGGGGTAGACAATTCTTCATTTCAACAAGATCTGTCAACTCTCTGAGAGGATAGAGAGGGGGGGGGGAAGCTTCAATGTCTCTGATATTCATTTTCTCAATTGTCTTACATGAGGTCACAGTCTATCACTGTGCGTGTTTAGGAATGCCAGTTCAAGTTGCATGACATCTCCCGTCGCTAGCAAGACCTCCTGACTTAAGCTTGTTTCATTTCTTTCTGTAGATGTTATCTTAATTCTTTCATATACCAAAGCAGATCCAGCCCTGTTCGGAGAACAGGGTCGGATCTTGAATCCTGCGAACTACGCGGTCGCAGAAGGTGCCAACTGAAAGAGGCACTAAACAGGGAAAGGGAAAGGCACCAAAGACTGAACGAACACCCCTTCCCCACTAAAATAGACTCGACCATCAACTGACGTCAATGCCACGCCCACACCTACAATCGCTCTCTGCTGCAGCTTTGTTCAATTTTTGTTCACGTCTGTCAATTATTTGCAAAATTTTTCTCCATTACAAGTTCCTACGGTTTTATTGTCATTGAGAAAGGGGGGGCGCCAAGATATCGTCCGCTTACACTTGAAAAATGTCTAGAACCGGCCCTGCCTCCAAAATACTGGAGGCATAAAAAAATTACGCCCGGTAAGAAATTGAACAGTTTACATTAACTTTTCTTTTTAACGTGTTTTATATTCAACAAATATAGAACCCAAAAGGTAACAGTTGATGTGTGAAGTGTTTCTGCACCACTTGATGTATTATATCTGGTGCACCGCAGAGATCAATATCGCTTGTTGAACATTCTATATACATCGGAATTTCCAAACGCTGTTAAGCAATGCCAAATGCTTTTGTATGCCGATATGACCTCTCGATCCAAGACAGTGTATAGATACAATAAGTAAATTTAACCAAGATATCGCTTTACTGCAGCATGCATGTTCTAAACTAGTGTGTAAACTATTACCCCAAAATTTTAAGCGAAAAATTAACAAAAGTCAACACTTGGCACTGCACGTAAAATTAAGATGAATCTCAGCAAACAATTGCTGCCCTTAAATGGGCCATTGTAAGGATCAATGGCTTTCTTATGGCATTGGCGAGTCTTTTGTGGTCCATAATAAATTATATGTAGGTGTACCATAACTTCTCATGTCTTTATGAATTGCCACATAACCAGAAATGATGGTACTTTTAAGGTAAAATATGCAGGCTAAGATTAATGTACCACTTGTAATTTTTTACCCAAAGGGTCAGCGAAGGTAATTCAGCAATTAAATGATTACGCGCATATCTGCATTGTGTAACACATGAAAAACGAAAAACGAAGTAACAAAAGTACGTTAAATTGACGTAACAAACTGATGCCAAAAATATAACGTTATAAGAATAGAATGGACTGGAATAACAATTTATTAATCCAATCGATTATTGCAATGATATATAGGACAAGTCAATATAAAGAAATACAAATGAGAAAAGTATTTACACATTCAAATAGAAAAGTAGAAAACAAAGACAAATAAACAATCAATTAAAATCAATCAATGAAAATTTAAGTATTCACTTACGGAGTGAAAAGCATGATTTACTTGAAAATACTTTGTAGCTGACATGAACTGTTTTATACCTATTATTAATGTTTTTTATATTTACATTTAACTTGTTATATATAAAGTTTATCCCATGTAGTATAGGGATTCGATTCGTACAGTTCTAACCTATGTGTAGAATATGGCAAATTAAAGCCATGTCATGTGGCATAATGGTGGTGAAAATTTTGAAAGATAAATTTATGTGAATTCTTTTTTACAATTACTAATATTTCTAAAATATATGGATATGGAAGCGTGAAAATTTTCTGATTTATAAATGTGTCTCTACAGGATGCCCTGTAATTTAATCCAAATATATAGCGTACAACTCTTTTTTGCAATATAAACACACGGTTCACTAAACTAGAACAGACCCAAAAAATTACTCCATATCTAATACAACTTTCAAAGTTAGCAAAATAAAATGTTTTTACAGTAATCCCTGTTGGCTATCTGAGATAGACGTTTAATAGCAAAACAACTGCAAATTTTTACAAATATAGGTAATTAATATGTGATTTCCACTTTAGGGATAAAGCAATATGTATATGTATAGGTATTCTAAGTAATTTAAAGTCTTTTACCTGTTGGATAGTTTTATTTTCGAATTGAATAAGAGGGCTAGCAATGTAATTTGAACCTATAGGATGAAACTGCATAAAAAGGTTTTTCCCCCGTTTACTATTAAATGGTTATTTGCAAAATATTGTGAAACTCATAACAAATTTGAATTTAAATTTTCAATTGCCAGAGCTATATTTTTGTCATTTGTTGCAATTGTAATATTGTCTGTAAATGCACAATGGAAAGATGTTACATGTTGGTTTATGTCATTTGTATATAATAGAAATAATGAGGGCCCCAGAATACTGACTTGAGGTATACCTAAACTAGTGTCAAGTTTAGTAGACCTTGCACCAAAATAATCAACAAATTGTTTCCTGTTCGTAAGGTAAGATTTAAGAAGGCTATTATGCATTGACCATGTAGACCATAACATTCATTATATTTAGGGCCACATATCCAGTGGTGCAGTCAAGGAGTCAAAGCGTTCCATTTAAAAAAAATGGGCAAAAGCAATTTGAAAAGACGCCATGTTTTAGAGATTTCCAAAACTGCGAAAAAAATTGAAAGTAGGTCTTTAACGTAATTGTAATATTCACGGTTTGTCTTTATGCAACCATATAGACAACCGCATGTATAACTGATTGCATACAACAAAGAAGAAGACTGCCAAAAAAAAAGTTTTAAGACGCACATTAGATAAAAGTTACTGTGTATAGTGTTTCATGTCCTTGGTCTAAATATAATTTATTTTCATATTCACCATATCATTATTAGTACCTATATATTTTTTATTTGATTATTTGTTCAGTATTTTGATTAGCATTATAAAATGTAAGCAATGCTAAGTACCATTATAATGGTTTCTTTTAACTAGTTCATATTTTGTGGTTCTAGTAAATTAATTTTAATTGTTATTAATTAAAACTAGGTACCTACTTGAGTATTTAGGGGTGAAAAAAATAAAGATTCGATTAATAAATTGCGCAAGTAGGGAAGTACTTATTGAAAAAAAGAATTTTCGTTAATTTTACAATCATCGATACTTTTAAATACAGATTAAAGAACTAACATTTATTATGTTTTCAGTATGCCTTTGACACTGTACACTGTGTCAGATAGCCCTCCATCTTTAGCTGTAAGACAAGCGTTGAAGTATTTAGAATTGGAGCATAAATTGATAGATGTTGATTATGCACATGGAGAGCATATGACTGAGGAGTTCGCTCAGGTAGGTTTTAAGGCGAAAATGAAATCTTCAAATAATTGAAGTGCATCAAGTAGTGCAATATTTTCTTTTTTGGATTGTATTTTTTTTATATACTTTTTAGTGATATTAACAAAAGAAAAGATGTACAATTTTTTAAGTCGATTTTTTTTTAATTAAGAAAAAACTTAATTAATCTTACTCGTGATTTTTCCACAATTACAATAATATATATTTTCCCTTCGATACGCGAGGGCGAAGTAAGACAAAAGTATATATAAGATGACATTCTCCAGAATCAACAAAAGTATACCTAAAGTTGTGTCAAAAGTGTAATAATAATGACAAATATACTTTCCATTTCAGATAAATCCACAGAAGGAGATTCCCGTCATCGATGATAACGGATTTTTCTTGGGTGAAAGGTAAAATATACGTTAATTATAATTACTATTATTATACAGTGTGTGAATTTAATTTTTTGAGATATAGTGCTCAACGAGCTTTGTTTTACTATTTTGATAAATTTGTAATTTTCATATTTTCAAGGCCTACTAAGGCTCCTAAGGGTACTAAGGGTCGAAATTTCGAGATTGACTATTAGGCAATTTGGATAGCATATTCAATTCGCAGTTGTTTCAAATACCTCTGTACAAAATTTCAGCTCGATACCTCGTACTAGCACAATTTCTAGAGACATATGTATTGCCAGAAATAATAAGGAAGTTCCTAAAGAAGAAGTTGCTGAGACTTTTAATCTGCTCTTTTCTAGCAACATAAATATAAATCCCTTATGTGATATTAACTACTTAGAATCCAACATTCCTAATTTTAGTAAATCTCTTTTCTTAAACCCAGTTTCTAGTTTTGATGTTGAATCTCTCATAGATAGATTGAAAGCTTCAAACTCGAGTAGCTATGACAACATCTCTAACAATTTAATAAAAAAATGTAAATATGTCATTTGTAGACCACTAGTTCACATTATAAATTTATCCATAGAAAAGGGCACTTTTCCAGACAGATTTAAACTAGCAATAGTACATCCTCTTTATAAGAAGGGGGATCCACATGAATACAGTAACTATAGAGCTATTAGTTTACTTAGCAGTTTTTCTAAACTTCTGGAACTCCATCTCCAGGACCAACTATCAAGTTTTTTTAAATTTAATATATTGCTTTCTCCTTCACAACATGGCTTTACTGCAAACAAGAGCACTGAAACGGCCCTATGTAACTTTCATAATTTAATTATCAATGCGCTTGACAAAAAGAAATATGTTGTTGGTCTTTTTGTGGATTTTTGGAGAGCTTTTGACTTGGTTGATCACCAATTGCTTGAATTTAAACTAGCCAGATATGGCGTCCGTGGAACTGCCCTGCAAATCTTTTCCTCTTATCTGGAGAATAGGATGCAAATTGTCAAATTGCCTAGTGGAGTAGAAAGCAGTACTTGCATTGTCAGGCAAGGAGTTCCACAAGGCTCAATTCTTGGTCCCCTTCTTTATATATTATTTGCTAATGACTTAATTACCCACCTAGAGAGAATTCCAAATGTGCAAGTGATTTGCTATGCTAGTCACTGGTAATAATTTAAATGAAACAAAGGTCACATGCGAAAGAGTGTATGAAGTAATAATATGTTGGGCCAAAGAAAATAATTTAATCTTAAATAAATCAAAGACTGTCTCTACCCAATTTTCACTAAGAAGTAATATTGAAGATATTACCCTTTTCGATGGTACTGACCATCCAATAAAAACAAATGATGCCAGCAGAATACTTGGTATTACTTTTGATCGGCATATGCAATGGTATCAACATGTAGATAATCTTTGCATGAAATTAAGGACCAGCTGTTATGCTCTTAAATTTATGTCTAAGCACTGTAGTCAGGATGTTCTCAAAACTTTGTATTATGCCAATTTTCACTCACATCTAAGGTATGGAATTGTAAATTGGGGGAACAGTAGTAGTGTAAACAGGGTATTCGTTTTACAAAAATATGCAATACGTATTTTATTAAACTTGGATTATAATCATGTCGTAATGCCTTCAAATCTCTGAAAATTTTAACTGTTGCTGGTCAATATATTTGTGAAGTTTGTACATATGTATATAAAAATAAATTCAGTCTTATTAGTAATCAAGTTAACCATTCATATGAAACCAGACACAGAGATCTTTTACTACCCAATTCTCATAGAACAAGTTCTTTTCAAAAGAGTTTTATTTACCAAGTCTGTAAATTTTACAACTGTTTACCCTACTATTAAAGTCTCTGCAAGTATACATATCTTTAAATCAAAATTAAAATTTTTTTTACTAGATAAGAACTGCTATACAACAACTGAATTTTTAACTAGTTAATTACCTTTTGTTTAGTTAACTTTCTGTTTTTTTATAATTACCTTTTAAGCTTATTACCTATTATATTATATTTACATGTACTTTTTTTTTACCTTTTCTGCATTGTTTCTTGTATGCATATATGTATATTTTTTTCAATGGAGAAATAAAGATTATCTATCTATCTATCTATCTCATATAGGGTGTTTGTTATTCAATAGTCAAATTTAAAAATTTCTCACTTTTCAACTGGCCCTGTATAATAGTCGGTTAGGTTTACTAAAAAGGTAAAGTATAGTCATTCGACTTTAGGAACATCAGATACCAAATGAGGAAGAAGAGAAAAAAGTTATTCGTTAAAGTAGTGTAGTAAAAGTAGTGCTTCTAGACATTATTCTGTTGCTGTACGTAATAGGTGCCTTAATGAAAATTTTTCAAACAAATGAATAGGACGGAATAGCTTTTTTTTTCTTCCTCATTTAGTATCTGATGTTGATGTTACCAAATGAAGAAGAAAAAAGAAAAGCTATGCCATCCAATCCATTTGTTTAAAAAATTTTCATTAAGGCATACCTACATTAAGCACTTTATCCTATAGATAACTAGCAGTAGTGGATAAAGTATTTGCCGCTTTACACACTCAAAGAAAATGATAGGTAAATTCAACCAAAAAGAGCATATGAAATCGCGCCTATCTAGTTTCATAGTTAAATCAATCAGAAAAGAATAGTCATACAACTTTATTTGTTTTCGTAAACAAATAGTAGTTTAATAATCATATCTTCTTGTAACAAATTAAATAGTACAATGACATTTTTTTATGTTCACTAACCATTTTCAATTTGGTCTACAATTAAATAGTAGGTACAACGTGAAGTGGAAAGCTGCGGGGGTTCTCCAAGCAGTGGAAAAAGCAACTCGAAATGTGTATAAGTTTGTGTTTATTTTCTAGAATTCACAACCTAAGATACGTAAATAATAATTACCATACATGGCTAAAACATCCGATATTAAACAAATCACGAAATAATTAATAAACATACAATAGTTTATTACACACAAATAAAACGCCATAGTTTATAAATTAACAGCAAACAATATACATACACATTATCCTAAAGATATATAATATTACACCTACCTAATACCAGGTACCTCGTGATTACTTCGTAATACAAAGTTACACCATTCACCAAAAGGCTATTAGATTGAAAACTAGAACAACTTAGCCGTTTTCTTATAGTAATCAGATAAGAAGGCCGGAATGCTTTTAATCCAAAAAACAATTAAACTCTACATGATACCAGCGGCGGCCTCTCCTAGCCAGCGATAGCAATCGTGTTTACAATGGTTAGAATCCTGCTATGGTCTGCGGGTCTCAGCCACAGTTTTGATAAGTCATTAAGTGAGGCCGTTAAAGTCAATCTGCTACAAACGACTTTGTTTTTTGTTCACCAACTAATTTTTAGCTTGATCTACACTTTATTGTATGATGAAGTTTTTTTTGGTTAGCCAAAATCTCAGTATTGAGACATCAGACCACCCAAACCAAAGATTAGAGATCGTTTATAAGATCCATCCAAATATATCGATGATCCCTGAGAGAATTTGAACATTGCAATCATGTTATTAATTTTCTATAAATTCATAAGAGTATAAGATAATGCATGATTGATTATTGTCAGTGATTTGTGTGTGGCGTCATCTGGGAATAATTTCTGTAACAGACTACGTGGTAAGCAAGCAAATTTTATAGTAATTCTTTTAGAACTTCTAGAAGACGACAATAATATTGGTTTGTCTACCAAGTACAATAATACAGCGAACTAATACTGGGTTAGAATTACAATTCGATAATAGTTAAAAATAAAATATACTATTATCTTCTCTTCTTCTTCTTCTTCATTTAGCGGGGCGACGAAGGGTCGCCGCACTCAGGCCTTGTGGCCCATTGTGCTACCGCTACGAATTTATTGAATTCCCCCATTCAGGCCGGATTCTAACCCAAAGGCCAAAATCCTTCCTATAGAGGCATTCCTTATTTCCTCCAGCACCGGAAAACCAATGCCAAAGTGTTTGTACTTCAAGTTCGTAAGACTAGGGCAGGAAGTAAGGACATGGATGGAAGTCTCCTCTTCGTCCCCGCAGAACCTGCAGTCGGGGTTATCAGCCACCCCTATAGTGTGCAGGTGTTTTTTGAAAGAGCCGTGTCCAGTCAAGAGACTTACCACGATTCTGACTTGTGTCCTGCTTAGTCGCAGGATTTGTTCTGCTCGCTTCGGCAAGGGCCCTGAGATCAGGAGCTTCGCTTGCCGGAGTCCTGGGTAGGAAGCCCAGAAGTCAAAGAACTGGGACCGTGTCCAGTTCTCTACTGACTTATTGGCACTTGATCTAGGGTAGCCGAGAGCAGGCTCCGGACCCAGTAGAGGCATCTGAGAGGTATTATCTAGTTTAATTTGACAGAATTCAACAAAATAATAGTCAGACGAAAAACTTTTTATTAATTAAAATAATAATCACCTCTTGCTTAAAAATACCATCAATATAGTTTAGTTTAACAAAATTAATGATATTGTTAGTTAACCATTTTTTTTTGTTGAATTTACCCATACTATTTCTTTGAGTGCACAAAACCTAAAATTTCCGCCTCTAATAATAATAAGAGTTCAGGGAGGGGAGGGAATTTTTGATGAGAGAAATCCGAAAAAAAAAATTTGGGGGAGAGGAATCCAAAAAAACAATTTTTTGATCCCAGCATTTTGATGAGCGGGAGGGAGGAATCCAAAAAAAAATTTTTTGATCCCAACATTTTTTTATGAGTGGATGAGTAGGGAGGAAAGAATCCACAAAAAAAATTTTTTATCCCAACATTTTTTAATGAGGGGGGGTGAGGAGCTGAATTTTTCATCCTAACACGCCTGTGCGTAATTGGTGTATTTAATAGATTTACATTCTAAACATCTAGTTAGTTTATCTGTAAGAAGAAGTGCTTAAACTTGCGTGAAAAAATCAGCCCTTATAGGCAAGTTTCCAGGGGCGGCTGGTGAAATTTCAACAATTTTTTTCTCGTCTGTGGCGCATGGGACCCGTACGAAATATGGGAAATAACATCTAGAGAAGCACTCCTCTAACGACCCCTAAAAAATTTTGAAAAAGCAGTTTGCGAAAATTTTTTTCAAAATTCGGTCTAGGGACTCCTGTTTAAAATTAATTTTTTTTGTCATATACATTTTACTTTTCATAAAAATACAACAAGTTTTGAAGTTTATGAAAATATTTCCATTACTAATTGAGATACAACGAATTGAAATTTTATCATTTGTTAAATTGTAAATTACAAAATTTCAGTTCATTGTGTTTCAGTCAATAATGAAAATATTTTCATAAACTTCAAAACCTGTTGTTAGTATTTTTATGAAAAGTAAAATGTATATGACAAAAAAAATTAATTTTAAACAGGAGTCCCTAGACCTAGGGGGTCAACCGAATTTTGAAAAATTTTTTCACAAACTGCTTTTTCAAAATTTTTTAGGGGTCGTTAGAGGAGTGCTTCTCTAGATGTTATTTCCCATATTTCGTATGGGTCCCAGGCGCCACAGACGAGAAAAAAATTGTTGAAATTTCACCAGCCACCCCTGCAAGTTTCTAAAGTTTTTTTAAGGGGGGTGGTATTTGATAGAGCTAATCTAAGATAGAAAGAAAGGTCAAACAGAACGTCCAACTAAGTTAGATTTCTTAAGTTTAGCTCAGTTCACTGGTAGACAGAAAGGTATTATTATATTGGTTGTCGCTGGAGTCAGGCCCAGTGAGAGGAGGGGGGGGGGGGGGGGAGTGGGAAATGATGATTCCTTCCGGGGCCCAGACTATTTGAGGGGCCTGGTTTTCAAGTAAAAAGTACTGTAGATTTTTTCCCCAAATTCAATGAAGTTAAAAATCTAGTTCCGATTTTATTATAAAATTCAATAAAAACTGTGATTTGTAAATTTCGAATGGGGGTCCACATTTTTCTCCCCGGGGCCCTGGCTGGAATTTTGGAGAATGTGATGTTTTATAACTACTCTGAAAAGAGGGTGATTTCAAGGTTTTCTTTTAGAATTCCAAAAGTTTCCAACAATGTCTGTTTGGTCAATAGAATGCTTAATTATAGGTCTAGGGTTTGCATGATACTCAAGGGTAACAAAAAAATAAATGTTTTAGTAATGCCATTCTTCAATATCTGGCCGAGAAGTATGGAAAAGATGACACTTTGTACCCAAAAGATCCAAAAGCCCGAGCAATCGTTAACCATAGATTGTGCTTCAATCTCTCCACATATTACAGATACATTTCAGAACACGTGGTAAGTATATTGTCAGTTCAGTTTTACACTAGATTAGGTTAGATTTGAAAAAGGAGTTGGCTGATTGGCCTTGACCGCGACCCCTGTGGATCTATTCCCAGGGGTAGCAGGGTGACGTCATTATGACGTCTTTTAAAGGTGATTTTTCGTCGCCGACGTCATTGTCCCAATAAATGACGTACCAGAAACGTGATATTTATAACATACTTCAGACGTGATCATGAAGACGTCAAATACACGTTTCTTTTAGGTCATTATTTTGACGTCATTAATAAATGACGTACCAGAGACGTTATATTTAATACGTACTTCTGACGTCATCATGAAGACGTCAAATACACGTTTCTTTTAGGTCATTATTTTGACGTGAAATAAATCATTATAAAATAACAATAAATAGAAGTATTTAGTGACTAGTTCAATTTTTGCCACAGTAATAATAATTTTGTTTTACTATTTCTAACTAGGTATACAGCTTTTAAACATATTTAAATAAAGATGTTCAATGGTTCAGTGAGTTAAGTGTTAGGTTGCGAGAAAAAGCACAGTGATGGTGCTGCTCGATATTGAGAAAGCTTTCGATACAGTATGGATCCCGGGTTTACTCTACAAACTTAATACGCTTAACTTTCCTACGCACATCACCAAACTTATTCACTCTTTCCTGACAGGCAGATCGCTGCAGGTCAGGGTGAATAATAAACTTTCAACTCGAAGGGATATTCGTGCGGGCGTCCCCCAGGGGTCATGTCTGTCACCAAAGTTATACAATCTATACGTCTCCGATTTCCCGGAGTTCCCGAATACGAATCTTGCCAAGTACGCCGACGACACGGCCATGTACGTGCATTCGCATAACGCACAAGCGGCGAACATGCTACTCAAGGCGCATATGGCTCGTGCCACGGCGTATTACGACAAGTGGAAGATCCGGATCAACGCCGAGAAGTCGGAGTCCATACTCTTCACGCGCCGATTTACCGAAAATCGGATTTTAACGCCACTTTCGATCGGGGGTAGAGAAATTCCAATCAAACGGTGCGTGAAGTATCTGGGGGTCAACTTGGACAGGAGACTGACATTCAACACGCATATAAACGAGACTGTACGTAAGGTCTACTCCATGTCCAGGAGTCTGTACCCGCTCCTGGCAAGGGGTAGCGGACTCAACAGGACTAATAAAAAATTATTGTATACGATGGTGATCAGACCGGCCATCACATACGCGGCGCCGGTGTGGTGCAGCATCCCGGCCACGACAATGCGGAAACTTAGAGTTTTAGAACATAAATATATGCGCCTCATTTCAGACTCCGGTAGGTACACCTCCCTCAGAGATCTCTATGCACGTTGCCACGACATAACCCCACTAGCGGACTTCGTCCGGGAAACTTCCCAAAAATTCTACCAATTCAAACTGAGCGAAAGTCCGCTAACCCGAGACATCACACGAATCAGACAGCATAATGCCATACATTTCAACCTGAAACAGCCATTACCATACCAGGCGTTGCCTATCTTTCGGCAACCTCCCTAGCCACATCTTTCCTATACCACAATTTACTTTCACCATCTTTTATTTTCACCACCTTTTACTTGTATCCCCTCTATTCCCATTGCATTTTTATTATTTTTGTCAATTTTTGTTCTTTTGTCCCTTTTTGTTCTTCTTCCAAATTCCCTTTAGACCAATAACTGCTAGTAAACCCCAACTTTTAAAATCATAATCTCCCCTCACCCCATCCTTCCAGAGGCAGGTAGACCACTGGATAAATCCGTGACTCTCGAAAGGGTTTTTTCATTAAGTTTTCCCGTATGGACAACAAGATTTTGTTCATAAATTTAATGCGCGCGTGCGACAGTGCGCGTGTGTTCAAAATGCAATTGTTTCTTCGTAGTTTTAGCTATTTCTAAGTATTTTAATATCTTCCCGGATTATTGTTCAACGAAATTGTTAGGTTTAAGTTTTTTATATATGTTAAACAGGAGCCCAACGCCCAATTGCATCTGTCGTTACAGCCGAAGCTAAACCCCTCCACCCGATCACCTACTTACCGCGACGTTGCACGCCGCGGTGGGGTGATCGGCTCTAGACTGGACCCAGCTGAGGCGCATTCATATCTTTAAACTTTAATAAATATCTTTGATTTGATTTGATAGTCAAAAGGTCCGCGGTTCGATCCCTGCACATGCCGGTTTTTTTTTTCGTCAAAAACTTTATTAACAATTGTGGAAAAATATTATAATGAGAGGTTTGCATCCCTTATCGCAAAATTCACTTTTTCACGTCATTTTTACGTCATGCTGAAGGTGAAATTGACGTAATTAATGCCGAAAAAACGACGTCATAATGACGGCACCTTGCAGCCTGGGTTGTGCCACTTCTTGTCTAATTTTACTTAGAGGTCCTTATCCAGCTTTGTCTTTTGTATCAGACTCCATAACCTTGATAAGGGCTCCTTGGTTTAGCAATCTGCCCTTGCGGATTCTCTTCGCCAAGTAGTTGGAACCTCAGTCTGGCTAGGCCTTTGCAATGACACAGCACATGTACTTAGGTTTCCTCTTCCTCTTGACGGAATCTGCATATTGTATCCTCTGCCAGGCCCATTAGACTCATACGTCTATTAAGTCTATAGTATCCAGTTAGAAGACCTACCATTATCCTAATAGCCTTTCTATTTTGGCGTAGTAGGTCTTCCGTGAATTTGGCCGATCGTTCTTTAATGAACTTTTTGTCCTGTCTTTGTTGTGAGAAATTTTTCCACCACTCTAGAGATTTATTTTGTACCCATTCATTAATGGATATTTGTTTGCATGGCTCAGCTACACCGCAAGAGGGTTCGGATCCTACTAGGGCCTTCCAGGTCAGTTCATCAGCCTTCCCATACTAGTCTTGAATCGACCGGCATGGAATTGAGTGCCTTTAGCGCTGCTTGGCTGGAAAGAATGGCAATTTACTGGTTTACAGTTCCTTGTCCAATTATTTCCCTTGCACACCACTGTATAGCGGCCACTTCACCCTGAAATATTGTAACGTGTATTCCTAGACTTATCGGGATTTTCGTTTTCGACCTTATCCCGTAAATTTAAGCTCCGACTTCCTGTTCTGTCTTGGAGCCGTCTGTATACCAGTTCGTTTGCTCCTATATTGGAGGGCCGTTTCTCCAGTCCTCGCTGTCTGGTATTTTGATTTGAAATTTTTTACTTTGGGACCATAGTATCCTTGGGCATTCCCAAAATGGGATCTGCCTTCAGCTTTGAGTATAACTTTTGGTGCTGTGTTCCCTGTTGTTGCCTTATGGGCGTTGTGCCTTGCATTAGCCTGTGTACCACTGAACGAGCTTCCCCTTGGGGAAGAGTTTTACACTAAAGATAATAGTAATGTAACAATAGAAAATAAAAAAAATGCCTGTATAAGCGATATTTAATATTTTAAAACATAATCATTGCAACTTATGATGTAACTTGTTAGAACCTTTTAATGAATGAAAAAGAAACTTCTAAACTTTCATGACAAAGTAGAAACATTGTAGTGGGTCATTACCCACAATCCAATCCAATCATTAATTTCTTTCTCCATTGAGAAAGAAATTAATGATTGGAAGGCTGTGTATTTAGTAAACTGGGATAGATAGATAGATAGATAAGATTTATTCAATGTAAATTCACATTCGTTACACTGAAACGTCAAAACAATCCATACAGTACAGGAACATACAAAACAAATATACCATTTATATAATTATATATATGCATATATATAAGAAAGTTTAAAAGAGTTGTAAATGTAAAATAAAGTCCTATTATCACATACATCAGTCTAAATTTGGGAAATATTGAGCACAGTATGTAATGATAAAAGATTGAAAAGGGCATGAATGGAGTAATGGAGGCATTTTTTTGATAACACGAATAAAATATTCGGTCAAAAAATAATCTTTCACAGTTATAGCCACTCACAAATTAAAGAAACCCTACTTATGAGAAATTTCATTATAGATGTTACCAATATTTTTTGATTATCAAAGGACCCCGCTATCTCTGAAGAAAACCCAAATTGCCCTGGATAATTTCAATACGTATTTAAAACGTTTGGGAACAAAATACGCTGCCGGAGGTAAGTTATAAAGTTGAAATCCTCACATAGTCTCATCAGAAAATGTTCTATATACACTTGTCGCCAACTTAATAACTGCAAATAGAGACAAGTTTTTAAAATTACTCATGTTTAAATCATGTCATAGACATAACGAAACAATAATATTGCTATAGACTTGTAAAGTGTCGCTCCCCTGTCTTTATACCGACACTATAGCATTGTATGAGGGGCTAGGGTGGTCCATATTTTGCAACACTGGACTGGATAACGCTAACCCGTGCCCCGAGGCCATTACAAATCAGTAAAATACGCAATTTTCACCTATTTTTAAAAGTATCTTGGTACCAGTTGGTCATATCGAAATTTTCTACATTTTTAATCAAATGAAAATTTCATTTTCTAAAACTTCATTTATTTGTATTTTTCTCGTACAATTAATACTTTTTTTGATTGGCATAAACAGGCACTAAGGCATTCATATTCTAGCTATTGACGTCTTAGCAGATGTTTTAGATCCCATGAATTATTCGAATTGGCTTCTCAATAATACCTTACAATCGAAATTTTATACACTACTGGCCATATAAAATGGGTCTCTCAAATTTTCATAGTGTAATTTTGGCTTTAAACATTATTTGCTCATTTTCTCAGTGGCGGTACCTACAAGAGCACCTTGGGCCCCTAAGCAAACATTGAATTGATCGACCGGCACAGGACAAAACTTCCGACTCATTCCAAGTACTGTCCGAGGCCCCTAAGCTTTGCTTATACGCGCTTATACATATCACCGGCACTGGATTTTCTATGTCGTTTCCAAATGACCTCAAACTGATCTTCTCAAATTTGTATTGCTTGAAATAAAAAAAATTGTTTTCAGTTATCTACATCTACATCAAATCTAACTCTGAAGTAACACGTGCAAACACGCACACCATAAATGCACATCACATATAACCAAAACCAAGGCTGTCCGCAGACATACATCCAAACCCACTGGCATTGACAGTGCCACACAACCTTTCCAAAGCTTATCCCATCAGCTCCTTGCTGATATCAGCACAATGTTCAGGAGATCCGTCTTTTCGCTTTTCACTGTCTAGTTTTCCTGAAATGTCAACTATTTTATATTTTCCACTCGTTGTTGTGACCAAAAAGTGAGAGTTTATCTAATTTTCCTCAAAAATTCTCTTCTTTTATAGACATCTCCATCTCGAATATAAGGTTCTACCTCTGGACAATGTTGTTTATTACACGTTAATATTGTAATATGTTGCACCCATCGACCTACTATAAATAGACTGCGCGTCCCAAAAAATTGTGTTGTCAGCATCTTAGGCAACCAGCAATACAGATTAAGGGCATTAAGGGTAATGTTTATTATTCACACAACCCTCACAAATAACTTATTTATGTTTAATTTCAGGGACTAACTACAAAATATGCCATAAATTTAAAATTACATTTTGGAATTAGTAGGTTTCTTTATTTTATTTTTAAATGTACTTAATTTTTTGTAATTTGAACAATTGTTGTATTTCTTCTATATTTGTGATAAACAATTATAACTAATATTGTTTTCAATTAAAAACCAGTCAAAAATCGTATTTGTAACAATTTGTAGTATTCTCTTTAACAACACCTTATGTTTCTAATAGAATTACGGAGCTTTTTGCCCTTAATGCGTAATGTGGGTTGCCTAAAATGACTCTATTATGTTGACAACATTCCACTTGCATTCTAACATAAGGAACGCGCAGTCCATTGTGTAGTATGTCAATGGTTGCACCCCTTAAAATTTAAGGTTATGTTACTAAAAAGTAGGCAGACTTCAACAGATCGAATGACTGAATGAATGTAGTGTATTTGCACCTACTCGAAAAAGAACCTACCAGAAGATTCCAAAGTGACATCTGGAATTCTCTAGAGAATGGTGGCGTCATCACAGAACAATCGAGATCTGTCATTTTTAGGTATAAAAGACCAACCGCATTCTCGGCGAGTAGTTCAGAAAGTTCAAAAAGTATAGAAAGTGAGGTTCAAGGATAAACAAAGTGATAAACATTGTGATTTTAGTCAGTAAAGTGTATTTAAATTAATAATAGTATTGTGAAGTATCCAGTAAATATTTAATAAAGTGTGTTAGTGGACATCTCTTGTTATAATTTTTGGAACCCACGGAATTTGCAAGGGGTAGTTTCCTAAGGGTGGAAACACGTTACAAATTGGTGTCAGAAAGCGGAATTTTATGACAAGAGGAGCTCTGAAGTTGTGCTGGAGTGTTCGAGAAGTATTCTCGCGGTTTAGTGCTAACACAGGACTAATTTACTGGACATTGTTCAAGGGTTATTTGTGGACAGAAAAATAGTGTTAAGTATTAAACCCTTTAAACTGAGTAGTGATAGAGACACTGAAAAAGACTCATTTTTTGTGTTAGTGCGTGGAAATTACTAGAACTTTTCTATTTGGACATTAGTGGAGATTATTAAATTCTCTGAACTGGATAGTGACAAAAGACTCTGGATAAGACTTTTTCGTGCTGTTTCGAGATTTTTCTGGAAAGTTCCATTACCGATATTGACGTGACAGTTAAATTTATTTTATTTTAATTTCATCGTATGCCCGTAACAACAAGAAGTATGGCATCCGATAAACAAATACAGGACTTATTAGAACAGCTCCAAAAAATGATGGCACAGCAACGGCAGGAAGACAAAGAAGAACAGGAGAAAAAACGTCATGAAGAAAAAGAAGAACAAGAAAGAAGACGCCAGGAAGACAAAGTAGAACAGGAGAAAAAACGTCAAGAGGAGAAAGAAGAACAAGAAAAGCGACGTCAAGTAGAAAAAGAAGAGCAAGAAAGAAGACGTCAAGAAGAAAGGGCCGAATTAAGAGAAATGATGGAGGACCTGAAGATATGACAACAAGAGGAGAAAGAGGAGCAAGAAAGACAACGTCAGGAGGAAAAAGACGAACTCAGAAAAATAATGGAAGACTTGGAAGAAAGGCGCCAGGAGGAATTAAGGAAAATCCTGAGCGATCAAATAAAAATACAACAGGACGCAATCATTTCTGTCAAGAGTGAAGTCAAAGAAGAGATAAACAAGGTAGAAGAAAAAGTAGGTGAAGTCAAGACCGAAGTCGGTCAAGTAAAAGGAAAAGTAAATCAGTTTGAAGAAAAGATGAGTGAGTTCGAAGAAGAAGTCAAAGGAGAAATAGACCGGCTTAAACGACAGTTGAGAGATAGAGGAAGCCAGCAGGTGGTATCATCAGGACAGCGACTAAAACCTCCTTCTTTTGATGGCCAAAGTTCCTGGACGACGTACAAGAGGCAGTTTGAGGCAGCAGCGTGTGCGAACAATTGGGATAATGAGGAAAAGGCCATGGCATTAGTTCTAGTTCTAGCACTAAGGGGCCAAGCTTCAGAGTTACTCCAAACCATCCCAGTTGAGAAACAAAGGGACTTCAAAGTCTTGGAAGCTGCATTAGATTTGAGGTATGGCGACCAACATCTTGCCCAATTATACCAGGCTCAGCTGAAATCCCGGATGCAAAAAGCTGGGGAAAGTTTACAAGAATTTGAAGCTGCGATAGAGAGACTGGCACACCTGGCGTATCCGAGTGCACCTAAAGAATTCCAGGAACAATTAGCCGTGGGGGCCTTTTTAGATGGTATAAGGGACGAAGAGGTCAGGCGAGTCCTGAGACTGACGAGACACCAAAGTAGTAGCGAAGCTTTGGTGCGTGCACTCGAAGTAGAAGCCGCTTACAGGGATACTCCAAGGTCGAGAGTGCGAGCTGTGACTCTCGAAGAATCGCAACCAGAAATGAACCAGAACCCTATGTTGACTGAGATGCAGAAAATGTTTACCAAACTATTGGATAAATTAGATGACCTTGGAAAGCAGGAAAAACAGAAAAACAAAGGAAAGCCGAGTGGTGGTATTAAATGTTACAACTGCGGCAAGGTAGGACACATGAAGCGAGACTGTCGACAGCAGAATTCGGAGAGTCGAGTAAATGCTGTGAATCTTGAAGAGGAGCAGGAAAACAGTACCAGGGGGGTTGTTCTGGCTAGGGAATGCAGTGCCCCCAGAGAAATTAAGATTTCCCAGCTTCGAAGAATCGCAAGCAGACTGTTGTTGCATGGATATGTGAACGGAAGAAAATGTTTGTTTACCATCGACACAGGTACTACGTCATCAATAGTACGTCCAGGATTTATATCGGGCATAAAGATTACCAAGAGGCAAAATGAAGAAGTGATCGTCCGGACAGCTACGGGGGACAGGGCTACGGTTCATGGAGAAGTAGACCTGGGTTTGCAGATTGGGCATTTGAGGTTCGACCACAGGGTCATCGTGGCTGACATTACGGATGACTTCATTTTGGGACTGGACATTATGGAACAGTATGGATTTATTGTTGACGTAGGAAAGCGAATGTTAAGGATTGGGAACGAACAATTTATTTTGTCAAAAGTGAATGACCAATGTGAGAAAACCAGGCTGTTGACAACGCAGGCAGTCAAAACTCCTGTATTATCCAGAAAACCAGACAAGGAAGATTGCAAGCGCTACCCTCAGGTGGGAAAATTGCCGAACATGGTTGAAGTCAACATTGTCAAGGTCGATCTTCCAGACAGTTGGACAAAGAAAACTCTGAGGCAAGAGCAATTGCGCGATGTAGAAATCGGACCCATGTTGAGAGCAAAAGAAGAGGGAACGCGTCCAGCATGGAAGGATGTTTCCAACAAAGAAGTGGGGCTGAAGGCTTTATGGTCACAATGGGATTCACTTATGGTCGTAGATGGGCTTTTGAGGAGAGCATGGGAAAGCCCAGATGGGAAGCAGGTTGCCATGCGTCTAGTGATTCCCAGGTGTCGTGTACCAGAAGTACTCCAGGAAGCACATAATGAAACATCCAGCGGACACTTCGGCATAAACAAGACATTGAGTAGAGCACGGGAACAGTTCTATTGGGTTAATAGTCGCCAGGATGTGGAGGCCTGGTGTCGCAAGTGTAAAAATTGTGCTGCCCGTGGAGAACCATTATCGATGAGCAACTACAGAAATGGAAGCCGAGAACAGCCGAAGAATGATCGAGAGCAGATGAACAGAACTAGTAACCGCTTGAAGGCTCGTTATGATCAGAATGCCAGTACAGGGGGATTCAAGGTGGGGGATCTGGTTTGGCTGTACAACCCACAGCGGAAGGAATGAAGATCCCTGAAACTTCAACCTCCTTGGGATGGACCGTATACTGTTATTACCCGAATTAATGATGTCGTCTATCGTATTCAACGAAACAAAAAGTCCAAGATGAAGATCGTACACTTGGATAGACTGGCGAAGTATGTGAAAGAGGCTGAATTGCCTGACCGGGACGTTCAGGCTTAAGGAGGGGGCAGTGTAATATGTTGCACCCCTTAAAATTTAAGGTTATGTTACTAAAAAGTAGGCAGACTTCAACAGATCGAATGTCTGAATGAATGTAGTGTATTTGCACCTACTCGAAAAAGAGAACCTACCAGAAGATTCCAAAGTGACATCTGGAATTCTCTAGAGAATGGTGGCGTCATCACAGAACAATCGAGATCTGTCATTTTTAGGTATAAAAGACCAACCGCATTCTCGGCGAGTAGTTCAGAAAGTTCAAAAAGTATAGAAAGTGAGGTTAAGACTTCAAGGATTAACAAAGTGATAAACATTGTGATTTTAGTCAGTAAAGTGTATTTAAATTAATAATAGTATTGTGAAGTATCCAGTAAATATTTAATAAAGTGTGTTAGTGGACATCTCTTGTTATAATTTTTGGAACCCACGGAATTTGCAAGGGGTAGTTTCCTAAGGGTGGAAACACGTTACAATATCTTTTTGCCAAAATAATAATATGCAAAATTCGCAAATAATATGCAAAACGCTTTTACACATTGTCATTTTAACTTCTCTGAAATTGAAATAAACTCACTTAAAACTTGTCTGCTAAATGGCAATTTACTGCCAATAATTTGATTAGTAAAATTTCTGAATAGAAAGATTTTAGCAGCATCGTGAAGACTCGTGACCGGTGAATTCAGTAATATGTGGCCATAATTGCGAACAATTGAAGCCGATCGGAGGTCCGCTGATGAGAACTTTCCATCCTATGATGTTTTTGGCCACATCAATCGAAAAGGAAAACATAAAACGGTTAATGGTTCTTGGAAAATCAGATGGCAAATGGTGAAAGAAACTTAACCGACTCAGTGGTTCAGTGCTTACGTGTTAGCATTGATTCCATGGGTTTCCTGGTTCGAGGCTAGAGTATGGATGTTTAGTGCCGTTTTTAGCGAGTTAACGAAACTGTAGCAATGGCCTAGACCGCGAGTGAAACAGCGTGGTTAGTCGCTGTTATTTCTAGTGAGTTCGAGCCTCAGCTGCAGCAGATGGCAATATCGCAGGGGTTGTTGTTAAAAAACGACCAAGGTAGAAGAGTTTGTTGAGATTGTATGCCTAGCAAACAACCGTGACATACCGTGTTGCTATAAGACATCCCTTACAATAAAGGGAAGCTAATTCGATTCATTCATGGGGCACAAAACGTGTATCCCGGCATTTCAACTAGAACATGAATGTTCTGGTGCTGTTTATGCCAACCAAAGTTTTATAAAAATAAATTTTCTTCCAATTATGTATGTATAACATTTCGATGTAATCAACAGTTCACGAGATACTATTGAAAATAGATGAAAATTGCATCTGATGGTGAATTTGGGTGCCTTGGGGCACGGGTTAGCATTATCCGATCGAGTTAAAGTTTTGTATACTTCATTTTTTAAATAATTGGAATCACTTTAGGGGGTGAGGCCAAAAAAATTTCGTCAAGTATAGCTAAGGACCACTCTAATGAGGGCGGAAGAGATATTAACATAGTTATATGTACGCTCTACCAGAGTTGGTTTTAAAATGAAGCAGCAGTTAGTCAAAGACGATGAACACATGGTGGCTATACTAAATCTGTAAAAGGAAGATATGGTTTCTAATGGTTTCTAATTTGAAATAAGTTTTACAAAGACTTAACAATCATCCGTACTTTGCTACATGTCTTGACTTTCTTGCCAATTCAGCTAAGCACTATCTTCCTCTTACGGATTTAGTATGGGAGAAACATTATCTGATTCACTCGTTATCAATATAGCAGCACTCCACACTTAGCCCAGACGACAGAGAACATTTTATAGTGAACCCACAAAAACCCCACCTACTAACTTCGGTGGCTTGAGAGGCAAAGAAAAACAGAAAGAATGTCAACGGCGCCCTTTGGCATTGGCGCCGTTAGGCATGTGCCTAACTGTGCCTAATGGGTAATCCGGCCATGTATGTGTGGTGTCTGTGTATGCGTTCATAATTATATATTTTCCCTCCATATTCACTATTTATCCTCCGATTCACTAAGAAAAATGTTAAAAATGTGTAATCAGAAAGAGAAAAAAAGCTTTATTGTACTTGTTAGAACTGCTAAGAATTTTTAGAGGTTCCATAGTATGCATTTAACCGTGCACTTGGCCGCGCAGACTGACAAAGTTACTTCACTATTTTTCTCCAGGAATGCCGTGGCTTTAACGATAAATTTTATTAGGACATTTTTTGTTCAGAAATACGTGCACCTGCATTTTTTATTTTTTTTCACTTTTTTTTATGTTTTGCATCTGAGCAGAATGTAAACTTTTCAAGATATTATTTTATACATTTTCACGAACTGATTAAAGAAAAAATTATTCATTTTGCCATTTTTTGTAGGTAAATACCTTCATCGACTGGGCTAACTGTGCTTTGTAGTTTCCTATATTAAGATGTTCATTTTCATATTCTTTACACATGCATATCATATTGTTCATTATTTCAGATAAGATAACCATAGCTGATTTCCAGCTGGTGACGGGCAACTTGTGTCTTGAGGCCATCAATTTCGACATAAGCCCTTACCCACTCGTTGAAAAATGGTATGCCACTTATAAAAACGAATACCCAGAACTGTGGAAGGTCGTTGAGGATGGAATGAAGGAGATTGCAGAATTTGAGAAAAACCCACCTGATCGAAGTCACATGGTCCATCCACTCCATCCTGTAAGGAAATAATGCAGATACGCATTTGTACATAAAGTTCACATAAACACTGATCAATTTCAGTCTCATAATTGTAATTCCTTTTATTCAATATTGCACTGAGCTGTAATGAACCTATTAATTATTTTCTGATTCTTGAAAAACTGGTTACAACATTGGTCCCACTACTGGCGAGTAGGCAGCGTTTATTGAAAACAAATAGCTACGAAGCAGATTAATCATTTCTCTGTTAATCTGTATGTTTTTTAATCGGTGTGGGTCTTTCGATTCACCGTAGCACCCAAACCAACTACGTTAAAAAGTATTTTTTGTATTTTATTTAATTTGTTATAATAATACTATAGAAATTATTGATGGAACTGTATACTGTATAATAATAATCTATATATTTAAAACACAAGCCTTTTTCTTTTCTGGTTTCGCCAGCCGCTCCCACTGGACCAATTTTGATGATTTTTTTTTAAATAAAGCCATAAAAACGAAATAGAAGTTTAAATAAATAAATGCATCTCATCAGCTCTCGAACAATCCCATTAATAATTTAACTGAATATGAAAATTTGTTATCGTTATATGGTGCATAAATTGGTCATGTTGAATTGCAGTGCATTGCATTAGTCAATTATTTTCTAATTATTTATTTAGGGTATATGAAGACGATAACGAGGGAAGTTTTGACTAGAGTTCGGAAAATATTATTTGCAGCTAATTATAATCGTTAAAAAATCACTTTCTAAACTGTCTTCTTTGTATGGATAAAAATAATATTTGACATATTGCCAAGAAAGAGACCTGACAACTCTTAATCAACAAATATACACGTAGGTTACTATGAAAAAAAAGGGCAGTAAAATGTGGTTGACATGGATAAAAATCTGATACAAAAGTGATTGCTGAAAGGAATAAGATAATTAAAGAATAGAAGGTGTCAAATAGACAGGAGATTTTTGCAAAGAATTTTACAAATGCTTTATATTCCTCGCTTACCGAAGAGAAGTATTGTAATCGTGAAAAAATTACTATTCCAGGTTATACAGGTTTCACATTTCAGATTTAGATTATGAAAATTTAGGTATTTCAATTCAGTCATTCAGTCCGTCTGTCGGCTCTATATTTAAAATGTTTGATTGAGGAAACTAATCGGCAGGTAAATAAGGCTTATTGTCATGGAAAAAATCTGGTATATTTCGATAGAAAGAATAGAGGCTGAACACAAAGAATAATTTCTAGGATACATTTCTTTTTATCTGTTTATTTAACATTGGCCTATTTCCGCTACCAAGGCTTATCACCAACGCCAGGAGACGAACTACCCCCAGTCTGGAAATTTTGTCGAAGAGTAGGGATCTTTTACTTACCTAACTTTGAATAAACAAGGGACAAACTGCTAAATTGACTATCAATCAATTTATTCATCCATATGTCGTCCGATACTTGAATAAGGGCATGTTTATACCTCAATTGTCGACATCCAACTCTTAATAATATAAAAACAGCAGAAACTACATCCCTGAAAATTACAACGATTATTTCACTCAGTAACGCTATAGCCAATGAGAGCCCGTTTTTTCAAAACATTGCACCAATCAAACGTCATTATTAGTGGTAATTCAAGCTAGATCGGCTTTTGACAGGACCAACATGCAAAATTTATCGCTCTAATTTTTTAGGTCGCTGCAGCGGCAAATATGCGAAAATTTTTTGACGTTTTTTGTCGAGCTTTTAAGTTTTATCTATAAATATCTTCTCTAGCTTATTACTAAGTAATTGTTAACGTACTTACCTTGTAAATTGTAATATTGTATTATGTAGTAGCAAACAAAAACACACCTCAATTCCAAAGCGAAATATATAGGCTGTAACTTTTGCCTATCTGTAACTATGTCAGTTTTCCTAGTGTTCAATCAGGTAACAATTACACACAAAGATTGTACTTAATATAGCTCATAATACAGGAACAAGTCAAGCACAGCTTTCAATACCTCAATAACGTAGTTACAAAGGTAAGCAAATCATTTATTATAAATGTTAAGTACACATTCGCTCTGGAACAAACTAAAAATGTATAATACTTACATATGGTAATCTACCAAAAAGTAACTCGTTGAATCAAAGCTGTGCATCAAACATTATAATTTGTTGTATTTAAAATTCTCTTTGCTTAACAAAGCAAACCTC
Organism: Rutpela maculata; assembly: GCA_936432065.2. Classification (NCBI taxonomy): domain Eukaryota; kingdom Metazoa; phylum Arthropoda; class Insecta; order Coleoptera; family Cerambycidae; genus Rutpela; species Rutpela maculata. Next base: position 127,914,368 of record OW386293.2, read on the forward strand.
AACATAATTCATAAACTTCGTAAGTTAAAAGTAATGATTAAATACGTAAATATGAGTCGATGAACATTTACTTATTATGGAATATAACTTGTAGCGCTAGATGGCGCTCTCTATGTCAATCTCGGAACCATGGGTGTATATTTTATTTGGGCGAGACATCGGTACTAAAGTAGTGCTCTCTCTATCGTTCCTCGTCGTATTACACCTCAGAAACGCCTGAAAGGTGTTAAGCCAGTCTATATATTATAATATCTAAGGTTTCAACTCGTTTTATTTACTAGTTGCCATGGAAATGTCACTAGATTATTTTAAAATATAGCGAATCTCCGTTGTTTCTACTGCGTTTGTTTCAGATTTGCTGTTTTGACAATATGAGTCGGTTTGGAAATATTTCTGTATATCAAATTAATGATGAAATTGAAAATAAAGGTCAGTAAACTCCAAAAAGTGACAAGAAAACGTCTGATGGCAGTTAATGAGAAAACATAATATTGAAGATGTACTTAATGAATTATTTATTCGTGAAATATTCTCCACAAATACCACTCGTGCTTTAAATTTTATCTAAAAATTTTTTCTCAAGCTAAGTCGCCCCTAGTTAATATAACTCGTGCAAATTGGCAGTTTATTATCAAAGATTAAATCCCTCCCGCTAAAGCGGTCGGGATTTAATCAGATAATAAACTGCCAATTTGCACTCTTTATATTACCAGGCAACACGCTTTCGAAAAAATTTTCGATAAAATTTTAAGCACTAGTGATATTACATACGAAAATTCGTCACCCCACAAATCCACTTCATAATCCTTCAACGAATTGCTTTACAGCAAAACAAATATTCAGCCTATTCTCCAAAGATTGAAAGAGATATCCCTAAAGTTTGCCAGTCATCATAATATGGAAATAATGCAACATATGTTTATTACCAGACCAAGACATCAACCCTCCAAGTTCAAGTTTCCTGAAAAAACAATTCAAGAAATATTAATTACATTATCTGAAAATCCTATACAGGGTGGACAATTAATAATAGACCATAGTTCAAGGGTAGATTCTTTGGATCAAAATATGAGGATATAACCAAACATGCTTTAGTAAATTGTTGCCGTGTCAAAATTGTAATTCCTTTTTTCTTTTTTTTGCAATATCTCAACTACCTCTTGACAGATCTTCTCCCAATTTGGTAAGGAAACATTTTTTAAGCTAAGAAACAATAATTTATGTATTACATCACGCTAGCCCATGGAGGGCGCTAAACTATCCTCGCGCCATTCGATGCATCTGTCTTGGGGATCATGGAGAACCTCACTTTCCCAAAACAATAAAACCGTAGTGTTAAGGTTCGTTTGGAAAGTTATGGGACAATTTTTCAATTTATAAAATTGGAAGATTTGGGGTAGACAATCCTTTGTTCCAACAAGATTTGTCAACTTTCTGCAACAGAGAGGGAAATGCCTCAATGTCCCTGATTTTCTCTCCATTATCTTACATGAAGTCTAAGTTCACCACTGTGCATATGTTTAGGAATGCTTCCAGAATGTAGATCTCCTGATTTAAGTTTGTTTGATTTCTTCCTGTAGATGCTATCTTATTTTTACATATACCAAAGCAGACCTACACACAGGAGGTATTAAAAAATTACACCAGAAAAGAAATTGGTGCAATATGGTTTATTTTAATATATTTTTTTCATGTTACATTAAACAAATGTAGAACCTAAAGAGTAAAAGTTGATGATAATTATTCGGTGTGCTGCAGGGACCAATATTGGGCATCTTACGCAATTTTTTTTACACCTCCCTAAATTTTGCAGATCATACTAAAATGATGTAAGTGATTATTAACACATATTTCTTAAAAGCCAATTACAAAGTAAAAGTGACAATTATTATTTCAAGATAGCTACTAGATAGATAGCTTACTTTTCAATTCACAGATTTCAGGCCTAATAATATGATTATACATTATTTACTCCGGTCAAAATAGACATTCACCCTTGCATAAATTCCCAAGAAGCTGAAAATTTACATGAACATTAGGGATACCATTATAATGAAGTTGTGAAAAGTCCCCATTGATCCCGTGTGTGCACAAAATTTTATGCGAGGTCAAAGCTCGCAAAAATGGGTTTTTTGTATTTTTTAGCGAAACGGTTAGTTTCATGATACAAATAGTTTAGACAAAAATTGTAGATCTTTCAATTCTCTACAAAAATGGTCCTCACACTTTGTTTCCTAAAATTCACCTTTTTTGAGAAAAAGCCATTCTAAAGTTATATTCTCCATAATATGCATGACTACGCTGCCTATGTACTATTCTGTGCAAAAAAAGCGTACATCTACTATCTGCCTGAATAAGTCAAACTTCATTTCGCCACAAAAGCTCATGTTCCAATACAGGTTTATCAAAATAATGGCGTAGTAGGTTACAGTAAAATCAAAGTTGTTGATATTGATTATAAAAATGAAATAACAGTATCTTTCCTCAAAAAAGTCGACGTGGTGTGGTTCTATTGCAAATGGAAAAATTTATCACTACCTGGTTGGAATGGTTACATTGAACACTTAGCGAAAAATGGTATAAATTTTTCAAAATCTAAAATTTCGTTTTTACATTTTATTCATCAGCCTGCTAGCAACTACAGTACTATATACACGACTTTACTTTGTGCATTGGAGAATGCAAAACGTTACCATCACGATGTATGCGTTGTTAGTTTTGATCAACCTCTGTATGCAAAAGCTCGAGAAATTGTATCAGCTGCACCTCAAGGGTCCGAATTATCGAAGATAATAATCAGGTTAGGAGGATTTCATATGCTCATGTCGTTTTTTGGAGCAATTGGTTACATCATGCAAGGAAGCAGCATGAAGGAAGTACTTTCTTTGATTTATGCTTCAAAGTCATTAGAAAAAATGCTCAATGGACATGCTTACGCGAGAGCCGTCCGAGCTCATACATTACTTCAACTTACTTTAGCAATCATATCTAAAGAACTTGTTCTTGATGACAACATAGATGTAGATCTTATCATCACTATTAAAACGTATTAAATGACACTATTTCTTATAATGATATTGAAAATGACGATGAAACATCTGAAGAATTGCTTCATCAGTTTAATCAAAAGCTGAGAGAATATGAAGAACGAGGACCTACGGCTAAACTATGGATACAATATTTTTACATGGTGTCAATTGCAAAAGAGTTTATAAGAGCCGAACGTATGGGAGATTGGCAAGCTCACTTGAAAACTGTTAAAGAAATGCTTCCTTATTTCCACGCATCAGGACATTTCCCTTACGCTAAGTCTGCGCACTTATATCTGCAAGACATGCTAAAATTAAATGAGTCTATGGATCCTACTGTTTACCAACGATTTACAGGAGGATTTTTCACGGTTAGACATTCTAACAAGTTAAGTTGTGGGACTTCAACGGATATGGTGATAGAACAGTCAATGATGAAATCTATGAAGACAGATGGAGGTATTGCTCAAGGAAGAAGTACTAAAGAGAGTGTCATCAGCAAATGGGTTTATAGTATGCATGCAATGAATACCGTTTGTGAAGCATTGGAAGATCTCGCGAATGTAAGAATGGATACAACAGATCAGCATGTTGATGCAAGCGACTCACGAGTAAAGAAAGATGCTAAGGATGTACAAAAACTTCAACGGAATTCGCTTTCTTCTTTCTGTATATGGAGCTCCAAAAAAAATTACTTCCATAGATAAGTTACGTTACGTATCTTGTGCAAAACATACACGTAATAAAAAAAGGGTTCAATTAGCTTGTCTTCCTCCAACTCGGCTTCTGCTCATCAACATTTTTATCGAGTATATTACCAGGTTCAAGTGTGGCTTGGTAATCAACTGGACCCAGAAGAATGGAAGCTAATTAATAATGTATTGGAACCAATCCACACTCTACTTCCACCGGCACCAGAAAAGCTCCTTAATACTATTTTTTGCAACTGCAAAATTCGAAATGCGGCTGCAAAAAAGTAGGCTTACTTTATTCACCAGCATGCACCAGCTGTCAAGGCCAGTCGTGTTCAAATACTAAATCTCCAACAGAAGATGATCCTTACATCAACGACGAAACAACTGATGTATCGCTGTTTGAACAATTTACGTCAACTCAGGAAGATGAAGATGAAGAAGAAGGCGGAGGAAGAGAAGAAGAAGTTGGATAAGAAGACCTAATATTATATTAAACTTCAATAAAAAGACCGTGGAGTAGGCCTACCGGGGAAACCACATTAAAAAAAAACGCGCCAAGTACACTATCTCATAGGTGGCGTGGAAACGTGTGCATATTATGGAAAATATAACTTTAGAATGGCTTTTTGTCAAAAAAAGTGAATTTTAGGAAAAAAAGTGTAAGGACCATTTTTGTAGAGAATTGAAAGATTTACAATTTTTGTCTAAGCTATTTTTATCATAAAACTAACCGTTTCGCTAAAAAATCCAAAAAACCCATTTTTGCGAACTTTGACCTCACATAAAATTTTTTGCACACACGGGATCAATGAGGACTTTTCACAACTTCATTATAATGGTATCCCTAACGTTCATGTAAATTTTCAGCTTCTTGGGAATTTATGCAAGGGTACCCCCATTTTTAGAGCTAACTTGACCGAACTATAGATAGACCGACGCTGGAAAAAAAAAAGTGTAAAAAAGGTTCTCTATAGGAAAAAAATTATATTTATTAAAAAATATGAGACAATTTAAAGGTACTCCATGGTGTTATCTAATTAAATATAACATCAACTTACAATCATAGTAACAAATCACAATTTAACTTAAAACATTATGGAAATTTGGTTTTCAAGTATCAGCTAATCTAAAATAATTACAATTACACATAAAAACGAACTATAAAAATAGTTTCGAAAAACATTTTGATTCTATAGCTCCTCTCCTCTTACCTCCTATTGAACAGTGCTTTGGCCCTTTCCGTCAGCTTCCTCACCCTCCCTCTACTGCTCACGCTCGACATAAAACTCCTATCGTTATTCTGAGCCCTGCTCGACTTACTTCCACTATCACTATCGGAATCACCTTTCCTTCTCCGTTTTTTTCTTCTCGTATTCATGCTAGAACTGTTCTCGCTACCCGAGCTCTCGTATAGAGGTATTTTCCTTCTTACAGGTCGGGTTCTTAGGTTCGATTTTCTACTATACCCTGCAGACTTCTCGCTACCTTCTTCGTCGGATGACAGTTCTTCTTCTTCCTCTTCTTCGGAACTAGACGGCCTGTACTGCAATCGTTTCCTTCTGTTATTGTATTCGCTACTTGGAATATACTCGTCTTCCGAATCAACGGCCGCAGGTCTTTTTGGCTTCGCCACGACCTGCTCTGAGCTTTGGCTTGCGCTATCCGACTCGGTATTTGTTTTGCTCCTCAATACTTTCAAAGGTATGTCGTCACTGTCTTCGCTTTCTACTTCTTCTTTTATCTGAGCTGTCAACTTTGCTGCTTCTTCTTCACTGGAGGACGAGGTGGATGACATGGAACTATCACTGTTGCTGCTGCCGTGGTTTGATTTTCGGCGGCCGTTTCGTCTCTTCGCCATCTTCCAGTTGTAGATGATTTTTTTGACGTGTTGCTCGAAGATGGCGGACAGGCGGATGGTCATGACGTAGATCTACGATTGGTAAATAAAAAAATGTATTTATTTGGAAGGTGGTATTGCGATTATACGTACCCTTGACCTTTTGTTGGTGTTGTACAGTCGAGAATTTTGGAAAATTAGCCTCATGTCAGAGCAAAATTCTTGCGGAACTTCGTATTTGTCGTTTACCAGATTTTCTTTAATCGTACCAAGATCCATTGGATTTGTTATCACCTGTTGGTAATCTGGAAAAAAATAGAGATGAGAATTTTCAAACAATCGTTACCAATACCCAAGTAGCACAAATTATTTATACACAATAATATTCCAGTAGTTATGATATGAAGTATCTGTATACTCAAATAGGCACAGTTTATAGAACCTCTGTAACCTCTGTAAAAGTTACATAAATACTTAGCATTATGGCAACATCTCCGTTTTCTTCTACCAGCATTTATAACACATATCATACGGCTACAAAAAAGTTACTGTATAAGGTTGTAAGTAAGTTTTTATGCAGTAAAAAAATTGCTTTAACGTAATAACTCTGAAACATGCTACTCTTAATTCAAAATAAATAGACGCTCTCCCTCCAAAATTCTTTGAATTTGGTATTGTTAAAAATTATTTAAATTTTTTTATTATAAAACAGAAACAGTTATAAATTTTTAACACTTTGACTGTATATAAGTACTACTTACTTTATAAGAGATACTTTTCGAGGAAGTTAACTTATAAAACTATTATAAATTAACAAAATAGTAATAAAATAATATTTTATAACAATGATGTAAGCAGAAATACATGATATTTATTTTTTAAGAATAGTACTCTGCTCTAATAAAAATTATTTAAAAATTTTTTTTATAAAACAGAAACAGTTATAAATCATTAACACAACACTTTGACCGTATATAAGTACTAATTACTTTATAAGAGATACTTCTCGAGAAAGCTAACTTATAAAGCTATTATAAATTCACAGAATAGTACTCTACTCTAATAAAAATTATTCGAAAATTTTTATTATAAAACAGAAATAGTTATAAATCCTCAACACAACACTTTGACTATATATAAGTACTACTTACTTTATAAGAGATACTTTTCGAGGAAGTTAACTTATAAAACCATTACAAATTAACAGAATAGTACTCTACTCTAATAAAGATTATTTAAAATTTTTTATTATAAAACAGAAACAGTTATAAATCCTTAATACAACACTTTGACCGTATATAAATACTACTTACTTTATAAGAGATACTTTTCGAGGAAGTTAACGTAAGCTATTATAAATTAACAGAATAGTACTCTCGTCTTTGGCTTCATACAGCATTTATACAGCTTTTATATATATCATCCATAGAACCTACAGATTCTCTTGTTATGTTAATGCAATATTAAAGTATTATAGACTGCTAAATTATGACAGAAAAACAAGAAGGTTAAGTTTTTGTTTTAATTTTAATTTAGTACCATGTCATTATCAGACTTTCTGTATGACATTCTCAATTACGAGCAGTTTGTATTTTGGTTTTTAATTCTTTTTGGAAACCCCACTTCGCTTCGTCTTTTTCCAATACTTTACCATATTATTGTATAAAATTTAATAACAAACAACACATGAAATAAGCACAAAGATGAGTTTTCTAAAGGTGGAAGATTGTAGCTACATAGCTCCAAGAGAGAATTTCAGTTGTATAAACGCTTTATAAAATACTCCTACTACATGTAATAAGTAATCTATATTAGGGCTGACATCTATAGTTGGTTTAAATTTTCTTTAAAAGCCTTTAAAACTCAATTATATCCCAAGGACCAATTTAAAAGTCATTTGGACTTGAGGAGATTTTAAGAAAGGTTTGTCAGGGTTAGGAAATAGTATTGTGCTTTATTGATGTCGTAGTTAAGGCCTTTTAGGTTTCAAGTATACTTGCTCTTATAAGGTAAGTTTTAAAGCATTCTGTAAGACCTAATTATGAAGCTAATTTGCTTCTAGGATAATATGTATTTGTAATGGGTTTATCATACCTACATAAAACTCTCCATAAAGCTTATTAGTTTTATTAACATCTTAAATTCCATTAAGATTTAAAGAAGCTTTAAATTATTCTTTATGGTTTTAACATATTTGCAATAAATGCATTTTAAATCCTTTTTAAAACTAGACATTTTCAATGCCTATTAGTACTTATCAAAGGCTGTTACAAAACTAGACTCTTAAAACATCCTTGACAAATGTTGTGATGAAACCGTTATGAAGAAAAAAAGGCCTCTATAAATCTAAAAGGCAAATTTTAATTCCATAAAACACTTTCTAAAACCTCAATAAAACATTTATTATAAAAATAATAAACAATATACACGCGCGCGTCACACTGTCAAATCATTTTGAGGTTAAGTTTTAAGTTTTTTGTGTCAAATGTCAACACGGTTCGTCCTGGAGATGGTTCTTTTAAATCCCAAACGTTTTATTACAGCTTTTATCGAGTCCATGTGACCTTCGCCAAGTGCATTTGCATTTATGTAAGGAAGGGACTATTTGTGATAGTACACAAAAATACTAAAAAGACTTCATTTAGAGTAAATGTTCTAGGTCATGACCATTATTAGAATATATAGTTTAATGAGAGGACTGTAAAATGACAATTAGGTTTTTAGTTGGCCGGCCATGTTTTTCTTGTTATATAAAAATATTCAAGGTCAATCTCACAATTATAATTATTAATATTTATCACTTTTTCTTTAGCAAATTAAGGTAGAATTACAAGGAACGACTGAAAATTGCCGTGGGAACCGAGAAGCAGCCTATTTTTTTAAATTTGCTGATTATGCGTCTATGCAAATTTTGTATGGATATTAAAAACCGTCATTATTTCTGAGGAGCCCTTGTAGTTTTAACGATAAATGTCTTTTTATTACCTTTTAAATTGGCCTTAGATAGGTTATAGTGCCACTCTACGCTTTATAAATTTCAAATTCCATTTTATCTTCAATAAGTCTGATCGTGTGTTTGTTTAAATCAGTTTAGAAAAAATAAATGCAATAATAAAATTATTTGGATTCCTTCGTGGACATTCTTATAGCTTCTCAGTTCTAATATGGACTTATAAGAGTTTTAAAAACCAGTTTTAAGGTAGCCTTCTAGGTGTTTTTTAGAAATGCAGGAAGCTAATAAAAAGCTTCCGACAGCTTTAAAATAAGTTTTAAGAAAGGTTTTAAAACGGCCCGAACAAGGTTTTCAAGAGCGGCACTATGCCTCACTAAGGAGTTGTATGATGGAATTTAAAAAGGCCTTAACAACCTTCATAAGTCGCTTTATGATGGTATTAAGGATATTGTTACAGCAAAATAGATTTTTCCAGGCATTTTATAAATAGTTTTATAGCACCCTTGTATATATTTAAGAAACCAAAATTGTTCCTTGGGAGACTTTCTGTATGACATTCTTTTTGGAAACTCTATTTCGCTTTGTCTTTTTTCAATACTTAACCATATTGTTGTATAAAAATTAATAAACAGTACATGAAATACGCACAAAGATGAGTTTTGTAAAGGTGGAAGATAGTAGCTACATACCTCCAAGAGAGAATTTCTGTTGTATAAATGTTTTATAAAATACTCCTACTACATGTAATAAGTAATATATATTTATAGTACTTGGTTTAAATAACTACATTGCTGTAAATTGTTTCTTTAAAAGCCTTTAAAACTCAATTATATAGCCACTACAGAGAAATAGCTAAGCTGTAAAACAGTTGCATAAATGTTGTATAAAGATTTATACAAATGTTATAAATCTACGAGATTTGTATCTGTATTAAAGATATTATTAAGGCATTTATTAAGTAAAATAAAAGTTGTATAAGATGCTTATATAAAGCTTCAATATAACCAATTAGCTTTATATGTTGCCACTTATGTTACTTGGGTAAGTATTAAATGAATAACACCTGGATCGAACTGGAGGCTAGTAGCGCAATGGCCAATATTTAAAGAAGAACTTACCTGGATACTTCAGAGGGTTGACAGGGGTTCTGAAAGGCACGGAATCCTCACAGTCCCACAGCGCATCCACAAGAGACCTCACTTCTACTTTCCAGTCATTGGCGTCCTTCAAACTTCTGTTCGGTAACGTCCTCAAGTTCCTACTGCTAGAAGGGAATATTTCTACTTCATCCTCCGTGTCTGATGAATCGTAAGTGTCTACTAGTTGGTGGTACATTGTTGGCACATCGACGTAGTCTGAAGAATTTCTGAAAATAACAATAAGCGTAGTCTTTCTTGTAAACATTGCATTAAAGACGTCTACTTACTTCACTATTCTAAGGCACAACTCAGTGAGAATCCTCGCATGCTTCACTATAATGCTATGTCGCTTGTTGAATTTCTCCGCATTGGTGGCCAAGTAGCGGATGTCGAACTGGGCCGCAGTCAGTCTCCTGTAGAAGTTATTCTCGAACCTAGCCTTGATAGTGGACAAGTCTATCGGATACTCTATCACGAATGCGTAAGTTGGATAAACGTTGATGTCCACGGGGACTAAGAAGGGCTCTGCGATGGCGAGCCCCATCACGGTAGTGATGCCTGCCACGATATATCGGGTGACAGATTTTCTGTCGCTATTCGGCCAGTCCTCGGGAACGGATTTGTACAAAATGGAGGTCAGCTCATGTTCTAAGACGGGAACGGATTGGGTCTCGTCTTCTGGCATCCCTAGAAAAAAAAAGTACATGTATATGGTACGCTTAGGATGTTTGGCTTGTTTAAAGCAATATGAAACCAAACCAGACACTATGAAATTTACAAAAATTCATACTTTCTGGGTCGATGGGCTCCATGTCCCAAGGGCTCATCCGTTCCTGTTCTCCATTATTCCACCCTATGTCGTAGCACATAAAGGAGGAATTTGGGAAGAGTTCGGCAGCTGGAGATTTATTAATGATATGTCCGATCCACCACTCATCGTCGATCATACAACGAAACCTAAAAAAAATCAAATATTAGTTTTGTTAAGGTATTATGAAAATTTGTTACTTACTTATCTCCAATTTGCCAATTTCTCGACATGGCAGTGACGTACATCTGTTTGAGAACAAAGAAATCTAGTACATCGGGCATATCGTGGTATCTCACGGTGAATACCTTGCCCGTCAGTCGGCCTTCTTCATCTAGAAGGGCCAGCTTTAAACAACACAGTCTTGGAGGTTTTATTTCATACTGAATGCCTATCACTTTCACAAATTCGTGGTCCTAAAAATAGGCACAAAGTATACAGTATAAGACAAAAATAAAATGCACACATACACGTTTTCAAACACTTTTACAAACATACATCAACATTAAAATGTATCGTCAAAGAGTTTTGGTAAATCATAATACAGGGTTTGACAATTAAGTAATTTTTTATTGCTATTTTGAAATCTCAATTGGAGATTATGTCTTTAATATGGTTCGGAAGATTACCAACTTGTCGGGTGACATAATGAGAAGAGGTCGTATTAAAATTACCTTTGTATTTATGAATCAGATCCACTGTATACAGAATAAAAATTTAGATCACTGTAAAAACCCTGTTAACTTCAATAAGTGAGAAATGTACAGCCTTCGAGACTGAGTATTCCAATTCATTGAAGACCAACCTGACTGCATAGCATCCAGATGCTAGTTTATTATATGAACTAATAATATGTTCTCTAAACGTTTGTAAGCAATATTGAATCATAAAAACCGTGAACATGTTTCGTTTTCAAGCAAATGGTTACCTCAAGATATATCCCCTTGTTAAACAATAATTGGTTCGAACCACACCAATTTTTGGTTTTATGTCAGAGCACATACAGTCTCCCAAAGATACTTTTATCTTTGTTATGCTACAACATGGTGGCATCGTCAGCGATGTCTTGTAGTATTAATTGTAGTTAGGTCATTAATGCATAGTAAAAATAGAATGGGACCAACAACAGAACCTTGAGGCACCCTCACAGATCGTAATAAGTTTATCAGTTAGAGTGAACTGCCTTGTAATATTAATTGTAGTTAGGTCATTAATGCATAGTAAAAATAGAATGGGACCAACAACAGAACCTTGAGGCACCCTCACAGATTGTAATAAGTTTATCAGAACTATTTGGATTTCTAACAATTTGCTTATGGCCAGACAAATCACATTGAAACTACTTTAAGGTAAAGCCTTTGAAACCATACTGTTCCAATTTATGCAGCAATATTCTATGCTGAACATTTATCTTCAGTGTAAACTACTGTAAACTTTATTTAGAAAAGAAAACATTGCATTGCTTTTATTAAGTTGAAATCCAAATAGATCGTCGCTTGACAAATTTCTTAGATAATAAAAAGTAAACAACTCTTTTTTTACCAGTTCTTGAATAATTGTCGTTAACGTCTGAATTAACAATATGGGTTGGAAATAGATGAGTCTTCTATGCCTCCACTTTTATGAAGTGACATAAGTAGTAAAGTTTTTTAAAAAGAGGGGAAACTCCCGTTTGAAAAGAATTGTTTACAAGACAAACTAATACATCCACAGCTGTGTGAGGGAGATTTTCAAATAATTTTTACGGATATTTCTTCTCTTTAAGATGTTATAGTTTATTTTGTCGCCATTCACTTATATACATTTTTGGCAACATTAAAAAAAAGCTAAACATAGCTAATTGCAGATTAACAGTTTAATTGATTTTATGAATGAAGTGCGTGAAAAAATTATTTCTATGTACAAACGAGAGAGGTCAATCCTTACCCTGATGGTCATTTTATTCCAGGGCAAATCTTTGGTACTTATTTCATAAACGTTCTTCAGCTGGACGGCCTCCAGGTAGAGCTGATGCCCTTGAATAAAATAAACAATCTCATCGCCCATTTGTGGATAGTAAGGTGATTTCCTAGGTCTCGTTTCCGATAACCATTCGCTGAGTCTATAATGTTCTGAAACCTTTAATTTGGACCCCCGGGGAACACCACTGGTTGACGGTATGGCAGGTTTAGGTACTTGGGCACTTGCTTTAGGAACCTGCAACAATGATTGGTATTCCTCAAATAATGGACATTATCCAACTAGTACCAATAGTCCAGTCAACAGTCCCGTCAACTTGAGAGTGCCAGATTTTGATGAAACCTTGTGCAATGTGTTTGTAATGACATTAATAAAAAAGTTAAAAAAAGAATAGAGTAGGAAATGATCGGAAGACACCCTTTTTATTACGGGTTCCGTAACTTGTAGAATTAGGTCAAAAATGAAAAAAAAACAATGTATTTGTTTTTTTTTGGCCCAAAATAAGATGTTTTTACTCTTGTGAAATTTTCGAAAAATGCATATTTTTCGAGATATGGCCACTTGAAAATCTCTAAAAATGGGGGAGGGGAAATGTAAAAGTTTAAAAAAAATCTGAAAAAATGCAGATGAATGTATTATAGAAATACAATAATTTTTTTTTTTTGCAACTTTTATGTGAAGTGCGTTTTTGCTGAGTTTTTCCGGAAAAACATGAAAAACTACCCTTATCTTTGACATTGTAGCGCTTTAAAAATATGTAATTTAAAAATTTGAAAAAATTCAGATGTATGCATTGAGGCCTACTAAACATTTTTTGTTTCTTGGAATTTTTTTGTACCTTTGCTAATTTTTCGAGTTACAGGCAGTTTTTCATGATAAATATTGTACTAATTTCTTGCATATTAAAAAATACATGAAAATTAGAAAAATGAGCGTGTCCCTATGTCTTCAGGCGTTAATTCTGCCTGTTCTAGGTACTTTAGCCTAATGCGGATTAGCACCTTGCATTCACAAAGTACATGTTCCGCAGTTTCAGTTGCAGCTTCACAGTATCTGCATTTGTCATCTTCTGCCATGCCCATGTTCTTGAGATGATATCTCAAGGGGCAATGGCCAGTTAGAAGGCCTGTGATCAGCCTTAGGTCAGACTTTTCAAGTTCGAGAAGCCTTGTGGCATTCTTTGTTGAATAGGTTATAAACCTTTTTGCTTGTCCAGTAGGACTCTTTTTGTTCCTTTTCCCATTTTAGGACCTCCTCCCTTATGTGTCCCTTGGATAAGCCACAGAACGGTTCGGGTCCAAAAAATGGGGCTTCAGCCCCTTTTCTTGCGAGGCTATCAGCCAATTCGTTGCCTTCTATCCCCTCATGCCCTGGCACCCACATCAAGGCAACCTTGTTGTTTTTTGCCAGTTGCTTCAGGGATTGTCTGCATTCCCAGGCAATTTTTGACTCGAAGGTATATGACCTGAGAGCCTTTAATGCTGCCTGACTATCTGAAAGTATATAGATCTTTGCCATTCGAGTGCCTCTATTTAGGCATTCCTGGGCACATAGATCTATAGCTCTTGGAAGATGGTTGGGATATTACCAAAGGCTTTAGATAGCCTGCATTTAGGCCCTGCTACGCCCACACCAACCCCTTCATCCATCTTGGATCCATCTGTGTACCAGATGTGTGACTCTTTCTTCAACCGCAGTGCTCCGACCCCGCCCGCCTGACAGCTTTGAATTAGCACATCAAACGGGCAGTCAAAGTCATGCTTGATTGGCATTGAGTCAGTGGGTTTGGTCATGGATTCGAATTGGATTAACTCCAGAATACTTAAGTGACCAACCAGGTCGCCTGGTCTGAATTTAAGTGCCTGATGCAGCCTTAAGGCACCAAGTGCTGCCTCCTTCCTCACATGCAAATGCAGAGGAAGTAAGTCCAGCATTGCCTCCATAGCTGCTGTGGGACACGAACGCATTGCGCCTGTAGTCCCTAGACAGGTAAGGCGTTGCAATTTCTGCAACTTTCCTTGTGCTATTTTTTCTTCTGTTTTTGGCCACCATGTGCATGGTGCATGGGATAAGTTCCTCATTTCCATGTTAAAGCAGGGCAGGAAAAATACCATCCCTGCCTGGTGATTTAAAGGGCTTGAAGGTCGATACAGCCCATTTAATTCTGCTTGGGGTGAATATCTTTCCAGCCAGCCTTTTTCCTTCCCTGGTAGGACGGTGTGCATCCTCTTCCAAGCAGGCCTGTGGAAGTTCACCTTCGATTACATGGGAGCCAGGAAAGTGAGTACTTAAAAGTACTCTTATGTTTTCCTGCTGACTCTCTGCATGTTGACCGTCGGACTTTTTGAGTAGCCCTATTCCATTTGAGTGGTCTTTTGCAAGGACTTTTTGAAGACGGACTGCTGGGGCTAATTCATCTATCACCTCACAGAACCGTCTCCATGATCTTCTTTTAGACCTTCTCAATTCTTTTTTGTACTCCGTGAGGGCTTTTCTATAGTCCTCCCAGTTTCCAGAGTTTTTGGCTCTATTGAAAGTTTTTCTGGTCTCAGCCTTAAGGCGGGTGAGATCCCTATTCCACCAAGGCACGTCCATTTGGATCGCCTTTTGTTTCACAGGCAACTTTTTTCATAACGGGGTTATGAGGTTTTGTAACTGGTATGAGGTTATATGTAAATCCTCTATTGTGTCAATGGAGTGTGCGACACCTTCAACTTTCGACTTTAAGAGCTCTTTGTAAACACTCCAGTCAGGTATTCGTTATTATACATAGATTAGCTAGTAAATCCATATTTAAAAATAAATGCAAGTGTAAATGCAAATATATATACATTGATATGCGATTGTAATTATTTTCCCTTACTACTAACAATGAATTGCATTTAAATACCTCTTGACATATTTCAAAGAGTTTAAAACGTAGTTTTCACTCTATGAGATCCCATCAGCATCTTTTGAGATTTCTGTAGCTTACAGGAAAGGAGTTAGAAGGTTATGGAGACTTTTGTTCAGGAAGGTCAAGGGAACATCATACTAGAAATTGAGCGAAATTAACCGAGAACCAATTTACATTGCCACCTTGCGGGGTCCTTTAAGGTCTATTTCAATTTTTGAGCATTATTTATATGGACATCTTGAAGATTTACAAAATTCGGTACCTGTACGACCGGTACCAACATCTATAATGTTAAATTGAACATTTTTGTCAAAAAATTACCAATTTTCCAATTAATCTATAGTTATAAACTGTTCAAAGTCAAGCATCATCATCGACACATTGGTTCTTTCTCTTCCGTTATTTTTAATTGTCGTTAAAAGTGACTTGACTTTGACACGGGCATTTTTTGTCACCTTATCGCTTCTTTAATAAAGAAACTTAAAGTTGAGATATATGGTAATGATTTTTTTCTCACTTACTTTGTCTTTATTTACACCATTCTCGCGAGTCTTATTCACATGATTTTCCTTTATAGTCTTCCCGACATTATTCTCTTTACTGTTCTTGTTAACGTGGTTCTCTCTGCTGCTTCTGGGCTGGTCATGGTCATGGTCATCATCCTCGTCATCATCCTCCTCATCGTCCTCTTCATCATCGTCGTCTTGCTCAGATAATCGGATGATATTCATACCATGCCTACGTTGGGAACGTTTTGGAGGCTCCATTC
Source organism: Rutpela maculata (assembly GCA_936432065.2). Classification (NCBI taxonomy): domain Eukaryota; kingdom Metazoa; phylum Arthropoda; class Insecta; order Coleoptera; family Cerambycidae; genus Rutpela; species Rutpela maculata. Next base: position 127,930,453 of record OW386293.2, read on the forward strand.
CCTGTTCGGCCATCCAATCGGAATAACCAGACGACTCAGAGTAGTCATTTCCAGAAGACTCGGAATGATCCTCGTCCTAAATAACAAAACCAAAACGTAGAATGAAGGAACGCACGACAACAATAATAGTAACCAACCTTATATTCATATTGGGTTTTTGTGGATCTTGTAACGTATTTTGCGTTCTTTTTTTTCTTCTCCTCCTTTCTCTTTATGTTATTCGAAGTATTTATGCTGATCATATGGGGGCGTTGGCGCAGCTGTTTCTGATACTCCTCCAACTCCATGTCCTTCATGCCCTCTCTGAAATGTTACACTAATGTTTAAAATTCGGTTCAACACACATAAAAAGTCGGCGTGACCAGCAGAAACATTGCAAATAATTTATCAGTAAAGTTGCGAAATCAATAAGACAGTAAAAATTACTAAGAGTCTAATATACCTGCTCCAACTTTGTGTCTTTCATGCTATTTTTAAAATATTATAGTAACATTTAAATTTTGGTTTAACACATGTAAAATTAGAATCAGTTAGTAGGACCAACGATTTCATATTTTTAATCAAAAATAACATTACAGAAACATTGAAAATAGTTTCACTGTAACATTGTGAGGTAAATGAGACAGTAAAAATGACTAACAACATAATTTACCTACTCCAAATGTTTTACTAACGTTTAATTGGTTTAACATATTTTTTTATAAAGAATAACATTGCAGAAACATTGCAAATAATATCTCAGTAACATTATGAGATAGATAAGATATTAAAAAATAACTAACAGTCTGATATACCTGATCTCTTTGGCTCTGTCTAGCACGCTTTTCCTTAACGTTTGTACCAAAATATTTCTCTTCCATTCCATGTTTGGATCACTTTGCCAATCTCCTCTGCTTTGTCGAATTCTCTCTATATCTCTATTTCTACAATAAACCTACGTATTACACATACCAAGGCAAAATTTTATCAAACATACCTTCGACTTTGCCTAAATGATGATCCCGCAACTCTGATGTCCTCGTCCTGATTTTCTTCCAACACCACAGGAAGATTCTGAGGGATATCCTGTATCACCTCTTGAGTACCTAAAAATATTTTTCGTTCACAACCTGATTTGTAAATATGCACGTTTTTAAAATGACTGTCGATAACTCACCCTCTAAGTCCAACATTAGCAAGCATTAAAGAAACGATTTAACATATTTTAGAGAAAATAAAACTAGCAAACATTACCTTCATTGCCGATGACTATGTTCGGTACGAGCTGTTCCACATTACAGAGTTCCCGGCCAGGGACAAGTCTCTGCAACATGGGAGGGTATGGATTGCCATCGATATCCACGAGGAATGGCGGTGGCATGAGGTGGGGCGGTATTTGCGTTTGCTCGTCCAGCACATAATGATTTGCGTCCCTTACCAGCGGTCTATAGTCCGTATGGAAGAACAGCTCTGAGGGAAGCTAAAAAATGAGTGAAAAATGATTGTCTAGACAAATGACTTAAGGAATAACTAGAACTAGGAATAAGTGTTGGTAGTTCGGCAATAAACCGAGAGATGGCGTCGGCATCCAGAAACTATTGACATTTATCTAGAACTTTGTAGAATAATGTAGAGGTTTCCAGAACCACTTACTTAGCTGTATAAATAGAAGGCGAGTGGCTGCACAGGACAGTTGATATTTGGATCGTGATAGTGAAGTGAGAACAAGCCGAAAAGGAACAAAGTAGTGAATTATATAGTAGTAGTATTTAGTGGTATATTAGTGAAGTATTTGTTGTAATTAGTACATAAGTTAATAAATTAGTGTTTAGTGTTACCCTGCTGTTATAATTTTTGAACTCACAGTGCAGGGTGTTAAGAGGTGTAAACACGTAACAATACTTTCACTTTTAGATTGATCTTGACGTTATTTGCAATTTGCGCTCTTATAACTAAAAGGAATATTCTTTACCTTACCTGTTCAAAATACGGGCTACCATTTCCAAACCCAAAAGTAAGTATATGTCCGTGGGAATCCGACGCCGCTACAGCACACCCGTCTGGGCTCCACTTAACATCAAATATCGCACCGTAACCTTGACCCTCGATGGCATTCAGAAAGCGAAAGACAATTTCTCCTTTTAATATATCCCAAATGAACAGCTGCCCGTCGTGTCCGGCGGATAGTATAATGTTGTTGTCATGAGGATGTGGTTCTAATACGTAAATTTCATCAGTATGGCCAGGAAGAACCTTCTCCAGCTGCCCTGTGATTGTCCAAATCTTCAATGTATAATCACTTACTGCTGTGACCACCCAGTTATCGAATTTGTTCCAGCACACCATGGTCACTTTTAACTTTTTCGTGTCTGTTTCTTGGCCATTATTTGAACTAAAAATAATAATAATAATAATAATCTAATATATAAAAATCTCGTGTCACAGTGTTTGTTATCGAACTCCTCCGAAACGGCTTGACCGATTTTTATGAAATTTTTGGTGTATATTTGGTAGGTCTGAGAATAGGTCGTAGGCTATTTTTTATACCCCTAGGTGATAAGGGTGGCCCTATCCAGAAATTTTCTTTTTATTTTTTGGACAGAAATTTATAATTTATATGGCAAAACGTTTCCTGGGTCAGCTAGTAATAGTAATAAAAATAAACAGCTTTATTCTCACATTTTTTTTTTTAATTTGACAAAAGAAAATTATTAAACAAATAATACATATTAGGCAAAGGGAGGCTTAAGCAAGCAATTACAGGAACTGGCCTTACACTTTAACTCAGAGGTAGATACATTAAAAAAAATAATAAAAATTTACTCAAAATTACTATGAATTATTTTGAATATTATGTACACTTGCTTTCAAAATTTTCGCGTACACATTCAAAGTTAAGTAATAACGATTTTGCAAAATTTTAGCTGTGTGAACGGATAATTTTGAGATTAGGTTAAAGATGACATTGATATTCAATTAAAATTTAATTAAAATGAACATAAAAATAAATACAAATATATTAAAAAAGGTAATATTTTGTCATGGCTCCATTAGCCTTTAGCACCTCATCCAATCTCCAGGGCATAGATTATATAAGGCTTTGCCAATAATTTTGGTCTACGCTCAACTTCCCACAATTCTTCAGCATTTGACAATTAAACCCCAAACATTTTCTATGGGGTTCATATCAGGACTACAGGAAGGCCATGGTAATATTCTAATATTGTTATTTTGATACCACTGTATTATTATTCGAGCGGTATGGATAAGGCAATTATCCTGTTGAAATCTGAAATTATTGCGATATAATTGTTCCACAGAAGGAAGCATAACATTTTGCAAGATGTCAAGGTAAGCGACTGCATTAAACCGACCATTAATACGCCAGGTTACCCCTGGACCGAGAATACTTATCCAAGCCCAAACGTTGATAGAGAATCATCCAGACTCCTTTCGTGGTGAAACGTATCGTTCAGAAAATCTTGAATTTACCAGTCGATACACCCATAAACGACCATCATTGCACGATTTGAATACTTTTTCGTCAGAAAATATTACAGTGTTCCAAAAATTTATAGGTCGTATATAATTCAGGCAAAATATTATCCGGGACTGTGTATTTTCCTCTGTTAATATATTTTTCTTTGCACTTTTGAAATTTTTAATTTCTGATTTTTTCACATGACTGCACGCTGTCACCCATGATCCTGGAAAGTTAGTCTCAAAAACCGCTTGTCTGGCCATATTGAAAGGGTTTTCCCTTAAATTATCCAAAAGTGTACCTACGTACGTGCTAAAAGGGAGGCAAATAAATACATATTTTTTAAATTATTTTCTTATTGATTCAGCATGACTTGGATGTATTAAGGCAGAAAACATAATATTTTTACTGTAAACTGGCATAATATAATGTTTAACATATTCATCAATTGTCAAATTTAAAAAAGAGGGGAAAAAACGTTTTTTCTAAAAGAATTGAGACAGAGAACGGTTGGAGGTGAAGCAGTAAATGTGTGTTTAAATGCAATTAAAAAAAAACAACAAAAAATCAGTTACAGGTAAAAAACATAGTATTTTTGTCAATGACAAAGACGTCACACTGAAGGGGAACGTGTCAATTATAACGGACAAAGAAATTCGGGCAAATTGACCAGACATCGTCATACCCAATAAAAAGGAGAAGTCATGGTGATCAATGTATCCATCCCAAATGACAAAGAAAACGGAGAAGTTGAGCAAGTCGAAAGACCTCAACATAGGAGTTAACAGAATGTGGAATGCAAAGATCACAGTCGTGCCAGTAATATTAGGAGCCCTTGGAACTGTCAAAAAGGGCTATGAAGTCTACAATAAACCGAGCGCACAAGAAGTGCAGAAGATCTCTCTTTTGGGAACACCGCATAATTTAAGGGAAGTCTTGGAGTAACAGTTTCTGTGATCTTTTGTTGGGGTCTGGACTCTAAGCTGTCGGAGTGGACATCATCAATGTCCCTTGAAGGGCCCAAAAAGCTGGTCAATAGTATCCAGCTAAGGCTGAGAAAGTGGCCGCTGCTAAGTAATAATACTTATATATTTTATTTATTTCATTTATATGTATAAACTAAACTAACATGTGTATGCATGTATATCTATGTATGCACATTATGTAGTATGTATGTATTTGTACAAGTAATAGTTTGGACTGCTATTTCCTATATTGCTGTTTGTACACCTTTTCTTTGAAATAAAAAATATGATTTGATACCTGTTTCATTGTATTAATGTGTTATGTGTTACCTTTAGCCATGGCTAGCAATAAAAAATATTATTATTATATTGAAGGCATGGCATGGACTTCCATTAAATATTGGTACAATAGCTTTAAACATATGATTTACAAAATTATCCTTACCTAGACAATTTAGTAGTCATGTCTAAATGTATGCTCTTCCACTGCTGCCTCTCAAACCACCAAATAATAGCCATTCCGTCCTTACTACCCGACAAAAATTTCAGTCCAGAATGTGCCCATTGTATCGAATCAACTCTGTCGCTATGTGCCTCCATTTCCAGGATACGATGAGGTCCCTCATCTCCCTTCATATAATATACACGAACGTGGTGGTCTGCGGACCCTGTCGCTAAGAAAGTTCCTCCGGGACTGAAAGACGAGCATATCATTTGGGCTTGCCCAGGTCTAATTTTCTCTTGGTACAAGATGGGCGTGTTACTAAAAAAAACCAGAACGGTATTAATAATAACAATAATTTTATTCATATCATCTTATAAAGATACTGACATCATGAATTAGGTGAACAAAACAGAAGAATAGCAATAATTAATATTCAAGAATAATAATAATAAACGCTAAATGTAAATCTTATGAATCAAATGTTTAAAATAAGAAGATATATTTTTAATTTGCCTCTCGAATGTGTATAAAAGAGTTAGGAAGTAATGACATTTTTTTATACATAGACAAATTAAAGTTTGAAACAAATATTATTATTTGATCTAATCTCATGAACATGTACCGAATTATTTTGCATAAACTTTCTTTTCATTCATTTTTACAAAAATTAGAGCTTGATGATGACTGTACAAGGGAGTGCTAAGATATGGTTCATTTTGAAAATAGATATACAGAGCTGGAACTAGGGGTTGGCAAGATGGCAGCCTCCAAGGGCGCAATATTTGGTTCATGGACGTTCTCTGTTCTTCAATCCTGGATCAGCGCCAAAACAAAAAATGCCAAAGGTGCAATCAATCTACACTAGTTCCAACTCTGTAGATATTGGTTTAGAAATTAAAAAAAAAAAAAAATTCATACCGAAATTCAACTTTGCTGCCCGAGTCATAAGTGTACGTCCAGAATGCAATGGATCCATCAGTACTTGTGCTTATGAGGTACCTCACACCCCACGAGGGCGTTGGGCAAAAATTCACTGACGTTATCATACCCGTGTGACCTGTCAAAACAGCCACGGGTGCTCCGTGCTGCATGTTCCATACTCGCAAAATCCTGTCGATCGAACCAGCCGCAAGGAGGGTATTTTCCGAGTTTATGGCAATGTCAGTTATTTCGGAGGAAGCGCCTCGGAAAGCAGCGATTAAGCGACCAGTGTGGGCCGACCATAATTTTATCAACAAATCATCTGCACCCTAGAAACACAAAGTAATTACATGCAAATTACAGTAACAGAGATTCAAAAAGAAAAGACGTACTGTAATGATATATTTTCCTGAATGATCGAAAAGCAGACAGTACACAGCCGATAAGTGGCCTATAGTCGTTCTCTGTATTTGGATACCACTATAAAGTCTAGGCGAGATGGCCCTGTGTCTTGAAAGTGGACCTGAAACTTCTCTGCCCCTAATGGAATTGACTGAAAAGTAAAAATAAAAGCATTTATTAATAATAATAATAAAACGTCTTTATTAAGGCGAAGTTTAGCCATCGGCTACTCTTACACTTAACTCACGTAAACCCATAAATTACGCAGACTTACTAATATTATAAGAGGCAGTTATTTCTTGGATCGGTGTTCCATGTTGTCTCGTAACAAAATTAAAACATTGTCTAAAATTAGTTAAGACTTTATTTCCGTCATATATGTTTGGTCTGAAACTTAAGAACGAGGATAAACTTTTGTTGTTGTAGAGTGTCGTTCCTGATGTATTTGTTGCTTGGTAACAGAGCTGTAATAAGTAATCCGGACGTATATTTGGAAACTGTTTTATCATATCTTCGACAGTACGCTCATGCTTATTTCCTTCCCAGTCGATGCGCCTTGGTAATATCTAAAATTTATTAATAGGATAAATAATAAAAAGATGCTGCATGAGCAATTTCTTAACAAGAAATTTATAAATTATCTTACATTATTTTCTTCCAGTTCCTTATTGAAAACCTGAAACATAAGAAAAATATTAACATTTCAAAACAACAATAGATCCTAAAGCTTACACTCAATGTATTCTTTAGTAGGCCAGCTGATAAAAACCTCTGTATCAGGAAATATACATCTAAAACCAAACAAATCGTTATTAATGAACCTTTATAAAGAAATTCAACTATTATATTACCAGCGGTCAACTCTAGACTCTTATCTTTTTCCATTTTCTTATTAATTATTCTATTTATTTATTTTAGACTCAGCTTCTTATTATTTACATTTTGTTTTAGGTTATAAATTTGACAGAAAAATTATAATTTTGTTACCAAATGTCCAAATTGCAATCTCAAAAGTTCAAAACTTCATTGTATAAAGTGAAATTGAGAAAATGTGAAATTTCAGGGTATTTGTTAAATATGCCCTCTATTAATTAAAATTAATTAAAATAACAGAACAATACAGAACAGAGAAAAATTAAGAAAAGGCCACAACCAACATTTAGACAATAATACAGAACACTTCCTGAAGTTTGGTTAAGTTTAAAAAATGGCAACTGTGCAAACAACGAAGTTATCTTAAGTTCCCATTCTATACGGAGGCTTACACCGTATTGTTTAGGGCCGTTACTTTCTGTCAACGTTAAACGTGGTTAAACTTTAACCGTCGGCTAAATCATTGAAAGTACAATTGTTTCCATGGTAACTGAATTGGTTTGACCCACCGTTAACGTTTAATCGGGTTTAATCGGGACCGAAAGTAACGGCCCTTTTAATAGAGGATTGATTAAACTTAAACCTCCGTTAAATTTAAAATTTGCTTTGCACCGTTTTTTAATCCTTGATTAAATTAGCTTAAACTTGCGTTAACGTAAACCCCCAAAGTTGGCCGCTTATAAGGGCCGTTACTTTCTGTCAACGTTAAACTTTATCCACAGAAAAGTGAGGATTGATTAAACTTAAACCTCCGTTAAATTTAAAATTTGCTTTGCACCGTTTTTTAATCCTTGATTAAATTAGCTTAAACTTGCGTTAACGTAAACCCCCAAAGTTGGCCGCTTATAAGGGCCGTTACTTTCTGTCAACGTTAAACTTTATCCACAGAAAAGTGCCGCTTCTGGTAGTTCCTTATTCTGTGTCTATGATTTGAAGTGAATAATAATATTATGAAAAGTGAAGTCAACTTCTCCCCCCCGTGAAAAATAATACAGATTTTGGAGTTTCTTACATCCAGACATTTTTTGGTGGTAAGATAATATGGTTAATTTTATAAGCATAGCGAAAATGTTTTAATTTTTGATTATTATTATTAGGGGTGGTGTACACTGCTGGACATATCTCTGTCTCTGTTTTTCACCCAATTTTATTGCGCCCTCTAGTGTTTGTGAAATCTATGAACATTTTTGTTGTGTTCCTTACCTTACCTTTTGTCTTGTGTGTATTTTACATTTTAAACTTTGAAGGTATATCAAATCTCAAATTATATAATATTTGTTAAATGGATTTCACTTTCTAGTATGCCACCTATTCGAGTCACAAAATTGCATGTTTTAGATTAGATTTTTCCAACACCGCCACCCCTAGTTATGAAACCCTGCACTAGATTCAATTTTATTCAAACTAACCTCAAAGTAAATCCAGTTGAGAATAATTCCCTCGCAAAACAGTTTCGAATAAAATTGGATGGTGAACGATTTGGTACCGTGGATTATAAGGAATTAAATGATAGTACATACGATCTAGTTCATGCTGCTATTCCAGAGGAATATCAGGGACTGGGATTGGGACATATCCTTGCCGAGGTAGTTTGATTTTACTATTTTAAATTTCGGTTTGCACTTGCTTTTGGGTATCATAGCTTAGCTTAGGATGATTTTTATGTGTAAATAAGAGCCTTAATATGATTTCAAAAACTTATAAATAATGCATAGTGGTGTATGATAAATAAGATTACATATTAAATATCAAGATACATACAACATAATATACCTACCTATACGCAACTATTTTTTTTTGTATCATAAATAAGGCTGCATATTTCTATCACTTTAGTTATGTATTATTGTTTCTGAGAATCATTATTGAATGAATTGTTTATTGTTTTGGTTTGATTAGCCTGGAATTTCTGCACTAATATGCTGTCGAATTTGTTTGCTAAAACAGAGATAAGAGCTTGTAATATTCTATAAAAATTAACTTGTGAATTCATTTTGCAGAGAGTTTTTGAACACGTAGCAAGTAATAATAAGAAGATTAAATTAACCTGTGAATTTCTACAGAAATTTTATGGTGAAAATCAGGGAAAATATAGTTCCTGTGTAATAAACAATACCCTCAATAACACTAATTAACATTTGTCACTATGGATAAGGTGGATGATTTGGACTTAAAGTCCAATATTTTCCATTATTTTCGGCAGAAACTCTACAACCACATGCTGAATGCCTCCAAAGAAGGCCTATCAAAATTTAAAGGCGATGTGTCTTTCCACTTGTATCATTCTTTGGCTTTAATGTTGGTGAATCGCTTAGAAGAAGGTATTCATGATTTGGAAACTATTCGAATGGAAAACGACGTCAAGTTAGCAGTTGCGATAGCTCTGATGTACGGCCACAAACTACTGGGGGTCACCAATAATGACGTGTTTACTGTACTCGACGGGCAAATGAGGGAGTATCGTAGAAACTCTGATGCCATAGATTTTTACCATTCTGCTTTTGTTCTGGTGTGCATGAATAAATCGGAAAAGGCATTGGATTATGCTGAAAAGGCCTTGGCAATGCAAAGTTCTCTATCGGAATGTTTAACGTTGAAGGGGTGGATATTGCTACAACTTCATAGAAGTGGCAAAAAGGCAACGGCAAATGTGAAAGATGTTTTCCAGAGCTCCTTGCAGCATAATCCCAGGAATATAGATACGATTATAGGCTTAACCGAATGCCACTTGTTGCAAAATGATTTTGCGGAAGCTCTGAATACCATTAACAAGGCTGTTGTACGCTATACTACGACAAATTTACCGTTATTGCAAAAATTACGCATACACTTTGCGGCTGTCGATTGGGATCAAGCACTTGAAACCATATATAGAGTTAACAGCACTGATGCTAAGAATTTGTATGCAAGAAGAATGCTTGTACTAGTTCATTTATGTCGTTCGGCGAACTTCGAGCAAGCCGACGTAGAATTTAGAAAATACGTTCAGCTTCTTGAGACTACCGAGCCTGGTAACGTGCAGTTAATGCTGGAGACTGCGCAGCTATTTAGTAGGAGCTGTATGAGGAGCGTTGTGATTTTGTTAGAAATCAAAAGGATGCTTGAGCTTGTAGTTCAGAATAATCCAGAAAATGCTGAGGTTGTCGTGGAACTTGGATATCAAGCACTGTTAAGAATAAAAGAGAAAGAAGCCCTGAGGTAAGAATTTCAAATTCATATTTAATAATAATAATAATAATAAAAATGTTTATTATATTACAAATAAATGTTACATAAAAGGTACACTTCTGTGCAATAAAATCCTGTACACTTGAAAAATCAAGTAATCCAGTTTTCACTAATTTTAAGCGGTGTGAATCAGTCTTTTTGGAATTTAAGATTTTTTATTATCATATAGGTTATAAAAAACTGACATTGATTGTGAAACGGCATAAGTAATGTATTTGAATAATGTTAATCCAGAAGAAAAACATACCTACACACTTTTGATTTTTTTAAATTTTTTACACCATTCGATGGGAATGATTTTGATTTATAACAAATGTAAAAATTGACGTTGAAAAATTCACAGATACGACTGCAGATAACTGCGATTGTATTTATTGTGTAAATAATGTAACCTAATATTTTGTACATATGTCCGCCATTACAAGACTGAAAAACTTTTTCATTGGTTAACATAACATTGTTCCAAAACTCCAATGGGCGATAGACACAATTTAAACAAAACATAAAGCATGCTTGCTTCTGTTCTTCTGATAATATGGTCTTCTTGGCACTTGTACAGTTTTTTATTTCCTATCTTCCGGCTGGAGCTGTTTGAAACAGATTTTTCCTCAAATAGCCAAGGAGTGCTTCATCTTGAACGAGATTTGAACTTCTCGATCGGCCTGAACCGTCTTTTCTCTTTACGCTACCTTCCTCCTCCCACTTTTCTTCACACTCATAACAGTACTTTTATTCAATTGATAATGAGTAGCAACTTAGCAACTGCTCTGATCGAACATCTCTCTTCAATTTTAGAGAGAATTATAATTTTTTCATGTTTAGTTAATTTTGGCATTGCGAAAATATGACACTGACACTGACAAATAAATAAAGAATGATTTAATATAGCGAAAAATAGATGTACGGGATTTTATTGCACAGAAGTAAATACACAGTGTTTAGTATAAAATTAATACTATACAAACAAATAAATAAATAAAAATGATGAACTATTATCTATGGGTGGGTTGCATCGACCAATTTAGACAGTGGGTAACTAGCCAATTTTTTGTTATTCTAATAACATCTATGCATAATTTATTTTATTTTTTTTGTCTTATAGTAAAAAATAAAATCATAAAGTTTAAACTATGTTTAAACGGTTAGATATTTCTGCAAATTTTCAAGTTCTTTGTGACATAATAGTGTAATTTCCAAGCCTAAACAAAGAAAAGAGCGTTACGCAACTAAGTATCTACAAATAGAATAGAGTAGAATAGAATATTTATTGTCACTTGGACATACATAGTATGTGTGTGAGCATCATTTGACAAGTTTAAATGTAATAAGACAAAAATGCATATATATAAAATTATTATAAAATACCTGGAGGGACATGTACTTCTGTGCAACAAAATCCCATACACTTGAAAAATCAAGTAATCCAGTTTTTACTAATATTAAGCGTTGAGTGAAAAGTTTACCAAGAGGCGCAATCGTGTACTTGAAATCGTAGCCAAAGCAGGATCTGATATACAGTACGGCGCCACCGGCATTGGGGTCTAAGATTCTTAGTCAGTTGCACAAACATCAGTTAGGTTGATGGCAGGCACTCGTATGGTTCGCGTCGCGTAAATCGTCGCTTTTGATAAACAAGGAGATTTGTCTCTGCACCAGAGACGGCTCTCAGATAGACAGAATATTTAAATGCAAACACACCTACTGAAACATTCAGAAAAACGACGAAATGGTGAAATATTCATCATCGCCAGCTACATTGTATTTTTAAATTTAACCTAAAAACGGTAATGATTCTTACAAAAACATGTAATGCATACCTAGCAAATAAAAAACAATTTTGAATCAAACACATACCTTCCTGTTCTGTTTAGTGTCTGGCGTGTTTATTATGTTTATTTTCATAACAATTAAATATAAAAACCCAATGAGCTGCTGGCAACATAAAACATTTTTTTCCCAGTAAAATAAACCATTTTGATATAATATTAAATAATACATAACAAAGAAAATTAAGTAAAAGTTCCATGTACCATGTGCATCACAAATGCGCACAACGTGATAAAGTGAATTTTATTACTTTCACATCCAGTGGAAGTATAGTAACGGCAAAAAAATTTAAAAAAACTGTCATTGTTCAAATAGGCTTAGAATGTCATGAGACGTCGAGATTTTAAATTTGAGCAAAAAAAATTTTGTTTGTCCGTAATTTTTTTGTGCCCATGTTTACTCTGGAACCGTTAAAGATATTGACTTGAAATCTGATACACGTATGTATTTTAACGAGAACTGGAACTAGATTATATTTTCATCTTATTCCGTTGAAGGGTAAATTGGGATAAAGGGGGGGTAAATAAGTAAATCAAGCATGTAAGAGTCCATAAAATTGGTATTTAGTATATATAAGAAAAGGTAAGGGCTCAAAAAATTACTCCCATTAAGTACCACCCCCACCTCACTATTAAAGGGGGGTGGAAAAGCCTCAACATATTTTTTACTTCATTTGGTTGCTAAATTGATACCAATGTTTCAAGGATAGATGAGGATATAGCAACGCGTCCTTGCGTGTGTATCTAGCTTCTACGATTTTCAATTAAAATACCATGCAACCTGTTCGGTGTTTCTATTATTTTCTTTATTCTTTAATAAGTGGGTTATCTCGAGTAGTATATAGATGGGCAGTGGATTTCCTCGAGTACTATGGATGCGCGGTGGCTTTCCTCGAGTACTATAGATGCGCAGTAGGTTACTCCAAGTAATATGGATGCGCAGTAGATTTCCTCGAATAAAATGGACGCGCAATGGGTTAACTTGAGTAGTATGGATGCGCAGTGGGTTTTCACGAGTAAAATAGATGTGCAGTAGGTTACCTCAAGTAGTATAGATGCGCATTGGGTTTCCTCGAGTAACATGGATGCGCAGTGGGTTACCTCAAGTAGTTTGGATGCGAAGTTGGTTATCTCGGGTGATATGGATGCATAGTAGGTTTCCTCGAGTATAATGGATGCGCAGTGGCTTTCCTTGAGTAGGTACTGTTGATGCACAGTAGGTTACCTATACGGATACGCAGTAGGCTTCCTCGAGTAAAATGGATGCGCAGTGGGTTACCTCGAGCAGTATAGATGCGTTTCCTCAAAGAAAGTGCTTGAAGTAGATTACTTCCACCGTGTAGTCCACGGCACATTATGATTGTTTATATTTTTGTCATGCTTTCTACGTATTGCTCCCACTTCCAGTATAAGTGTAGTAATTTTGAAAACATTTATTTAAATAGGCTTAGAATGTTATGACATGCCGAGATTTTAAGTTGAAGCAAAAAATAATTTCTATCGCGTCGGTCTCTGACGTTTTGGGTGCACGATTGCTCTGGAACCGTTTAAGATATTGACTTGAAAATTGGTACACATATGTATTTTAACGAGATCTGGAATTAGGTTATATTTTGATCTTATTCCGTTAAAGGGTTGAGTGGTAAATTGGGATAAATGGGGGTAAATAGGTAAATTAAGCAAGTAAGAGTCCATAAAATTTGGTATTTAGTTTATTATTATATAAAAGAAGTTAAAGTCTTAGAAAAATTTTTGGCATTAACTACCCCCACGCGATTATTAAAGGGGGTGAAAAAAATATTGTGATTTAGTGTGTACAGGAACCAAAGGCCTTAAAAAATTTTCCACTTCATCCACCCGCGTATCACCTCCTACCACCACCCCAACTCCCACTATCGATGTGGCATATCGTTTTTTGGTTTTCATTTAGAAAATTTCATAAACAATTATTTCCACATGGTGGAGTGCAAATATAGTGTTTTCGTTTTGAGAGACTTGAATAGGAAATCAGGATGTGGAAGTAGTGATTCCTTGGGCTGCGGTTTTCATTTTAAAATGTTAAAACCGCTGCCCAAGGAATCACTACTTCCACATTCTGATGTTCTATCCAAGTCGCTCAAAACGAAAAATATTTTGATACTGTTTACTCTCTACTATGTGGGAATAATTGTTTATAGAACTTTAATTATATAATATTTGAAATCGCCTACCCCAAAAACTCATAAAGCGATATACCACATCGGTAGTGGGAGTGGGGGTGGATGAAGTAAAAAAAAATGTTTGAAGCCTTTGGTTCTTGTACACACACTAACTCACAATTTTATTTCCCCCCCTTTAATAATGAGAGTGATAATGGTTAAATTTTTTGAGACCTTGACTTCTCTTGTATTTACTAAATAACAATTTTTGTCGTTGTTATACTTCCACTGGATGTGGAAGTAAAAGGCATATTGACATTTTATGATGAAACTGTTATTTTTAAGATATCACAAAATTATCAATTTTGCACCTTTCCTAACCGTCTTCACCCTAGTAAATTTTGAATATGTTTTAGATGACATTTTCCATTACTACTGCCGCAAAAATATTACATGTTGCAATATTTTTCGGGTTTACACCATTCCTTTCTTTAATTCTGCTGAACTGTAATAACCAATTTGTACAAAAATATTTTTTATCCTCTCCCAAATATACTGCTACTGCAGTGATGGGTTCATTAAAAGTTATTTATTTGTTTATAGGTTTTTCTCTGTAATTGCTTTTTTTAATAATTAAAACGAAAAAGCGATTTTATTGGGAAAAAGAGTAATAATTAGTAAAGATAATAAAAATTAACTTAATTTGAATATCTGCGGAAAGACTGGATAATTTTTTTTTTTATTACAAGTAGGTATTACTTTTCCGAGAGCATAGTTATCGAGGTGATAAAGTATCGCACAAATGGTACACTTCTGAAATCGCTTGCATTTTTCTTCTGGTACTAGCAAAAAAAATATTTTAGTGCGATTTCATTGAGTTCGATGGTAACAGTATTTGTGAATATTTCAAGACCTCCCAATTTGCTTACACGATTATAAAAAAGTATATTGAAATTTCGAAGAAGGTATTTTTTGACTTACACAGCAAGAACGGTAATAAGTATAACGATAATGCATAAAGCATCGAATTTTGTACAAAAAAGTCCCTGAGAGCATATTTTTATCTATTATAGCTCACATGCCAAAGACGCCCGCGCGCAAACCTCAAAGTAACTGTTTTTCGCGCTGTTCTCCAAACAGCCCGTTAATGCAGTTAAATATTATTTGTCCAATGAGAATTTGTGGTCGATTTTTTTATTTATGAATTTCTGATCGCTCTGCACGATGGCGTCCTTCATTTTTCTTAAATATGCGTTTTTTAATGCAAAAAACATTAAAAAAATCGTACATTTGAACTTTTCCACCTTTTAGGAAGTATTAATTTTCTTTCTTAAAAAAATGTATTTATTGTTGACATATCATTTTGTTTTTATTTATCACATATAAACAATTAATATTAGGACCGAAAAGTGTAATTTTTCAATTTCATCGATTTTTATATAACTGGAACTTGCCACATATTTTTATTAATTAGTGTTTTTTTCTGTACAATTGTACATACATTTCAATAACACAAAAAATATTTAACTATTTTTTTTTATTTCAACATTTTTTAATACTTGTAACTCCATTATTAATATTATGCATCGTATAAAAAACAGTTTTAAACAGAAGTTACTCATTATGTTTTGTGTAATTTAAATTTGACTATTAGCATCGCCGTTTTCTTAATTTTTTGTTTGTTTATTAAGTCGTTAGTGCCACTTGCAGAGTAGCGTAAAAAACAGTCATTTTTATGCTTACACGTGAGCACCTGTAGCTCGAAAACTATAGTAGATAAGAATATGCCCTCACGGACTTGTTTGTAGAAAATTCCATGTTGTACAAAAAAAAAGTGCGGTGCATTTTCGTATTTATTACCGTTCTCGCTACGCAAGCGCTGAAAGATCCAAAACACCATCCTCGACATTTGCATATTCTTTTTTTAAATTATTTTAAAAAATTGGGAGGTCTTAAACGTACTCATAAATACTATTCCATGAAGCTGAACCGAATAGCAAAATAAAATATTTTTAATTTATCACATTTTTATAAATTTCAGAAATTCAAAATTGAACAAAAATCTCAAAAAAAACATTTTTTGAACCCCAAATGGGTCTCGAGGACAAGGAACAATTGCAATTTTGAACAAAACACGATTGTTACAGCGCACAACGTGGCGCGACTAAAAGATGAAATGCGACAATAATTGATAGTTAAAGGTTTCTCTTGTTTTTGAATTTTAAGTGAAACTAATGAAAGAATTATTTATCTGAGATTTTTGTTTGTAAGTTTTTATTAATAAATTTGTCCTAACAGTAGTAACTTGTAAATGTTTTTTATCAGGGCGGCAAGCAACTGTTTGCTACAGGTGCCAAATGCCCTGACGCCGGCACTGATTGCGCCGGTCTACAACCTGCGTGGAGAATTATAACTTTTAATAAATATATTATGTACCCTCGTTCGCTGGATATCAACGTCCAGTATTTCTATTCGCGTTTCGCGCAAAATAACACCGCGCGGTGGCACCACAAGTCAACGAACAATATGTGGATAGGGACGTGGGGGAAGCGTGATGAGCGAGATGAACATATAGGATCCGTTTTGGCCATATAGTTGCATATCTTATAGACTCTTCAATCAAGGTATTAAGTGATGTGAATCAGTTTTTTTGGAATTTAGATTTTTTATTATCATATAGGTTATAAAAAAGTGACATTGATTGTAAATGTCATAAGTGAAGTATTTGGAAATATGTTAATGATTTAATGATTTCGATTTATAACAAATGTAAAAATTGACGTTGAAAAATTGTGTCTGAGATAACCAATATGTTGTTTGGGTATAATTATAAACCTGTCCATTAAATCTACCATTACCAATGGTAGGCCACACTGCACCAGGGCCATACACGCTTATCCATGCCCAAAAATTAATAGAAAATCGCCCGGACCTGTTGTTCCGCGGTGACACGTAGCGTTCGTGAAACCTGGTATTTGCAGGGCGAATATGTCCATCATTACAAGATTGAAAACCTTTTTCATCGGTAAACACAACATTGTTCCAAAACTCGAACGGGCGATAGACATAATTTAAACAAAACAGAATGCAGGTTTGCTTATGTTTTTCTGTTAATATGGTCTTCTTAGCACTTACACAATTTTTTAATTCCAATTTTCCTATCCTTCAGCTAGCTGTTGGCCTCGATGCTAGAAAATTTGTCATGGACACAGCATCTACTGCTGTTTGGAATGGATTTTCCCTCAAATAGCCAAGGAGCATTTCATCTTAAGCGAGATTTGAACTTCTCGGTCGTCTTTTCTCTTTATACCTTCCTCCTCCCATCTTTTCTTCACACTCATAACGGTACTTTTATTTAAATGATAATGGTTAGCAACTGCTCTGCTTCTCAAGTTTAGAGATAATTAGAATTTTTTCATGTTCAGTTAATTTCGGCATTTCGAAAATATGACACTGACACTGACAAATACATAAAGAATGATTTAATATAGCGAAAAATAGGTGTACGGGATTTTATTGTACAGAAGTGTACATAACAATTAAAATATAAAAGTTAATAAAAAAAAAAAAATAAAAAACTAACAAGCTAATCTTTAAATAATACTATATATTACTATTTTATAACTAATAAACAGTAAACACTCCTAGGGCATAGGGTATGAGTAATCTCGGACACACTTAAATGTGGCCCTTGCTGTTATAAATTAAATAATGAGCATTACATAGAAAGTACAGTAAAACAATATGTTTATCACTATGCTTATCATTACATGTCTTTCGTAACGCTCTAAGTATAGACATTTTCTCTGGATTACAGACTGAGATTCAAATACTCACTCACTGAGTAGAAACTGTGTTCAGTCAGAAATTCTTTCAGCGCATAAACAAATTTATGAAAAGGTGTTATATGTTTAATTTCAGCAGGGAGCTTATTGTATAATTTCATATCTGCATAATATGGAGATTTCTCAAGAGTTGTTGTATTATGACTTGATTCTTAATAACTTACCATGTCTGGTGATATATGAATGACATTCCCTGTTTGTTTGAAAGTTATTTAAATTCTTTTTTAAAAATTTGATGGTGTTTGGAATGTATACACAGTGGACAGTGAGTATTTTATTCTTTTTAAACTGTACTTTGCAACATTTACCTGATTTTATATTAAACATAGGTCTAATAATTCTCTTTTGTAACACAAACACTGTCTTTATATGGACAGCCGTTCCCAGGCAATTACATTGTATGATAAATGTGGGTAAACTAGAGAATAATAAATGTTTAATAGTAATTTATTATCAAATACACATTTTAACTGTACTATATTGCAAAATATGCTTTGTTCAGTTTATTACAAACAAAATAATGAATATTCATCCATTTCTACGAATAAAACAGATGAAATGAAATTTATTTTAATTGCAACTGTAAATGAAAATAGTAAACTTAGTAAGTTTATTTTATTTAAAAAAGAATAAATTTACCCGGCACTGGTATCGTGTCTACAAATATACTCGATGCGCGAAGCGATACGTCACGTATGTTATCTTCTCTAAGTAATTTTACTCTATTAACTTGGTTGTTACGGAATTCACAGAATTTTTTGTATGGATATTAGGATGTCAGTCCTATTCAATAAAGCTATGTATAATAGTGTTTTAAACAAATTTCGAAATCGAATCTTTTCACATGAGAGACAGTTTGGTGGAACGAGCCGAAAGTGAGTCCACAAGTCGAATAAGTAATACAATGTGAATTATATACCAATGTAAACAGTGCTGCTCTCAGTCTACACTTAACGGAAAGAAAGAAGTTGTAGTGGACTTAACGGAAGAAGAACTGATTAATGAAGCTGTGGGAAATGCAAATGAAGAGAACAAGGAATCTAGTGATATGGATGATGAAATTATTATGTCTAAAGTAAAACATTCCAATGCCGTAAAGTCGTTTTCTTTATGTATTCATTGGGCTGAAGAAAATTATTTTCCAAGGCAAGATGTACTGCTCTTAAAAAAACTAAAAGAAAGTGCTTCTGAAGTGCTTAAAAGCCAAATGGTACAAACAAAATTAGATGCCTGTTTTAAGAAAGCATGAAATTAGATGTATGTAGTTTTCGCTATATTAAATCATTCTT
Source organism: Rutpela maculata (assembly GCA_936432065.2). Classification (NCBI taxonomy): domain Eukaryota; kingdom Metazoa; phylum Arthropoda; class Insecta; order Coleoptera; family Cerambycidae; genus Rutpela; species Rutpela maculata. The sequence continues at coordinate 127,949,845 of OW386293.2, forward strand.
TATTTATTTGTCAGTGTCAGTGTCATATTTTCGAAATGCCGAAATTGACTGAACATGAAAAAATTCTAATTTTCTCTAAAATTGATGGTCTGTCAGAGCAGTTGCTAACCATTATCACTTAAATAAAAGTACCGTTATGAGTGTGGAGAAGACGGGAGGAGCAAGGTATCATAAAGAGAAAAGACGGTTCAGGCCGACCGAGAAGTTCAAATCTCGCTCAAGATGAAGCCCTCCTTGGCTATTTGAGGGAAAATCAGTTTCAAACAGCAGTAGACGCTGTGTCCATGACAAATTTTCCAGCATCGAGGTCAACAGCTAGCCGAAGGATAGGAAAATCGGAATTAAAAAATGTAAGTACCAAGAAGACCATATTAACAGAAGATCAGAAGCAAGCCCGCATTATGTTTTGTTTAAATTGTGTCTATCGCCGGTTGGAGTTTTGGAACAATGTTGTGTTTACAAATGAAAAAGTTTTTCAGTCTTGGTTTGACGGACATATGTACAAAATATTAGATTACATTATTTACACAATAAATACAATCGCAGTTGTGTGCAGTCGTATCTGTGAATTTTTCAATGACAATTTTTACATTTGTTATAAATCAAAATCATTCCCATCGAATGGTGTAAAAAAGTAAAAAAAAAAACAAAAATACGTATGTTTTCTTCTGGATTAACATTATTCAAATACATTACTTATGACATTTCACAATCAATGTCACTTTTTTATAACCTATATGATAATAAAAAAAATCTAAATTCCAAAAAGACTGATTCACACCACTTAATATTAGTGAAAACTGGATTACTTGATTTTTCAAGTGTACGGGATTTTATTGCACAGAAGTGTACATATGTAAATGTACGTAACTACCATGTATTAAGTTTTTATTAAATGTACTTATCTAATATGTGTGTACATATTTCAATTTTAATAAAATCCTTTTAATTCCTGTTAAACATTTTGAGTTGTTTTTATTATTCAAGCTTATTTTTAGTTGCTATGACAAGTAAAAAAAAATTGTATATGTAAAAATAATCCACCTCCACTAGTTCGGATACCTTGCTAATCCGGTAGTTGCTGGAACCATATGTGTCCCGATTAGCGAGGCTGCACTGTACTGTGTTTTTTGGATTTTTGCATGTGAAAAAAGATAGTTTCGAGTCTTGGTTAATGTGCGTAATTTGTTGTTCTCTAGGAACAGTATTCAGCTTATCGAATCTTATCTAAAAGACCAACAACAACTTGTGTCCTTCAAAGGAAGAACCTCAGATCTTAGATCCGTTACTTATGGAGTACCTCAAGGATCAGTGTTGGGTCCTTTGTTATTCTTAATCTATATTAATGGTATATCTACTACTGACCCCAGCACTGACTTCATCATGTTTGCTGATGATACTACTGTGATCAACAAAAATAAAAATGTAAATACATTAAAAATATCACTAGCAGATGCACAATCGAAAGTCACGAATTGGTTCCATGCCAATCAATTATGTCTCAACCGCTCTAAAACGAATACAAATACAAATATCTTTATTTTCGTTAGACCTGTGGACTACAAGTATAGAATAATGTCGCCTAAATACTAAAAAACACAAAATAAAGGATCTATTAAAACTAGTTTAAAATATAAGAGAAAAATTAAAATAACTAACATTTTAGTTAAATTCATTGAAATTTAAAAATTCAGAGACTATAAAAACTATGCTCTTGCAACATGTTACGTACACGAGATTTAAACACATTAGAATTTTGTATAGCCTTTAAGGGAGTAGGTAAGTGATTGAATAATTTAATTGCCATAATCACTGGACCTTTTGCAGACATTGTCATACTGTGCTGAAGCACTCTAAAACGAAAACAATGTACTTTTCTTTACATGACACATCTTCAATAAATAATCTCCAAAGTGAAAAATTTCTTGGAATTTATTTAGATCAAAGGCTGACTTGGTATAATCATGTAGATATTGTTTGCAATAAGATATCATCATCCATATATGTACTTCGTAATCTATCAAAAATAGTGTCCATACCTGTTTTAGTAACAGCATTTCATGTCCTAATTCAATCAAAAATATCTTATGCAATATTGGCATGGGTCATGCGTCTTGTGTCAGTAGAGTTTTTGCATTACAAAGAAAAGCTGTTAGAATATTAAGAGGTCTCAGCTACAGAGATTCCTGTGTAGATTCCAAATGCGAATACTTACAGTTCCATCTATATATATTTTGCAATGTCTCACACATGTAAACCAATATTTACATAACTATAATTCTCAAGTCGAAATACATGATTATAATACACATAATAGAACAAATATATATATCGACTAGCTGACCCGGCAAACGTTGTTTTGCCGTATAAATTATAAATTTTTGTCCAAAAAATAAAAAGAAAATTTCTGGATAGGGCCACCCTTATCACCTAGGGGTATAAAAAATAGCCTACGACCTATTCTCAGACCTACCAAATATACACCAAAAATAAAAAAAATCATAAAAATCGGTCAAGCCGTTTCGGAGGAGTTCGATAACAAACACTGTGACACGAGATTTTTATATATTAGATTATCACAGGTTAACAAAATCAAAAACGGGAATATCTTATTTGTATTGTATAAACTTATAATGTTTTTTTAATCTGTCCTGTATTGACTTGTGTAAACCAATGGTAATAGCACCAATAAACTTACTTACTTACTTACTTTTCGAAGACAATTGTAGAAAAAAATTTTTACATGGTGACACATCATCCACAGTTTTGACATTATCGCTGAAATTTGTTTCACAGTTCAATAAAATGATGTTGAAATTATATGTATTACGTATAGAAATTATATGTATTACGAAATTATATGTATTACGTTATTATTTCGTAATTTCTTCTGTTGTCTACTTCCCCATTAGCTTTTCTATAGAAGCGATAGTCTGTGCGCTATTTATACTTGTTTTTGCTTTATTGTTTGTGTTTTGTTTTAAGGTATTTCAGAAGCGCAACGAGGATCGATGACACATCTCTAAATGCATTACTAGGCCTCTCACTGTGCGAACTTAAGGAATTCGGCAACTCCGAACAGCTACAGAACCAAGTGGAGTTCCTTATGGTATTAAAGGACGCCCAGGAATCCATGCTGTTGCAATTTATTCGTGCAAGAATAAGTGACAGTTCAGAGCAGGCCTTAAGACTTCTTAACACGATTTGCGAAGTCAGGTTGAAACGATTAGAGTCCTGCCCATTTTCAGACACTTACTTGATTACCTTAGATTTGGAATTTATGATTGAAGTGTTGAGAGAGAGCATGAAACATTTGTCAGTAGATGAGACTGCCTCCAATGGCATCTATGAAGTTTTAAAGGTGATTGTAAAAGTTTGCCCTGGTATGTCGGAGGCTCTGTTCCTATTGGCAAAACTTCAGTATATGAGGGGCGATTACACTGAGTCTACGAATAATTTGGAGAAACTTTTTGTCAATGTGGCATCTCCGCAGTACCAGGCGAGGCTGCTGATGGCACGAATCCAGGTGCAACATGGGTTGTACGACAGAGCTGCACAAACTCTAGAGGTACGTGACGCAAGAGGGGCTTTTAAAAATTATGTAACGCAGGGGGAAGGGGTGCTAATAGTGTTATCCAGTAATACTAGGGGGTCTAGGGGGTATTACAGGGTGGCTACTTTTCTGAAAAACCGAGAAAAGTCGAGGAATTTTATTTTGGTCAGGAAATCAGGAAAATTGTGTAAATTGTGTATTCTTGCTAGCATCTGAAAATTCTTTGTTTGAAAAATTGCACAAGTAGGCAACATTCATAATTTTTATGTTCGGTCGAAATTTTTGTTAATAAAATGTAACAAGGGGTTGCAGAAAAAATTGAAGTTTCAATCAGGGAATTCGACATGCTGAACACGAATCAGCTCCATCACCCACCAATTTTTTTATGACGTTTTTTATGAGGTTTTTATGATGTTCTTTAGGTTATTTTCGCGATTTACTAAAAATTGTAATTAGCACCCTTGCCTTTATCGAAAAGGAAAGTGTTTTCAGCGGTCTCAGTATTCGGGAGCTTCCTCGAGATGCATGATTTTGTTGAAGGCTGTTGTTATAATATCCAATAAAAATGCAGAGCACTACGGTGTTTTAGCCACAAGTTTTGTACCCTGCCTGGTCCAGGTGCTTTACAATTATCGCTACTTCATCCACTCTTAAATTCGACCGTGCATGGGGTTCACTTCTTCGGTGCTGTCTACGCTCTTGTTCGATCCACACTCTTATTGTTGTTATTAAATGTTGTTAAAATCTTTTGCAGATGGCTGTCAGCTCTAATTTCAAAGTAAGAGATGACCCAATGTACTACTACATTACAGCTTTGGTCGAGAAGAATACCAGCAATTATGCCGATACCATCAAATCCCTCACGACTGCCTTGGGTATAGCGAACCTCGAACCAAAAGAGGAGCACGACCCCCATGCCTCCCTTGTGGAAAAGGCCTCCATATACGTCGAGCTGATAGACACTTTGAATATAGTCGGTCAGACGGACGAAGCGGCCAAGATCCTCGAAGATGCCACTGAAGATCTACGAGACACTCCGGAGGAGGCTAAGATCCTGCTATTAAGTGCGGAGCACTCGTTGAAGAGGAACGATATACAGGGAGCGTTGGATTTGTTGAACAGGATAAAACCGACTGATCCGTGCTACAAGGAGGCGAAGACTAAGCATGCTGAGGTGTTACTGAACTACAGGAAGGATAAGTACGCTTACGTGCAGTGCTATCTGGATAATGTGAAGGAAAATCCTGGGGCGGATTCGTATGAGATGCTCGGTGATGCTTATATGCAAATTTTAGGTAAGCTTTGATTTGTATAATGAGTATTAATCGCCTAAGAAAGGAATTTTTTGGCATTAACAGAGTCGGACTTAACATTTCATTTTTGAATTTAAAGTGTTTTTCACCACCAACTAGAAGCCGAAACCGATTCATAAAAACCGGTATTATTGTCGTGAATATAGGAAAAATAATTTAAAACCTGAATATGGCACGTTTAAACTTTCTGTTGCAACCTTGTAGTAGCCACTGGAAATTTAACCTCAAAATTAAATAAAATGTGGTTGAGTGACGAATTTTTTGGCAAAATATAAGAAAAAACTAGAGGAAGCATTATACTCTTCGCCGATTTACTGAGCTTTTTATATAATTGTTACACATTCTATAGGATACTCTTCGCATTTTTCTTGTAAATAATGTTAGTTTTTGGACATTCTAAATTTTGTGATACCAACTTTGTTGTGAAAAAAAAATATATGAAAACAAATATCACGATGTGAGGGATCGAACCCGGGACCCTTGGATTGCGAGACAACAACAACAACAACAAGCATTTATTAATATTCACATACAATAATGCGTCATTCCAGAGTCCGGCCCGGAGCCAGCCAGACAACCACGGCGAACATCGTCGAGGTGGGTGTGAGGTTGGGCGGGGAGGGTCCGGTTTGGCGGTGACGAAAATTAATTGTGAGTTAAAACTCCTGCCTAATAGGGAAAGGCTTAAATTTAACAGTATCGTGCAACGTAGTACACGAGGGTACTTAAAAATAATTAAAATTAAAACTGTAAAACTATCGATTTCGCGCACACGCGAACACTTAAAAATTTTGATTACTGGCACGGGAAAACAAAACTCAACGAAAAAACCTGTTTGAGACAATTCCACCCTGGTAGTCTTCCTGCAGGAAAGTGTCGTGGATAGTTAAAAGTGTGTAATGTTATGTGAAATTGTTGTTTGTTAAGAATTTATTGGTCGAGACTGAATTTAGAGACAAAAAATGGGCAAGGAACAAAAAAGGTAAAAACAAATAGATTGAATAGAGAGGGGTTGGTTGTAGGTTTTGGTGAGGATTAAAGATGGGGAAAGGAGAGGTTGTCGTAGAGGAAAGTGTGGTTAGCCGAAAGATAGGCAACGCCTGGTATGGTAGGGGGTGTCCGATATCGAAAAGGATCGCATTATGCTGTCTGATTCGTGTTATGTTGCGGGTTAGCGGACTATCGCCCAGCTTGAATTGATAGAATTTTTGGGATATGTCTTGGACGTAGTCCGCTAGTGGCGTTATGTCGTGGCAACGATTATATAGATCTCTGAGGGAAGTGTATCTGCCCGAATCAGAGATGAGGCGCATAAATTTGTGTTCGAGAACTCGGAGTTTTCTCATTGTCGTGGTCGGTATGCTGCACCACACCGGCGCCGCATATGTGATGGCCGGCCTGATCACCATCGTATACAACAATTTTTTATTTGTCCTGTTGAGTCCGCTACCCCTTGCCAGGAGCGGATACAGACTCCTGGACATGGTACTTGCGTACTGTCTCGTTTATGAGAATGTTGAACGTCAGTCTCTTGTCCAATTTCACCCCTATATACTTCACGCACCGAGACGAAACTCTTGCCGCTTCACCAACATTTCTTATTACTACAATTGTTAATGAATGTAATATATACCATTAGAAAATTTATTGTGATTATTAGGAAACACACATTAGTAAAAGTATTAAAAACAAAAAAAATAGTGATAGGAAATAACATTTCGCAAGGTTTCTATTTATTACAAACCATAAAAAAATGTAAAAAATGTTTTTTTAAATTACCAATAACTTTTTTATTTACCAATCTATTTTGTTAAAAAACAAAGGGTTCTTCCTCTAGTTAACACTAAGTTACTCTTCAAATTTCAATACAATCGGATTTTTCTTTCTTGAGTTATCGTGCTTACAAGAAACGTGACGGACGGACAGACAGACGGACGGACGGACAGACGGACGGACAGACGACGGACAGACAGACGGACAGACGGACATTTTGAAAGTTGTTCAGAATTCGTTCACTAACATAACCATATAAAATTTTTTTCTCTACGAGCGATATTTACTGATTTAGAAATGTGCCGATCAAATACAATATACTCTTCGTTTTTGCGAAGAGTATAATAAAGAAGTGCAAAAAAAGTTTTTTGTAAATGTCTTCATTTCAGTGCACTTTAATATTAGAATCGATCAAATATAGAAAGGAAAATCAAAATTGGAGTTTAGGTTTGCCGTAATATTAATACGTTATATGCGTTAAGTTTGCAACAGACGTGAAATATATTTTTTCCATTGACTGCGCATGGGTTTATGCAAGTTTACGCAATAAAAAAACTATTAAAAAAAAACTCATGTTTAGAGAAAGTAGCAGAGTTGAAGTTATAGTAAAATTTTCGCGCTAATTTTGAGACGAAAAGTACATTTTTCATGAATTCGAGAAATTAACCCAACTTTGCGGCACTCTACGGCCTAAACCAGTCATGGCATAAAATTTCTTATGATAACTAGATTGCATTTATTCCTCTTTGATTCAGTACAGAAATATTCTTTTCAAAAGGGACAGTTTTTTTTTAAATTTTTTATTTGCTGAACTGTATTTCTTTTACTGACATTTTGAGGCGTTTTACTCAATGCTAATAACATTCTCCAATGATGTTGACATCTGTTTGGTGAAAGAAACTTTATGGTAATTTTTAAAAGTGCCTGCCACCTGTTGAGTCATTCTGATCTTTTATGTATAATGAAAATCACTTTTAAGTATCGACCATAAGTAGCAAAAACAGGTGTTACATTAAATATTACTAAAATGTTCCGGAACCTGTGAGGTTTAGAGATGTTCTGACAACCAAGGAAACACCTTTTAATATGAGTATAAAGTTGTACTAAATTTTAGGTAACTTTTTGGTAATATAAAATCATCATTGCTACCATCTATTGCTACTTTAAAATTTTAAAAACTTTAAGATCTTTTTCATTATAGTACGGGAGCCATCGACCAGGATTTTCAGACTCATCGCGACATGAGAATTTCAAACTTTCTCGGACAGTTTATACTCAAATAAAGAAAAAAGTCCTTTATGGTGGAAGTCTTCAATGTTGCTAAACGATCGAAAAACAATGATGAACATGTAAAAAAAATGGGCTAAAATTGTTATCGCGACACGTCCGTTTTCCGCCTTGTGCAAGCAGCTAATGAAGAGAAAATTGGAAAATTTATCAATAAATTTGAAAGTAGAAAATTTTGTCATCGCGATCCATCCGTTTTCAGTGTAATTTGAGAATTTCTGCTCAAAACAATTATGAAAAAATAAAAACGGACGATTTGTCAAATGTAATTTTTTACAGTTCCCGCGAGGTATCGCGATCCATCCATTTCCTTGATAAAATCATTGGTAGGATTTAGGCATAACTAAAAACAATTGGAATGGACGTTTTCTGCATTGTTGTTCCCAGAAAATCCATTTTCTGTCGCGTTAGAAAGTCGCAATATGGGTGTTTCATGTTTTCATGTTCTGTAATCTGTCGGAATCTTGCAAATATAACTCGAGTGTGTGAATAGACTCATACACACACACACACACACACACACACATAATCACACTCACCCGCAGAAGGTAAATGAAGAGCCAAACGTACCAAACTCTCCGGGGGAAAGGGTCGATAGGGAGAGAAAACAAAGTGGCAAATCTACCTAACGCAGGGGACATTACAACCCCTTGAGTTCAAACTTCAACCTTTTCCCCTTGAACTTTTTTTGTATACCTACAAGGTGACAATTGAAAAACTAACCAGCCGGATATTTCTTCGGGGAAAAAATTTTCGGACAAAAGTTGTAGGGTCCGGAGGGGCGAATCGGGTGGGATGGGTTTTTGCGATTTGGTGGAGGCGTATCTAGGATCTCAAGGTCACCTCCACTTTTTCAAATGGAAACCCCCATTTTTTTGGACTGTTGTGGTTTGATAACAAAGGAATCTTTTGCCCCAAACTTTTTTCACACCTCGCCGCTAATAATGAGCATAAAGGTATAAAGAGGGTGGAAGATGCGTGCAGCTAGACCACGGGAGTGAGAAAGAAAGAACACAAATTTACGGATCTCGAAGATGTCGGACGTCGTTTGGATCTTTTTTATCTTTTTCCCGCGGTCAGTTATCTTCATACCTCTATAGCGCGTTATGATTGAAACACGCAGAGTAAGAGACGACTCCATTTCATTTTGTACAACACGGAAAATGTCCGTTTAGACTTTTTTTAGGATGTATAGATCCTGGTCAACCATCTCAACAAGGTTTTAGCCATGTCACTGTAACTCAGTCAATCCATTTTTTTTTAACAACTAATACTACATTTATCAGGTTTCTACTTAACTGGTCCTCTGTGTATGAGGAAAGTTGTGCACAGGCCAAAACTGTTAATTTCTTGAGAATTATTCATAACAGCTTTAATACGCACTTCCCTCTGGTGAGAAGAAAAGTTCGTAAGACTCATAAACTAGACTGGTTTACACCAAAGTTGCATGAATTAAAAAACCAAGTACAGCTATTAGAAACCATTTCGAATATTAAACCCGAATACAAGCCAGTTCTGACTTACATGAAAAACGAGTATAGTAATCAAATAAAAGATGCAAAAAGTCGGTATTATGAAAACATGATCAACAATGCAACTAATAAATCAAAATGCACATGGAACTTAGTTAATTCAACCATCGGTAATCTAAAGCCTAATAAACTACCCTCTAACAATGATTTTCACACTCAAGCCAATAAATTTAATACTTTTTTCGTTGAAACTGTTCCTAACTTAATAAAAGATATAAACCAGCGCCATATATCAAAAAACTACAGTGAACTTGTCATCATAAATAAAGATTCCATGTTCACATACCCGACTACTGAGGAAGAAATATGCACTGTGGTAAAGGGTTTCAAAGTTTCAAACCAAAGACTTCGAGTGGTTTTGATGGCATATCATCAAAGCTCTTAAAGCAATGTGTAAGTGCACTAGCTGCCCCACTTGCAAGTATATATAATGCGTCCTTTACTCAGGGGATTTTTCCAGAAGCATTGAAATTGGCAATAGTAATACCGTTGTTTAAAAAAGGAGATCAGGATGAACTAGGAAATTATCGACCAATAAGCATGTTATCAGTCTTTTCCAAAATTTTAGAAACCCTTATGTATAACAGACTTCTTGCTTTTTTAAACAAAACAACTTTCTTTCACGATTTTCAACATGGTTTTGTAAAAACAACAGCTCTATTTCATTTTGTGGATACTGTACTAAATGCTCTGGATGGTCAAGAAGCTGTCTGTGGACTGTTTCTCGATTTGTCCAAAGTGACACTTTAAACCATAATTGTCTTTTGAACAAATTGGAGAAAATGGGAGTCAGGGGAAATAGTTTAAAATGGTTTGCCTCCTATTTAGGAGACAGAAAACAAAAAACATGTATAACGATAGACAGCAACAAATACGAATCAGACGTGCTAAGCCACAGCCATGGTGTGCCGCAAGGGAGTGTCTTGGGCCCACTTCTTTTTATAATATTTCTCAACGACATAATAAATACTGTAAGTGACAGTGACAAAGTAAATATTATAAGTTATGCTGATGATACCAATCTTATAGTTAAAGGTAAAATTCTCGCTGACATTCAACAATGTGCCACTCAAACATGAGAAAACCTAAAAGACTGGTTTTATACCAATCAGCTTATATTAAATGAAGCCAAGTCTAACTGCATATTTTTTAAGACTCACAATTCCATGTTTCAAATACCTGACCGTCTCACTGAAGAAATAAAAATTCCTATCTCTAATAATACGAAGCTATTGGGCGTGGTGGTAGATAGTAATTGCAAATGGGTGGAACACATTGATGATGTCATAAAAAAGTTAAACAGAACCTGCTTCGCTCTTAGAACCCTATCACGCACATTTAATTTAGACGCTCTCAAGACAGTTTATTATGCTAATTTTTATTCCACTGTTAAGTATGCCATTGAAATCTGGGGTGGAAGCACAAATCTGGCCCGTGTTTTTAAAGTGCAAAAAAGAGCCGTTCGAATAATTCTCAAGAAAAAATTTAATGAGTCGTGCAAAGGGTGTTTCAAAACGAATAACATGCTCACAGTTCCAGGATTGTACATTTACTCCTGTCTAATGTATTTAAAAGCAAACAAGCTTAGTTTTGAAATGTCTAACTTTAAACATTCTTATGACACACGGAACAAACATAATTTTCAATTTCCGCAGCATCGTCTGACTATCACTGAAAAGGGACCATATTACTCCGCAATCAAATTTTATAATACTCTGCCGATAAATCTAAAAGAAACCTTTCACCAGAACTCTTTCAAAAGGCAAGCTTTCAAGTATATCTGTGATATTGAACCTTATTCTCTTCAAGAATTTTTAAACTAGTAATTAGGATATAATGTGCTGACGTCTATTTTATATACATTGTAATGTGTTCGTTTGAATTTACTGTATTTTTGTCTTTTAATGACCTGTTTTATACATTATTATGCTAATGTAATATGTCCAATGAAACGGAATAAAACTTACTTATATAGGGCATATAGGGAGCTTCATAAATTAGTCATAAATCAACAAAATAACTACACTTTATTCCATAATCCATACATAGGTACAATAACACATAAAAGCACACTCTTCGTTTCCCTCGTTTTTTCTAGTCTGACCGTTAAAAACACGAATGACATTATTAATTCACAGCCATTCAAAAGGCGCTCTACTTTACCAACTTAGTTTGGCGGCTAATTTAAATTTGAAACAGGCAAAACCCTACAGTTCGGTCAACCTGACAATTGATCGACCCGATCAAATCCTAATCATAAGCTAAATCTAACATAAAACATAATATTTGTTAACATAAAATCTTAAGACCTAGTGAAATATAATCTCAGTAAGTATTACATAATAAACAAAATACCACAGAGCATTATACTGCACAACATAATGCTAATCTCATAAAATCAGCAACATAAACTAATCTACGTAACATAATACGAATTTTCTTAACATTCATCATAAAAGAGTTAAATAAGACTTAAATGTGTTAAAACTATATATAATCACCATGTTGGATATAAAAGGTAAGTAAGATATAATAATTAATAACTAGCAGAATCAACTAAAATAAATGTTTTTTTTTTTTCTAGGTACTATATGGTTTGAGGCGAGTAACTTCAAGTATTCCGTCATAAGGAAGCTGTGTTACTTGGAAACCTATAATGTCAGTCACCGCGTATCTATCATTAGGTAAGACAGTTTTTATAACATATGGTCCACGATATTTCGGTATTAACTTTTTATTTACTCCTGGAGTGGTATCCACATTTGCTACCATTACGTAATCACCAACCTTATAAACATGCGGCTCTTTATGCTTTTTATCATAATGGTACTTATTTTCTAACTGAGTTTTTTCTATATTCTCTTCTGCCTTTGCCCTTAATTCCTGGATATCAACTTGCTCATCGAATTCAAAAGATTCTAATATTAACCGCAAATTATCCTCAACGTGACCGATCTGATTTCTTCCGAATAGCAATTTAGCAGGAGTTTCTTTCGTAGATCGACTAATAGTGTTGTTAATACAGAATTGTACTTCACTTAATGCTTTATCCCAATTTATTTGTTTCTCATCTGTACATTTAGCTAAAATTGGGGTCAACAATCTATTCATGCGTTCAATTTGTCCATTTGCCTTAGGGGCACCTGTGGCAATTAATACATGTTTTATTTGATATTCCTTAACAAAAGACTCAAAAGCTTGTGAGGTGAAACTAGTACCTCTGTCAGAAATGATTATTCTTGGACGACTATAAGTATCAAAATAAGTTCGTAAATGTTTAATTACTTCGTATGTTTTTGTTCTCTTACAGGCATAAAACCTAATAAATTTAGAGAACCCGTCGACTATTTCAAAAATATATTTATTTTTCATACCTGTTAATTCTAAAGGCCCATAATGATCTATATGAATACACTAAAATGGTAATTTCCCTTTAGGAATATTGTGTAAAAATCCTTCACCTTTTCCTGATTTAGGATTAAACTCTATGCATTTTAGACAGTTATTTATGTGACATTTAATTTTTTTTCTCATATCAGGAAACCAATATGTTCGAGAGATTAGCTCTAAGGTTTTTTCTAATCCAAAATGACCCATTTCGTTATGATACAAATGTAAAATATTAAATTCCATATCCTTCGGAATGTAAAATGAGATGCCATCTTTTGTCTTACGATACACTAAACCGTTTCTTAATTCAAATAAGTTACTTTCTGATTTTTCTAAATCGGTCTTTATTTGTACTATATCTTTATCCGTAGTTTGTTTGAGAGCTAAAGTTTGTTCAAATGTGTTCCCTTCTAAAATCAAAATGTTGTGAACTCTGCTCAGAGCATCTACGTGTTTCATGCGTGAATTAGACCTATGTTCAATGGAGTAATCATAGTTTTGTAGCAAAAGACACCAACGCATTATTCGCGGCACAATTTCTTTTTTGGATAAAGTTAATCGAAAGCTGTCACAGTCAGTAACGATTTTAAAGTGAATGCCCTGTAAAAAGACATGAAACCTCTTCAAAGAATATATAATAGCGAGGCATTCTAATTCATAACTATGATACCTCGATTCGCATTCCGTTGTTCGTCGACTAAAGAAAAACACAGGGTGAAACTTCCCATCTGACTGCCTCTGCAATAATATAGATCCAAAACCGAGAGAGCTTGCATCCGTATGAAGTTCGGTTTCACTAAATGGCGAATAAATTGATAAAATAGGTTGCGAAATTAACTTAGCCCTTAAAGTCTCAAATACCTTAACATGTTCTTCGCTAAATTCAAACTTTGCATTTTTTTTCAATAAATCATATAGAGGTTTAGCTATAATCGAAAAGTTCTGAATAAACCGTCTGAAATAACTAGTTAAGCCAATAAAACTATGTAACTGTTTGATATTCGCTGGGACTGGGTAATTTTTTATTGCAATTGTATTTTCATCGTTCGGACTAATACCATTCTTATCTATACGGTATCCTAGAAAGCAAATACTTTCCTTTAGAAATGAACATTTATCAAGACGAAGTTCTAGCAAGTTTTCAGTCATTAAACTAAACACTTCTTTTAAAACTAGCAAATTCTCCTCAATAGTACTAGTCGCAATCAATATGTCATCTAAATAAATTAGTATTTTTCCTTTGGACACAAGGTGTTTAAAAATTGTCATAATGAATCTAGAAAATGTAGCAGGGCTTGAACTTAGACCAAAAGGCATTTTTAGAAATTCGAATTGACCTGAAGGCGTAATAAATGAAGTAAATTTGATAGATTCTTCATCGAGTGGGACATGATAGAAAGCATTCCTTAAATCCAGTTTTGTGAAATACCATTTGTCTTTTAGTTGATTTACATGATCATCGATTAAAGGTATTGGGAACTGGTCTCGTACTAAGTATTTATTTAATGTTCGGTAATCAACGCACATACGGTATTCTCCCGTTCTCTTTGTCGTTAATACAATAGCTGAACAATAAGGCGAATTACTTTCTTGAATAATACCCTTCTCTAACAAATCTTTTAAAATATCATCCAGAGCTCTTTTCTCTGAAAATGACAAACGTCTCGGCCTCGTATAAAAAGGTTCATGATTACGCAAGGTTAGGTGCATCTTAAAATCAATTTTTGGCTTAATAGGCCGTGGCACATTAAGATAATATTCATAAAAATATTTTTTTGTTTCAGATACAACAGAAGGAGATAAAGCTGTATTTACATCGATTGTCAACTCTGGAGTATCAAATACATTTTCAACTAACAAGACATCATTAGACAAAAATTCAGAATGCTGCTTTTTTGGGATAATTCTTACATTGTTTTCACTGAAAATTATTTCCTGAATACTCGAATCTGTTACAAAATCTCTGCCTAGTAAACATTCAAAAGACATTGTATTTTTATCAACTACATAAAAATTTATAACAAATTTATTGCCATTAATTAAAATTTCTCCTACAAATATACCTTTGATATTTAACCTAGAGTTATTTATACCTTTCAATGTACAATCAGAATTATTATAATGCTGTACTAAAATTTCAGGCACTAACGATTCAGTTATCATCGAAATAGGACTACCAGTATCTATTACACAATTTAAATTTAACTCAATACTAGGAAAAGTTACCAACAACGTATAGGCCTTTGGAAGTGTTCTCGTCTCTTCTACCAGCATCGTACTCGAATCAGGCGTCATTACTCTTTCCTTCCTCTGTGGGCAGTCTCGAACCTGGTGGTCGTTTCTGCCGCATTTGAAACAGGATCCCTTTTCTCGCTTGGGTTTTGGACAGTCTTTAATAATGTGACCTACCTCGTTACAGTTAAAGCATTTTAGCACCTTCTTACCACTAGACGTGGAACTGCTAGATGTTTGCGGAACTACAGAACTGGAAGTTACAGATTTTCGGGAAACAGAAAGATTCGATCTATCACTAGTCGTAATTTTGTTCATGACTCCTAGCAACTTGGGCAAACTATCAAATTCTTTCATTCTTGCTTGAGTTTCCAAATTAGGGTCATCGAAACCATCGATTAAATGTTCAATAATATCCTCATCACTAAGGGCTAATTTGTTTCCGAGTAGAACTTTATCAAAATAATAATCTGAGAATTTTTCGGTTTTCTTCCATTTTCTACATTCAAAGTTTTTCATCATGGTTTTCCTGGTCTCTCTGCATTGAAACATTGTTGTAAATTCTCGTTCTAAATCTTCTAAATTTAATGTCACATGTTCAGGACGTGAATCATACCATCTTTTAGCAACACCTTCTAATTTCTTGGTCAAAACTAAAATGAGTACCTCTTCGGCAATCGTGTAGGTATCTCTAACTGCTTTTATTCGTGCAAACCACGATAGGACATCCTCATGGCCCGAAAATGTAGGGATCAGTCCATTTATATCATTAGCATTATAATTGCGTTGTTCCCGGCTATTTATCGCATCCACAGCAATATTTACCACGTCTTGGACCGTTATTGGGATTGCCGCCGAACCTGTCGCCACATGATCTTCCTCCTCGCCCATATTTTCTTTAGTTAGTGCACTTAATCTTTGCAATTGTTGCTTCGCCGTTTACCGGTTGTTTTGCTGTATACCCCACACCTGAAGTTATAGGGCATATAAATTATAAATTAGTCATAAATCAACAAAATAACTACACTTTATTCCATAATCCATACATAGGTACAATAACACATAAAAGCACACTCTTCGTTTCCCTCGTTTTTTCTAGTCTGACCGTTAAAAACACGAATGACATTATTAATTCACAGCCATTCAAAAGGCGCTCTACTTTACCAACTTAGTTTGGCGGCTAATTTAAATTTGAAACAGGCAAAACCCTACACTTACTTACTTACTTACTTACTTACTTACTTACTTACTTACTTACAAGGCTAAAAATTTCCGTTCTTCACTGATTGGTGTTTGTTTAAAAAAATTACGTGATTTTTTTTTTACCGACGAAAAATGTTTTTCTACCACATCCGCAACACGCCAGAGTTTTGCTTTACATTACAAAGTTTTCTATTTTCCCTTAAACTAAACAGTTTTTATGGATTTGTCCATGTCGCGATGCCGAGAAATTTGGTCCATGGCTCCCATATTATTAGTAACTATACGGATTCTCCAGCCTCCCTCCAGAACTTTTTTGTGTAAAATATTCTGTCATAAATTTTTAAAATTGTCTTTTCCATTTTTCAAATAATGTTTTTGCTGTTGTAGAGCCCGATGAAGCTCTCGAATGTTATGAAAAGGCGTTAAAAGAGAAACCAAAGGACCCATTTCTAACTGCCAAACTGGGAAAAGCCCTCGTGGATACGCACTACTTTAGTCGAGCCGTAACTTATTACAAACAGGCCATAATAAATACCAATGATTCGGAATTAAAGCTGCAGCTAGCCGAACTTTACATGAATTTAAAGGACTATGACAAAGGCGAGTTGCTGTTATTGAACGAACTAGAGGACGAAACCGTCGTTAATCTGGAAGATTTGACTTATCTGCGGTACAAGACTAGACTGTTGAACTTACTGGCGCAGATACAAGAGAAGTCGGGGAATACCACGTATGCCGTGAAAAGCTTGAGAGATGCGATGGATAATCAGAACCGAGTGCGGAAAAGGCTTGCATTGGAACAAAGTGAGTCTACTGTCGACGAAAATGTATCATGCAAATATGAACCGGTGTGTCTTTATTTTCAGCAATTCCTGAGGATGAAATAAGAATACTCGTTGAAATATCGATGAAGTTGGGTGAGATGTCCATAATGCTTAAGAACAACGAACAAGCTATTAACTATTATAAGGAGGGTCTTGAGGTGTCTCCCAATAACGTGACCTTACTGGTGGCTTTGGCAAAGTTGTACATGCAGGTGAGTTCTAGCGAAAACAGTGCCGGCTTAATGTTCAAGGCTATGTGAGACTTCGTGGGCAAATCATGTTTTCCTGCTATCGCTTATATCTATGAAATCGTGCAGTGAACACTACCACTAATAACAATAATAAATAGATTCATTGAGTTCATTTAACAAATGTAGATTTACAATAGACTAGAAATAGGTTCATTTATACTAATGTTAAAAGACATCACAAACAGCTAAGAACTTTATAATTTTACACAGAATTATAAGTCTCGAGAGAGATTTAAATTATTTGATGAAAATCATGATTTTAATCCAGCGATTTTTATATAAAAAAAAAATCTGGTTTTTTACTTTTCAAGTTTAAATGTTATAAAGAAAAAATTCAAACTTTATTAGTAACAATTTTTATTTGCAAAAATAAAACTTTAGAAAGCCTTTAATTTAAAGAAAAAAACAAAAATGTTTACATGAAGATATACAGGGTGATCTACCATGACATGCAGAAAATTTATCAGTAGGTTGTCCCCACCGAAAGGAGTTAAAAAAATGAAAAATTAAAAAATATGACCAAAAAAATTACCTTGTCTTTTTGTAGAAATGCGTCACCAATGACTTTAACCAATCTGACGTAATGCAGTACAACCATATCACTTTATCAGACTTGGGATTGACACTACTGACAGCAATGCTGGAGAGGGTAGGAGTGACTTGGTTTTAATCAATTCACACTACAAAAATAGCGAAATAAGTCGAAAAGACATTGCTAATGAACTCTACGACACCAAATAGATGTAAGAAATATTTACTTAAACCCGTCAATAACACTAAAACACCAACTTCGGCGGTGCCTTGTACCTGCCGGTATCCTGATTGTTCAACCAAAAGCAGCACTTTGATCGTGCCTGCCAGCTTCACTTTTTATGCCAATTAAGGAAATGTAAACATCTCCTTATATGTTCTTTCACAATTAAGTTAATCGCCCTATTACTGACCACGGACACGTAACAGTAGTGTAAGTTTTAACCCTTTTTCTTATACTAAATTACCTCGGAGCACTCTAAAATTTTACAGGGGCTTTCCCACATTGAAGACTAGTACACCATTTTATTTTCCGCATATCTTGGTAAATAACGCTGTATACATAAAACAAATATATAAAATATAAAAAATTTAATAAGAAAAACAGCAGATTAAAATAATAAGATAGTTTTAATATACAAAATCAGTAAAAACATAAGTTTAATGACTATTTTGTTTGTCTATTTTATATTTTAATTCATTAAGTGATATGGCAGATAGAGTTACTGTGGTGTCATCGGCATACGTTTTGGTGAAACCATCTCTTATGTGTACTGGCAGATCATTAATAAATACCATAAAAAGAAGTGGTCCCAGTATTGAGCCTTGAGGAACTTCTAAATTTACATCATATGTTTCTGACTGTGTATTTATTACATGCTACTGCAAGTTTATGCCCATCCCCCCATATGGAATTCGATCCACTTTAATAGGTGTCCCCTTATGCCAATATTAGTCAGCTAGACTGATAGGCATGATTTAAAAATTAACAAGATGTTGCTTCAATAGATCTCCCTATCCTGAAGCCATGCCACAGATCAAACAAACCAGATGTTTCACTTATGACGTTTCATGGTTTAGATAATAAATCAACTCTTGGAAGGTACGAATTTGTGTAGTGATCTGCGCATATATCAAGCAGTCATAACCAGCGAGTATAGTCACAGGAGGGAGCTGATGACACATAATAATTAAAAGTCACCTATTAAATACTCAAAAAACCACTTAAATGTATAACAATAACAACTCTAAGCTTTAATACAATACACTACATTCCAAAATAATTAATATCACTGGTGTAGCCGATGACGACTTCCATCTCTGAGATTTCAGTACTAAACACTCCCTCCTGTGACATTATTCTCGTTGGTCTTAACTTCCATGTCAACCGCTAGGTTGCTCTGTTTATGTCTTCTGCGCAGAATCCTGGAAGGTATACGTCACACGACAAAAAATGAAACTGGTTACATAGGGAATACTATTAAGTGAAACATCTGGTTTGTTTGATCTGTGGCCATGCTGACATGTTGTCAGTATATTTTCCTTCTCAAGAAAAGACACTATTCTAACATATACAATTTTTTCAATTAATTTGGATAGGACACATAAGAGAGACATCTGTCTGTAATTGTCGATTTCATTTAGATTGCCTTTGTGAATCGGTATAACAACAATTTTTTAATATATTAGGAACACTCCTTGTTCCAGTGATGAATTTATTAAGTGTAAGATGGGGTCAGATAAATCATCAATAATATTTTTAACCCTTTCACTGCCCACGGCCCAAGTGCCGTGGCTGGTGCCATGCGCAATTATTTTGCCACTAGCGAGTATAGTCTGGAGCAGTATAGTTCTTTTTTTTTGTATAATATATCTTGTACAAAAAAAAAATTAAAAAAAAACAATTTGGTCATGTTTGGTTTGGTTCATGTTACGACTTTTTTTACTAGTTAAAAAATATATGTATATTTTGTCAAAATAAAGCACATAATTTTGAAAAAAATCATAACCTGTACAAACTAAAAGATCTATTTAGTATGGTGCTAAAAAAAAAATGTTACCGTTGCAGCAAGATTGCAATCGGCCGACTCCCATAGACATGAATCAAACACTGTAAGTAAATCCGGCTAGAGCAGTCAGATCCTATTTAATTTTAATATAATAATAATAATAATAATATTTATTCATGTAAGCCGTATAAAATACAGATATGAAGTCATAAAAGGTATACACACATAAAAAAATAAAATAAAATAAATAAAATAGTGACAAGCAACAAAATAAAATAACAGATAACATAAGTAACATACACATTTCTTGCAAATATCCAGTCAATATACATATTAGATACATTTATATTTAAATAGTACCACTTAAGAATTCGCCAGCGCTATAATAGCATCCATTAGAAAGTAAAGTTCTAACTTCCTTTTTATATATCATATAATTTAATATGTTCTTTACATGGCTGGTAGTTTATTATAAAATGTTATACAGTTATAGGTTGGTGATCGTTTAAATGTAGTGGTATTGTGTCGGGGGATACGTAAAAGATTGCCATGTCTTGTACTGTGATCATGGACAGCGGAATTAGCTTCAAATAAATGAAGATTTTTTTGCACGAAGGTTAAACATTTATATATATAAATAGCAGGTGCAGTTAAGATGTCTTTATCTTTAAACACTTGTCGGCAACTTTCATTAGTTTTCATATTAAATATTAATCTTAGAATTTTCTTTTGAGCAATAAAAATTCTACTGAAGTCTTTACCACGACCCCAGCTAATAATATTCAAGGAAATGTGTGAATATGCCATTGCATAGTATATATTTAAAAGACCCGAGATATCCAAGGTGTCTTTCATTTGTCAAATGGCGTAGTAGGCCTTATTTAGTTTTTTACTAACATTGTCAATCTGATCATCCCAGGTAAGTCTATTATTCAGGTGAGTACCTAGAAACACTACTGAATCCGAAAATTCAATACCATCTACCAGTTGAATATCACTCGTAATATCCCTTCGAATAAAAAAATTTATGCATTTAGTTTTCTTGCTGTTCATGATTAGTCTGTTTCGTTGACACCAAGTGTCAAATTCACAAATTGCACATTTGATTGCTGATTCAAGTGCCTGAGGGGATTCTGCGGATACAGTAATTGTAGTATCATCCGCATACATTGTGAGGACCCCACTAGTGATATCTTCTGGCAGATCATTTATAAATATCAGAAACAACAGTGGTCCTAGCACCGAACCCTGTGGAACCCCAAGCTTAACGTTATGTGGTGCAGATGTGGTACCATTAACTTTAGTGACCATGGTTCGCTCTTCCAGATATGATTTAATCCAGTTGATTATGTTGTTAGGCAAATTAATACTAACTAATTTTTTTATTAGAAATTCAGAGCTTACTGAATCGAATGCCTTAGATAAGTCAAAAAATAGAGAAGCAACACATCTACCATTGTCTACTTGTTGATAAACGTAATTTAATAAATCGCAAGCTGCTGTCTCTATTGACTTGTTGGTTCTAAATCCGTGTTGAAAACTAGAAAGTATATTATTATTTTCTAAATAAGTCGAGAGGCGGTTAGATAATAATTTTTCTAATAATTTATCTAGCGTATTAAGCAAAGATATTTGCCTGTAGTTGTCGACATTTTCAACATCGCCTTTTTTATATAGAGGGATAACTAGCGCAATTTTAAATATATTTGGAAAACATCCTTGATATATTGATTGATTAAACAAATATACCAGTGGTTTCATTATAATATCTAGAATATTTGAGATAGTTGAGAGAGATAGCCCATCTATCCCACATGATTTTTTATTTTTCATTTGACTTAGAGTTTCTAAAATATCCTGCTCTGTGATAGGTTCTGAGATAAATGCTACAAGATTATTATTAGAAAGAGTTGTGCAAGGGAGTGCCAAATTTTGACCAAAGTGATTGAGAATATTATGTTCCGCGCTACAAGAAAAATAGTTGGCAAATATGTTGGAAATTTCATCTGGATTAGTTACCAAATCACCATCGCATCTAAGCATTATTTTATTATCTCTATTAGTTGTTTTGCCTAATTTAAAATTAATATTTTCCAGGTCTCTTTGGTCTTGTTGTGGGCTTGATTTATTTTTATATTATAAAAATTTCTTTTTGCCAGTTTGATGTTCAGTTTATGTTCTTTTTTCCTAGTATTGTATAATGCTTTAATTTCAGGAATGCCAGAGTTCGTCATTAACCAGTACAATTGCTTTAGTGTATCACCTTCTTTAATAATGTCTTGAGTTAGCCAGTAGTTATAGTTACATTTTATTTTATTTACTTTTTTAATAGGACAAGTTAGATTAAAAACCCATATCAAACATTCCACAAATGACTGGAAACTCTCGTTAATATTAAGAGTGTATAGGTATGACCAATTTATGCTATTCAGTTTAATTCTATATTCACGTAAATTATTTGTACCGAGCTGTCTAGTAAAAAATATTTCATTATTTTTTGCTGGCAGAACACTATTGATAGATTTAAGACTCAAGAAATGAGAGAGATGATCAGCTACATTAGGTTGTATCAAATAGCACTCAAACAGTGGGGCAGGCAGCGATGTTACCATGTAATCAATACAGGTAGAGCTAGTGTGGCCATTATTATTAGTAAAAATTCTGGTATCACCAGCTGTAGACATATTTAGCTCGAAAGAATTAAATATATCTAATAATAATTTAGTGTTGATGTTATTTTTTAAATTAAAATCAATATTAAAATCACCACAGAGCACAATATAATTGGACTTATCAGCAGCCATATTGAGAGCTTGTGATAGGTTGTAAATGAAGATATTGATATCACCATTAGGAGGCCTATAAACAGTAACAATAGATAACCTGAAATGATCAGTCTTATAGCATATAGCACACATCTCGATATGGCATTCTACAGACAGTTGCTTGACAGTTTTTAGTTCAGTGGCGTCATTATCCGCTGATATGAAAATGAGCGATCCACCGCGTATATGATTGCTCCTAGAATAGGCAGTACAAAGTTTATAGTTCGGGAGATGTATGTTTAATATATCATCATTACACATCCAATGTTCCGAAATACATAAAATATTAATTTTTCTTTTAATTACCAGTAATTCAATCGAATTAAAATTGTTTATAATTCCTTGCACGTTTACATGACAGATATTGATATCTTCGTTTACCATTACATTTAAACAATCACCATTTACATTAGGGATGTTATTTAGGTTTATAATTTCAGGATTAATATTATTTGATTAGATATTTATGTCACAAAAGATATCTGAGATAGTTTCGGGTATAAAAAATCTGCTGCCTTATTTGATGTAGGCATGTCATTTTGCGACACCTGAATGTCCAGGATACTATCACTATTATCAGTGTCTTCCACTACAACACAGTCTGCAGTTTTATGTAAGCTTAAGCTCTCTGTAGCCGGAATACTATCAAAGTTGGGAGTAACTTGCCTAACAGGCATTACGTCATTTGGACTAATAAATATCAGCGTCTTCGATATGAAGCAGTTGTTAACAATTAAATTTTCCAAGTTCTTGATAATAATTTCACTTTTTATTTTACGACCTTGACTATTGATTTCAAAAAACATCATGTTACCCTCCGTGAAACTGTTGAATTTCATAATGAAATTTTGGAGTCTACTATTGTATTTATGGATACGAACATTACGAGATTTGTTACTAGTAAATGGAACGGACGAGAAGATAATGTTGGTATGTCTACATTTTTTTAGATTTTCACATATAAATTTAAAAGACGGAAATTTATTTCTGCTTAGATCATTCTTACCCGCCATTATAATTAGAGTATCTTTTTTTGTTAATTGTTCGGACATGTTACCCAGATTTTCCATAACTGATGACAATGGTGCATCGGGTTTAATAAATGACGTTATTTGGTGGTTTGGTAATCTTCTGCGCAATTTCAGATTTAGTCCATGTCCTAGGTCGTCGGTAAGAAGTATAATTTTATTTTTGTTTTTATTCTTATCAGGCGAAATTATATTCTTTTTACTAGTATTATTTGTTTGCTGAGTAACTTCTTGCACTCCTTCTTTAATTGTATGCTGATTAATTTCTTGCTCTCTTCCTTCAATTCTAGAATTTTTTTCATCTTCGGTTTGTGTTCCTGCACAATTCATATCTGTGGTAAATGTTTGAGTTGAGTTATTCTGTATTAATTTGTGAAACTGTTCTGTGGATGTCGATACGCTTTTACACTTGTTAAGTGTCTGAGTACTTACGGTATTTATTGATATTATTTTTTCTGAGCATTCTTTCTGTAATTTCCTAAGTTGTTCTTTTAGCTCGAATATTATTATTTCCTGTCGATTAATCTGTTCAGACATTTCTTCTTCCGATTTTAATGCTTCTTTCACAAATTGGTCCCTTTCTTGTTTTAGTTTTGAAATATATTTGTTTTTTATATCACTGTCCTCGGTCAGTTCGTTGATAGTTTTTTCAAGAATATTTTTTTCTTCGTCACAATCACTACTATCTGAACAATCGCTGTCTATTTTACAACATACTATTTTATTGTCTTTAACAAAGGTTATTTGGTTTCTGTATTTCGATAAACAACTCTTATGGAAAACATTTGAACATTTAACACACACAAAATGTATAAATTGTTTAGATTTACAGCACTTATAGGAAATTGTAGCGGAGCTACGTTGACTCGCGTTAACACCCGACATTGTTGAAACTCTACTCAATAAAGTAGTTTGAACCGTGAGTTATCTCGTCTGGGCCAGTTAACCCGTTGGCGAGTATATTCGTCTTGAGTAGTGAAAGGGTTAAATACATGAGCAGTTAACTCATCAAAACCAGATGATTTTTTATTTTTTAGATTTCTATTGGTATATAATAACTCAATCAATATAAAAAATTGTACTACCTTGAACATAATGATGTGGATTTTGAACACTCTTGCTTATTTCCAGATGAATTATCTCGAGTTATGTCAACAGACCTCAGCAAATGTTTTAAGACTGGATCCAGAGAATGAGACCGCATCGGTAATGATGGCCGATATAGCATTTCGAAAGGTATTCCATTTTACTTGTGGACATATTTTAAACAGCTGCTTATTTAACCAACTCCATTTCTAGGTCGATTTTGACATGGCACTTTTTCATTTCACCCAGCTGGTAATCAAACAACCCACGAACTGGGAGGCGTTAATAAGACTGATCGAGATACTTCGGCGTACCGGCAGCATACAAGAATGCACGGAATACTTAAACACCGCCGAGCAGAAGTCTGAAAATCCAACTAAGGAAACCGGGTATTTGTACTGCACCGCCCTCTACCAGTTATATTCTGGTAATTTGAATGGGGCGCTGAGGAATTTTAACAGTGCGAGACCTGACCAGGAATTCGGCCAGATGGCTATTTATAATATGATCGAGATCTGTTTGAACCCTGATGATGAGATATTGGGTGATCAGTTTATGGACACGGATGATATCGAGTACCGAGATTCTAGGTCTATGGCATTGAAAACAGGTTAGTTGAATTTTTCCTGCATTTTTTTTATACTATACGTTATATTCATTATATTTTGAGACCCTCTTCAACCCATTTGTTTCTAGAGTTCTAAAAGTTGTAAGGTTGCATCTATATTTTTTTAAAATACAACTAAAAAAACAATAGCTTACGTCAAGTGATATAAAAATGAAGATGTTTTTTTAAATGGAACATCCTGCATATTTTTACATTTTCTACTGATTTAAAATATATAAGGGTTGATAGGTCTAGTTGTAATATTTTTTGATGGTGGAATTTGACGAAAATAAGTTTTCTTGTGACAAATTTCTAATTTTCATGGATCTGAAGAATATTTTGTTTGGAAAGCTTTTACTACCATACGCATTTTGATATTGGTAGTAATAAAAATTCTAAATGTCATTTTAAAAAATGTTAGATCTCGAAAAATTGGCCTTTTCTTTCATTTTAAATGCCATGAAGACCTGGCTAAATATTAACCGATTTGGCTAAAAATTTTCCCGAAGCAGATTTAGATACATAGTAACCAATTAGAAACTAAGAGCCATTGGAAAAATTTAAATTTAAATTTTTTTCGTTCACCTCTATTACCCATAGAGTAGGTTTGGAAGCTGGTAGTTTTGTTAGGAAACATTTTGATACCCTTATTGGTTCATTTATTGTTTGTTGCAGCTGATCGATTGCTGAAAGAGCTCAAGCTGAGATTGGAGGCAAACGGCGATGAAATTTTGAGATACAGACTGCTTTCGAACTTTCGTTTACTTGCCACCAAGGAAAAACACAACATAGAACGTGCACTTGATGATTTTGTCTCCTTAGCATCTGAAAATGCTTACAGAGACCATATAGGTATTACTTTAGGTAAGTTTCCCTTGATCTATGTTAAGATAATTTACAAATATTGGTGCAATAGAAATATTTTTGTATGGTTTGTGATATTTAAGTAACTGTAAATAGCGATATGAAACATTAAAAATATTGATGTTTTCCCCATATGAGTTTATCTTGTTCCAATTTGATGCACATGGTGGGATAACTGCAAAATTTTATGTTTCGTATGAAACTAAAATATTTGCTAAAAATGTTGAAATATATAAGTTTTGTGATTTTTCTCTTTATTACCTTTAGTGCCAATTTGTTTTTTAATTTAAATGTTACACAATTATTTTGTTTTATTGTTATTTTATTAATGCTTCTAAAATGCTAATTGATTATATTAGAGTTGCGGAAAACACTATTTCCCAAGCAGCATTCAAAGTGATGGGAACTGGCATCTGAGGCATCGGAACTTTAATATAGTAGGAATAACATAACTGTTACTAATTTTGCGACTTCAGGGTAATATTCACTTTGTGGTATGCATTTGTAGTGACAATTAAGTAGATTCTACTGAATTTAGGCACTGCATAGTTATAACACTTTCAAGTAACTGCTGGAGAATCTGCAACGTCGCGGATACTACTCTGCATTACTTTGAAGCATCCTCAACTGCAAAGTGAAAATTGGTAGTAATGCCGACTGCACAGCTTTACCAAAGGACCACTTGAAAGTAGTCTAACTTATTAGTGACATCTCGAGTTATCTTTACTACTCCCCACTAATTGAAAATGACTTAAAAGTTACATATACCTTGAAAATCTACTATAGAGTAATATTAACTTTTAAGACAATTTATATAATTATTGGCATTGAATAAAATGGCGGCATCTGAAATGCTCAGTGAAAGTGGAATAAAGTTTATCAGCACTCATCCACGTTTTATAGAAAACTGAAGAAACAGTTAAACAGTAGTAGAGAAATAGTGATTCTTCAGAATATGATGCAAACATGAAAGATTATTTCGCCACAGCAAAACCATCATCTTTGGCAACAAGTGCAAAAGTTCTCCCATCAACACAAGAAGAGTAATCGAAAACTATAACAGTTGTAGTGATTTATGATACTGTGTACTACTCGAAAATTACAACTTGTCTTTAACACACAGATTGACCCATAGTTCAGTTAGTGATCCACTGAGCATATTAAATGAATTTGCCGATTAAAAACTCCAAATTTAATAAATATTGTGTCGATGGGGAACGGACAATGTCGGTATAACGGCATAAGACATTATTTATGTACAATAAATTGAATTGAATGAAATTAAATGTAAACTGATCACTAAATAAATATGAAAACTGTTATGTATTTTTTCCATTATTACTCACCTTACGTTAATAAATATATTTATCCAACACTTTCATATAAAGTGATCTTTATTCATAAGACTTTGAAGGTATAAAGTGACCCATAAGTCACTAGTGAGATAAAGTAGTAAGCTAAAGTGAGGTAAAGTGATTTAGTCACTAAAGAGTAATTTTAATATAAAATAAAGTCCAAGGAATTTATTTATTGTCTCCATTATATGGAAAATTAACAAAACAAAGAATCCATGCACTAACACTTATTTATATTTATGTTAACATTTATTGTCATCATATTCGATTTTTCACAAAGAAAACTGCTCTTCTGTACACAATTTTTCTCTATACTAGTAACGACGTCTGTATTGCCTGACTCGTGCTGCTCTCCCTGAATTTTTTTAGCAATAACAATCTTGTTGAGACTGAATCTTCCAAATAACCCTCCGCCACGGTGGATGATTTCCACACACCGTGACGTTTAATGTAACCCCCAGCATTGGCCAAGAGTTGATGAGGAACGGCGCATGCTATGGCCAGTATACAAATCTGCATCAGGCAATTGCAAATAATCAGCTACAATTCTTGGAATTTTTGAGAGCTTATTTAATCCAACGCATTGGACAGTGCACTTTCCCTTTTGAAAATTTACGAAAAATCTTTTGTGAGACACATTTTGCGGTCTTAAAGACATATTTCCTAATCGAATCAAGTGGGTTCGCCGAAAATCCTTCATTTAAAACTGTGAAACTTCTTGATTTATTCGTCTTGGTATCTGGTATGGATATATATAGATATTATTCTTTATCTCATATTTTCGACGCTTAAGAAGGTCAGTTCACCGCAACGGCATGCACCGCAAACTCCCAATATCAATGCAACCTAAAAAACCCAAACATTTAAATAGGTATATAAAAGCAAGATCATAAAAAACACCTACCTCTGATATAAGATGCTCACCATCAGGGGCATCCATCAAATATTGTTCGTTATGTGCTCTTTCCAAATAATATCAGATAATAAAAAGTACTTAAAAAGTATAATAATTGTTATTTTTAATAATCCACATATTCCCATCGCACAGTGACAGTGACACTTACAGTTATTACCGCGTTGCCAATTAAAAAAAAAAAAATTACCTATATCGATTCTGCCAATTCTACCAACATGAAAATAAGTTGGTAGCAACACTTACTAAGATCTTATAGCGTCATTGGTCCCATTTGCTACATCTAGGTAAATATAACTACACAGTGAAATTGTTGCAGTTGCCATCACCACTTTTAAAGTAACAACAACTATAACGTTGGTGGCATCTGCTACTTTATAGTAAATGTAACTTGTAGGGAAATAATTTTGGTTTTTTGAACCACTAAGTTACTGCAATTAAAATCGTCATTTTTCTGTTGTTGAATGAAGACGCCATATTGACACGGATAAAAATATAATTCAATAAAAAATTTCTTTTTATTATAGTCATTTACAAATATGTTTTCTAAATAGATTATTACTTTATAATATATAAAATTAAAAAAAAAACGTTTTCCATAAAAAATTTTGCAGTTTTGCTTGTACACATAATTTTTGCAAAAAATTTTTTTTCCGAAAAAACCATTTTCTCGAGGGGGCGTCTTTTTTATCGAAGCATCATGATAACATTTTACAGAAAACAAGTGGTGGTTTTAATATCCACACCCAGGGTAAACGCAAAACATCATGATTTATAATATATGCTTATGCATGTTGTATATAATCACCTTAACTTGGACCTTGGACATATCATGTGCTTAAACTCAGTAAGTCATTAATTTGCTATTCGAATAACAGAGAGCCAAATATATAGTTTGCGCTCTCATTTCGGTCAGCTGAGCCGTTCCAAAAGTTACTCATTTCTACTACTTGGTTATGTCCCGTTTACGTAATAACCTAGTCTTCAACACGGTAATGGTAGAAGTACCGGAATAGTAATTTGTTACGTAATTATTATTCCCCATTTTGGTGAATACTTGGTAGAAGGATGGTTCCCATTACGTAACAGTCCTTAGTTGCGGAAACGTTTTCCCCTAATGGCAACTATTACGTAGAAATTACTAAAATTGCTGCTTGGGGTCTTAGTGACTGCATTTACAACACAATTCTAACATATTTGTTATAAGAAAGTTGCCAAAATATCGCGAAAGTAAGTAATTTATTGTATAAGAATCGCGTAAAAGTTACCTAGCAGCTTATTGGCCCGCAACGCGCATGTGATGAAAAACAACAAACAGCTGTTTTCTGAGATGAAGTGGGCTCTAACTAAATGAGCAGAACCGTATTGGAAGATTTTACTTTACGCATATAATTTTTCAAATTTTAAATTTTGTTTTTACCTCTATAGTGTCTAATAGTTAATATTGTAACGTGTTTCCACCCTTAGGAAACTACCCCTTGCAAAATCCGTGGGTTCCAAAAATTATAACAAGAGATTGTCCACTAACACACTTCATTAAATATTTACTGGATACTTCACAATACTATTATTAATTTAAATACACTTTACTGACTAAAATCACAATGTTTATTACTTTGTTTATCTTTGAAGTCTTAACCTCACTTTCTATACTTTTTGAACTTTCTGAACTACTCGCCGAGAATGCGGTCGGTCTTTTATACCCAAAAATGACAGATCTCGATTGTTCTGTGATGATGCCACCATTCTCTAGATCATTCCAGATGTCACCAGAACTAACTTCTGGTTGGTTTCTCGAGTAGGTGCAAATACACTACATTCATTCTAAGGGTTGTAACACATTACAATATGATATTTCCCTTTGCCTGGCAGAAAGTGCGCACCACGTGGGAAACTTTTTTTGTTAGTGAGTTATCGGAAAATTATATCCTTTATAAAAAGTTCTGCATAAAGAAAAAAATATAATTCCAATACTACAAAAAACGTTATGGATCCCAAGGTTATCAGCCATAATAATCAACCATTAATCAAAATTCCACATGCATTTCCATTGCTTCTTATTTGAACTGTCCTCCTTCCTTACCTCTGTATTCAAAGGTCAACCCAACCTTTCTATGTAGTACAGAGCCTACTAACTAACATAACCTAATCTAATCTAGCTGTCATTCTTATATTATTTATTTTTTCTTACCGAATCCCTCACATGGCGTAATTCACAGTAAAATTTCCTTCGCATCAAAAATTGCAAGCTGTATGGGTTAACACGTCTCTAAAATAATTATTAAGTAAGTTCTTATCCATTATCCAGTAAAATCACTGAAAGCTTGGTGTTATAGAGATCAGCACATCGAGTACATATATGTATGCGACTTTTTGAATACATTTAAGAAATTGTTTTATTTTATTGGTATTTTATAGCAATAATAATAAACAGTGAGGTATGTGCTTTATAACGCAATTAAATGAAACTTCAATAAAACTGTTTTATAGTGGCGGTACCGAATTTTCTTAGAGCTTGCGGAAATCTTCATACAATTATTTTTTAATGGTTGCAATAGCTTTTACAAAATATCAACAATGACTAAACTGTTTTATAAAATATGGTGCCAATTTTACATTTATAGCTGTCATAACATTTTTAAAGTGTTTCTGAGAGTAATGCTGTTTTATAAAATTTGTGTCGGAAACATTTCTGCAACTTTTATAAAATACCAAATTGCTAGTTGAGTAGTACTCTAAACACAGTTTTTTCCGTATCTGGAGAACAGGGAAAACTAGAAAAGTCAGAGATTTTAAAAACGTTCCAGAAAGTCAGGGAAAGTCAAGAGTTCTCAAAATATTGATAAATGTCAGGGTAATTTGAAAGCCAGGAAAATATAGCAAAACGGATTACAGTTTATTGTACTCTTCACAAATACGAAAACAAAAAGTATATTGCATTTGATAGGCACATTTCTAAAACCATAAGTATTGTTCGTAGGGAAAAAAACAACTCAAAATTTCAGTCCGTACGTCCATCTGTCACATTTCTTGTAACTACGATAACTGAGGAACGAAAAGTCAGTGGGTGCATTAGGGTGTGGGAAGTAGTTTTTTAAATTTTAGAGACTCAAGTAATTTTGTTTCTCCCTATACATACACCTACTAGTTACTGAGACATCAAATTACTAAATTTCCTCCACTGAGGATGTTAGCCGGTAAAACCGGAAGTGGAAAAAAAATTATTTATATGTCAAAAAGTGACGCCTATTAAGTATATAGGATGGGTGTACCATAATCCTGCTTTAAATAAAAATCTACATTTTATTTTGTACTTGTAACTTTTTCATACCACCCCTGTAGTAGTCGACTCTCTCCTTCACCGCAAACAATTGTGTTTGCCTCTTGACTCTCACTACAGAATGGTTTAAATTTTCTTTCATATTGCAGGTATCGCTACTGCTTATAGCCTTATGAAACAAGGTCAGAGAGCTAAAAACCAATTAAAACGGATCGTAAAGACCACCTGGACATTTGAAGACGCGGAATATCTGGAACGTTGCTGGCTACTCCTTGCCGACTACTACATACAGTCCGCGAAGTTCGATAACGCAACTGATTTGATAAACAAAGTTGTCCAACATAACAAAGCATGTACAAAAGCGTACGAGTATTTGGGATATATTGCCGAAAAGGAGCAGCGTTATAAAGACGCCGCTAACTTTTATGACCAAGCCTTTAAATTTGGGGGAAAATCCAATCCGACTGTGGGTTATAAGTTGGCACACTGTTTGATGAAGTGCAAGAAGTATCCGGATACCATCGAGGTGGCCCAGGAAGTCTTGAAATTGAATCCTGACTACCCCAGGATTAAGAAAGAGATTTTGGATAAAAGTATGAATAACTTGAGAACGTAATTATCTTTGTTTCGGGAATGTTGATCCGTCCATTTGCACTTTTATATACGTAGTTTTGACATTGATGTCGATTTGTTTTGTTAGTTTTTCTACAGATTATTTATTTATTCACAATGTACTTACGACCTTAGTGTCAATATTTTATCGTTAAGAAAGAGATTTTGGGTAAAAATATGAATAACTTGAGAACATAATTATCTTTATGTTTCGGTGAATGTTGATCCGTCCATTAGCACTTTTATATACGTAGTTTTGACGTTGATGTCGATTTGTGTTTTGTTAGTTTTTATAATAGTTTATTTGTCACAGACTTAAGTTTTAAGAAAGTTTTAATTAGATTTAACGTTTGATGATTAAGTATTTTATTTAGTTAAAACCTAGTGTCCCTATCAAATGACTCAAATCAATGAGAACCTTATTCTCTCCCACTTTATATAATGACTAGAATGGGCTAAAGCCCATTCTATCTCCTGCGGAGGGCTTGACACCTTCGCACTCAATTTGATCCCTTCGCGCTCAAATTCACGTTTCAATCAATTTAAAAGTTTTATGAAAATTTGTCTTTTTTCTGGATATTTGAAATTTCTTTAATATTTGACATATTTCCGAAAATTTGACATTTCTAAATAATTTTACGTTTTTTAAAAAAATTTACATTTTTTAAAAATTTTACATTTTTTAGAAATTTTACATTTTTGACATTTTTCTGAAAAGTGACATTTCTCCGAAAATTTGACATTTTTTCGAAAATTTGACAATTTTTTTGAAAATTTAAAATTTCGTTGAAAATTTGACATTTTTCTGAAAAGTGACATTTCTCTGAAAATTTGACATTTTTTTCGAAAATTTGACATTTTTCTGAAAGTGACATTTCTCTGAAAATTTGACATTTTTCTGAAAAGTGACATTTCTCCGAAAATTTGACATTTTTCTGAAAAGTGACATTTCTCCGAAAATTTGACATTTTCCGGAATTTTTGACATTTTTCTGAAAAGTGACATTTCTCTGAAAATTCGACATTTCTTGGGACCGACCCCCCAAGCCGTCTTTCATGAACCAAAAACCGCTGCCCAAGGAATCACTACTTCCACATCCAGATTCTCTATCCAAGTCACTCACAACGAAAAAACTTTGTATGTGAAAATAATTGTTTATGGAACTTTAATAATATAATATTTGCAATCCTCTACCCCAAAAACCCATAAAACGATACCCCACATCGGTAGTGGAGTGGGGGTGGTGATAGGGGGGTGGTAATGGGGGGTGGATGAAGTAAAAAAAATATTTTGAGGTTTCTGGTTCCTGTACATACACTAAATCACATTTTTTTTTCATTCCCTTTAATAAGGAGGTGGGGGTGGTAATGGGGGTGGCTAATGCCAAAAATTTTTTTGAGACCTTAGCTTCTCTTATATATACTAAATACCAATTTCATGGACTCTTACCTGCTTGATTTACCCATTTACCCCAAATTTACCCCAATTTACCCCCCAACCCTTCGACGGAACAAGATGAAAATATAGAGATCTCGTTAAAGTACATATGTGTACCAAATTTCAAGTCAATATCTTAAACGGTTCCAGAGTAAACGTGCGCACAAAAAAAAGTTACAGACAGACCGACAGACAGACAGAAATTTTGTTTTCGCTCAAACTTAAAATCTCGACGTTTCATGACATTTTAAGCCTATTTGGACAATAAAAATTTTTTTGTCGTTACTATACTTCCACTGGACGTGGAAGTAAAATAAAGAAGCATAATCACTCTTAGTACAAAGCAGTATCCAAATTATCTCTTGAAATTAATATTTTGTAATTAATGCCAATATTATCTAGTAAAGGAATCTATACACATCCATTTTCATAGTCCATAGAGATGATATACACATATGCTGTCGTGCTAAAATCAAATGCCGTATCTACAAAAATATCCTAAATCGGATTTTTAATGGTTTTGGTATGTTAACATTTTATTCTATCTATTTACTAAAGCAAAAAGCTGTATCTACATTAGTTATATTAAAAAACACTACATAGTTTGTCGTATCTTCACAAGACTTTTGGCTTTCCTAAGTACAAATGTGGTATCTGCATGTTACTAATTGAAACCGCAGTAACTACGTGTGAGAAAGTGCATATTCCGCATTCGTTTCTAGTATGATGTAGTTCCCGCCTTTTCGATTAGGAAACGTTGCTAATTGCGCGCTCTATTACTAGTTAGTTGCTCTATGTTCTTCAAAGTGATTACATGCCGTGTCAGTTATTGGTGATAAATATTAAAGGTAAATTAATATTATGGAATGTTTTGTTTCCATGTGTTACTTTCCTGGGAATGCTAAGTTAGAATAATGCCCCATCTGCGTTTTAAATCAATGTAATGCAGATACCGCATGCTTTTGCTTTTGCTTTAGCATGTACAAATATATTTTTAACAATAAAAGCAGTAAATAATTTTTTGGTGTAAACTTTTAAATTTAACATGTCTAGTCGATTTTTTACGTCACTTTACATAGTAAATCATCCTTATTATATAACCTGTGTTATAATTTGCCAAGAACTATAAAAAAAACTTTGATGCTAAAGGGCATAGCCGGGTAAGCATGGTGTGACTGCCCCCAAGCGTCTGGCGCTTATATTTGTGCAGTAGGAAACAATCTTGGAAAGTAGCAATTTCACAAAATATTAGCCCGAAAAAGGGACCGGTTTGGGGTGAGTAAGGGAGGGTTGATTTTAGCAAAACTATTTTTTTTCTAAGAAACGGCGCATTCAATCGTTTTGTAAAAAATATATGTTAAAGACCTACTGAGAAAGTACTAAATAAAAAATCATGCTCAAATTCCGAAAACATGTACAGTAAAAAAAACATATATATTATTTTCAAATTTTTTTTAGGGTAACTTATCCCTGGGGTACCAGCCTGAATTTTTTTCTGTAGCATGTCTATGGACTCACTTATGTTATATTTTTTTCCCAGTCTTGTCCGAAGATTACGCCATACTTAAAAAAAATGCCGAAGTGTGCAGTGCCGTATGCATATTTTGTGGACAATTAACTCCTTGCAAGTAAAAAAGGCCAAACTGCAAAGTAAATATGGATACCTGAGTAGTGTATACATATTAGTGACTAGTGAGATGGTGAACGTTGTAAGAGAAACCAACATAAAGCTGCAACGCTGACAGTTAATTAGATGCTCAATAGAGTTGACTCTTGCGCCGCAAAAATCAGTTTATAGCCGTAATGTTAAATATCATTAAGGGTAAAACCTAAAGTCAGCGGTACTATGGAGTACCTTGTCAAAGACTGTCATTATTCACATATTACCGTCGGCGGGGATAAGAGCTTGGTTGTTAACAATTTGCAGCACTAAATCGTAGCATTACTAACCTGAGAAGGATATAGATGTTAATCTTCCTCACTGTCATCTGCAATCACTGTACTCATGCTATCCTTCTGGAACAATAGGGAGAGAACTTCTGCCGGTTTAGGTATGCTTGCTAGATATCATCCGTACGAAAGGTAATACACGACAGCAGCTACATGGGAACAACATCCAACAGTTTGATACCCATTGGCACATTCACAGAAATGTCTTCTAACGCCGACACTGTTGGGAATATAGTCGAGGAAACATCGGTAAACCTTCGTTTTGATGTGACGTGAACAAACTTGTATTTTGAGTACATTGGACTGGTCCTTAGAGCTGAAGATTAAGTGTTCCGTCTTCATTTATGACTCCGAGGTACGAAATCGTTTGTTTATATTGATACGATCCGGTAAAAAACAGTTTTAAGTCCGTCATTTCTGGGAAGTCCAGTACATCTTTGCTGGAAATATCTACAAAAGGCAGTTTTGCAATTTCTTTGAATGTGCCAGTGGGAATCGAACTGTTGGATGTTGTTCCCATGTAGCTGCTGTCGTGCATTATCTTTCGCAAGGACGATATCTATCAAGCATACCTAAACCGGCGGAAGTTCTTTCTCTATTG
The DNA here is from genome assembly GCA_936432065.2 of Rutpela maculata. NCBI lineage: Eukaryota > Metazoa > Arthropoda > Insecta > Coleoptera > Cerambycidae > Rutpela > Rutpela maculata. The sequence goes on from OW386293.2 coordinate 127,986,301, forward strand.
TTTCAGAAGGATAGCATGAGTGCAGTGATTGCAGATGACAGTGAGGAAGATTAACATCCATATCCATCACAGGTTAGTAATGCTACGATTTAGTGCTGCAAATTATTAACAACACATGACTGTTAAGACCAAGCTCTTATCCCCGCCGACGGTAATATTGATAGTACCGCTGACTTTAGTTTTTACCCTTAATGATATTTAACATTCCGGCCATAAACTGATTTTTGCGGCGCAAGAGAGTTAAACTCTATTGATCACCTAATTAACTGTCAGCGTTGCAGCGTTATATTGGTTTCTCTTACAACGTTCACCATTTCCATAATCACTAATCACTAGTATGTATACACTACTCAGGTATCCATATTTACTTTGCATTTTGGCCTTCTTTACGTGCAAGGGGTTAATTGTTGACAAAATATGCATACGACACTGCATACTTCGGCATTTTTTTTAAGTATGGCGTAATCTTCGCACAAGACTGGGAAAAAAACATAACATAAGTGAGTCCCCAGACATGCTACAGAAAAAAATTCAGGCTGGTACCCCAGGGATAAGTTACCCTAAAAAAAATTTGAAAATAATATATGTTTTTTTTACTGTATCTGTTTTCGGAATTTGAGCGTGATTTTTTATTTAGTACTTTCTCAGTAGGTCTTTAACATATATTTTTTACAAAATGATTGAATGCGCCGTTTCTTAGAAAAAAAATAGTTTTGCTAAAACCAACCCTCCCTTACTCACCCCAAACCGGTCTCTTTTTCGGGCTAATATTTTGTGAAATGGCTACTTTCCAAGATTGCTTCCTACTGCACAAATATAAGCGCCAGATGCTTGGGGGCAGTTACACCATGCTTACCCGGCTATGCCCTTTCTCGATTCTTTGTCGCCAGTAGATACGGCGCGTTTGATTTTAGCACGGCAGTATATATGTAAGTGACAGGGATGTAAATGGAAATATTTCATTTTGAAGTTTATTTAAATTTCGAAATATTACTGAAATATTTCACTTTTTCGATTATATTTCGAAATATTGAATATGGAAATATATTTAAATCTCGAAATATTTCAGTAATATTGCTCCAAAATATTTCACTTTGAAAAATATATTTTGATATATGATATATATGATGATGATGATATATAATGAAAATGAGACTTCCAGTGACATCGACAGCGACAGCAGTAGCTCAGATTAGAAGATGGCCTCTCCCCTAAACTCACACTAGTTTAACTACAATTAATAAATTATTTCTAATTTTATCTTATAATTTTAAATTACAATTAATACCTATTGTCTTTAAATTTCAATAAATACAATATAATGTCCAACATAATTAATATTACCTGGATCCTGGATTACACAGTAGGGTGCATCGATTTTCATTTTTTTTACCTAATCCAAAATGGCGGGCGCCCAAAAGTTGTGTGATAGGATTGTAAATAATACGTTAAAATTTCAAATTAAAATATTAACCCTTAGGGGTAGCGGGTTGGGGTCAAAGGTAAACTGTTCAGAAAACAATGCTAGCATTTTTTGTTTCTATAACTCAATTTTGTTTTTGATTTCCATATCAACCAAAATAATAATAACGCTACAAAAAAATATAAAAAGTCAACTTTTTTCGGTCAACTTAAGGTACCCTGTTAGACCAAAAAATTTAATTATAGCAGTTGAACAGTATATTCTTTTGTTTTTTAATAACAGATGATAATATAATATATTATATTTATGTGCCTGGTATTTACGTAACGAACGATGATAAAATAATGGTGTATTAACAGTTATATTCATAAAAATAAAGAAAAACTAAAAATACAATTAACTATCTCCACAATATTGTCAATATTACACTAAAAATTGTTCCAAATGTCTTAAAATGGACAATATCTATAGACAATAATAATAATAAAACACTACACTACACTAAAACAACAAGACTACTTATAAAAACTAATAATAAATCAACAAATAAACACTGCAAACACAATACGATTACGATACGAATTTCGACATACCAATATCATGAAAGAGACTGTACATCATATTGCCGCCATTTTACTACCAGTGACGCATGATTTGCGTCACATATTATCTCCATCTCTTTTGCTCTCTGGTAAACAGTGCTTATGGACATTGAGCACTCCTTCTTAATTTACCCCTCCTAGGACCTGCGCGGGGTGCATGGATTGAGGACCTTGAGTTTCAATTTCCCGCCATGTGTGGTAGTGGGGGGATTTCATGCTGCCTAGGACTCGCCCAGGTGGCGCAGGAAAACCTTGTTGTATGGAAAAATCAAGGAGGTTAAATAAATAAGGAGTCGCCATAAGAAGAAGAATGTGGCAGCACGTTCCTCATTTTAGCATAGATTAAAGAATATTATATGTTATAGATAGGCAACTCTCAAGGATTTTTTGAACAGCAAAACTTACGTCGAGAGTGGCGCTGTATTCCCGCCTTTTCTATATAGGCGGGATTGCCATAGGCGGGAATTTTAAATGGTTTTCAAACAAATTGCTTATTACATACAATTGCTTAGGCCATCATTAGACTACAAAAGTTCTTTAACAAAGATTTTTTATAAAAGATATTTTATGAGATGAAATATCTATCAAATTACTCATAAAATATCTTTTATAAAAGATCTTTGGTAATTCTGCATTTTAGCGTAACATCCGAATTTTTGCGAAATTTTTTCAAGATACACTAATTTGGGGTCGTAGAACACGAATCTGAATCAGTTTTCGGCGCAAATGCATAGTTTTTCCAAAAAAAAATTTTGAAATTTTCCACCATAACACTCACTCTCCGTCACTGTAAACATTAAAAAACCATTAATTTTGACCGACATCGATCTCGTGTTCAGGATGTAATAAGTGTTCCTCAGAATAATGCACCTTTTACGCACCAAAAAATTGCTTTTTCATGAAAAAAAAAAACAGTAAATTATTCAAACTCTATATAAACAACGAAATGAAAATTCATCAAATTGTCAAACCAATGCGCATGTGCATCTTCTCTTCAGTTTAAAGTTGTGTCTAAGGTAACGAGCAAAATTAGTAGGCGATTTTTGCCCCTCTGATTTTGATACGATACTTGTATTTCAACGGACGAAAGATGACGTCACAGTAACATGTAATTTTTGGGATACTTTAAAGCCCAGTTCAGATAGTCGCGAATTGCGATTTGCGAATATTGTTCTGATTTGTCACTCGCCCACATTTTCGTTTAAACTGACCAATCACTAGGCGATCAGAACAATATTCGCAAATCGCTATTCGCAATTCGCGACTATCTGAACTGGGCTTAAGAGGAGATATTTAGGTGATATAATTAAAAAGTACACACGCTTCAATCAAAGAAGTTAATTAGCTACATCTAAACTCGAAAATATATTGGATTGTTTGAGCTTACATATATACATATTACATACATACATATATTTTAGGCGTTTTTGCAATATATTCAAAAATATATTGCAAAAACGCCTGAAGCCTTGTCCTTCTCGAAAAAAAAAAATTTTGCGCAAAATTTTTTTTTGTCGGTCAAAATTAATGGTTTTTTAATGTTTACAGTGACGGAGAGTGAGTGTTATGGTGGAAAATTTCAAAATTTTTTTTTTTGGAAAAACTATGCATTTGCGCCGAAAACTGACTTCAGATTCGTGTTCTACGACCCCAAATTAGTGTATCCTGAAAAAATTTCGCAAAAATTCGGATGTTACGCTAAAATGCAGAATTACCTCAAACTGTCAAACTAATGCGCATGCGTATCCTCACTTTAAAGTTGTGTCTAAGGTATCGAGCAAAATCTATAATTTTGAAGTGGTATTTGCATATTTGTGGGCGAACGATGATGTCACGGTTTTTTGCAAAAATTTAGTAAGTCAGGGTCGTTTGGCGAAAGTTATTGTTTGGGCATTCCTAGGAGGGCAAGGATTATTTTTGAATATTGCAAAAAATGCATTGCATATGAATAATTTTGAACGTTTGTTTTTGGTTTTCCAAAAATTTTTGCGCAAAAACTTTTGTAATAATAATTTTGAGCGTTTGTTTTTGGTTTTCCAAAAATTTTTGCGCAAAAATTTTTGGAACTAATAATATAATATTTGAAATCCTCTACACCAAAAACCCAAAAACCCATAAAACGATACCCCACATCGGTAGTGGGGTGAGGGTGGTGATAGGGGGTGGTAGTGGGGGTGGATAAAGTAAAAAAATATTTTGACGTTTCTGGTTCTTGTACACGCACTGAATCACAATTTTTTTTCATCCCCTTTAATAATGGGGTGGAGGTGGTAATGGGGGTGGCTAATGCCAAAATTTTTTTTGAGAGCTTAGTTTCTTTTGTATATACTAAATACTAATTTTATGAACTCTTACCTGCTTGATTTACCTATTAACCCCAAATTTACCCCAATTTACCCCCCAACCCGTCGACGAAACAAGAAGAAAATATAATCTAGTTCTAGATCTCGTTAAAGTACATATATGTACCAAATTTCAAGTGAATATCTCAAACGGTTCCAGAGTAAACGTGCGCACAAAAAAAGTTACAGACCGACAGACAGACAGAATTTTTTTTTTCGCTCAAACTTAAAATCTCGACGTTTCATGACATTCTAAGCCTATTTGAACAATAAAAATTAAAAAAAAATTTTTTGTCGTTACTATACTTCCACTGGATGTGGAAGTAATTAAAGCTGACTAAATTTTCTACAATAATGTTTCTATTTTTTTTCGTATCTGCTATGGTTCAGTAATAAATTGTATATCTTTTGACTGTATTCTAATTACTTCCACATCCAGTGGAAGTATAGTAACGACAAAAAAATTTTTAAAAATTTTTATTGTTCAAATAGGTTTAGAATGTCATGAAACGTCGAGATGTTAAGTTTGAGCGAAAAAAAATTTCTGTCTGTCTGTCGGTCTGTCTGTCGGTCTGTCTGTAACTTTTTTTGTGCGCACGTTTACTCCGGAACCGTTTGAGATATTGACTTGAAATTTAGTACACATATGTACTTTAACGAGATCTAGAACTAGGTTATATTTTCATCTTGTTTTGTCGAAGGGTGGGGGGTAAATTGGGATAAATTTGGGGTAAATAGGTAAATCAAGCAGGTAAGAGTTCATAAAATTGGTATTTAGGATATACAAGAGAAGCTGAGGTTTCAAAAAAACTTTGGCATTAGCCACCCCCCCTTACCACCCCCACCCCAATATTAAAGGGGATGAAAAAAAATGTGATTTAGTGCGTGTACAAGAACCAGAAACCTCAAAATATTTTTTTACTTCATCCACTCCCACTACCACCCCCTATCACCACCCCCACCCCACTACCGATGAGGTAGTTATAGGTTTTTGGGGTAGAAGATTTCAAATATTATATTATTAAAGTTCCATAAAAAATTATTTCCACATAAGAATTTTTTTCGTTGTGAGTGATGGGTAGAAAATCTGGAAGTGGAAGTAGTGATTCCTTGGGCAGCGGTTTTTTATTATAAATTTATTATAAATTGAAAATAAATTTTAATAATCATCTTAGAAAAAAATTTCTTGTACAGATATCCGTTTCACAACAGATTGAACTGAAATATCGAATAATAAATGTCTTTGCGTCTGTAAGTGTGTGTGTGTATGTATATCTATGTGTGCATGTATATCGCTTCTTGTAAACACGATAACTTCTGTTAGACTTAAAATATTTGATTATAATTTGGAACATATGTAAAACAGCATATTACCATAATCCCTATTGAAATTGGGCCATATCTGTAATACATGGTGATAACCAGAGGCCTACAATTCTCACTTAAAAATAATGTTATTAAAAATACCATGTTCCATCCTTTAGGATAACACTGACATATCATCTGATTTAAATAAAGTTGGTTTGCCTAACATACACCCGGTATATTGCGGTTTAGAAATCTTATACATCTTCTTATTTTTGTATGCTTAGTAATATTTTGCTCTGAAATTAAAATAAAACGTATTTTACGTATGGGAGTTTGAAGGCTTCTGGTTATCACCATGTGTTACAGATATGGCCCAATTTCAATAGGGATTATGGTAATATGCTATTTTACATATGATCCAAATTGAAATCAAATATTTTAAGTCTAACAGAAGTTATCGTTTTTACAAGAAACGGTATACACACAGATATATACGCACACACACACTTACAGACGTAAAGACATTTTTTATTCGATATTTTAGTTCAGTCTGCTGTGAAACGGATATCTGTACAAGAAATTTTTTTCTACGATGATTATTAAAATTTATTTTCAATTTATAATAAATTTATAATAGAGTTAGAATACAGTCAAAAGATATACAATTCATTACTGAACCATAACAGATACGAAAAAAATTAATAGGAACATTATTGTAGAAAATTTAGTCAGCTTTAATTTTGCATATAGCCACTTTTTGATTAGGGCTAACCGTTTTCGAGATATGATCATATGATCGAAAAATCAAAAACCGGGATCTTCTTCGTGCTCTCCTGCACCCCCCCCCCCCACTTCCTACATTCGGGGACTTTTGATATGTTTACCTTCTAAATAGTCCTCAAGTCAAAAATTGTGATCTCGGCATTTCCCTCTAGACCCCCTTATTGAATGTTCATTGACTGGGCTGTTTCTTTTTCAAACAAATTCTAATTTTCATGTCCTTATAACTTAAAGACTATCTTATAAGTTGCATAATTTGATTTTCTTTCAGCTCCAATGTTTTTGCTTTTTTTATGTGTCACTCCCTTATAAATTAACAAGACCCCGCATACTATAGAAACGTTTTTTGATGTATTTACTATTAAGTTGTCAAAAATGAACGATATTTTATTCATATGATATTATGAAACACCCTGTATATTGTTTTGGGGAGGATTTTAAATAAAAGTCAAAACAGTAGGTGTATAAGATAAATATATTTCAACAAACATACATTTAGAACACTACTATTCAACATCTTAATCTATTATAATTTATTAAAAGTGTATAAATATATATATTTTCTTATCCTATAGACAACTGATTTTTTTTTTCATAAAAAAGTAAAAAGAAAGTATCCTACTAGCATGGCTAGAAGATACGCTATAACAATATACAACGTTGATCTTACCAGATATTAGCATCCAAAATATTTGCAAACAACTAGTGACTACTTTTCGTTAATTCTTAATTAGTAATTAGTTCAACAAAAATAGTCTCGAATTTGCAATATAAAGGAAAAATTGGAAAATAGATAAAAAATTTCATAGATATATGTTCATATTTACTTTTAATGGAGGTGGGTGGAATTTTTTATAAATATCGTGTTTCGATACTCTTAAATAACCATGTCAAATGTATACTTACTGTTAAATTTAAGTAAATTTAATAACGAATTTCGTAGGATAGAAATAACAAAAGTAAAATGCTTTTTACAGTATACAGAGGTGGGAAGCCTATTGGTTACTTTAAGATTCTTGTGGGTGGATTCAATATAAACCTTCATAAGAGAAATTCACTTTTGATTAACTTAGTATCGCCTGCATAGATACAGAAGGAGTAAATAGAAATGAACATCCATGCAAAGAAGAAACAGTAAAACAGCTTCGGACACGTGTTTCGGAGTCATTGCTCCTCATCAGCGTATCGTAGCTTAGTGTGCAGGATCCTGGATAGGGAAGACCATGGTATATGGCGCAATTCCTTTTTTGTATTTATTACTCATTAATATTACTTTATTTTATGCTTATTAACCTTTCATCTATCTATACAAAGTTCCAGTGACCACTTAATTTTTTCCTTTATATTTCCTATTTTCATCAAACTAAATGTGCAATCTGGAAACACCAATGTAAATGCTCTGTCTTAAATTCAACAATTCTGTCCCCCATTTTTAGCAACAATTAGCAAAAATCAGAGAGTTGTTTGAAGATCAAAGTTTTATTTTGGTTTTTGGTGCAAATGATTAAGAAACGTACACATTTCAATCTCAGTTCAATCAGTTATACGCCCAAGTAACAATTTAAATACCTTTTAGATTTATTAAGGTTTTATAAGAGTTTTATCAGTTTTAAAACTCTGATAAAACCTTAATAAATCTAAAAGGTATTGAAATTGTTACTTGGGCGTATAACTGTTTTCTGGAAATGTAGGAAGTTCACGGAAAATCCATCTGATGGCTTTACCCAAGCAGCACAATTAGTTTATATTACCAGTTTAAAGCCACATTAACCTAAGATAGTTGATATAACGTAATTGCAACCATTGCTTTCAACTTTGAAGGTATATGGACTTAATAGTAATTTAGTAAGCAATATTTAGGTAATATTTTCTTATAAAATGCCTGATAGTCACATTGACTTTAGTGTAATTTACAAGAAATATTTACGTTACTGTTCCTTAAAATTTAACTCTAAAGTTAAAGTGCATATTGAGGTCTATGTGTAAGAAAATATTATATAATTTTAGACTAAATTATTAACTTTGGAGTCGCTATCTTTGGTCTGAATAAAAACAGGGAAATTTTACCAATTTTTTACGTAAGTATAACCTGAGTTTTGTCTTGTCCTTGTAGTCAGATTTAGGTTATAACTTTAAACTCATGGTCACAACTAGTTCCAATTTTAGGAAAAATTTACCCTAATTTTACTTCTCCACTAACCTAGCATATGTGTTTAACCTAAAGGCAAATATTACTTCATAAAATGTCCCTGAAAGTTATTTTTACTTAAAAAATAGAATTAGGTCCCTTTCCTGGAAAGCAAAATTACGTTTTCTTTGTCTAAATTACTTCAAAGGACTATAATGATTGTTTTATGTTGATGCTCTTCCCAGTGTCAACTGTACTTTATTAGAGGCATAATGTCCTAATTTGTAGCAATTTGTAGCAATTTATTTTGTTGTTGTTTGGGTTTTCTGTTTTCGTGTTTTTAAAAATAAAATTGGAGGTGTTTTGTTTTAAATGCGAGAAAGTATTCTACAGCCAGTCAACCTTTAGTCGGCACAGCTGAAAAGTGCATAAGCACATAGGACATATCGAATATGCGGTGTACTTAAAGATACTTGTAATTGTATTTCAACTTTTCTATTACCGACTTGTTTGCATTCGAAGTAATGACTACATTATATCAGGTAAAACAGTTGTTAATCTTTCAGAGAGTTTAGTACAATATGACTATTTTTTTCTCTAGATTTCAGTACTTAGTTTACAGAATGAAAAGCTAAGTGAAGTTCAGTAGTGTTAATAGTGTAACTGAGTGACTTTATTTGGATTGTATTCAGTGTTCCTGAATGTACTCACTGAAGAGAAGTTGTAAAAATGGTTTATGGCCCTATGGAAGGTTTAAACCTATACCTATGAACAAATTTAAGTTGATAGATGGGAAGTAGTAATTAAGAATTAAAAAACAAGTTTCATATGATGTGTTTTCTGTTAATACATTTATTCAAATAAAAAATAAAGTATTAAACTAACCAACAAAAGATTAATTATTTTACCTGAAATATTTTTAAATTCCAAATTCACCGAATCCGTGATGTGATCATGTTTTTCTATCAAATGCAAACGCAAGTCGTTATTAAAGTTAAAACACAATTTGCACTGTAAGCATAGGTATCTTTTGGGCATTGTAGATTTGATATAAATACGTTGGATTTGTTTATTTATACACAATTCTGTTGTGCCGATTTAACGCTGACTGGCTGGAGAATACTTTCTCACATTCAAAACAAAACACATCCATTTTTATTGACAAAATACAAGAGTAAATTGAAGGAATAAACCACAAACTCAAAACAACAATTGCAGCCAAAGAAGTTTGAGGTTAGAAACAGAAGTGACGTCACTCAATTTACCGCCATCTTTAACCTAATTTGGGAAATATGACCAATTTAGTTCTGATTGAACTTTAAAGACTTTACAATTTTGAAGACTACAAAATTATTTTAACCTATATATTGGTCCCATTTAACTTTAAAGTAAATAATATAAGTTTTAACTTCGTCTCAAGGAAAAACGTCAATGAGGCCTAAAATATTGGGAGAGAATACTTCGAAGTCGCATGGCACTATGTTCGCCATATTTTTCAACCAGCTGTAAGAAGCCATTTTACAATGAAATTTTGATGAGTATTTAATTGAAAAAAATCATTAATATAAGGTTATTTAACAGTTACAAAGTACAATATTATAATATTTTATACCCCAGGAAAGTCCTGCCGGGCAATTGAATAGGCTTTTACAAATATTTTTAAAATACATTTAAGCTAAAAAAAAATTTTTTTTCTTTAAAAACGTAAAATACTTGAGGCCTCTTTAATATTCCGAGGTAGAATGAATATATTTACAATGAAAATTGATTGGCAGTAAAAAACACACACAGAGGGGAAGTGGACACATTATTTCACAACTACGTATGACATTATATGATGCACTCCTACTCCATCATTATAATAGAGATGTCTGATGGTTTCTAGTTATGTCTTTGCTGCTTATGCCTCGTGACTTATAAGTAAATCATTATTGTTGTAAATAAAATCTTATTAGTTATTTCTGAGAAAGAAAGATTGCAGTTGAGAGAGGATAACTGGTTTGGTAGATATTACCTATTAACGACCACAATTAAACAAAATTTTTACGTTTAAATTACCTGTTCAGGGATATATGTTCTATAACCAATAGGTCATTATAACTGAGCAGCCTTATTTAAGAGGTATTCATGACGTCGTCTCATTCCCCATTTACTTATATTTTACGTAAATTTTAAGTTAATTAGGTTAGGTAAAACGGGAAAACGGGACCAAAACGAGGGCTACATTACGTAATTCTGACTTAAAGTGCTACTTGGGTAAAATAGCTTTTAAGAAAAGGTTCAAATGGGCCAGGGCAAAGTTTTTCAAGAACGGCATTATGTCGCTTTCAGTATTGTAACACTATATAAAAAAGGCTTTAACAACCTTCTTAAGAAGATGATCTATGTGTAATGTAAAGTAATATTCCAGGAAATAGCGCGCAAATTCAACGATGAAAGGCTACCGTCTGCCAGTCGGTAATCGAAGAGACTATATAAGTTTTTTCTCTCTGGACATTTTTAGTATGGTGGGGGGGGGGGGGGGGGGTAGGGAGGGGGAGATTTTTTTTAATCGAATAATTATCGATATCTGTCCGCATGGGTAGTTAGTATATGTACTTCACATATCCCAATTACGCTGGCAGACGAAACTTCCGGTCGGCGCGTGGTAACCGGAAATTAAAAAAAAAAAAAAATTTTAGCTATTGGACCAAATTTAGCGCAAAATGTTTGTATTAGCGTGTACAGTACTGTACTGTAGTGGAAGACATTTATATTGATTGGTTTTTGAGCAATTTACCATAAAATTGGCCATTTTTCGCCACGTTGATGGCAAATTGCTCAAAAACCAACCGACAGAAATGTCTGCCACTACAGTATAGTACTGTATATGTAAAAACGAACATTTTGTACCTAGTTTGGTCCTTTAATTACAATTTTTTTTTAATTTCCGGTTACCTCGCGCGCCGACCGGAAGTTTCGTCTGCTAGCGTAATTGGGGTACGTGAAGTACATATACTAACTACCTACGCGGACAGATACCGATAATCATTCGATTAAAAAAAATGTTTCCCCCTTCCCTATCCCCCCCCACCATACCAAGAATCTCATGGGAGAAAATATTTTGTTACTTATGGTTTCTTCGATTTCCGACTGGCAGACGGTAACCTTTCATCGTCGAATTTGCACGCTATTTCCTAGACTATAAGAGCCATATAGATAAAGGGTTAAACGTTGTAATGCGCAGGAACATAATAATGTTTATTTTTCAGTTTGACATATATGATGGAATTAAGGATGTTACAGCAAAATAAATTTTTCAAGGTACTTTATCAATAATTTTATTGCACCCTTGTAGATATTTAAGAAACCAAAAACTATTCCTTGGGAACATTTTTGTTAACTGTAGATAAAGAAATGTTTAAGTAATATAGTCAAACCAGGTACATAGTAGTTAAAATCAGAACGAAACTAACCGGTTCAAGGTGTACCACAGTGAAATTGGCGACAAAAGATAGCGACTAATTTTCCGAAAATAGCCGAACGATCATTGGCGTATCATAAAATTGATGCATGTAAATGATAAAAATACATATTGTTAATGATTCACGCTTGCTTCCTAAATTGTTGATGTAAGAGCGGGGCTCTCTATATAAGAAAACTTATTTACGACTAACGAAAATGAAAGCATTAATCCTTCGAACAACAAATAATTCCATATCTCCGCTCTCAGACATACAAAGTTCATGATATTTCGTCAGTAAATCATAATTACCCTTTCTTTTTGAAATAACGAATCGTCATCGACTCGCAAGATTAATGAGGGTAGCTAACACCCCTTGTATTGGCAAAAATTCGATATCTCCGCTTTTAGACTCACAACGATCTTGATATTTCATCAATAAATCATAATTATTTTTCCTTTCTGAAATAGTTAATCCTCATCGACTCGTATGATTAAGGAGGGTAGTTATGGCAAGTAATTCGACATCTCCACCCTCAGATATAAAATGTTCTTGATATTTCATCAATAAATTAGAATTAACCCCCTCTTTTGAAATACTGGACTCTAATCGACTCGCAAGATCAATGAGGGTAGTTATAACACCCTTGTAATAGCAAATAATTTGATATCTCCACTCTCAGATATACAAAGTTCTTGATATTTCGTCAATAAATCAGAATTAACCTTCCTTTTTGAAATAGTAGACACTCATCGACTCGCAAAATCAATAAGGGTAGTTAGCATCCCTTGGAATAGCAAATAACTCGATATCTCCACTCTCAGATACAAAATGTTCTTGATATTTCATCAATAAATTAGAATTAATCCCCTCTTTTGAAATACTGGACTCTAATCGACTCGCAAGATCAACGAGGGTAGTTAACACCCCCTGGAATAGCAAATAATTTGATATCTCCACTCTCAGATATACAAAGTTCTTGATATTTCGTCAATAAATCAGAATTAACCTACCTTTTTGAAATAGTGGACACTCATCGACTCGCAAGATCAACGAGGGTAGTTAACACCCCTTGGAATAGCAAATAATTCGATATCTCCACTCTCAGATATAAAATGTTCTTGATATTTCATCAATAAATTAGAATTAATCCCTTCTTTTGAAATACTGGACTCTAATCGACTCGCAAGATCAACGAGGGTAGTTAACACCCCTTGGAATAGCAAATAATTTGATATCTCCACTCTCAGATATACAAAGTTCTTGATATTTCGTCAATAAATCAGAATTAACCTTCCTTTTTGAAATAGTAGACACTCATCGACTCGCAAAATCAATAAGGGTTGTTAGCATCCCTTGGAATAGCAAATAATTCGATATCTCCACTCTCAGATATAAAATGTTTTTGATATTTCATCAATAAATTAGAATTAATCCCCTCTTTTGAAATACTGGACTCTAATCGACTCGCAAGATCAATGAGGGTAGTTAACACCCCTTGGAATAGCAAATAATTTGATATCTCCACTCTCAGATATACAAAGTTCTTGATATTTCGTCAATAAATCAGAATTAACCTTCCTTTTTGAAATAGTGAACACTCATCGACTTGCAAGATCAACGAGGGTAGTTAACACCCCTTGGAATAGCAAATAATTTGATATCTCCACTCTCAGATATACAAAGTTCTTCATATTTCGTCAATAAATCAGAATTAACCTTCCTTTTTGAAATAGCGGACACTCATCGACTCGCAAGATCAACGAGGGTAGTTAACACCCCTTGGAATAGCAAATAATTTGATATCTCCACACTCAGATATACAAAGTTCTTGATATTTCGTCAATAAATCAGAATTAACCTTCCTTTTTGAAATAGCGGACACTCATCGACTCGCAAGATCAACGAGGGTAGTTAACACCCCTTGGAATAGCAAATAATTTGATATCTCCACTCTCAGATATACAAAGTTCTTGATATTTCGTCAATAAATCAGAATTAACCTTCCTTTTTGAAATAGTGGACACTCATCGACTCGCAAGATCAACGAGGGTAGTTAACACCACTTGGAATAGCAAATATTTTGACATCTCCACTTTCAGATGTACAAAGTTCTTCATATTTCGTCAATAAATCAGAATTAACCTTCCTTTTTGAAATAGCGGACACTCATCGCCTCGCAAGATCAACGAGGGTAGTTAACACCCCTTGGAATAGCAAATAATTTGATATCTCCACTCTCAGATATACAAAGTTCTTGATATTTCGTCAATAAATCAGAATTAACCTTCCTTTTTGAAATAGGGGACACTCATCGACTCGCAAGATCAACGAGGGTAGTTAACACCCCTTGGAATAGCAAATAATTTGACATCTCCACTTTCAGATGTACAAAGTTCTTCATATTTCGTCAATAAATCAGAATTAACCTTCCTTTTTGAAATAGCGGACACTCATCGACTCGCAAGATCAACGAGGGTAGTTAACACCCCTTGCAATAGCAAATAATTTGATATCTCCACTCTCAGATATACAAAGTTCTTCATATTTCGTCAATAAATCAGAATTAACCTTCCTTTTTGAAATAGTGGACACTCATCGACTCGCAAGATCAACGAGGGTAGTTAACACCCCTTGGAATAGCAAATAATTCGATATCTCCACTCTCAGATATAAAATGTTCTTGATATTTCATCAATAAATTAGAATTAATCCCTTCTTTTGAAATACTGGACTCTAATCGACTCGCAAGATCAACGAGGGTAGTTAACACCCCTTGGAATAGCAAATAATTTGATATCTCCACTCTCAGATATACAAAGTTCTTGATATTTCGTCAATAAATCAGAATTAACCTTCCTTTTTGAAATAGTAGACACTCATCGACTCGCAAAATCAATGAGGGTTGTTAGCATCCCTTGGAATAGCAAATAATTCGATATCTCCACTCTCAGATATAAAATGTTTTTGATATTTCATCAATAAATTAGAATTAATCCCCTCTTTTGAAATACTGGACTCTAATCGACTCGCAAGATCAATGAGGGTAGTTAACACCCCTTGGAATAGCAAATAATTTGATATCTCCACACTCAGATATACAAAGTTCTTGATATTTCGTCAATAAATCAGAATTAACCTTCCTTTTTGAAATAGTGGACACTCATCGACTCGCAAGATCAACGAGGGTAGTTAGCACCCCTTGGAATAGCAAATAATTCGATATCTCCACTCTCAGATATAAAATGTTCTTGATATTTCGTCAGTAAATCAGAATTAACCTTCCTTTTTGAAATAGTGGACCCTCATCGACTCGCAAGATCAACGAGGGTAGTTAACACCCCTTGGAATAGCAAATAATTCGATATCTCCACTCTCAGATATAAAATGCTATTGATATTTCATCAATAAATTAGAATTAACCCCCTCTTTTGAAATAAGGGACCCTAATCGACTCGCAAGATCAATGAGGGTAGTTAACACCCCTCGGAATAGCAAATAATTTGATATCTCCACTCTCGGATATACAATGTTCTTGATATTTCGTCAATAAATCAGAAGTAACCTTCCTTTTTGAAATAGTGGACACTCATCGACTCGCAAGATCAACGAGGGTAGTTAACACCTCTTGGAATAGCAAATAATTCGATATCTCCACTCTCAGATATAAAATGTTCTTGATATTTCGTCAATAAATCAGAATTAACCTTCCTTTTTGAAATAGTGGACACTCATCGACTCGCAAGATCAACGAGGGTAGTTAACACCCCTTGGAATAGCAAATAATTTGATATCTCCACTCTCAGATATAAAATGTTCTTGATATTTCGTCAATAAATCAGAAGTAACCTTCCTTTTTGAAATAGTGGACACTCATCGACTCGCAAGATCAACGAGGGTAGTTAACACCCCTTGGAATAGCAAATAATTCGATATCTCCACTCTCAGATATAAAATGTTCTTGATATTTCGTCAATAAATCAGAATTAACCTTCCTTTTTGAAATAGTGGACACTCATCGACTCGCAAGATCAACGAGGGTAGTTAACACCCCTTGGAATAGCAAATAATTCGATATCTCCATTCTCAGATATAAAATGCTATTGATATTTCATCAATAAATTAGAATTAACCCCCTCTTTTGAAATAGGGGACCCTAATCGACTCGCAAGATCAATGAGGGTAGTTAACACCCCTTGGAATAGCAAATAATTTGATATCTCCACTCTCAGATATACAATGTTCTTAACATTTCGTCAATAAATCAGAATTAACCTTCCTTTTTGAAATAGTGGACACTCATGGACTCGCAAGATCAACGAGGGTAGTTAACACCCCTTGGAATAGCAAATAATTTGATATCTCCACTCTCAGATATACAAAGTTCTTCATATTTCGTCAATAAATCAGAATTAACCTTCCTTTTTGAAATAGCGGACACTCATCGACTCGCAAGATCAACGAGGGTAGTTAACACCCCTTGGAATAGCAAATAATTTGATATCTCCACT